>OW971944.1:3497787-4749019 GCA_943193695.1 Acrobasis suavella
GTCAGATCATTTACTTACAACTAAGTTTACTGCCGCCTCCTAAGCGCAAGTACAGTAGAAGCGGTAACAAACTGTACTGTAGCATTTTCTCATAAAACGTCAACCTTACAATAATAATGATATTAGATGTGTGGACTGAGTGGTTTAATTTAGCTCGTGTCAGAACACCTCAACTCTGCGTTTAGACACCTAGACATCCATTGCAAGCCAATTTCATTTTTATTACTCTGGACAAACTATTCATGTAACTGAAACCCTTCCAAGTGGTCGTGCATAGTAATAATGTAAGTATATTTTCGATACCTAAACACACACAGGCCTGACAATATTAATGCACGATAGCAACTGAGAGGATCTATCTCGGACAAATTTCGAGGAGCTCGGTGGCCTGGCGGAAGTGCGCATTACTAGCGCTTATCTAACTTGGATGGGTGACAAGTGGCATAAAAAAATCTCGAGCTCCTCCGTGCTTCGGAAGGCACGTATAAGCCGTTGGTCCCGGCTGTCATCATTGTATGGCTGTCGTCAAGCTGTGTCAGCTGCCTTTAGGCAACCTGAAAAATCTGATACCAGTCTCGAGTACCCTCTCTTAGTCTAGACCCCGTTATCTGACGCTCAGTTTGTGGGCACGTCAAAATAGAGATGTTGCTACCATTGGTTGATTCATATTCTTATATTAACGTATAAAGAGTTATTTATCTAAATATTTTTAGTGCTTTTGAGATAACTCATTCATTGCATTTATTTGATCGGATAGGAGGGCAACAACTATTGAATAGTATAGATATGATTTACCAGGTAGGTCGAAAAACCATTTTAATTTTGAAAATGATTTTTTACAAGCAGGCGACGAAGTTTGACTTCATATTATTTGGAAAAATATTGTTTAATAACTATAAAAACTACCTTTTGTATCAAATTATTAAAAGTGCCCAACCATTTGCCCCAAAACTGAGCTAGGCCCAGGTCACTCCCCTTTTAGATAGATGTCAAAATTATACCTACATTATGACTATGCGCGCGGCGACCACTATGATATGAAGTAATAAGAATTAGATTGACTTGCAATGGATGTCTAGGTATCTAAACGAAGAGGTGCTGAGTTCTGACGCGAGCTAAATTAAACCATAGCGCTAACCACATTGAGTAGATATTTCTTTGACTTTGTTTTCCGTGTAAGAGTGAGTACGTGAGTACAGTACTTATTCCGTGACTGAGCGTTAAATAACTGAGCGATAGATAAGGGTTTAATACTCACACACACTAAAAACACCTTAGTGCCTCACAGACGCATAAGTAGTTAGTGCCTAAACAGCTTGGCTTCCACCGCTTCAAAGAAATATCATTCAGCCTCATAGAAAGACCTCCCGGTGACAAAAATGGCACTGTTTGAGTGAAATATTGGACACGTAGCAACGTAACGACCGGCATTACATAGCGATGGATTCTGAGAGGGATGTGCCCTATTTTTTTTGTTCAGTTGGGTATTGATGACACATTTATATCTGGTATAATTATATACCCAAAAGTAAGATACCTGACCAGGTCCTCTACTTACATCTTGAATTGTCTCGATAGACGAAGTGGTAGCTAAAGTGGCGCCCTCATTTGAAATAAATTGTTTAAAAGTAAATATGGTGATAATTCAAAATTTGATTTGTATAAATTTCTAGAAAGACCTTTAAACTATTTTATGAATAACCTTTGAAAGTAATATTGGTAGTCCGTCTTGTTTTAAAACAGTTTTAAAACTAGACGGACTATTAGTAATAATTTCAAAGGTTATTCATAAAATAGTTTAAAGGTCTTTCTAGACATTTATACAAATCAAATTTTGAATTATCACCATATTTAGTTTTAAACAATTTATATAAAATGAGGGCGCCACTTTAGCTACCACTTCGTCTTAACATGAAAATTTATATTTAGACAGATTTTAATTAAGTCTTTCTGAATATACATTTTCATGACAATATTATTATTAGTTTAAGAGAAAATTGAAGATATAAGTAGAGGGCTTGGTCAGGTATTTTGGTACTGGACTGTACCTTTATAAGTGTGGTGTATTTATCAATATTGTGAAGGTAGACGCAACTCAAGGTGGCGTCAGTCTGTTACCGAGCAATAAACGGGTTGCATCGATTCCATGTTTCTCTTCATAGTTTCGCCCTAACACCATAATAAGATTTTATTTATTTCATCTAGTATTAGTTTAGCTTATAATTATTTCAACTGTGAAGCGTATATTTTATTCTTAATTAAATGACTGCGTTCGAGAAAAAAGAAGACTGAATGTAAATGTTTAATTACAGTTGTAAAATAAATAATATGCATCTCACGTAAAGAGAATCCATAAAAGCGTACAATCGCCTTAGAAATGCGCCATATTGAAAAATAAAATCCCCTCTGTGGACCGTAAACCCTTTCTCCCAACAATATGAACCTGTATCCTGGGAGGATTTCCTTTATCTAAAGTATCCTCAGAGGTGTGTGAACTGAAGGCGGGTTTACATACACAGATTTAATTATATCCAGAATGTTTGTTTTTCTTATGTGTAGTGGTTTATACGAATCTTCTATATCCCTTAGCACGAATATTTGCATGGGAGAGAAAAAACTAGTTTTTTCTGTTCCTTCAATATTTGCGCTAAAGTATTCGTATTGCCTTCGTCTACGTTTTTAACCTCCGACAAAAAAGTGGGGTGTTATATATAAGTTTGATGTTTATGTCTGTCGGTCTACCTGTCTGTCTATGGTATCGAAGCGCTCGGTCGGATGTACCTATTTCGATGCGGTTTTTTCATGTTTGTAGTTCTTTGCTATGATTTATGAAAATAAGTAGAGCCGTTTAGAAGTTATTGCGGGTTTAAACTTGAAAGTTAGGGCTTTCTTTAGCAAATAATAGAAGGCGCTACGGATACCAATCTAGTCATGAGTGATACTGCTTCGGTAGTTTTGCTACTCATCACTAGATGGTGTTCTTGACCACTGGGGTTTTTTTTTACTTTCCCTTGCAAATAAACTTGACTATACAAAAATCAACAGCGTCTCTTTCTTCTATTAAAAAAAAATGTTTATTTCAGACCATAATTTATTAAATTTTACCTTATCTATCGTATGTAACAGGAACTTTCATTTTTACATAAAGACGAAGGCAATACGTATATTTTGACGCAAATATTCGTGCAATGGAAGAGTGGAAGAGTGGGTCAGGGTCATCCTCGACGAACGTACAGCGATCAAATTGCAGACGTTCTTAAAAAAGGAGAGGTTAGAAGTACCCGTAACCGGCGGGCACGCATGAAGAGAGTGATGAGTGTAGATGAAGCGAAAGAGGTCTGTCAGGATCGTAGCAAGTGGAGGTCCTTAGTCTTTGCCTACCCTTGTGGGAAACAGGCGTGATAATATATATGTATGTATGTATATATTCGTGCAAAACTGCAAAGTACTGGTGTCACATTTTTCAAGATCCGTAAACACATTTAACATAAACCCATTGAGATTTAAGACTATTTAACGATCACATCTACAGCCTAACGTGCCTTCTAAAGCACGAAGGGTAGAACATATTGCGATATAGATATATAGATTTCGAAAAATGGAAAAGAGAATACCTACCTAATTTTATGCGCATTTATGGCATTTTTTTTCTTTTTTTAGTTTATTATATATTCATATTTCACCGTTTTGTAACAACCTGTACAGAACATACACATTCAGAGCTTGACGGCCATTTAAATCTCAATTCTTTTGTCGGATATTGAACTTGGCTCTCATTTTCACTATTATGTTTTTTGTGGGATAACATTTCACTTTAATTAGTCTTTAATTAAACATTTTAACCGTATATTTAACTGTACCTCTGTTTTTTTTTAAACACTGATTGTGCTAACCCCAAAGTAAGTTCGAGACTTGTGTTATGGGATTCTAACTCAATGATACTATATTTTATAACAAATACATATATAGATAACCATCCAAGACCCAGGACAATTTGAAAAAGGCCATTTTCCAACTTGCCTTCATCGGGGATCGAACCTGGGACCTCTGGGTGGCGGACTAGCATTGTGACCACTTCGCCACGGAGGTCGTCAAGGTTTTTTAGATTAGACATTTGTACTTGACTTTACATATCTTACATTAAAAATGTGACACCGTTCGCTTTATCTATGGGTTTAAATAGTCCCCAAACGGGTGTTAAAAAAAACAAGCCGCCTTTAAGGCCGTTAAAGCGCCGCCGGTTTCCTGTATGAATGCACCAGGCTCGTACATTCTTATCGTGTTCGAATAAAACCGTGAATGTCGGCCTTTAACGGCCATGGCTTCCTACCACATGTTTATGGAAGGTTTTTGTTTGGCTTTTTCAAAGATGACCCACTTTTTTCAACTGATGAAGTCCAAGTTAAATCGTTTAGAGTCTGGTAGCTCCATCTTTTTCTTATTTAAGAGCTTAGTGGCTCCTGTATTTCTTTATTTTTCGCTTCCATGCACTCATACAAAATATGGTTAGTAGATATATAAGTACATGAACCCTGGCACGATGTTGCGAATTATAAATTTGTAGACATGAACCCTGGCACGATGTTGCGAATTATAAATTTGTAGTTGAGTTTACATAATAATTGTGGTTTCAGGAATAAAATGATATGTCTCAAGTTGTTAGTAATTTAAATTTAATGTAAAATATCAAGTAAATTCGATTAAATTTAAATTAAATTGGAAGTTGCTTTTGATAAATTTAGACATTTCAAATATCTAATCTATACTATAATAAAAGAGTAAAAAAAATGTGTCTGTACATTGAAAATTTTTCAAAAAAAATATTTGGGGCGATGGAGATATAGTAATAGAGTAAGAAAATAAAAAAAAAATGTCTGTCTGTTTGTCTGTTTGTCTGTTTGTACACGCTAATCTCCGGAAATACTGGACGGATTCGAATGAAACTTTTTTTGTTATATAGCTGTGAAGCCTGGGCAACATATAGGCTATAATTGATTTTGGATAATGGAACACATGATGCAGAACTATAATGGTCCAGCTAAACTATAAGAAATATTAAAATGCCGCCTTAGCAAAAGTTGTTAAGTCTGATGAGAACTTTTTGTTGAGTTATAATACAACTGGCCAAGCGCGAGTCGGACGCGCGCGAAGGGTTCCGTACCATAATCTATGAAAAATCACGTTTGTAGTATGGGAGCCCCCCATCAATACTTATTTTATTCGATTTTTAGGGTTCCATAAGGTAGGGTAGAAACGGGACCCTATTACTTAGACCGTCCGACTGTTTGTCTGTCTGTCTGTCACCAGGCTGTATCTCATGAACCATTATAGCTGAAATTTTTATAGATGATGTTTTTTGTTGCCGCTGAACAAAAACATACTAAATGTATACTATAGTAAAAGAGTAAAAAAAATGTGTCTGTACATTGAAATTTTTTCAAAATAAAAGTTGTTTCGTCCGAAGTAGAACTTATAAGTTCAGTATTTGCGGACCTTCAGAGCATAACACACCAGAAAATTCTTGGTTATGTGAAAGCGCCATATTGACACCAAAAAATTAAAAATCAATTAATAAAGAACTTATGACGCAAATTATTGTTAACTAGCTTGTGCCCGCGGCTTCGCTCGCGTAGGGGTGTAATTTATCAAAATCCTTTCTTAAGGGATGCCTACGTCATAGTAGCTTTATGCATGCAAAGTCTCAGCCCGATCGGTTTAAAATTGACAAAGTTTCATACAAACTTTCATCTCCTATTTTATCCCCTTGGGGGTAGAATTGGTCAAAATCCTTTCTTAGCGGATGCCTACGTCATAACATCTACCTGCATGCTAAATTTCAGCCCGATCCGTCCAGTGGTTTGGGCTGTGCGTTGATAGATCACTATGTCAGTCAGTCAGTCACCTTTGAGTTATATATATTTAGATATTAGATATATATTTAGATTTCTTGGATAGTGTTGTTGACGACGCCACCAATTATCCAGTTGAGTTTCTTAATTCACTTGCAGCAAATGGACTCACGGCTCACAAAATAAGTCTTAATGTCGGAGGGCCATAATAATGCTGATGCGAAATTTGACTCCGCCGAAACTGGGTAACGGAACCCAACTTAATGTCTCAGCACTGTATGCCGAAGTTCAGCGGCTGAATTTCAGCCAATGCATGCCTGCAATGTTATTTGCATTACTAGCAACACATAACGCCGAACTTCCGATGCTTTTGCCTGAATCGGACCCGTACCCTTACCCGTACCCGTACCCGTACCCGTACCCGTACCCGTACCCGTACCCGTACCCGTACCCGTATCCGTATCCGTACCCGTACCCGTACCCGTACCCGTACCCGTACCCGTACCCGTACCCGTACCCGTACCCGTACCCGTACCCGTACCCGTACCCGTACCCGTACCCGTACCCGTACCCGTACCCGTACCCGTACCCGTACCCGTACCCGTACCCGTATCCGTATCCGTACCCGTACCCGTTCCGCTCCCGCTCCCACTTCCGCTCCCACTCCTGCTCCCGCTCCCGCTCCCGCTCCCGCCGCCGCCGCCGCCGCCGACGCCGCCGCCACCGCTTCCGCCGACGCCGCCGCCGCCGCTTCCGCCGCCGCCACCGCTGCCGCCGCCGCCGCCGACGCCGCCGCCGCCGCCGCCGCCGCCGCTGCCGCCGCCGCTGCCGCCGCCACCGCTTCCGCCGACGTTGCCGCCGCCGCTTCCGCCGCCGCCGCCGCCGCCGCTGCCGCCGCCGCCGCCGCTGACTCCTCCGCCGCCGCTGCCGACGCCTCCGCCACCGCCGACGCCGCCGACGCCGCCGCCGCCGCCGCCGCCGCCGCCGCTGCCGCCGCCGCAGCCGCCACTGCTGCCGCTGCCGCTTCCGCTCCCGCTCCCGCTCCCGCTCCCGCTTCCGCTCCCGTTCCCGTTCCCTCTTCCACTTCCGTTCCCTCTTCCGCTCCCGTTTCCGTTCGCCGCAGACGCGCCAAAGACGGGAGATTAAATTCTCATATCGGCACATCACTACTGTCCGGCGCGGCGTTTCCACCGAACTTCAGCAGCTGAACTTCAGCTTATTTAGTATACACAGTAAGTGAGTGATGCCAGTGAAACTGTATTTATTCCGCGTATGCCACTCATCCACAACAATTTTCCTTTTGAAAATACACAGTTCCATATGTTAACTTGCTTTGCTATGAAAATAAGTCACAGTTTTAGAGGCTTAAAGCTGCTGATGTTGATCTAAGGACTGGTTTTTCGCATGGCCTACTTATTGTGGCTTTCTCCAGGGTTAGTAACACTTCAGCTCTTTTCATATTGGCTCCCGAAGGAAAGAATTAAAATAATATTGACTTTTAACTCCTAACACTGTTACAAGTACTTTCTCCCTCTGTCTCTCTCTCTCTCTCTCATTAGTTTTTATTTATATTTATACGCCGGAGTCATAAAGTCCACGCGAACGAAGTCGCGGGCATCAGCTAGTTAAATAATAATGTCAAAAACATATTTATAAGTATGCGTCAAACTTCTCGGTGTTCAGCCTTACTCTTTAGCGCTTGATATGAAGAGGCTGTTGTTTTTCTTTCAGTTAGTCTAAAATCGAGAGAATTGAAAAATAGGTATTTGCAAATTCTATTTGCCGCCACGTGGTTTTCGGCCACAGCGTGGTTTCCGGCCTAGAATAGAACCACTCCATTTCCTCCTGTGGATGTCATAAAAGACTACTAAAGGATATTTTCGTCACTGAAGATGGAACAGACTTCGATGGGCAGCAGCGTCGAAAGTAGAATAGTGACACCCACTGCGCTCGCCAACCCGCTTGCCAAGCGTGGCGAGTATAGCAATATCCCCTCATGGATAAAAACAATATGACCAGGCCCTCAGTACCCGGCAGCCCCGCTATTCCTAACTCCGGTAGCGGTCATGGTAACGGCGGGACAGGGGGTGCTAAGAATCCCCGGATGGGATCAGGCTAAGCGTAGGACACCCACCCACAAGGTGGTCAGACGACCTGACAATGGATGCAAGCCGCTTATGATCGGTCGTTTTGGAAATCTTTGGGAGAGGCCTATGTCCAGCAGTGGACGTTATGCAGCTGATGATAAAATTGTATTGCTGTCGCGCTGTGCTCGAACCACCAGCTGTTGCGATATGCGACAGACAACTGAAGCTTGAAAATAAACAAGTTCACAAAATAAACTTTTCGTAGGCCCCTGATTTCTCCCCCAAATCTTAAGAGGCTACCTAAATTTTTTGGGGTCCAGTGTTGCCCCTATTTGAAAGAAATCATTTGAAAAGAAATCGAGATATTATTTAAAATTTTACCTTGATATAACCCTAGATAACCCTTCTATTTTTTTAACTACTGTATATATTTTAAAATGAGAACGTGAAGCTTTTTATAGCTGTTTTGCGAAAAACGGACTCTTTTAGCAAAACTGCTATTTTCAACCGAATTAATTTAATTTGTCCATAAAAAAATTAAGTAAAGTTTTGGCTGTATCCCTTTGTTTGCTAGATGTTGGAACACAGTGGCAACAACAGACTATGTGACGTCACAGTAAAATCACGGTGGCGCCCTCTATATTGAAACGCCTACTATAAATGAAAGAAACTTTAATCATACCTTGTGGGGTACCAAATTAAAGAGCTTTAAAAGCACATTTACAATTTTTTTAGCTGTTCACACATTTACAATTTTTTAGCTCACTGCTGTGTTTGCATTAAAGGTATAAACGTAGTTTTCAGGAAAAAGTTTCCTAGCGACCTGTGTAACAGGTATTTTACCTACTTTAAGCACCAGTCCTCCGCAAGGACAGATTTTAGGAACAGAAACATCTGTCTTCATATACATATATATATATTTTTTGTAAAATCATAATGTTCATATGTAATCTTGTGGAGGAAAATAAAAGTATTTTTTTTTTTCACGAAGAATCTTTCTGTAGTCGGGTAGTTTTTAAAACTTTATCTTGTTAATGAATGAAGTAAAATCGTCAGTGAACAATGCATTGAAGCATTAAGCAAGAGCTTTAAATGACCTCACAAGAAGTACATTACAACTTGTTACCTAGTACCTAGTAGGAACTACGAAATACGTGGTTGCCATTTAAGAATGTTTTTGCCTCAGTAGCCGTACATGCGTCTCGCTAAATGCTCCGCCCACAGCCACTTCAATGAAATGCCTAATATTGCAAGTAAGTCTTTTCAAATAATAACAAACCATAGCACAACAAACATTTGTGATTCATAAATAAAACAAATACTCTGTTCCATTAGCTAAAGCATCTAAAATGTATTTGCGCGTATTCGTCACATTCTGAACATAAAATAAGAGTTATAGATGTGGAACTCCATACAATGTATGTACCCTTGAACCGTTTGTATACAGACAACATTGCCCTATAATTTCTTAAAACACATTGTTCTTGGCCTAAAAACTTCCGAATCAGACGACAAGTCGTCCCACATGAAATTTGTCGAAGGAACCATTTGCCCCTTTTTTCGTATAAGCACAGCATAAGTACTGGTACTCACGTACAGAAGTCTTGCTAAGTAAAATATTTTAAAGAAATATCTACTCAATGTGGTAAGTGATACGGTTTAATTTAGCTCGCGTCAGAAGTCCTCACTTCTTCGTTTAGATACCTAGATACCCATTGCAAGCCAATTTCATTCTTATTACCTCTAGACAAACGATCATGTAACTGAATTTTCCCCCTTTAAAGTCATCGCTGCGCACATAGTAATAATGTAGTTTTTTAATTTATAGAAGAAAAAAAAACTATTGTTGTTTTCATTTTTTTATAATGTTAGCCTTCTTATTTTTCAATTCATCTTCGCTCACCTCATTATTTTGTGTCGAGCTTGAGAGCGTTAAAATGCCGCTTTATGGCACGCTATAAAAATCATACATTTTATTGACTGAATTCGGAATGGTGCGGAAAACTTTGTAGCAAATGGTTTTGACTTATTCCGCAACATTATAGTTCTATATTTTGCTTTGTTAGAAACAGCGAGGTCTGGAATAATGTTATTACTGGTGCATTGTTTATTTGTTTATGTTGTTTATCTCGTGAAAGACTTTGTAACGTTGTTTTAGTAGAAAATTTTTGTGGTGCATTTTATACATACATACGTACATATTTTAACGTCTGTTTCCCATGGGAGTAGGCAAAGACTATGGATTTCCACTTGTTACGATCCTTGCAAACCTTTTTAGTACAGTTTATATTGAGTGTAAATGGACAGTCGACACTATATTTATAAGAGGAACCTGAGCTTCTGCGCCTTCATTATGATCATTGAAGGGGGGGGGGGGGGAGTTATATTCCCAGTTATCCTACTGGTAGATACTGGGGGTACTGTAGTATATATGTCAATATATACCGGACAATGTGGCGGTTGATATAATCTGTCATTCAAACTGACAGTGGTTAACGAACCGCCGCCGAGTTCGGTTGTCTAGTATAGTGATGTGTATGCTTAGTGAATTGAAACACTTCAGGTACTATTACGTTAACAAATAGGAATTGTTGTCCCTGGGATAACGATTCCCGTTAGAGCTAGACTTAGCAGGTCTTCTTTTTTGACTGTTATTTTAATTTCATTAAACTAATAGTGTGGTTTGATCTATTTGACAAATTACACAGATTGATTGAACTTGTGATGAGGGATGGGATGACTTGTGTTATGGGATACTAACTCAACGATACTATATTTTATAACAAATACATATATAGATAAACATCCAAGACCCAGGTCAATATGAAAAAGATCATTTTCCATTTTGACCTGACCATGGATTGAACGCGGGACCTCAATGTGACAGCGTGGCGTGATGACCACTAGACTACAGAGCTCGTTGATGCAAGAAAACACAAGGTACACCACGCATAAAAAAAAAGATAAAAATGTTATATTCAACAAAGAAATAAAGCACCTGAACAATTTGCAACTTACAGTTCCAAGTAAGAAATCCAATTGGTAAAATTGAATTCATGTATGCAAAACATAAAACACGCATTCCAATCAGGAATTCCATTGCATTCATATTCCGTTCCGTTCACAATCGTTACTCGTGTCGAGGAAAATCGTGAAAATATTACGTTGTATTCAGTTGAGGAATTCGTAGATACCATAGATCGTCATACTATAATATCACATACAGCTAAGACGAAGTGGTAGCTAAAGTGGCGCCCTCATTTGAAATACATTGTTTATAACCAAATATAGTGATCATTAAAAATTTGATTTGTATCAATGTCCAGAAAATCCTTTAAACTATTTTATGAATAACCTTTGAAATTATTACTAATAGTCCGTCTAGTTTTAAAACTGTTTTTCACCATATTTAGTTTTAAAGAATTTATTTCTTTAGCTACCACTTCGTCTTAAGGCTCATTTTCCATCTTCTTCCCTTCCCGTGATAGTGATGGGTTGCTAGCCGCTTCGCCTACTTTTAGTATTTCGTGTGTGTATGTGGCCAACACTGGTATCAGATTTTTCAGGCTGCCTAAAGGCATCTGACATAGCTTGACGACTGCCATACAATGATGACAGCCGGGACCAGCGGCTTATACGTGCCTTCCGAAGCACGGAAGAACTCGAGATTTTATTTGCCACTTGTGGTCACCCATCCAAGTGCGAACCATGCTATTGTCGCTTTATTTGCGAAAGCGCACTTCCGCCGGGCCACCAAGCTTCTCTATTCTCCTATTAAGTACCATGATTCGCATTTTCATCCATTTGCTCAATTGGTTTTTATGATCTGCAAAACTGGTCCCAGATGTTTTAAATTTAAGATAGAAAGTGCCGCAACAGACGAGACGCAAGTTGCGTCGCGTAACAGCTAGAGATGGGCTGTGTATAGTACTCAATCTACTCATTTGAGTATTTACCCACTAGATTTAATAAATAGAGTAAATAGAGCGTGCTCATATATTGACATCGCATTTGATGTCTGTTTACTTATTTTAACATAAAATTACGTCTTTGCACACCTCCCAGCAAAAAATGATAATTATTCAAAGAAGCCTACTTTCAGTGTATTTTCATATATTTTAGCGTCGCATTTTACGTTTACCGACATTTTAACCATATTATGGCGTATGCACACACTTTCCGACAAGAATTGCAAGTGTATACTAGATTTAAGTTTCAAAATTGTCATGAAAACATGAAATAATGAATATGAATAAAAATATAAGTCGCAATTCATATAAATCAATCTACTCACTAAATGGATAAATAAGGATATTTATCGGGTATTTACTCAATCTACTGAGTAAATATACAAATGGGTTGATTGAGTTTTTATGCAACTCCCATCACTAGCTGTTACGCGGCGCAACTTGCGCCCCGTCTGTTACGGCCTTTATATCATCATATAGTTTGTACTTTTGCTTAGGGAAGGGGGGATGTATTAATGTTTTCTGGTCGCCAGAAATCGGTACTTTCCTGGGTCAAAAATTTATTTGGTACTGTTAAAAAAATAAAACGTCTCTTGTCATGATCATATCAACGCGATAAAAACTGATATTAAAACGCTATTTGACTCCAAAAAGCTATGACGTTATTTCATACAAATCCCATACAAAATGTTTGTTTTGACATTGTCAAAAATTATATAAGCTTGATTTTATTGGAAAGTAGTGAAACATGTTCGCCATAGCGCTGCTTTACTATCGATAGTTGACCTCGAAAAATAGTTAGAATATCGATAGTATCGATTGTCAATAGTTTGAAATACTATTTTTTTTTTCCTTTTCTTAACGTGCCTACAAAAGTAAATAAGTACGCTAATAATATTACAATCTAGCCTTAACTCAGACTAATAAGTAATTTAACATTGACCTAGTTTTATACGTTACTGACTAAGAATGTGTCCATCTGCACTTTTCTTACTGTCTCTATTAAGGGGAAGGCACTTTGTTCTTGTGTCTCTATTGGCACATCAATGCACTATAATATCACTGTATTTTTTAAAATTACACTAGTTCAAAAGGTTTAGTTCTTTTGAGACGTCGCACTATGTCCGTGTTGTCGAGTAGCTGGATTACCTCAACATTCACATGGTGAAGCAGTCTATACTCATTTGCTTCGGCGTATTTCTTGATAACTTTATTGACGGTCTGCATGTTGAAAAATACTATTGATGAAAGTTAGAACTATCGATCGTATCGATAGTATCGATACTGTAACTAATTCTTGTAGGAAAAATTATCGATACCTAAATTACTGTCAATAGTATTATAATATAGATATTCGTCACAATACTATCGATAGTTTTTAATACAAATAGTATTTAGTATTTATTTATTTCATAAACAGCTGTCTTTACAGGTTTTAGCCTAATACGACATGCTTGCTTTACAGTTAATTATATTTGTAACAAATTATCTTTAGAGATACCTTTGTGAACTCACTCAGACTGCAACAAAATAGGTCGGTCTCGTTAGCTACTTGGTTTAGTGTGCGCAACGCCCGCGTCAGCGGAGCCTCCTGCCACCGCTTGGTCCGCGCGGCCGGCACCGCCAGCAGCGGCGGCTGCAGGCGGCGCCACACGTACTTGTTCGGTACACACAGACTGATCTGTCTCAACACATCCGGATTCACAATTTTCCCCCTTAACAATTTAAACAAGTATATTACCATTGCCAACTGTCTTCTAACCCTCAGTTGGTACTAACCTTAACTATTGATACTATCGATTCTATCGATAATACTAGTTACAAACTATCGATGCTATCGATAATACTAGTTACAAACTATCGATGCTATCGATAGTATCGAAACTGTCGATACTATCTATAGCCCTATCGATATTGTTACTGTTTTTCAAGGCCGCGATAGTATTGATAGACTATCGATGTTTTATACTATTGTTTGCAACACTAATGTTTGTTGACAATGACAATATTTACAATCAGCTGGAACGTCGCCCCAATACATAAGCACAACGAGACAGAAAATGGCCGAAATAATTTCCATTGTTTTAGCTCAATGTGACCAACTTATTGTTACGTGTAATACAGGCGCATGAGTAAATACAAAATGCAGAATAGCATTATGATTCTGTTCTCTTTTCAGATAATTTTCAGATATGTTATTTAGTAGAAATAAAACGAGACATAAATAAGATATACGATTTAAAATACTCGACTACGGAAAAACGTTTATGGCTAATAATTAATATATTTATGTCTAATTATGACCTTTCATTTCATATCCGATATAAAAACAATTTTTCATAACTAAATTTTTTGTATGCAACATTCATCATATACTTTATTTGCATATAAATTGTAGCCTATGTCACCCGGTGTGATCACAAATTGATTAACATCTTATTAGTCAAAATATTAATAGCGATTTGGATGATACAGTAGAACATATAAATATCCACATACATATTTACATAATTCAGACCTACATAATAACTTACATACTTAGACTGCTAAAATCATTACCCTTCCTTTTAGCTTTGCCGTAGACGGGTAAAAACAATACAAGACGGTTATATGATATTTCACCAAAATGGTCTTCGCTCAGCATATGCCGTAGCGTGAGCTACGACGCTGATCTTCCGCGGACACCGTTTATAAAATAACATTAAAGATTAATTTAAAAAAAATATTTAAAAAACAACTCATTATCTAGATACACTAGGCAGCCTGATCCCCGATAACTTCAATCATCTTAGCTCGTTGTTGCATTCTTTGCTGTTCAGTATGTTTATTTTTTTATTGAACACACACATATATATTTATTTATAAAAAAATTAAAAACAGCACAGTACATAAAATAAAAAATTAAACTAAAAACTATTAATAACCTACCTATAATCCACAATATATCTAATTAAAAATAAAACATCATATTATAAAAAATAGACCCCAGATCGCTACGGTCGCAAGGCAGGGTGCCTAAGAGACTGGCAGCATTGCCTCGTTGTATGGCCAGACTTAATCTCTGGCCAAAATGCGCACCAGCTCATAGGTCCCCAGAAACGTCGACCAGGCGTGTGGAGATTTCTTTAAAAATTTAATGCGCCTCCACACCCCAAGGCCCTAAAGTCTCCACGGTGAAAGGCGCAAATATATGCGGCTCACCTAGAGCTGAATATTTGCACCTCTTGATGGCTTTCTCCGCAGCTGCAAATTAATTAATTAATTTAATCTTTATTGTTCATCAAATACAGATTGTACAGAACAATAGCTGAACTTAACGCTAAAAGCGTTGTCTACCAGTCAACCTTCGGGTTATACAGATAGTCTAAATGTGGGTTGCAAGACAAAAGTAAAGCACATAAAAATATGATGTTAATGAATATACGGATAAATACAATAATATTATATTTTTATATATATACATATATAATAATATACATTACATATACCAATAACTAAATGCAGCAATTTTTAATCTACTCTTACAGATCGGCCAAGAAGTGCCGAGTGTTGCTTCGGCTTCTTTTTTTCTACAAAACTGATTTATATTCCAATAGTCACAGTCCGTGGAAAGTATTGCATTTGTGCTCTGGCAATGCATTTATGTTCTGGTAATGCATTTGTGCCAAGAGTATTATCTTGTCACCTGACGTTAAAAATTAAGCGATGCTCAAGATGACTGTGCTTAGTCATTTCGTCGTATCTTACGGCATTCACCACACGGCATTTGATTAGGTTTTCACTACTCAGTAAGCATCTTTACTCATGGGAACTATGTAGTGGCTGTGAGCTCATTTTTGGCTGCTTTTGTTCAAAAAGTTGACGCAGCATTGTTTTAAAATGGCGCCTTTAAAGCCGCGGTCATTTTACATTTTTGCACTATCCATTCATAGCGCTTTATTAAGCCGAGCTTTATTAACGAGGCCAAGTTATTTTCAACTGGTTCATATTAAAAATAAATTACATATTATTGAACTTTTAACCACTTCATTTGTGCAGACTCATAATCGGATGAATTGACACTTACAAATAAATATTAATAAATACATACGGACAAATCACACAGATTGAGCTAGCCCCTAAGTAAGTTCGAGACTTATATTATGGGATACTAACTTAAGGATACTATATTTTATAACAAATACATAAACAAACAAAGACCCAAGTCACTTTGAAAAATATCATTTTCCATCTTGACCTGACCGGGGATCGAACCTGGGACAATAAAATACAATACAATACAAATACTCTTTATTGCACCATAAACAAAAGTAAAAACAAATAACAGAAAAAAGAAAACAGAATTTCCGGGTCTTTCGGAGTGGTAGCTTGGCATGATGACCAATAAGCCAGCGATCGTCTTAATCAAATTCTTCATGTTATGTATTGAAATTGCACACATGCAAGAAGTTTTATACACGGCTGTAGCTCGATAGCCGATGGTCGTAGAACGACAGCATCGTTTTAATGATTTGGGATTTTTTGGAGAAAAAGCCAGCCACCGAGCTCCACCAAACAAAAACAACTAGGGCATATGATAAGCTCTTCAAGGTAATATTGGAGGAAAAATAAAAAGAAGGAAGAGGCAAGGAAGACCAAAAGGCAGTTTAATAAAACAAATAAAACATCAAATCCATGGTCTATTGCAAAAAAAATGTTAGAGCAAATACACCACATTTTTTTATGTGTTAAACATTTTTTCTATTTTTTTTTTACAACACTAGGTTAGTATTGATTAGTAATGCAATTTTCAATACGTAACAAAATAAATATTATTTTATCAACTTTCCCCAAGTTATTCATAACAATGATTTTAACAATAGAAAAAAAATCAAGTAATACCACAAAGTATTTCTCCAATTCAATCAAAAGAAGAAAATTATTTGTTTTCTACTTTCATCAAATTTTTCCATCACAATTCATTTGGATTCATTCAGACGTTGAACAAAATGGACAAAGGACTTGTAAAAATGTTTTGTAGACCGCAGGCACAATATAGAGGTCATGGAAGGAGTACTTAAGTATTTACTTACTTATAATTTACTTACTTATAAAAGCTATTATAAGGTTATGCCTTGATCACACTTACCGAGTAGAGTGGCGAGACAGTAAAATGCTACTCGGCTGAGACAGTACTGCGCCCGAGGGACGAGTTACACGTATTTTTGAAGTTGCGGTGAGACAGTTACTCGTAGTTAGTACAGATTATACCCGGTAGAATGACCAGTTGGCGTTAAGTGGCGAGTAACGAGTGATCGCCGAATGCGTGTTCTGATCTACCGAGTGAGCAAGTGAGACAGTACGGGGAAGCGGGGGTGGGTACTCGGCCTAATAAATAGAACGGGATCCGAGTGACTGTCTCACCTATTTCTAGGCCAAGCGCTCCGCTGAGCAGTCGGCTTAGGTGTTTACATACACCGAGTGCTAGGCCGAGGGCAGTCTCGCCATTCTACTCGGTAGGTAAGATCAGGCTATAAAGAAGCCAAATATAATTGGTGTAACTAAAGTGCCCCGCTTACAATGGCTTGGGCATCTAGTAAGAATAAAAGATGGCGTGGCGTTAAGGCAGCATATACGGGAAAGGTCAGGCCGAAGGCCAATAGGTCGACTCAGATACTTGTATACGCTGGAGCAATACGGTGTAGGCTGATCTGCGGGAGATGGAAGTTATGTTATGTTATGTAATACTTTATTGTACACCAAAAAAATATAACAATAATCAAAGAAGAGATGGAAGTTGTCGGCTGGCAAGATATCGCTCAGAACAGTTACATGATATATATTTGTATATATATGTTTTTGGTTTATTTTGTTATTATACCCATGTATACTTTATGTAATTAAATACACCCTAATTTACCTCTTTTGATACACTTATCTAATGAAATTTGCATCTCATCTACCATTTTTTCTGCTACATCCCAAAGGTGAATTGGTAGAA
Organism: Acrobasis suavella; assembly: GCA_943193695.1. Classification (NCBI taxonomy): domain Eukaryota; kingdom Metazoa; phylum Arthropoda; class Insecta; order Lepidoptera; family Pyralidae; genus Acrobasis; species Acrobasis suavella. The sequence goes on from OW971944.1 coordinate 3,515,672, forward strand.
AATGCTAAGCATTAAGTTGTACCTTTTGATGTTAAGAATTTAAGTGCAATGAATAAATAAATAAAAAGAAAAAAGTTTAAATGTATGTTCATCATCATTTTGGCTGCATAACGTCCACTGTTAGACACACCCCCTCCCCCAAAGACTTCCAAAATGACCGATTTAGAGCGGCCTGCATCCAGCGCTTTCCAAGACTTTGGTCAGGTCGCCTGTCCACCTTGAGGATGGGTGTACTACGCTTCGCTTGCCAGTGCATGGCAAAATGTATGTTATAAAGATATTATTAAGATGCTTATCGACTAAATGGCGATTCCTGATCCTTCCACCAGATCCTTTGATCTGTTTTAATTCCGTAATATTTTTAATTTGCCCACAGGCCGACAACTTTTTTAATCAATCACTGCCCTTGCATCACCTGCCGTTTGAATGTCAAAAGTTCAAAATTGTTATTTTAAGGTTTTATCACAGACTTTTGATATCCAAACCTGGCATGAAATAACTCTCATTTACGTCTCGTTTTTACCCGACTACGGCAAAGCTAAAAGGAAGGGTAATGATGTTAGCAGTCTATGTATGTAAGCGTGTATGAGGTAATATGAATGTGGATATGTATGTGTGTTCCGCCGTAGCATCCGAACCGCTTATCCAATTTTCTAATAATAATAATAATAATAATAATTTTCACAAATGATATGTCAATGGATTCGTCATTATTGTCCGAATGAGATAGGTTACAATTTGTAGGCAAAAAAATGTACACAACCCGTAATAAATCGAACTACGCGCTATGCTAGATGAAAATAGTACAATTATAATAAAATAACAACGAAAAGAACAAAAAAAAATTTACGTTCCCATACAAATTGCCTGAGCGGCTGCACACTTTTATATGGAAATATCGATTTTTTTTATGTTTTGGCTGTTATTTTAATTTCATTATACTATAGTGACCTAGTATAGCCCGTGGTTTAATTTATTACGGGTATGTCCCTTCCATATTGTATAACGAATGTTACATACAAAAAAAGTGAGCGTAAAACCCCCTTATTCATAAAAAGTAACAAACGTTTGCTAAATCTATTTTACTTAAAATATGTTTTGTCTTCTTCTGGCTATGGCAAATATTGAAAAGAGGAAAAGACTCTGGACTGGAAAGACTGAGGACTTGACTCTCACTTTTTTTGTATGTAACATTCGTTATACAATGTGAAAGGGACATACCCGTAATAAATCAAACCACGGGCTATACTAGGTCACTATAGTATAATGAAATTAAAAGCCAAAACACAAAAAATTTCGACATTTCCATACAAAAGTGTGCAGCCGCTCAGGCAATTTGTATGGGAATGTTAATTTTTTTTGTTCTTTTCGTTGTTATTTTATTATAATTGTACTATTTTCATCTAGCATAGCTCGCGTGGTTCGATTTATTACGGGTTCTATACAATTTTTTGCCTACAAATCGTAATCGATCTCACCCGGACAATAATGACAAATCGATTGTGAAAATTGGATAAGCGGTTCAGATGCTACGGTGTAACAGACATACATATCCACATTCAAATTACCTCATACACACTTAAAATCAATACATACATATGAATATGAGAGTAAAAAACTAGGTTTTGTTTCTATATCGAGTGGGGTATCAAATGAAAGGTCTTGATTAGCACATTAACAATTCAAAAATATATACCGTGGCTCCCGTAGGCGGTTATTAGTTTTTTAAACGTTTATCTCGTTCTATAACAAAATCCCTGTCCGATCCTTGTAGCAGCCACTCAGACCGTTAATATGAACAACTTTTCCAATGGGACCAATGCTTGAAACTCGAAATAAATCTTCTTTTCATACAAAAGTGTTTGGCCGGCCCGGCAATTCGTATGGAAATGTCGATTTTTATTTCGAGTTTCATGCATTGATCCTATAGGAAAAGTTGTTCATATTGACGGTCTGAGTTGCTCCTACAAAGATCGGGTAGGGTTTTTGTTACATATTGTATATTAAGCTCCTTTTTAGCTTTACAAGTCCACAAAACTATTAATATCAGTAACAAACTTGTTACCAATACTCTAAGGACCCAAGTTGTACTTCAATTTATCACAGAGCTTTTACAGGAAATATAAGTTAAATTGGAACCATTCTGCTCGATCGGATTTGGTAAACTAATAATTTATAGCTTTTTGTTTTCAATAATAGATTTTGTATTTTCTGAACGTAAGCCTGTGAATATTGCGCAGTGAGTTATAAAATATTTTTAAAGCTATTGCATAGCTTTAATCGTGGGCTTTGGCGCGGCGACCAAATCCAGAAATTTCGTAACGAGAGATGGCGCGTTTAATTCGGAAGAAATAGAAATCTAATTTAAATGACTAGATGTCAATAAATAGTAAAGTAGTAATAACTGGATGATGCTACAAAGATTTAAACTCATAAAAACTGCTTTAAATCTAAGACTAAAACCAAAAAGTTGTAACTTATTTTGAAATGAGGTAAGTAGTGCCATCTGTTTACATTTGTATGTAACTAAAAGTAAAATGTATGAGACTGACAGGACATGGTGTAGACTAGCTGCTAACTGTTCATAATAAAATTCCTGAATAACCTACATTTATTTTAAGATAATAAAAATATTTTAACGATATTAACTTTTCATTTATTAAATAAAAGAAAAAAAAATGTTTTCTTATCGGTCACCACGCTCAAAAAGTGTAACTTGAATCAATTTCAAAGAAAAAATACTGCATTAATAAAAAAATAAAAAATAAAATATATATAATTGCATAAGTTAATAAAAAATGCTATGCAATAGCTTTGCCGCGGCAGTCCCCGAGTGCCACATGTATTTTTTCTTTATCTGTCTTTTATTTGGTCCCGAACACTATTATAAGAACATAGATAATATGATTTCAGAAAAGTCTATACTCTATTCCTAACATAAAAGCACATGTGTCGTTATTTAGACAAAAAGATACTCTTAGCCACAGATCTAGATTTTTTTTCTTTAGATCTACGATCAAGATCATCAGATTAAAAAAAAATTAGGTCTATGATCACGATGGTACCTATGTAGATGTACTTCGGTTACGGTTTTACTCGATCAAAACTAACTTTGAAAAAACCACAACTACTAACTTAACAAATCGGAATTCATACAAATCGTATTAAAAGTTAAATTTTCCGAAATTCTATAATGTCAAAATAAAGTAGACTTTTTTTATATATATTCACTATAGGAATGAAAATTGTAAACCAAATACATAAAGCTACAACATGAAATGGATATACCCGTAATAAACTAAACCGCGGGCTAAACTATATCACTTAAGGGGCTACCTGAATTTTTCGGGGTCCAGTGCTGCCCCCATTTGAAATAAATCATTTTAATAGAAATGGAGACATCATTTAAAATTTGGTCTTGATCAGACCCTGGATAACCCTTCAAACTATTTTATGAACTACTGTTTACATTTTTAAGTAAGAAAGTGTAGCTTTTCTACGCACATACGCCAAAAGTGGCCGTATTTCGAAATTGTGCGTAGAAAAGCTTCTCTTAAATATTTATTTTATTTATCAGAAGATTTTAAACATTTACAGTTAATATAAAACTAAAATTAACTTAAATACTAAAAATCAATTACTTATAAACATACACTATTAAAAATATCCCTTAAATTTTTCCCCTGCGGAAGAGTGCCCAGAAGGCTAGCAGCATTGCCAATTTGTATGGCAATACTTATTCTTAGAGCACTTCTGGTAAATACTTCATTTACCAGCCTCTTGGTCACCTGATACCTCGACAAGCCTTTTACCTATAAATTAAATAAATCATAATAATTATCATGAAAATCATTTCCAGCCACATACGTGCACAACGTATCCATAAAAAATCGAATCACGGGCTATTCTAGATCTCTTTAGTATAATGAAATTAAAATAACAACCAAATAACCAAAAAAAATTCAACATTCCCATACAAATTGCCCGGGCGGCTTCACTCTTTTGTATGAAAATGCCGACTTTTTATGTTTTGGCTGTTATTTTAATTTCATTTTAGTAAAGTGATCAAAGATTCAAAGATTCAAATGTTTATTCAGTAATTAGACCTTTACAGGCACTTTTACACGTCAATAAGTATAATTTATGTTACGTGTAAAGTATATTAAAATTTTATTTATTTTTAAAGAAAAGCTACCGATACCAGCACTTCGTAACGACCACTGCTGAGAAGAAACGCCGAAAGAAACTCATTTTCACAGTATTGGTCGCCTTCTCGCCAGAAGGGCTTTGTCATATTATTATTATTGTCTTTTAATTAATAAATACTTATAATATAATACAATGTTGACACATTATAACATGTAATGCTTGCGAACAAGTAAACAAACATGAATAACTTAATAAAAAAAAAATTAAGTAGTCAAAAAAAGCGAAGCCGAGCTGACCAGTCCCTTCCAGCAGCACCCGTGCACGGGTTGATCTAGTTATAGCCTGTGGTTCTATTTATTACGGGTATGTCCCTTCCAAGTTCTATACAGCTAAAATCATTACCCTTCCGTTGAGCGTCTCCGTAGTCGGGTAAAAACCAATAACATTGCCTCATCCTGATCAAAATAAATGCCGTGAACATGCATTCGCACAATCTATACTAATATTGGACGTAATGAGCAAACTTGCCCACAAATGGGCAAAGTTTGCGGCCCCGGGCATATTGGGACACACCTGTGGGGTCGCATTGTCTTTATCTGCGTGTTAAGGTTGTGTTTACAGTGTAGCAGGATTAAGTTATAATATTTTTTTTATTGACGACTAGCTTTTGCCCGCGACTTAAGAGTCCCCTTACCGTACACAGAATCAGACTTCCCCATACAAATAAAGTCTAGTTTTTTTTTTTAAAAAGCATGTCAGATATTGGCGACATTATTTATTTTCAAAGGATTTTTTTTTTATTTTTTTTTTCAAAGGAATTTTTTTTTTCAACGGAATTTTATATATTTAAGCCATATAACTAGTTTTCACAAGAATTAGAGAATATAGTGTATCATATCATATTTGACCATTAGTATAGAAAACACCTGCACTCTCTTATTTTCTTTTAAGTTCATATTTGACAGTCGAAAACCAGTTATATGCCTAGAGGTACATATAGTTACAAAATACTGCCGAAATCTTACATGTCATTTCAAAATAAAATCTAGGCTACATTTGTATGGAAAAGTCGAGGTTAAGAGGATTCTTAATTAAAAGAACACATACATACATACATATTTTCACGCGTTTTTCCCATGGTGGTAGGTAGGATCCTTGCAAACCTCTTTTGCTTCGTCAACACTCATTACTTACTTATACATGCTCTTACTATCTCATTTAAACGAAAAATTCTTGTTTATATAAAAAAGATCTCGAAAATACATTTTCGCCCATCCATTCAGTCGGCTTCTACGATCTGCATGGGAATAAAGTTAAACTACATTTTAAGTTTGTAGGGTCCGCACTTAAAGAGTGAAAACGGGACCCTATTACTTCAACAATCTTCGCTGTCAGTCTGTCTGTCACCAGGGTGTATCTCATGGACCGTGATAGCTGGACTGATGATGTATTTCTGTTACCGCTATATCAATTGATGGCTTACACGAATTGATTGACACTTGATTTTTTAATGGTACGGAACTTGTTTGTTTTTCGTGTATGTAAGTGGCTAACACTGGTGTCAGATTTTTCAGGCTGCCTATAGGCATCTGACATAGCTTGACGACTGCCATACAATGATGACAGCAGCTCCCAACGGCTTATACGTGCCTTCCGAAGCACGGAGGAGCTCGAGAAATTCTTGTGTCACTTGTAGTCACCCATCCAAGTGCGGACCACGCCCGGTGTCGCTTAACTTGCGAAAGCGCTAGTAATGCGCACTCCCGCCGGGCCACCGAGCTCCACGGAACTCTTCGTGCCCGATTCCGAATCGTTTGTATGTAATAACTTTATTGTACAATAAAAATACACTAAAAAGACAACATACGAAAGAGCAAATATACAAAGGCGGACTTATCCCATGTAGGGATCTCTTCCAGTCAACCTGCGATAGATTGATTGAATCTTACTTAGCCCGTTATTTTTTCTCCCAGACCAAAGCATGGAAGGTATTAATATTTTCTCCAGCTTTTATGAATAACTAGCTTGTGCCCGCGGCTTCGCTCGCGTAGGGGTGTAATTTATCAAAATCCTTTCTTAGGGGATGCCTACGTCATAGTAGCTTTATGCATGCAAAGTCTCAGCCCGATCGGTTTAAAATTGACAAAGTTTCATACAAACTTTCATCCCCTATTTTATCCCCTCGGGGGTAGAATTGATCAAAATCCTTTCTTAGCGGATGCCTACGTCATAACATCTACCTGCATGCTAAATTTCAGCCCGATCCGTCCAGTGGTTTGGGCTGTGCGTTGATAGATCACTATGTCAGTCAGTCAGTCACCTTTGAGTTATATATATTTCATACAAACTTTCATCCCCTATTTTATCCCCTTGGGGGTAGAATTGATCAAAATCCTTTCTTAGCGGATGCCTACGTCATAACATCTACTTGCATGCCAAATTTCAGCCCGATCCGTCCAGTGGTTTGGGCTGTGCGTTGATAGATCACTATGTCAGTCAGTCAGTCACCTTTGAGTTATATATATTTAGATAAAGACCTGCTTCACTCTGTCGCAGCCTTATTTCAATCCCGGATTGCAAACAAGATTATTTAATATAGATTGCCAAGTAATATTGGTTTTCTGATCTGTTTTTTGTATGAATAAAGGAATTATTATGTAGCTGTCATGTTTGGATTGTATTTGTAATAATAGGATAAGAGAAAAAGCGGAAAAATCTAATCGAAATATTACCTGGAGATTATATAATATGTGTAGTATACTGATATTCGATATTAATTCTAATATCGAAAACGCCACGGAGATCGTCAAAAATATCGAAATTTTTGACGATCTCCATGGCGTAGTGGTCACCTTGCCAGTCCGCCACCCAGAGGTCCCGGGTTCGATCCCCGGTCAGGGCAAGTTGGAAAATGGCCTTTTTCAAATTTCTATATATGTATTTGTTATAAAATATAGTATCGTTGAGTTAGTATCCCATAACACCCCCCGCAATGGGTTCCCGGTTTGTCGTACCGGGGGGGCTCAGTACCCGTGGTAGCCTCGAGCCACGGGGAAGCTAAGAGGAACCCGCGAGGGGGCGCTCCTGCTGTCGTCAACCAGCAGTGAGCGCCCACATTGGGGCGGCGGGGGAGTGGGAAGATCTCCCCCCACCCGGGGAGGGGCGCTCCCGCGGGCTCGGCTTCAGCCTTGAGCCTGTAGGGATGCGCCCAATGGGGCGGCGGGGGAGTGGGAAGTTCTCCCCCCACCCGGGGTGGGGCCGCCGGGAGGGGAATGTTTCATTGCCCTCCCGGCGCTTCAGGCGGGGCCACACCGCCGTGGCTGTGGTTGGAGATCGGTCGCGGAGGAGGAGGAGTGTCGGTGTTACGTTGCCGCTCTCCCTATCCTTCGCGACCGAGCGGTGCCGCACCGCGTTTGCGGCGGAGCCTTTCATCTTCTCCGCCGCTGGGAGCCGGTTTATCTGGCTCCCATGGGTCCACAGGCGGTGGACTGCGTGGGAGTTTGCCGCCTCTCAATTGGGCCGAGGAGGTATGGCGCGTCCCTGAGTTCCGGACGCGCCGACTTGGTGAGTGGGGGGGCGCTGTGACGCCCCCGAGGAGGGGCCGCTTTGGCGGCCAGCCGCGCCGGGGTTCGCGGATGTATCTCCGTTCCCGTGTCCCCGGCAAAAGCGGTTGAGATGGAACTCCGGAGGTTTTTTAGTGGGTAGGCACGTCGATCTGGCGTGGAGTCCCACATAACCCGACAGCCTCCCCCGCAGGCTGACGGGTATCCGTAACAGGGATCTTTCCTCCGTAAAAAAAAAAAAAAAAAAAAGTATCCCATAACGCAAGTCTCGAACTTACTTTGGGGCTAGCTCAATCAGTGTTATTTGTCCCCATATATTTATTTATTTATTTATTATAATGATCATCATCATCTGAGCGTATTCCCGGTTGTATCAACAACGGTAACGCTTCAGAGCCCGGGGTCCGCTACCTAACCAAGCTGATTTGACGAGGTTACTGATTTTTACACAGAGCGATTGCCGTCTGACCTCCGCAACCTAAGGGTAGACCAGAACCAATCCTTGGATAGGTTTTAGGCGTTCGGGACTCACAGTTTATATGCGCCTTCTATAACACGGAATCATCTTTATTTTCGGATAATCAATGGATCCAAGCCTGCAATATCCTGATCAGACTGGAAACAACTTTTCACAAAGTATAATCCTACTGGGAAAGTAGGATTATTTTTTTTTCATTAAATGTCTATTTTCGCTTAAATTTTTCTTTTTAACCGACTTCCAAAAGAAGAGGTTATCAATTCGTCGGATTCTTATGTTTTATATATGTTGATCGATTTATTCGAAGACGTTTGTACCGATTTAGAATATTCTTTTTTAAGGGTATACCTGTCAGGTGGTCCCATAATATTTTTATTAAAATCGGTTGTGTAGTTTGGTGGTGAAGTCGGTTTTTAGTTTTGAAAATTATTCTCGTAGTCATGGTATAAAGTATAGTATGCAATTCTTGAATAAAGCGGATTTACATCGAGGGCCATGAATCACTCGCATTGCTCAGGATTCTAACTCAACACTTATTGAATTCTAACAATCATCATGTATCACTCCCTAGGGTCGTGATTCAGTCGTTAGAATCCTTTACCTGCTCGTGATTCATCTATGGCCTTTGAAGTAAATCCGTCCTTTATTCACTAATTTCATAATATACATACTATTAAACGCCCATATACAACGTGGAAGAGACATCCCGTAATAAATCGAACAAGGGGCTATACTAGATCACTGTAGTATAATGAAATTAATTGTAATAACCAAAAAAAATCGACATTACCATACAAATTGCCCGGGCGGCTGCACACTTTTGTATGGAAATACCTTTCTTTTTTGTGTTTTGTTTATTATTTTAATTTCATTATACTTTAGTATCTAGTATAGCCTGTGGTTCAATTTATTACGGGTTTGTCCCCTCCACGTTGTATATAAATAAATAAGAAACTATACATTTATCTTCCTACTATTCTTACTACATATGCTTCCAAACTTCAATATCATACATTCTCGATAGATGTGAGAATTTATTCGGATAGAAGTGCTGGAAAAAATATTTGGTGATATCCCCCGAGGGCGGTACAGCCGTGTCGGCAATTGTCGACGCTGTGTCGTATCGGAAAAGTATTCTATGCTACTCTCATGTTTCCCTTTTAGTCGGGTTGTACACAGTTTCCCCCAAGTTTTACAAATAGAAATAGAATTGCAGATGGTTAGAAGCTTTTAATTTTAAACAATGATGTAGTGTAGTCAATAATAAATAGTACATTAAAATAATTGGCTGATTACATATATAAATTATTAAAAACTATGGTAAACTTATTTTTTCTTTTCTCTGATTAGCAAATATAATGACAAAGATACAGCGCATCTGACCTTTCGTTATCCGGATGGCATATATGCATAAATGCTACGTCTGTTATCTTACTATTGTGACTGGTATTGGCGGGAAGGAACGGGTTAAATTTCCCATGACGTCACGATCATCTACGATTTTTAACCAAAGGTGACTTAAATCATCACCCCTACTCCTAAACTTCGAAGCGCTGCTTCTGTAGATTTTTAAAAATATATGGATCCTTTATTTTTAAATAGTCTAGTTGACGGAAAAATAATATATTTATTACCCAATCCACATTCCTGTTAAGACGAAGTGGTAGCTAAAGTGGCGCCCTCATTTGAAATAAATTGTTTAAAACTAAATAAGGTGATAATTAAAAATTTTATTTGTATAAATGTCTAGAAAGACCTTTAAACTATTATATGACTAACCTTTGAAAGTAATATTGGTAGTCCGTCTAGTTTTAAAACTGTTTATTTCAAATGAGGGCGCCACTTGAGCTACCACATCGTCTTAAGCTTGGATTTTTTTATGTTAAATGAACTATAAAGTTTTAAAAATGCATAACGCATAATGAATTTATTTATATTATAAGAATGCTTTATGAATATAAATTCAAAAACCATTATTTTCTTATTATAGACTCTTAAATCTATTTATTTCTATTTTTTTTTCTTACAGATTCTTATGAAACATTCTTATCATTCTTAGTTGTGTTAGTTGGGAGCAAAAGAACTTTCCGGTTTGCTCATTCTATTGGAAGTGGATAAGAAAAAGCTGGAAAATTCAAACAACTAAGCTATGGTTTATGACTAGCCGCCACTCGCCATTAACTTTCATCGATTTTGAAGATACAAGATGGATATAGCGTAGTGTTAAATTTGACCAGAAACGAAATATTTTTGTGTGACCTTAAAGTTGTACTTGTACCCACTAAACGAACTATCAGTAAAGCAGTACGATACCATCTTTTCAAGGTTAGATAACTTTGCAGCGGGAGCGAGGTGACATGCTCGACGGCCACAAAGGGAAGATCTTCCCGCCAGACATGGTGTTGCGCCTGGGGAATCGCGGCTCCGACGGTGTATCGTCGGAAGTTGTATATATGCAGCGAATCGGGCGAACTCTGAGATCGAGATGTAGGATACTGCTGGCGCCATCTCATATGCTTCTTGTGAACTATATTGTAGGTTGTCTCTTGATTGTAGTTCCTCGTAGTGGCCGTAGAGGTCGCCACAACTTATAAATTAACACAGTTTACATTTTTTAAATCCAATTTTCGTGTGACGATGTTCGAGCCAGGGCCAATGGCTTAGAATGTTTTGTACGAAAACTTGTCTCATTATTAAATTGATCGCTATCTCTTTTGCTCTTGTGCGGATGACAGTAATCGTATTATCTGTCGCACTCGGCACTTTTTACGCAGAATAAAATCTTGGTTTATGTTAACTTCATATATAGGCAAAGTGAGTCGGGTGATCTATGTCCGCGTATTTCGTCGTTTTACAACAACTCTATTAAAAATAGATTTTTAAAATTACCTAAAAAATAAAATACACAAACACTCTTGCGCTGACCAGTACAAGAGTGTATATATTGAATAAATATTGTCACTCGATATGAAGACAAAAAGAACAGAAAGCAGTTTGCTCTAAATATTTGCATCTATATAGGACATGAATTTATTACCTTCAGGAAGCAATAGGATAGAGAAAATACTTGTATATGTCGTCTAGGTTATACGGTTATCATATTAAAAACTAAATAAATAAAAATATATACAAATAACACTGATTGAGCTAGCCCCAATGTAAGTTCGAGATTTGTGTTATGGGATTCCAATTCAACGATACTATATTTTATAACAAATAGATACATAAATAAACATCCAAGACCCAGGACAATTTGAAAAAGGTCATTTTATAACTTGCCCTGACCGGGGATCAAACCCGGGACCTCTGGGTGGCAGATTAGCATGGTGACCACTACGTCACGGAGGTCGTCAAAACTATATCAAAAATCTGAGACACGAGAAAAAACTTGAAATGTACCTGCTTCTTTTCTATCCGATCGAGAAAACGGGCGATAAATGCGAATAAAAATAATGAGATAATAATGAAAATTAAAAAGTGATTATAAGCATAAATTGGTAAGGTTATTCACATAGAAAGTCAGCGACTGGCCGACATGGGTCGACTTCTTTCGGAGGTTTTCACCAGGGCATGACTAGAGGACGCGTGTACACAATGTCCCCTTGAGACACACTGATGTTAGCAGTGCGTCGCACGGGCGGAGGTGTCTCACGTTAGTTTAAATCAAGAAATAGGATTTGTTGCTTGCCAGCAACCATCACTATTTAGGTTCTTTTTTCTTATTTCTCCCCCACCATCAGGCTAAAAGTGGCCTTTGAGTCTTGTGGCTCTGGGCTGTCTGCTTAGCGCCGCAAGACTCAAGATGCTCTGTCTACCCCATTAAGGATAAAGACGTGATAGTGTTTTCCAAGAACACGAAAAAATTTACCTTTGAGTCTTGTGGCTCTGAACTGTCTGCTCAGAGCAGCAAGGCCCAAACTGATCTGTCTACCCTATTAAGGATAAAGACGTGATAGTGTTTTTCAAGAACACGAAAAAAGTGACCTTTGTGTTTTGCGGCTCTGGGCTGTCTGCTTAGAGCCGCTGGACCCAAACTACTCTGTCTACCCTATTAAGGATAAAGACGTGATAGTTTTTCCAAGAACACGAAAAAAGTTACCTTTAAGTCTTGTGGCTCTGAACTGTCTGCTCAGAGCAGCAAGTCCCAAACTGATCTGTCTACCCTATTAAGGATAAAGACGTGATAGTGTTTTTCAAAAATACGAAAAAAGTGGCCTTTGAGTCTTGCGGCTCTGGACTGTCTGCTTCAGAGCAGCAATGCCCGAAATGCTTTGTCTTCACCATTAAGGATAAAGACGTGATAGTGTTTTCCAAGAACATGAAAAAAGTGGCCTTTGAGTCTTGCGGTTCTGGCACAGAATTAGTATAAGTATTATATGCGCAATATGCGTCCCCGCTCCCCGTCTCCGCACCGCTCTATCGTTCTCGCCTTGTCGAGTGTGCTGTTGCACACACACATTGACGTGTGCACGGATGTGTAGTTTCTTTTGTAGTAGTGGTAGGCATAAATGAATCCTCTTCTATTTAGTGCTATACCTGTGGTGTGGGATGTCTGCTTAGAGCCGCAAAATGTTCTGTCTACCCCATTAGGGATTTTGGGTTTTTGTTACATATTACATATATATATTTTCGGCTGGTCCGGTAATTTGTATAAAAATGTCGACTTTTTCTTCGAGTTTCAAGCATTGGTCCTATAGGAAAAGTTGTTCATATTGACGATCTGAGTTGCTGACAAGGTTTTTGTTACATATTGTATATACACGGTGATTTTTCATTGGTTTTGGAGCTGAAGGCCACTTTATAAGAATCGTTAGTAAGACCTTATTAGCTAGGCAAAATAAATATTCTGAAACAAAAAATGTTGACTAAAACTCGAAAGTAAAATCGTGAGATCAATTAGTAGTACCGGCGGCGCCTAGCGGTGGTCGGCCGGCCTCTCGAGATCTCGAGTTCATTGGAGTCACGCAGCAGTTTTGGACGGGCGTAACTACGTGGTCTCGATCGAAAATCATTTTCGCAACTCTTTTATCTTATGTCATACACTTTGGATTAAGTATATGGGTAAAGGAATTTATTTATTATACAACATTTTTCTCCCAATACCAATGAAAAGTCAGCGTGTATATAATAATGTAGTATAAGATATGAAATATTTTGTTGGGAAAGCTAAAGTAAGTCCCACACTGAGTACACGAACCCTTTTCAAGGGAACGCGGCTCCGATTGGTCGACAAACAAGTATGATTAGATTTTGGGACTGTACATACAGAATTATGTAGAAATCCGAACTTGAATTGGAAATGGGAGTTATTATTTGTCTTGTCAGGCTTGTTGCTTAACGCTGAGTTCGTGTAGGCATTGTGGCGGAAACGTGACAGGAAAAGTTTGTGGATTCTGGGCCTTGGTCATAGAATAAAAATATAACGGAGAGGGGTGTCGGCGTTCTTCATCACCCATAGTGAAACCGTACGAAATACGAGTTTTGATACACTCTCAGATTAAATGCGAACAAAGTCTATTAATTTACAATCACAAATAATCACACACAGCTTGGATGGAAACCGATTACTTTCGGAACGCGGTAAAGTCGGTCGGACACACCCGCTCGGCTCGACGTCCGTCCGTTCGCAAAAGGGACCGTAGTCCAAAACGGTATCTGTCACTTGTCAAACCGTAGGGTTGCCAACACACAAATTGAATACACCCAAGTCGATATCGATATCGACCTGACGGATTGCTCTCTGCAATATACACGTATAAGTATTACATACAGAATAGAATCTCCGAGAGTCCCGCGCAATACACGTCCCCTCTCCCCGTCCTCTCCCCGTCCTCGCACCTCTCTCGCGTTCTCGCCTTGTCGAGGGTGTTGAGCAGGCGACTGCGGGCAAACACACACGGATGTATAGTCTTGTAGTAGTGTAGTCATTAATGATACTCCGCTTCTTTGAAGTGCTATACCTGTGCGTAGGTTTAGGCTTGCTATACATATGTATAAGTAGGCCGGCACTATAGGTGCGGCAGTATCTGTCGACCCGAAGCAATTACTGCACCTGTTCGCCTTCATTTGGCTTATACCGATTAGGTTTCCTTGAGTTTAATCAACACAATTCGATTTTTTATACATACAAGGAATCGACATTGCCACGGCAATCGTCATGACTCGGCAGTTGCCAAGCCGAGTTATTATGTGCGGCAGCCGAACGGTTTGTGATTCCCGAATATAGATGTGAAGCCGGTTACTAGCATTTCTAGCCTAGCGGCTAGAAACGGTTTCTTTAGCATGTTATCATTTCTAGCGATAACAAGCGGCTGGTAACGGCTGTAAATAATTGAGTTTTTTGTTTTTGTTGTTTTTCTTCTGATTTATATACTCTAGGGTATCCTAGAGTTTTGAGTTTTACTGATGCAAATATCATTGTTTATTTTATTTGTTTATTGTTTATTAAACGATGATATTTGCATCAGTAAAACTCTGACTTCTCATACAAAATGTGACACAGCAATGGAATAGGACTATTTTAATCATTTATTTGTTAGAGATGTTTTGGAAATAGCTATTTATCCATGAAATAAGTTTAGTGAGGCGCCTCGCAACGAGCTTCCCGCGCTCACTCATCCCTGCATGCTCCGCACACTCCTCTCACTCATCTATCCGGCCGCACGAGATTCCGCGTTTGGTTTACAATGATGAGTAGATTCCAAGTAAACTAATTTAGCTACCTACCTTTTTTCTTATAATTTTCATGCACTGACACTTAAACATAAACGTTGTTTCATAGTTTTCTGTTAGTAGGTAAGTATAAACGGTGTGTTCGGTGTTCATTAAAAAAAATAGCGGAACTTAATAAGTACTACTGTATAACAAAAATAAGAATTAAACAGTAAAGAATGAAATAAAATAAAAAATGATTTTTTTTCGATACTCAAGTCGGGTATCTACTCGGTATCTAGTGGATTCAAGCGGCTAGTTATTCGTTTCTAGCCGCTGGTTTACAACAATATTCCCGAATCATGCGTATCTACATTGTATTTGAGACCAGTGGTATACCACCAGTAGAATGTATAAAAAGTGACATTGTAAGGACGGACGTCCATATATTTTGTTTGACGTAATTAATTGTGTTATATTTTTTTTGTCTTATACTTATTTTAATATAGATTGGTTTTTAGACACCTACTAATAATAAATAACTATTTTGCATGTACGTATATCTAATTTTAATGTGTGATAAATATGATTGGTGTCAATCGTTTTTATCACAATGAACAATTGATTTTACCGCTCTGCTGTGCCTGTTAATGCCGGCCCGAATAAGACTGTAGCAACCTTTACAAATTTGGGTACTGACTAAGTTAAATTGGATAATATCAAATTGAAACTATTTCAAGTTGTGGTGATTGTTACGTCTAAGATTTCGAGTTACATCTTTCCAGTCTTTCTCCGACCACGAAATATGCAACCTATTCGAAATTGTAGACCCAACAAAAAAGTTTCGTGATAGGTCCCATTTATATATTTAAATCTTGTGCATTTTTATTAGGTTGGGTACCTATTTAAGAGAGCAACATATTTTATATATAGAAGATTTTATTACAATCTTCTTTTTAACTTGCAATGTATCTTGTATGTATGAAAGTATGTTTCTTTAGGTCAGATTTTGCAACTAGATTTTAAACCAGCTATTTTCAACCGATTGAATTGAAATTTTGCATACTTATGTAAGTCGTTTGACAATTCAATATTATCTAATGACAAAAAGCTGATTTGACGTGACGATGGAGTAGGAAGGTGGCCATCGAATACCTGTAAGTAAACGACGCAACCACATCGAATTTCGGCTTATTGCATTGATCTAGATAAGAAATTAGACTCATCATAAAAGCTTGTATGAATTTTTTTTTTCAAATACTCTATAAGTACTTCATAAAACACTCTTTGTAAGTATATCAAATAGCAAAAACCATTCGACTCATTAATTGGGTCACTAAAAACTCTTTTGAAAGAAACTTGGCGACCCTTTCAGCTTATGTTTGTACCCTGGATTTGCGTGTCAGCCCTCGTCATGATACGCGGCTTAACTGGACACGAAATGATGTATTTTGTTTTTAACCTCCGACAAAAAAGAGGGGTATTATAAGTTTGAGGCTAATTTCTGTGTGTGGCATCGTAATTCGCGAACGGATAGACCGATTTCGATGTGGTTTTTTTAAGTGAAAACAAGATCTATTGCGGTTGTTTTTAACTATTTTTGATGAAAATGGGTTCAACTGTTTAAAATTATTAGGGGTTAACGCTTGAAAGTTGAGATTTATTTTACCTGGCAAATAAACTTTTGTTAAATGATTTTATTATGCTCGCGGTTGACATCAACTGCGTGCCTCGTACCACGCTAACGGCAAAAGCGGGAAACAAGCGACGGCCGTCACGTTATACAGTTTGGGATAATTAAGCGACAGTCACTAGTCGGAGACGAATTAAGTATAATATTTGTTAAGACTAAGCAGTCTTACCTTGCCTGATATACGACTCTCAGACTTAGACATTTAAAAAAAAAAACAAAATAACAATATCTCAACGTGCGATTGAAAGAAGTATCCTCAACCAAAGAAGAATCCACAAAAGTAGAAGTCAAGAAATTAGAAAAAAGACAAAAGTTTCAAACATGCTTCACCAAGTCCTAAAACTGAAACGAGACTGGGCTGGCCATGTAGCGACAAACGTTGGACTCTTAAAAGTACGAACTGGAGAGGCCCGCCCGGAAAAAGAAAATTGGAAGAACCTCAAAAAGATAGGTGGACGAGATAAAAAAGTGGCAGGAAAAAACTGGTTAAAGATAGCACGAAATAGAGAACAATGGAAGAAGCTGGAGTAGGCCTATACCCTAGCAGGTTCCTATATAAAAAGGTCAAATTATTACAACTTCTATTTTTATTATTTTATGTAACAATACTTATGGGAAATTAAGAGGCTTTATTATTATTAGCTCCGCCTTCAAGTCCCTCCCCCCACCCCGCAAACAACATCGATTTTATTCACAAGCAATAAAGTCATTTATCGCTTACTTCATCTTCAGGTGTATAGACACAGAAATAAAAGTAGTAAGTCTCAAAACTAATTTCATTAATTACTATAAAAATAAACGATTTAATTACTATAGAAATAATCTTTAGTCAGTGTTAAGAACATGTTATTTCCCTTGTTTACTATTAATTTTATAACATGATTGTACGTAATATAAGAGAACTATGAAAAATCTAAAAAAAGAGGAATGAGTTTCTTAAAAAAAAATGAACAGGGTAAAAGTTAATCAAATTATAAATACTTAGTAAAACGCTTCACAAAGGATCATGAAATCACGGGATAAAATCCTACATTCATCAAATGTGTGTCAGGTTTACAACACGGATTCAAAAACACACCAAATTTTGGGAGCCTAGTCTTAACTCTCGGCGCTAACTAAGAGACGTCAACCAATTTTAAAAGCGTTTCGGGAGCGTCAAAGAGTTCGTGCTTGCACATCTAACATATGTCTGACATAGCTTGACATCATCATTATCATTTTAGCAGTATAACGACCACTGCTGGACATGCTGCCTATCCCAAGCATTTTTTAAATGATCTATCTAACTATAAATAAATATATAGGGACAAATTACACTGATTGAGCTAGCCCCAAAGTAAGTTCGAGACTTGTGTTGTGGGATACTAACTCAACGATACTATATTTTATAGCAAATACATTTATAGATAAACACCCAAGACCCTGGACAATTTGAAAAATGTACCAACTGGTAAAGGTAATAACTTGACCACTGCCACAGAATAACGCCAAGCCCACGCCTAGCGCACGACTAGCGCGGTTTGAATTTGTTGCATATAATTTGAGTCCTATCATACCAAAATATAACTCAAATTGCATTTACTGAAGTCCAGTCGGGGCGAGAGTCGAGCGGGCACAAGGCAGAGGCAAGGCGAAAGCAAGACGGAGGCAAGGGGAGCGCGTAGCGTAGCACGCGCGTGTTGACTTCGGTTAATGCTATTTGAGTTGTATTGATGTGTGATAGGACTTAAATAATATGCAACAAACTAGCTTTTGCCCGCGGCTTCGCTCGCGTAGGGGTGTTATTTATCAAAATCTTTTCTTAGGGGATGCCTACGTCATAGTAGCTTTATGCATTCAAAGTCTCAGCCCGATCGGTTTAAAATTGACAAAGTTACATACAAACTTTCATCCCTTATTTTAACCCCTTGGGGGTAGAATTGATTAAAATCCTTTCTTGGCGGATGCCTACGTCATAACATCTACCTGCATGCCAAATTTCAGCCCGATCCGTCGAGTGGTTTGGGCTGTGCGTTGATAGATCACTATGTCAGTCGGTCGGTCACCTTTGAGTTATATATATTTAGATTTCAAAAATTTCGTAGCGCTCTTGGCAAGCACTGGGCTTGCGCTAGGCTTGCGCTAGGCGTGCGCGTGTCATCCGAACACGCCCTAAGACTGGTAAAATAAACCTTTGGTAAGATGGTCCTGGACAGTTATCATAAATAAATAAATATATAGGGACAAATAACACTGATTGAGCTAGCCCCAAAGTAAGTTCGAGACTTGTGTTATGGGATACTAACTCAACGATACCATATTTAATAACAAATTAATACACAATATGGAAAGGACATACCCGTTATAAATCAAACCACGGGCTATACTAGATAACTTTAGTATAGAGAAATTAAAATAACAGTCATAAAGCAAAAAAAAATCGACACTCCCATACAAATTACCCGAGCGGCTGCACAGTTTTGTATGATTGTGACATTTTGCCAGTCAAGTATGGAGCTTCAGAGCTGTACCCTGGATTTGGATGTCTGCCCTTGTCGTGAAACGAGGATTAATTGAATACAAACATGTGTTTTGTTTTATATTTGTGGCTTCTAATCTATATTAGTGGTTAGAATGAATATGTATGAGTGATATAAGTTAAAGTTATGCATTATTTATAACTGCTGGTTTATTGATGCTATTTTGAAGGTTTGGGTTATTTAATTATAACTTCAGCAGCTTTCGTGATTTACAAGTCACCCTGGTAAATCACATTTTATACTTAAGGACATAATAAATCATGATCACACCAAATGTAAAAAAAATATAACCAACAAAATACTTATTAATTAAAAAGAAAAATTGAGTCACATTAGCGCGAAAAGTCTCGAAATGTTTGGATACCGCGCGCTCGCTACGCGCTACACTGCCCACGGGCCGCGACCGACACGTGAACGCGCGCACATTGTATGGAACGGCGCGAGTGTCCACACTTCTTGTTTTTTATGGATAATTTTGTCAATTTTTAAGCAGCTATTTTTTTTATTAATTAGAACAAGAATACTCAGTCACCGATTTCAATATGTAACGTGATTTACCAGTCACCCTGTATATGTAGGGTCTGACCAAATTATACTGAAACTTTTTCATATTAATGCGTTTCATCCTCAGCTACTGCTTTGGAGCCCGGTAAGTGGAAAATAATGTGAAATAGTGAAGGGTTGCTAGCCGCATCACCAATTAACGATATCGCACCGGCCGTGCATTCCGTCACTCTCTCTCTCTCTCTCTGGCAAATTACGGTTCCGAGTAACAGAAAAGAATAGCAGCATAGAAAAGTTCTGCTCCGTGCTGACAAGTGAGATCCAACCCTAACACGAGTCGTAGTTTCGATCGTTCCCTCGATCGGTTTCTAAGAGAAGTACGGGAAGAGAAACAGCTAGTAAGTAAAAATACATAAGTAAAAGTGTTACTTTGCATTTCTTAAGAGGCAATTTACATTTCGTTGGTCTCTCTCGCTACGCAAACATTTTTAAAGATCATAAGAAATGTGCCTGATTTGTAGAAAAGTGCTTCATTAACATTCAATATAATTATATGTTAGATATTTTAGTAATTTTGCTTTATTGTTTATGAGTGTATGTATCGAGAATAAGGTCATTAAAAATTTAAACTTTTGACGACGTAATTCTCGATGTAGTCAATGTCTACACAATATACAAACATGTCTAAAATATATCCACAATATAATTATATTGAATGTTAGTGAACTACTTTTCTACAAATAAGACACATTTTTTTTATAATCTTTGAAAATGTTTGATTGTGCGAGCGAGACAGCCAACCAAATGTGAAATGCCTCTTAAATTACATCCATATTAAAATTATAAATGTGAAAGTAACTCTGCCTGTCTGTTATCTCTTCACACTTCAACCACTGCACCGATTAAGCTAAAATTTGATATTTGTATAGTTTGAAACCCGGGAAAGGACATAGAATGTCTGAATTGTTAATTTGTAATAACTTTATTGTCATACGAAAACACGCAATTACATAAAATAACAACATAAAGAGTAAATTGGCAACGGCGGACTTATCCCATAATGGAATCTCTTCCAGTCCTGTTAGGTTGACTTTGTCTACTTTCCTAACTTGTCCATTTCCTATCCCGTCTCTTTTTTAACTCGTCCATACGCTATTCTTAACTCGTTAGCTTCCTAACTCGTCGATTTTCCTAGCTCGACCACAGCCTAACTTCAACCGGCTCCGGCTCTAGTTATTATCCCAAAAGACATCCAGTAGGGCAGTAGAACGTTGTAAGGGAATCATATTTTACCATACCAAGCCTGTCTCACTCCCATTTAAGTTATCGGAAGTATACCTTCATTGCTTCATTGTATATGCGGGCGGTGATTACTCTGGAGCAGAAAATTCAGTTATATAAATAAATATTATACAGGGAAAAATCACAAAGATTGAGCTAGCCCCTAAGTAAGCTTAAGCTTGTGTTATGGGATTTTAACCCAAGGATGCTATATTTTATGACAAATACATACATAGATAAACACCCAAGACCCAGTACAATTTCAAAAAAAGGTAATTTTCCAACTTGTCCTGTACCTCCGGATTGGCGGACTAGCGTGTTGACCATAACACCACGGAGGTCATCGGATGAAAGTTATATGAATCGTTTGTAGAGTAATAAGAAAGAAATTGGCTTGCAATGTATTCCTAGGAATCTAAACGAAAAGGTGGTGAGTTCTGACGCGAGCTAAATTAAACTATAGCGCAAACCACATTGAGTAGAAATTTTTTTGAATATCTTGTCTGAGTAAGACTTCTGTATGTGAGTACTAGTACTTATTCAGTGGTCAAAAAAAGACTTTATTACAAAGTACTGAATTTACGCAGACAAAGTCGCGCGTAAAAGCTTAACCTATAACACTCAGATTGCGCCCTCCATACTTTTAAGTCCAAGTTCCTCGGCTGTTCCTACAGCATTTTATCATGGAACTTATGAATGGCACCGCGAGGTACGCTTAGTGTGATGTATGGCACTGTTATAGCGCGGCCCAGTGCTTCCGTATCCGCTGTCGGAAATCAGAACCGAGTATCAGATTTTGCGAAAAACAAATATTTTATCGCGCTGAATTGGGTATTTGGGTATTTTTTACAATATAAGGGATAATGTTTTTAAATCTCTGGCCAAGTGTTCCTCTAGTGGTAAGGAGAAGAATGTATTCTTACAGTGGAGAATAAAAAGACCGAAAATAATGATGAAGATGTGATGAACCATAGTGCCTGCAAAGGTCTTGTTTGCCTGCCTTCGAATGAATCGAATAATTGACTGAGTATATTTAAGATATTCTTTGACACTCAACAAATTATTATTTTCTGACCTTGTCAATAAACAAGTTAACGATAATTATCAAAACTAAAGACCGACTTCACCCCCAAACTGCACAACCGATTTTGATAAAAATTCTATGAGACCACCTGACAAGTACACCCTTTTAAACAAAAAAGAAATTTTCAAAATCGGTCCAGGCTTCTTCGAATAATCGGTACATAAACATACCTAAAAAAAAAAGATCGCGACGAATTGATAACCCCCTCCTTTTTGAAAGTCGGTTAGAAATAGAAAGAAAGAAAATCAAAAAGAAAATGAAGATACCATCAATGCGAACTGAATAACAATTTAATTAATTTAACTAAAACCTATAGATAATATAAATTAAAACAAATACTAAAAATAAAAATATCAATTTTGTACCTCAATTGTACCCAATCATACATCATAAAGTTTAAAATAAGAAATTATTTTAATTTCAACATTCAGATGACGTCACCATGATTTTCGCGTAAATCGATTGTTACAACACTAGAATTTGAACCGAAACCATATTTTTTTAAAAGCAAAGCCATTATCCATTGCATAAATAACAAATTCGTTTTCGCGGAACATTTTAGCTAAAATCGAACAATGCAAACGAAAATTGTAAAATCTTCTTTTTTTTTTTCAATTTATGCACAGCGCTGGAATAAAAGCGATTCATGTGGCAAATATAACAGGAAAAAAAGTATGCATTACTTTTAAACAAAACCATTTTAGTGCGTCGACAAAAAAAAACAAATACATGGTTTTGCGTTATATTAGACTGGTTCCGCTCTGTTGACTCTGCAGTTATGGAATAGTTGATTTTGATCTAGGAAATATAATATTTTAAAAATCCCAACTAGAATCCTATACTAAAGTTATGGTCTCAAGACTAAAGTTTTTCTTTTAAGACTTTTTATTGCTTTTATGTGTTATTCTTAGTAAATTTGCTGAGTGTATTGGAATAACGTATTTTCCTCTTTGATGTTTATTCAATTCGTTTGAGAATATTTTAGTTCTGTTTTTTGTTATCAATCATATTTTTACCAGATTATACAAAGTAGTTATAGAAAAGTAATGTATGCCGAAACATCAAGCTTTCTTAATAATAATAATAATAAATCGTTTATTTCAGACAACAAGATCCATAAAAAGGGTTAGTAACAATTGAGCTTAAAATACTAGGATGTTAGTAACAATAAAATAAAATAAAAACAGCAGACGGACATGCACGTCCATACATAGTACTCAGCGATGCTAGCTGGACGGCCTACTTAACTGCATGCAGTAGTATCCATCGAGCGAGCATCGGTGAGTCCCAGCGGTCTGCCAGCGCGCGCAGGATAGTGTTGGGGCTGTCGCGCATGCGCCTGAGATGAGAAGCGCAACGCTTGCGCATGATCGCAGCGAACCCGTCTACGGGAGCCTCAGCAAACATGCCAGAGGCACTGCAGTAACGCGGCAGCCCCATCAACACCCGGAACGCGTTATTATATTGTACGCGAAGATCGCTGTATGTTCTCTGCGTATAGTTGACCCACAGACTGCAGGTATAAAACGACTGACAATAGGCTTTGAAAAGCGTAATCTTAGCTTCGTCAGTACACCTGGCAAATCTGCGAGCCAACATATTACAGCGAACAGACAGCGACCTCCGCTCCCGCTCGATATCATGATTGTCACTCAGGTCTTCTGTGACCCAGTGGCCCAAATATTTAAAACTCTTAACATATTTTAGTGGATTACCATAAAGCATCACCTCGGGCACACTAGTGTAACGCTTGTTGTCAGGTCTAAAAATAATGAGTTCACTTTTACCAACGTTATATCTGAGCCCCTGAGCCACGGCGTACGACTCACAAATACTCAAAAGCTTCTTTAAAGCTCCGCTAGAAGGACTTAGCAAAATCATGTCATCTGCAAAATTTATATTATTCATACAGACCCCATCTATATGACAACCTATGCCAGTATTGCTAAGTTCTTCAATCAGTTTATTCATGTACAGGTTGAAGAGCGTGGGAGAACTCACCCCGCCCTGCCTCACCCCGCACTCCAATCTGTACTCATCGGATAACTTACCGGCCCATCTTAAGACGCTACCTGAATTTTCCGGGGTCTGGACCCTGGAAAATTCAGGTAGCGCCTTAAGTGTGCTGCCCCAATTTGAAATAAATAATTACAAAGGAAACGGAGCCAAAAGTGGCCGCTTTTCGCTAATGTGCGAAGAAAAGCTTTACGTCCTCACTTCGAACTGTAAACAGTAGTTTATAAAATAGTTTTAGGGATTATCTAGGGTCTGATCAAGACAAAATTTTAAATAATATCTCCGTTTTCTTTTAAATGATTTATTTCAAATGGGGGCAGCACTGGACCCCAGGAAATTCAAATAGTCCCTTAATGTTAATGTGACTTCAAAACGCTCAATTCTAATGTACAAGTATATGTTTTTTGGGTATGTTACTCTTACTTGTTACTCTATTACTTATCCGTTTTTAACTGATTTAGATTTTTATTTTATTTTATTTGAATGGATATCAAAAGTAACACAGGATAGATGCAAGTTCTATGCAAACATGTAGTGATTTTGATATATATGACAATACATCAAACATTTGCATTTAACAAGTGTATTTTGGCAAAGTGGAACTGATGAAGAAGACCATAAATTGAAGTTAATTTTGTTTGTTCAAATTTATCATCATTATACTCGATATTGCCAAGGTTTTACCAAGATTAAATTAGAATATAATACGTTTTGCGTGTATCGAATTGGCGAAATCGTGTGGCAAGAGATTCAAATGAATTCGTCCTCCAAGGAATCAACAAAACTGATTTAACTTTTGCCGTAATAGTTTCTGCGGCGACTTACGAGTAGTTGAATGACTTTGTAACTTACAAACTTAACATAACCGACCTACTCGAAACGCACCGTTAAGAATCTAGACACGCAGCAGCGTGTCAGAGCCAAGTTAAAAAAAAATGAACTGGCGACGCAGCAGCCGTGTGTATATTTACACTGTAGGGACACTTAACCACTCATCTGTGAGCAGACCGGAATTCGGTCTACATGCATTGTTTTACTATTGTGTCTGTTTTGCACAGACAACAAGATATGCCATGTAAGCAGATTTTACTGCGCGCTCCAATGCGACAACATGACTAGACAGTCGCTCACTGCTCTTGAGTGCGCACGCGCTTGTAACATAGATATCTCCCCGAAGTTAGTTTGTGTGTTCATCCGTATAGCTAAAACCTGCGACCGTTCGTGCAAACTGTATAAGTACGTGGTCGCCATTTGACAACATTTTTGCCCCATCGGCCATCGGTTGGTCGCGCTATGTGTCCCACCCACTGCCACTTCAACGAACTAATCCGCAGGGTTATGCCAGGGGCTTTTTTTGTTCTCCTTCGAATTTCCTCATTTCTGATTCGATCACGTAGGGAAACACCGAGCATAGCCCTCTCCATAGCGCGCTGAACGACCTTGATCTGACAAGTATGCCCTTTCAAACAAAAAGAATTCTCCAAATCAGTCCAGGCTTATTTAAATAATCGGTAACTATTAACAAGTCACTATAAAAAAAAAAGAAATAACCCGACTGCCTTTTTGTATACTCAGTGTCAGACTTAAGACGAATCTAATGACACCTCTCAAGCAAAAATCCATCGAGCCGTTCAGGCTGCAGAGCGTGCCTAACATTAGAATTTGACGCCAAAAAATCGCCATTCTGTTTTATTTTTCTTTTGATATACCCAGTGTCACTGTCACAGTAAATACGAATCTAACGGCATCTCTCAAGCTAAAATCCATCGAGCTGTTCAGGCTGCAGAGCGTGCCGAACAATTATACATACATACATACATACATACTCTCGAAAAACATATCCCTCCTAGCGCAGTCGGGTAATAAAAGATTCAAACGAATTGATAACCTTCTCTTTTAAGGAAATCGGTTGAAAAGTAAGTAGATATTACATAAATTTTAGGAAGTAGATATATTTTTGAATACATTAACATAACCTAGATTATGCGGGATAAAGTCTATTCAATTATTATTCATCGCGCCGCCTGATCGCTAATTTGATACACATTTAGGCTTAATGAAATTCAACTAATCTGTGAAATATGTTGTTGGAATGGATTTTATCATTAAATTTAAGTTATTAGTGGCAAATATAAACAAACGATTTGCATTCAAATAGATTTATGTTTTAAATTGGGTAATGTTTAACAGATATTGTAAAAAGATTTAAGATCAGCTTATCATGCGTTTTTATGGAAAGCAATAGTTATTTATGCATCAACTGTTTAAAAAAGTAAAAGTACAGATCGCGCAAAATAACTTGGCGGCTCGGAAGTTAGCTGCAAGTGACAGTGGGGTAGGTGACGCCCGGCGCACCGTCCCCGCGCCCTCCTGTATTCATCTACTGCGCAGATTCCGCGCGAAGTTCACAGCCACCGAGTTATTTTGGTCGTACCGTAGTTGTTTGTAAAAAGGGGTATTACAAAATACGAATGTGGGCTTATCACCACCACAGACCCTCAGAAACCATAATTTTAGCATGTCTATGACAAGCCAGAATCGAAGTTTAACAATTTTTAAATCTAGTATTATATAGTATAACTGATGATAAAATTTTTGAAAAAATCATTGCACGAGATTTTTTTTACAATATCAGGTTCCTGTCCATCACGTTGCAGACAGAGCCTAGGCTAATAGGCCTAATGCCACACGTAGCGATGGAAATGGTCGATCAGCGATGAACATGGGCTTAAAAGGGATCGAGTTAGAGTTGCATAATGAAATTTAGTACAACATTATAACACTCGTTTGGATGATATTATGGTTACTATGACACTTACTTACTTACTATTATTTGGTAATAAGCTAACTGTTTCAGAAAAGCATGGGTGTAAATTTATGGGCCTTTTATAAGACACTGGGCAGATCTGCTCGTGCATATAGTTGTACACCTTATGAATCAAATCTTTTTCAATCTCGAATATTACTAACATTAGGATAAGTACCCTTTTTTTGCTAATATTGTATGGACCATGGTCTGATATAAAGAATTTATTATTATTATAAAAAAAATCCTACTCCTATTATTATCTGACTTTTAAGAGTCACGAACACTAATATAAGCACATTGGTAATTTATGGTTTCAGTTAAACCTATAGTCTACTCCTCATAACACCACAAGTGTTGTAATTTCGCCAAAAAGTTACGCCAAGTCATAGATCACGCGCTTTTTTCTTTAGATCTACTATACTGTCAACGTAAGAAAAACGTTTTTTCATACTCACTAGGAAGACGTGAATTAAAAAATTAAGTTAATGATAGATACCTACCCTCTTATTCATAAAAATTAACAACCGTTTGCTAAACCTAATTTAGTTAAAATATCCTTTGTCCCTTTCCCTCTTTTCAATATTTGACATAGTAAGAACGAGACATAACACATTTTAAGTAAAAGAGGTTTAGCAAAGGTTTAAAAACTTTTATAAACTTGGGGGTTAGTATATACCAAACATGTGTCAAACATTTCTTTTTATTTATCAAATATCATCTTCTATACTATAATAAAAGAGTAAAAAAAATGTGACTGTACATTGAAAATTTTTCAAAAAAAAATATTTGGGGCTATGGAGATAGAGTAATAGAGTAAGAAAATAAAAAAAAATGTCTGTCTGTTTGTCTGTTTGTCTGTTTGTCTGTTTGTCTGTTTGTCTGTTTGTCTGTTTGTACACGCTAATCTCCGGAAATACTGGACGGATTCGAATGAAACTTTTTTTGTTATATAGCTGTGAAGCCTGGGCAACATATAGGCTATAATTGATTTTGGAAAATGGAACACATGATGAAGCACTATAATGGTCCAGCTAAACTATCAGAAATATTAAAATGCCGCCTAAGCAAAAGTTGTTAAGTCTGATAAGAACTTTTTGTTGAGTTATAATACAACTGGCCAAGCGCGAGTCGGACGCGCGCGAAGGGTTCCGTACCATAATCTATGAAAAATCACGTTTGTAGTATGGGAGCCCCCCATAAATACTTATTTTATTCGATTTTTAGGGTTCCATAGGGTAGAGTAGAAACGGGACCCTATTACTTAGACCTTCCGACTGTTTGTCTGTCTGTCTGTCACCAGGCTGTATCTCATGAACCATTATAGCTAGACAGTTGAAATTTTTATAGATGATGTTTTTTTGTTGCCGCTGAACAAAAACATACTAAATCTATATATCTATACTATAATAAAAGAGTAAAAAAAATGTGTCTGTACATTGAAAATTTTTCCAAAAAAAAGTTGTTTAGTCCGAAGAAAAACTTATAAGTTCAGTATTTGCGGACCTTCCGAGCAAAACACACCAGAAAAATTCTTGGTTACGTGAACGCGCCATATTAACAACAAAAAATTAAAAATCAACTTATGACGCAAATTATTGTTAATTTCTTGGATAGTTTTGTTGACGACGCCACCAATTATCCAGTTGAGTTTCGTAATTCACTTGCAGAAAATGGACTCTCGGCTCTCAAAATAAGTCTTAATGTTGGAGGGCCAATAATGCTGATGCGAAATTTGACTCCGCCGAAACTGTGTAACGGAACCCAACTTAGTGTCTCAGCACTGTATGCCGAAGTTCAGCGGCTGAATTTCAGCCAATGCATGCCTGCAATGTTATTTGCATTACTAGCAAAACATAATGCCAAACTTCCGATGCTTTTGCCTGAATCGGACCTGTACCCGTATCCGTACCCGTACCCGTACCCGTACCCGTACCCTTACCCGTACCCGTACCCGTACCCGTACCCGTACCCGTACCCGTACCCGTTCCGCTCCCGCTCCCGCTCCCGCTCCCGCTTCCACTTCCGCTTCCGTTTCCTCTCCCGCTCCCGCTCCCGCTTTCACTCCTGCTCCCGCTCCTGCTCCCGCTCCCGCTCCCGCTACCACTCCCACTCCCACTCCCGCTCCTGCTCCCGCTCCCTCTACCGCTTCTGCCACCGCCACCGCTTCCGCCATCGCTCCCGCCGCCGCCACCGCCGCTTCCCCCGACGCCGCCGCCGCCGCTTCCGCCGACGCCGCCGCCGCCGCTTCCGCCGCCGTCGCCGCCGCTTCCGCTGACGCCGCCGCCGCCGCTTCCGCCGCCGTCGCCGCTGCCGCTGCCACCGCCGTCGCCGCCGCCGCCGACGCCTCCACCGCCGCCGCCGCCGCCGCCGCCACTGCCGCCGCCGCCGCCGCCGCCACTGCCGCCGCCGCCGCCGCCGCCACCGCCGCCGCCGCCGCCGCCGCCGCCGCCGCCGCATGGCCGACTTAATGTGGCTTTCTCCAGGGTTAGTAATGCTTCAGCTCTTTTCACATTGGCTCCCAAAGGAAAGAATTAAAATAATATTGACTTTTAACTCCTAACACTGTAACAAGTACTTTCTTATCTATCTCTTTCTCTCTCTTTCTCTCTCTCTCTCTCTCTCTCTCTCTCTCTCATTAGGTTTTATTTATATTAATACGCCGGAGTCATAAAGTCCACGCGAACGAAGTCGCGGGCATCAGCTAGTTTATTAATATAATCAAATAAAAATAAATAAATCTGAAAAATTATATTCAACTTGCTAAAGTTAGTTCAATCTGTCTACACCAGATAAATACTTATAATATTTACGTGTATATTACTATAGATTAAAATCTGAATGCGTTCGACCCTTTCTCCACCCCGTAACTCCAAAGTTTTGGAATTTCATCTAAGATTCTCTTTAAAATTCAATTCACCTTGATTAGTTTGTCATCCTAATTAAGTATGCTTTAAGAGAATAGATTAGGCTAATCCGTTTTGGAACTTGATCTGTTTCAGCACAAATAGAATTGAGTTCGCTTATTAAAGTGTGGGAAAATTAATTCAATAGTAGGCAGAACTAAAATTGCGTTTGAACACAGATTATTATACGATATGCAATGAAAGTTAGTTTTTTAAAACCTTTATTGCACTAAAACACAGTTTAAAAAAGAAGAAAAGTTTGAAAAACTAAAGGTAGTAATACATTCCAAACGTTAAACGAGCAATTTTTGTTTATATATAATTAAGAACTTGGAAACGGCTCCAACGATTTTAATGAAACTCGGTGTTTAAAGAGTGACGAAACTAAAAATTAGATTTTCATTAAAAAAAGTAACCATCGCTCAGCTAGTAAGTTATAACCACACATACGCCATATTATGAATCTGCGTAAGTAAGCGAGGGAAGCGAAGTTGTTCAAAGGCAAGTTTATTTGCTGGGAAAATTAAAAAAAACCCTTGTCAAGTACGCCATCTTGTGATGAGTAGCAGAACTACATATTATAATTTATATGCGTAGCACCATCTATTGTTTGTTGTAGAAAAGCCTGACTTACAAGCGTTAATCTCCAATAACTTTAAAACTTACTTTCACGAAAAAAAACCGCATCAAAATCGGCCCATCCGTTCGAACGCTACGTTGACACAGACAGAAAGACAGGCAGAATGTCAGAAATTAGCGTTAATTTATAACACCCTTCTTTTTCGTCGGGGGTTAATAAAATATACGAAATATCCATTCATATAATTGCAATTTGTCTATGGCTTTGCTGGATTAACACAAATGATACTCTTTATCCTGAAAAAAGCGAGATTTTTGTGGGATTGCTACAACATTTTTCTTTAGTCGCACAGGCCACGTCTAGTACTTTACTTTTATTATGTTTATAAACAAACATATTATAGGGACCAATCACAGATCTAGCTAGCTCCAAACTAAGTTTTAAACTTGTGGAATGTCATACTAACTCAACGATACCATCTTTTGTCATATGTATTTTTGCCCATATTACCTTTACATATTCACAAATACATTTATATACTTATGTACTTTTACCTATATAAATAAACCACCTGCATCCACTTTACCACTGGCTGCAATAAGAAGCCAGTTAGACAACTACCCAGATGTTATCAAAGGATTGTTCCCAGTAAGATGTCAGAGGTCGAGAAATGCCGGGACTTTGGGATTCAAATTTATTTCTGCTCGGATGCTGTCTTCGCTGCCTTTTGTTACAGCGCACTCGAGTTTCTGTACAAATCATACAAATTGAATCACGTCAGAACTAAAGGCTAGTTAAATTATAAGTTTTGAGACCTCAGAATCTTTTTTGTACATTGTTATGTAAAATTATTCTCGATCATGTTCCTTTTTAAGGGGATACTTGATTTTTTCAGATGCCAGTGCCGCCCTCATTTGAAATAAATTATTTGAAAGGAAACGGAGATATCATTTAAAACTTTGTCGTAACCAAGCCCTAGTTAATCCTTGAAACTTTTATGAACTACTGTTTACGATTAAAGCTTCACGTTCTTACTTTAAACTGTAAAGCTTAACTGACTAACTGTCTCGCCTTAACTTCAAAAATACATGTAAACCCTCACTCGGCCGCAGCACTGTCTCGGCCGAGTGGCATTTTACTGACTTGCCACTCTACTCGATAGGTGTAATCAAGGCATTATTTTCATATGTCTTGTTATTATTTCTATAAGCAATACTTATGAAGACCTGATTAATATTGGTTTAATCAGGGAGCAAATAAATGAACAGAATACAAAGAAATTGTAAACTTTTAAAATACAAATACAAGAAGCCTTTACAAGGATGCAACTCGCGAATAAATGCATTTCTCCCATTCCAGCGCTCAAGAGACCTGACTATACAAAATGCGATTGAATTTTAATTATTTAAGATGCCTTCAGTGCTCAAAGGACTGCTAGAAATAAGCTTTGAGGGATTTAATGGTCCTATTAGAAAAATATTTGCATTTATAACTAGTAAAAGGCATCTTAGAATAGAATTTCAATTGCCAAAAAATACCACAACACTGAATAGAAAAAAGTACGTCAGACCAAAGTTAAGAATGAAATGACTCCTTTAACCCGTACTTTTGTTTAGCATTGTGATAGCGTGATGTGGTCTTTTAGGTAAAAAGACCTATTCAGCATATGACGCGGTCACAATGTAACCGTGACGCTGGTTTTCAGGGTTCCGTACCCAAAGGGTAAAAACGGTATCCTATTACTAAAACTCCGCTGCCTGTCCGTCCGTCCATCTGTCTCACCAGGCTGTATCTCATGATCATAACCTGTGATACCAAGATAGTTAAAATTTTCACAGATAAATGTATTTCTGTTGCCGCTATAACAACAAAACTAAAAACAGAATAAAATAAATATTTAATTTGGGCGTGCTTACGAGAAACGTGATTTGTTCGCCGTTTTTTGCTCGATATTCATAACGGCAACAGATAGACGCTTGAAATATTCACAGATATTTTTTTTATTTACCTTTAAAAAATTACTAAATCAAAGTAAAGAGTATCCATAACCCATACAACATACGTGATCTTTATAGATAATGGTACGGAACCCTTCATACGCTACTCCGACTCGCGCTTGACTTGTTATTAATGGATCTTATGTGATTCACGGGCGAATGTGGTTTGCGTAGCTTATTCTTCTTACCGAATGTTTTAGCACATACTGGTGTGTAATTTTCAAGCTGCCTATGAGTCTATCTGATGACGAAGCGCAAGTCAGGCCACTCCGTTTCAACTTTCGCAAAAATGCTTTTTTTTCTGTCTGTACTGGTTTTCTGGCTCTGCTCTAGGTCGCATTTCTTAACTGATTCTCGTGTAGTTTTGTGAGAAGAAGTGCCATTTTTGCAACGCGGAGTCGCCTAAACGATTGCTTTTTCCATGCAAAAAACCGTTCGTTTAGTAGTTTAGTGACTCCGCGTTTGAATAATGGTTCCACAGGTTCGATAGGTACCTATTTAAAAAAAATTATACATTCAGATTCTGGATTTTTTTATAAATTGCGGAACTAGCCAGCAATTATGCAATTTTGAAAAGACAGACCTAAAAGAGTGCCTGAAAGACAGACTTATTTGCCAGTAACAGTCTTATTATAAAACGCATTACTTACATCTTATAATAATAAAAATATACAAATATTTTATGCAAGAAAACTTCCGTGAATAGAAACTAGTTGTTAACTTATAAAATATGATATTCTTTCTCTACAAATTTTCCCACCTGCGTAGGTGGGAAAAGACTAAAAAATATCTTAATGAAGAGCGATTGGCCATCATTAGCACCCTCGCTCATTAATCTTAAACGCGTTTATTTATTGTAGTCTCGGAAATTAATAATACCTTTGCAATTTATTATGGAGGAAATTAAAACATGTACACCCGGCACATATTTTATTAGGCTGGTTTTACAGCTGTGCGGGAGACCCGCACGGGAAGTGTCCGAAATGCTGTGAAACAAGAGTTCGGTACAATACGAATGTGAAATAAAAAAACTTTTTTAGCTCATTAGATAGATAGTTAAAAAGTATGGTGTAAATATTTTTTCTTTCCTTTGATTAGCAAATAATGACGAAGATATAGCGCATTTAAATATCGCGTGACCTCATGATCAGCTTTTATTGCTCCGTAGCCAAATGGCAGAAAACGTAACCCTTATGGATTCGTCATGTCTGTCTGTCTGTCCGACCGTATGTCACAGCAACTTTTTTCCGAAACTATGAGAACTGATATAATGATGCAGTTGAAATTTGTTAAGTAGATATATTCTGTGGACCGCATTAAGATTTTCACACAAAAATAGAAAAAAACAAAAAATAATTATTGGGCGTTCCCCATAATTAGAACTGAAACTCAAAAATTTTTTCATTAGACCCTAGTGTAGGGTATCTATGGATAGGTCTTCAAAAATGATATTGTGGTTTCTAATATAAGAGAATCTAATTCGCGAGAGACACTTCCAAAGTAGTAAAATGTGTGTTAATTTCCGTATTGTAATAATCCGGATTGGTTTGGAAAATTTCCCAGAAACGTCTCACAAAAAATTTTTTCAGGAAAATTTTTAACTTTATTTCTCGAAAAAAGTTAAAAATTTCCGAAATTTCCGGAAATTTTCAAGGTAAGAAATTTCCGAGAACAGAGAGTTTCTAGGCGGCACATCACAAGGTCCGATCATGAACGATCCGCGTCGCTGTGAAACAACGTTCTAGCGCCTCACGCCCGCATAGCTGTGAAACCAGCCTTAGACGGTGTCCGAGGTAACAATGTATATTTTCAAGGTCAATAACCTACCTGTAAAAAAGTTCGTTTTAACCCGAATGCAAAAATGGGGGTGTTTTATGTTTGAGAGGGGTGTTTTAATTTGACGTGTCTGTCTTGTGTCGTTATTCACTTTCGTGACGAACATAATTCACATTTTCGCTCATTCTCTCGATCGGTTTCCGTGATCTTTGATGTGATACAAAAAAAGTTGTAAAAAAAGTTGTGTGAAGTAGTATTGTTTGCTGACACATCTGACACATCTTTACTTTTTAAGGTTGACAGAAAATGCACAAACTATGACGATGTAAGCAATACTATGTCACAAGTACTTAGTTGGTTTACGACTAATAATCTGGCCTTAAACACACAAAAGACTAAGTGCGTTAATTTGTCACTATTGAATAAACCCAATACTCACATACCTTTGAGTCTAAATGGCCAAGTTCTAGAATGGGTACCCAACACCATATTTTTAGGCATAACTGAAGACTGGAACTTAAAATGGGATAAACATATTGAGGCCACTGCCAAGAAACTAAGTTCGACAGCATATGCTGTGAGGAGGGTCAGACGGTGTAATAACGTTGAAACTGCTAGGCTAGTATGCTTTAGTTATTTTCACAGCACAATGTCATATGGCATTGCTCTTATGGGGTAAAGCGGCTAACATACATGCTATCTCTGTGCTACAAAACAGAGCAATTCGGTCGATCTACGGACTAAAATCACGCGTTTCCTTAAGAGAGTTATTTAAATCTATAAATATTCTTACTATGATTTCTCAATTTATTTACGACAATCTTCTGTTTGTTAAATCTAGGCTAAATAATTACAAAAAAAAATAGAGATGTTCACGGTTATATTACTCACAACAAAAATCAGCTTCATACGCCTAAATTTCGACTTGCTAAAACTGGAAAGTAACATTATTTAATCGAAATATAACTCAAGCTGAGATTCTCACTGTGAGTGGTGCCAGTGAAACTGTATTTATTCCGCGTATACCACTCATCCCTAACAATTTTCCTTTTGAAAATACACAGTTCCATGTGTTTACTTGCTTTGCTATGACAATAAGTCACAGGTCATTGTCCTGCGTCTTGGGTGTTTAACTATACAACGTGAAAGGGACACCCGTAATAAATCGAACCACGGGTTACTTATGTTATAACAGTTAAAAAACTAAACAAAATTTCGACATTCCCATACAAATTGCGTGGGCGGCTGCACACTTTTCTATAGTAATGCCGAATAAAACAAAAAATTTTGACTGTTACTTTTATTTTATGATTCTATAGTGATTTAGTATAGCCCATGTTTCAATTTATTCCCTTTCTAAAATATAATATCGTTGGCTTAGTATAACATTACATAAGCTTGAGCTTACTTTGGGACTAGCTCAATCTGTGTAATTTGTCCCTTTAAATTTATATTATACTTTAAACGAGCAATTCTTGTATGTAATGAAGATCTCGGAAACAGCTCCAACGATTTTGATGAAGCTCGGTATATAGGGAGTGACAGGACTAAAAAAATGATTTTCATAAAAAAGAAGCCGAGCAAAGCTCGGTCACCCAGCTAATTTATTATTTAAAATATTATACTATTTATAATACTTTATTATTTATAATATTATACTATTTATAATACTATATTATTTATAATATTATATTATAATTGGAGAAGAAACAGCAGGAAAGCGCACCACGGCACCGGGAACATTCTGAATTGGAAAAGAACGATTTATGTTTTTTTTTTCACCAGTTTCAAGAAACTTCAGAACACAATAACTGTTTGTACAAACTTGTTGAACTGAAGTTTTCGTTAATTTCTGAGCTCTGACTATTGTCTGTTGCGGTAAGCTTTTGTCTAAAGCTTCTTAAATATTTAACTTATAGCCAGAAAGAAAGAAAAGATGCTATGCTATAATTTCACAATATTTTAACGTATTACATCAAATTTGGTTTTGTAATACTGTTTTTCTAAGCTAATCGTAATATACTTTATTTTATAGACTTCATAATCCTTCTTCCATGCGGGTATGGGAGAAAAAAAAACTTAGAATGTAGCAACTGCTTCTTTTCATACACAGATCGTAAAAGCTGATCTAGGGAATGGTCTGAAATGCAAACCATGTTTATAGGCAATGCGGCTAGCAATCCATTACTGTTTCTTTTTATTATTTAAATATAGCTTATATTTATCGACGACCTCTGTGGCGTAGTGGTCACCATGCTAGTCCGTCACCCAGAGGTCCCGGGTTTGATTCTCGGTCAGGGCAAGTTGGAAAATGGTCTTTTTCAAATTTTCCTGGGTCTTGGGTGTTTATCTATATATGTATTTGTTATAAAATATAGTATCGTTGAGATAGTATCCCATAACACAAGTTTCGAACTTACTTTGGGGCTAGCTCAATCAGTGTAATTTGTCCCTATATATTTATATTTATATTATATATTTATCATTACAGTGTGAACCAATACGACGGAGAAACAATTATCTAATTATTGTAACACATTACATACAAAGCAGTTGTTATGAATTCGCTCAGAGAACAGGCAAACAGGTCTATTGTTTCTGCTATCTGGTTGAGGTTGCGCAGCGGGTCATCGCGGCATCAGGGCTATTCTAAGGAGTTTGTTTTTTTATACCTTTTTCCACCTCTCGCCCACCATTGCGCTAAAATTGGCCTTTGGATCTTACGGGGGCTCTGTTTGCTTTGAGCCGCAAGATCCAAGCTGATAGCGTAACTTCATAACGAAAAAACCAATAAACCATTAATTAAATTGTTATGTCATCTCCGCCGGGCCCCTGTTAGATGTGGCAGACCCAAGAGACTGCTGGCTTGATGAGTTCAAGGCTGATATGCGTACCAATCAATAGTCAACCACAGATATGCCAAAACAACAAATGACCAGCTCTAGACCATGCCAAGCATCACGTTTTGACTAAAATGTAGAGTTTGTGAAGTTAGGACTTAAATGAGGCTAACGACAGAGGGATCGCCGTGGCCACATACTGGTCAAATGTCATTTGAATTAGAAACTATACTGGAATCATTTTGACTCGACAAGAAGAAGTTAGGCCTGGTAAAGTAAGGGCGCATAGATCAAGAATCTTGGCTCTACTTGAGATCTGACCACTTTTTCATAGATTTTGATTAAGGTGTAGTGTAGAACTTGTAGTCTTTAGAGCTTGGCTTTATACGAGATCTGATAACCTTTTTACAGGGTAAGCTATGTAGACTCGTCTTGGCAACATTTATACATGAAAATGTTTTTGGTTGGATACATTTTATTAATACGGACTTATTTTCAATTGAGTAATAGCTCGAACATTTTTCCTCTTTGTCTGAACTGACCCTTAGGTGAAAGACAAAATGACAAAACATATAATTATTATTAAGGAAAAAAAGCCACAGTGTAGGAAATGTATCTCACAAATCGCCAACTTGTCGAAGTCGCACAAATTAATATAAGCAGATTTCCCCAGCGGTGGCACGTCAAATGAACCATTATTAGAGGCCTCATGTAATATGTATAGGGGTGTATGTTGGGAAGTCCCTGGGTCGCTTTACACGCTTTTTATTAAACTTGGTGTATGAATGTATTAATATTTAATTCAGTTTTTGAATTTTGGCGATAAAGGGTGTTTGATGTTGGCTGGATGGAAATTGGGACACAGGTTTATTTTTTAATTTATATTTCTCCAAAACTTAAATCTAATTTTCAGGTTTTTTTTTGCCGAACTGCCATGCAGTTTGTTGGCAAGGTGATATTATTACATACAGAGCGGAATCTCCCAAGATCCCGCGCAATATACGTCCTGCCCCGTTCCCCGTCCCCGCCCGTGGCGCAGTGGTCACCATGCTAGTTCGCCACCCAAAGGTCCCGGGTTCGATCCCCGGTCAGGGCAAGTTAAAAAATGGCCTTTTTCAAATTGTCATGGGTCTTGGATGTTTATCTATATATATATTTGTTATAAAATTTAGTATCGTTGAGTTAGTATTCCATAACACAAGCCTCGAACTTACTTTAGGGCTAGCTCAATCAGTGTAATTTGTCCGTGTATATATTTATTTTTTATATCTATGCCCTTTTTTATTCTTTTAAACATTTTCTCAGTAAGAAAAAAACGTAAAATATATGTTTTTTGTCTTGTTTTTTATGTAGGCACAACCTAACCTAACCAAATAACTGGTTTTGTCACATAAAACAGCATAGAGAAGTTTTCCGAGCAAAAATAAACTGTGAATACTTTAGACTTTCGTTTAAAACCTCAGCCTAAATTGCACACAAACATAAAGATATAAGGAAAACATAATAAAAATAACTTCCAGCCAAAAAAATGAACGTTATATTTTTCCTAATTTCAACACAAGGGAACCTGTTGGTCGCTTAATTGAAAAAAGACGGAGGCACTCGATAAATATGTCAGGGGACCCAAGGGGCTGTGTCTTTTCTTGAGATCCTAGGGGGCACTGTATAAATCTTATGATTTGAGCAGACATGCTATTAATAAGGCTTAACGCAAGGAATGAGAATCTGGCATTTATGTGGCTCGACGAGAGAATTTTGAAAGAGGATATGCAGGTTAAAGTATTTCATTATGACGTGTGAACTAAGGATTATTGAGTTTTAGACTACATGTAACGTCTTTTTAAAAATCAAAAATCTATTAAAGAAATCGTGCTATGTCTCGTTTATGTTCGTATACTTTAGTCATGTGACTATTGATTCATCATCATCATTTCAGCCGCATAACGTCCACTGCTGGACATAGGTCTCTCCCAAGGATTTCCAAAATGACCGGCTTGCATTCAGCGCTTTTGCAGCGACCTTCGTCAGGTCTTCTGACCACCTTGTGGGTGGGTGTCCTACGCTTGCCAGTACGCGGTCGCCATTTGAGAAATTTTTTGCCCCATCGGCCATCGGTTCTTCGCGCTATGTGTCCCGCCCACTGCCACTTCAACGAGCTAATCCGCTAGACTATGTCAGTGACTTTTGTTCTCCTTCGAATTTCCTCATTTCTGATTGATGTGATCACGTAGCATAACTACATAACACCGAGCATAACTCTCCATAGCGCGCTGAGAGCCCTTGAGTTTTCTTATGAGACCCATAGCAAGGGACCACGTTTCAGAGCCATAAATCATCTCTGGAAGCATACATTGATTAAGCACTTTTGTGTTGAGGCACTGAGGTATTTTGGACGAGAAGATACTGCGTAGCTTCCCGAACGCTGCCTAGCCGAGTCGGATTCATCGAAAGACGTCTTCCTCGAAGCTGGAACTTCCTGCCTGGATCAATTGACCCAGGTAGATATAACTATGGATTCCTGAAAATTAAAAACATGACATCAATGTTGTATGGTTAACATGCTATTCCGCCACTCTGGAAGTTCTGGCTTCGATCCCCAGCCAGGGCAATTTATAAAATAGCCTTTTTCAAATAGTCTTGGGTGTTAAAGGGTTAAGGAACAGCACTTGCTAAGGAACAGCGCGTGCTTCTATCCTTTTCTGTCACTCAGAACCATCGTTTGCTAGAGCGAGTTGTATTGCGTGCTGCCAAATGTAGCCCCACCCTATACTTCTACTCCCTTAGTTTCCGTGGTCCACCTGGCAGTCCACCCAGGTGAACTATGGGGTACTTTTTTTTCCAATGGTCTACTACCGTACTACTACTGCATAGCCATATGTTTCTAACAGTAAATTAAGAAAATTACGGATCTTCTATAGAACGAAACATCATTTTTTCTAAATCATTTATTCATTGCGAACATTTCATTTACTTATCCCTATCGAGAAGATGCATAGTGAGTAGATTTTGATAAATGTCCCTGATTTTGTAAGCATTTACGTAAAAAGGCTTTTAGGCACAATGATATTTTTTTATAGATTCGTTAACTTTGGTTTTTAGTTGATCAAGAAAGTCAATTTAAGAAATCATATAAATTTAAAAAAATAATATTATTATAAAAAAATTATAGCTACTTTTGTAAGACGGTAATCCTGTAAACGAAATATTTGACATAGCACCCGAACAAATGTTCTAATATCCCGCCTACAAATTTGACATAAGTGACGTTAGCGACATAAGTGACGTCACTCCCGTCCCGTCTTTCTAAGGCACTCCCAGACGCTGTCCAAAGGCGGACGTGACTTTGTAACATTTATATCTTAAAGTGATTTTGGGTAAGCATGGTAGTTTTTTTTTGCATGTAATACCTATTTTTAGAAACTCTTTTCATAGCACAAGGAAAAAAAAATATGCATCTTCTCTATTATTACGTTATTTAATTATTTATCCACATTATTATCCCGACTTCGTGTAGTGTCCGAATTAGGACTACTCCATCTTCTTGATTTATATTCTTCCCCACTTCACACGGCCTTCTTTCTTTATTAATATTATTAGAAAAGAAAACGTGCCTAGTATTTCCATCTTTATGCCCATTATCTCGCTAAGCGTTGACTTTAACTCTTGCGATCCCTGACTTTGTCTACTCCACAAAGGATAAAGATGTATGTATACGCATGTATAGTTTAAAAACAAATCTCCGAAAGTCAACAATCATAACTTAAGGTCTTGCGATGCCTAACTTTGTCTACTCCGCAAGGGGTAAAAACGTATGTATAGTTTAAAAACAAAACTCCGAAAGTCAACAATCATAAATTCGATGCAGCCTAGTTTGGACTACAAAAAACTATTGCACTGGCCAAATTGGCAAAATCAATAACATAAATACCAAAAGTAGCGCGTCTACGCAGCCCATAAATTCTCTAGAAAATAACTAGTAGGATGATGTTTTCGACGGCTGCAGTGATGAATGGTCCAAACGTTGTTTTTCTAGACGCAAACGTGTTGGGAATTCAGTAATATTTGATTTATGGTCAGTTTTTGTGAGAGACCTAGGTCTAGTAATTTGTTCGAATTGGTACAATATGGTTCGGATTTTACTGATTTATAAATATCTTTGACGATTATATTACTTTTTTATGAAATATTTGTTATAAAATATAGTATCGATGAGTTAGTATCCCATAACACAAGTCTCGAACTTACTTTGGGGCTAGCTCAATCAGTGTAATTTATCTGTATATATTTATTATTATTATCACCCACCTGCAACCTTGCTCAGGTCATCTGACCATCTGTCGGATGACCTGAGCAAGGTTGCAGGACAGCGCTTGATGCAGGCCGCTTCCGATCGGTCGTTTTGCAAATCCTTGAGGGAGGCCTATGTCCAGGCTCTAGATAATCCTTCAAACTATTTTATGAACTACTGTTTACAGTTTAAAGTGAGAACGTGAAGCTTTTTTACTCACAATTGCGAAAAACGGCCACTTTTGGCGTGTATGCATAGAAAAGCTTCACGTTCTCACTTTAAACTGTAAACAGTAGTTCATAAAATAGTTTGAAGGATTATCTGGAGCCTGGTCAAGACAAAATTTTAAATTACATCACCGTTTCCTTTTAAATGATTTAATTCAAATGGGGGCAGCACTGGACCCCGGTAAATTCAGGTAGCCCCTTAACCTCCTAACGTTCACTTCGAATTTTTCTTTTGTTTGATGGAGTCAAAATGTAGAAAAACATTGAGTAAACATCATTTTAAACACAGCTGTGCAAATGGTGAACTTATCCCAGAAGGAAACTCTTCCAGTCAACCAGAAGAACAAAAGACAGTTGTAAACATTAAAAGGAATATTTTCTTATGACTTCAAACTATTTATCTGCCGCATGGTGAAGGCAGAATTAAATACGATTTCTCCAGTCCCTTTTCTCTCCCACAGGTGTCGTAAGAGGCGAATAAAGGAGGTATATAGGTAATGGGGAACGGGCAGCAGCATCCTTTGCAGGAATACTTTTAAACTCCGAAAAAAAAGACGGAGTTATAAGTTTGACGCTTATGGTTGTCTTTCTGTCTGTGGCATCGTAGTACATAAGGATGGAGTGATTTCGCTGCGGGTTTTTTCGCAAATTTTTTGCAAAAAAATATTTTGTTTCAATTTATTTATACTTTATGTTAACTTTTGCCTAAAAGACAGAAGAGTAACTTGTTAAACAGTCCATTATTTGATGTAAATCGAGTCGGTGCACGATTTAACTCACTGCCTGGATTTGCCGGGTGATTGACCTGCCCGCTCGGATCAGACACCAACGAAAATCAGATGTGGATTTGATTCATTTCTCCCATGACGGTCAGGGAAAAAAGAATGTGAGTGTCCTGAAACACTTGGTTGGAAAGAAGTTACTTTCGTAAATTATTAATTTGTGAAGAAAAAATCTTACCCTTTTTTATTAATAATAATATAAAAGTGTAAGATTTTCAATGAATAAAATAATAACATAAATTATAAAAATATATAGTGTTTGAACCGGGATCTTCGACCATCTCAGGCATACGCTCTCCCAACTGAGCTATTGACGAGATTGTCAAACTTGTTAAATTCGTGATGGAAAAAGTGATCCAAACCCTTTTTTTCGCCTATCCCAATCGCCAAGACCGTTCCATCCGAGAATAACTTCGTTTCAAAAAGAAAGAAATTCAATGCTCTAGCTGGATCTATTCACGTGCAGATCGTCAGATCAAATCGAGGCAATAGACGGGATTCTGATAGATGTCATTAGATACCAACACACCACCAATTTGATACCCTTTACCTAGTAAAAAATTAATATGGCCTTTAGGTTTTAGACCCTCGATTCTGTCTACTCCGAAGGGAACAAACAGGTAATTTGTACAAAATGAGTAGAAGAAAAACTTATTTTTTTCATCAGATCCGTACACTTTTGTAAAAGAAAAAATCATTTTCGTATTGCCTCGTAGTCTCTATATTTGTCAAAATCAAATTCTACTATTCTCAATGCATCATTCCTACGTTATTCCGATATTTACTGGAAGGGCGTTCCAAAGCTTCACTTAAATCCGATCAATTTTACTCTTTCGAAGCTCGCCGCCCAATGGCATTTGTAACAATTTGTTTGCAAAATCGACGTCCTAATGGACGTTAGGCCGTAGCTTCCTATCCCAAACGCGCTTTTATGTGAATGTTTGTGTTGATGGTACGTTATTAATCGGGAAATATATCCTTTTCAATAAAGCCTGAAAAATGTTTGGTGTAAAAAGTATGATAATGAAGTTCAGCTTAGCTAAAAATATCGATTTCGGAAATCCTTATATGGAGGACAAAACTTCCCAGTAGTCTTAATGGTAGAACAAACCTGGTACTAGCCCTTACCACAGATTCAAAGATTCAAAGATTCAAATGTTTATTCAGTAATTAGACCTTCAAAGGCACTTTTACGCGTCAATAAGTATAATTTATGTTACTTTAAAAGTATATTAATATTTAATTTATTTTAAAAAAAAAGCTACCGATACCAGCGCTTTGTAACGACCACTGCTGAGAAGAAACGCCAAAAGAAACTCATTTTCACAGTATTGGTCGCCTACTCGCCAGAAGGGCTTTGTCATATTATTAATATTGTCTTTTAATTATTAAATACTTATAATATAATACAATGTTGACACATTTAACATGTAATGCTTGCGAACGAGTTAACAAACATAAATTGCGATAAAAATATTAAGTAGTCAAAAAAAGCGAAGCCGAGCTGACCAGTCCCTCCCGGCAGCACCCGTTCACGAGTTGACGCACGGATCAGCCATTGTTAAACTCAACCATATTAGAGGGAATCCAACGATCCGACCAGCGACGCCACCACCGGATTGGACATTTTAGTGAGCATGAAAAACCCCACTGGGACTAGCTCGATGTAATGTATGTTTTTTTTTAAATTAAAACTAACGTGTGACACAGACATTAGCA
Organism: Acrobasis suavella; assembly: GCA_943193695.1. Taxonomy (NCBI): domain Eukaryota; kingdom Metazoa; phylum Arthropoda; class Insecta; order Lepidoptera; family Pyralidae; genus Acrobasis; species Acrobasis suavella. The sequence goes on from OW971944.1 coordinate 3,559,531, forward strand.
TGAATTAACATTCATGTAGAGAGTCAGCTACTGCCATCATCATTCATCAGAGCATTCACAAATTATTATTAGAATGAATTAACGGATTACAGACGTAGACAGTTAGTTACTGGCCATCATTATACATCAGTGAGTCTTGAAACGTCTTCGTGTACGCGCGTTTTCTAGTCACATTGACCCTGACAAAGACCTGCGGTTGAGGTCGAAACTAGGGATGCACCGCAATGTATTATTGGACTAATCATAAAACCTAATACGCATGAACTATGGAAGTAGGTATTTAGATTAGAAGTATTCTTAATTTTTGTCCTTTCCATATACATCAATAAACCAGTGAAAAAACGTAATGAAACAAGAGTTAAATGCATAAAGCATTGAATCTAATTTTAACCCAACTAATCATAAAAGCTAATACGCTTCGAAGTAGCTATTCCGTAATTATTCGCGAGAGAAGGAAAGTCACCAATTTGCATGGAAATGTCGCATTCGTCTCAAAATTACATGCAGTACGGTCATGTCGGCGACACAATGCGACCACGGTCCAGGACTATGGATAAGATGTTCTAGATACGCTACAGCTATGAATAATTTTAATGTAACTATAATTGACAGTTACAAGCCGAGCTTTTTCTCATTGAAAACATAAAAAATATTGAAATAATAAAATAAACTGCCAAGTGCGAGTTGGACTCGCGCATTGTTTGTAAAAAAAAAATACGTTTGTTGTATGGGAGCCCCACTTTATTCTGTTTGTAGTATTTGTTGCTATAGCGGCAGCAAAAACACCTTCTGTGATAATCACATCTGTCTAGGAATCACGATTCCTGAGATATAGCTGGTGACAGATAGATAGACGGATGGACAGTGAAGTCTTAGTAATAGGGTCCAGTTATTACCCTTTGGGAACGGAACCCTAAAAACAAAATGTGAATTTGACCTACCGCATATTCGAACCTCACTTCGGGTTCAGTTTCTTTCCATATCAGCTGTTCCACCGCTTTGCTGAAGGTCAATGCGAAATTAAGTACAATTCATTTTCAATGATTTGTTTTGCTCATTTAAAATAATAAGTAGGTGATAAAGGCAGTAGGTAGAAATGGTGACCATGTACCGGCAAGCCCAATCAGACAACTTGGATTGCAGAAACACATTGGACGCTTCAAATAGCTCAATTTAGAATTCCTTACGTGAATACATGAATTATTCGGGGACCTGTGCTGCCAGCATTTGAAATAAATCATGAGAAAGGAAACGGAGAATATCCCTTGATAAACCTTCAAACTCTTTTGTGAACTACTATTTATAGTTCAAAGTGAGAACATGAAGCTTTTCTTCGCAAATTACCCAAAAGTGGCCAAAATTAAAAAAAAGCTTCAAATGGGGGCAGTAGAATTCATGCATCCCTCAAAGGATGCTTTGTCCAGAATTTGCAAAAAATATGAGTAACTACAACCCGTATATTTAAAAAGATTCCGTTGCTGACTGACCTATCAGCAAACAGCTCAAATCACCGAACGTATTACGCCGAAATTTGTCATGTTGTTATTATGACGTAGGCATCCAAGCGTATTTTCCCGGTTGCATCCTCAGCAATAACGCTTCAGAGCCCGGGGTCCGCTACCTAACCAAGGAGATTGACGAAGTTACTGATTTTTACACAGAGCGATTGCCGTCTGACCTCCGCAATCCAAAGGGTAAACCAGAACCAATTCTTGGATACTTTGATGATCAAACGCCAAATGGCGTTAGGGACCCACAGTTTATAAGTGCCTTCCGAAACACGGAATCATCTTTCTTTTCGGATAATCAGGTGATCCAAGCCTGCAATATCCTAACTAGACTGGAAACAACTTTTCACAAAGTATGCTTCCCAGTGGGATTCGAATCCATGATCTCCGGATCACGAGGCAAACGCCTTGAACACTGAACTATGCAGGCAGTATTTCTTGTCCAATCAATTATGGTTCAATAATTTACTTCAATGGTTATTATTTTTTAATCTTTCATTAGAAACTTCTTTTTCTAAAAAAATAAAAACCACAATTTTTAAAACCTTTTGCCTTCCAGCAATCTTTAGCCGTTGCAAGTGAGCTGAGTCCTTTCATTTGGTTTTCATGAACAAGTCCGCGCGGTCGCAAATATAATTATTATACCGAGTGTTTGTTTTAACGACTTTGAATGCATCACAATTTAGAGTTAGAAGGCATTCTTACATATACATATATACACTCATCATCATCTTCACATATTCCCGGTTGTACCCTCAGGGTAACGCTTCAGAACCCGGGGTCCGCTACAAAACCTACCTAGATATCACCTTTTTTTTTTAAATATTATAGTGTGGCAAATGAACAAGCGGGTCACCTGATGGTAAGTGATCACCACTGCCCATGGACAACTGTAACAGAAGCGTTACCGGCCTTTCAGGAAGATATAGACTCGTTTTTTGAAGGTTTCAGTGTCGTATCAGTTCGGGAACACTGCTCTGCACTGTCGTACGTGGTAAAAAGTTCCTTTTAAAACGTACGGTGGTTGATTGCCAACCAAGTGGTGAAATTCTAATTTGACGTGGTTACTGATTTTTACCCAGAGCTACTGCCGTCTGACCTCCTCAAACCAAAGGGTAGACCAGAACCAATCCTTAGATAGGTTTGATGAGCAAACGCTTAATGGTGTTCGGAACCTACAGTTTATACGTGCCTTCCGAAACGGAATAATCTCTCAATTCGGATACTCAGGTGATTCAAGCTTGCAAAATCTAAACCGGACTGAAAATAACTTTTTACAAAGTATGCTTTCCAGTGGAGTTCGAACCCACGACGTCCGAATCACAAGGCGAACGAGGCTGAGCAGTCCAGCAGATATACATAAATACATTGTTTGACGAACTCTGTGGCTTATGGTCATCATGCCACGCTGTCACACCAGAGGTCCCGGGTTCGATCCCCAGTCAGGTCAAGATGAAAAATGAACTTTTTCAGATTGACCTGGGTCTTTGATGTTTATATTATGTATTTGTTTTAAAATATAGTGTCGTTGAGTTAGTATCCCCACAAGTGTCGAACTTACTTTGGGGCTAGCTCAATCTGTGTGATTTTTCCATATATATTTATTTATTTATTGTCACGTCTTTATCCCTTAAGAGGCAGACCGCATTTTATTCCTTACAGCTGTAAACAGACAAAGCACAGGGCCGCAAGGCTGCTCTAAAATAAAAGGAAAAAACTCAGATTGTATAATAATTACAATGTACTTTTAATTCCCGAGCAGTGGGTGAAAATGCGAAAGGGTGCATCTTGAGCTTCTCCTAGTTTTGGAAAGCTTGTAAAGCTATATATATATAGCAGACTGTTTAAATTATTGTACAATGCTCGGATTATTATCCAAATTAAAACATGTGATGAAATGTTTTAATTTGGATAATAAACCGATCATTGTAATGCTGGTAAAAGCCAATAATTTAAACAAAAGTCTTCTTCACTTTAATCAACTTTCAATTCATCTAAATTAAATTAAGTAGATTACCACACTTCTAAATAGTAGGTAGTAGTGAAGAATAACGCATGTTTCAAATGCGTGTGTACTATGTGATGAGAAAATTAGTCAAAGTGATTCGAAGTCACGGTAGCACAATTAGTAGTGTATTCACGGCGTTGAAGTGAGGGACGCGGGTTCGAAACCCACTCGTGGCGAAATTTTTCATCACATGTCTTAATTTGAGCAGACTGTTTCTCAAATGAAAGCGAATTTGAGCCTTTTGAATATAAAATCATAAGGCATTCCAAAGTTTTATGGCTTGATCACGATTGTTATTAAGGAGTTACTTGATTATTCGGGGTCTAGTGCTGCCCACATTGATATGAATTATTTGTAAGAAAATGGAGATATCATTAAAAATTTTGTCTTGTTCTGCCAAAAGTGGCCGTTTTTAGCAAAAATACTAATTAAAGCTTTACGTTCTTACTTAAAACTGTAAACAGTAGCTCATGAAATAGTTTGAAGGGTTATCTAGAGCCGTATGAGACAAAATTTTAAATGACATCTACGTTTCCTTTCAATAATTTATTTTAAATGGGGGAGGATTGGATCCCGAAAAATTCATATTTATATAAAGAATCAGTTTGTATATAAAATTATTCAACTAGTTATTATTAATATGATTATTTTTACTGACATTGTAATTAATAATCTTTAGCAACAGGACTTTATAATTAATAACTCTCTTTTTTACTACTCAAAATTTCAGTGACTTGGCAATATTCAAGCGGATACCTTATCGAGCGGCGACGACGTTACTTTTTATTGTAATGCTCGCTTGTAGGCGACGATAGCATTCCGATGACACACGGAAAAGAATTGCAGACTGAGACGTTGTAAGAAGAATTTTTAATGTGAAGATCTTCAACTAAATAGACCTCGCCAAATTGAAAAAATAATCTGTTATTACAATGAATGTGCGTAACACACATAAAAAAAAATCGGTGAAGCTATCCTTACAGATCAATTACAAGTAACTTAGTTTTTAAGTTATCAAAATGTACTTAGAACACAACGCGCCTTTTACATATAAACATCACTATCACGTCCATATACATATGGAAAAGACACAGACAATCGTGTCAAAACTAAAGGCTATGCTAAGCAATATAAGTAAGTTGGTAGGCTTTATGCCTACAATATTGCTAAGCGTGGTCTTTAAGTAAATAACTACAATGTAAAATAACTACAAAGTAACAGAGTTGATAGTCCATCGCCTAATTAAAAGAATTCCTAGATGAACTTTCTTTTATGAATTTATTTTTTATTTTATACATCATCGTAAACAAATTTTAGGTACCGGACAACATTGATTAGTTCTAAAATTAAATGAGTTATATTTTCTTGAATTTAAATGTAAAAATATAAAAAAGTGTGAATTGATGGACTTAATAAATACTTTCATAATTTAAAAGAAAAAGAATGTTTCTTTTTTCTAATATTATCACAGAAAAAAATTCTAACATTTAATATGGGACTACTTTGATCCCCCTGTTATATTTACTGGTATTAAAAGACACTTCGAACGAAATAAGAAAACAAGAAAAACAAAAAGAAGAGATTATTGGTTTCAAAGAAATGATTGATTATGACTAAATGTTTACTACCATCGAGTCTGGGGTGGGGCTATATTTCTTGTTACCATTAGAGTTTTTGTGGCGCTTTAAAAGACTCACAATCCACTTGAAGCCTAGTAAATTGTTTAAAAAACGTTCTACTATCCTGCCTAGTTTGTACAAAAATCCTTCCGCAGAAAAGTGAAGATCCAATAGTGACAAGGGAAACCCCAACCAGCACATGTGGCGGCGGTACATAAGAATGAAACCTTCTGCATGACTGAAAATTGTTTGTCCACCGAGCGCCTTCCATGTAAACCTTTATATTTATTGTATGATGTCCCAATTGGAATTTTGTATTGAATTGAAGCGGAGTTTATAGTAAACTCATTGTTTGTTATTTTTTCTATAGCTTCTTCTATCCTTTTGTATGTCCGAACTATGGTGAACCTGCAAATAAAAAGTAAATGGAGTTAGATTGATATGTGGTACACTACTCTATATCCTAGATATCCGTTACTGACTGGGGCGAGATTGATATCTATCAATGTAGTTGTCATAATACCCCAAGTTTGCAAAAGCAGACATATTTAAAAAAAAATGGCGACCGCAGCTGGATTGTGAAATATTGTTTTCATTCACAAAGAAACTCAAAATCACATTACCTGCTACTTTAAATAACACGGAAATACCTACAGTTCTACAATTAAAGATTTTTTCTAGTCGAAAATTCCTGCTTTTTACACTACACAATTTACTCGTTAATTAAGACTTTTTTATTGCGAATCATATGCTCGGCACTGACGCTTCGGGAAAAAAATGATGAACTGTCAGATTTGCCAAAACAAAAAAGAATTATGTTACTTCGTTTCGTTCTTAGATGAAAATTTGAAAAAAAAAACATAAATTTTAAGTAAACGTTAAACTCGCCCCCGTTCTCAAAGACATCTCGTTTTACGGTACTCACAGTTGGGCATAAGCCTTCTTTTTTCTGCGCCATCCTGTTCTGTTGGCCACCACAATCCAGGACGTAGGAAATTTATTAACTTCAGCAATGCGAGTTGTGCAAAGCATTAACGTTAAAGTTGACGTTTTTTCTAAGCAGGCAAAATTGAAAGGCATACAGTCACGAATACTTTCCTGTATGTTTCCACTACAACATGCAATAACGTCCATATTAAGATGTAACGGCCCGACATGACTGTTAAGTGATTTGAATATAATATTCGCCTGACATTACCACAAACTGTTATTGCTACGCTATTTTAAATGTTAAACCAACCGCTATTTTAAACCTACTAACTGATTGCAATTTTGAGTGAATTTAAATAAGCTTATTTTGTGCTATCTGAATATTATCTTTTACTAAATTATCATCTAAATATACTAAACATTAGGTATCTAGCTTAAAGTAAAGACCTTAATCATGACTGTTAATGATTTAAATATAATATTCGCCAAACAAAACCACAAACTGTTACTGCTAGAAAAGACAGAGTCAAGAGTCTTAAAACTTATTCATTATTTTTAGTTTCTAAACATAGTTTAATCTTCATCTAGAGCATTCCTAATTAGCTATGCTGCTTTAGAGCCTAGAGTGCGTTTTAGCGCTTTTTCCTCTCTATATTATTATTAATCAATATTCACATAAATAATAAATGTAATAGTAATAGTTAAATTAGTCAATAGTCAACCCCAAAGGATACCGAAGACCATACGAAATCGAAAAAAATTGCCGGGACCGTTTAAACGATTTCGGTGATATGACCGACCACCTGCCTGACGTCAAACCTCATTTATTACTTAAAAAGTCTTATTACCGGGTGTCGCTCGACGTAGGACCTATATAAAATAAAAAAAATGTATAAGGATGTACACACCTTTCAGCCTATGTGAGTTTACCTTCAACGTGGCTTTCCCAATTCTGCCGGACAATACCAATTGTTCCTAATCCATCCCTTTGAATGGAATTGATTTACTACGTGTCGGTGTACGTGTTTCTGTGCCTTTTGTAAGCTTTGGCTGTCAAGGTGCAGGACAGGTAATTTAGTATGCCTAAACTGCGTTTGGTAATAGAGTCAGACTAAGATGAAGACTAAACTAGGTTTAGTACCAACTGTCTTTCATCTTAACGCTTTGTCTGTTCAGTTGTGCAGGTTCTGAGCCCAGGGTGCGTTTTTGCGATTTTTCTTCTTTGTATATATTATGCATGTCAATGTTCTATCAAGCGTGCCGTAGTTCATGCGAAATCGAATAAAAGCTAAGCTTCAGCGCGTGCGGTTACCAATTTTGCCGGACATATATATTGTTCCCAATCGTAAGCTCCCTTTGAATGGAATTGATATACTCCACGTCGGTGTTAGGGTTAATGCATTTTGTCAGCTTTGACAGGACAGGTATGCCTAAACTGCGTTTGGTAATAGAGTAAGATTTATTTTTTAGTTACTAAATCTAGTTTAGTTTTCATCTTAGCGCGTTTCTTTCCGGTTTTTCTTCTCCATACACATTACGCATGTCAATGATCACTTGATCACCTAACAACGCCGAAGACCATACAAAATCGAAGTAAAATACCGGAATAATTAAAACTATTTGATTATAGTTTTACGATATCCATCCCGACATAACCTTTCCTTGGGAATTTTTGTCACCTCTGATGATATCTCCAAGAGATGGAATGGAGGAAAAATGAAAACTTCAACACCGATATTAGTACCTAATGATATATTGAAAGTAAATAGTGATAGTATTTATTAGATTAATCATTACAAAACAAGCAATATACACGAATCCACCCAGTGTGAACTTAGCTTCAGCGCAGCGTTCCCAATTCTGCCGGACAATACCAATTGTTCCCAATCGTACGCTCCCTTTGAATGGAATTGATTTACTACGTGTTCGTGTTAGTGTCTTTTGTCAGCTTTGGCTATCGAAATACAAGACAGGTATGCCTTAACTACGTCAGTAAAAGAGTAAGAAACAAGGTCTTGAATACGATAGTAGATAGGATGGATTTCAGGTGGTTCATGAGATATTTCAACTTTAATTTATAAAAAAATGTTTTTACAAAAGTAATAGATGTCTTAATGGTTTGTATGGATTTTCAGTGTCTGATAATAACCTATCTATTTACTCCTATGGTTGACTGGGAGAGAACGTTTTTAGCGCCGGTTTAGTGCCGACTACCCACCGGTGTAGGGTAAAACAATGCAAAGGGGAATGCCAGCTGTTCATAGTAACTTAGGCCCTCAGTGCACACTCATAGAAGTTTTACCACAATAAAAAGTACATAATTAAGTATTATAAGACAAAAGGAAGGTTAAAAAAAAAGTTGGGGTTAATTTTAAACTTGGTCCAGGGAGATTGCCGGGGTCGTCGTCGGTTGTCAAATCGGGATTGTGAAAAGGAAGAGCGGAATCCATGTTCAGGCCGTGGTCGTCGTTTGTGGAAGAGTCGTCGGAGTCAATGTTCATAGCCAAGTCGTATTTATCGAAAAATTAAGCGCAGGGAAAAAAGTAAATCTTGAGAGCAAATCAAATACGATCAACGAACGAATAGGTTAGGTATGACAGTGACAGTAGATACTGACAGTTCACAAGTTCTTAAAGTGTTGCCATTTCATAAACCTACAGAATCGATTCTTAAGATTTTAGAATCAATACTAAGTTTTTACAGAATAATTATTATATACCACAAAGACTTGTGTTATACATCATTATTTTATTTTTTACGTTATACATTAAGTATTTGTACAAAATAATCTACTGTTCAAAATTATACCATGTTGGGTCCTAACTCCAGGTATGTTCTTTTGTTCATACCGTGCTTGCCGCCAAACTGAATTTCAAAATTCTTTGACTCGTATCACCGTCGCGATCAAACGACGCATAAAATGTGTCTGGAGGATCCAAATTATAAAAAGTACAAATATTTTTGACTAATGAAGATTATAAGATTAAAAATCGATTTTTAATCGATTTTAATCTTTGGTGCAGATTAAATCATTACAAGTTATTTACAATGGCAACTCTGTTTGACATAAAAATACAATACATCCTGTTGAATGTTCAATAACTTTTTAAAATAAATAAAATAATACCGAGTTCTACAGTTTAATAACTACTCCCAAAAAAAAAGGCCGAATATTTTAGCCTTTTCTTCACAAATGGATTTTCTGTGCACGCCTGGGCCGTAGGCTGGCATTCCCCTTTGTAAGATTTTCACCATAAAGTACATAAGGGCTAAGGATATTTTCATGCCAACAATTTGCTACTTTTGTCTTGATGTCAAAACAATAAAAATCTATGGGATTTATATGAATGCCCGCTAGCGCCCTGAAAATTTGCCTTTGATTCTACTAGATTCTCTAGAGTATTAGGGTTAGTCTGCCCTGTCGCTATGAATGAAGAAACGCAAGAAAGCAGTATTCTTTACCGGTACAATGGAGGGCGGAAGCGGTCCGAGTCAGGCCGCGTTTCCGGCGCCGTATTGTGTTCTACAAACTAAGGCTACCACTACTTTGAAGTTTGTAAGATTTTCACCATAAAGTATATAAGAACTCAGTATATTTTCATGCCAACAATTCGCTACTGCCTACTTTCCAACAACACAAATCAGATTATTTTGACTAAACGTCAAAACAAACATTTTATATGGGATGTGTATGAATGTCTGCCAGTGGCCTCTTAAAGAACTAGGTTTTGTCTGCCCCGTCTGCTATGAATGAAAATATATGTATACAAGAAAGCAGTAGTCTACATCGGTACAATGGCGGGCGGAAGCGGTCCGGGCCAGGCCGCGTTTCCGGCGCCGTATTGTGTTTCTCAAACTAAAGCCACAGCTAGTTTGAAGTTTCGGTCTAAGGAAGATGCTGTGCAAATCTTATTAAGTTTACTCATGCATTACGTAGTGATTGTTACGAGTTTGTACGTAGTATCCAACCAAGAAAAAAAACTTTATTTAAAAAACTATATAACGAATACAAAAAAAAGCAGCCTGAAATTAAAACTAACTAAACTTAAAATGATTAAAAAATTCTTTAAAATATTGAGGGCCAGTCGCTGCCGTCACAGAACAAAGAATCCAAGAGGCTAGCGGCATTTCTGCGTTGGTTAGCAATACTTAAACGCTGTCCGAAATGCGCGCCAACCCTTAGGTCCTCCGAGACAAAGATCAGACGTGCGGAAATTTTCTTAAAAATTTAACCAGCTTCCGTACCACTAGGCCCTAAAGTCTCAATAGCAAAAGACACAAATTTAACAAAAAAAGGCCCTCGTTGGCTTCTGCTGTCGTCGCTGCCGTTTTCGAGCAATCGCCTGAGATGGAGCTAAGTTCGAGAGTAGTGTTATGGGATACTAACTCAACGATACTTTATTTTATGACAAATAGATACAAATAAACATCCAAGACCCAGGACAATTTGAAAAAGGCCATTTTCCAACTTGCCCTGACTGGAGATCGAACCTGGGACCTCTGAGTGGCGGACTAGCATGGTGACCACTATGCCACGGAGGACGTCATAACACAGAAGTCGGCAAGGTATCTAGGCATGTAGCTTTCCACACGAGCGACCAAAAGTATCGTCCTCTAATACACATTAGAGCTTAACCTAACTACAAACTGTATCTTTACTTAGTTTATCTTCATTATAGAGAAATTCAATTTGCTGGACCGATTCTCCTTTTTAATTATCGCCAATGAAGTTAGCGGTTAAGTAAGATGTACATTTTTTTTTATTCGATGTTCCTCTTGCAGTTTCTTATCTATTTTCATAAAGACTTTTCTTTCACACTGTCCAAATTGCCATGGTACACCTTTAGTTCTTGCCTTTCGATCCCCAATTTAAACGATATTAATGACGTTTTTTCGAGGCCAGCAATAGTCGTTCCAAAACTCTAGTAGTTTCTTGTTCTTTTTTAAATAGAAAATAAATCCTTATATTTCTGATCATAAAAATTTAAAAAAAAATGCATTTTGTGTATATATTTGATGTACAGCAATGTAAAACTTTTATAAATTCTATGGCACGACATAATTCAAGTATATTTACTTGGCATATTTAAAAAATAGCCCAACTTTCATACATTCACCCCCATAACTTTTGAACCGTTGGACTAATTTACATCAAACTTAGCTAAGAACCAGTGCAAGAAAACAATCGCTTTTACGTAAATAAACCACACCAAACGCGGTCCATAAGTTCGAAAGCTACTATGCCACAGATAGACATACGTTGGCGTCTCTATAACACCCCTCTTTTTGCATCGGGGGTTAAAAATCATACTCCGTCTTCTAGTATCTAACTTGACTCTCAGTTTTGTTTGGTCCATTAATTTAGTCTTTAAAATTCGTACAAGGAAACATGATTAATGAATGTACCGATTTTTGTGCCAAAAACCTAAAATTAATTGAACAAACATGTACCAGGTCTATTTTGACTTTCCGCAAGCTGGTACCGTAAATATGGGCCTTACTTTTACTACAAAATAAAGAAACTGCAGAAAAATAGCAGTGTACTAATTGACCAAGATAACGCAGCATATGGGGAACTAGGCTGCCACAATCAATATCAAATACCCGTATTTTCGGTCGTTTTTGTCATTGTTGTAAAATATATAAATGAAAAGCATATATTTATAAAACCCATATCACAGAACACTGTCAATGAAGTCATGTTTCAAAGAAAATTGAAATTGTGGGTACGATATCATATACACACGACAAACTTCCAAATAAGTGCCTTCTTATTTTTCGCCTTACTCATCATATCCAACTCTAAACGTTTACACATAACGCCACCAAGGTTACAGTTTTTACCGTTTCGACTTTGCTGTGTGATTGAATTTTGTTAAAAAATTTTTTTAAATGTACAAATTACACTGATTGAGCTTGCCCCACAGTAAGTTCGGGACTAGTGTTATGAGATACTATATTTTATAACAAATACATATATACATAAACATCCAAGTCCCAGGACAAATTGAATAAAGGCATTTTCCAATTTGCTCTGACCGGGGATCAAACTCGGAACCTCTGGGTGGTGGACTAGCATGATGACCACTACGCCACGGAGATCGTCAAATATTTTCTTAAATTAACACAAGTTTATTAGCCAGAAAAATTAAATAAACCCCCGACTTTCAAGCGTTTACCTCCTATTTACTTTAAACTGCTGAACCGATTTCCACCAAACATAGCCAAGAACACTCTCGTGAGGTCGGCTTGCAAACCGTTTCCAAATCGACTCATTCGTTCAGGCGCGATCTCGCGCGAGCGCGAGGGTGTTTCATTTAGATGAGGCTTGCTTGTCTGTATTCTCATTAATTTGTGCTTTTGTCGTATCGGGGTAATTAATCTTATTTGAGAAATGGCCTGAAGATGCAGGCCGATACTTTGATAAATAGATTTTTGCTTCTTACCAACTCCTTCGATCGGATCTTTTGCCTTGATGTATATTTACGATGTACATGGCTGGATGTGACAGTAAATTACCTACATATTTTTAATATAAAAAACCAAATGGAAATGGAAATCTCAATTTCCGTTGCGGATTTAAGTAGATTGAACCCAGGGTCGCCAGACCCAAAACTACTTTTGGCGTGATGGTGGGCGCGACAATAGAATAAGGAATTAAACAACCATCGCCCAATCCTCATCCTTACAAATTCCCGGTTGCATCCTCAGCGGTAAAGCTTCAGAGCCCGAGGTCCGCTACCTAACCTAAGTGATTTGACGAGGTTACTGGTTTTTACACAGAGCGACTGTCATCTGACCTTCGCAACCCAAAGGGTAGACCAGAACCAATCCTTGGACAGGTTTGAGCAAACGTTAGATGGCGTAAGGGACTCACAATTTATAATGACTTCCGAAACATTTTCCGCATAGCCAAGTGATTCAAACCTGCATTATCCTAAACAGACTGGGAACAACTTTTTACAAAATATGTTTCCCAGTGGGATTCGAACCCACAAGGCAAACGTCGACAACTAGACCACGGAGGCAGTCAGTAAAGTAGCATTGCTTATTAACATGAATTCGTTTCATAAAATGAAGGAAAATTTGCAGCCTGTCCTGAAACAGCGCATGTTCCAAATCTATACAATTGGAGTCGGATAAATACTCATTGTCCAAAAACTTTGTATAGTGTTCCCGGAATGCTCGATCGATCACTATGGGACAGAAGAAACAATTGTGTACACGAATGCTTCTACAATCGACAAAAGAAGAGAAGCAGTTGGTACGTACAAAGTTTTTTTTTTTCTTCCAGACCAGCAAGAAACGAAAACGTTTTGGAACGTTGCGAGTGCTGTATATCTGTGTGTTTTCCAATTTCGCCGCTAAGTATGCGGGTCGCGGTGGAAAAAAGAGCAGAGGCCAATTTCTGTGAATGATTACACTTATTTCGGCCAATGTGCCGCGAGTGTGAGAATTTCGGGGAATATAGAATCTTTGGAGAAAATGTTCGAAAATGGTACACTTTTCAGTATAATTTTGCACTCGTATCGGAAAATTGAGCGATGGCGGAAGATGTTGATGTTGGCGGTTATTTATTGGGGGATGTTTTGATTTCGTTATATGTTGTTCATATTTATAAAAAATCTATACAAAATTCTTAATCTTGTTTTTTTCAATCTTGGTTATCTCTTTTCCACATGATGCCTAGAGTAATTCTGGATGTGGCCTTTGGTTGTTGCGGCTTCGGGTCCAAAGCCGCAGGAAACAAAGGCTACCCCATTAAGGATAAATATGCATAAGATACTACTACTATACTGTGCACGTTTTAGTTTCTTTCTATGTAGTTAAGCATTTATTCTTTTCAAATAGCCTTTCCCTTAAATCAAAATAAAAAAATACACCGAACATAAACCTCCTTTCGCAAAGTAGGTTAAGATTAATTACCAATTATTCACTTCCTAACAACCTAATTGAACTTCAGCAACTGTTCTCGCGATCCCGATAAATGCTTAATCCGTTTGCGAAGTATCTCTGAAACAAGCGGTATTTATCTCATACACGAGTGAAATTGTTAAGTCGAAGTCATCAAGAACTTTCCCGGCTCAGATCGTTATAACCTGCGGATGTACAGTTTTACTCCCCTAGGTAGAGTGGAGTGCAAATAATCGCTTATTGGTCGACATATGAACTGAACCCCTTTAGGGATAAAACGAGTTAGTGATATTGTATTTGTATACTTTGAACGGGAAAAAATAAACACAAATAATCTACCAGCTGCCTCTCTTCCCGTGCAGATTTTGAAAGCCGGTCGAAGCAATAGACGAGAATCTAATGAATCAAGTTAATAGCAGTTACTATTCCGGTAAAATTTTGCTGGCGTTTTGATCTTGTAACTCTGGGTTTTGTCTAGGTTTACAAGATCAAAACGCCACACGTATTGTCTACCTGATAAAGTAAGTAAAATCTTTATTTCGGATATAAATAAGTGTGTATGACTATTGTTCGACACAAAAGTCTTTTACATTGAAATGAGATAAATGCTTAATCTATTTTGCAAAGTATCTCTGAAACAAATGGTATTTATCTCATACACGAGTGAAATTGTTAAGGGGCTACCTGAATTTTCCGGGGTCCAGTGCTGCCTCCATTTAAAATAAATCATTTGAAAAAAAACGGAGATATCAATTAAAATTTTGTTTTGATTAGACCCTAGATAACCCTTCAAATTATTTTATGAACGACTGTTTACTGTTTAAAGTAAGAACATGAAGCTTTTTTACGCACATACGCCAAAAGTGGCCGTTTTTCGCAATTGTGCGTAGAAAAGTTTTACGTTCTCACTTTAAACTGTAAACAATAGTTCATAAAATAGTTTAAAGGGTTATCTAGGGTCTGATCAAGATAAAAATTTAAATGAAATCTCCGTTTCTTTTCAATAGATTTATTTCAAATGGGGGCAGCACTGGACCCCGGAAAATTCAGGTAGCCCCTTAAGTCGAACTCATCAAGAACTTTCCCGGCTCAGATCATTATAACCTGCGGATGTACAGTATTACTCCCCTTGGTAGAGTGAAGTGCAAATAATCGCTTATTGGTAGATACATAGTGAACTGAACACCGTTAGGGATAATATTTTTCTTATTTATTTATTTAACTTCATACACAAATACAAGTGTAATGGCGGACTTAAAGCCTAAGGCCTTATCTACCAGTCAACCAAACGGGTGATGTGGAGAATGTCAGGGGTCGTGCAAAATTTGAATAGGTACGTGGCGAAAAAAAAAGACTATATGTCAAAACAATAAACTACATACAAAAAAATACACGCTATTAAGTATATACTATGATAAACAATACCTACATATACTACATAAATACACTATGATCTATCTGACAGTTTTTGAAGAAAGTGTGCCTTCACCTGTTTCTTAAATGAAAAACGGGATAATAACCAGCCAAGTGCGAGTCGGACGCACTCCCGAAGGGTTCTGCACCATTTTCTATAAACAAGTTTATTTGCTAGGCACATTAAAAATCCCCCGACCGAAAAGTCAAGAACTACAGTCGTATTTTTAATTAGACGAAGTCAACTGACGTTTACTGTGTTGTCAGTTTTTGATGAAATAAAAATAGTGTTGTGACAAAGTGAATGATTGAAAAAACTCCTGAATGAATGAAATTGCCTCGATTGTCTAGTGAATAGTTAGTGTGCCGAACTGCCGATATCGGGTACGGGGTTCAAATTATAGTCGTCCTTTGTACATACCAATGAGTTTTCGACGACTATGTTCCTATAGTATCTACCTATACTGAATACCGAGTGTTTTAAACGTTAAGGAAAACATTGCAAGGAAACTTGTAATACTGTCTTATTTTCAATACATCATGCAGTTCAAACTATAGATATAACAATTATAGAATACAACAATAATTATATAGAATATAACAATTATAGGTAGGTAATGAAAATAAAAAACATCGCTTATTACATTTGTTAATTCATCTGATTGAACGAGAACTTAACGCATCACTATTACTTTAAATATGGCAACATTATTTTACAAAGTGACATAAGTTACTGTCAGTAGGCTTCGTTTAATTAAAAATAAGACTTTAAAGTGATGTGACATCGATGAATAGAGAAACTACCGATACTTTTTGATATCGAAGCGGTAGATCCGTTATTATAGCACCATCTATAATTGTTAAAAGAAGGCTTTGACTCTCAAGCTGTAAACTCCAAGAACTATAAGCAGCTGAACCGTTTTCCCTCAAACACAGCTAAGAACCACCGCAAGAGATCTTGCTTTCACATGAAAAACCCGCATCGAAATGGATCCATCCTATCGAGCGCTACGAAGCCATATACAGACACACAAACAGACAGACATTAACGTCAAACTTAAAACACTCCTTTTTTTGGTTGGGGGTTAAAAATCACGTTTGTTGTGTGGGAGCCCTAATCAAATATTAGTTTTTTTTTTTCTGTTTTTAGTATTTATTGTTATAGCGGCAACAGAAATACATCATCTGTGAAAATTTCTAGCTATCACGGTTCATGAGAAACAGCCTGGTGACCGACAGACAGACGAACGGACGGACGGACTAGTAATAGGGTTTTTACCTTTGGGTACGCCAAAGGTAGGAAGGCAGCATCTACCTTATTTAATTTGCAACTACTTTCATTATTAGCATTTAAATATTGCTCCACTTTACGAAAGGGGTTTATTGTACTAACAGTCAAGTATTTCTAGGGCTTAAATGTTTATTCTGGAGCTTGTTCTAATGCCTTCAAGTGAATAAACGGAACAACTTGGGGTTGTTTTGTTTATCCAGTGTTTATTTAGTTTACTTTGTAGCTAGGGCTCCAACCTGGCTATGTATACTTAAATTTTTTCTTATTTTTGTTGCGAGGTGGTATGCACGACTGCCACAAAGGGTTAATTTTCCCGCCAGGTATGGTGTTCTCCCTAGGAAATCGCGGCTTTGATTGTGTACTATCGGAGGTAGTATATATGCAACCAATAGGGAATATGCACTTTTATTTATTTGCCTAATAAAATCCTTATTAGCCACAATAAACAAATGTGAAAGAATTTATAAAACATCTTTATCAACGACGAAGATGTGATACTTTAAAGTTTCAAGTAGAAAGAGAAATCCGATATGGACTGGTGACGTCAAAGTCCATATCATATATACATTTGCCATAAAAAATAGCGTTTCTGCGAGTGATATAGACATATTTTAGTAAAATCGTTATATCTCGTTTGTTTTTCAACCAAGTTTTATGGATAAACTGTTTTGATGACACATATTTTTTCATGCATATTCCCTATTACAGGAATTCTGATATCGAGATGTAGTGTAAGATGGCTCAGTGCCATCTCGTATGCCTCTTTTGAACTTTGTTATAGATTCGCTGTTGTGGTTGTAATTCAGTCTAAAAAGAAGATCCCGTCAAAAGACTGTCTTACTTTAACTAAAACTATTGATAATTATTATCTTACCCTTTTTTAATCTAATTTTTCCCACTGCTATAAAACGTCTTCCACATTTCTTTTCAATCTTTATTAAATTGTCTTAGGTCGTCACTCCTAGGTGATCCAATTGCAACAACTACCTTCATCAACTACGAGTATTTGTAACCAACTCAGTCCTATAAAGATTGACAGATTTTAGCAGCATCTATAATAACATAATAATTATATCCCTCTCTCTGTTACTAGACTTTATGTATATGTGTGTGTGTGTGCCTGCGTGCGTGCGTGCGTGCGTGCCTGTGTGTGTGTGTGTGTGTGTGTGTGGGAATGAAGCGAAGATATGAGTACATTGAGTTGGAAAGAGCTCAACATTCCTTGCTTAAACTAATGTATTTCAAGCCATATCGTTATCCAACTCAAATGTTGTACGCCGATACCAATGTTCTCACAATAAGACAATTATACATTTTTCACTCTGTTCTGAGATGGTACAAAAGTGTAGGATTTGACAAAATATTACTAAATAAAAGAAGAATTAACTTTGTACTTCATCAACAACTGAATAAAACTGCCTTTGCAAGTAATCAACACCTTAATTTATCCCCTTACATATAATATAATAAATCAGAGGATAGAAATATATTCGAAAACTCATTACAAGCTTAAGGTCACTTTAGTTGAATGGTTACAGAAGCTTAGCTACGAAGAAACCGAAGCATTACTAATGCCAGTAATATAAAAAGAAATATAAATAAAATAAATTAATAATATTCTAATAAATTATAAAATATAATACTATTATAATATAAACAGGTACTTAAACAAAACAAAATACACATAATTATTAAAACAGTAAAAATATAATAAATTATAATACAAACTTAATTTGATACAAAAATCTTTATTTAGTGTAAAAACTTTAACAATACATTTATATTTTTTCCTCGCCTGCATGTAATCACGATTATTCTAATTTGAAATGAATCATGATGTAAAAGAGCGGGACTCCCCAGATACAGGTTTATTAAAACTTAATTGGTGGGTCCCGGCTACCTGTTGTAAAGTGTCAAAAAAAATTTTAATGAATAAATAATTTTTAATTTTAATTTTTAATTTTTTTTTTAAGATTACACCAGTGCTAGCTATTAACACGGTCTTGGGCTAAATCCTGTTTGCGTTTCGGCAACATCTACAATACCATAATAATTATATCCCACCAAAAAAAAAAGTGTGAACATGGGAGCCAAATTCAAAAA
This sequence comes from Acrobasis suavella, assembly GCA_943193695.1. Taxonomy (NCBI): domain Eukaryota; kingdom Metazoa; phylum Arthropoda; class Insecta; order Lepidoptera; family Pyralidae; genus Acrobasis; species Acrobasis suavella. The sequence continues at coordinate 3,578,317 of OW971944.1, forward strand.
CAAAAGAATTGAAATCTACCCAGCCGCCAAGTTCAGAAGAAAACCCTAAAATTTATTTTTAAGGATCTTAACATTTGACCTGGCTAGTTTTTTACCAGCTATTCAGATATTTAGAAGAATAGGACCTTACAATGTAAAAACAATAACGTATAACGTAAAGATGATAAGCTGATTAGCCAATTATAAGTAGGCATGCTAAAACTAGCCAAGTCAAATATTAATATTCTTATAAATAAATTCCAGGATTCTCTACAGAACTTGGCGGACATAAAGATCTCAATTCTTATGTTGGATTTTGAACTTAGGTCCAATTTTCACATTTGTGTTTTTAGAGAAATAATTTCGTGTATTTAGGTTACATTGGTGCCGAGTTGTGAATGGGTCAAAAGTAGCTCGAAATGGTTCGTGTAAATATACTCACGGTGCTGCGTCGCCAGTTCCTTTCTTTGAACTTGTCTCTGACACACTGCCGCGTGTCTAGATACCTCTGTTCAATACTAGACTTTATGTGATCCTAGTATCCTGGGCCTAGGATCACAGGCCGTGATCGTAAGCCTGCTTATATTCATAATAAAAAAAAAAAAAAAACTAATATAAGCGTACCATGGCTTGCAGGATTAAAGAGATAATTTACTGGAACGTCAAAACTTTGCCACCGTTGCGAAGAAAAAGTTCTACGTGAAAGGTGTTATGACCTCACGCTTCAGAACTTTAGAACTTTGTAGAAATAACTTTAAAAATAGTACTTAGTTTTAGTTAACTTGAGCATTATTACTACTTACGGTGCATAACGTAAATAAAAAGTAGACGTGCGATTTATTTTATATGGAAATATCTTTGAATGTAGTAAAAATAGTCGAGTTTTATGAGCCAACAGGTATTAAGGCATGGTTCACGCTTAATTAGGTGATCAGAAGTAGCAAATATCTCGATCTTCTCCGTGCTTCAAGCCTCTTACTCATCTCAGCGTATTAGATAGATAGATAAGTCTTCTTCATGATCAGAGCGTATTTTCCCGGTTGCATACTCAGTAGTAACGCTTCAGAGGCCTGGGGTCCGCTACCTAACCAAGAAGATTTAACGAACCCCAGGCCTCTGAAGCGTTACTACTGAGTATGCAACCGGGAAAATACGCTGAGATGAGTAAGAGGCTTGAAGCACGGAGAAGATCGAGATATTTGCTACTTCTGATCACCTAATTAAGCGTGAACCATGCCTTAATACCTGTTGGCTCATAAAACTCGACTATTTTTACTACATTCAAAGATATTTCAAACACAAAAATAAGTAACAAGTAGTGGTTAACCGCTTGGCTACCAAATCTTATGTTTAAATTTAAAAAATCTCTTATCGGTCGTTGATCTTGTCTTCACAAGTCGATTCCAAACTGGAAAATTCTCACCCTCAAAAACAGGTGAATTAATTCACGCACTTGTTGCTCCCTCTTCAATTAACTATATTGCTACGAGACCTGAATAGCAACTGATTCCCGAGGGGGCTATTCCGTTCTCGAACAATGGGGTGAAAAAATTAAGACGTTTTAAAATAATGAAGGCAATTTCAGGGATCTAAATTAAAACATGTGACGAAAATTTTCGCCACGAGTGGTTTAATAATCCGATTATTGTAATTACATTTTATTATTTCAAGAACACTTGAAAAATAAGTAAACATAAAAATAAGAAATTTCTTTCAGCAAACCCGCGAGAGGAAATGTGAAGAAAGAGGTAATTGGCGTAAAAATACAAAATTAAATAAATGGTTTCATATTAATAAATAAATAAAGGGCATCAAGCCGTGAGTCACTGCGGAGAAAACGCAGCACACCTCTCGATACCCCTGAGTCGCATGCACCGGTGTTGCTCCTTTGAGGGCAACTATTGTCGGCGCGTTTGAGGGGCCCGTCTAGTGGGCGGCAAGCCACGACCTGCCTACAATATTCAGTAATCACGTTTATGGCAGGTGCCGTTTCTGCATTCCCAGGGAGTGTTGACATCAGGCAGACAGACGGTCTTAAAATTATAGGCTAATTGTAAAAACTGTTTCAGCTATTTCTACAATTTGCAAGCTCTTCAGTATCCTTGGGTGACGATTGACATGCACATTATATTTGGAGAAGAAAAAGCGGGAAAGGGCATCCCGGACTCCGGAGCAGCACAGCTGAGGACAGACATGCAGTTCTTAACATATTTTGAGTATATTCTTTATTATTCTTCTTTCCCCCCAAATCGTAACACCACAAGAGTGTGTATGTGCGAAAGCATAGACCTAAGATTTTTTTACTTCGTAAAAAAGACTGTGTTTAAAAGGATATATGTATTATTGTATACTAGCTGATGCCCGCGACTTCGTTCGCGTGGACTTTATGACTCCGGCGTATTAATATAAATAAAAACTAATGAGAGAGAGAGAGAGAGAGAAAGAAAGAGAGAGATAAGAAAGTACTTGTTACAGTGTTAGGAGTTAAAAGTCAATATTATTTTAATTCTTTCCTTCGGGAGCCAATATGAAAAGAGCTGAAGTATTACTAACCCTGGAGAAAGCCACATTAAGTTGGCCATGCGAAAAACCAGTCCTTAGATCGACATCAGCAGCTTTAAGCCTCTAAAACTGTGACTTATTTTCATAGCAAAGCAAGTAAACACATGGAACTGTGTATTTTCAAAAGGAAAATTGTTAGGGATGAGTGGCATACGCGGAATAAATACAGTTTCACTGGCACCACTCAAATGTGACCGGCCATATCGGTTATCGTCCCGAATATTCATCAAACGATTTAACCACGCTAACAATTCGCTCTGCGTGGTCGCACTTGCGTTGTTCATTTTGACGTTTGTTTTCAACTTGTTTAGACGCGTGCTGTGCGACGGTGCCACGATTGTTAATGCGTAAAAATGGAGAGGAACGATAAAATGGTGTTAAAATTTTTAGCTTTTTCTTTCTAGGTTTCTTTTTAGGTTTTAATAAATGCATTTTGTAATTGTTAGCACACATGTTAAAGAAAAGAAAGTCGTCGTCCATATTTAAAACACGTAAATGACGCCATCTTGGATTATTGCCAGATAGTTCGTGAAAAATAACGAAGCCGCTAGTGTGACCAGCGCTTTATTGCGATAACTTTTTGGTGTACAAAACGTACGAAGATTCGCCGCGAATTGCTTCGTGACGATAGGCACAAGTGCGGCCGAAGCATTACTGTAAGGCACAATCATGGTTTTAGTTCTTACAAGATAGACAGTCCAGGGTCGCGAAACCCAAAGGCCTCTTTTAGTGTGATTGTGGGCGTAAGCACGTCAAATGTAAAAGTAAAAAAAAAAATATTCAATGTAGGATAAATTTTTCTCTTATTGTAACTAATTTTTTTTTAAGTAATCACACTAAAATTATAAAGGCGAAAGTTTGTGTGTGTGTGTGTGTGTGTGTGTGTGTGTGTGTGTGTTTATGTTTGTTAATTCTTCACGGGCAAACGGCTAGACTAATTTAAAAAAAATTGGTAATATGGAAGCTGACGGATAGGCTACTTTTTACCGCGTGTAAAACCACGGGGCGCAGCTAGTAAGAAAATAAAAAAATAAACGAATAAAGTCACGAAATATATTGTTAGAACATGCGGTTCTTTAGACGAAGTGGTAGCTCAAGTGGCGCCCTCATTTGAAATAAATTGTTTAAAACTAAATATGGTGATAATTAAAAATTTGATTTGTATAAATGTCTAGAAAGATCTTTAAACTATTTTATGAGTAACCTTTGAAATTATTACGAATAGTCCGTCTAGTTTTAAAACTGTTTTTTGCCAAAAGTGGTAACTTTTGGCGAAAAACAGTTTTAAAACTAGACGGACTACCAATATTACTTTCAAAGGTTAGTCATAAAATAGTTTAACGGTCTTTCTAGACATTTATACAAATAAAATTTTTAATTATCACCTTATTTAGTTTTAATCAATTTATTTTAAATGAGGGCGCCACTTTAGCTACCACTTCGTCTTAACATATAATTACATTCTCCTTTTTTTTCTCCAAAATCAAAAAGACATGCATGGAAGACCTTACGTAAGTATGAAGACTGTATAGTAAAGACTAAAAAGACACAAACAGCAAAAAAAAATTTAGGTTCAGAATAATTAATTAATGAATAAATGAATTCTGAAAAGTGTTTTTTTTTATAAACTATATCCTTTTTTATTAAGCAAAAATATTTTAAGGGCTGATTCAGTCCATGATTTTGAACAACTTTGAATATCGAAATATGAAAAAACTAATATCGTTTTCCATAGTAACGATACCACGAGAGCACTTCAATTTGTATTAGAACCTACATTTTTTGTCGTATTTCGTTTTACTTGATGAAAAAGGACATTGCTTATATTGAGAGAGATCACAGAATAGTCACCTACTAAGAATTGTATAAACAACTTACGACTAAGCTTAATGGCGTATAGCACTTAAAGAATAAAAGCCGATAGCTGATTCCATAAATATTTTCAATTTACAAGTGGATGGTGCAATTCTAACAATGTACCTACTTTAAAATCTGTCACCAGTGTTGAAGATGGCCGTTAACACATAATAGACGCGCTCAGACGACAAGCTAGCCTAGCCCACGCCTAGCGCACTTTGAAATTTGTTGCATTATTTTTTATGTCATAGGGCGGAAAACGAACAAGCGGGACACCTGATGGTAAGTGATAAGCATGGACAACTGAAACATCAGGGGTGTAACAGAAGCGTTGCCGGCCTTTCAGGAGGGGAAGATGTAGGGGGAGGGGGGAGGGAAGGGGGGGCTCCGGATCTCTCACTCACCGAACGAAGCATAGAAGCGGTTACGCTCAACTCAGACGTCGATTTTCTGTGAGTGTGTGGTACTTCCCCGGACAAGCCGGCCCATTCATGCTACTAGCATGCAGAGTTTTGCCGGTAGCGTGGCTCTACCACAAGTAACCTAACTTAACTAAACTTAAATATAATTTGAGTTCTATCACACATCAATATAACTCAAATTGCAGTCGGGGCAAGCGCCGGGCAGGCACAAGGCGGAGGCAAGGCGAGCGCGTGGCGTAGAGAGGCGTGCGGGTGTGGACTTCGGCAAATGCAATTTGAGTTGTATTGATGTGTCGTAACTCATAGGTCTAAAATTACAGGCAAAAAATTTCAAACATTTCAAAGCGCGCTAGGCGTGCTCTAGGCTTTGTCTTGGCGTGCGAGTGTCGTCCGAACGCGCCCTAAGTAATCGAACTACGGGCTATACTGTAAGTAGGCCATTTTGCTAGCATCGCTGAGTACTACATATGTGCAACATGAGCGTGTATATGTGTGCGATATGTCTGTCTGCTATTGTTTTTCTTATTACACGCTTTTTACAAACTTTTATTTAGTTTCACCTGTCCCGTTGTCTGTCGGTCTGTTTGTCTATAATGAAATCTTGTAAGTTAAATTTGATCCATTTCCCGGTTTCGGATTGAGCTGAATTTGGCACACATGTGTATATCGTGTGACAATGCAATGTTATGATGACACGGATCTGATGATGAGACCGAAAAGTGGCCATAGGATCTCTGTAAATAAAAGATGCAATCCCATCTAGTTTGGGCTCGTTTTGTTCATCTTGAGGAGCACTTTAAAGTTCATTGTTTTAGATAAAAGCTTGTTTAAAAATAATGATTTGTTTATTGTTACCAACACCCTAGTATTTTAAGATCAATTATCACTAATCTATTCGATCGTTCGAAACAAACGATTTATTACTGTATTATTATTAAACTTATTGTTACTGGATTTTTCAGGGAAAGAAAGAGAATAGTCATTTTGAGATCTGAAAAACCATCCGTAGCAGGGGGACAACTACTCCAAGGACAACCTTGGAACCCCTAACAAGTAGCATTTCAATATCTTCGCTCGCTAATACAATAACTTTAAGTGCAGACGGAGCCGTAGGCAAAAAGTAGTGGACAAACATCAGTGCAGTTTATTCTTTAATGGTGAAACAATTTGCAGCAACGCTCTGCAAACAATATGAGCGACTGAGCACTAGGAAATTGTGTACCTTTGTGAAATGTTTTATGGATTTTAAAATGCTCTTCGTTGCCTCAGGCCCTGTCTGCTTAGAGCCTCGCAACCTAAAATGTTCTGTCTGCCCCATTAGCATTAAAAACGTGATAACGTGATATTTACAGAAAATCTGACATAACACCGCCTATTTTTAAATATTCACTTCTCCCTCTACTCAAAAGTTGACTGGAAGAGATTGCTATGCGATAAGTCCTCCTTTGTATAATGATTCTGTCTTCTTTTTTTTCTTTTTCCTTTTGTTTATGGTGCAAGTAAGAGTATTTGTATTGTATTACATTAAAACAAATCATACAACGTGGAACGACATACCGGTAATAAATCAAACCACGCGGTGTACTACATCACTTTAGTTTATCAATACATCAATACATATAATAAAACAGTAGGAACCACGTGTCTGTACATTGGATAAAATTAACAAAAAATGGGTGTGGGCGATAAAAAAAGAGTACCAGAACACAAAAAGATTTTTTAGATTTTTTTGTCTGTCTGTCTGTATGTACTCGCTAATCTTTAAAACTACTGAACAGATTTTTACTCGGTTTTCACTAAAAGGTTAAGCCCATCCTTGAGCAACATATAGGCTTTGTTTCATCGAAATCTGTTGTTAGATAAAAAAGTTATCGTCATTTAAAGTTTAGAGATAAGTTTTCTATGGGCGATTTCATAGTTACATTAAACAGCAACAGATGGCGCCTCAAGAAATTTTAAAACGCGCTATGGATGTTTTTGTGAAAAAGTATAAATACAAGCTGATTGTTTAGCACTGTAAGTCCTAAATAGGCTTTTCTGGCACCGTAGCTTCGGCCCTTCCGGCTAAACATAGGTGTTGCAGTACCCCAAAATTTTCCATAGTTCCTGGCTCGCTCCTCTAAACTTGTCCGGTGAAGTAGGAAATGCCGTCCGAGGCAACCTAGTTATGTCATTTAAAAAAAATTGCTCTGTACCTTTTGATTCTTTTGTGATTTGGGTAGTTACTGTTGTTGAATTGTTGAATTTGTGGATTTTATACTGATATTTGGCTATACTTGGCTATGAAAATACGAACTTCTGATCTAGCTTTGATACTCTTTGGGTTTGTTAGTTAATATTTCGGATAATATTGTTGATTTATTTATAACTTGACTATGAAAATACGGACTTATGATCTTGCTTTGTGGATTGGTTAGTTAATATTTAAGATAATATTGTTGATTTATAATTTGACACTTGGCTATGAAAATACGAACTTTCTGATCTTGCTTTATGAATTGGTTAGTTAATATTTCGGATAATATTGTTGATTTATAATTTGACACTTGGCTATGAAAATACGGACTTTCTGATCTTTCTTTGTGGATTGATTAGATATTTCGGATATCTTCAAAAGCTTCTTGGCTTTATAGATTTATTGAACTAAGTTTGACATTTGGCTATAGCAATACGGCTTTTGCTATCTTGTTTTGTGGATTGGTTAGGTATTTATCCTTAAAAAATTCTTTTACAGATAGGGAGTAACATTTGACTGCTGATCGAGAACGTCATACACTATCTCGCGAATTACGATTGACTGCTGACTGCGTACCTATATATTTATACACAAAGGTTATGATTACACTGGTCGACAAAATTCTGCATATTTTTTTTCCACTGGAACAAGACTAATTGTCTTACAGATTTTTGTATAGTGTGTATGGACATAATTAACTTTTGTTTCTAGGAGGTCAGAACTGGGAATAATGTTATATCAAAAATCCGTTTTTCCCAAATTCTGTTTTTTTTAATTATTCATAGTAAATAACTAATAGTGCAGGCTATTCAATTTTGTAACTTAACCCATCAACAACCGCAATTTTGCAAACCTATTGTTATCTATTGTTCTCTCGGTCGGATCCCACCGTCTGGAAGCTGACGGGTTAAAATGATGTAATCAGCCTTCAAAATCAAAACAAAATCTGTTTTACTTTTATACCTTTTTTATGTATAGAGATATAGAAAGATTTAAGTTATACCGACCCTCAAAAATCTGTAATAAGTCTATTTTTTTAAATAATTTAGCAATGATGTAAAAAATATTATAAAATGTAAGGTTTGTACAGTGTTAAAATGGTATTTGAAAATCGGAAAACACCTAACTGAATTTATGGTATAATTTTAAAATTACCGACAAAATAAGAAATTTCAATTTTTGCGTGTTATATTTGAAATTTAAGACGTCCTACACATTTTTATAACTAGATTCATATTTTGTGTACTGAATTCTTTAAGAAATCGCTGCAAGTATGCTTGTGACAAAATCTTGTTGTCCAGTGTTATTATTGTAAGGGTTCATTATAATCCATTCATAAGTTGTTGTATGAATGAGTAACTGATATCCATACATCTATAGATCCTTATAAACTGTCACATTTGCAATATTAAAAGTATACCGCATCACAATAAAAAAATCGAACTGTAAATATACAGACTAATCTGACAAAATTTTAAATTTGTCTTGTCATCAACAAGGGAGTGTTAGAAAACTGAATTTCACACGGACGAAGTCGCGGGCACCAAATACAGATAGTAAAGTATGTATACGTGAGCAAGATATTATAAGGAGTTACAGAAAACTAAAAAGATTTTTAAGATTTTTGTTTGTATGTCAGTGTCTGTATGCACACTGTACACCCGAATGTCCGAAAATGCTGAACTGAACCACTTTTGGCGAAAAACCCGTTTTATAACTAGACGGACAACCAATATTACTTTTAAAGGTTATTCGTAAAATAGTTTAAAGGTCTTTCTAGATATTGATACAAATCAAATTTTTAATTACCACCATATTTAGATTTAAACAATTTATTTCAAATGAGGGCGCCACTTTAGCTACCACTTCGTCTTAAATGGCGAAACAATTTGCAGCAACGCTCTGCAAACAGTATAAGCGACTAAGCACTGTTCTGCGAGAATTGTGTACCGTTGTGAAATGTTTTATGGATTTAAAAATGCTCTTCGTTACTTGTTCTTTGATGTAGAACAAAAGTGCAGTGCAAAAAAAAATGTGATTTGATTTTATTTTTATTTTTATTTTATTTAAATGGAGAGACCAACAGCTACAAGTAATTACAATAAAAAGAAAGAGCTCACTGCTAGAAACAGCATAGAAGTATAGAATTGAACAGCAATATTAACACACGCTAAATAAAAGAGACAATAAATCATTTAAAAAAAAATTAGGCAAGAGTAAGTGGTACCAAATAACTTGTAAATATTCACAAGAACGCATGACAAATCTTCGCTCGCAAAACAAACACAAAACAAATAAACACAATAATCGGAAATGAAATCACTATGTCATATTTCACCAACCATATTATTATGCATAAAGTTATATTATTAAAACCCTTCCATCCTATCTAGGAGGAAAGATAAAACTTAGAATGTACCGGCCGCTTCTCTTTTTTTTCGTTCCGTTCCGTTTTCCGTACTGAAAGAATAAAAACGGGGGACTATTACTACTGTAAAGTATACGTTCAAATCGGTCCGGGCGGTGATCGAATCAGGGACCTGTCGGTTACAGGATGCGCTCTTAATCATATTTTAGCCCCCGAAAAAAAGAGGGGTTCTATAAGTTTGACGCTGATGTCCGTCGGTCATTATGTCTGTCTGTGGCAATGTAGCACTCGAACGTATAGGCCGATTTCGATACGGTTCTTTTCACGTGAAAGCAAAATCTTCGGTAATGTACGCTACTTACCACTAGATGGCGTTCTTGACGAGCGGTTACATTTTTGCAGTAGTCGAGCAAAGAATCCTTTCAGTCCTGTGGTGTCAATGTATTGTTAAGTTATATATATCCAACGTTAAAGGGACATGCCCGTAACAAATCGAACCACGAGCTATACTAGATCACTACAGTATAATGAAATTAAAATAACAGCCGAAACACAAAACAAATTTTCGACATTTCCATTCAAAAATGTGCAGCCGCTCGGGCAATTTGTATGGGAATGTGGAGTTTTTTTTTAGTTATTTGGTTGTTATTTTAATTTCATTTTACTATAGTGTTCTAGTATAGCCTGTGGTTTGATTTATTACTGGTATGTCCCTTCCACGTTGTAATATACAATGTCCTTTTTAATTAAGTACAAATATTTTAAGGAGCGATTCAGTCCATTATTTTGAACAACTTTTCCCAATAAATGTATTCAGAAAAACGAAAAAAAAATTTAGGTTTTCATACAAATCGAAGTAGTCACGTGATATAGTTAGTATGAAAAATGCAAAAAAAATGCGTATTTCAATAAACATTTATTGGGAAAAGTGGTTCAAAATGATGGACTAAATCACCCCTTAAAATATTTGTACTTAATTAAAAATGACATTGTATAAGTATATGTAGCCAAATAAACATTGTTTTTTTTCTTTCTTTCTATGGTAATACTGTAATAATAACAATACGTAAGAAGTAAAAGCGGGCGAGCGCAGCTAATGAGTTGTTTGTCCCGCGGCGTCGCTCGTTTGTGAAGGAGACGGAGCGGAAGAGACGGGTCTCACGCCGCCATCTTGAATTTTATTCTTACATGAAAATATTTCTATGACATGACTGCCTCCGTGGTCTAGTGGTCAAGGCGTCCGCCTTGTGACCCGGAGCATACTTTGTAAAAATTTATTTTCCGGTCTGGTTAGGATATTGCAGGCTTGAATCACCTAATTATCCGGAAAGACAGATAATTCCGTGTTTCTAAAGACACGTATAAACTGTAGGTCCTGAAAGCCGCCAGTGTTTGATGATCTAACTATCCAAGGATTGGTTCTGGATTATCCTTTGGGTTGCGGAGGTAAGATGGCAGTCGCTCTGTGTAAAAACCAGTAACCCTGTCAAATCTCCTTGGTTCGGTAGCGGATTCCGGGCTCTTAAGCGTTAGTGCTGAGCATGCGGCCGGGAAAATACACTTGGATGAAGATGATGAAAATATTTCTATAAAAAAAATGTTTATAGTTACGATTCATTTTAAGCACTAACCCAAATATCTGTTTTAAAATCATTATTTTATTTTATTTTAAAGTGCTCGGTGGCCTTAGCAGGAGTGTCTATTACTAGCGGTTTCGCAAGTAAAGCGACACCGGGTGTGGTCCGAACACGGATGGGTGACCATGGGTGTCCACAATTGGTATTAAAATTTCTTGAGCTCCGTGCTTTGGAAGGCATGTACAGCTGTTGGTCCCAGCTATCAGCGTCAGTCGTCAAGATGGTATGACAAAAGGTAGTCCATGGAATATCATGGAACACCTTTGGTCATATCCCAACTACCCGTCTCCTTATATACTAAGGCAATTTGAGTGACTGGATCATTCAATAGTGACCCCACAGTCACCCAAACTGTTGTCAGACTAGTCCCATCTGGCCCGACTTTCCCGGAATCTCCCGGTGCTACATTGGAGTCTGTTAAAGACTTTAGTTTCAACACTGAAACTAAAACAAACATCAACAAAGGCGAACTCACAATCGCTTAATATTTTACATTCGGCAATATCAAACGTACGTGATCTATAATATAAAAATCTAGCTTTACTTCGTACCTTGAACTAATATGACCACAGAAATGACAACAATTATTTTTTTTTAGTTTTACAGTAGGTTTTTACGATTTGTGAATATATAAGTACCAAAATTAAGTTGAAATTGACAGGTGGGATGACGGCTTGTATTTTTTTTGTATTTGTATTTATTTATCAATATAACGGTACATATCATTACAGGTTGACACTTATTGCTGATTTTTCACTTAATTTGGGCGGATAATGGTAAAAGCATAGACAAAATAGGCATGACGAATGGGAAAAGATTTTAAGCTCATCGGTTATAAAAAAATATTGTACACATATATTTTATCTTTTCGCTGTATCTTTGTCATTTTTTGTTTCTCAGAAGAAACAAAAAATGACAAACATACAGCGCATTGAAATTTCGCATGACGTCACGGCTAGGTACTAATTTCACTTAGCGGTGACGTCGCAAGCCCCCACTCTGGAACTTTGATGCTTCGTATCTTTGTGAATTTTTACTTTTTTGGTAAACTAAAAAATATAGGTTCATTGTTTTTGGATAATCTAAAAGACGGACTAATTACAATTATACTTTTCTGATCCTGTAGGCTGAGACTGTTTTCAGTAAAAGTAAAAATATTATTGTTTGTTGTTATTTACAGAGGCCTACGAAAACGGTGTTCTATATATTTTATGGTACTTGTGGTTACCCTCCCGCACAATAGGCGGTCTCGCTCGGCTTAAAGATATATGTTAAAATAAGAAAACTAACTTACGAATTTGACTTTACAATAGGTATAGATTTTTTTCAATCGCTATTCTTTTTCAAGGACCAATTTCAAAAATGGATGTCAACTCCATTCAATTAATTCAAAGTTAAAGTTCTCAATTGACTCAGCGATTTTAAACCATCCCCGAGTGCAACAATTCAAATACGCTCGGAGCTTGAAATGGGAGCGTGTGTGACGGAATGTGCACGATGTCTCCAAAACCAATACTACACACAAAGCGATACATTGAAATTTGAATTACATTCCCAGGCTTGGTGTGGAAATGCTGAATTTGAAATCCATTTTGGTATAAATATTCTTTGAGAAGTTATATAAATATATAGGGACGAATAACACTGATTAAGCTAACCCCAAAGTAAGTTCGAGACTTGTATTATGGGATACTAACTCAACGATACTATATTTTATAACATATAAATATATAGATAAACATCCAAGACCCAGGACAACTTGAAAAAGACCATTTTTCAACTTGCCCTGACCGGGGATCGAACCCGGGACCTCTGGGTGGCGGACTAGCATGGTAACCACTACGCCACGGTGATCGTCAAATCAATGATTGAGCAATGTGAGCGACTGAGCACTGTTCTGCGAGAATTGTGTACCTTTATGAAATGTTTTATGGATTATAAAATGCTCTTCGTTACTTGTTCTATGATGTGTAACAAAAGTGCAGGGCAAAAGAACAAAAAGTGATATCAATTTAAACCAACCATATTATGCATGAAGTTATGCTATTAAAACTTTTCTATGTCGGTCTGGAGAAAAGAGAAAACTTAGAGTGAGAGCATGAAATGAGAGATTGTGTGACGGAATGTGGACGATGTCTCCGAAACCAATACAACACAAAGCGATACATTATACACATTTGACGTACATTCCCAGGCTTGGTGTGAAAATGTTGAATTTGAAATCCATTTTGGTATAAATGTTCTTTGAGGACTTTTGCTATATTATTGTATGGCATACGGGAGTACGCATTACTTGAGCTTTCGCAAGTAAAGCGACACCGGGCGTGGTCCGCACTTAGATGGGTGACCACAAGTGGCAAAAAAAATCTCGAGCTCCTCCGTGCTTCGGAAGGCACGTATAAGCCGTCGGTCCCGGTTGTCATTATTGAATGGCAGTCTCTAAGCTATGTCAGATGCCCTTAGGCAGCCTAAAAATTTGACACTAGTGTTGGTCACTTACACACACGAAAAACAAACAGTATAGAAATAGCAGCCTGAACGCTGCATTGCAGCCTATTTATGTTTGAGATTGAACATAAAAACAATATTTTTAAATTTACTTTTTTACTGGATAACTTTTTACAGCGAGACGAATGGCAGAAGATTAAACCAAGAATTTTTTTACTGTGTAGTCTATGGGCAGAAGAGAGCTTGACATTAAGGCAAATGTTACCATAGCACAAAAAATAATTATATTGTGTTGCAGTTACGACAGACATTGCTTGACGACTGCCATACAATGATTACAGCCGTGACCAACGGCCAATTGTTTAAAGTGCCTTTTAAAGTACGACCAACAAACGGACAATGACATAAAATGCCTTCCGAAGCACTGAGGATCTCGAGACTTTTTATACACTTGTGGTCATCTAACGGATCATGCCTGGGGTAGCTTCATTTACGAAAGCGTTCTCTCACTGGGCCACCTAGCTTCCCTAATACTTTAGGAACCTGAAATTCAACATGTGAATGATGTCTCTGAAACCAATACCACACACAAAGCGATACGTTCATATTTGAATTACATTCCCAGGCTTTATGTCGAAATGCTGAATTTGAAATACATTTTGGTATAAATGTTGTTTGGGCAGTTTTGCTATATTGTCGTATAACTGCCTAAAAGCATCTGAAATCGCCATACAATGATGACAGCCGCGACCAAAGGCCAAAGGCTTAAAAGTCCCTTCCGAAGCACAGTAGAGCTCGAAACGTTTTTATACACTTCTGGTCATCCATTCCAGTGCGGTTCATATTTGGGTTGCTTTGTGCTCAAATGCTGAATTTTATCTGAAATTTAAATTTAAATATTAATACTACCTACATTCAATTAAAACATGTGATGAAAAATTTCACCACGAGTGGGATTCGTAATAAAAAAACGGTAGCGCACTCACGGCGTTAACGTGAGGGACTCGGGTTCGAATCCCACTCGTTGCGAAATTTTTCATCACATGTTTTAATTTTGATAATAATCCGAGCATTGTAATGCTGTTAAAAAAACCTACCTACATTATTTCTTTCAAATTTCCTAGAGTGCTCGGTTCAAAAAACCGCTATTAGCATGATGGTAGGTAAGAAAGTGAGTCGACTGCCTTCGTGGTCCAGTGGTCAAGGCGTTCGCCTTGTGATCCGAAGGTCGTGGATTCGAATCCTACTGGGAAGCATACCTTGTGAAAAGCTGTTTCCAGTCTGGTTAGGATATTGCAGGCTGGAATCACCTGATTATCTGAAAAGAAAGATGATTTCGTGTTTCGGAAGGCACGTATAAACTGTAGGTCCCGAATGGCATCGCCATCTAGCGTTTGCTCATCAAGGTTTGATGAGGATCTAAGGATTGTTTCTGGTCTACCCTTTGGGTTGCTTAGGTCGCCAGTAGTTCTGTGTAAAAACCAGTAACGTCGAAACCGTCAAATCACCTAGGTTAGGTAGCGGACCACGAGCTCTGAACCGTTACCATTTAAGATGCAACATGATCAAAATGATAATTGTAGTTAAGAAGGTGTACTTACCGCTAAGGATGCAACCGGGATGATGATTGTAGGTAGCTGTAATAAGGGAATGAAAAAAAAAAGAGTTTGGATGGTAAAAGCAAATTGCCTTTACTATCTACGCGGGAAAAGAACTAGATTGTTTTCTTTTTTTCATTTATTCTAAATATATTGTTACAACGTTTACAGCAAATACACGTTAGATAATATTCTGCCGACGTTTCCGCTAAACTCGTTTCCCTATATTAAAGCTCGCTTTGAGAGCATCTTCTCACCGCTTTGTACATATTATTTTGAAGGCTCCATATTATCTGTAGCTCAAAGAACCCATATTTATTTATTCA
Organism: Acrobasis suavella; assembly: GCA_943193695.1. NCBI lineage: Eukaryota > Metazoa > Arthropoda > Insecta > Lepidoptera > Pyralidae > Acrobasis > Acrobasis suavella. Next base: position 3,593,750 of record OW971944.1, read on the forward strand.
TATTAGTAATGGTTTATTTTAAAATGATTGGTTACAATTCGACAATGAAATTTATTAAAAACAGTTAGATAATGTCATTAATTACAATAAATAATATTGCATTGTTGTTGCGTTGGTCTCTCAAGCTTAGTTGTTATGAATATGTAATTAAACACCGAGCTGGCAAGTTGATTGGCAATGCAGATGCCTTAAGCAGATGGGCTAGACGCGAGAAATGGAAGGCAGTTATTATTGTTGGAAGATCAACCCGAAGGTTGGAATTTTGATAGCGCGAAGACTGAGAAGGATCCATTGCTGCGAAGAGTCTTCCATGTACTACATGGCTGGCCACGAACTGACCCAACCCTGCAACCGTTTTGGACCAGACGAGAAGCTCTTTCCCAAAATAAAGAATGTTAATTATGGTGTAATTGAGTTATAATCCCTACATCGCTTCAAGCGAATATAAAATAAATCAAAGTGTTAAATCAAAAATCTAAATATATATAACTCAAAGGTGACTGACTGACTGACATAGTGATCTATCAACGCACAGCCCAAACCACTGGACGGATCGGGCTGTTTGGCATGCAGGTAGATGTTATGACGTAGGCATCCGCTAAGAAAGGATTTTATTCAATTCTACCCCCAAGGGGATAAAATAGGGGATGAAACTTTGTATTAAACTTTGTCAATTTTAAACCGATCGGGCTGAGACTTTTCATGCAAAAAGCTACTATGACGTAGGCATCCCTTAAGAAAGGATTTTGATAAATTACACCCCTACGCGAGCGAAGCCGCGGGCAAAAGCTAGTTAGTTTAATAAAGTCACACTAACAAAATAAAATTAGAATTATTTTAGTGAATTATAATAATTAATAACACTTGTCCAGCAGAAATGCGTTTTAGTTTCAACCCTTGAATTCATCTTTGTATGAAGGAAGTCTATTAAAAAAGAATACAGATTCACAATATTGACATTGTCATACAAGATTCAAACACATTAAAACCTTAAACGTTTTATAACTGAATATTCATCTTGTGGTTAAATATTTCACATTTATTCCTCCTTTCGTTAGACAAACATTGCAGAGCAAACACAACTTTGCATAGCATTAGCGAAACTAATTCGTTCCGAAAATTAATGTTTTTGAACCTAATGAAAATATTTGACTTGAAGCTTTTCGCTAATTAACTTGGAGCTAGTTTTGGAGATTTTCACTACTTAAGAGGACGTGCTCATCTTGGTTTTTTTTAACAACTTAGTGGCTTTTTGCTGTGAGGTTTTGGCCTAGCGGGTTGGAGATTTCACAACTTAAGATGATATTCTTTGATCTTGAGTTTAATTTTAAACATAGTAGCTTTTGGCCTATTGGTTTGGTATCTTGAGTACGTTATGGAGATTAAGTAAAATCCGTTGATAAACCTGAGAGTTGATTGGCGATTTTCAATATATATATATTAAAGATAACGAAAGAACAAACTTAACTTAGTTACACCAAATTAATAACTGTTGAGAACAACATAAAAATATCGTCCTACCAGGACCGTAACATTAAAAAGTAAATGTGTTGTCTTTGGCATGACGTTGCTGCCGATTTATAAAAAAGCGGCCCTTTGTCACTCTCTTTCTCTCTTCTCGCTGTCATCTCGTGATCGTGCGCACGTCTCTACTAGCACGCAAGAATATTTGTACTCTGTATAGTGCTCTGGATTCAGAAATACAGTGTTGCAGTGGCTGTACCATCTTTCAAGCAGCTCCGAGCAAACTTCCCACCTTCTTCAGCACCTAAATAACAGTCCACAAGAACAATGGAAAAAGCGCAAGCGGCGTCCAAATAACTATAATATAACTTACTCAACAAAACATACACAATGTTGCAGTGCGTAAAAGCATGCCGCGGTAATATGTAAAGTTAGACATACAGACAGGCCTGTGTCACTCCCCGTTCAGGTATCGAAAATAACTAAACCTACATTATTACTATGCGCGCGACAACCACTTCGAAGGGGAAAATTCGGTTACATGACTCGTTTGTCTAGTTGAAAGAATGAAATTGGCTTGCAATTGATGTCTAGGTATCTAAACGAAGAGATGAGAACTTCTGACTTGAGCTAAATTAAACCTCAACTAAAATTCAAAGAAACATCTACTCAATGTGGTCGGTGCTAGACCACATTAAATAGATGTTGCTTTAAATTTATTTTCTAAGTAAGACTTCTGTACGGGAGTACTAGAACTTATTCTGTGATACAGTACAATGCGTTCCCGGCTACGTCAATTGTGCAGCTTTGGAGCCAGGCGTGCACTTTCCTGCTTTTTCTTGTCCAGATATAATATGCATGTCAATGGGTAATCAATGATACAGAAGATAATAATAGAAATAGTTTAAACTATTTTGGTCATGTACCGTCTGCTAACGTTTTACTATAAATTCTCCCCAGCCACCTGTTGACTGAAAAAAAAAGAAGGATCGCTTTAAGCAATAAGAATGAATGAATTAAATTAATGAAAAAATCTTCATTGCACCAATTCAAAATTATTACAAAAAAGAAGATTTACAATTTAAATAATACAATGGTAGTACAATGGGCGGTCTTATCTCTTCCAGACAACCGGTGGAGAGGAATGTAGGCACATCAGAAATAACGGTGGTACAAAGAAAACCATAAGTTCCTCTAACTATAAGACCACCCGTTGTACATTTAAATGTATTTTCTGTGTGTATTTTTTTTGGTTATTGTTATTTTTTGGTGTACAATAAAGTATTATATGACATAACATAACATAAACGATTTGAACTGAACAGAACTGACGTCACAGAATTGATTTATGTAACATACAGCGTTCTGTTGGATCTCCAAAGGTCCCGCGCAATATGCGTCCCCGTTCCCCGTCTCCGCACCTCTAACCCCTTCTCACCTTGTCGAGGCGGCTGCAGGCAGTCGCCTGCTCAACACCCTTCTCAAGGAGCGAATGGGATAGAGGTGCGAGGACGGGAAACGAGCACGCTTATTGCGCGGGACCTTAGCAGATTCCGTTCCGTATGCGATACTTAAGTATATTAATTCAGGGAATATATTTTCTCCTTGAGAATATATCTTCCCGTTCTACGAAATATCATGGGCATTCATTTGTTCGTATATGGTCAGTAAAACGTTCTTTCAAATCAAAATTACTCTGTTGAAATTACTCTATCGAAATGACTATATCTATATATACAAGGAAAAGTAATAACTTTTCCTTTTAAATCGTAACATGGAATATAAATAACTTGTCAAAATTACTTTCTTACTTATAAGTGATAATCAGGATACCGGAAACGGCTTCAACGTTTAAAAAAAAATTGCATGGTTATTTTCATGGAACCTCTTTTTTCCGTGGTTACATAGAGCATCAATGCAGAGCTCTTTTGGCTGCCATTACAACCAGCGAAAGAGGCTGTTATCATCGTATGCTAGTCGCCAGGCTATGTAAAATGCCTTAAGGCAGCTTGGAAAATCTGACACCAGTATTGACCACTAACACACAAAAATAAAAAAAAAACATTCGGCGAGAACACCCTCTTAACTAGAAGATGTGATGAAAATTGCGATGAACTCAGCAGTTCTGCGACTCGACAGTTAACTTCTTTAGGTTAGTTTAGTGAGAGCAACTGAAATCTACTCAACTATAGAATGAAATGAAAATGTTGCGGGAAGTTATCTACAGACTAATTCAATTTGTATAGAAATTGTAATAGTAGATAAAAAACTAAGGGCAAAAGTGAGAATAATGTTAAGAAGCGATACGATTAACAATCCTAAGGGCTACATCTGGCAGCATGGAACAGCGCTTTTCTATGCTGCTATCCTTTTCTGTCGCTCAGAACCATCATTCGCTAGAGCGAGAGAGCGACATAACAGATCAGCATTGGCGATTCCGCGGCGTTCCATCGCTCTCTTTCACTCTGGCAAATGACGGTTCTGAGCAGCAGAAAAGAATAGCAGCAGAGAAAAGTACTGTTTTGTGCTGATAGATGTAGAACAACCCTAATATGGAATAAAAAATGATGTCGTCCATTACCACTCCGCTATACAATCATGTAGGCATTTTCAACGTAACACGCGAAAAAAATCTAGTTGGCTTGCATGAGAGAATGATTGTGATGAGTATAGATGAAGCGAGAGAGGTAAGTCAGGATCGTAGCAAGCGGAGGTCCGTATATGTATCTGCTTACCTTTGTGGGAAAAAGCCGATAAGTTATAATAAAATCTTAGAAAAGTAATATCTCGCTAGCTTTCCCATAAAAATAAAACAACTGTACTAATCTGAACTCCCTCATAAATTCTCCGCTCTTTAAGCTAACAAACTTACAGTCCTCACTGCAAATTTCGACTCTGATTTCATTTAAATCTAGTTTTATAAAGCCTCTGCCTACTTCTGTGAGAAAAAGGCATCAAGAAATAAAACAAAGTTATATTACTAATATCTTGCCATAAAAATAAATCAAAAACAACCCGTATTAATCCGAACTTTGTCATAAAATTAAAGCTAACAAATAAACATTTATTCCTTACTGCAAACTTTGACGCCATATTTCATTTGTATCTAGTTTAATATAGTCTGTGCCTACCTCTGTGGAAAAAGGCGTTAAGTAATAAAAAATCATAGATAAGTCATATCTCGCTAGCTTTCCCATAAAAATAAAACTAAAACGACTAATCCGAACTCTCTCATAAAATTCTCCGCTCTTTGATCTAACAAACTTACAATCCCCACTGCGAACTTGGACGCCATATTTCATTTGAATCCAGTACGGCTCGCCTAAATGTTTTATATAGCCTCTGTCTACCTCTATGGAGAAAAGGCGTAAAGTTATAAAAAAACTTAGATAAGTAATATCTCACTAGCTTCCCCATAAAAATAAAACTTAAACGACCGTACTAATCTGAACTCTCTCATAAAATTCTCCGCTCTTTGATCTAACAAACTTACAATCCCCACTGCGAACTTGGACGCCATATTTCATTTGAATCCAGTTTGATATAGCCTCTGCCTACCTCTACGGAGAAAAGGCGTAAAGTTATAAAAAAAACTTAGATAAGTAATATCTCGCTAGCTTTCCCATAAAAATAAAACTAAAACGACCGTACTAATCCGAACTCTGTCATAAAACTCTCCGCCTTTCGAGCTAACAAATAAACTTACAGTCCTTACTGCGAACTTCGACGCCATATTTCATTTGAATCTAGTTTTATTTGAGCAGCGGAGCAAGAATTAATTTAAAGAGGTCAGTCTTGTCGCGCTGATGCTGTGCAATTCGAAAGCGAATGACTTTTATAAAGTGCATAAATTAAATTCCCTTTTAAAACGAAATAGTATTTTCGTTCCGTGTCAGAAAGACAATCCAACAAATTCGTTTTTGGGAATAAACGACATAAAAGTTTCTAGGTTTTACCTTCGGCTTCGTCTGCGTAAATTTAGCACTTTGTACAATGCGACACAAATAAGTTGAACAGAAATGGCGGACTTCAAAGCATTTTTGTACAAATTCCCAGCACGTAGGTTGAACCAAAATGGCGGTCGTCGGCACATTAATTGTAACTGCGCCGATAACCGTCATTTTGGTTCAACCTACGTGCTGGGAATTTGTACAAAAATGCTTTGAAGTCCGCCATTTTTGTTTAACTTTTTTGTGTCGCTTTGTAATAGAGTCTACTTCTGTACGTCAAAAAAAAGATTCTCCATGCAACATTCCACTTCCCTTTGCATTACCATAATGGATGATTTTTGTGATAAAAACTATGTCCTACCTCGAGTCTCAAGCTATTACATATCAAATTTCATCTAAATCGGTTCCGTGGTTTAAACATGAAAAGGTAAAAGACAGACAGGCAGAGTTACAATCACATTTATAACATTAGTATGGATAAGTAAAATAACCTACGATTACTCGCAAAACGTCTGATAATGAAAATTTATACAAATTAAAAAATCATACAAGAAAATAAATTTGTATTTTTTTACTATCATCTATTTTGTTATATTTTCACCTTTACTCAGTTTTTACATTAAGTTACAGTTTTCAAACAAATAACTTAGGTATGGTCTCAAAAGAAGGCTAAAGGTCGCTGTAGACGCTCTTTGCTTGGTGTTTCTCTGTTGGTGTGATGTTTAATCTAAATATATATAACTCAAAGGTGACTGACTGACTGACATAGTGATCTATCAACGCACAGCCCAAACCACTGGACGGATCGGGCTGAAATTTGGCATGCAGGTAGATGATATAACGTAGGCATCCGCTAAGAAAGGATTTTGATCAATCCTACCACCAAGGGGATAAAATAGGGGATAAATGTTTGTATGAAACTTTGTCAATTTTAAACGGATCGGGCTGAGACTTTGCATGCATAAAGCTACTATGACGTAGGCATCCCCTAAGAAAAGATTTTGATAAATTCCACCCTACGCGAGCGAAGCCGCGGACAAAAGCTAGTTGGAGATAAAAGTGTTAAAAGAGATTTTTTCTTCAAAGTCGAAATCATTTCTACCTGAAGTTCGGATAGAAATGTGATTCTAAACGGACAAACAACGTACAACAACGACCGCCATTTATGTTCAACTTACGTGCCGGGCATAGTACGTGATCTAACGAAAGATTAAGCTATGTTGTACTGAGTGTGAAGCTTTTAAAAAAATCGCTTAAAGTCCTTGCCTTAATCCCTGTTAACCAACTGAGATCGTTAAAAACTCAAAAACTAGACAGTAACTACTGTTGACGTGATTTATATTCTCCGAGTGAGTAATTTTGGAGCATTTCTCAGCTTTAACTTATTACAATATTCGTACTCAAACTTAATTTTCTAAGTTTTTAGAGGTGAAACCTCATAGACACCCAAGTGCACATGTCAAGTTTAAAATACATCTCTTTTGTGCCTCACGAGTTAAAAAAACACTTACGTTGTATACTAACGTTGAACACTAACATCATCAGTGACGGTCATCATCGTCATCCTCACCGGTGAAGCTTCAAAGCCCGGGGTCCGCTACCTAACCTAGGTGATGTGTACACTCATGTTATGCAATGGGCATGACGAATAGAAAATTATTTATAGCCCATCGGATAAATTATTAAAAAATATTGTACATGTATTTTTTCTTTTCCCTGAGAAACAAAAAAATGACAAAGATACAACGCATTCAAATTTCGCACGACGTCATGATTTTTACATAGAGGTGACGTCGCAAGCCCCCACTCCGGAACTTTGATGCTTCGTATCTTTGTGAATTTCTACCTTTTTGGCAAACTGAAAAATATGGGTCCATTATTTTTGGATAATCTAAAAGACGGACTAACTACAATAATACTGTTCTAACTCTGTCGTCACTCCTATTTGGTACAACAACAGTACTCTTACACTGCAGTATCAATTCTGCAGTCTCAGGCGGTCGCAGAATGTTATATAGCTACCTGAATTTTCCGGGGTCCAGTTCTGCCCCCATTTGAAATAAATCATTTGAAAGGAAACGGAGATATCATTTAAAATTTGGCCTTGATCAGACCCTAGATAACCCTTTAAACTATTTTATGAACTACTGTTTACAGTTTAAAGTGAGGACGTGAAGCTTTTCTACGCACAATTGCGAAAAACGGCAACTTTGTGCGTAGAGAAGCTTTACGTTCTGGGGCAGCACTGAACCCCGGAAAATTCAGGTATCCCCTTAAACGACCTGCGCCTCTCTGCCTTTTAATACTTTATAATTTTCTTTCATTTTACATTGTTTGTAATCCTTTAAGCAATAAGCTTCTCCTTTTTTAACCCCAAAAAAAAGAGGGTGTTATAAGTTTGAGGCTAATGTCTGTCTGTCTGTCTATGCCATCGTAGAATTCGATCGGACGGACCGATTTCGATGCGGTGTTCTTTACGTGAAAGCAAGTTTCCTTGCGGAGATTTTTAGCTATGTTTGAGAAAAATCGATACAGCCGCTTAAAATTTATTGGGGTTATAGCTTGAAAGTCAGGGTTTTCCCTACAAAATTATACATAGATAGATATAATAGCGGAACTATCGATACGATATCGAATCGTAGGAGTAGTTCCGTTATTCATCACTAGATGACGATCTTGACTTTTTCGGTCGGGAGATTTTTAATTTGAATTTTGCAAATATACTTGTTGAAAATGCTGTTTTAAGTTTTACGTGTTCGTATATCATGTATCATCATTGTATGGCAATTTTTAAGCTATGACAGATGCCTTTAGGCAGCTTGTAAAATCTGACACCAGTGTTGGCTACTTACACATATGAAAAACAACAACGTGTCCGTCTTGCTATGCCGTTATAACACCCGAATAGATAAAGCTAAAGGTATTGACGCATTTTGGTGCAAATCCCGCTTGCGTGGTAATTTTACACCATTTCTTATTTCATTCTTTAATTAGTTCTTTGTTTAATCGAAATAAGGTTAGCCGTTTAAAAGATACCACCGTAGACCAAACTATTTTTATAATTAACGAAGATGGTAATGAATACAATGATAAACACCCAAGACCTAGAAAAAGGCTATATCCCAATTGTATCACCTACCGATAACCCTAATTATATAGATCCATTTTATACCAAAAGAACGGGTGTTCTCGCTAACTATAGACACATATTTTCCAACCTTCCTTAACTGCGGATCGAACCCAGAACATGCTCGTCTGCCACTGCAGAGAGTTACTGTTACGCCATGGAAGTCTTCTATGAAATATGTAAACCCTTTTAACGCAAGACTTTATATCAGTTGTCGTGCCCTAGGCGCGAGGCATAGTGAATCGAAAATAAATACCTACAACCAAAAAGGGATTTGGATACTTAAGATATATGCAATACGAGCGAGTGGTTTTTTGTCGGAAATATCCGACGCTCGCGAAATGGGCACGTAAATGTTTGTCGGATATATCCGACTTTCATGGTGAAAGGGCAAATCTCTCGTCTTTTCGTCTCATTATAAAATAACAGTAGTAGAACTGAATTCGACGTTGAACTGGCTTAATTAACGTGACGACGCGAAATTATGAGCGGCCTTCCCGTCTTACTTTTCATACAAACGCTCGTACGTGATTATGACGTTGTATCTGATCTTTCTTGATTTTTTTGAACTAACAGGTACCTGTTGTGCTATTTCTAGGTTTCAATCGAAATAAAAAATTAAAATTTGGAGAAACGAATTTAGTATAAGCCACCAAAAATCTGCTTTTTTGCACAAATTTTAATTGAACTTCGACCTTTTACAAAGGACTCATAAATTGTAAAGGTAAAAAAAATCAATAGAAACCTTGCAAATATAATGAAAATTTTAAATAAAAAACATTTATTGCACACGCTTGTTAGGCATAGTGAAAAACACGTATCACCTGGAACAAGTTTTATGAAATTTCCGCACCCAATGAAAAGTGAATATTTGTTCAATGGACAGTTAATTACAATAATATTTTCTTTTAATGGAATGTTAACTGAGCCCTTAGGCGCTATCTATCCCTTTTTGGTTTGTCTCTTTTTCTAGCATTGCCCTGGATGAAATAACAAGCTTTTCAAACTATGCTCGCATTGACGATTGAGCGGTCGGGAAGGGCCGCCTTTAGAAGTAATTGGATTACTGGCTTACGCCACCACCAATTAGCACAAGTGCGAAATTTATTTGGGAAAATGTGGTTTGATGTAAAAACTGTCAAATACTGTACTACTAATGACTACCTCGAGGGCTAGTAGTCATCGTGCCTCGCTGTGCTTCATGCTCGCAGCATGTCTTCCTTACCAAGGGAAATTAGAGAAATGACTAGAACTTTATTTGTGACATTCAAAGTAGATATTTGATGATTATATAATACTATTATGACTAAACGAGCAGAATTAATCTGGACATTTAGACATATCTATATAAGTAATAATGTATAAATTTAACTGCAATATATACGCCGAATAGGCAGAGTATGTGGCACTTGTACCTGATAACACCATTGTATTACCATATTTTAAAGAATAAATGACATCTATCTATCTACCTGTCACACCGGAGGTCCCGGGTTCGATCCCCGGTTAGGTCAAGATGATCTTTTTCAGATGACCTGGGTCTTAGATGTTTATCATTTTAGTTAGATATAATGTTCGTTTCAATTATTCTATGTAAATATGAACTTCTATACTCTTCTTGTGAGTAATTGTCTTATCTTTTATTCGCCGGTTGACTGAAAGAGATTCCATTATGGGATAAGTCCGCCGTTGTCAATTTACTCTTTATGTTGTTATTGTATGTAATTGTGTTATCATAGTACAATAAAGTTATTACAAACAAACATACAAAAAAACCTATATATATATATTTTTTTTTTCTCTCTTCATAGCTATTTATATGTTAGTATAAGTAGATGTAAGTATATGTGTATATTGCATAAGTAAATATTTAGTCTGATATTTATATACAAAAGTAATAATGTAATTAAATATTGGCCGGCTCGTCCGGGAAGTACCACACTCTCACAGAAAATCGACGTCTGAGTAGTAGCGTCACCGCTTTTATGCTTCGTTCGGTGAGTGAGAGAGCCGGAGCCCCCCCCCCCCCTGCCTCCCCACCCCTCTCCTCCTTCCCTTCCTCCACATCTTGCCTTACTAAAAGGCCGGCAAAGCTTCTGTTACACCCCTGGTGTTGCAGTTGTCCATGGGCAGTGGTGATCACTTACCATCAGGTGACCCGCTTGTTCGTTTGCCGCCCTATGATATAAAAACAAAATTGTATAGTTATATTTTTAAGAATGTAATACTGACGTAAGAGTCGGTCCATCAGCGGGTCGAATATGGAACCGTTCGGTCATAGGCGCTCTTAAACCACTAGGTCACTATCGCTTACTACCACTTACGAACAGAAGAGCCGTATATCTGTCTGTCTGTCATTTTTGTAGTAGAATAATACACATAACTACAAAATATACACAGACAAGGAAATTGTTTATCTGATAACTGCGTTTGGAAATCATGAAAAAATTGGATTTATGTGTCATAAATAATTAAAAATAAAAGAAAAAATTTTATAATGTTGGGTTTAATTTCACTTAAAATGAATGCAAGTTTTGTTAAGGAAGTCCGTTTTTATTATCGAAATGTGACGTTGTAACAAAGACGCGATGGATCTTGAAACTGAGCCAATTTTTATGTAATCGCTTTTAAGACATTTTCACTCCAAGTTTCAAGACAAGACAAGATGTCTGAAACTAGCTGCCAATTTTATTATAATGTACAGATTTGTACGTCTTTCCGTTAACCGGTTGACAGAGTCAAGGGTTGAAGAACTCGAAAGTCAATACTAATACGAATATTGTATGGACGGCCCGTACACAGATGGCGACCTCCGTGGCGTTGTGGTTATCATGCTAGTCCGCCACCCAGAGGTCCCGGGTTCGATCCCCGGTCAGGGCAAGTTAGAAAATGGCCTTTTTCAAATTGTCCTGGGTCTTGGATGTTTATCTATATACGTAGTGTTATAAAATATTGAACTCACTTTAGAGCTAGCTCAATCAGTGTTATTTGTATATATATTTATTAATTTATTCAATTTTGGATTTGTTAACCCGAATCAAAGAGTGATGCACCCACAGACCAAGGTCGCTGGAAAGCGCTAGATGCAAGCCGCTGTGGATAGATCCTTTTGGAAATACTTGGGAGAGGCCTATGTCCACCACTGGACGTTATGCGGCTGGAATGATAATGATGAAAGAGTCATGCTAAAACCACTGTCAATGCAATCCGATTGAAACTAATGAAAAATGTTCTAAAATACGTTTCGCATAAATTCCCGGACATTTCAACATTTCATAAATGAATACAAAAAAATTAAAAACTCACCAAAATGTATTTGGAAGCTAAGATAAAGATTAGCAACTAAAGTACATCAGACTGTTGTTGCGGCAACTAAACGTGTGACGTCATTGTTCGTGTGCTACCGCCGACTAAAAACTTGCTCCTTGGGGACAACCCTCGGTTGGTTTTAAGTTACATCATTGTAGCGATTGGTCTTTTTTAAGGTACCGGACCCAAAGGGTAAAAATGGGACCCTATAAATAAGACTCCGCTGCCCGTCTGTCAGGCTGTAATTTATGTTTGTTAACTCGTTCGCAAGCATTACATGTTATAATGTATCAACATTATATTAATATAGTTAATAGATTCAGGTGTTACTTTGGTGGCGGGTGCACACGGGCTGTTGGTGGCAGGTATGCTGGGACTAACAGTAGTGGGTGGGCGCCGGCCGGCAATAGTTTGCATGAACTAACTGGTGGCGGAATTGCACAAAGTAATTCAAATCATGTAGTATGTACATTATATTAATAGTATTTTATGCAACAGTTGTATAAGGTATAAGGTTAAAAAATGCGAGTGGCGCAGGTTACGTTGCGAGCCTTGGCGAGCATCGTAAATTGACGCCATCGAGCATTTTTTGACTACTTATACAACGTTGCATACAATACTTTTTCTATGACTACATTTACTAAAATAAATACAAAAACAAACAAAGAACGGTACGAAATACTACCATATGTTTGGTAGATACTAGGTATCTATGGAAGACTTAATTTTTTTTTATTGACGTCTTCCTAGTGACTAAAAGTGCGATTTTTAAAACATGGAGTCACTTAAACGAATGTTTTTCATACAAAAAACCGTTTGTTCAGTGACTCCACGTTTGAAAAATGGCACCATATGTTAAAATAACGATTTTATTATGTTGGCAGTATGGTAGAAAAAAAAGGTTATAGGTCTATGGCTAGGAGTATCGTTTTGGCGAAATAACGACACATGTGCTATTATATTAGGAATAGACTATAGACTTTTCTGAAATCATATAATCTATGATCTTATATTAGTGTTCGGGACCATTTAAAAGACAGATAACAGTACAGGAGTAGAAAAAAATATTTATTTTTTAAAAACAATAAATATTTTTTTTGTTTTTAAATTATATTATTTAAAAACAGACATAATAATATGACAAAGCCCTTCTGGCGAGTAGGCGACCAATACTGTGAAAATGAGTTTTTTTTCGCCGTTTCTTCTCAGCAGTGGTCGTTACGGAGCTCTGGTATCGGTAGTTTTGCTTTTAAATAAAGTAAATTTCAATTGAAACTACACTTAATGTAAATTATACTTATTGACGTGTAAAAGTGCATGTAAAGGTCTAATTACTGAATTAACATTTGAATTTTGAATTTTGGCTGAATCTCATGAACAGACAGTTGTCATTTTCACATATGATGTATTTCTGTAGCCGCCTTAAGGGGGCTACCTGAATTTTCCTGGGGTTCAGTGCTGCCCCCATTTGAAATAAATCTATTGAAGGGAAACGGAGATTTCATTTAAAATTTTGTCTTGATCAGACCCTAGCTAACTATTTTATGAACTATTGTTTACAATTTAAAGTGAGAATGTGAAGCTTTTCTACGCACAATTGCGAAAAACGGCCACTTTTGGCGTATGTGCGTAGAAAAGCTTCACGTTCTCACTTTTAACTGTAAACAGTAGTTCATAAAATCGTTTAAAGGGGTATCAAGGGTCTGATCAAGACAAAATTTTAAAATGATATGTCCGTTTTCTTTCAAATGATTTATTTTAAATGGGCCCCGGAAAATTCAGGTAGCCCCTTAAACAAAAATACTGGAGACAGAATAAAATACATATTTAAGTGGGGCTCCCATACAAAAAAAAAGTTATTTTTATACGTAATGGTATGGAAAGCTTAGTGCTTTAAGCTTCAAAACCTCCGTGAAACTTAGAACTAGGTATAGTTAGGAGCAAATAGGTGTTTTGCCCACATCCATTTTTAAACCCCTGTCAAAAAAGAGGGCTCTAATGAAGCATTGTAGTGCTCGAACGGAAGGCCCGATTACAGTTATTTTACGTGGAAGCAAGTTCCCTCGCGATGGTTCTCTCTATGTTTGATGAGATGAGAGAATCGATTCGGCCTTTTAAAAGTTATTGACGACCTCCGTGGCGTAGTGGTCACCATGCTAGACCGCCACCCAGAGGACCCGGGTTCGATCCCCGGTCAGGGCAAGTTGGTAAATGGCCTTTTTCAAATTGTCTTGGGTCTTGAATGTTTATCTATATATGTATTTGTTCGAGTAGTAAGTATTACCCAAAGTAAGTTCGAGACTTGTGTATCCCATAACACAAGTCTCGAACTTACTTTGGGGCTAGCTCGATCCGTGTTATTTATCCCTATTTATTTATTTATTGAGGAATAATGCTTGAAAGTCAGGGTTTTCTATAGCAAATAATAGATGGCGCTACGGATATAAATTATAATGTGTAGTTTCGCTACTCATCACTAGATGGCGTTCTCAACAGTTTTTGAATTTGCCTTGTAAGTAAACTTGTTGCAGGTTACTCTGTGCCTGCTTAGATATAGGCCTAAGCTATTGCTCAGTTCTCTTCACTTCGACCAATCCCTAGTTTCCCACCGGTGTCTATGCCGGACACGTCACTGTTCATTTAAGTTTTTATTCCGCCAGGAATCCAGGATTTAAGTTCCAAATGAGTGTAATTTAAACTTGGCTAGAAGCTGCCGACTTAATTTACATCCGCCTAGTTTTTGTTTCATTAACGGATTTCTTTAGAGCCAAATGCAGCTATAAGGTCTGCTGCACACAGGTGCGCTCTTATCGATACATATTAACGCGCGTTATTGCAATATCGAATTTATCCTTCGCCATTTACCGAATTGTTATTTTTATTTTATGTAAATAATAATAAATGCATTCTTAAATAAATTGTTTATTTCAATTATTAGAATTTGATTTACAATCTCTGGATTCTGAAACCTCCTTTTAAGCAAAGTATGCTTATATCAGGAGATTTGGCTCTTCCATATCGATTCTTTTTGTATACTCTAAACAAATAAAACAAATGGTTTGTGATTAAAAAAATAAAAAAAATATTTTTTTCTAAAAGTAATGGGTTATATTTATGTGTCGAATATTTGTTTATATAAAATAAATGTATATTATTTGTATACCTAGTTACGGTACATTTCCAGGTCCAGAATGGATATAATATATTCGTTACATTACCAAAATCTGGCAAATAAATTATTCTGATTAATATTTTGTGTATTTTTAACACACTGGCACGATGAAACATGCAATCTTAAGAAAATTACATGCGATATCGCGATCAGCATTATTCTTATACCTATATACATATATATTTTGCACATTTTGTATGAAAATGTTAGAGAAACGCAAAATATTTACTGGCTGTGATAAAATTACAAGTTAGTACTCCCATCATTGATGTTCTATATTTTACTATATAACATAGAATAGGTCATATTATTATATGCTGGTGACATATTTTGACTCAAGTTATCAGATTCCCGACCATTGACAGCATATATACATAAATATATAAAGACAAAAACACACTGACGGAACTAGGCCCAAAGTAAGTTTTAAACTTGTGTTATGGGCTACTGATCCAACGATACTATATTTTATTAGTATAGATTACTTATTACGACATAATCAGTAGATAAAACGCTGCGGTGTGTAGCAGGCCTTCGGCTTCTTTTAGCCTCAAGTTTCTTTGAACAAAATTTAATTTCGACCAGTCAATGCAGGTGCAATGTTGGTTTTTAATAAACGGTGTGAATGAAAAGAAAACGTGAAAATTAAATATTTCTTGTCTAGCGTAAGAAATTATGTTTTGCTTTCATCGACTTGGCATAGAGCCTGTGTGCCAGGTAAAAAAAAAAAACTCGTTAAATGTTATCACTACCGTTCACTGTAAACCAGTGCTGATAGTTTATTTAGTATTTTTTATGTTAATCGGACATTTCATTGTATAATGTCTATTGCTAGTCATGCATTTCCAAAACAACATAACTTACCAAGCCTAAGTACCAAGTAGATTATCTTACATGGTCGCTATTCAACATTATTGGGGGTACACAAAGGGTAAAAACGAAACCTTATTAATAAAACTCCGTCTCTCGGACTATCTGTCACCAGGCTGTGTACCTCATGAACCGTGATAGCTAGACAGTTGAAATTTTCACAGATGATGTATTTATGTTGCTGCTATAACAACAAATACTAAAAATACAATAAAATTAATATTTAAGTGGGGCTCCCATACAACAAACGTAATTTTTTATAGATAATGGTACGGAACCCTTCGTGCGCCAGTCCGACTCGCACTTAAGCGGTTATTTTTCTTCCATTAGCCATCGTTTCGTCCCGCCAATGCCACTTCAACGAGCTAATCCGCTAGGCTATCGCAGTGACATTTGTCTATATTTTAGAGCTAAGCTCTTGCCGGTGAAGTATGCATTTTCTTCCATTTATCTCCCTCGTTCGCCAGCTATTTGTCTTTGCTGTACGACTTTAGTCAACAGTTATTCGTAGAGATCTGTATCCAAAGCACAACTAAGTAGTAAAAGCTGCTAACCAATTTGTAGCCTAAACATTTTCTCAACTAGCTCCCAAGATGCACCGTCCGAGGCGTCAAACGTTTGCAATTTGCATTGATTTTCAAGTAACGTCTCTTCACAAAATAGAGTGACTAACAGAAGAAAATCCACTGAAGTTCCATTTGGTTTCACGTCGCGCAAATGATTTTCGACTTATTAGCCTCAAGGCTTTGTACCAGTATTTAAAGGTTATTTTCATTTCGGTACCTGAGTACCTGTTCTAGATGGGTACCGGTACTCTTCCTTAAAAGTACAGGTACCTAATTTAGGTATCTATTGCTATCTGCTTATACTTCTACTTGCTGGAATCTGCTTTCTCACTGTGACGTGATTTGTACCGATACTGACGGAAAAATAGTACCGGTACAGATAGTACAGGTACTGTATCTGGCACCGGTACCGCACCAAGGTCTTTAGTACCGGTTCCCATAAATACCGGTATTTCAAGCCTTAACTAGACCACTGCGCGTCAAACGTGCTAAAAGTGAGTACGTCTGGAAAGCGACGCCCGTATCCCTTTATTTTTAACGTTAAAATTTGCAACAATTTCAACCTTATGTTTTTTAATAAGCCACGGTAATGGGGCGACCTAGTTTTCTACCTAAACTGCAAAGTGCTACTGGCCAGCCTGTGTTTAAGGCATTTACATCGGGTAAGTCTGTCTATAATTCCCATTACCCATTGCAATAGTAATAATGAGACTGCACTTTTTTTTAATCAATATTTCATAAGGAGCACTTAAAATCTTGTTTATTCTGCATTGGTATCACTTTTCCAAACCATTTCACTTCATGTTAAAAACGCGGCATTTTACTTCCATTTTGGTTTTATGTCATAGGGCGACAAACGAACAAGCAGGTCACCTGATGGTAAGTGATCACCGCTGCCCATGGACAACTGCAATACCAGCGGTGTAACAGAAGCGTTGACAGCCTTTCAGTAAGGGAAGATGTAGGAGGAGAGGGAGTCATCTCCGGCTCTCTCATAGCATAGAAGCGGTGACGCTACTACTCAGACGTCAATTTTCTGTGAGAGTGTGGTACTTCCCCGGACGAGCCGGCCCATTCATGCTACTAGCAAAAAAAAGTTTTGCCGGCAGCGAGGCTCTACCACAAGTAAAGTGTTATTAAAATTATGGCAGATTTTGAAAATGCTAACAAATGGGAATAGTGAGACTGACCCGTCACATCTATATCTGTCTAGTTTATGGTCTCGCACTTCATTGCGATCCGTTACGTGCACGGACTGCGATATCCAGTCCACTATTCAATCCAGCGAACATTGGCACTGTTGAAAAGTGAATGCTAGAAAATTTTGGTCGCAATAAAGTATATTGTTGAGAATTTAGTTGCAAAGACTATTCTAAAAATATGTAGAATGCAAAAACAAATTCTACAGGTAAAGTATATAATAAGAAATGAAAATAATAAAAGTTACACATAAAACAAAGTTTACTCACTAGTTACCTATGATACGCTAAACAGGAACGGGAAGTCTCACAGCAAACAATTGCCGAGTGCAGTGTGTACACAGCTGAATCAGGCTGAATGCACGCTCTTTCCCTTGGGATTACTGTACTAGCTTAACTAGTTTATTGAGTATAGTTAATTTAGTATCTTTAAATATTATTATGAGAAGAGTGTCTCATGTAGAAATATAAATAGCATAAATACGCATTAAAAAAAAGTTTGCACACTAGTTACCAATGATACGGGAATCAGAAACGTGAAGTTCACAGCAAACAGTCGCCGAGTGCAGTGTGTACTCAGATGAATGCACGCTCCGTCTCTTGGGACTACTATAGTATAGTGGTTTAGCTAGTAAGCTTAACTAGTATATTGAGTGTAGTAAACTTAGTACCTACAAATATTATAATGAGTAAAGTATCTTATGTACACATATAAATAAAGATGTAAAACATTTAAAAAGGTCCGTACGCTTATTACCAATTATACAGGAATTAATAAAGTGAATTCTCACAGTAAGCAGTTGCAGTTTACACATCTGAATGCACTCTACGTTC
This sequence comes from Acrobasis suavella, assembly GCA_943193695.1. Lineage (NCBI taxonomy): Eukaryota > Metazoa > Arthropoda > Insecta > Lepidoptera > Pyralidae > Acrobasis > Acrobasis suavella. The sequence goes on from OW971944.1 coordinate 3,612,241, forward strand.
TTTGGTACTACTATACTAGCTTAACTAGTATAGTTTACTTAGTACCTATAAATAATATTATGAAAAAAGTAGCTAATATAAAAATATAAATGAAGAAATAACACATTAAAATAAAGTTTGCACACTAGTTACCAATAATACGAGAAATAGGAACGTGAAGTCTCACAGCAAACAGTTGCCGAGTGTAGTATGTACACAGCTGAATGCTCGCTCTGTCCCTTGGGACTACTATACCAACTTAATATTATACTTATAGTTAATCCTGTACCTATAAATACTATTATGAGAAAAGTATCTAATGTAGAAATATAGATAAAGACATTAAAACAAAGTTTGCACACTTGTTACCAATGATACGGGAAACAGGAACGTGAAGTCTCACAGCAAACAGTTACCGAGTGCAGTGTGTACACAACTGAATGCACACTCCGTCCCATGTGACTGCTGTACTACCTTTACTCTATATTTAGTTTAGTTACTTAGTGTTTATAAATATTATTATGAAAAGAGTTTCTTATGTAGAACTAAAGCCAAATCGTTTAATCTATATATACACATTTGCGACAAAATTAAAATTTATGCATTGTATTTATTTAGGATAAAACAAGTGTTATTGTACATATGATTAAACAAGTATATAAACTATTAAATTAAGTTGGTCTTGCCCAAACTTTGCCCCTGATGTTTTAAGTTTGGTAACCCAGTTTGATACGGACTCGCTCACCATCCGGATTTCTATGGCTTAATCAAGGACCAACTCTTGGATAGTTAGGAAAGCGTTTGTACAAAGTGGAAACTGTTTTGGCTTATACAAGTATGGTGTCGACATAGTTATATGAGATTAGTTTTAGTAATAAGGGTAAGTAAGTAAGTAAAGACTGCCTCCGTAGTCCAGTGGTCAAGGAGTTATCCTTGTGACCCGGAGGTCATGGGTTCGATTCCCACTGGGAAGCATACTTTGTGAAAAGTTGTTTCCAGTCTGGATAGGATATTGCAGGCTTGAATCACCTGATTATCCGAAAAGAAAGATGATTCCGTGTTTCGGAAGGCACGTAAAACTGTGGGTCCCGAACGCCACCTAGCGTTTGATCATCAAACTACCCAAGGATTGGTTCCTGGGTAGTTTGATGATCAAACGCTAGGTGGTGGTACCTCCACGGTATACAGGTACCTCCACAACCCAAAGGGTAAACCTTTGGGTTGTGGAGGTCAGACGGCAGTCGCTCTGAGTAAAAACCAGTAACCTCGTCAAATCTCCTTGGTTAGGTAGCGGACCCCGGGCTCTGAAGCGTTGCTGCTGAGGATGCAACCGGGAATACGTGAGGATGATGATGAGTTTTAGTAATAAGGGTACATCCATACTGATGTTGATCTTCGTGGAGCAACATGAAGCAACATGATATTTGAAATGTAAGTTCTATGGTTATCATTCTCTTATTTTACGATTTTCTTCATTACAATCAGACCTGTGTCACTCTCCGTTTAGGTATCGAAAATATACTTACATTATAACTATGCGCGCGTCGACCACTTCGAAGGGGAAAATTCAGTTACTCGTTTGTCAAGAGTAATAAGAATGAAATTGGCTTGCAATGGATGTCTAGGTATCATATCGGGCTAAATTAAACCATAGCGCTAATCACATTAAGTAGATATTTCTTTGAATTTCTTTTCTGAATAAGTCTACTCTACATGAGTATGTATGTACTTATTCTGTGTTACGACTAACTTGTGAAATTACATCAGGATAGTCTGACCCAGATTGGATGTCGACTTCCATTATTCTTACTAATTCAATTGGCTAAACAACTTAAATATTTTTCTGGTTAGTTCAGATGACTGAAATTCAAAATAACATAGATAGATCACTCTTTATTGTACACCAAAAGAAAAATGTAACACAAAGAAATAATTTTAAATTAAATGAGTACAATGGGCGGTCTTACCGCCTAAATCTCTTCCAGACAACCAGTGGTTGGAGAGGAATGTAAGAAAGACAAAGACGACATACATGGGATAACATACATTTAACATACATATATACATAGGCGCAATGGTAGATGACCAAGGAAATAACGACACTGAGATATGTGGCAAAATTAAACAGGCCAGAAACGCATTCCGTCGCATGAAAAAAGTTCTGTGCTCGAAAAAAAAAGCATAGATTTACGCAACAGGATCACTTAGATGTTACGTATTTTCTGTACTTTTATACATAACGGAAGCATGGACACTCACTAAAGCCACGTCCAGAAAATTAGATGTATTTCTGATGTGGGTTTACCGTAGAATGCTAAAGATTTCCTGGGTGCAGAAAGTGCGTAATACAACTGTCTTGCAGAAAATGGGCTATGATCTGAAGCAGAGGCGGCGTAAGGCGTGGGCGGTGTGGGCCACCGCCCACGGCCTCGCGGTGCAAAGGGCCACGCGCCTCACAGCCGAAAATAAATTTGATAAAGTATGGAAAATCCAAAAGTACATGCACGCGACAAGGGGTTTCTTATTTCCACTCTTTGGCGCACGAAATGAATGATAATGAAGCAGCTTTGGTAGTTTTATTTATTGAGGTAGATATAGCATATAAGTTACGAACCAGATCAGTAAAATCAAAAGTAGAAAATTTCTGTTTCTTTAATATTTTTTTTTCATTTTTGTTTAATGTTCCAAATAAGTATAGTAAAAAATTAAGTTTGTTTGAAATTTTTAATTTTTCTTTTAAATTCTCTTCTTCTTGCACCATCAGAGGGCCCCGCGAAATGTAACTTGCCCACATTAAGTTTAGGTTTTGCGCCGCCACTGATCTGAAGATCCTCAAAAGCATAAAGATAAGGAAACTTGAATATCTGAACCACATAATTCGTAGCGACAAATATGAACTCCTTCAACTTATCATACAAGGCAAGATGCATGGCAGAAAGAGGCCGGGACGAAGGAGAACATCGTAGCTGGAAAATCTACGCCAATGCTACAAAAAGAGTACGCGATTCCTATTCCGAGCAGCCGTCTCAAATGTTCAGATCGCAATGATGATTTCCGACCTTAAGATGGCACTGGAAGAAGAAGAAGAATACATACACTATCACAAGTAAACATAGTCGTAGAAAAAGTATTGTATGCAACGTTGTATGAGTACGTCAAAAAAATGTTCGATGGCGTGTCCTGACTTTCGCCCTTGTCTCTGTCTGCTTTATGGAACAGACAGAGACAAGGGCTGCAAGACCCTAAAGCATGATGGTAGAAAATGAAATCGAAATACGGGTTGCTAGCCGCATCTATTTACATGATTTGCATTTTCGTTCATCAACTTTATCGGCTTTCAAAGTCGATGATAATAATTTTAATCATTCTTTTATATCTTTCGAAAAAAAGCAAGCTACTAACGGCAACTTGGAAAATGAAAATAAAAATCCCCGTATCAGAACAATAAGGAAACCTAGCTAAACCTATTTTCATTAAAATATGTTTTGTCTTAGTTTTGCAATGACAAATTTTGAAAAGAGTGAAAGGGAAAGTTAGTTGTGGTGGAGCCACGCTAACGGCAAAACTCTGTTTTGTTAGTAGCATGAAAGGGCCGGCTCGTCCGGGGAAGTACCACACTCTCACAGAAAATCGACGTCTGAGTACTGAGTAGCGTCACCGCTTCTATGCTTCGTTCGGTGAGTGAGAGCCGGAGGCCCCCTTCGCTCCCCACCCGCTCCCCCTACATCTTCCCATCCTGAAAAGCCGGCAACGCTTCTGTTACACCCCTGGTGTTGCATTTGTCCATGGGCAGCAGTGATCACTTGCCATAAGGTCACCCGCTTGTTCGTTAGACACCAATAATAGTATTTTATGCAACAGTTGTATAAGACGTGTCAAAAAATGCGAGTGGCGCAGGCTACGATGCGAGCCTTGGCAAGCATCGTCAGGAGACGCCATCAAACATTTTTTGACGTACTTATACAACGTTGCATACAATACTTTTTCTACGACTGTGTTTACTGAATAAAATACAAAAATAAACAAAGAATAATATGAAAATGTTTAACATATGATGTTTGGCAGATACTAGTTTATTATGGTAAACTTTTTTTTTAATAACTTATTAGTAACTAAATAACAAAAAGTTTTTCTTATTTCGACCGTAAAAAAAATTCTGATAGTTTTATTCTTAACACGTGCTTTTTTTGTTAAGTTAGTGTTGATTGAGTAAAACTACTTAACCTGAGTGCATCTACTCAGGCACTATCGTGCATATTAAAGAAAAAAAAATGAAGGTTAGGAGTATCTTTTTGGCGTAATAACGACACATGTGCTATTATAATAGAGTATAGACTTTTCTGAAATCATATTATCTATGTTCTTATAATAGTGTTCGGAACTATTTAAAAGACAGCATGTAACAACCTGGATGATACATCCTGGGCATTTAGCACCAAGATATAACATCCTAAACACTACCTATTTAAATTATCTATAAACTTAAGAAATCAATTATAAATACCTTTATTTACCATGAGACCTCTCTTACTATAAATCTTTATCTTGAACTTGGTGAGTCCTCGGTTTAGGCGGTGATCGTCATCGTAGTGGACCCAAGTTACAAAGTAGTAACTCAGTTTCTAGCGCAACACGTTCCGTTCCACCATTCATAGTACATATAAATCAGTTGTATTTAGGATTCTGTATTAAATAATAAAACTAAAATTAGAGAATTAGAGAGATGAAGTTCTGTAGCATGTTCAGTTCTTTATGTAGAAGGATAGACATATACATATTTATATTATAGACATTCGCTCATTATTTTATTACGGATATAGGAAACGCTCCTCCCCGCGTTTTTCTGTGAGTTCAACCATAGACATGACCACTCCCCATCCGAGGGACTGCAAATGCTCAGCATCATACATAAATATTTACTCTAATTAGCCTTTTCAGGCAAGAGACAGAGGGAGGAATGCGAGTAAAGCTCGCCAAGCGTTTCCAGCAGCTTCGAGACCTGTATTTATTACAGTATCCCGGTCTGAGCATCAAAGTATTATATCAAATCAACTGGAAACTGATTGCTAGAAGAGCATTCTACAAATATTTGTTCTAGTCTGTCTTATCAGTATATATGAGGGTAATAAATAAATACTGTAATAATAAATACTGCGATTATAAGGTTTCATGAAGTTGAGTAGAAGTCATTTCAGACAGCAATTTCATAGTATACATCATTTGAAATATTGTTTAAGAAATACCTCTTTGTCAGTAGGTAATTTTATTAGTTCTACACGACTTCTCCGTGTTTAATAGAACATCATAATATCTTTGATATTATGTTAAAACAGCAATTAGAATACATAGTTAGAAGTCTGTTAAGACTTAGTTTGTTCAACAGACATGGTAACAATGTCCATAGTTTAGCCTCAACCAGAATCGGTTCAGATAATTCCAATAAATGTTGTTAATAATATAAGTCTCTTAGTCAGTAGACTTCATTCCAAACATAACTTTTCTATGTTCAAAGGGAATGTTTATGACGAAATAGGCTTCTCTAAACAAATGTGTACATAACACTGACGGTGACGAAAGGGAACATCCATGCATTGCAGCGGGATACCCTCTGGGAGTGTCCTCGCATAACCCAGTAAAGTGCCAACACAGCCTGTTTAGATGGCTTAAAATAATATATAGATAAGTATTACAATTATTCAATCCAACCTCAAGTCTCGACTTTTCCAAGACAATTTACCACTCCACTGTACAAGCCAGCCAACCAGAGTAAGTAATTATAATAACAAAGCTATTGCTTTCTGAAATTGAATCATTTTACATAACTCCAGCTTTGAAGGCAATATTCTAGGAAGGATAAGTATTCGTGAGGTGAAGTAGTTAATAATGATATCAGTAGGTAAACATTAAATCTTCAAGTTAATGACAAGAATAAATATGTTCTCTTCAGAGATTGTAAACGCTGTTCAGGTTCCTTTAGAACATAAGAACCTAAGGTCCTTGGACCGTAATCCAGTCTATAGATTACAACAGAGTTTGTTAGTACAAATCACTTACAGAATAGGTGAATCCTCATAGATCATATCATCTCATCGTAAACTCGTCGTGTCATTTTTATTAAAGAAAGTTATTATCAACTCAGATTAGAGAAAACACAGGAAATAAACATATATTGATTAATTCATCCCACATAGGAATCACATATTGTAAATGTAGGGCAAAGGCTGGGAGAAAGATTCTACCTCTCTCATCTTAGTAGACATACATACTTTCAATGCAAACAGCGTATCCAAATAGGGTTGACTTGGTAGTAAAATTGGAATCAAAAGTTTAAATACCTTTTCATATACATTTTCATATCCATATCCTCTTGTGATAATCTTCTTTAAAATAGTATAGAGTTAAAACCTTACCCCGGTTTGTTCTTGTATACAGTGACGGATTTAGACCAATAGATACTCTAACTAAGCAATCCACGTCTGTGGTCGATCTTTAAACCTTTACCGCTTTATAAAGATTCCACAAAATTCTCTGCAAATAAATCTTTGGAAAGATAACTATTATTTTCCGTGACCAAATTACTTCATCTCCAAAACAAAAACTATTTTTTCTCTGTCAGTTTTGAACCCAGCTTCTTTTTATTTTTATCGAATTTCTTCTCTTTCGTCAATTACTATAATATTTTATCCGACTGAAAAAAGGATAAATACATTCCTGCAAGTTTGTAGGGTATTTGAGAATGGAAATAACGAGTGCGTATTTGCGAATCGTTACAAGCAGGAGTAGAAATAGTAAATAATTTATTTATTCTCTCGATCCTCTGGCTCTAAGTAGGGTGCATTCTTTATCTTGTGCATTTTTTATCACGGGGAATGCTCTAAAGAATTGTTCGACTTATTACCTGCTGCAAAATTTTACCACCGCACCACCCGCCTGAAATTAAAATTTCATCCACACCACTTGGATAGTTGGCAATCAACCACCGTACGTTTTGAAAGGAACTTTTCACCACGTACGACCGAACTGTGGAATCAACTTCCTGCAGCAGTATTCCTGGACCGATACGACATTGAAACCTTCAAAAAAACGAGTATATATCTTCCTGAAAGGCCGGCAACGCTTCTATTACACCCCTTGTGCTGCAGTTGTCCATGGGCAGCGGTGATCACTTACCATCAGGTGACCTGCTTGTTCGTTTGCCGCCCTATAACATAAAAAAAAATATATTTTATATAAACAATCAGAATTTTTATTTCCCAAAATTGCCGTTAGTAGCTTTTTTGGAAATTATCACCCTTTATTACTAGTAGAACTTTTAAATTATAGTTAGGCACATGTCTCTCCACAAACCCAACTTTTAGCTTCCATGCATACGTTTAGGCTATGCAAAACAGAGTTAATCCAAGTCGGTGCTAGCTGGATTGGTATGCAAGCGTTTCAGCTTAGTTTTGCGTTAGTTAGTGAACTATGGTCCTAAATTATATGCTGAGTGATTTCTGGCCTAGAGTAAGACCAATCTATCTCTTTTTGTAGATATCGTAAGAGACAACTAAAAGAACAATTTATTTATCTAAGATCTCCGTGGCGTACTGGTCACCATGCTAGTTCGCCACCCAGAGGTCCCGGGTTCAATCCCCGGTCAGGGCAAGTTAGAAAATGGCCTTTTTCAAATTGTCCGGGGTCTTAGATGTTTATCTATGTATGTATTTGTTATAAAACATAGTATCGTTATCGTAACACAATTCTCGAACTTACTTTGGGGCTAACTCAATCAGTGTTATTTGTCCATATGTATTTATTGATTTATTTGCCAGGCCATAAAAAAAATCCCGACACCATTTAATGAGTAGCGGAACTACATATTTCAACCGATTTTAAGCGGAATTGATATCCGTAGCGCCATCTATTATTTGCCAGGTATATTAAAATCGGCTTTCAAGCGTTAACCCCCAATAACTTTGAACTGCTGAATCAATTTTCATCAAACATAGCTAAGAACCACCGCAAGGAAACTTGCTTTGACGTAAAAAATACGCAATAAAATTAGTCCATCTGTTTCGAGAGTTACGATGCCACAGACAGACAGACACATAGACAGACCGAAAGACAAACAGACAGACATTAGCGTCAAATTTATAACTGCTCTCTTTTTAGCGTTCCTCTAAGCTCCTAAGCCCCTTTAATGAAGAAACAGTATGGGAGTAGTGGTTTACTGGTTGAAGAATGCAACCTATACCTGAATCCCAGGTTATGTTTCCGTCCACTGTATGATACAAGATGACAGTCAAATGCCCTTTGAAAGCTCAAAAATTCTAACAGCAATGCTGGCATTTGATTCACTCGATTAAAATAAAAGATTCCTCTGACATGACATTAACGTCGACCATTTACTGGTGCCAACGACTTAACGTAGCCTTCAGAAGCGCGGAAGAGCTGGAAATATTCTATGCTACTTATGGACACTAATCCAAATACAGACCATGCCCTAGGTTGCTTAACATGCGTGCTTCCACCTGGCTAACGAGTTCCATGTATTCAACGTGGAAGGAACATACCTGTCATAAATCAAACCCCAGGGCAGTACTAGATCACTATAGTATAATAAAATGACACATGACAGCAAACATCTGCTATATGGGCAAGAACCTCCCCCACCGCATCTTAAAAGCCGCAACAGCTCTTTGAAACAGCGTAGCTTACCACATAAAGAAGCCTCGAAGACTAAACTCACACTGTGGCAAAATATGTACCCGTCCTCACCATCTGACATTCCACCTGACGAGAAGCTGCCCCCGGGTAAGGATCTCCCCTGGGCTGTTTGGAAATCTTTAAACAGACTCCGATCTGGTACAGGGCGATGCCGGGAGAGCAGAGCCAAATGGGGTTGGAACTCTGGCAACAGTTTGTGTGACTGTGGGGTCACACAATCCGTGGACCATCTTTTGTCATGTCCCAACTGCCCGATTCCTTGTACTAAGGCAGATCTGAATATGGTTAATGACAGGGCGTTTGCCGTGGCTAGGCTAATATGAGCCTTTTCGACTCGATAAGTATAATGAAATTAAATAACAGTCAAAAAACTAAAAAAAAATGTCACTTCCATACAATAGTGTGCAGCCGCTTGGGCAATTTGTATGGGATTGTCTGTTATTTTCATTGCATTATACTATACTGATACTATACGTTGTGTAGATGTTTTAAATGCCCTTTCTGTAAATAAAGTTCTTATTCTATGGTAATAGTTTACAAGTATGGCCTAACTTTGTAACTCAATGGAGCCCTAGATGGCACGTATTGTCAGCGTTGGGAGTTTCAACTAGGTCAGATGGTTTATCCTAAGTCACTGCATTGTTCAGGCAAAGCCGAACATTTCTATAGTTAATATTTTTGACCATACATAGGTCGCTGGTTCATATCCGGCTCGAAGGACCAAAATGTACGGGTCCCTGCATAGGCTCCGTACATTTCATGTATTTCAATGCTGGGATGTCAAGGACGTCAGACAAACCCGGTCGCTAAAAATATGTAGAAATCAAAAACGATCGAATCTGCCGAATGTTTTTATTACACTAAAAATTAAATGCTACTTATTTGATTTGTCACAATGTCAGTGTACTAAATCTACGTCGCAGCTAAGTGCTGCGTTTGTCAAAAATATTAATTATGCAAATGTTCGGCTTTGCCTGAACATGCATTAAATTGTGATATTACACGAAGGAACATAAAGGGAAAGTCATAATGAGACCTAATGTACGGCTGTGAGATTTGGCCCGTCAAAGCAACGATAACAGAAGATTGCATGTTGCGGAGATTCGAATGTTGAGATGGATGTGTGTGTTCATAGGCGTACTGGGCAGCCCCCCTTGGATTTTATTATTTCATATCTACTTTTGTCGATAAAAGTTATGAAAATAGTATATTATGCAATTAGTGAATAAAGGACGGACTAGAATTTACTTCGAGGGCCATAGATGAATCACGAGCAGGTGAAGGATTCTAACGACTGAATCACGACCGTAGGGAGTGATTCATGATTCATGTGTAAGAATCCCGAGCAATGCAAGTGATTCATGGCCCTCGATGTAAATCCGCTTTATTCAAGAATTGCATACTATACTTTATACCATGACTACGAGAATAATTTTTCAAAACTAAAAACCGACTTCACCATCAAACTACACAACTGGTTTTAATAAAAAAATTATGAGATCACCTGACAGGTATTCCCTTTAAAAAAAAAAGAATATTCTAAATCGGTACAAAAGTCTTCGAATAAATCGATCAACATATATAAAACATAAGATTCCTACGTATTGATAACCTCCCCTTTTGGAAGTCGGTTAAAAAGAAAAATTTAAGCGAAAATAGACATTTAATGAAGAAAAAAGAACGTTAAATTAATTAAAATGGACATTAAAATTGGAACAATTACTAAAATTAAGAGTAAATTGTTCTAAATTCAAACATCAACATAGTGAGTAAAAGTGCATTTTATTCACTGTTTTCAGTGAATAAAATAAACTTTTTAGAGGGGGAATGGTATAAAGAACTTTTTGCTATTAGCAATACTACATACAACTTTTACTAAGTTTATTTTTCAGGCAAGGAAACTTGATTTCACGTATAAAAAAACCGTCGAAAATGTTTTGATCTGTGGTGGCCTTAGATCGTTTAATACAGTATAATAATTAGTTAATAATAAGTAGATAATAATTAGTAAAAAGATTTGTCTACGTAACTTATCCTGAATTAAATGATCTAAGGTGGTGGCGTCGTCGAGGAGAGGTCTATGCTTAGCAGCAGTATGCGGAAAAATGGGAATGATAAAATTTCTTACTGTGCTATGCACAATTGCTATTGAGCAATGGACACCGCTGGGCTATCGAGCTCTTCGACCATTAATCTGGAAACGAATTTCCCATAAAAACCCAATAAAAACGTATTTTAATTAACGATTGCGTTTAATGGCTCAATTTATAACCCGTGCCAAATGGACCGCAACGCATAACGTTGACAATAATAAAAACATTCATTCGTTTTTTTTTAATAAATGAAATAATATCATTTACGGTCTGTAGTAAAAAATAAATAAACATATAGGGAAAAATAACACTGATTGAGCTAGCCCCAAAATAAGTTCGAGACTTGTGTTTTGGGATACTAACTCAACGATACTGTATTTTTAACAAAAACATATAAAGATAAACACCCAAGACCCAGGACAATTTGAAAAACGCAATTTATTCGCAAACATGTAAGCAAAACGTTAACAATATATTGTGCAGATCAACATGTACCCAGTTTGGATGTAGCAAAAACAAATAAGAAAATAATATTATTATTTAGAATTAAACATTATTTCCGTCAATAATAGACTAATACGTTTTATTCAGAAATACAAAAGGAAGCAGACCAAACATTACATACTTACAACGCGTGGCAATTTTTTACTCGTAGCTTATTTTTGAACTGCCTAAACAATATGTTTATAAACAGTTATTGCGGGTATTTGTATTCTACGTACCCTTTCACATTCATAAAGAATATTACTTTACTATTTTTGTTTCAAATATTACCAATTATGATAAAGAACAACAACAAAACTAATGTAGCTTAAGACGAAGTGGTAGCTAAAGTGGCGCCCTCATTTGAAATAAATTGTTTAAAACTAAATATGGTGATAATTAAAAATTTGATTTGTATCACTGTCTAGAAAGACCTTTAAACTATTTTATGAATAACCTTTGAAATTATTACTAATAGTCCGTCTAGTTTTAAAACGGGTTTTCGCCAAAAGTGGCCACTTTTGGCAAAAACCCGTTTTAAAACTAGACGGACTACCAATATTACTTTCAAAGGTTATTCATAAAATAGTTTAAAGGTCTTTCTAGCTAGATGGTGATACAAATCAAATTTTTAATTATCACCATATTTAGTTTTAAACAATTTATTTCAAATGAGGGCGCCACCTTAGCTACCACTTCGTATTAAATGTAAATTCATGCCACGCGGCATTCTTTGTATAATGGAGTAATGTTTCCCTACGTGATCGAATCAGAAATGAGGAAATTCGTAAGACAACAAAAGTCACTGACATAGCCAGCAGATTAGTTCGTTAAAGTGGCAATTCGGTATTTGACTCGATTTTTTTTCTTCTTCATATCAAAAAGTAACATGATACTAAACCGAAAACATAAATAATAATTTTACTCCGCTCAAAAAAAAAGCAAGTTATAAGCCTTTTAAATCCGGTGGGAGGGGAAACTGTCAAACAACAGAAAAAGTATGCACATGCGTGACGTCACTGTCATTAGGTGTCACGCTTACGAAAGAGTTTATTTTCTATTTCCGGAAAATGGCTTTTTGTTAGTATTATTTGTTATTCGTATAAAATATTGTCCAAAAACAAACTTAGTCAAATAGCCTATGGGCGGGACCCATAGCGCGACAAACCGATGGCCGATGGGGCAAAAAGGTTCTCGAATGGCGACCACGTATTGGCAAGCGAAGCGTAGGACACCCACCCACAAGGTGGTCTGACGACCTAACTAAGGTCGCCGGAAAGCGCTGGATGCAGGCCACTTTAGATCGATCATTTTGGATATACTTGGGAGAGGCCTATGTCATGAAATGATGATGCAGTAATGTTAAGTCAGCTTCCCTTTATATTTCTGTGGAGTAAAGACACGCCGAAAGGTCACTTATACAGGGTTACTGGTAACTTACGCAAAACCTTTTAACATCAGAATCAAACTCCCCAACACATTATAGATCTGCAAGAAAAAAGGCAAAAATTACAGAAAATAAAATGGGCCTCCCATACAAATTCACTGATCACCTGGTCGAGTTTCTATGGGGATTCCAATTTCTTTTCTTAGATTTTTTTATTTTTTTCTTGCAGATCTATATTATGTTAGGATTTTGATTCCGATGTTAAAAGGTTTTACGTTAGTTACCAGTAACCCTGTAGAATGATGGTGAGCGAGAAGGTAGGAAAAGGGATCAAAATTGTAGCGGGTAGCTCGCTGCGTCGCCTTGGATTTACGCACTTCATTTTCGCATTTTTGAGTATACTTTTAACTTCTATATTTCTATATCTATTTTTGGTGAATACCTATTCAGATTTGACAGTTAAAATTGTAAGTTAACCCGCGGAAAAGTGTTAACATGCTGTCATCAATGACAATCAAGAGGTGGCTAATGGCAGGGCGGTTGCCGTAGCTAGATTCTGGTGTAAAAATATCTAATTTGAACCATTTCGACTCGATAAGAAGAAGATCAAGTCAAGTCGATTCACGTTGATTCAACCAGAATCAAGTCGATTTGAGTCATCATCATCTTTCAGCATTCCTGGTTGCATTCTCAGCGGTAACGCTTCAGAGCCCGGGGTCCGCTACCTAACCAAGGTGATTTGACGAGGTTACTGGGTTTTAACCGACTTCAAAAAAGGAGGAGGTTATCTTTTTTTTAAAATATGTATACCGATTACTCTAAGACACCTAAATCGATTTGGAAATTTCTTTTCTTGTTTAATAGGGCATACTTCTCAGGTGGTCTCATAGAAATTTTATTAAAAACGTCTGCTTAGTCCGTGGTGAAGTCAGTTTTTTTAACCTCTACTGTCCCACTGCTGGGCAAAGATCTCCCCCATCTCCTTCCAAATATCTCGATCGCGTGCCACTTCCAACCATTCCCTTTCAAACTGTCGCAAATCGTCACACCAACGCTTTCGGGGCCTACCTCATTTCCTTGGGCCATCTTCGAGAGTCCACTTTGTTACCAAATTAATTACGTAATTTTAATGTTTGTTAATTCAATTTTAATTCTAAAAATTATTCTTTCTCTATAGATAATATGCATGTCAACAGTCACACAACAAAATGGTTTAAACCCGTCATAGACGTAGCTTTAATAAATACTATTGTATTGTGCTATACTTATATATTATATCATAAAAAGCCAATACACAAGGTAACTGTACAGTAATATATATTTTTGCCTTCATTATTTCTGCGGCAAAATATATACCTACCTGAATTTTCCGAGGTCCCCATTTGAAATATATAATTGATATATTAAAAATATTAATATAAAACGGAGACATCATTCAAAATTATGTCTTGAACAGGCACTATAGATAACCCTTCAAACTATTTTATGAACAACTGTTTACAGTTTTCTACGCACAATTGCGAAAAACGGCCACTTTTGGCGTAAAAAAGCTAAAAAAGCAAATGGGGGCAGCACTGGACCCCGGAAAATTCAGGTACCCCCTAAAATGTAATGCCATATCTGTCAACATAATTTTACGCTATGAAGACAGTGACACCTGTCAGCGTTAACATCACAATGGAGTTCCGTTCAGAAACTTGCTGACTAAATTGAGGTCCTACTTGCAAGGTGAAATGGAAGAACTCTTAGTTAAAGGTATTTTGGAAGGAAATAAGGTAAGATTTCCGAACGTTTCTTCAATCAACATGGATTCATTGAAACGACGAAACATAATATGTCTTACTTTAATATAAAAGCTACGTCTGTGATAGGCTGAAAGAGGTAAAACTAAATACTACTCTTGACGTATACATTCCTTAATTTGAGCAAAATTCTTTCTGTCCTAATTTCGCAAAAAGGACATACCTAACAAAATACCTTTTTTAAAAATAAATTCGGAGTACTGAACAAAGCATACCCAAATTATTGGAATGCCAATGATACAGACAGCGTATTTCATACTAAACTGTATGAAATGAGGTCTGCGAATGAGGAGAATATTAGATTTACTATAACATGTAAAATGCTCAAACATTTTTGATGAAAACTAACGTGATATGGACATGAATTACACGGGTTACTCACGTAGAGATCCAGCTACTGGCCAGCATGTTTCAACCTCATCAGGGCGAATGTGACTATAGGACGCGCGTACAAGATGTCGCTTACTCCTACGCTTACTAAACTTTTTAATTCATGCAAGTAATGCTAAATTATGGATTTTCTTTCCTTCTGGTCCAAGAGAAAAAAAATAACTTTTTCCATCTTTTAATATTGATCGAACTTTATTAATTCAATAAAATAAATAAGTAAACAGAAAAATATCTGCAACATGCTTCGTCATAACTGTAAACAGAAAAACATCCGCAACATGCTTCGTCAAAATTCTTATTCTAAGAGACCGCTCCGCATCGTTCCCGGCCCAAAGGTTCCCATAACACTTGCTGCATTTCCACGTTGAATGGCTATGGAAAGTCTTTGAGCCAGATAAGATACGGAACGAAAGACATTTTTACGATCAGAGATACGTCAGCCCAGTTCTCTAATAAAAGCCCTTGCCTCTTTACCCCAAGTCCCTGTGGTTTCAAAGGCTACAGGTACAAAAATATAAGCTGGTTTCAGACAAGAGTATTTATCGTGCTTTTATCAGCAGCAGATCCGGCCGTTCTGACGGTGTCCTTGAGATGTGAAGGAGACCTACCTCTACTCCAAGGCACTAAAGTTCACCCGTCAGGACGCCTGCCATCAGAACGACTTAATCCCGGAGGCTCCAATATTGAAGGAATATATAGAAAGACTCCAATATTTTCCATCTTCATTATCAAGCTGAAAGATGCCTAAGGATCTAACGGTGCTAGGCTTTGTATACCGCGTTAGGGATAAAGCCTTGATAGTGTATTTGTATCAGAGGCTATGTAAACAAACAAATGTATAAAAAAAACGACGGGTTGCACTCCGGGAGTACCGGCAGAAGTGAAAACTTGAATATTAACGTTGTGCATTTTTAATATTTTGCAATGGTTAGGGAATAATTTTGCACGAATTGCTTTAATTATCAGTATAAAAGTACTATAATTTATGTGGTAGAATACAATATTTATTTACTTACACTGTGCCACGCGCAAGCGCCCTGCGCCACCTAAACGAAACAGCAGGCGCAGGCATATATTTTCGCCGCGCCGTAGAAAGAGAGAGGGATACTTCCTCTCCTACGCTGCGTTGGCTGTCTACTCTCCATCCGTCTTACGAATTTTCGATCAGGTTCACGTGTCCTGACGCGAGTTTAACATTTTTTACCCATTACAAAAAAAGTGTACAACGCCGCTAAAGAAGTTTTTACTTCAAAAATTTAGTTTGTGTAAGCACAGGTATGGCACTTAGTATATATATATATATATATATATATATATATATATATATATATACTAAGTGCCATATATATATATATATATATATATATACATAAATGATATGTCTATATATATATATAGACATATCATTTATGCTTACTACTAACAAAACTATACATCCGTGCACACGTCAATGTGTGAGTGTTCACCCTTCAACACACTCGACAAGGTGAGAATGAGGCAGAGGTGCGGGGACGGGGAACGTAGACGCCTATTGCGTTGGAGTTTCCCTTCTGCATGTAATAGTCATTATTTATTGTTTTTTATTCCGCGGTGTAAGTGGCAACACTAATATCGAGTAAGTATCGAACAGTCGCAAACGCGAATAGTTTCTAATAGAAACCAGTAAGGCATCTGACGCCTAGTTTTGCGCCTATTTAACTACTAATAGAGATTCAATTCAATTCATTTATTGCATTCATAATATACATCAGTTCTTAGTTTTACTAATCTTACCACTGTTTATAACTAGGCACAATGTGAACCCTGTTGGGTGTTGCAAAGATAAGACGGAACGGCAACCGGGTGTTTTAGACCAAGAAAAATTTATTACAAAAATTAATAAAAATACTATTCAAATTATTCATTAATATTTATTAGCATTATGTCTTTTTTTATTTCTTTATATCATATTATCGCATAAATCATTATTTTATTACATGCAATTTTAATTTACCATGCACTTTTTTATTTATTTGATTTTACTACGTCAATTTTATCAAGTCCATTTTAAATCTACCTATATAAATTTAGAAAGCCTTTCTACACATAAAATTGGAAAAGAAGCACACTTTATCTAAAAACGAATATTTTAAAAATAAACCCAATTCGAGAATTACGAATCCTCTTCATTCCTTCACAAACCAAAAAGGGTTAAGCTTCTCAAACATGAAATCCCAAGAGCAATATTATCGAGCTTTTTTAATCCCCCACCTCTTAAAACCACGTTAACGCACCACAAAACCTTTGGAGAAGAGATAAATTCAGCGTCGGGAATAAATCATGACCTTCCGGGCCTTGGACGATATCCTTCCCTTTGTAAGGAAAAACTGCTTGTTTTAAGTGAATTGCCGACCTTTTGGGAATAATTGAGCAATGTTTTTGCTCTCAAGAGACTTTCAGATTTATCGTTTCGGTATAATTTGATAGCGCCCTTTTTATCGATGTAGGACTTTTATTGCCAAGTTGTGCAAGTTGATTGACCGATGGGAAGGCACTTGTAAGGGCCTATACACAAAACTGCGAATCGGCGCGATGCGAATTTGCAACGCAGGAAACTGTGACGCAAATTGCTGCGATGCAATTTCGTGCGGCAAGGCGTCTCCCTTCCTCGGTTTGGGAAAGATCGTGAGAATCAATTTGCAAGTTCTTGCGATGCGTCGTGCGAGTTCGTAGAGTTTTACGAAGCGACTTCGCATCGCAGTTTTGTGAACAAGCCCTTACAGCTTTGAATCTATTCGCCGGTGGCATGATGTCAACCCTCCTTGTAAATGCATTTATGTGAAATCACCGCGCTGCAAAATGTTAACCCTCCTCAGAAATTTAGCTCTAGCACAAATGGAATAGTCTTATTCTGGGTCACGAAAACCAAACGGGACATTGTTGAAATTTACAATAATTTTTAATTACTTTGCTGCACTTTATTTTAATATTTCTTAAAATCAAGCGTCGTGAAAAGGACGTTTTATTAACCAACTTAAATTAACTTAAATTTGGGGTCCAGTGCTGCCCCCGTTTTTAAATAAATCATTTAAAAAGAAACTGAGATATTATTTAAAATTTTGCCTTGTTTAAACCCTAGATAACACTTTAAACAATTTTATGAACTAGTGTTTATCTATATTTTAAAGTGAGAACGTGAAGCTTTTTATAGCAGTTTTGCCAAAAATGGCCGATTTTCGCAAAAATGTTATAAAAAGCACATACATTAGCTTTTTTTTTTAATTTACTGTTTTAGAAGACAGCACCACAGAAAGTAACAGTAAATATTTCCTTATCAATATTTTATCAACTCTTTCATAGTGTCACTTGTAAAAAATAAGTACCTGCTATCCAAAATTTTGCTACCATAAGTCATACAATGTGTAATTTTAATGAAACTACACGTAATTGAAACGCGAGTTCTCCCTCATTACACCGGTAATGTTGTTTGTAGATACAAACAGCACTAATTATCTCCTTATTATTGGGGATTATTTATCAACTAATTAATTTGCTCCAATTTCACGGAAGCCTGAAGTTTGTAGTGATTCCGATGTTTCGTAGGTTATGTGTGAAATAATAGTAGATTGGTAAACGACTTCAAAGGAGGAGGATATCTATTAATAATAATAATAATAATTTTTTTATTTCAGACAGATACATCCATATTATGTTAGTATAGCACTCAACTTATTCTAGGTTATTATTAAGTAATTAATGAAATTTAGATTATATTAAATTGTCACACTCCTGTGCTATAAATTATTTCAGGGTCTTTTTATTCACGTATGTTCACGGTTTACTCGAAGACGCGTACACCAATTAAGAAAATATTTTTTTATTAAAAACTGATTTTAAACTAGTTTTTTATTAAAAAGATTTTTTTATTTAAAACTAAAAAGGTGTACTTTCCTGGTGGTCCCATGGAAATTTTTATCAAAATCGGTTGCGTAGTTTGGTTTCGAAATCGGTTTTTAGTTTAGAAAAATTACTTTAGTAGAATCTTATAATTTATTGGTTCGCTTTCTACCTACGAAAAAGGTGTTTTCTTACCAAACAAAAACAAAAGTATAGATTTTTGTGAAAGGTTTTTACACTTTTTTTCTTAACTTTCCATTGCCACTCCAATGACCTCGTTTGATAATTTCTTATATTAAACCAATAACTCATGTTAGCTCTAGCACTGTTGAGAAACCCATCATTCAAATGGGTAAGTTGGTGACCTGAGGTGGCACAAAATTTTCTCGAATTCCTATTTGCTTCGGAAAGCTAACGTGCCTTCCGAAGCATAAAGTCGAGTTTCTCTATGCTTCGGAAGGCACGTTAGGAAGATTGTCGCGGCTGTCATAAAGCTAAAATGTCAGACGCTTCAATGCATCTTAAAAATATTGACACCATGTTGGCCACACACAAAAAAAAAAGAAACTATTCTACTAAATCCTCCCTTTATTAGATTAGGAGAGGCTTCTGGTCCAACACTTTGGACTGACATAGCTGTAAAGTAAATATTGTTAGTAAAGTGCTTTACCCTTGAGATACTGAAGTCATTGAAACTGTTTTCGAGTGTTAACCCCTATTTATTAAGTTATTAGTAATCCCCAAAGTTCGGGGTTCTTCATAACAAGACCCCTATGATCGACACTCAAAGGCAAACACTGTTTTGGGAAATCGAATTTAAGAAAGATAGATATGTTACGGGATCTAAAAATGACAAATTAAATTAAATCTTAATTTTGAAATGGCCTTTTTCAAAATGTCCTGGGTCTTGGGTGTTTATATGTATATATGTATTTATCATACAGTTTCGTTTGGTTAGTATCCCATAACACAATCTTAAGCTTACTTTGGGGCTAGCTCAATCTCTGTGATTTGTCCTTATATCATATATATTAATACGTTAAGGTTAAGATGTTTGCCTCCCTTTTTCGAAAACACCTTACAATAGCTCCATATAAATTTTATATCATTTTATAGATAATCGCTTGCTCTTCCGGCATCAACTACAAAAAAATGTAATATTGCTTTTTTTGTAAATTAATTAATTATTAAAATTATATATATATATATATATATATATATATATACATTAAGACACAATACGACAATGCTGCCATCTGACGGCTTTAATTTTAAAACAACGTCAACATGATTGACGGTCGGCTATTTCAATTACAGAAAGTGACAATCAAATTGTAACAGATGACTTTATCTATACTTCGAGTATGGTTTTTAACCCTTCACCTCTCCCTATAAATAAAACAATAGATAAACAATTGACCTGGGACCAAATTCCTCCCAGTAACAGGTAAGGGGATAAAGAAGTTTTGTAATAAAGAATAAATAAAATAAATAATTTTTACTATTATCACACATTCGTGTTTTAACACCCCTTATTTATACTACAGTTGCATAAATAACTATAAATTACTTTTTTCAAACAACGAAAACATGCGAGAAAATTGACGTCCGTCTCTATTTTTATTTATTTTTTACGGCTCTGGATAGAAATCCTTTGAGTCAACGGCCGGCCCATGCCCCGGGCGACGAAGTTAGAGAGGCGACAAAATCGAATATATCCGTCACTCCCATGCTACTAATATGGAACGGGGGCGGTGTCTAGTTACTTTGAAAGTATAGCAGTTACTCAAAAAAGTGCAACAATCGTATCTCAAAAAAATCCTAGATCCGGTACTGCAGTTACGATAAGGTCGCCTTTTGACATCTGTTCTTTTCTGTATACTATTCATCACATGTTTTAATTTGAATAATCAGAGCATTGTAATGCTGTTAAAAACCAATAATATAAACAAAAGCCTTTCTCACTTTAATCAACTTTCAATTCATCTAAATTGAATTAAGTTGAATACCACACTTCTAAATAGTAGTAAAGAATAACGCATGCTTCAAATGCGTGTGTACTATGTGATGGGAAAATACGTCAGTTAGATTTGAAGTCACGGTAGCACAAATGGTAGTGCACTCACGGCGTTGACGTGAGGGACGCGGGTTCCAATCCCACTCGTGGCAAAATTTTTCATCTCATATGTTATTTGGATACAATCAATTATTCTGTAATTCTGTGTCAACCCTCTTTAGGAATAGAATGTAAGTTGACATCAGGCAGGCCACTGGTAAAACTAAAGCCAAATCTTTGAAACTGGTCTGGCTATTTCTTCTCGATTTCGCATGGTCTTCAGCACCCTTGGGATAACTACGTGGGGCGCACTATAAGTTTCCGGAATGAATATGAAAAAATACTGTTAAAGGTACAAAATTAATTTATTGTTTTTCAAAATAATCTCCCTTGGCGTCTATGCACTTTTTCATTTGATGAAACCAGTTTTGAAAACTTTTGTGCCACTCCTCTGTGGTGACCTCTAAAACGTGTTTTTCATACTCCTCGACAGCCTCTTCTGGTGATGAAAATCGTTGACCGCGTAAATGGTTCTTAATTTTTGCGAACAGAAAAAAGTCTCAAGGTGCCAGGTCGGGACTGTATGCAGGATGACTCATGAGTTCTACATTTTTCGCCTTCAAAAAGTCGTTTGTCTGTCTGGACGTGTGAGAACTAGCATTGTCGTGGTGCAGGATGATACGGCGTTTACGGTTATTTTTACGGAGTTCGTCAATAACTTCCGGCAAACAAATGGTCGTGTACCAGTCACTATTCACTGTACGACGATTCTCTAAAGCAACAGTAGCCACGTGTCCAGTTTTATTAAAAAAAGAAGCAATCATCCGCTTAGATGCACTTTTCACGCGCGCCACTTTGGTTGGTTTCGGCTCATCTTGAAAGACCCATACGCTCGATTGCTGCTTTGTTTTGGGATCGTAGCAATAAATCCATGTTTCGTCACCTGTTACTATGTCCCACACCAAATTTGACGCACCTTCGTTGAATCTGGTAAGCATGGCACTGCACCAAGTGACGCGGTCCGTTTTTTGAGCCTCGGTCAAGTTGTGTGGGATCCACCGCGAGCACAGCTTTCTCACACCCAAATGTTTGTGTAGGATTAATTGTATTTGACTCATGCCTATTTCTAAGGATGCGCGAAATTCATGGTAGGTCACATGCCTGTCTGTTTCAATCATACGGCGCACAGCATCGATGTTTTTGTTGGTCACAGCG
Source organism: Acrobasis suavella (assembly GCA_943193695.1). Classification (NCBI taxonomy): domain Eukaryota; kingdom Metazoa; phylum Arthropoda; class Insecta; order Lepidoptera; family Pyralidae; genus Acrobasis; species Acrobasis suavella. The sequence goes on from OW971944.1 coordinate 3,634,228, forward strand.
GTGGACGGCCGAACATCGCGAGATTCGTCACTGAGATTGATACGACCACGCTTGAATTCTGCAAACCAGCTATAAACAGTTGTCTTGCATGGTGCTTCATTGCCAAAAGCTGTTTCAAGCCGAGCGATGCTCTGTTGAGCTGTCAAATTACACTTAAAATCGTAGAAAATCATACTACGAAAATTTTCCCGAGTTAAATCCATGTTGATGCAGACACACAATTTTTTAAATGGCGCCACAAGGTAAAAACAAAAGACAGTCAGATGAAACAAACTGCATTCTACAGCCAAAGAGTTCTATTTTCAAATGTTGCAATAAATTTTTAAATATTGTTTATGTAAGTGGCCAGTTCCGGAAACTTATAGTGCGCCCTTTACACGCATAAATATATTTGGATAAGCAAAAGAGCGAAAGCGCAGCCAACCCACAATTTTTCTTAGTATTTTTAGGGTTCCGTAGCCAAATGGCAAAAAACGGAACCCTTATGGATTCGTCATGTCTGTCTGTCTATCTGTTCATCCGTATGTCAGCCACTTTTTTTCGAAACTATAAAAATGATACTGTTGAAACTTGGTAAGTAGATGTATTCTGTTTACCGCATTAAGATTTTTACACAAAAATAGAAAAAAATATGGGTGATCCCCATACATAGAACTAATACTCAAAAAAAATTTTTTTCATCTAACTTTATTGAGGTTTCTAATATCATTTTTTTTCTAAAGTCTAAACTGAATAGTTTGCACGAGAGACACTTCCAAAATGGTAAAATGTGTGTCCTTCCCCCTGTAACTTCTAAAATAAGAGAATGATAAAACTAAAAAAAAATATGATAAATAAATATAAATATATAGGGACAAATAACACTGATTGAGCTAGCCCCAAAGTAAGTTCGAGACTTGTGTTATGGGATACTAACTCAACGATACTATATTTTATAACAAATACATATATAGATATACATCCAAGACCCAGGACAATTTAAAAAAGGCCATTTTCCAACTTGCCCTGACCGGGGATCGAACCCGGGACCTCTGGGTGGCGGACTAGCATTGTGACCACTACGCCACGGAGGTCGTATGCAAACTTCCACCGAAAATTGGTTTGAACGAGATCTAGTAAGTAGTTTTTTTTAATACGTTTATTAAAAAACATCGAACAAAGTTACAACGAACTACAAGAACTTTTATATTATGTTACTTGCTGCTACGGAACCCTTCATGGGCGAGTCCGACTCGCACTTGGCCGCTTTTTATTTAAACAAAGGCTTCCGTTGGCAGACCTTTGCCAATTAGTGTCGCAAGTTGTCGTTCATTTATATCTGTAGAAGCTAACGAATTTTTTTTATTTGTACTTCACTTTTTTGGGTTCCATACCCAAAGGGAAAAACGGGACCCTATTACTAAGACTCCCGTGTCCGTCTGTTCGTCTGTCCATCCTTCTGTCTGTCACCAGGCTGTACTTCATGAACCGTGATAGTTGAACAGTTGAAAGTTTCACAGATGTATTTCTGTTGCCACTATAACAGTAAATACTAAAAACATAATTAAGTAAATATTTAAGTGGGGCTTCCATACAACAAACATGATATTTTATAGATAAAGTTACGGAACCCGTCGTGTGCCAGTCCGACTTGCACTTGGCTGGTTATTTAGTTCACACGCCTAACACAAGATGAAACTCAAACTACAAAAATTTAACTTTTATAAATTTATTCAAAAGCTCATTTAACCCTTTCAAAAGCTCTCACCATCGCTTTAGCTTTTAAACTGTCAAGCGTGAGTATCAAACGCAAAATAAAATTGTACGTTGCTACAAAACAATGTGGGTATAGAAAAATAAATACAATCTTTTGGTCGTAACAGTGTATGTACTGGCGGCCGTTCTTACCTTACCACTTAGAATTAGTAAACGCGACAGCATTTTTAAATTTGTTAAAAAATCAAAGAGCTACATTATTGGTTACGTACCTCATGTTTAGTTAGTAAGTATATCAATATTTTGCTACACCTGAAGATTACACTTAAATTTTATACAGTATAGTCAGATGTCAGAAGGTAACCTTATCGTAACTGCAATCTCTTTTAAGCAACCAAAAACAGGTGAGGAGCAAATATTATAAGCAAAAAATATCAATATGCTAAGATCATAGGTACTTAAGTAATTCAATTACTTGTATTTTTGTATGTATAAATGAAATAAAATGAACTGAAATGTAACGAAATGCAATGTTATTGGCAACAAAAAACCTCATTAGCATTCATATATTAGTGCTAGCTTGGTAATTCTACTGTGACAGTTTTACTTCTGTTCATTCTATGTTTTATGCAGAGGCGAACATTCAAACTTTAAACACTATTTTAAAGTAATACGAGCTTATTTCACCACATTTTTGCTGAATGGCGCTAACAAAGTGGCTCATCGAAAAATGGAGCGATCTATGCTTGGAATTCGGAATAAAGTGAGAAACACAGAAATTTCTAGAATTTAGCTTAATGTGGTCTGTGGGTCAATTGAACTAGGCTCTGTACCATTTTGGATACAAACATCATCCGAGCGTATTCTTGGTTGCATCCCAAGCGGTATCGCTTCAGAGCTCGGGGTCGGCTACCTAACCTAGTTGACCTAACCTAGGTGATGTGACGAGGTTACTGGTTTGGTACATAGAGCGACTGCCGTCTGACCTCCACAACCCACAGGGTAGACCAGAACCAATCCTTGGATAGGTTTGAGCAAACGCTAGATAGCGTTCGGCACCCACAGTTTATACGTGTCTTCCGAAACACGGAATCATCTTTCTTTTCGGATAATCAGGTGATTCAAGCTTGCAATGTCCTAACCAGACTGAAAAAACTTTTCACAAAGTGTGCTTCCCAGTGGGATTCGAACCCACGACCTCCGGATCACAAGGCGAACGCTGACCAGTAACGGACTGACCAGGAGCACGGTGGCCCGGCGGGAGCGGCATCACTAGCGCTTTCGCAAGTTAAGTAACACCGGGCGTAGTCCGCACTTGGATGGGTGCACATAAAATCTCGAGCTCTTCCGTTTTCGAAAGGCACGTATAAGCGTTTAGTTGAAATCATCAAACTATGTCAGATGCCTTAAGGCAGCCTGAAGAATCTTATACCAGTGTTGGCCACCACACACGAAAAGCAAAAACTTACAACAATAGAGAAGATGCATAATGAGTAGATTTTGATAAATGTCTTTGATTTTGTAAGCATTTACGTAAAAAGGCCTTTTATTAACTTCGGTCTTTCTAGGGTGCTCCGAGACGCCGTCCAAAGGTTGACGCGACTTTGTAATAAGTATATCTTAAAGATATTTTGGGTTCGCAAGATAGTTTTTCTTGGACGTGCCTATTTTTAGGAACTCTTTCCATAGCAGTTATATATCTGTAAACTAGAATGAAAAGTCCCCAAGAAAACTCATAGTTTTGACTCCCAAAGATTATCTCCTACTTGACTTCCAAAAGTTTATCTCTTCATAAAAGGAGAGGATTTAAAACATGAAAGTTGTAGAACTACCCTCATACATTACACTCCCTGACCGTAGAGCGATAAAACCAACTTTGAGGATTCCAGAATGTTCCAGCTCCGTATCTTACTTCGTTTTAGTAAGTGCATACATATCTTGTACTGTGGTTTTAAGATTTTTGAAAGACGGTTTGAAAAAAAGGAGTTTTATACTATGTAATAACGAGATGTATTGTGAAATAAAAAATTTAATAAAATAGTTTAAAGGTCTTTCTAGACAGTGATACAAATCAAATTTTTAATTATCACCATATTTAGTTTTAAACAATTTTTTTCAAATGAGGGCGCCACTTTAGCTACCACTTCGTCTTAAATTTATTTTCGCCACAACTTGGAAATGCCTTAAAAGATGTAGACTTCTGTGATTTCGGGACTAGAATAGGACTATTCTCTCTCTCCATCTCTTCTTGTTGAATGTCTTAAAAGCTGACTGTAGGAATAATTTGTATTAATTTTTATAAGCCTGTAGTGTCCCATTGTTGGGTGAAGGCCCTCTAGTTTTCTACAAACTTCTATCAGTGGTGAAAGTCTGCTAGTTCTATTCGTATACCCTTGGATCTTCTGCCAACCGTGTTCGAAAGCGGCTTTTTTTTTCGCCGCCAACCTCTTTATAATCTGTTGTTATTTAAGCCCACCTATTCGAGTGCGTCCTGCTCACCTGACCTACCCAGTGCCACTTTAGCCCGGCTGCTTTTCTCGCTAAAACTTTTTTTTTTTCGTCTTGAATCGAATAGTAATATTGTGTACACGATCTATCAGTTTAACGCCGTGTATGACCGCTGGCAAACTCCGAACTTGGACTTTTGTTATAAGGTCTGCGCTCCATGAGATAAGAGGGGCAGGATACACTTATCGACTAATTTGAGCGTCAATTTTTAGAAGAGATCTCCCTCCATGATTACGACATTATGGAGAGATGTTTATCAACGCATTTTTAATCCTTCTTTCGATCTCTTTATTTTGGAAAGAAGCTATCTCGAAAAAATATTGGATTATTATTTTAACCGAGAGCCAGCAGTAAATTAATCAAGGTTTTAAATATTTAATTTTGTTTTGAAATCTACCGTGGGTATTACCCAGCCAGTCCTATATCAAAATTTACTTTCAGTAAATACTTGAGACCTAATTCACATTCAAATTTTCCTTCAGCCACAGCCGTCAACCCTTCTCAAGCGTAAATCTACATAAATCCACTGAACTAGTGCGCTCACCTGCGACCTATCGGTTATAGCCAGGTTATAGCTGCCAAAAAACGACTTTTCCACTTAGAGATAAACTATAAAACGATGAACATTAACAATTTTATTTAATTTATATACTTAAATCCACTGAAATAGTGTGGTCACCTGCGACTTATTAGTTATGGTCAGGTTATAACCTGCAAAAAACAACTTTTCCACTTAGAGATAAATTGTAGCACGATGAACATTGACAATATTATTAAATTTACTTACAATTTTACTTGCAAGTAAGCGCACAAGTTTAGTGGATTTAATCCACTAAACCAGTGCGGTTACTTGCGACTAATTGGTTATAATATAACACAATAACCATCAACAATATTATTAAGTCTACATACTTAAATCCACTGAACTAGTGAGCTCACTTGCGACCTATTGGCCAGGCTATAAGCAGACAAAAAATGACTTTTATACTTAGTGGTAATCTACATTGCGATGACTTCTCTTTATAGCCAAGAGAGGTTATTCCTCAGGATGTTGGTAAATTAAGTCGAGTATGTTCACTTGCGACCTATCGAATATAGCCAGGCTGTAACCGGCAAAAAAAGTCTTTTCCACTTAGAGATAAACTATAACAAAATGAACATTAACAACATTATTAAATTTACATACTCAAATCCACAGACTTGCGAACTACCGGTTACAGCTCTCAATCAAAATATTTTCCACTTAGAGACAATCTGCATTGCGATGACTCTACTCTTTATAACCTGGAGAATTGGAGATGTTATTCATTAAGATTATAGTAAAAAAGTCGAGTTTGTTCACCATTTGGCTCGCTTCGTTTTCTCATTCAATAAATAAAAACTAATATTTGGTATTTTCTCTAAAATAAATAAAACCCAAATTTTGTGTTTTTTTAGAAATGTTAGTCAACCCAATTACTTATCCTGACTAAAACATGTAAAAAATTTCATCACGAGAGAACCCGCATCCCTCATGTTAACGACGCGCCGTTAGTGCACTACCAATTGTATAATGATCTGAGCATTGCAATGCTGTTAAAAACCAATAATTGAACCCAATTACTTAATATAAAAAGCAACAGTAGTAACACGTTATACTTTAAATTCTGTCTCTGTCAAAAGGGCGAGTTATCTTATATCGTAGTAGATCTCTAACGCGGACCTTCTTAGAAAACATTAATATGTGAACCTCTATCATGTAGGGGTGGCAAAGTGATAGTAGGTTTGGAAAATCCGTGTCTTTAACAACCAATTTTGGTTAACTTCTTATTGTAATATTATCACATTTACTTACCTATGTTAAAGAAATATGATATAGTCAAAGAATAATTTTAGTACCAGGTTACGACAGGGTTTGACCTCCGTGGCGTAATGGTCACCTTGCTAATCCGCCACCCAGAGGTCCCGGGTTCGATCCCCGGTCAGGGCAAATTGGAAAATGGCCTTTTTCAAATTGTCCTGGGTCTTGGATGTTTATCTATATATGTATATGTTATAAAATATAGTATCGTTGAGTTAGTATCCCAAAACACAAGTCTCGAACTTACCTTAGGGCTAGCACAATCAGTGTTATTAGTCCTCATATTTTTTTTTTAAATTTTATTTATAGTGTACAGAAAAGGGTACATCTGGTTAGAAAATTTGCTGAATATATTTTTTCAAAACTAAAAACGACTTCACCCCCATACTACGCAACCGTTTTTAATAAAATTACTATGGGACCACCTGGACAGAATACCCATTCAAATAAAAAAAAAATTTTTCAAATCGGTCCACGCGTCTTCGAGTAATCAGTGAACATACATAAAAAAAAATAAAGGATCGCGACGAATTGACAACCTCCTCCTTCTTTGAAGTCGGTTAAAAACCCATAAACAGCGCACTAAAGTCCCATTCAGTTTGTCGCGTATATGACTTTCGAGTTATTAGCCTAGCGGACGCCAAACGAGACAAAATGTAAGTACTTTGCATCTACGAAGCAATGGTCCATATCCCTTTACGTATAGCGAAAAATTTTTCACCAATTTCAACCTTATGTCTGTGAACAAGATATACGTTTTAAAAGCTATCGACTACGGGAGTTATTTACGCCTACCAATGTATATATTTTTGAAATGTGCTAATCAAGACCTTCATTTGATACCCCACGCGAACAAAATGTGGTGTCGTGGGACACCAGGTAGGAACGAAGTTCAAAAGTTCTTGTGTATACGACTGTCGCGCCTGCGCACGTCTCATTTAACGGTTTTATTTAACGAGGTCATCCTTACGGTTTTACTATCACATTTTTTTCAGTTCGGTCGCGCAGCAAAATCCCTATCTCCTCCAAGCCTGCCGTAAGGAACTTCGTTCCAAAAACATTTTTGGCTCTCACCTTTATTGTATGTAACATTCGTTTTGTGGGTCTTGGCTTACGCCTCTATAATAGGATTCCAGATAATGTAGTAGCGTTACCATTATCTAAGTTTAAGACTGCCATTAAAAATCATTTAATCAAAAATGCGTATTATCATGTATTTACATGATAATACGCATTTTTGATTAAATGATGATAAATAGTCATTTGACTATTTATCAATAGTCAAATCACTCGTCAATCACTGTAAATCATATTGATTTTTTTACTAAGTGATATTGATTAGTTAAGACCAACGACAAGAGCATTTTGGGTAGTGGTCTGTATCGACCCAAATATACCTTAGGCCATTCGCACTGCTTCAACCCCTGCGGTGCGAATGACCCCCTTCAAATCAAAAACAGTACTTGGGCGATTCGGACTGCGGTCCGAAACACTCCCGGTTCGAAAAGCTCAACAATCCATATCATGCCAGGCGCACTCCGCAGTTTAGGTATGAAGCTAAGCCGTCACACAAACGCGGCTTATTACCCTACTACGGCAAAGCCAAAAGGAAGGGTAATGTTTTAAGCAGTCTATGTATTTATGTTTGTGGGTCCGAACCACTCGCGGTCCGAAACACCCAACAACCCCATGATACTCGTATAGTTTAAATAAATGAAAACACACATTATCACACCCTAAGCACTTATGGGGCAGACAGAGCATTTTTGATATTGTGGCTCTAATCAGACAGAGCCCAAGGCCGTAAGCCGCAACCTTTTTTTTGATCCGTTCATGTCCCCTCTTTCCTTCCATATCCTCTCTGTCTTGGTCTTAACTTTCCAATCCTTCGAATGCTTTGAAGTCGTCTGCCCATCTCGTCTTCGGTCTACCTCTGTTTTTACGTCATTCCGTTGGAATCCAGCCTGTGGCTATGTGCGCTCATCTTTCTGGGTACATACAGACAATGGGACCCGCAAGCCTAGGCGCGTTTAAATTTCGCGTGACGTCACGATCAAGTACCATTTTTAACCAACGCTGGCGTAAATCAACCCCACTCTGAAACTTCAAATCGATAGGTGTTTGTAAACTTTTACTACTTTATTTTTGAGGAGCTCGGTGGCCCGGCGGGAGTGCGCATTACTAGAGCGCTTTCGCAAGTTAAGCGACACCGGGCGTGGTCCGCACTTGGATGGGTGACCACAAGTGGCACAAAAATTTCTCGAGCTCCTCCGTGCTTCGGAAGGCGCGTATAAGCCGTTGGTCCCGGTTGTCATCATTGTATGGCAGTCGTCAACCTATGTCAGATGCCTGTAGGCAGCCTGAAAAATCTGACACCAGTGTTGGCCACTTACACACACTTTATTTTCGTATAATCTAGTTGACGGACTAAATATAAATAAATATGTAAAAAATATATATAGGTACAAATAACACTGATTGAGCTAGCCCCAAAGTGAGTTCGAAAATTGAGATATGGGATACTAACTCAACGATACTATATTTTATAATAAATACATATAAAGATAAATATCCAGAGTAAATAAAATAGTATATTTTTATTTGTCCGTGTAGTTCGTTATTTTAAAAGATCTGACGAGCATTTTGAGGTCCATTTTGTATTTTATCTGAAGGCAAAGGAACAGGGTGCCTGAATTCTTGGTTTTGCTCGTAATAGTGCCATTACTCGCATATCTACACGGACATCACATCCTGCTGGGATATATGAGGCCGAGCCTGAACAGCCATAAAAACTATTGGAGCGTGTGCTAGTTTGTGAAAAACATGTTCTTTTCTTCTTTTCTATGTGAAGAGCTTGATTTTTAAGTAAAATTCGAGTATTTATAAACTTTAGGAATGTTATGTTAAAGAAAAAACATATTACAATAAATATATAGAGACAAATAACACTGATTGAGCTATCCCCAAAGTAAGTTCAATACTTGTGTTATAAGGATACTAACTCACCGATACTATATTTTATAACAAAAACATATATAGATAAATATCAAAGACCCAGGACAATCTGAAAAAGGTAATTTTCCAACTTGCCCTGACCGGGAATCGAACACGGGACCTCTGGGTGGCGGACTAGCATGGTGACCACTACGCCACGGAGGTCGTCAATGATATTGTGCACAATCTAAGTTTACAGCTGCCTCTCTTCCCGCGCAGATTGTAAAAACCGAACGAGGAAATGGGCAAATATACGAATCATGCTAAATGTAGGCGTCTAGATAGAAACTAAAGGCCTGTCCTTTTTAAGGCGGCCCTTCCCGGCCGCTCTGTTTTCAACGCGAGCTTAGTTTGAAAAGCTTGGTGTTTCATCCAGGGCAATGCTAGAAAAAGAGAGAAACCAAAAGGAGAGAGATAGCGCCTAAGGGCATGGTTTGCATTCTTTTAAATGAAATTTGTATTATTATTAACTATCCATTGAACGAATATTAACTATTCATAGAAATTTCATAAAACTTGTTCCAAGTGATACGTGTTTATCAGTAAGCCCTACAAATATGTGAAAAAAATGTTTTGTATTCAAAATTTTCATTATATTTGCGAGGTTTGTATCTAAATATTTTCTTTACTTTTACAATTTATGAGTACTTTATTAACGGTTAAAGTTCAGCTAAAATTTGTGCAAAAAAGCAGATTTTTGAAGGCTTATACTGACTTTGTTTTTCTAAATTTCAATTTTTTATTTCGATAAAAACCTAGAAATAGCGCCCAAAATACCTGTGAGTTCAAAAGTTTTCAAGAAAGATCAGATACAACGCCATAATCACGTACGAGCGTTTGTATGAAAAGTGAGACGGGAAGGCCGCTCTTAATTCCTTTTTCACCTTTTTGTCCAACGTGAAGAAAGAAGTGGTCCTTTTTTTGATCTTGTGGCCCTTCTGTCTGCTTAGAACCGCAAGACTTAATAGTCCCCTTACCCCAGACAGAATCAGACTTTCCCATACAAACGTAGTCTAGCTTTTATTTTGAAACGGCATGTCAGATATTGGTGAAATTGTCTAATTTCAAAGAAATTGCATTTAGCTAGTTTCCACAGCCGAAATATGAACTTAAAAGAGAACATAGTGCATCATATCATATTTTACCATCAGTATAGAAAACTTCTACACACTCATATTTTCTTTCAAGTTAATATTTGATTATGATAGCAATTTCTTTAAAATGACAAAATACTGCCGAAATCTCACAGGTTATTTCAAAATAAAGCTAGACAACGTTTTTCGACTAACCCCCCATCCGCTCAGTCCGTCTGAAAAGGAACTTCGTCCCAAAAAGTATTCTCATTCGTATATAACTGAACCCGAAATACTTAACAAGGGTCCCGGTAGTCACCCAATAACCATAAACACTATTGGACCCGAAACAAAAACTATCTGAGCCCAATAACAGACGAATATAAGTGATCCCAAAAACAAAGGAATAGAATTCGCTAGTCACAGTCAATTACTGAACATGTTATCCCAATTTCTCGAAGCGTAGATAAATTTTATGTCAACATTGAACCTTCTATATTTAAAAATAGCCGGCCAAGTGCGAGTCGGACTCGTGATCTAAGGGTTCCGTATCAATTTTTTTTTTAGCTATTCGTATCCCACTGCTGGGCAAGAGTCTCCCCTCTTTCCTTCCACAATTCTCTATCCTGTGTATTTTCTCTCCAGTCCCTTAGCTATAGAAAGAGAGGAAGGCCTAGAACAAGAAAGGTCAGACGACTTTAAAAGTTCCGTAACAATATCTATAAAAAATTACGTTTGTTGTATGGGAGCCCCACTAAAATATTTATTTTATTCTGTTTTTAATATTTGTTGTTATAGTGGCAACGGAAACACGTCATTTGTGGAAATCTCAAATAGTCTAGCTATCGCGGTTCATAAGCTACAGCTTGGCGACAGACAGACGGACGGACGGACAGTGGAGTCTTAGTTATAGCGTCCCTATTGGTCCTGTTTTTACCCTTTGTGTACGTAACCCTAAAAATAAGGTAAATTATCGGTAGCCAAAACATTTTTCAAAATACAAATTAGAATATGAAAAAACAGCGGCTTATAAATAAAACATTCTTCCCAATTTACAACGAACCCTTTTAAAACTTTTTCATTTTTTTTTATTGAAATTAACGTGAGACACTAACATTAATTATGTGAGTGTCTCACGTTAGTTTAAATAAAAAACAAATTACGCACATACGATAAAAGAGGTCGTTTTTTCCAATAGGCATGACGAATGGGAAAATATTATTAGCCAATCGATTAGATTATTAAAACAAATTGTACACGTGTTTTTTTCTTTTCTCTGAGAAAAAAAAAGTGACAAAGATACAGCGCATAGAAATTTAGCATGACGTCACCCCTACGTACGATTTTTGCATAGAGGTGACGTTGCAAGCCCCCACCCCGGAATTTTAATGCTTCGTATCGTTGTGAATTTTTACTTTTTTGGCAAACTGAAAAATATGGGTCCATTGTTTTTGGATAATCTAAAAGACAGACTAATTATAATATACTTTTCTAACCCTGTCGTCACCCCTATTGTGCGTAAAAAAGCTTCACGTTATCACTTTAAAGTTTAAACTGTAAACAGTAGATCATAAAATAGTTTGAAGGGTTATCTAGTGCCTGGTCAAAACAAAATTTTAAATGATGTCTCCTTTTCCTATCAGATGATTTATTTCAAATGGGGGCAGCACTGGACCCCGGAAAATTCAGTTATCCCCTTAAAAGATTTCCGTGGGTTAGCTTACGATTAGAACTGTCAAATCTGAATAAAAAATATATATTATTTTATTAAGTCCAACAACTGTACTATCCAAAAATAAAGACGCTACACTTTTTCGTTTGGCAAAGTAGTAAAATTTCACAAAGGTACAGCGCTTCAAAGTTTTGGATTCGGGGTGATTTGCGTCAACTTTGTTTAAAAATCGTAGCTGATCGTGTCGTCATGCAAAATTTTAATGCGCTGTATCTACGTCATTATTTGCTAATCAAAGAATGCGTATACCATACTTTTTAATAATCTATCTAATGAGCAAAATATTTTTTTTGTCTACATCCCTACTGGCAATCTCGTGTCCACCAAGCGTGTCCGGCCAAAATATACGGTGTCCGGCTTGTCCGGATTTTGTTAGGTTTTTTACATTTTGCAAACGAAGCGAGCGCCGAGCGAGGCGGAGCGCAGCGCAGGCGAGTTGACTGTTGGTCGCTCCCGCAAAATTAAAGAAGAATTCCAAAATGTTGAGCAGTTCATTTCACATTTAAAAAGACTTTAAAAATTTTGTAAATGTTTATCTAGAATTTATTTTTGACTGATGAATTTATTTGTATGGATAATAATAAAGCTATTTGACTGATTTAGCATTCGGTTTTATTTATATTTAATAAGAATTTAACATGATTTATGGTAATAATCAAAAAGCTTGATTTTTTATAGGTTTTTTTATCGTACGTACCTCTTAATACTGACACCCAAAATCCTCAATACTGTAGGGTGTCCGGCCAATTTACCCAAATGTTCGGCCGAATTGGCTGGTCTGTCCGGTTATTAGGTTTGGTGACCTGGCAACCCTAGTTCCAGTTATTACTTTTTAATTTCCTAATTTCCTTTTTCCCTAATTTCCACTTAATCTTTGGCATCCTTCGTGCATTATTGAAAAAAAAGGATTATTTATTTCAACAAAATATTTAAAAAAAAACGAGTTTTAATATATAAAAATTGCCTATAAAGGTTTAAGTGCTCTTCAAGATGAATCGATAGAGCCCAAACTCGGTGGCCACCATAGCTACCTTCCAGCTCTATCATCAGATTAGCTCCATGTCATCATAATTATAGCATTGTCAAGCGATATACGTATACGTGCAAATTCCAGCTTAATCGAAAACCGGGAAGTGGGGCAAATTTAACTTACTTGCAAAATTTGATTACAGACAGACAGACAGACAACAGGACAGATGAAACTAAATAAAAGCTTGTAAAAAGCATGTTTAGAATTCAATTTTCTAAATTCAAATTTCAAATGTTTACAGACAAAGTGTCAATAAGTGTAATTTACATCACTTGTAGTGTATTTTGAAATTTCACGTATTAAAAAAAGCTAACGACCACTACTGAGAAGAAACGCCGAAAGAAAGAATATTGGTAAGTGTGAATGCGCAACCCGGACTCCAAACCAGCACAACCGGGAACAAGTTGTATAAAAAGTGAGTGCGAGCATCAAAAAACAATTTATTCGTTTCGTTTATTCGGCATTTTCAACGCTGTATTTCAGTGTGAAGTGCATAACTCCATCAATTTCGTTTGACTGATCCAATTTTTCCGTCAACCGTTGAATTTTTTAATAAATTTTTGCTCCGTCGCTTTCGATTTCAATCATTGTTTTAATTTTAAATCGTTGTCAGTCATTATTAAAACAGGCTACTTAATCATATTCTGTATCGGACAAACGCAATCACTGCGTACCTAAGGGCCGTCTAAAAATTACTTTACGCAGAATTTTGAATCTCCATACCCCTCTTTTGACATATTATTAGGGTTCCGTACCCAAAGGGTAAAAATGGGACCCTATTACTAAGACTCTACTGTCTATCAGTTCGTCTGTCTATCTGTCACAAGGCCGTATCTCAAGAACAGTGATAGCTAGACAGTTGAAATTTTCACAGATGATGTATTTCTATATGAGGCTGACCCCCTTTCTATAATAGGCAAAAACTTAACAAAGAAATGGATCTTGAATGTAGATACTTACAAAGTATTCCAATATTATTGTTAACTCGCTTACACTACCGCGTTTTTGTTCATAAAGAAGTACACAGCGTCTGAGGATTTCCGAGAGCATTAGTCCCATGGGAAAAAATGTGTGAATTGACGCCTCAGTTCCCCCTTCAAGTTGGTATAATCCTCTATCTTTTACCAATCGTAATGCTATACTATAGTAAATATGTAAGTTATTTTATTAACAAAGCAATTTTTTTTTAATATAGACATAACTATGTAGAAATTGTAAATGAAAAACAAATGAATGAATGTCGAAATGTTGTCTAAATATCAAAAATAATTTGCTTAGTTATTTATTTTTCTATTTTAAAGTGGACGGCATTTAGAAATACCATTTGAAGCAAACAATAAACTCTGCTCGAGTTTAACGCAAAATCCTACTACACTTTAGATACAAAGAAATGAATTTATTCTCAAACGTAAACATGCAGGCGTTACGAAAATAATTTTTTAGGTCAAGGAATCCAAAGAAACTAAATCTTGCTTAATGATGCAAGGACACGCAACAAAATTTGTCATTCTCGGGTTTGCCCAATTTGTCACCATCACGTCGACATGTCCTGAATTCAAGGCAAACAAAAACCATTCTTATTTTTACAGCAAAGAGTGTAAATTTATGCGGTAAAGAAAATTTTGCTCATCAAAAATGGGGTATTCGTTTACTTCAAGCGTGAAGATAGTATCCGATCAAAAAAAGCTTTATGTAAAAAGAAGGACAAGTTTCGTTTATCATGACTGTTTTCTTGCAAGTCATTGCATGATGAATGTGAGGTATTTTCAATTTATTTTTGCATTGATCAAAAGTTTTTTTCTGAAAAATACAGCCTTAAACTACTTTGTAGCTTTGTTATAAATATCTATAACTCCTTTTAGTGTACAAACATACTGTTATTTATTTCTTCGTGAAAACTATTTTAAATTGGGCATAGTGAGTTGATTTTTTTGAATGACATTGCAAGCGTAAGTTCGGTCGCGCAACTTCGCCATAATATATTAAGACACATAGGTCCTCACCTGTATTACAACTGAAAGTAAGATGAGAATAAATATCATTTCTGCGATGTGGCTTATAATAATTATGTATCATAAATAAAAGAGTAAGTATCGAATGGTCTTAAACGCAACTAGTTTATGTATCAATTTGTCTAAAACGCGCATTGTCTAAATCGTACGCCATCATAGGATACAATAGGCTCACTACGATTAATTTAATTTTACATTTAAGTATTTTTCTTCCTATTTATTAAGATCCTACCTTATATTAAATAAAGAAAACAGGTTACGAAAAAAACTCTTTTAAGTTTTATAAGTAATAATTCTCCAGAATTTGCTCGAAACTTGGCGTTTTTCCCACCGTGCGTCCAAAAAGGTCGGTTACGCTAAAGGATCTTAGGAAATGTTTCTATCCGACGCAAGTGGGTACACAATAGCTGGGAAAACTGCCTTTTCGTAAATAACGTTGCGGGGTTTGGGCACCGGGAATGGCTTGCGTGTATTTTACAGACTTTATCGAGTTTCGATTATGAGCTTCGATGATGTAACCTTTTTTGTTGAATGTATTTCAACAACTTATAAAGGGAAATAAGCTTAGCTGTATCAGATTAGTTGTTTTTTTATTACTAGTGTGGAAGTGGCCAACACTGGTGTCAGCTTATTCAAGCGGCCGAAAGGCATCTGACATAGGAAGCTTAATGACTGCTACAATATGTAACAAAAACCCTGCCCGATCCTTTTAGGAGCAACTCAGACCGTCAATATGAACAACTTTTCCTATGGGACTAATGCTTGAAACTCGAAAAAAATCGACTCTTTCATACAAAAGTGTTCGATGGGCCCGGCAATTGGTAAAAAACTACGACTTTTTCATCGAGTTTCAAGCATTGGTCCCATAGGAAAAGTTGTTCATATTGACGGTCTGAGTTGCTCCTACAAGGATCGGACAGGGTTTTTGTTACATATTGTATAATGATAACAGCCGGGACGCTTCCCGAAGTAAGGTGGAGCTTGAGACATTTTATGCTACTTCTACCCATCCAAATGCGAACCATGCTGGGGCTGCTTAACTCGCTGAAGTACTATCATGTATCTACTCCCATTGCGCCAATCAGCTTCCTAGATTTTTACTTATTTAAAAGTACGAATCATTGAGTACGCAAGTTTTTACAGTAAGTTAAGTCCATGTTTTTTTTACTTCCTATACAATATGCAACTTAAGTATGATTTTTTTTTGTACTATTTCCCTTTTTTTCTTGGGATAATTCCATTTTTAATAGCCATTTAGGTCCAATTGTTAGGCAAAACCCTCCTTTTTTTTTCATGCTATGGAAATGTATAGGTAATGAAAAATTGTGGAGGAAGTTAACACACAAAGCTGACGCCAAATAAGGAAAATTCACGAAAACTTAAGAAAAATAACCTTATACTTAAATACATATATCGACCGACCTCCGTGGCATAGTGGTCACCATGCTAGTCCTCCACCCAAAGGTTCCGGGTTCGATCCCCGGTCAGGGCAAGTTGGAAAATGGCCTTTTTCAAATTGTCCTGGGTCTTGGGAGTTTATTTATATATGTATTTGTTTAAAATATAGTATCGTTGAGTTAGTATCCCATAACACAAGTCTCGAACTTACTTTGGGGCTAGTTCAATCAGTGTAATTTGTCCCTATATATTTATTTATTTCTATATATTAATCGTTACCCTTCCTTTTAACTTTGCCGTTGTCGGGTAAAAGACTGAAATTGTTACAGCTTTATAAAAAAATGCTCTATATTTGTCTAATAGTAAAAATATATAAAAATAAAATAAAATGAAACTTTTTTTCTGCCTTACAATATTGACCCCATTCAGGGGTTATGGAGTATAAAAGTAACGAACGTATTTGAACCCAATCCAAATAAACTTTAATCGAAAGGTAACACCTAGCAGTAATCGTAAAATTAACTTTATGCCTTACTTTTGTCAAACAAGGCTTACAATCAATGCCGGCCGTAGCACTGCCAGTACCCCTGGGCACTTTAGCTAAGGGTGTAGTGAGAACCGACGTTGTACGAAAATGGCAATAAAAAATAAAAAAGACTTGATAGTACATAAACGCAAGAAAAAGACATTGAAATCAAAAGAAATTGATACATAACCGCAAAAAAAGGTAATAGAAACAAGATAAAAACTTGATACTTAACTGTAATTAGAATTTCACCCCCTCTACGCAACCAAAAACATCGCATTTTTTTTTGTGTTTCCGACATCTTACGTTCCTTTTATGCTATTTTGGAACGAAGTTCCTTTTCTGACGGTACTGACTTGGCGGATGGCTAGGCGAAAAAAATGTAAGATATTTCCGTCACTTTTTTCCGTTTCGAATTTAAGTGAAAGTAATTTCACAAGTTTGATTATTTCGTCAAAAGCTTAGTTGGGAGAGTATATGTTTAAAATGGTTGATATTCCCTGTTCAATCCTAGCACACGCTAATTTTAATTTTTATTACATTGTTTAATTTATTATTATTATTATGTTGGTACGCTTTTCAGCCACGGATCAACGAGGACCCGGTTCTTTAAGGAGTTCATGGCCAAATCCAACATAAAGACAAAGGCGTCTTCATGTTGGATAGTACCTTTTATACATATTATTATATTTGATCTAAAAGTGTAAAGCTTTTTCGTCACTTTATATCTGTCTCGAATTAATAATTTACTTCGAAAGTAACTTCGTATAAACTAAATACTCTACGACACTCATGTTCTTTTTTAATAGATTTGTTATGCATTTTGGAGAGTGTTCGAAGGCTCTTTTCGATCTCGTCAAACCCTCACCATTTCTCTATCGGACTACGAGGCGCGGACAGGGGTTTCACCCCTTTGTCGTTGAAATACCTAAGTCTCGAACTAAACGCTTTGACAATTCCTTTTTGATTCGAGTAGCTAAGATGTGGAATGAACTGCCTGCGTCTATATTCCCAGAGAAGTACAGCCCCGGGACATTCAAAAGTAGATTGAATGGGTATCTTTTGGATAGGCATGCTTCATCCTAGTCTTCATCGTCGCTTTCCATCAGGTGAGATTGAGGACAAATGCCTAAACCAATATATAGTAAAAAAAAGGCAAGGTCTCTACTTAGCCCACATATTTGTCAATCCCAACGAAACCTCTTAATTTTTCGAGATAAAAATAAACTAAATTATTCAGGTAATAAGCCAAAAATACATGCCTAATTTTATTCCAACCCATTCAGCCTCCTGACCTGAAAGAGAAACAAACATTCAATGCAAATTTTCTCATTAGGATATAGGTCTGAGGTCAAAGAACCCTTTACCTATATTTTAACAAGCAACATCACAAATGAATGAGAATTGGGTACCCTCGGTTTTGATCGCCCTTCGCTTTTGTATCTAACACCTGGGTCGATCGCCTAACCTAACTCCGCCACTACTCACAATACTCTACGGAACCAATGAAATTGAAACCTTTCTATAACAAAGCGGAATTCCAAAGCTTCAATCCAATCCCGTAAAAGCCCTCTTGGCACTCTAAAAAAAACCTGAAAAGAATAAAGGAGCTTAAGCCCAAACTCCGAACCAACGAATTCGCGATAGCTCATTTGAGTATTTTTGGACATTTCCCTTTTATGTTAAGACTTTAAAGCTTATCAAGACAGGGAAAAATATGTGAGAAATACGTTTAATGGAAAATAATCTTACAAAATAGGCTACTCGACTTAATTTATTCCTGGGCAATACTTTATACGACCAACAAAAAGCACTAACATGAAGTCTTTATTCGAAAACGGCAAGATAATTGATTATTAAAATACCGGACGGATAATCGGACTCGCGCACGTAGAGTTCCGGACCATAATCTATAAAAAATCACGTTTGTTGTATTGGAGGTTCCTTTAAATCTTAAGAAATAATTTTTCAAATGTTCACTCATAACAGTTATAACCAGAGGTCGGAATTAGGTAGAGTTATTTATGTTCTCATATGTATATATGTGTACATATATTTATTTTATGTATGTTGATATATATTATATGTTTAATGGTTTATTTTTCTATATGTACTTATGTAGATATTTATACTTTGTTTACTAAATTATGAATTTCATCACGCCAGCCATACATATTTTCCGCTTGGTCTAATGGTTGACCGGGAGAGAATGCCATATGGCAGTAGGTTTAGTTTAGCATTTTTTTAAATTGTGCAATAAAGTTTAAATAAAAAAATACTCACATTGATTTCATACAGTGATTTCTTTAGAAAAAAGTTATTTACTTCTGTACAATTTAAACCACTGCACGCGCGACGTTGCCAATATGTTAAAACTAATGTAAATGCTTATAAAAATTGTATGTCATTATCTTTGTTTTATTTGTCTTATCTATCTCTGATGTTTTAATGATTATTTATTTTTAATATTGTTGGCAACATGGGTTTGTCCATTAGAAATCCGGGGAAGATCCATATTAATATCAACTTTTCGATGCAAGTACATAAATAACTCTACCTAATTCCGACCTCTGGTCATAACTTTATGTGCGTGGTCTCTCATATCTTTCTAATTTTATAAGTATACTTGATTAAACTTACAAAACATTATTCACATTTACACAAATAATTACATGTAATTACTAGAATCAAAGAGAAAAATTGCGCTTTTTTAATTAAAGAACATAAAAATGTTTACCTACATTCATTATGTTGACGACGATATATATTCCAAATCAAAAAAAAAACACGACTTGTGTGCGATTTTTTGTTTTTAGTACCGAGAGATTAAGCAGTAAATTTGTAGCTCCAAATGTTTTAGGATGAAAACATAGTTTTTCAAGTAGATGAGATTTAAAGTTCTTTAAACCTAAACTTAAAGAAAGACAGACAGAACTCAAGATTCAAAGGCTATGAAGTTCTCGTGCATGCAAGATGGAGCGCGTATCTACTTTGTTGGGAACAAAAACTTACTACCACTTACTTGGTTGGATGTATTCGAAGTTCCACCCGATCTCTCAATCAGCTTTTATGATATTTCTAAAAGGCTTGTGACTTCTTATTCATATTTTAAAAGAATCAAAGTTTTCTAAGTACAAACTAAAGTAATTTTAATATTTTTTTGTATCTACTTTCTTTCTTATCCCGTGTTTTGTTACTAACAATGGTGTCAGATTTTTGCAAGCTGCCTAATGGAAGCTGATGTAGCCTTAATGTCTGTCATATTGTGACAACAGTCATAATTTCACACTTAGTGAAATACTATGCAAAATTCAAAATTCAATTTTTATTCAGTAATTAGACCTATACAGATACCTTTACGCATCAATAACTATTATTTATATTACGTGTTGTGTTCATTAAAATTTTATTAATTTTAAAGAAAAGCTATCTATGCAGGTTTCCTCCCGTTGTTTTACCGAGAGCAAGTGTTGATGGTTGAAAATGGCTGTACACGAGTAAAAACTCAAACGTACAAGTTGCTCTTAGTGAGCATCGAACTTGTGCTTCATAGACGTGGAGCTAGTGCCTTAAGAGTCCCCTGACCCTGGACAGAATCAGACTTTCCCATACAAACGTAGTCTACGTTTTATTTTGAAACGACATGTCGGATATGGGCAAGATTACGTAATTATAAAGAAGGGTTATAACTGGTTACCGACTGTAAAATTATGAACTTAAAAGAGAATATAGTGTATTATATTTGACCATCAATATGGAAAACTTGTACATCCTTATATTTTCTTTCCGGTTCATAATTTTAGTGTAGGAAACAAATTTTTACCCTAGATAATTGCAATTTCTTTAAAATTACAATTTTTTACCGAAATCTGACATGTCGTTATAACTGGTTACCGACTGTAAAATTATGAACTTAAAAGAGAATATAGTGTATTATATTTGACCATCAGTATGGAAAACTTGTACATCCTTATATTTTCTTTCCAGTTCATAATTTTAGTGTAGGAAACCAATTTTTACCCTAGACAATTGCAATTTCTTTAAAATTACAATTTTTTACCGAAAACTGATATGTCGTTTCAAAATAAAACGTAGACTACGTCTGTATGGAAAAGTAATATACTATAATGTGAGGGGATTCTTAACCGCTTAGCCGCTAATCATCATCCTAGCGTATTCCCGGTTGCATCCTCAGCAGTAACGCTTCAGAGTCCGGGGTCCGCTACCTAACCAACTAAATATAACAAGGTTACTGGTTTTTACACAGAGCGACTGCCGTCTGATCTCCGCAACCTCCAAAGGGTAGACCAGATCCAATCCTTGGATAGTTTGATGATCGCTAGATCGACGCTAGATGGCGGTCACGACCCACAGTTTATACGTGCCTTCCGAAATACGGAATCATCTTGTTTTTCGGATAATCAGGTGATTCAAGCCTGCAATATCCTAACCAGACTGAAAACAACTTCTCACAAAGTATGCTTCCCTGTAGGAATCGAACCCATGACCACCGGGTCACAAGGCGAAATCCTTGAGTCCTTGGTTACTGGACCACGGAGTCACTAAAGCTTAATTTTTTGTTCCCAGAACATTTCAGTTAGTCCAAAGTAATAATAAATTAACAATGTCAGATTTATCTAAAAAAAGAAACCGTCATAAATTTCATAAATATCCTAATATTCTGAGATCCTTAGAAGCCCTGTTTATTCCCTTGGGAGCATCGATCATGCGATGATTAATTACGTATTATCGACGTCGTCTATTCAAACTCCATTAGAGTTTGCAAGCGTTTTTTGTTGGCGGAAAGCATTGTGGCGGGAAATTTATATTATAATGAGCTCTATGAATACTATATTATAGATATTGATAAAATATAGTGAGCTGAGTAATATACGATCTAAGATACAATGTATTCAAACCATTTATACCTTTATTATTTCATGAAATACATAGTATGCCTCAAAGACTTCTTCAAAACCTCGTCTCTCAAGGTATTCTATCACTTCATAGATAAATAAAGGTGAATATCGTTTGACACAAAAAATGTCTTGCCAGCCACTTCCGCTTTAGTATAAATAACCTTTTTGATTTGTCCGGGAAGGTTAACATATCTTATACATAACATACTATACATAAAATCTCTTTATTTTATAATATAATACAATGTTACATATTTAATAAATAATGTCAAGTACAATTAAAACCCGCCTTGTATCGTTTCATGTGCAAAAGTACCTAAAACGCTAGCTGCATTACCACGCTTTTTTTATGTCATGAGGCGGCAAACGAACAAGCGGGTCACCTGATGGTAAGTGATCACCGCTACCCATGGACAACTGCAACACCAGGGGTGTAACAGAAGCGTTGCCGGCCTTTCAGGAAGGGAAAATGAAGGGAGAGAGGGGAGGGGCGGGAGGAGGGGGGGCTCCGGCTCTAATAACGGATAGTTTATTACTCAAATTACCACATAGGTTGCTATTCGTACCGAAAACACCTACTGTGCCCGAGGAATGAGCATGAGGTAGTTACAACATAAACAAACATTATCTTGGGGATTCATTCCATACTGGAAAAGTCCTGTTATCGAAACACTTTACATGTGAATCATTCTGTTGACGAATCCTCCGAAGATGAAAAATTCTATCATAGAAGAGTCCATAGTAGAAAAGTCCTGTCATGGAAACTTTCAAGTGTGAAACATTCTGTCGGTGAATCGTCCATAGGAGAAAAATTCTGTCGGCGAATTACTCAAAAACGAATCGTCCTGTTGGTGATCAGTCCATAAGGAGAAACAACGGTCCGAGAAAGCTGGTATAGTAATTATTTTTAAAACATGCTTTCAACTTAAACAATAAACTTAAAAGCTTAGTGCTCCTCAAGAAGAATCCAATGAGCCCAAACTCAATTGGGTTGCGTCGTTTCATTACAGAGTTTCTATGGCCACCTTCCAGCTCCATCATCATATCAGCTCCATGCCATCATAATATTGCATTGTCACGCGATATACGTATGCGTGCAGCATTTCAACTCAATCAGAAACAGGGAAGTGGGTCAAGTTTAACTAAAAAATTTGATTACAGACAGTCCGACAACGGGACAGATAAAACTAAATAAAAGCTTGTAATAAAAAAAAATAATATCTTGCAACACAAATTTAGCAAAATTTTATCTATATCCAATGAAAAAGTAAGGATTTTAAAAGAACAATACAATATTTTCCTATCCATCCTCCTATTGTTCTTACGAATGGCCATTGAAGAGAGGAACAACACGAAACTCCTTGAAAAACTCCGGGAAAGCCTTTTAAGCGCTATGAAAGCTTTATAAAACAATCACGAACAAATATAAGTTAAACGGACAGGGACAAGAAGCTATTAAGTAGTAAGGGAGACAATGGTACTGAAGTTTTGCGGATACAACACTTGATCTAGATTTAAAGTTTTAAAAACTTGTGTCCTTGACCGTAACTCTATATATTTAATATAAATAAACTAAAAACTAATTTCACCCCCAAACTACACAACTGATTTTTATAAAATTTCTATGGGACCACCTGTATAATATGGGTAGACATGAATTTAACAGAGTAGAAATTATGCAGAGTTTAAGCGAATTGGGCAAACAAAATCATAACTAAGAATTGCAAGACACCAACCACGGAACCATTCCTATAGTGTTTGTACAACAATAGTCCGTGACCATGCATTCATACAACAAACAAAAATAATAATAAGAACCTAACCTAAGATAAGATAAAATGAAATTACTTAAATCTAACACTAACAGTCTTTTGGGTACCTCACGTTCAATTCTTAATGAAGGTCTTCCGCGGATTTGAATCCTAAACCTCCCCCCTTTGGCGGCCGCCAAATACCCCAAGAATACACACTTCACCAATTGTTTGGAGAAATCCGCTTCTCTGTTGGTAGTTCACGCACACATATTTCATCAACAATTTACATAGTTCGTCACCAATCCATTACATAGAATTGTCCAAGTACATCAATTTTCACTACGATTTTTAAGGTTCTTACAATATTCTTATTTAATTAGTTCACCTTAAATATACTAGACTCCATGTCTGTTTGAGGTTACAATGATATACAATTGATGTGATTTGATATAATCCGATACATGCGGCCATAGCCTAGCACGCCTCCACTGTGTGACTAGAATTTTGCTTATCTCGCCAGTTGTTTACGCCCGAATCGAGTTTAACCCACAATCAAAATACTTTATCATCGATAGATACAATCAAATTAGACCGTTCACGGTTATTATACTAATTAAAATTATACGCCGAGCGATGTGCCCTCCTAAATAAATCATACAGTGAGTATGCTAACCATTGAAAAAGCGCAAAAAATTTAAAAAAACGTTCATTTAGAAAAAATGCTCTTTAAATCAGTAGAATTATAACATATATTAACCAAACTTATAGGATTTTTCTGAATACAAGGGTCGCTCTTATTTTAAATACGTATGTGGACTACACATTTTTTGGTCCATTAAATAGATTATCAAAAAGTATAATATAAGTATTATTTTTTTCTCTCATTAGCAAATAAGGATGAAGGTACAGTGCATTTAAATTCAGATTTAGATTCAGATCAGCTACGATTTTTAACTAAAGCTGACGTAAATCACTCCCCCGAAACTTTTAAGCTACTTTATAAATAAAGGTCTTTATAATAACTAAATGAAAAAATCCTTTTTTGTATAATCTAGTTGATTTTTATTAATTTATTCATTCATTACATTGCATTACATATGATTTGTGCATAAATATGTTACATACTTTGACTCAATACATATGTACCTTGTCAGGCATTGCAAAGGGACAAGAGGGAGCTAGGAATTATGCAGATATTATCAGAAATTCTTTTATTAATTTTAAAAACATTTTGTAAGTTTTTCATCTTTTATACGCTTAGGCAGCTTATTATATATCTTTACCGACATTGGATAAGGTGCTAAGCTGTGAATTTTTAATTTTGTTGGTATTTGAACCAAGTCATTTGGCTTGCGCGATTTATATCGACGAGGACTGTCACTATGCTTATAAACTTGAGTTTTTGGAATCTTTCTTGATGGACTTAATAAAATAATATATATTTTACCCACTTCACATTCCTATTCTTTGACTCCAGTAAAATCTCTATGTTTTATGTTGATCATCTCACTAGAAAAAAGGACTCAAAACTATAAGAAAATCGAACGGTCAGAGAAATCATTTTATACTCTAGCTTTTAATAAAGACCCGAGTCTCGAAATTTAGACTAATAGGCTAAAGTTTTTTTTTTCATTATTCCTTCTAAATCCCTGCAACCACACTTTCCCTACACACTGTTAACCCCATCGCAAACAGTTAATTGAAGTTAGTGAGTGGCTGTTGAGACCGAATTCAATATTTGAGGCGTAATTGTATAACGTACGAGTTTGCCAACTTTGCTGCTTTACATTTAATTAATTACGGAGAGAATGCACGAAACTTACTGTCATATTAAGGGCTATTAGGCTTGCTACACATATAAGCGAGCCGGCGCGCAGCACCGTCAGTATCAGTAGTTGGGCAGTACTTGTCGAACAACGAAGCTGACCCGAAGCCACTACATTAGGTTTGCCTTCATTGTCACACTAACAGTTGTGCCAATTGGGTAGTTTCTTCGGGTCTGATCGGCACAATTCGATTTTTAGACAAACAAAATATCTTAATAAATAAATACATAGGAAAAAATATACTGAGCTAGCTCAATCAGAAATAGCTTTGGGGCTAGCCTCAAAGTAAGTTCGAGACTTGTGTTAGGGGATACTAACTCAACGATACTATATTTTATAACAAATACTTAAATAGATAAACACCCAAGACCCAGGACAATTTGAAAAAGGTAATTTCCAACTTGCCCTTCGAGTTCAAACCCGGAACTTCTGAGTGATGGAGTAGCATGGTGACCACAATGCCAAAAGCCGACCGGCATAATTCGGCAGTTGTCAAGCCGAGTGATAATGTGCGGCAGCCGAGCGGTTTGTAATTCCAGAACATTCATCTACACATTTTCGCCCGGGTGTGCCGATTAATGCTGGCTCGAACAAGTGTGTAGCAAGCCTCACAGATGAGCGACAGACCTGGTCCGCAACATCTGTTGCCCTTATCAGCGACCGTCTTCGGTGATAGTCAGCGACCGTCGCGCGACAATCGCGGGAATACTATCACTTGTCTGTTACAGTTCATTTGGGGAGATATCGGGTGAACGCATAAATTTTTAACCGACTTCTATAAAGGTGGATGTTATCAATTCAGTTTATGTTAGTTCACCGATTATTCGAAGACGCAAGAACAGCCTTATTTTGTTTGAAAGTGTATACTTGTCAGGTGGTACCATGGAAATTTTATCAAAATCGGTTAAGTAGTTGGGGAGTGTTGTCAGTTTTTAGGTTAGAAAAAATATTGAATACGTATTATACAATAAACTCAGCCTCAAGGTCGATCAGCGCGCTATGGAGAGGGTTTCTCTACGTGATCGAATCAGATCTCGGTGTTTCTGTACGTGATCGAATCAGAAATGAAGAAATTCGTAGAAGAACAAAAGTCACTGACATAGCCCAGCGAATTAGTTCGTTGAAGTGGCAGTGGACGGGACACATAGCGCAAAGAACCGATGGACGATGGGGCAAAAAGGTTCTCGACTGGCAAGTGAAGCGTAGGAGGTCCCACAAGGTCGTCAGACGATCTGACCAAAGTCACTGGAAAGCGCTGGATGCAGGCCACTCTTGTCCGGTCTTTTTGGAAATCCTTGGGAGAGGCCTATGTCCAGCAGTGGACGTTATGCGGCTGAAATGATGATGATGAATAATTTCAAAGGTTATTAAGGTTCAACTGAATGTGAAGCCTTTTCTACTTGTTCACCGGGGCGTAATAGAAAAGGAAGTAGTCTGCCTGTCAGCCTGGCCGCGAGTTTCGCTTCAATGAGCATCATAATATCAGTTGTGTTTGGCATGACATGTGAGCTTTATCACAGAAGGCTGGTAATGTGGTGCCCAATAATGCATGAGATCTATCAATATTAGAACGCATAACGGGACAAAACAATTTATAAGCGATAGCGACCGGCCGTCATTTAATTCTAATACATATACAATTTGATAAATATATTGTTATGGTGCTTATCTTGGTAAAAAGTTGTTTGTTCTCGTAGGTGAAATTGGCCAACAAAAGTGTAAATGTTTTCAAGCTGCCTAAAGGCATCTGAGATTGCTTAACCGGGGCCAACTGCTGTGCCTTCTAAAACACGAAGGATCTCCAGATTTATGCAACTCGTGGTCACCCATACAATCAGCAAGATGCTTGACATGCAACAGCTATAATGAGTAATCGCCTGCGGGGTACAGGGCGTGGGGGTGTGACGAGGGGGCTGAGGGAAGTGCGAGCGGCGGATGTGAAGCGTGCGCCATCTAGCGTTTGCTCAAACCTATCCTGTTAAGTACCTAACCTGTTAGGTACCTATCCTGTTAGGTACCTATCCCGTTAGGTAGGCCCAGTCTGTTCATCATCATTATCTGAGCGCATTCTTCGTTGCATTCTCGGCGGTAACGCATCAGAGTCCAGGGTCCGCTACCTGAACTTAGGTGATTTAACGACGTTACTGGTTTCTACACAGAACGACTGCTGTCGGACCTCCACAACCTAAAGGGTAGATCAGGATAAATCCTAGGATAGGTTTGAACAAACGCTAGATGGCGTTTGATACCTACAGTTTAACGTGACTTTCGAAATAAGAAATCACGTCTTTTTTTCGGATAATCAGGTGATTCAAGCCTGCAATATCTTAACCAGACTGAAAACAAGTTTTTAAATTGTATGCTTCCCAGTGGGATTTGAACCTTCGATCTCCGGATCACAAGACGAATGCTTTGGCCACGGAGGCAGTCAACCAGGCTGGCCAAGTCTGTTATAGATACCTAAATCTCTTCACTTGCACCAAACGTAATGGTAAATTCGATTTACGATAATAGCTGTCGCGATTGGTGGACGCCTGGACGGATGTCGTTATTCATAGCTGATGACGCAGTGCTTAATACTGCCGTAGCCTATCTTACGATAGGTAAGCTTTGTTAAGTTAGGGTGAGAAGAAGACCCCCGAGGAGGGGCCGCTTTGGCGGCCAGCCGCGCCGGGGTTCGCGGATGTATTTCCGTTCCCGTGTCCCCGGCAAAAGCGGTTGAGATGGAACTCCGGAGGTTTTTTAGTGGGTAGGCACGTCGCTCTGGCGTGGAGTCCCACATAACCCGACAGCCTCCCCCGCAGGCTGACGGGTATCCGTAACAGGGATCTTTCCTCCGAAAAAAAAAAAAAAAAAAAAAAAAAAAAAAAAAAAAAAAAAAAAAAGGGTGAGAAGAAGACAAAAGAAGGTTACGCTGTCGCCGGCCGATGTCGCGCGACGGTGGACGACTGTCTCTGGTGGTCGCGTGACAATGCGCTACACATGTCGGTCTTTCACTCCGGGTCAGACAGAGAGGAAAAATGCTCGGGCCATTTAATAACTCAATTAAAAAAGACCTATTACCTAAAGTGTATAAACATGACAAAATGCTCGCGCGGTCTCCAAACTATTTCCGATTGTCATAAAAAATTCTCTCCCCTGCGCTCTTCTCTATCGTAACTGACCCACTGAAATCACGAACTATTAATAATTGTCGCGCAACGATCGCCGACTATTGCTGGCGGTAGCCGACTGTCACCGACAGGCTTCGCGGGCTCGTCTCCAAGAACCTTTATTGCGTTCTCGGTTGGTCAGGGTCAGGGTCCGGTTTCCGGCTCTTTAATCTCCAATTACGCTTTTCTCACTACGTTTTTCGGTATTCTTGGCTGTAAATCGTCAGAACTTGTATTCTCAGATAGGTACTTTAAAGTTTAAAACCGACCTTTTATAACAATGTTTTCATTTTATTCATTCATTCATAAAACTTTATTGAATTACAATTAAAAATTGTTTACAATTGTATAAATTTATCCTGAAGTCTAACTGTTTAACAATAACTGAGAATGCTATTAGCATAGTCCGCCTTTTGTATCGTAGTATTTTGGTAAATTATTATGAATATAAATACTCACTTATTTACATACTGCGCTGGATCAGCTACTCGAAAACCTCCTTCCTCCTCCGAGACGAAAGAACGGCACAATTTTCTGTTCTGAGCGATATCTTGCCAGCTGACAACTTCCATTTCCCGCAGATCAACCTGCACCGTATCGCTCTAGCGATATATGGGTCGACCTTACTGATCTTCGGCCTGATACCTTTTCCATATATGCTGCTTTGACGCCACGATCCTCTTTCTTTCTCAATAGACACACATGATAAATAAAATTAATAAATACAAGTTGATTTGCAGACAAATTAAAAACCCCCGCCGACACCATCTAGTGATTAGTGGCTGAACTACATAATATTCTAATCTGTGGCGCCACCTATTACTTTCTAGGTAAATTACAAACCCAAGCTTTCAAGGATCAACACCGAATAACTTTTAAATGACTGAACCGATTATCATCAAACATGGCTAAGAACTCGCAACGGAAGCTTGCACTTAAAAATACCGCATTGAAATCGGTCCATCCGTTCCAGCGCTACGATGCCACAGACAGACGTAAGCGTCAAACTTATAGCACCCCATTTTTTTCGGGGTTAAAAATAAACAAACAAAGGCTACTTTTTCACATGAAATAAATTTTCACGCCATAGAAAGTTATAGAATTTGAAACATTTTATTATCATTATTTAAGCCTCAACGTCCACTGCTGGACCTCTCCAAAGGTTTTCCAAAATAACTGATCTAGAGCGGTACTGTATCAGGAACTTTTCAGCAACCTAGGTCAGAGTTTCCATTTCTGAAAAACGGAGTCACCTAAACGAATGGATTTTCCATACAAAAAACAGTTCGTTTAGTGACACCGCATTTGAAACATAGTACCTCAGGTCGTCTGACCATCTAGTGGATGGGTGTCCTAAGTGTCATGTAAAACAAGAGATAAAAATTTACATTTTTCAAAATGTTATAGTACCATAACATTTGACTTCATTCCGTTTCCGCGCCATCTATCATCCGTTCCTAATGCGTGCAAATGTCCCGAAGGAGAACTGTCAGGCAATGTAATATTATGTTTCGTTTTTTGTTTTGTTCTTTTTTGTTGTTAATACTTTATGATTGAGTGCCATAAATATATACTCAGGTATTTTTAACCCCTGATGAAAAAGAGAGGTTCTATAAGTTTGACATGTCTGTGTATTTGTGTGACTGTCTGTGTCATATTAGCGCCTAAACGAATTGGCCTATTTTGATGCGTTTTGAAAGCTGACTTGATCGAGATGTTTTTGGCCTAAGAATGATGGAAATCAGTTCATTGGTTTAAGTGTTATGGGGGGTGAATACTTAAAAGTCGGGGTTTTTTTTATGTGCCTAAAAAATATTTTTGTATGGAAAAAAGAACTTTACGCCTATTGTTCTAGTACAATTTGTATTTGATTAAGTAACTATAAGATAAGATAAGATAAAATTACTTTATTGCACCAACTTAGAATGACAATAATCAAAAGTACATTTAAAATCTAGTAGGTAAAAAGGCGGGCTTACTAAACTAAAGCGATTTCTTCCAGCCAACCTTTGGGTAGAGAAAACTATATAAGATTTGGGGGAGTTGGCGCAGTTAGAGTATTACAGTGAAGAAGAATATAAGTATACCATAAATAATAGGAGTACATACTATTGCAAATAAATAAAATCAAGCTTGAATAACACCTTTTAAGACACCAACTCTTATCTAATGCAAAACACAAGACAACCTTTAAATGCGAAATATCTGTTTAACACGAAAACTGTTAAACCAGTTTTTTAGCAATCCATTTCCCAAACAAAAACGTTCGAAATCCTAACTCCAAATGATATTCAGATATCACTTTACGTCCGATGTAGTAGCGATTGCGGTAACAATTTATACATGGGTTTTGTTCAGCGCCATCCATTGTTCATTTCGGCTAACCGGCCAACAGTATCGGACGTACAATCGCGAACAAATAGCGTAATTTGTCTTGTTTTTTGCTTTATATAGCCAGTGGAAACATACGGGCGCAAATTTTGAGGCGCTTCTTCAATATTTCTATTACTTTTCATGCATTTAGACAGCTTGAAAAAATCGAAACCGGTGTAGCCACTTACGCAACACACACGAAAAACAAACAAAACATTATTTTAATGCGAAAAAATAACTATATTTAACGTTTCTGTCTTTTAAATTAAATAGACAACATTGTTAAGGGGATACTTTAATTGTTTGGGATGCAGTGCTGTCCCCATTTAAAAAATTATTTTAATGTAAACGGAGACATAATTTAAAAATTTTTCGTAATCAAGCCCTAGATATCCCTCCAAATAGTGTATGATGAACTGAACATTTACTTTTCTACGCACATATGCGAAAAACGGCCACTTTTGGTTAGTGTGCGTATACAGTATGTAACAAAAATTATGTCCAATCCTTGTAGGAACAACTCAGACCGTCAGTATGGACAACTTTATTGGTCCAATGGGAAAAGTTGTTCATGTTGACGGTCTGAGTTGCTCCTACAAAGATCGGACAGGGTTTTTGTAACATTTTGTATAAGCTTCACGTTCTCACTATAAACAGTAGTTCATAAAATAGTTTGCAGGGTTATCTAGGGCTTGGTCACGACAAAAATTTGAATGATATCTCCGTTTCCTTTCAAATAATTTATTTTAAATCGGAGCAGCACTGAGCCTCGAAAAATTCAAGTATTAAGAAAAGTGAGAGTAGTCTTGCCTTTTTCTAATACCTTAGTTTCAATTTGTACATCTGAACATGATGTTTGTCACAGAACGATTATATAGAAATACATAAAGAAAAATGCTTTGTGGCTGCATTTAGCATCGTGCTTTTTTCTTTCTCCCGTAGTAGCGTGGGGGATATGCCGTTAAATAATGATTGACGTTTACAATATTAAAATGCTCAGAACAAAATGTAAATTGAAAATATGTGTAAATTTCGCCACGAGTGGAATTTGAACTCACAAGTGCACTTCCTAACTTTAACTTCAAATGCTAACGTAATGTATTCGTCTGGTTGATTCGAAGTCACGGTAGCACAATAATAGAAGTACACTCACAATACAGAGGCGAGGGGCGTGAATTCGAATCTTATAAATTTATTTATTTATCAAAATCTTTATTGCCCACTATGGATTAATAAGTAAAATTTATGAGTCAATTTATAAGAAAACAGAAAAAAAAAACAATTTAACAGCGATAGGCGCTTCAAGATGTACTTAAAATACAGGGAAGGGGAGGGGGTATCAACCCGAAAGTAAACACAGAAGGGAGTAAACATACTAATCAATGTGAACAACTTTTCCCACCATACAACTTGGATCATCCCCGAAATCGTAAAAAAAATCTTCATCTCCATACAAAATTAAACACCTACCGTGCCAAAATGTATGAAGCTGCAGATTTCAGGGATGGTTCCATAGTAAAAGTTGTTCACATTGATTAGTATGTTTACTAACTTTCGGGTTGATACCCCCTTTCCGTTGTATATACAAGTTTACCTTGATACATTCGTGAAATACACAGACACTCATGCACATAATAAATACACATACATTTAAAAATTACATAAAAATACATACATACATATACATAGTACAAATGTTTTGATATAATGACTAGTTCGGCTGTAAAAAAATATGCGTGTGAACTTTTTTCTTAGAAAGAAATCTGTTTGAGATACTATTGATGTCTTCCGGTAAGGCGTTCCAGAGTCGTGTAACTTAAAGAGTAAAAAGAGTTAGACATAAATTCGGACAGAAATATTACTGGTTTTGAAATTTTTTATAACATACTTAATTGAGCCATTAAATAAGTTCGAAAGAATTTCGAACCGTATGTATTCGCGGCGATAGCGCGAGAAACAAAAGAAAAAAGGGCTTTTGATTGTCCCCGGACATGAATATGCATCGATATCAAAGGGTGTCCGCACTAAACTACAGCGTGTGCTTGTTTACTGGTGTGTGGCTCCAAACTTCATTAGCTCTTTTCTTTATTGATGCTATATGCGTGTAGACTGAATTTTCTCTTTCGATTATCAGGTAGGTATAATCTTATTACATTCTTGTAGATAGTAATAAATATATACCTTGCTATTTAGTTTACATATTCTGTCGCACTACCCAAATTATTTTCTACTCGGTGCAATGAACGCCATATGGCGTTAAGGCCGCCATTTGTACACTTTTCTTCCGCATTCAAAAGTTTAAAAAAATAAATAAACTATTAAAAAAATCTGTGAACGTATTTTACAAGCTTTTATTTAGTTTCACTTGTCCCGTTGTGTGTCTGTCTGTCGATCAGTCAGTCTGTCTGTAATCAAATCTTGCAAGTTAAATTTGACTCACTTCCCGGTTTCCGATTGAGCTGAAATTTTGCAAGTATATGTATATCGCGTGACAATGCAATATTGTGATGACTAGAGCTGATCTGTTAATGAAGTCAGAAGATGGCCATAGGAACTCTATGATGAAGCGACGAAATCCAATCGAGAATGGGCTCGTTTGATTCGTGTTGAGGAGCACTTTAAACCTTTAAATCATTGTTTTAGATAAAAGCTTGTTTTAAAAAATATATATTTTAGTAACTACTTGTTTTCTGTTCTCTGACTAACAACTTTTCTTTACTTAAAGACTAACCCTGTTATTCATAAAAATTAAAAACCGTTTGCTAAACCTATTTTAGTAAAAATATCTTTTGTCCCTTTCCCTCTTTTTAAAATTTGACATAGTAAAAACGAGACAAAACACATTTTAACTAAAAGAGGTTTAGCAAAGGTTTGATAACATTTATGAATAGGGGGGTAAGATGCTACAGCCACATCGTTTGAATGTCTCCGTCTTTTTTATGACCACCTACTTCATGACCATTGATTCAAGATTCAAAAGATTCAAAAGATTGAAATGTTTATTCAGTAATTAGACCTTTACAGGCACTTTTACACGTCAATAAGTATAATTTATGTTACGTGTAAAGTATATTAAAATTTAATTTATTTTTAAAGAAAAGTTACCGATATCAGCGCTTCGTAACGACCACTGCTGAGAAGAAACGCCGAAAGTAACTCATTTTCACAGTATTGGTCGCCTACTCGCCAGAAGGGCTTTGTCATATTATTATAATTGTCTTTTAATTAATAAATACTTATAATATAATACAATGTTGACACATTATAACATGTAATGCTTGCGAACAAGTAAACAAACATAAATTGCGTAGTAAAAAATATTAAGTAGTCAAAAAAAGCGAAGCCGAGCTGACCAGTCCCTCCCGGCAGCACCCGTTCACGAGTTGCCGCACGGATCAGCCATCGTTAAACTCAACCATATTAGAGGGAATCCAACGACCCGACCAGCGACGCCACCACCGGATTGGATATTTTAGTGA
Source organism: Acrobasis suavella (assembly GCA_943193695.1). NCBI lineage: Eukaryota > Metazoa > Arthropoda > Insecta > Lepidoptera > Pyralidae > Acrobasis > Acrobasis suavella. The sequence goes on from OW971944.1 coordinate 3,668,539, forward strand.
GCATGAAAAACCCGAACTCGCAGACCTTAGTTACCCTTAGATATCCTAGTTGGAGAAGGAAAACGCGCCCTGACTTTGAAATAGCACAGATTTTGAAGGATACAACCAGGAACGGGATGAGGAAGACGCTAAGTTCTTAATAGAGTGATTTATTTTTAACACTGGTGTCAGTTTTTTCAAGCTGCTATTTACCAGAGTCGCAAAAAAAAAACAGATAATTTTACAAAGTCATGTTTGTTTTGTTTTAGTATTTATTCAATGTTTTTGTTTGATTTAATATTTTTTTCTCCCATTCTTTACTTGTTATAACCATGTTTAAATTATTGATTTATACGTTTTATTCACGCTAAGGCTGTATTAACCATAGACCCAGTTAGTAATTCTATGCTCGTGCTCATCAAAAAAACATTTTTTCTATGGTACTCATTCAAATGATGGCCCTACGTCAATTTGTTCGGTATTACTTTTCCTCTTGTGAATCCGTTATTGTTTTTGTGGTCTTTTTAAGACGAAGTGGTAGCTAAAGTGGCGCCCTCAATTGAAATAAATTGTTTGAAATTAAAAATGGTGATAATTAAAAATTTGATTTGTATCACTGTCTAGAAAGACCTTTAAACTATTTTATGAATAACCTTTGAAAGTAATATTGGTAGTCCGTCGAGTTTTAAAACGGGTTTTTGCCAAAAGTGGCCACTTTTGGCGTTTTAAAACTAGACGGACCATTAGTAATAATTTCAAAGGTTATTCATAAAATAGTTTAAAGGTCTTTCTAGACAGTGATACAAATCAAATTTTTAATTATCACCATATTTAGTTTTAAACAATTTATTTCAAATGAGGGCGCCACTTTAGCTACCACTTCGTCTTAAAAAGACCACAAAAATGATAACGGATTCACAAGAGGAAAAGTAATACCGAACAAATTGACGTACGGCCATCATTTGAATGAGTACCATAGAAAAAATATTTTTTTTGATGAGCACGAACATAGAATTATACCCTGCGGCCACGTGGTTCGACAACGTTGTCCGACATATCGGACGACGAGGAATTTTGATTCCTTGCTGTCCGACATGTCGGACTATATGGATATTTTTATATAATCCATAGAGAGTACGAAATACGCGCCAGTGCTTTAATTGTGTACTACGAAAATTGGATTTTTCTTTTAGTTAACTGTGTTAATTCGTAAGTTTTAGTAAATAGTATTTACTAAGCACTAACGTAATATTTTATTTTGTTACTATTTCTCACAGTCTTCGACGTCAGTGGGTAACCATAGATATCCAAGTTGCAGAAGAAAAACGCAATTCTGGATTTGAAATAGCACAGAAAAGGATACATCCAAGAACGCTATGAGATGAGGTAGACGCTCATGCGAGAATTAGCCAGAATTATATTTTTGTAGAGATTTTCACTTTATTTTTTAAGTAGTTATCGCTGACACGACTTTACAAGACTGATAACAATACCGTGAGGGATGACGACAGAATCAGAAAATTTTTATTGTAATTAGTCCGTCTTTTAGATTATCCAAAAATAATGTACCCATATTTTTCAGTTTACTATAAAAGTAAAAAATTACAGAGATACGGAGCATCAAGGTTCCGAAGATGGAGCTTGCGACTTCACCGCTTTGTAAAATCATACCTAGCCGTGACATCATGCGAAATTTCAATGCGTTGTATCTCTGTCAAAAGAAATAATTGGCCAAGTGTGTCGGGCCACGCGCAGTGTAGGGTTCCGTAATTACGAATGCCAACTTTGAGTTTATGCCACTAAAAACTTATAAAAACTAATTTTCTTTTGAATTTAATGAAATTTTCCTTTTACGAGTACATTTTATAAGTCGATCGCCTATAACTTTTTAATTTGTTAACCCTACTAAGCTCTGATAAATTTTCTTTAAATTTCGTAATATAAAAAAATTCACGGCTATAGTAAATAGCTGTGAATTTTTTCACGTGTCCATATATAACCGTTTAGCAGATAGAGAGGGGGTACACTTGACTCTAACAAAAATTTTCACTTTAGAACCAAATATTTCAGAAACGAATCCCTAAATCTAAAAATACTGTTCACAAGCTCAAAATATTTTTGAAAGACCTATTCAACGATACCCCAAATGATTCTTATTTAAAGTCAGCTAAAGCAGTTTTCGGTGGCAGCTCTTGTCGGTGGAGTTAAATGGAGATACCTTGAATTCGTACGATTCAGTACTGGTAAAAGACCAATGCTAAATCGTACGAATCAAAACTCAAGTTCCTGTACTTTTCCAACTAAGAAAGCAAACACTGCCAACAAGATGGTAGTTTAAACCGTACTGAACGGAGTCGGGCGTCGATTCTAAACTTCAGAGAGTACCAATTCGAGTTAAAAAGAAAAAGAGAAGTAAGAGGAACAAGCTTAAAAGTTAAAAATACTTTATTGCGACAAAACACATAAAAATACCTTTGAAATATGAAAACCAGATGTACAATAGGCGACCTTATCGCCAAGGCAATTTCTTGCCAATTATCTCACCTAAAGGTCGCCTACTTTTGGTTGGCAGGATTGGCAAATAAAAATAGTAATAAATAAGTGGTTTTTAATATCACCATGTACATTTTCTTAAAGGTTAATGTCACATATTAGAAGATCTGAATCATGTTGATAGCCGAAGCCACTAGCAACCCATCACTATTTTGATTCCCTTTTCCATCTGACCATTACGCTAAGCATGGCCTTTGGGTCATCCCTGGCTCTGTCTACCTCATCAGGTGTACGTGATAATATATCTGTATTATGTAACGCAACTGGTCCATTCAAATTTTTTTCTGTTATCCCAGACTAGCATGGAAGAGCCCATTAAGTTAATTCGTGTGTTATATGTGATGAGATAATTCATCAGGGTGATTTGAAATCACGGTAGCACAATTGGTAGTGCACTTACTGTTAAGGGGCTACCTGAATTTTCCGGGGTCCAGTGCTGCCCTCATTAAATAAATTATTTGATAGAAAACGGTGAAGGTAGTGAAAGTGAGAACGTGAAGCTTTTCTACGTACATACGCCAAAAGTTGCCGTTTTTCGCAATTGTGCGTAGAATAGCTTCACGTTCTCACTTTAAACTGTAAAAAATAATTCATAAAATAGTTTGAAGTGTTATATAGGGCCTGGTCAAGACAAAATTTTGAATGATGTCTTGGTTTACTTTCAAATAATTTATTTCAAATGGGGGCAGCACTGGACCCCCGAAAATTCAGGTATCCCCTTAACGTGAGGGACGCGGGTTTGAATCCCACTTGAGGCGAAATTTTTCGATCCGATTTTAATACTGTTTAAAATCAACAATTTAACCTTAAGCATTCGAAATAAATGTTTAAACAAGTAATAATAATAAAAAAAAACCTTTTATCTAAAACAATGAACTTAAAAATGTAAAGATCTCTTCAAGACGAATCAAACGAACCCAAACTCGATAGAATTGCATTGTTTAGAGTTTCTATGGCCACCTTCGGGCCCCATCATCAGATCAGCTCCATGTTATCACAATATTGCAATATCACGCGATATACGTATGCGTGCAAAATTTCAGCTCAAACGAAAACCGGGAACTAGGTCAAAAACTTGCAAGATTTCATAACAGACAGAAAACGGGACTGGTGAAATTAATAAAAGCTTGTAACAAATAATTTTACAAAAACCAAAAACCCGACTGCCTATTTTCATTTTTATTTTTTTGTTTTTTTTATTTTTATTTTGGTATACCAAGTGTCACTCTTACAGTAAATACGAATCTAAAGACACCTCTCAATCTAAAATCCATAGAGCCGTTCAGGCTGCAGAGCGTGCCAAACATTTGAATTTGGCGCCAAAAATCCGCCATTTTGTTTTTTTTTTATTATTTTGATATACCCAGTGTCACTCTCACAATAAATACAAATCTAACGACACCTCACAAGCTAAAATCCATCAAGCCGTTCAGGCTGCAGAGCGTGCCAAACATTTGAATTTGGCGCCAAAAATCCGCCATTTTGTTTTCTTTCATTTGATATATGCAGTGACACTTTCACAATAAATACGAATCTAACAACACCTCTCAAGCTAAAATCCATCGAGCCGTTCAGGCTGCTGAGCGTGCCAAACAATTATACATACATACTCTCGAAAAACATAACCCTCCTTCTGGCGCAGTTGGGTAAAAATACGTGCACCGTGTCAACATCAACACTCGTTAAAGTCGAACAACAAACAAGACGGCGACGATGCAACTTGATCATGAACACTTTAAGCTCTTCCGTGTGCCTTTCTGTTTGAGTTGAAACGACAGTTTTGGTTCCGCAGTCAAAAAAGTTTATTCTACACTGGCTGTTGCTTTACATTTTCTGAATTGTAAATTATTCTATAAGTTAAAGGTTATAAAACTTTTCGCACAAATGCATTTCCTTCTTCTTCTCCTTCTGCTTCTTCTTATCGAGTCGAAATGGCTCAAATTAGATATTGTTACCAGAACCTAGCTACGGCAACCGCCCTGTCATTAGCCACATTCAGATCTGCCTTAGTACTAGGAGTCGGATAGTTGGGACATGACAAAAGATGATAGATGAATTGTGCACAAACTGTTGCCAGAGTTCCAATCCCATGGCTCTGCTCTCCCGGCATCGCCCTGTACCAAATCGGAGTCTCTTTAAAGATTTCTAAACAGTCCAGGGGAGATCCTTACCCGGGGGGATTAATTAAAATTAAAAATTAACAAAATAAATGCATTCCCAAGGAGAGTAAAAGTCACGCAGAGTCTGGTTGTAAAAATTTTTACACAAAGCATTCTCAAGGAGGGTTAACGTCGGGTAGAGGCCAGTGAATTTTTTTTTTTGTACAACTGCATTCACAAGCTACATGCCGTGACTAATTGGAGGCATGAAATATATAAAAAATATACCATTTCATACATTGCCTAACAGAGATTCAGGTATTGTGTATATTTCCTGCATTTCACACATTGCCGGTAACATATAAAACATAGAAGGGATATACGCGTAATAAATCCACAGACTACTCAACCTAAATCAAACCACGGGTTTTACTAGATCACTAAAGTAAAATAAAGATAAATAACAGTAAAAATACAAAAAAAAAATTCGACCTTTCCATACAGGGCGGCTACTCTCTTTTGTATGCCGATTTTTGTGTTTTTACTGTTATTTAGTCTTTCATTATATTATAGTGATCTAGAATAGCCCGTGGTTCGATCTATTACGGGTATGTCCCTTCCCCGTTATATTTAAATGGGGCTGAGCGCGATAATTCAAAGACCAACCAAAAGATATATTACGAGTATCACAGCCTTATCCCTTACCAACAAGGTAGCCGAAGAACAGGGCCGTAAGACCTAAGGACGCATTCAGACGACACGCGCACGCCTAGCGCACGACAAGCGCATTTTAAAAAGGCGGGGCGGAGGCAAGGCGGAGGCAAGACGAGGCGTACGCGTTTGGACTTCGTTAAATGCAATTTGAGTTGAATTGATGTGTGATAGACAAACAAAGGCGCAGACATACAAAGGGAAACAGACCAAACATTACATGCTTAGAACGCGTGGCAATTTTTCACTCGTAGCTTATTTTTAAGAGCAGCCTTCCCGTCTTACTTTTCATACAAACGCTCGTACGTAATTATGGCGTCGCAACAGATTTTTCTTGAAAAAATTTGAACTAACAGATATGTTGTGCACTATTTCAAGGTCTCTATCGAAATAAAAAAATTAAATTTGGAAAAACACATTCAGTACCTATACGCCGCTTTCGTAATTTTTGCACAAATTTTACCTGAACTTCGACCGTTCATAAAGTAGTCATAGATTGTAAAAATAAAAAAAATCGATAGAAACCTCGCAAATGTAATGAAAATTTTAAATATAAAACATTTATTTCACACACTTGTAAGGCTTCCTGAAAAACAAGTTTTATGAAATTTCCGCACCCTATCAATAGTTAATATTTGTTCAATGGATAGTTAATAATAATACTAATTTCATTTAATAGAATGCAAACCGTGCCCTAAGGCTCTATCTCTCTCTTTTTGGTTTGTCTCTTTTTCTAGCATTGCCCTGGATGAAACAACAAGCTTTTTAAACTATGCTCGCGTTATTGACAGAGCGGCCGGGAAGGGCCGCCTTAAATTGACATAATAATATATTTAGAAACAGTTATTGGAGGTTTTTTGTGTACTAAGTGCTCTTTCATATTCATAAGTATAGTACTTTACTCATGTTGTTCCAAATATTACCAATTATGTTAAAGAAAACCAACAAAACTTATGTAGCTTAAGTGTAAATTTATGCCACGCGGCATTCTTTGTATTATACAATAATGTTTTGTCTGCTCCAATTTATATGTTTGTGATTAAAGGACTCAAATTATATGCAACAAATTACAAAGTGTGCTAGGCTTGGGCTAGGCGTGCGCGTGTCGTCCGAACACGCCCTAAAGGCCATGTTTAGTATGTCACATGTCAACACTCGTCGGAGTCGAACAACAAACCACCGTTGACGATGTAACTTGATCTTGTCACAGAATAAATACTAGTACTCACGTACAGAAGTCTTACTCAAAAAAGAAATTCAATGAAATATCTACTTAATGTGGTTAGAGCTATGGTTCAATTTAGCTCGCGTCAGAATGTCTCACCTCTTCGTTTAGATACCTAGACATCCATTGCAAGTCAATTTCATTCTTATAACTCTGGATAAACGATTCATATAACTGAATTTTCCCCTTCGAAGTGGTCTCCGCGCGTATAGTAATAATGTAGGCATATTTTTGATACCTTAACGGAAAGTGACACAGGCCTGGTTAGGCGAGCGCGTGTCGTTCGAACACGCCATAAAGGCCATGTTTAGTTTGTCACATGTCAACACTCGTCGGAGTCGACCAACAAACAACCGGTTACGATGTAACTTGATCTTGTACACTTTAAGCGCGCCTTTCTAACGACAAACTCTTTGGTTCCGTAGTCGAACAAGTTAATACAACGTGGAAGGAAATTTACTTGTAATAAATCGAACCACAGGCTATACTAGATCACTGTAGTATATTAAAATTAAAATAACAATCAAACAGCCAAAAAGATTTGACATTCACATACAAATTGCCCGGGCGCCTGCACACTTTTGTATGAAAATGCCGAATTTTTGGATCGAAGTTCCTTATTGCGCGTTGCGAAAGGGAGCTAGACGGAAAAAATTAAGACCAAAAGTTGTAACGATACTTTTTGTTCATTCAAATTTCTGAAGATAATAAAAACTTGATTTTAGAACGCAGAAAAGAGTTTGAATGTAATTTAGACCTATTTATATTTATATTTTACTTCGTTCCATCCGGGTGTCCCTTGACACCTCTTAAGTTTTTGGAACAAAGTTCCTTATCGCGCGTTGCGAAAGGGAGCTAGCCGGAAAAATTAAGACCAAAAGTTGTAACGACACTTTTTGTTCATTCAAATTTATGAAGATAATAAAAACTTGATTTTAGAACGCAGAAAAGAGTTTGAATGTAATTTAGACCTATTTATATTTATATTTTACTTCGTTCCATCCGGGTGTCCTTTGACACCTCTTAAGTTTTTGGAACAAAGTTCCTTATCGCGCGTTGCGAAAGGAAGCTAGACAGAAAAATTAAGACTAAAAGTTGTAACGACACTTTTAGTTCATTCAAATTTATGAAGATAATAAAAACTTGATTTGAGAACGCAGAAAAGAGTTTGAATGTAATTTAGACCTATTTATATTTTACTTCGTTCTATCCGGGTGTCCCTTGACACCTCTCAAGTTTTTTTTTTTGTGTTTTGGCTGTTGCTTTTGTTTCAATATACCATAGAGATGTAGTATTGCTCATGGTTTAATTTATTACGGGTATATTCCTTCCACATTGTATACTAATAACATAATAATATGCCTCGTGTACAAACATTGTTAACATGAATGTGCCTTTATTTTTATTACGAGCTTTTAATTAAGGGGCTACATGAATTTTTAGGGGTCTAGTGCTGCCCCCATTTAAAATAAATAATTTGAAAGAAAACGGAGATATCATTAAAATTTTGTCTTGATCAGACCCTAGATAACCGTTTAAACTATTTTATAAACTATTGTTTACATTTGAAAGTGAGAATATGAAGCTTTTCTACGCACATACGCCATAAGTGGCCGTTTTTCGCAATTGTGCGTAGAAAAGCTTCACGTTCTCTCTTTAAACTGTAAAATATAGTTCATAAAATAGTTTGAACGGTTATCTAGGGTCTGATCAAGACAAAATTTTTAATAATATCTCCGTCATCTTTTAAAAGATTTATTTCAAATGGGGGCAGCACAGGACCCCGAAAAATTCAGGTAGCCCCTTAACTCGCTGTGCATCTTTGTGTTTGTTTAGATCAAATTTTGCAACTCAATTTTTATCCAGCTATCCTCAATCGCTTGAGCTGAAATTTTGCATACCTATGTGAGTCGGATGACAATACAATATTATGGAGTCAATGAGCTGTTCTGATGATGGAGCAGAGAGGTATTCAACGGAACTTAGTTATAAATCAACATAACCTCATTGAGTAGATCTCGTTTGATTTGTGTTGACGAGCACTTTATGGTGGACGATGTCTAAGGTCTGATCATGGAGACAGAAGGTGGTCGATGGAACTCAATAATAAAACGACGCAATTTCATCGACTTTGGGCTTGATTCATTTGTCTTAATAAGTTAAATACAATAAAAACTTCAAATCCCTAGTTAAATCTTATTTTCTATCCTTATGAAAAGTTAATATATATCCTTCTCTTGTTTCCATCACTTCACCTCGTACTGTTAATACATATTTTTTTCTGTGTAAATTGTATGTATTTATGTATGTTTATTATAATTATTGTAAATAAGTATTTTTGTATTGACCACCCCGCACTACCTAACTTCCCATTACTATTTTCTATAGAACGAGGTTGCCTGGAAGAAATTGCTTAGCGATAAGGCTGCCTTTTGCGCATTGCCTAGTTTTTGAAATATATGTCCTGTATTTATTTATTTAGTGCAATAAAGTTTATTGTATTGTAAATTGGCCTTATAATAAAAGCTTGTCAAAAACAATTTTTTTTTTTAAATTATAACTGTCGTCTCATTGGCTCTAAGAATTTCTAGGCTTGTAGTACCGTAAGTTCGATTGAGACAAATTCTCCGTTAGCACTTCTAATAGAAGTGCTAACTAAATTCCTGTTAGACCTACCACCAATTTCTCGCCCACTGCCACTTCAATCTATGGGGCAAAAAGGTTCTCAAATGGCAAGCGTACTGGCAAGCAAAGCACCCACAAGGTGGTCAGAAGACCTGACCAAAGTCGCAGCAAAACGCTGAATGCAGCAGTTTTGGGAATCCTTGGAAGAGGCCCATGTAAGTGTTATGAATACCCGGGAACCATGGCAGAGGGGTGCAGGGCACCAGCAGATTCTACGTTCTAAGAACTGGGCTGGTTCGAAAACTGAAGCCGACGGCAGCTCCTCACGCAAGACAGGACCGACCAATTCGGCTCTAATTGCGGAAAAATGTCCTCGAGAGAAATGAAATGTTTATTTTGCATAAGTGTCGTACAATATCGGTGTTGTAAGTACATTAACTCAGGATCGTTAACTTGCTGTTTCCAGCATGCAAAAATATTAATATGTTTTTGCAACAGACAAAATAGTACCTAGTCAAATAAATGCCAAGATAATACAGTACAGTGCCAGTTATATGAATATAGAAAATTTACAGAGTTACAATTAAATTCTGTTTGGTTCTCAATATTCATTAATACTATAAAAATTCTATTTGGTCAAATTCTATTTGGTTCTAAATATTCATGAATAGTATAAAAACAATTTTCAACGAGCCAATCATGTAATTTCTTTCTAAAAAGTCTATTAGATAGGATAGGTAGTAAAAAGTAAGTGTCGTGCGGCAGAAAATTACGAAATTATTGTAAAATTATTTGATAGATCTCCTATGTTTTATCGTAGAGTTAACTGAACATTGCCATAATGCTAAACAGGCAATTTAGCTGTTTTCTCAAACTTACATTTTCCGTACAAACCGAGTTCGTTGGCTGTCACTGCATATGACTTATGCATCCGCTTCGAAAATGCAAAGTTGCGAAGAAAACTGTGAAATCATAATAAGATATTTGGAGCACTAAATTTAAAATTTAACATTACACGGCTGAGGAAGCGATGAAATATGGTGTCTCGAGCAGATCTATAAATTGTTTGTACATTTTGCGAATGTTCTGTACGCCGTTTTGTCATTTTTGTAGTAGCAAAGTGAAAATCAAAAGGAATAAAGAAAAACACAGTCCGTCTTATTATAAAAACAGGACTAACTTTGTTACTAGGTTTAAACCATTATCCGCCCAAAATAAACTTGGCATTGACATGTGAGATATTACTAGATGTCAACTTGATTTGGTCGGATAATGGTATAAATCTAGTAACAAAGTTAGGCTGGGTTTTATAATAAGACGAGTGACTTTATTATATTACTAGCTGATGCCCGCGACTTCGTTCGCGTGGACTTTATGACTCCGGCGTATTAATATGAATAAAAACTAATGAGAGAGAGAGAGAGAGAGAAAGAGAGAGAAAGAGAGAGAAAGAGAGAGATAAGAAAGTACTTGTTACAGTGTTAGGAGTTAAAAGTCAATATTATTTTAATTCTTTCCTTTGGGAGCCAATATGAAAAGAGCTAAAGCATTACTAACCCTGAAGAAAGCCACATTAAGTTGGCCATGCGAAAAACCAGTCCTTAGATCCACATCAGCAGCTGTAAGCCTCTAAAACTGTGACTTATTTTCATAGCAGAGCAAGTAAACACATGGAACTGTGTATTTTCAAAAGGAAAATTGTTAGGGATGAGTGGCATACGCGGAATAAATACAGTTTTACTGGCACCACTCACAGTAAACTTTAAGTGTCTCAGCAGACTATGCCGAAGTTTAGCGGCTAAAGTTCAGTGTTTAAAGTTCGGTGGGGATGACACACTAAATGAGCTGAAGTTCAGCCGCTGAAGTTCGGTGGAAACGCCGGACAGTAGTGATGTGCCGATATGAGAATCTTCCGTCTTTGGCGCGTCTGCGGCGAACGGAAACGGGAGCGGAAGAGGGAATGGAAGTGGAAGAGGGAACGGGAACGAAAGCGGAAGCGGGAGCGTAAGCGCGAGCGGGAGCGGAAGCGAGAGCGTAAGCGCGAGCGGGAGCAGAAGCGGCAGCGGGAGTGGCAGCGGCGGCGGCAGCGGCGGCGGCGGCAAAGGCTTCGGCGGCGGTGGCAGCGGCGGCGGCGGCGGCGGCGGAAGCGGCAGCGGCGGCGTCGGCGGAAGCGGCGGCGGCGGCGTCGGCGGAAGCGGCGGTGGCAGTGGCGGTGGCGGCGGCAGCGGTGGCAGTGGCGGCGGCGGCGGTAGCGGCGGCTGCGACGGCGGCGGAAGCGGCGGTTGCGACGGCGGCGGGAGCGGTGGCGGTAGTTGCGGCGGGAGCGGGAGAGGGACCGGGAGCGGAAGCGGGAGCGGAGGCGGGAGCGGAGGTGGGAGCGGAAGCGGCGGCGGCGGCGGCGGGTGAGGCGTCGATAGTGTCGGCGGGAGCGGGAGAGGGAGCGGGAGCGGAAGCGGGTGCGACAGCGGGAGCGGAAGCGGCGGCGGCGGCGGCAGGTGAGGCGTCGGCGTCGGCAGCGGCGGCGGCGGTGGCGGCAGCGGCGGCAGCAGCGGCGGCAGCGGCGGCAGCAGCGGCGGCAGCGGCGGCAGCAGCGGCGGCAGCGGCGGCGGCGGCGGCAGCGGCGGCGGCGGCGGCGGCGGCGGCGGCGGTGGCGGCGGCGGCAGTGGTGGCGGCGGCGGCGGCGGCGGCGGCGCCGGCGACGGCGGCGGAAGCGGCAGCGGCGTCGGCGGCGGAAGCGGCGTCGGCGGCGGAAGCGGCGGCGGCGGCGTCAGCGGAAGCGGCGGCGACGGCGGCGGAAGCGGCGGCGGCGGCGTCGGCGGAAGTGGCGGCGGCGGCGGCGGCGGCGGAAGCGGTGGCGGTGGCAGAAGCAGTAGAGGGAGCGGGAGCAGGAGCGGGAGCGGGAGCGGGAGTGGGAGTGGTAGCGGGAGCGGGAGCGGGAGCGGGAGCAGGAGCAGGAGTGAAAGCGGGAGCGGGAGCGGGAGAGGGAACGGGAGCGGAAGCGGAAGCGGGAGCGGGAGCGGGAGCGGGAGCGGGAGCGGAACGGGTACGGGTACGGGTACGGGTACGGGTACGGGTACGGGTACGGGTACGGGTACGGGTACGGGTACGGGTGCGGGTACGGGTACGGGTACAGGTAAGGGTACGGGTACGGGTACGGGTACGGATACGGGTACAGGTCCGATTCAGGCAAAAGCATCGGAAGTTTGGCATTATGTTTTGCTAGTAATGCAAATAAAATTGCAGGCATGCATTGGCTGTAATTCAGCCGCTGAACTTCGGTATACAGTGCTGAGACACTAAGTTGGGTTCCGTTACACAGTTTTGGCGGAGTCAAATTTCGCATCAGCATTATTGGCCCTCCGACATTAAGACTTATTTTGAGAGCCGAGAGTCCATTTTCTGCAAGTGAATTACGAAACTCAACTGGATAATTGGTGGCGACGTCAACAAAACTATCCAAGAAATTAACAATAATTTGCGTCATAAGTTGATTTTTAATTTTTTGTTGTCAATATGGCGCGTTCACGTAACCAAGAATTTTTCTGGTGTGTTTTGCTCGGAAGGTCCGCAAATACTGAACTTAAAAGATTTTTTTCGGACTAAACAACTTTTTTTTGGAAAAATTTTCAATGTACAGACATATTTTTTTTACTCTTTTATTATAGTATAGATAGATAGATTTAGTATGTTTTTGTTCAGTGGCAACAAAAAAACATCATCTATAAAAATTTCAACTGTCTAGCTATAATGGTTCATGAGATACAGCCTGGTGACAGACAGACAGACAAACAGTCGGAAGGTCTAAGTAATAGGGTCCCGTTTCTACTCTACCCTATGGAACCCTAAAAATCGAATAAAATAAGTATTTATGGGGGTCTCCCATACTACAAACGTGATTTTTCATAGATTATGGTACGGAACCCTTCGCGCGCGTCCGACTCGCGCTTGGCCAGTTGTATTATAACTCAACAAAAAGTTCTCATCAGACCTAACAACTTTTGCTAAGGCGGCATTTTAATATTTCTTATAGTTTAGCTGGACCATTATAGTTCTGCATCATGTGTTCCATTTTCCAAAATCAATTATAGCCTATATGTTGCCCAGGCTTCACAGCTATATAACAAAAAAAGTTTCATTCGAATCCGTCCAGTATTTCCGGAGATTAGCGTGTACAAACAGACAAACAGACAAACAGACAGACATTTTTTTTTATTTTCTTACTCTATTACTATATCTCCATCGCCCCAAATATTTTTTTTTGAAAAATTTTCAATATACAGACACATTTTTTTTACTCTTTTATTATAGTATAGATTTGTATCTACATATGATATTACACCAAGAAGTTTGTCAGGTTGGCTCTAACATGAGCCAGATAGGCTTTTGGTTTTCATTTTAGAAATAGAAAAATGCTAGATTAAAATTAACGTAAGACAAAGACATTATTTGCATGAATTTACGGGTTACTAGTGTGTTGCGAGGCACTTTGTGTACGCGCTTCCCTTAGTTACATTCGCTCTGATGAAGACCTCCAGAGGTCGAAACATGTAAGCAAAATAACCATATTAATTGATAGTTATCAATTAAATTAACAATTCTTTGTTACCGATCTTTTAGCCCGCCCGCATATTATAAGATTTTTTCTGTCAGAATATTTCTGACGCCCGAAGGAAAATACTCTACTCATATTCTTTTCTAGTCTCCCTTCTGGCAGGCGTCAGAACTATTCTGATATAAAATCTTTTCTAACTATCACACTATCATCACACTAATATTATAAAGGCGAAAGTTTTCGAGTGTGTATGTTTGTTACTTGTTCACGCACAAACGGCTGGACTAATTTCAATAAAATTTGGTATGTAGAAAGCTGACACCCTGGATACACACATAGGCTACTTTAGGCGGGGGTAACACCGCGGGACGCAGCTAGTAATATTATAAATGTGAAAGTAAGTTAGTATATTTGTTTGTTTGTAATCACTTCACGCTTCAACCACTGAATCTATTTAGATAAAATTTGGTATGGATATAATTTGAGACCCAGGGAAGGATATAGAATAAAAAAAGTTAAAAGTTAATTAAAAAAAAAGTTTTTATCCCGAAATACCCACGGAGTGCGAAGCCCATGGGCACAGCTGGTATCTTATAATAAACAGCCGGCCTTGAAATTAAAATAATAATTAATAAAACAAAATAAACACATCCGCAATACATATGTATGTTACCAACAGAAGTGCTGAACATACATCTGGCTGAGCCATTTAGCCATTCCAGTTGGAGCAAGTTAAATTGAGGCAGGTGCGAGATCCACGGCCTAAACGCAGGTCAAATCGGGGAATATGTTTTTGAAATGTTGGCGACGGATGACACTGACACAGAACTGTAACAGGAATACTTACGTCGTCTTATTATAAAACCCAGACTAAGTTTGTTACTAGGTTCAAACCATTATCCAGCCAAATCGAGTTGACATCTAGTAATATCACACTATCTCACCTGTCAATCAATCAATCATTAATTTGTTAAATATAGGTACAAATAGATTAGATGTTACAATATAATATAAAACAGTTCGCTGTGTCTTGCTATTTTTAGCATACAAATATTTAGGAACTGAAAATATAAAAATTGGTAATTTAATAAAAAAATACTTTACTTAAATGTTAAAAAATTGGTTTAATAATAGTAATGTCATATAATAAAAGGTTAGTATATAATTAAGTCTATGACATCTAGTCTATGAATGTGAATGTCAACTTTATTTTGGCGGATAATGGTTTAAACCTTGTAACAAAGTTAGTCCTGTTTTTATAATAAGACGGACGGTGTTTAGGCCGTTTGCTACGCCTGATAAATTTTAAGAGCAAGACGATGAAATGTAACATTGCGCAGTGAATCTCTGAACTGTTCACATTTTTTTTATTATATTTTAATAATCTAGAAATTATACCATAGAAGCAGTTCCAGGAGTTTTACTTCAAAGTCCCTTCAACTACATATGGAGAATAAGACCGGCGCATTCATACGGAATATTCTTCTTAAGTGTTGATGACATCTGACTGTGTGTCAGAAATCGTCAACATTTTAGAAACGTAGTGTAACAAAAATATTAAGCTACAAGTGCGAAGTGCATAACAATCCAAATGCAGGATCAAATATAGCAAAGGCCTTCCATTCCTTTTTTACAGATTCCTGTCCATAGCAGCCTGTAGCCACCTTTGTCCTCTTTAGGGTTTTATTTATATATTGATCTTTATTACAAATGTAATAGGAGACTTAAAGCCATAGGTACGGTACACAAAGAGTTAAAACGGAACCCTGATACTAATGGACTCAACTGTCTGTCTGTCTGTACCAGGCTGTATTTCATGAACCATGACAGCTAGACAGTTGAAATTTTCACAGATGATTTATTTCTGTTGCCTCTATAACAACAACGACTAAAAATAATACCTACAATATATATTCAAGTGGGGCTCCCATACAACAAACGTAATTATTTATGGATAATGGTACGGAACCTTTCGTGCGCCAGTCCGACTCGCACTTTTCTACACTAACTCATTCAAGAGCGTGAGTATATCGTTTAATAATATTCATAATGACTTTATCTCGTTGGTATCATCCTACTTGCCACTTCCCTATTTATCGTCGAGTCTGTATGTCAACTGCTTCCAGTTCTTTCTGCCACTTACCATATTTGCACTAGCCCCCTTTCTTTTACGAGTATATCTGCCCTTAAATATTCTTTCCACGTCTTTCTCGGTCTTCTTAAACCTGTGAAGCCATTTACTTTCAACCTATGTATGTTTCTGTATTTCAGTGCAGATCGACTACATATTCATCTGTTACTGTTTTGAACAATAAAGGATTAGAAACGAACAAACAGGTGCAATTCTTGAAGGGCATTTTAGCCAGGAAAACAAATTGGAATAGGTAATATCCAAGAAAAAAAGCTTTTCGTTTCCTCTACCTGACGGCCTCTGCGGCGTATTGGTTACCACGCTAGTCCTAAAGGAAAATAGTTAGAATATGTTGCAGTACGGTGTAAATGCAGCCGCTATAACAGCCATCCTCGCCTCAGCCTTAATGGCGTACATTCATTTCGGATACGTGTATGATATCCACATGATTTGTGGTTCACACCGCGAGCTAGCGCTTGCTACGTGAATTTTGATGCCGAATTCAAATATTCGAAATATCTACATCATCATCATCATTTCAGCCGCATAACGTCCAAAGATTTCCAAAACGCCTCTCCCAAAGATTTCCAAAACAACCGATCTAGAGCGGCCTGCATCCAGCGCTTTCCAGCAACTTTGATCAGGTCGTCTGACCACCTTGTGGGTGCGTGTCCTACGCTTCGCTTGCCAGTACGTGGTCGCCATTCGAGAACCTTTTTGCCCTATTGGCCATCGGTTCTTCGCGCTATGTGTCCCGCCCACTGCCACTTTAACGAACTAATCAGAACGAAAACAAAATAAAAAGAAACAAACAAATAGGTGCAATTCTTGAAGGGCATTTCGAATCCATGAAACAGAACGGTTTACCCAGGAAAACAAATTGGAATAGGAAATACCCAAGAAAAATTTTTTGGCTTCCTATACCTGACGGCCTTCTCGGCGTATTGGTTACCAGGCTAGTCCTAACGGAAGATTGTTAGAATATGTTGCAGTACGGTGTAAATGCAGCCGCTATAACAGCCATCCTCGCCTCAGCCTTAATGGCGTACATTCATTTCGGATACGTGTATGATATCCACATGATTTGTGGTTCACATCGCGAACTAGCGCTTGCTACGTGAATTTTGATGCCGAATTCAATACATATTCGGAATATCTACATCATCATTTCAGCCGCATAACGTCCACAGCTTGACAAAGGCCTCTCCCAAAGATTTCCAAAACGACCAAACAAGAGCGGCCTGCATCCAGCGCTTTCCAGTGACCTTGGTTAGGTCGTCTGACCACCTTGTGGGTGGGTGTCCTACGCTTCGCTTGCCAGTACGTGGTCGCCATTCGAGAACTTTTTTGCCCCATCGGCCATCGGTTCTTTGCGCTATGTGTCCCGCCCACTGCCACTTCTAAGTACCTATACGCGTGGCCCCCGGGCATTGAATATGACCCCTACATTTTTTCCTGTGGATGTCGTTAGAGGCGCATAAAGAACTAAGCCCAAACATTTTGTGCTATACTTCGATTCCAAGTAGGTTTGACGTCGGGCGGCAGCCCGGTGTTAAACTTTTTGCACAAACACATTTTTAAATAGGGTTGACGGTAATTATATGTATACTTCGCATTATGATTAGTCCTATCGCGATTTTGTTCATGTAAGCATTAGGTACACCGATTTGAAAGGGAGCGGACGACCTGTCGTAATTTCACAGGTCTTCGGCATTTTAGGCTTACCATTGACATGCTATATTTGAAAAAAGTTTCTTAGCTAGGAAAAAAAGACCTCGACGCCACCATCTAGTAATAGATGACACAACGGATATCAAAAATATAGTTCACATATTCGATATCTGTAGCGGCCTATCGTAATTTCACAGGTCTTCGACAATTTAGGCTCACCATTGACATGCTATATTTGGAACAAGTCTGTTTGCTAGACAAAAAAAAACCTAGACGCCACCATCTAGTAATAGACGACACAACGGATATCAAATATATAGTTTACATATTCGATATCCGTGCCTGTCGTAATTTCACAGGTCTTCGGTAATTTAGGCTCACCATTAACATGCTATATTTGGAAGAAGTTTGTTTGCTAGGTAAAAAAACCTGGAAGACACCATTTAGTAATAGATGACGGATATCAAATATGTAGTTCACATATTCAATATCCGTAGCGTCATCTATTATTTGGCAGGTAAGTGAAAAAATCCGACTTTCAAGCGTTAACCCCCAATAAGTTTTGAATGGCTTAACCGATTTACATCAAACACACCGAGATAGACCGGCGCGAAGTTTTTAATTTAACATTTAGTAAACAACAAGGTTTTTAGGTTTAGGTTTAAAGACTTTTATTCTCATAAAGACATATTTTACATCACTCACATGAGAACATAAAATACAAGACATGGATATATTCGTTGTCACACTAACAAACAAAATAGTAACAATATTAATGTCGTGTATGCTCACAGAAGATCATTTTGCATTCAAAATTTTGTAAGTACTTTATTGTATAAGAATTGTTATTCTCAGTAAGTGAAATGAAGTATTTCTTTATGAGAATAAATAAAGATCTTAAACCATAGAACAGAAAAGTTCAGTAAATTGAAGTTATGTGCTGGGCTAATTGTTCCTTAAACACATCAAACGAGTTAATATTTTTGATGTCCGAGGGTATCTTGTTACCTGAGGATACCTGAATTTTCCGGGGTCCAGTGCTGCCCCCATTTGAAATAAATTAATTGATAGGAAACGGAGACATCATTTAAAATGTTGTCTTAACCAGGCACTAGACAACCCTTCAAACTATTTTATGAACTACTGTTTACAGTTTCAAGTGAGAACCTGAAGCTTTTCTACGCACATACGCCAAAAGTAGCCGTTTTTCGCAATTGTGCGTCGAAAAGCTTCACGTTCTCACTTTAAACAGTATTTAGTAAAATAGTTTGAAGGGTTGTCTAGTGCCTGGTTATTGGTCAAGACAAAATTTTAAATGATGTCTCCATGTCTTTTCAAATGATTTATTTAAAATGGACCCCGTAAAATTCAGCGGCCTTCCCGCGTTACTTTTCATACAAGCGCTCGTACGCGATTATGGCGTTGTAAGTGATCTTTCTTGAAAACTTTTGAGCTAACAGATATCTTGTGCACGTTTCTATCAAAATAAAAAATGAATATTTGGAAAAACAAGTTCAGTATACGCCTCCGACAATTTGCTTTTTTTGCACAAATTTTACCTAAACTTCGCCCGTTCATAAAGTACTCATAAATTGTAAAAATAAAAATAAAAAATTTCAATAAAAACCTCGCAAATGTAATGAATATTTTAAATAAAAAACATTTATTTCACAAACTTGTAAGGCTTACTGACAAAAACGTATATCCTGGAACAAGTTTTTTGAAATTTCCGCACCCTAAGAATAGTTTATATTCGTTCAATGGATTGTTAATAATAATACTAATTTTATTTAATACAGTTCAAACCGTGCCCTAAGGCGCTATCTCTCTCTTTTTGGTTTGCTTTTTTTTCTAGCATTGCCCTGGATGAAAAAACAAGCTTTTAGAACTATGCTCGCGTTAACGACAGAGCCCCCGGGAAGGGCTGCCTTAAAAAGACGCGCACATTCGTATGTTATCGTCGACTGGCCGTAACATTTTGTCCGTCTCTTAGGCACTTACTTAGCCCACAGTTCCACTAGTTTTAATTAATTTATCTTGGTTTGACCATATCTTTCGCTATAATCTCCAACCATCGAAACAATGCGACATTGCTCATAAAGCGATTATTATACAAAACAGGCTTATCCCTATTGTCCGTTAAAGGAAGCAAGAGAAAGGGGTGCAGTGAATCATAGCGGATTATATTTACATTTTGTCTGGTATATTTAGGCCTTACTACGTTATACCTAAACAAAAACTAGTTACGTAAAAAGAAACAAATAACATACATAAATAGTTTTAAGACAAGATATGTTTAACATGGATATATTTAAAAAATATATTTTATAAAAAAACAAACTTTTATCTAAAGTGCTCCTCAAGACAAATCAAACGAGCTAAAACTCGATGGGGTTGCGTCGTTTCATCACAGAGTTCCTATGGCCACGTTCCAGCTCCATCATCAGATCAGCTCCATGTCATCGTAATATTGCATTGTCTCGCGATATACGTACACGTGCAAAATTTCAGCTCAATCTAAAACCGGGAAATGTGTCATTTAACTTGCAAGATTTGACTCATTGAAACAGACCGACAGACAACGGGACAAGTGAAACTAAATAAAAGCTTGTAAAAATCAATTTTGTTGAATGGGAGTCCCACTTAGACGACCTCCGTGGCGTAGTGGTCACCATGCTAGTCCGCCACCCAGAGGTCCTGAGTTCGATCCCCGGTCAGGGCAAGTTGGAAAATGGTCTTTTTCAAATTGGCCTGGGTCTAGGATGCTTATTTTATATATGTATATGTTATAAAATATAGTATCGTTGAGTAAGTATCCCATAACACAAGTCTCGAACTTACTTTGGGGCTAGCTCAATCAGTGTTATTTGTCCCTCAATATTTATAATATTTATTTATTTTATATTTACTTAAATATTTATTTTATTCCATTTTTAGTTGTTGTTTTAGCGGTAACAGAAATACATCATCTGTAAAAATTTCAACTGTCTAGCTATCACGGTTCATGAGATACAGCCTGGTGACAGACAGGCGGACAGTGGAGTCTTTTTTCCTTTGGGTACGGAACCTTAAAAAATAAGACACGGCAAAATTCTTACTGAAAGGAACAAAGCACAGCAGGTAGTGACAGCTAATAATGTATATTATGTTTTTGAAATTTGCTGGAGCCCTCATTTGATACCTTACCTACACGGTCGATGTTTTTTTAGTTCTTTACTTTAAGGCCTTTATAATATACTGGAACCATTTTGACTCGACAAGAAGAAGGCCTATAGAGGGCGCCATAACAGATTTACTTGGACGTCTATAACCAGCGGACACGCTTCCCATGAGATTTCATTTGTCAAGGTATCATGGATATCATTAACGATAGGAGGAAACAGCATTAAGGGGCTACATGAATTTTCCGGGGTCCAGTGCTGCCCCCATTTGAAATAAATCACTTGAAAAGAAACATCGTTTAAAAATTGGTCTTACCAGGCTCTAGATATACTGTAAACAGTAAATCAAATAATAGTTTGAAGACTTATCTAGCGCCTGATCTAGACAAAATTTTTAATTATGACTCCGTTTCCTGTCAATTGATTTATGTCAAATGGGGGCAGCACTGGACCCCGGAAAATTTATGTAAATATAAAAAAGAAGAAACTGACTGACTGACTGACATATCTCCAAATTTGACACATAGGATTTCTACAAGGTCTAAGGGTGCACTAAGAAATGATTTCTTTAAACTCATCGAATCGAACTAAGAGAATGAAAGGGCGGTCCAAAATTTGGATGAAGAAACAAGATTAGTTAGACCATTTTATTCGAAACTTGGCAAGAGTACTCCTGGCGGTAAATGAGTAAGTACGTGGTTCATCAAAATTCAACCCCTAGGGAAATGAAATGGAGGTGACCTACTACCTAGTCGGTCGCTCTCTCTCGCTCTAGCAAAACGGCAACGGCAACGACGGAACAAAGTTCGCTTTTAAAAATAACTAACGTGAGGAAAAATTTTAATCCTAATAGATCAATTTTCGACTTCTACGCGGACGAAGTCGCGGTGTAAAGCTAGTAAACATATATAGCTGCAAAAAAGAGGCTAACATTACCCTCATCTTGGTTTGACCGTGTTCAAGTAATAATCAACAAATAAGAACAACTGCGTAACAGTGAAATACGAAATTCTGATAATATCCAAGACGAAATATGGCCTGAAGGATACATTTCAACCCCTCTCACCGTATTGCGTCACCTTCCTACAATATTGTCAGCGGTAATCACGTTACGAATTGTGCGTCGCTTCCCCGGTAATTACCTCCGCTAACTTGCCTGTAACTTGCGCAAGTTACGTAGGTAAGTTAATCAATACGCACGATAAAGGGTTCACTACAGGTATCTAAAGAAGTTATACCTCGATTACGCCGTGTGATAAGAATTTGATGAGTAATAGCTAATGAAGACTTGGAGCTTATGAGTTTTCGAGAATACATCTACCTAATATTTAGATAGTCTCTGTACTTAAGTATGTAGGTATATTTATAAAGTATGAAGCAGTGGTGGCCAACCGATATAGGCACTACTTGTGCGTCTGTGGGACACGAATTCGATCCTCACTAGGTACGAATTGTAGTCCTGAGTTTATATTCTTGACGGTCAATTCAACTACCACTACTTGCTTCCACTCCAGGAAAACATTAAGAGGAAACCTGCATACCAGTGACTATATAATTGACTAGTGCATGAAATAAAGACAGCAATAGAAAACCACTCCATTAACTCTGACTAAAAACATTGTAAGCATCTCTTACCATCCACCGAAAACAATTTGGCTCTTAGACAGATAGAAAAGTGAAATATGTAATTAATTCTGATATTGTTCATGTCACAATATAGCTTCAAGGATACATTTCAACCCCTCTCACCGTATTGCGTCACTTTCCTACAATATTGTCAGCGGTAATCACGTTACGAATTGTGCGTCGCTTCCCCGGTAATCACCTCCGCTAACTTGCCTGTAACTTGCGCAAGTTACGTAGGTAAGTTAATCAATACGCGCGATAAAGGGTTTACTTCAGATGTTTAATGACGTTATACCTCGATTTTGCCGTGTGATAAGAATTTGATGAGTAATAACCTGGAATTAATGAGTTACTTAGAATATGTCATGTCTGGAAGAGATCCTTCTAAGGACTCTTACAGACGAACGAAAGTATGCCCGCGGCACCTGTAGCCCATGATCGACACCCTTCGGCGATTATATCGGCGAACTTAAATATAGTATACACTTGCAACTCTTGTCGGAAAGTGTGTGCATACGCCATAATATGCTTAAAATGTAGGTAAACGTTATATGCGACGCTAAAATATATGAAAATACCATACTAATCATACACTGAAAGTAGGCTTCTTTGACTAATTATCATTTTTTGGTGGGAGGTGTGCAAAGACGTAATTTTATGTTAAAAGAAGTAAACAGACATCAAATGCAATGTCAATATATGAGCACGCTCTATTTATTCTATTTATTAAATCTAGTGAGTAAATACTCAAATGAGTAGATTGAGTACTATCCACTGCCCGTCTCTAGCTATTACGCGACGCAACTTGCGCCTCGTCTGTTGCGGCACTAAGGGTGCTAAGTGATAAGACCGCCCATTGTATCTAACTACCTATGTATAAATGTTTTCAAATGTACTATTTTTTTAAACTTTTGTATTGATTGGTCTTTAAAATAGTTTTTCCTTTATTTGTCTACATTTAAACATACTAACCCTCTTATTCATATGCTTGGGCCGCACCTGCGCCTGTCGTCACGAAGCTTCGTGCTATTACACGATACACGCAAATGTGACCGGCCATTATCGGGTATCGTCCCGAACATTACCGTGCGGGTGGTGGTACATCAAAGGTTTTTAGCGCGCTAACAATTCGCTCTGCTCGGTCAGACTAGCGTTGTTCATTTTGGCGTTTGTATTCAACTTGTTCGGACGCGTGCTGTGCAACGGTGCCACGGTTGTTAATGCGTAAAAATGGAGTGGAACGATAAAATGGTGTTAAAATTTTTAGGTTTTTCTTTCTAGGTTTCTTTTTAGTTTCAATAAATGCATTATGTAATTGTTTGCACACATGTAATGTCGTCGTTAAAATTTAAAGCACGTAAATGACGCCATCTTAGATTATTGCCCGATAGTTCGTGAAAAATAACGAAGACGCTAGTATGACCACAGCTTTATCGCGACCACTTTTTACTGTATAAAACATACGAAGCTTCGCAGCGCATTGCTTCGGGGCGATAGGTGCAGGTGCGGCCGAAACAATAAAAAATACAAACGTTTACTAAACCTGAGAAGTTGATGTAATGTGACGCTCCCGCCAACACCCATTCCTGAATATACCTATGAAAGGTGTATCCTTGAATAGGTTTAGGCAGGAGAAAAATCTATTGCAAGAAAAAGGGAAAGGTCTATGGCTTTTGGAATGAGATTGGGATGGACTGATGCTGGGATATTGCAATAAAAACGTCACCTGCCATAATCATGATTACCAACTATTGTAGACAGGTGGTGCTTGCTGCTTGTTAGATGGGCCCCTCAAACACGCCGACAATAATTGCCGGCAAAGGAGCAACACAGGTGCAGGTGACTCAAGGATGTCGAGAGGTGTCCTGCGCTTTCTCCGAAAATACTCGCGGCGTGATGCCCTTTAACACTTCCACCC
This sequence comes from Acrobasis suavella, assembly GCA_943193695.1. NCBI lineage: Eukaryota > Metazoa > Arthropoda > Insecta > Lepidoptera > Pyralidae > Acrobasis > Acrobasis suavella. Next base: position 3,692,790 of record OW971944.1, read on the forward strand.
CTAGAGCAACATCTCTAACGACTCCTCTCTGCACTGCCAAATAAGGCAATGCAGAGCCGAGAGCCCTGCGAGCCCTCTTGGGGTTCTACCCCGACCGATGAAGACGCGTCGGGGACGAGGGCTCTGACCGGCTCTCTGGAGCACTCGGGTTCGTGGTGTCGTAAGTCACCAACAGCTCGCCACAAGCTGCCCTGTGGTATTATTATTATTATGTTGGTACGCTTTTCAGCCATGTCTATCCATGGTCCATGGGGTCCTTTGAGGCGTTCATGGGGCCAAAGCCGACATGAAGAGGCCTTTTAGTACCTTTTTATCTTAAAAGTGAGATGGCTGCATCTTTGGAGGTCTATCCCTAAACGTATCATTGAGATGTACTAATGAACCGTCGTCCATATCTACCGAACTACTGCCAGGGAAAGATTTACTTGATTTGGGCTATGTGGATGGGATGTTAGTGGACTGGATAACTGGGTTATGGAGTGAGATACGGACATCTACCTAAAATCTCTCACAACAATTTTAGTCTGAAAGACTCGCTGCTTGTTGGCTACACTGCCTGTGTGCGGCCAGGGCGCAACACAATGTGAGCAGCTGAGGGTGTCGAGAGGTGCGGCTCTGGTTTCACCATCACGGGGCTTACCCCCGAGAGCGGGTTTCCCCGTTATTACGCCATTACGCCATTACGTGCAATACACTTCAAGTTAAAGAAAGACAGAGGCGGAGGGTGTGTAACTGTGTGTATGTGTGTGTAAGGTCCCCCTGGAGGTAGGGTACATGGTGTCGCCACTCACCATCAGCTCGCCACAAGCTGCCCTGCGTTGACTGACTGCACTGGGAATCCAGTGGGCGATGGGGTCGTCACGTCTCCACGCCTTATTATTATTATTAAGTAAATAAGTGTAAGATATTTCCGCCACTTTTCCATCACGAATTAATTATTTACTACAAAAATAACTTCGTTCCAACCGAGTGCCCTCGCGTTATTTTTTGTTGATTTTTAAATATTGTCGGCATTAGGAAATTTTTCATATTAGCGGTTTGAGTCACCTCTTCAAGTATGTGTAGAGAGACTGTACATTTCCACCCCTGTACTTTGCACATAGGAGTAAGAACAAAGGGATGAAAATAAATATAAAAGCAAAATCAAGGTACCTAACCATAATCTAATTTCTATGCGGAGGGAATCAGTCGAGAACAAACGAGAAATGTAAACAGAAAAACTCGATCCGCAGCGTTTGTTCAAACGTGTGCGGGAGTATTTGTGGATGATGTAATGTGCCAGAAAATTTCTTGAATAGACAAGAATGTCTTTTGTCTGCAATATACGCGAGTGAGACTCTGTTAGAACGAAGTTATTTTTGTAGTAAATAATTAATTTGTGATGGAAAAGTGACGGAAAAATCTTACACTTATTTTCTTTCGATTTACCGATTTTTCAATGTGTTTATCGATAAAAATAAATTCTGTAATCAAATACCTAGTTTTATTTTGGAAATTAACATTATTACTAACGATTAAAAGTCTCATAAAATATAAAACATGTAGGATACAAAACTTGCCGAAGCACGTTGGATAACCCCTTAGAAGAAAACTTCATATTTTTAATTTGGAAATCTGACCTGGATCAAACACCGCATCATGAAAATCGGCAGTGACAACACAATTATAAAAATTTTGTTCTCGTTACTCAAAAACAACACAAGCAATGGCCGAAACAATAATCGTATAAAAGAAATAAACGTTTAACGTCTCATAAGACATAAATATTCTTGTAACGTGCAAGATGCTTTATGAGGAAGTGGAATAACATGCCCAAGCATAAAACGCCTTACACAACTCCTGCGATGGAAATTATTTATTTCTTTCCTGCACCGCGATACAGCTAAGGTATTTTGATAAAAATAGACATATGATATCGATATAGATAAATATTGCATTACTAGCAGTTGATCGCGGTATTGCCCACGTTGCTAAGAGTAGTATATTATTCGACAATTATCTAAAAAACATTATTAGAAATACAATCATTAATACAATTTCCGGGATAAAAAAAATAATAAAAAGTTTAAATATTCAAACTCTGATCACAGAATAAGTACTAGTAGTCACGTACAGAGGACTTACTCGGTAAAGAAATATCTACTTACTGTGATTAGCGCTATGGTTTTATTTAGTTCGCGTCAGAACTTCCTCATCTCTTCATTTAGATACCTATAAAGACATCCATTGCAAGCCAATTTCATTCATATTACTCTAAACAAACGATTCAAGTAACCGAATCCCTAAGAAGTCGCCGCGCGCATTGTAATGATGTAGGTATATTTTCGATACCTAAAAAGGGAGTGACACAGGCCTGCTCTGATGTACATATTTGTCGCATTTGTATTATATAGTGTATTTTACGTATGCTGTCCCAGATCCTTCCACTTGTCTTTGTCCAGAGCTGTTTCAGACCAACTACGCTCAAAAGCGTCGAGGTCGTCACACAAATGCTTTCTAAGCCTTCTTCTACTTCGCCGACCGTCTTCGGAGTTCCAGTGTGTTACTCATCATAATAATTTAAGAGCGGTGCTCTTGTGGGTGGAGTTTCTTCCATTTTTTATTTATTTTTTTTATTTAACTTTATTACTAAAATTGTAACAGGTGGACTTAAGGCCCAGGGCCTTTTCTACCAGTCAACCTACAGGTGATGCGGATAAAAGCTAATTTTGGACGACATAGTACATTCTAATTTAACTATAATTTAATTTCTATCTTCGAGTTTTACCAAAAATACATTTAACGATAATTTTATTCATATATATACTTATCTATATATTCATAAACATACATGGAAAAATACACAAATATTGCATAAATTCATAAACCCTACATAGACTACATAAATATTTATAATAGTCTATGACAATTGGTGAAGATAATGAGCGCGCACAGCCCTCTTAAACGCCTGACGACTAGGGGCTTTGAGGACATCAAAGGGAAGGGCGTTCCAAAGCATCACGGCTTGCTTGGTGAATGATTGATCGAAAAACCCACTCCGGCAGCGAGGCACATCGAGAAGAAGATTGTTGGAAGAACGAAGAACTGTGAGATGGGTATCACTCTATTCTATTACCCTATCATCCATTCTATTCTGTTTTAAGCAAACGATAAGACACTGCTGTCACCTTTTCCCTAACTTGCTTCATTTAGCTGTGCCTGGGCTTTCCTCTTGCCCCTCTTTCCATCAAATAGATGGAAGGAGAGGCAAGGGAAGGGGGGCTTTATTATAATGCGCATAAAATTATCATGCCGTATCAAGTGTCCTAACCATATTGCCTCGCCCTCAATGACCTCTAAGATGTGTATCTTTTCACCTATTCTATTTTGTTTTTGTTATTATTTACTCTAATAAGCCATCTTAAAAATTAAATTATTATCTTAAATCTTCTTATAACTTCTAATCCATAGAGGAGAACAGATTGACTTACAGTAACATTTTTGCTCCAGCTGAAAGAATCACGTTTTGGGCTCGCTCGGTCGTCACCATCATCATCGTTTCAGCCACATAACGTCCACTGCTGGACATCAAACTCTTCCAAGGATTTTCGAAATGAAAAAATATCTCTCCGATATCATATGCTGTGGAAAATAATTTATCCCTTATGAATCCATAATGTAATCAAAAATAAATCGTTCGATCAGTACAATTTATACACACTGTTAATTTCCCAGCTCAGTGAGCGTTGTTTTTATCGATGAAATATACTATGTCATGACTTCCGTACATCGATATAGATATATCGACAACTTTATCGACATCCCGTCACTATAGATCAATTCTCAGTGCAGCGAGCGAAGCTGAACGTTCCCACCATACATCATACTGATGTGACACCAAATGAAATTCAGCGGCTAATATCAGTTTTCATAGATCTTATTTATTGGTTCGCATCAGTTTCATGTTCAAAATAAGGCAGTGTTAAGAAATATTCTTATCCGTAAAAATACTAGCGGCTCTGTGATAAGATGAAGGAAAAATCGATAATGAAAAAAAAAGATTAGCGTTTTCCTTTTTTTTAATACTTCCCCCTAAACACATTAAGACGAAGTGGTAGCTAAAGTGGCGCCCCCATTTGAAATAAATTGTTTAAAACTAAATATGGTGATAATTAAAAATTTGATTTGTATCACTGTCTAGAAAGACCTTTAAACTATTTTATGAATAACCTTTGAAAGTAATATTGGTAGTCCGTCTAGTTTTAAAACGAGTTTTTGCCTAAAGTGGCCACTTTTGGCGAAAACCCGTTTTAAAACTAGACGGACTATTAGTAATAATTTCAACGGTTATTCATAAAATAGTTTAAAGGTCTTTCAAGACAGTGATACAAATGAAATTTTTAATTATCACCATATTTAGTTTTAAACAATTTATTTCAAATGAGGGCGCCACTTTAGCTACCACTTCGTCTTAAACAGGCATAATCGATTATTTTTATAAGAAAAATCGATTATTAATAGATTTTTCAAGCAAACATAACAATCGATTGTTTTAATAATCGATTTTTATATCAAGTCACATCCCTACTCTGTGAGCTATAAACCTCTTGTCAAACCACACATAGTGTGATGGCGCGACGCAACTTGCATCCCGTCTGGTCCGGCACTTACGCGCCTTAATAACATTTTATCAAATCTTCCCACCGTTCAACGCAAAAGTTTCACGGATAAAACTAGAACGATGCAAATTGCGACGCGCATCGCATCTTATGCTGCGAGCGGTTCGACCTTTAACTCCGTATACTCCTATAAATCTATAAACTCCATTGACATGAGAAAAAAACCCACAAACTGTATCGACAACAAATTCCATACAATTATCGAACCTGCTTAAAAATACGAAAATTGGTTGAGAAAAGTCACCAACAAATACGGTAAGCGTACAAGAAGATGGCTAATGCCTAACTAATGTAACGATCTGCCTGCGGAACTTGTGAACAAAGCGGGCATTTATTTTAAATGAGGGCGCCACTTCAGCTACCACTTCGTCTTAAGGTTTTGGAGAAAAATAAATTAAATTAAAATGTAACCTGTAGAGAAGAACCGATAAACGAGAGCATTTTTGCCCAAGCTGAAAGGAACACGCTTCGTGCTCACTCGGTCATTATCATTTCAGCCGCATAAGGTCCACTGCTGCTGCTGGATATCGGCTTCTCCCAAGAATTTCCAAAATTACTGAACTAGAGTGGCCTGCATGCAGTGCTTTCCAGCGACTTTGATAAGGTCATCTACCTAGTGGTTGGTTATTCTACTCTTCGCTTGCCAGTGCGTGGTCGCCACTTTGCCCCAACGGCCTTCGGTTCGTCGCGCTGTGTGTGTCCCGCCTACAACCACTTCATAATCATGAACTTTCGCTTATAATCAGGAACAGCATTCTTTATCGCCTCGGATGATCATTAGCATAAATGCCACGTCTGTAAAAAAAAGCCAGAATATGCACCTTAGGGTTCAAATCAGCACAGGTAAGGATGCGAAGCGCTTAGACAAGCAACAAAGTTTAAGGTTTCCTTATTTCTTCTTTTTGATTCAAGTAGCCAAATGTGTAGCAGTTGTTATTTGCTCTGGTCGTCAGATTCCTGGGACATTTTCAATAAAATACAGGGAGCAATTTGACACGTTTATTTGCGGTTCAAAGAGAGAGAGAGAGAGAGAGAGAACTTTACAAAAACATTGCCATATCTAATATTTTAATTTCCTTAAAATAGTGTTGCAAGTCGCAACAAAATGCAATTTAACATTTTCAAAATTTCACGTTCACAATGGTATGAACTGTTGAATGAGGCAATAAAAAATTCTTTGACAAATTTTTGAGCACAACTAAGACGGCGATTATGCGTTAAATATTGCGTTAATCGCCACCGGCTTGGGCTTAATGCTCCAAAATTAAGGCTGGCATTGACAGACGCTTAGTGCGTAGGACAAAAGTTTCATAATCCTTTCCTAAGAGAAATGTCGTTCAATTTGTCCGCAGAGCGATCTTAGTGCCCATTTCCGCAGTATTTTCCTCTTGTCGCCATTTTTTTCACAGCTTCCATCCTGATTTTGGAGCAAATGAATTTGTAGGATAAATTAATAAATAGATAAAGACAAATCACACTAATTGAGCTAGCCCCAAAGTAAGCTAAAACATGTATAATGGGATACTGCAAAATATACAACCTGGACCAAGGACCATTTAAAAAAAAAAATTTTTTCAACTTCCCTGGCTGAGAAATGAAACCAAGACCTCCGGATTGGCGGACAAGAGTAGACCTAATAATAAACCTAATAAAAATGCCAAAGGGTAGTAATAATCACGACATGATACCAAAGGTCGTCAAATGTTTCAGTTGCTTTGAATCCTGCGCAGATCATAGAAGTAGATCAAAGGTAACAAACGTAGGAAAGGATCCCTGTGTTTACTAAGGCACAAACAAGCTAAATAAAGAAAACCAGGTGGGGCGTGTGGTTTCTGGCCTAGAATCCACTCTTCCTGTTGATGTAGTAGGATAAGACAAAAGGACTTAGCAGAAACATCCTGTGCAACAGCTACATTAGAAGAACCTAGAAGGTGACCGACGTTTGCAGACATCGTTTGATTCTTCCAGCTTTTTTTCCATCGACTTAGCACGGCCTTCGTCGTCTTTGGATATAATTCAGGAACGCACGAAGCAATTTCAGTCCTAATCTATCGAAACTGGCTATGCATTATTTCGCGAATCGCTGAGCCATCAGGCGTCTCCTCTGGACCAACATCATCATCATTATTTACGAGCTACGCTCTTGTCGGTGGAGTACAAATTTTCTTCCATTCGTCTCTCTCATCTGCTAGCTGTTATCCCTTGGAGCAAAGAGGATAATATCATTCCAGCATATCTTTACGGAAAAATATGGCATTACAAGCAAGACGCGTCGCTTTTAGGCATTTCTCTATCATTTTGTCATAATAGCTGAGGGGTTTCCACGGTTGAATATTTTTGTACAAATTGCCCTACTTTATACATTTGAACATTTTCTTGTTCAACTTCCTTACCATTTATTTATACGGGGTTGGTACAAAATATCTTTTCTTTCCAATTTTCTCTATTGCGAGCCATATCGTCATCTACTCCGAGGACTTCCTTATCATTTCTTATGCATTCTTTCCATCTTTTTGGACGTCTATGTTTATAAAATATATTTTTTTTTTCGGCGCCTAAAGTATTTGCTTTAAAAAAAACATTTAACTTCACATGAAGGATGTTTGAACAACACACAATTTCTTTATATTTTAGTACTTACGTTTTATTTTAAATCCGGAAATATTGCCAGATTTTGATGCTTCCGCGCTATAATACCGTTTAAAAATCCTATTAGAAACATTATCGGCTTCTACGCAAACGAAGGCGCGGGTTAAAGCTAGTAAATAATTAAATAGTATTTTAATCGGAGCGTATGCATATGACTTGCTAAGTTAAGGAGACTTTTTGGAAAAGCGTATGCTTCTCTGAAACTAGATTGTATGAACTTTTGGTAACTGAAAGATGGGAAATTCATCTTTTAGTGACCAAAAATTCATACAATGACGAATGTCATTCAAAGATTCAAATGTTTATTCAGTAATTAGACCTTTACAGGCACTTTTACACGTCAATAAATGACGACCTCCGTGGCGTAGTGGTCACCATGCTAGTTCGCCACCCAGAGGTCCCGGGTTCGATCCCCGGTCAGGGCAAGTTGGAAAATGGCCTGTTTCAAATTGTCCTGGGTCTTGGTTGTTTATCTACATATGTATTTGTTATAAAATATAGTATCGTTGAGTAAGTCATAATACAAGTCTCGGACTTACTTTGGTCTAACGTCATCAGTGTTATATGTCCCTATATATTTATTTATTTATTTAATAAGTATAATTTACGTTGTGTGTAAAGTATATTAAAATATAATTTATTTTTAGAGAAAAGCTACCGATACCAGCGCTTCGTAACGACCACTGCTGAGAAGAAACGCCGAAAAAAACTTATTTTCACAGTATGGGTATTCTAGATGACGTGAGAGAGTGAGTGATTTTCGCTTTTTAATAACTTGATTGATGCACTTATACTATTGTTTACAATGAAAGCGTTCTTTCCCATCAAAAACACTCAAGTTTTCGTCAAAAATATATACATACAAATGCTAGATTGTGTTTAAATATACTAGCAAAACCTCGTTTGCATTTTTCGCAAAGCAAACGACATAATGAATCTCCTTAAAACTTCAGAATGATAAATTGTAGATGCAGCAGATAATGCTAACACCAGATTTTACTCAAACTATCGCAATCTAAACTTGCAAAGAGATTAATGGCTTTTGTTGAGACTTGTTTAATGATATAGAAAAACTTCGAATCAAATATAAGTGCTACAGCAAACAGCGAAGAATTTGCTTAAACTATTTGTTTAGAAAACTGTGAAACTGAATTTATTATTTTAGAGTTTCGCGGTAACAATGACTGTTTGTACTACGGCAGAAGGATCATCGAAATACCCGTATCTGGCAGAAAATATATTAATCGCGGTAAGTCCCGTAGTGCAAATAACAGAAATTGCATTTAAGCATTTAAAAATTGCATTCTAATCTAAATAGAAAGTACTTCTCCTTCAACGCAAATTATAAAAGCCGATAAAGGGAATGGGAGTCAATGCAAGTCATGTTAATACGCGATGCGGCTAGTGACCAGGGCTGCCAGATGGCCGGGAATTTCGGGATTGTCTCGGAATTTAGCCTGTGGTCCCGTGTCCCATAATTACACATTACTGTCCCAGAAATTCATGAATACTATTTTTTCTTTTCACCCAATTACGGCGACGCAACAAGATAATATTCCCGCGGTCTGTAGGTAAGTATGTGTCGTCGAACTCGTAGGTCGTGTCACACAACTTACAGAGTCAGTGTGAGAGTCTGAGAGTGAGTGCGTGAGGTGCGAGGAGAGGTGAGCCTGTCGGCCGCAGCCAGCCGCAGTCCAACCGTCCAACTGCCAACATTTTTAGTTGGAAGTAGACTCTAAAACTTCAACTTCACCCGGCCACTCGGCCCGCCCGCTGTTTTTTTGTAATGTCCCGGAAAATATAAGCCTGCATCTAGCAACCCTGCTTGCCACCCGTCACTGTTGTGATTCTTGTTTTATTGTTTCGCCCACCGTCACGCTAAAAATGGCTTTTGGGTCTTGCATCCTTAAAGTGTAACTGCTTAGAGCCGCGAGGCTCAAAAGTCTTTATCTATCCCGATAGATCTAAAGATGTGTTACCATGTGTCAAAGATAACAAAACGCACAACTATAAGAAAGCGAAACGAAATCCCTACGCGGGCAACACCAGGGGAATTACTTCAAAATATTCAAATGTACAATTCCTTTGTTCTAACATTCACAACATTAACGGCTCAGACACTCTTTGTAATCTTCTTTCTTACATTATATCAGTCCTATGTATTCGAGTCCTTTTATTTACTTCCCAGTATACTTTACATATAAATATTTAGCAGATAAGGAAGCCTCTAGTTCTCTAGTATGTTATTTTATGAAAACTAACGTGATATAAATTTATAGTTACTTAGTTAAAGAAAATTGACTTATGTAATATAGTCGGAGAAGGCCAACTAGGTTCCAATTGACAAGACAATCATCTGCATGGCGAGTATCAGGAACGGCGACCAAACGATGTCGCTTAAGAGCGGCCTTCCCGTCTTACTTTTCATACAAACGCTCGTACGTGATTATGGCGTTTTAACTGATCTTTCTTGAAAACTTTTGAACTGACAGATATTTTGTGCGCTATTTTTAGCTTTCTATCGAAATAAAAAGTTAAAATTGGAATAACAAATTCAGTATATGCCTCCAAAAATCTGCTTATTTGCACAAATTTTACCTGAACTTTGACCGTTCATAAAGTACTCATAAATTGTAAAAGTAAAAAAAATATTTCGATAGAAACCTCACAAATGTAATGAAATTTTAAATAAAAAAAAACATTTATTTCACTTTCTAAGGCTTACTGAAAAACACGTATTTCCTGGAACAAGTTTTATGAAATTTCCGCACTCTATGAATAGCTAATATTCGTTGAATTGATAGTTAATAATAATACTAATTCCGCTCAATAGAATGCAAACCGTGCCCTAAAGTGATGTCTCTCTCTTTTTGCTTTGCCTCTTTTTCTAGCTTTGCCCTGGATGAAACAACAAGCTTTTTAAACTATGTTCGCGTTGACGATAGACCGGCCGGGAAGGCTTAAATTTAATAATTGTCGGTAGTATGTGTGTGATGTTATCTCTGTTGTTAATACTGTCTTCCTTTCTGGTCTGGGAGAAAAGAAAAAAACTTATGAGAAATGTACCATCTGCTTCTCTTTTCCACGCAGATCGTAGAAGCCGATCGAGGAAGTGAGCAAAAATCCAAATCATGTTTATAGGCGAAGCGGCTATTAACCCTTCAATATTTAAATTCAGTTTTTTTCGTCTTTTTGCCCACCGACTCGCTAAAAGCAGGCCTGTGTCACTCCCCGTTTAGGTATCGAAAATATACCTACTTTATTTCCATGCGCGCGGCGACCACTTCGAAGGGGAAAATTCAGTTACATGAACCGTTTGACCAAAGTAATAAGAATGAAATTGGCTTGCAATGTATGTCTAGGTTTCTTAACGAAGAGGTAAGAAGTTCTGACGCGAGCTAAACTAAACCATAGCGCTCACCACATTATGTAGAAATTTATTTTCTGAGTAATACTTCTGTACGTGAGTACTAGTACTTATTCTGTGCTAAAAGTGACTTATGCGTTTGCGACCCTGGGCTCTGTCTGTTTCGAACCGTAGGACGCAAATTCTCTGTCTGTTTTATTAGGGATAAAGACATGATAATTTGATGTATGTTAATCATCATCATCATCATAATTTCAGACGCATAACATCCACTGCTAGACATAGGCCTCTCCCAAGTATTTTCAAAATGACCAATCAAGAGCAGCCTGAATCCAGCGCTTTCCAGCCACCTTGGTCAGGCCGTCTGGGCACGTTGTGGGTGGGTGTCCTACGCTTCGCTTGTTAGTATGCGGTCGCCATTCGAGAACCTTTTTGCCCCATCGGCCATCGGTTCTGCGCGCTATGTCCCGCCCACTGCCACTTCAACGAGCTAATCCGCTGGGCTATGTCAGTGACTTTTGTTCTCCTACGAATTTTCTCATTTCTGATTCGATCACGTAGAGAAACACCGAGCATAGCCCTCTCCATAGCGCGCTGAGCGACCTGAAGCCTTCTTATGAGACCCAAAGTAAGGGACCACGTTTCAGAGCCATAAGTCATCGCCGGTAATACACATTGATTAAACACTTTCATCTTGAGGCACTGAGGTATTTTGGAGGAGAAGACACTGCGTAGCTTCCAAAACGCTGCCAAGCCGAGTCAGATTCGTCGAAAGACCTCTTTCTCGAAGCTGGAACTTCCTGTCTGGATCAATTGACCCAGGTAGATATACTGGTCTACAACTTCGAGGGTGGAGCTCTCAACACAATTAGGTAGTGGCGCGACATAGGCATTCAACATTAGTTTCGTTTTGTCCATATTTATTTTAAGGTCCGCTTGTTGGGAAACGATTCAGGTCTCCGAGCATAGTACTTAAGTCTTGTGTGTTAATACTGAGGTCTAAAAACTTATAAGAGTCGACAGTACATTTACATACATACATACTTTCACGCCTGTTTCTAATGGGGGTAGGCAGAGCTTATAGATTACCACTTGCTACGATCCTTGTAAACCTCTTTTGCCTCGTCAACACTAATTTCTCTTTTTATTCATGCTCTTCGGTTATAGGTACTCCTAGGGTTGGACAGTATTTGAATTACTTGTAATTAAAATACAAATACGTATTTGGTATTTGTATTTCAATTACTTCCTTAAAATGTAATTTGTAATTCGTATTTCAAATTCCTGATGCCGAGGTATTTTGTAATTAGTATTTCAAATACTGGAGGCTTCAAAATACATTTTAACATTAAATACATTTAACATTCATTTAGCGAGTGTGACATCTAAAATGGAGTTAAAAGTAAGCTTCCTAAAGGATAGAAATAAAGAGCTTTCTATTCTTGAGTACTATCCAAATATATAAAAAATGTGTTCGTACAATTTAACACAAGTTTGTTCTGATCAGGGCCTGTAGATAGATTGTTTTCTTTATCAGGTTATATTCACTCTCCAACAAAAGGCTGTTTGTCTGACAGTACTTTTAAAAATCTAGTGTTTATGAAAGAAAAAGTCTAGTTTTACTGATTAATAAATCTTGTTTTCCACTACTTTCCAGCCGTGCTGGTCTAGATTACTTATTTTGTAATTTGTATTTTGTATTTCAATTAAAAATAGCTAAAATACTGTATTTTGTATTTTATATTTCAAATACCTTACTTAAAGATATTTTGTATTTAGTATTTTAATTACTTGCAACACAGTATTTTTTAATTAGTATTTCAATTAAAGCAAAGCATGTATTTTGCCCAGCCCTGGGTACTCCTTACTTCACCTTTTTTGCAATTTGATCGCAGAACGTTCGTCGAGGTCGACCCGGTCCAGTTTTCGCATCCACATCCGCACGATAAATATTTTTAGTTAGTCTTCTTTCATCCATCCTCTCAACATGTCCAAACCACCTTAACATTACTTTCTCAATTTTTGTCATTATATTCTTTTTCACCCCACACCTCTCACGTATTATATTTACACCCTGTATATAATAAAACAAGCATTATATGTTATCTGTTCTTCCCAAACCACACCAAGCCCTTGCGTCAGATTGTCGGTTTCTTCAAAGTAATTAAAAGGGCCGGGCTCTCAAATTACTAGCATTATGGTTTCATCAGCCTATTATTACTTCCGGCCAAACACCGTTTTCGACGAAATGGCGCACTTATATTTTAGGCGTGTGACACACTCATCCTCAAACTAAATATAGGCTTAAATAAGGATGTAGACAAAAAAATTTTTTGGCTCATCACACTTATTTTTATAAAGTATGGTTTACGTTTTTTAATAATTACGAAGATAAGCAATCAGCTACGATTTTAACCAAAGGTGACGTAAATCATCCCCAATTCAAAATCAAAATATATTTTGTTGAGAGTTAGTAACCCATAACACAAGTCTAAACTTACTTTGGGGCTAGGGCTAGCTCAATCATTGTGATTTGTCCTAACATATTGCAACCTCCGTGGCATAGTGGTCACCACGTTAGTCCGCCACCCAGAGGTCCCGAGTTCGATCCCTGGTCAGGGCAAGTTGGAAAATAGCCTTTTTCAAATTGTCCTAGGTCCAGGATGTGTATTTGTTATAAAACAAAGTATTTAAACACAAATCTGGAACTTACCTCGTGGGTAACGTTAATTGTAATACAAGATTGTGAGAGACTGGTGTGTCTGAACTAAGCAGAGCCTGTATCTCAGTACACCAGCCTCTCCCCACTAGGAGCTAAGCAGCTGACGATATAATATAATATTATAATATAATCTAAATTAAAAATTTTTTATATCTCATAGGGACGAAAGAATGAAATGAGTAAAAATAAGAGTTATAATCAATGGCAACGCTCACATATATCGTTATAGTTTCTGTGTGACTGTATGTATAACTAGCAGAAATTAGATCATTTACAAAAGTGGAGGCTATCAATTTGAATGTGTAAACATTGTGTAGTTTAGTGTTGAGGTCAGGTTTTAGTTTTGAAGGTTTATTATTGTAATATAGGTACTGTTTTGACGTTTAGAAAATAAGCACTTGACAGTATTGATGTAGGGAAAAAGTAGGGAAAAGCATGGGTTTTAAAGTACAGACCTTTAAAAGTGCCCTCTGAGCGCGCTCTAGACCCAGAAGATGAGTTTTGGCAACACCACCACAGGTCGTGATGCAATATGTCAGTATATACTGAGCGAGAGCAGTGTAACTGTAGACCATTTTAACAACGTGGGGTTCGGCTACGTGTCGCAATTTCTTAAAGACATAAATAAGCTTTCGTACTCTGCCAGAAGTTATTCTAATGTGAGGCTAAAAGATAAGTCTATTATCTATTATTACCCCGAGGTACTTCGTAGTATAAGTGCAAGTTAAGGAAAGACAGGAGCAGCTAACAGATTGGTCGGTAGGATGTGAATGGGCAGTGATTGTAAACGGAGAGAAGTCTAAGGGAGGCGTGTATATCGAGAAGGTGAGATAACACGTTTTGTTTACGTTGAGTGTTAGTAAGTTACCGCGCAACCTGATATGATGTCCAGACCAGATTGCGTGGCACCAAAAACTTGTTGCCATGTTTTGGCAGAGAATAACAGGGCAGTGTCATCTGCGTACGACACTATTTCACAGTGTGGAATCTTAAGGGAGCATAGGTCATTGATGTACACTAAGAAGAGGGTAGGACCAAGGATGCTTCCCTGTGGAACTCCATATTCGATTGGCAAGAATGAACTGACCTGTCCATCCATGACCAAGCATTGGCTGCGACCGCTAAGGTAACTCTTAAATAAAGATAGTTGAATTTTACTATATATTTTACTATATATTTAATTTTTATTGTAAACAATTTTAATTTTACAAACTATGGATCTTTTTGTGTCTGCAATAAAGCATTATTATTATTATTATTATTAATACCCCGTATACCCATGGATTCTAGTCTTTGAATAAGAATTTTAGCCGAGACCGTGTCGAATGCCTTCGCAAGATCGATGAAAACACCTATACACTTCATACGATTGTCCAATTCTCTAACTATATTGTTGGTAAGTTCGTGAACGGCATCAGTCATCGTCACATCAGTGTTATTTGTCCATATATATTTATTTATTTATTATGGCCTTAACGACAGAGTAGGTAGTATACGTCACCTAAAAGTTATTATCTTCTAGCACGTGTATCACGTTACTCCTTTACGGCAATGCTTAGTGTGTAACAAGCCTTACATTCATTGTATGTGTCAGATTGTAAGAAAATTGCAAACCGTCTTATTACAGTAGGATAACCAGTTTTTGTTAGCGGTGGAGATTAATACCACCAATTTTTAAAGTGGGAGGGGTTGGGGAGACTAATTGGTAGGTAGATGGCGGGCTCAACGATATTTCAATTGCTGAAATTAACATTTTGTAAGGAGTGAAATATGATTTTGATATCATTCGAGAAAGTTCCTAAAGGTCCCGGGGCTATTGTCCATCTTTAGACAAATAATAGCGAATAGGGACTATTTTTGTTAATCTTTGTTTTAGTAACATAGGAAAATTGGATAAGGCGTCAATAGCAAGTTTATTTGCTAGGCAAATGAAAAAACCCGCGACTGTCAAGAACGCCATCTAGTGTGACGAGTAGCGGAACTACCGATAACACTTGATACAGGAGTAAGCCCTAACTTTCGATTGTTAACCCCCAATACTTTTAAACGGCTCAACCGATTTTCATAAAACATAGCTAAAAACTGCTCGTGAGCTTCCTTTCATGTAAAAAAATTGCATCGAAATCGGTACATCCACAGGAGCGTGACGATGGCATGACAGACAGACATTAGCGCCAGAATCATAACACCCCTTTTTTGTCGGAGGTTAAAACCAATGACAGAATCTTTTGAAAAATGCAATGACAGAAAAAGGGGTTTGTAAAGATAAATGGCTCAAAAATACACATTCTGTAGATCCAAATGTGTATTTTAATAGGTTTTCTGTCTGTTATATTCAGTTGCTCTTTGAATAAATTTAAAAGGGTGACATATTTTGATAAATGCAGATATAACAAGGCAACTTCTATCACAGTAGGTTGACCTGTAAAGATAGATGTCAGTTTGTATAAAAAAATAGTGTACTGTAGTGTAGAAATCTCCTCATTTCTGATTCGCGTAAAGAAACACCGAACAGCTTAAGTCCAGTGACTGGCTTGATATCTATAAATACTTTACTTACTAATTATTAATTTAAATAACCATTTCATGTTGTAGCAAGTCTCTGATACGTTAGGGTAAACTGCTACATAAATTACTTGAAGGACTGGCACGCGAAAGGACAAAACAGGGATAAATATAGAGGCAAGACTTTTGATCAACAATGTGATCTAGTGGGCTCTTAATTAAACTAATTTAGACTAGATTTTATTTTTAGGTTTTGTTTTAGTTTAATAAATAAACAAACTGTGTGTCACCAGACTCGATAAGGTGCCAAACACAACGCTTCGTTCAAAAACCGGCATTGCTGATATCAGGGCGCAAAGCCGCTAAACTAAAGTGGGATTGGGCGGGGCACGTTTGCCGAATGCATCCTGATAGGTGGGCTACTTTGGCAACAAAGTGGATTCCCGAAGATGGCCAAAGGAAAAGAGGTAGGCCCCGGAAGCGTTGTTGTGACGATTGCGACAGTTTGAAAGGGAATGGTTGAAAGTGGCACACGATCGAGATATTTGGAAGGAGATGGGGGAGAGCTTTGCCCAGCAGAGGGACAGTAGAGGATAATTAAAAAAAAAAAACAAACGTTCAAATTTCTGCGCATTTGAAATTTTCCGATAGCAAAGTCAATGTGAGAGCTTGCTGTACTTATAATTGAAAAGTAAACTTCATGACTTACAACACAAACACTAAAAGCGAGCTAAGTGTTTTTCTGGATATCGTCAAATAACACTGGGAAGTTTCTGGTGCAAAAGAATTACCTTTGAAAGTGCACTTTGTAGAGAGCCATGAGGGTGTCTAATTTTACAAAGAAAGTCCATATTGTAAACTGCTAGTGTGACCCAAATATTTAATTGAGGAAAGTTTAAGCGGTTTTATCCAAGATGACCGCCGTTTCTGCAAGCGATTTTGCTGAAATTCAATTATAGAATTAATACTAATTTTTGGAATCCAAGATGGTGTCTGAATATTAGAATTTTAACTTATTTCGTTCATAACGTCTTACTGGAACATCTCAGGGGTCTAAAATTTTCTACGCTGGGGTAAAGCTCCCCGCGGAACTCGAAATGCAATTAAATTTTGGATCCAACATGGCCGACACATTTTTTCAAATTTCCTTAACTAGCTGCAGATTTTACCCATTTTCTCAACTGGCCATGTTATTTAGCCTACCTCAACAGCTGCACGAAAAACCGAGGGCTGCTTGCAGCCCGCGCAACGCCCGGAAAGCTATTTTAACTCAGAAAAAAAGTTTATTTGCAAGGAAAAAAAAACAGACTGTCAAGAACAACATCTAGTGATGAGAGCGAGACTACCGAAGTCGTATGGTAGTTCCGCTACTCTATCTTCTATCTAACTAGATGAATATCCATAGCGCCATCTTTTATTTGCTAGAGCCCTGACGTTTAAGCGTAAACCCCCAATTATTTTTAAACGGCCGAACCAATTTTCATCAAATATAGATTTGATTAAAAATCTGTTGGGCCGTCTAAGAATGACCGCAAGGGAATTTGCTTTCACGTAAAAAAACGTATCGAAATTAGTCCATCCTATCGAGCGCTACGATGCCACAGACAGACACACAGACAGACCAACAGAAACTAGCGTCAAACTTATAACACTGCACTTTTTATCGGGGTTAATAAAGGAACAGGCCTTTGCTCAAGAGTGGGACACATTAACAAGAGAAAAAAAAATAGTATATTCACACGTTTGTTGTTACTAATTTGAAATTGGAAATCTTTAGGAATCCCTTTTAAGAAAAAACCTCACAACTGCTCCATATAAATTTTATATCACTTTTTAGATAATTGCTTGCTCTACCGGCATCAACTA
Source organism: Acrobasis suavella (assembly GCA_943193695.1). Lineage (NCBI taxonomy): Eukaryota > Metazoa > Arthropoda > Insecta > Lepidoptera > Pyralidae > Acrobasis > Acrobasis suavella. The sequence continues at coordinate 3,710,557 of OW971944.1, forward strand.
CTAAAAAAAATATTATTGCTTTTGTTTTTGTAAATTAATTAATTAATTATTAAAATTGTATGTGTAGATATACATTAAGACACAATACGGCAATGCTGCCATCTGACGGCTTTAATTTTGAAACAACGTCAACATGATTGACGGTTGGCTATTTCAATTACAACAGATTTGCAGCAAATTGTAACAGATGTCTTTATCTATACTTTGAATATTGTTTATATAGTATATTATGCAATTAGTGAATAAAGGACGGATTTACTTCGAGGGCCATAGATGAATCACGAGCAGGTGAACGATTCTAACGACGGGATCACGACCGTAGGGAGTGATTTATGACGATTGAATCACGAGCGTAGAGAGTGATTCAAGTGTTGGAATCCTGAGCAATGCGAGTGATTCATGGCCCTCGGTGTAAATCCGCTTTATTCAAGAATTGCATACTATACTTTATACTATGACCACGAGAATAATTTTTCGAAACTAAAAACCGACTTCACCACCAAACTAAACAACCGGTTTTAATAAAAATATTATCAGACCACCAGACAGGTATTCCCTTTAAAAAAAAAGAATAATCTAAATCGGTACAAACGTCTTCAAATAAATCAATCAACATATATAAAACATAAGATTCCGATGAATTGATAACCTCCTCTCTTTTGGAAGTCGGTTAAAAAGAAAAATTTAAGCGAAAATAGACATTTAATGTAAAAAAAGAAGGTTAAATTAATTAAAATGGACATTAAAATCGGAACAATTATTATAATTAAGAGTAAATTGTTCTAAATTCAAACATCAAAATAGAGAATAAAAGTGCATTTAATTCACTGTTTTCAGTGAATAAAATAAACTTTTGAGAGGGGGAATGGTATAAAAGAAGTTTTGCAATAAAGAATAAATTAAATTAATAATTTTTATAATATTGTAAAGTGATAATTATTATCATACTTATTTAGTGCGAATTATTCGCACGGTTTATACAACGTTTAAGGGTCATACCCGTAATAAATCGAACCACAGGCTATTATACAGATCACTATTATAGTATATAATAAGAACAGTCAAAAAACTTAAAAATCAATTGGCATTTCCATACATAAAAGTGTGCAGTCGCCCGGGCAATTTTGTTTTTTTGTTTTTCGACTGTTATTTTTAAGACGAAGTGGTAGCTAAAGTGGCGCCCTCATTTGAAATAAATTGTTTAAAACTAAATATGGTGATAATTAAAAATTTGATTTGTATCACTGTCTAGAAAGACCTTTAAACTATTTTATGAATAACCTTTGAAATTATTACTAATAGTCCGTCTAGTTTTAAAAAGGGTTTTCGCCAAAAGTGGCCACTTTTGCAAAAACCTGTTTTAAAACTAGACGGATTGGCAATATTATTTTCAAAGGTTATTCATAAAATAGTTTAAAGGTCTTTCTAGACAGTGATACAAGTCAAATTTTAAATTATCACCATATTTAGTTTTAAAAAAATTATTTCAAATGAGGGCGCCACTTTAGCTACCACTTCGTCTTAAGCTTACGACTTATAGACAAGATGCGAAACACCGAGCTGCGCTCAAGAACGCAAATTGTGGATGAAGGCGCGAAAACCGCGAAGTTAAAATGGAACTGGGCGGGGCATGTATGCCGAATGCGCCCCGAAAGATGGGCCAGATTGTCTTTTTATTGTGGTTGCCAGATGGATGCAGGGGTAGGGGTAGACCGAGGACCAGATGGCGGGACCTTGTTAAATTTATGTACGACTGGCAGAAGATCGCTGAAGATAGGGACGTGTGGAAGGATAAGGGGGAAGCCTTTGCCCAGCAGTGGGACACAATGCCTACAGGCTAGTAAAAAAAATCCATTATACTATGGTGATCTAGTATAGCCCGTGGTTCGATTTATTACGGTAATGTCCCTTCCATAAACACATACAAAATCTATACTTTTCACTTTGTTGTGATGACGATACGCTTACAATAAAAAGATATAAAAATTACGTGACAAAAAACTTATTTCATTTCGAAACTAAAACTGTAAAAAGTGAAAAGACATTTACGGAATCTCCACAAATCCTGTACAAGACAAAAAAGCCAGGACGACGACGGTAGTTCGCTAACATATTGGCGGGAAATTTTTGTGACTTGTAACGGTTGGTACCGTATATTACTCGGCTTATTGGGATTATTATCTTGTAGTGATGGAAAAACTTGGAATTCCTTGGAATTTGTTTTTATATCTTTATAACAAATACTTTTATTTCTTCCGGGCTGGTCTAGAAGTAAAGAAAAAGTTAAAATGCCTGAACTGCATCTGTTTCCGCACAGATCGTAAAAGCCAATCACAGGAATGGGCAAGAGTGTGAATTATTTTGATGCTTTTTTTCATATTTTTGCCCATCACCGCTCTTAAAATGACGGGCCTTTGAGTATTGCTACCCTGGGCTCTGTATTCTTAGAGCCCTAAAACTCTGTCTGCCCTATTATGTATACAGACGTTATAATAAATAAATAAATATGACGCAGACGGCCGAGTAAAAGGGGGTGGGCAGAGCATGGCGGGATCTGCATCTGACATCCCGAGTGACGTGAACTACCCACTTAGTTACTTACAGTACGAGAACAGACTATGTCAGGATGAAAACTTTCGAGAACCTTTTTGCCCCATCGGCCATCGGTTCGTCGCGCTGTGTGTCCCGTCTACTGCCACTTCAACGAACTAATCCGCTGGGCTATATCAATGGCTTTTTTTCTCCTACGAATTTCCTCATTTCTGATTCGATCACGTAGGGAAACACCACGCATAGCCCTCTCCATAGCGCGTTGAGTGACCTTGAGCCTTCTTATGAGACCCATAGTAAGGGACCACGTTTCAGAGCCATAAGTCATCACTGGTAACACACATTGATTAAACAATTTCGTCTTGAGGCACTGAGGTATTTTGGACGAGAAGACACTGCGTAGCTTCCCGAATGCTGCCCAGCCGAGTCAAATTCGTCGAAATGTGTTATAGGATACTAACTCAACGATACCATATTGTATAATAAATACATATATCAATAAACACCCAAGACCCAGGACAATTTGAAAAAGGCCATTTTCCAACTTACCCTGGCTGGTGATCGAACCCAGAACCTACGGATTAGAGGACTAACGTGTTGATAATTACGCCACGGAGGTTAATGTATGTAGGTTTTGTTTTTTATAACGTGGGACTGTGATGGAACCCTTACTTATGTATATAATATACACAGTAAGACACCGCGGCTTCTACGGTTATTCCAAATCACAGGAGCTATTATCGTCTATAATACTTGTAAAACCTTATAGTACATTATCAGAGCTGTTCACTCTACTCTAAATTATTTAAAAAGCTTTAACGTGAGGATAGCTATACTAGATATTATTTATTACGTAATTTAATTCCTTATTGATATAAGTCATATTACAGAATTGTTCTTTCGTATCTGTTATGGTTTATATCATTCAAATAATTGACTTCGTGAAGTGAAGGAAAATATACGCCATCCCGGATAAATCAGGTAGATCGATCTATATTTATAACCAGTTAGGTCATAGGTTTGCTATAGCTAAATTATATGTTATATTGCCGTACAAAGTACGATAATAGGCGTCAGAGAGTCTTGGATATTTGGTTAACCAATGTATTTTTATAAGTTCGCTTACGCGAAACAGGTATGGTCGCGATGACAATCGCGAAGAGCTCTTGTAATAGTAGTATTTTCACAAGACTCAAATTATTTCGAGTAAACTCGATACATCTTGGCGATACAAAGTCAAAATATCTGGTTTGTTGTGTTGTGAGGAATGAGATATTATATCGTCATGGACAGCAGATTTCATTTTTAGGACAGAGATGTCACGGTTTGAAACCTTTTGTACTAACATGCAAAGGAATAATATATAGTTTTGGTTAATAAGTCCACTCCGGCGAAAGTATGTCTGTTCAATCTCTCGACCACTCAGACATAATTTCTCCAACCCATAAAATAGCCTCGGAAAAACCAAATTTCCCGATGAAATTTGATAATTCTTACCACTTATTAATCTTTTCGCATTGTAGGACAATGTAGGAAAGCAATCAAGATCTAAATGATCTTGAGCCAAACAAAAGAAAAAACAATCCTACCCGGCTAAACTAACAAGATCCTAACCCTATCTGCTCTGTCTGTGCTTCTATTCTTTTACTTATTTTCTAATTTAACATGCTCGCAATGGTTGGCGTGTCAAAATCATGAGAGCAAATATATTTGAAACGTTAATTATATCAAAAAGATCTATATGATTTTTGACATACTAGTTACCATAGATCTCTATAATCTCAATAAATACATAACTATCAAATATCATAACCTGATAACCTTTAGATATTCACTATCATATATAGGACTAAATTGATCGGATCCTATATCTTTCAATTATATAGATCTAAGGTAACAAATGAAACATATGTGACTCTTAATTGACAACAACAATGATAGTACTATATTTTACCCAACTATAGAAATTCAAGTAATTTCTACGAGATATATATTATCTGTTCGTTCTATCGTATCTATCTTTAGCAGATAAACCTCACTATATTTCGATAACCTAACCACGAATCTACCTAAACCGACCTATGAGCAATCGCAACTGCTCGCCTATCCTAAATCTAGTCTATTATAAGACCTAGTGTGAACCTAGGGTCTGTTATTAGCTACCACGCTCATAACAGTTGTGTGAGAAGTTAAACGTGTATGTGTGTAAAGCAACTTGTGTAGGATATGCAAAATGAGAACTAATCTAGGGATATATTAGGATAAGGTTAACCCTCTGTAACCTACAGGTTCACCTAGGAAACCTAAGTAAAAGGAAAAAGGAAGACCCAGAGCGCCCAAATCTTGACGCGTCAACACGCCTACTAGCATGCAAAAAAAATGTTGCATCTTCAGCTGCATTTACATGCATGCAATAGCGTCTCCACCTAAGATAACTTAATATATTTACATTCACACAGAGATCTTCCACAATCGGCATTCTATCGAATAATATGACATATTTATAATTTATTTAATTGATGAATGTAACACGATATATGAATAAATTGTATCTTGTGATTTCATGTGTATTATAGTATATGAGTAAATAGAGGCAACCTCACCCTTGTATATATTTGAATGTACAATTATAAATATGCCTGTGTATAGAATTCGATTTTCAGGAAGTATCTTAGCGTTAGTAGTCTACCCGACCTGTGTTCGCTGTTATCAGCGAAAATTTAGACCAGAGATTTTGACCCAAAAACTCCGTTCTATTTGAAATCTAGAATTACTTTTCTGGGTAACACCCATGACAGAGAGCTTCGCTCGTCCAATAATCTTCTCCTAGCTGTACCAAATTATCGGAGTGGGTTTTTCCGACATTCTTTCACTGCTACTGCCGCACAGCTTTGGAATGCCCTCCCAGTAGATATCCGCAAATCTTGTAGTCGCCTCGCGTTCAAAAAAGTCGTTCGTGACCATTATTTGCACAAACTGTCAGACGGATAGAATATATTTTTATGTAGATTTGTATAATTTACATATAATATATGTATTTATGTATATTTAGTATTTGTATATATGTAGAATATGTCAAATGTAGTGAATTTATATTTATATGTCTATATTAGTATATATTTTTTTTATTTAATTTTTATTTTTATTTTCAGTTAGTTTGTATTTATACGTATAATATTATTTATTATTCTGTGGTAATGTAAGTAAGTATTTTGTTAAAATATAAGTTCTCTCAGTTTAAATTTTGGAGTTTTTGCACCAAATTTCCGAAATTTACGTATGTCAGCATCACCTGTAGGTTGACTGGTAGAAAAGGCCTACGGCCTTAAGTCCGCCAATTACAATTTCATGTAATAAAGTTAAATAAATTAAAAAAAATAAGCTAGTCTAAAGATATGACAGAGTATAAACTCGCATTAACACAACACGGCGTAAATATAAACCATGTAATATTGCATAATTACATTTATTTATCACGCAAAATTTTAACAAGTCAAAACAGCTCTGAAACTCCGCAAACATTCCAATCTTTTTTTTACAACGCTCGTCTTCGCAAAAAAATCTTAGGTACACAACAAAAACATCTTTATGATCGTGTGACCATTTCTACATGTCTTATGTGACCACTACAGGACCCAGATGTGATTTTACTTATAGTATCGGTGAGTTAGTATCCCATAACACAAGTCTTGAACTTACTTTGGGGCTAGCTCAATTAGTATTATTTGTCCGTGTATATTTATTTATTTACATATAGATTAAACTTAGCTTGGAGCAACATTTAGGCTTTGTTTTATTGAAGTCTGAAGTCAGTGAAAAAGTTTATAACGTAAAAAAATAATCACTTAACGATAATTTTTAAATTTTTCGTGTACCAAGTCGCAAGCACTAACTATTTTTTTTCGTTATAAAAGCATTAAGCATAGCTTGACGACTGCCATACAATGACAATAGGCAGAACCAACGGCTTATACGTGCTCTCCGAAACACAGAGGAGCTCAAGAAATTTTTATGCCACTTGTGGTCACCCATCCAAGTGCGGACCACGCCTGGTGTCGCTTAACTTAGACGAGCGCTAGTAATGCGCACAAGTAAATCCTCGTTTCAGCCGCATAACATCCAGTGCTGGACATAGGATGCTTGACGGCTGCCAAGGATTTCCAAAATGACCAATCAAGAGCGGCCTGCATCCAGCGCTTTACAACGAGCCTGCTCAGGTCGTCTGACCACCTTGTGGGTGGGTGTCCTACGCTTCGCTTGCCACCACACGGTCACCATTCGAGAACCTTTTTGCCCCATCGGCCATAGGCTGTAACTTTAGTGACTTTTGTTCTCCTACGAATTTTCTGATTTCTGATTCGATCATGTATAGAAACATCGAGCATAGTAGTATAGTACTAGTAAATCTAAACTACTAATACCTGCAGAAATCATCACATTACTGATCAATCAAACGCCACACCCGGAAACGAACTCCGAACTCTTTCAACTCAGTCATTTCTCAAAATGACAGACTAGGCTTATAAATCTGCGTCACTCACACACGCGGGAGATTTATTTTTGCTTGAGGTTTCAGCAGAGAGTTTTAACGCGAATGGGGTTTGCATTGGATCAAAGAAAAAGATTTCTTTGATCCGATATAAGTTTATATAGTCTTTGAACTCTTTGAACAAATAAACGTTATTTTATTTATTCGTCTAATAGGACAAAGTACTGATGCATCTAGTTTAAGTGTTAATACTCATTTATTCTAAGAATGCATGTTTAGGTTTTTCAAACTGGTTACTTTGATACTTTAATTTGCGGCTTTACTCAAACAAATGTTGTACTATGTAAGAACTCTTTGGAAAAAATACGTAATTTTATTTAATATATACAAAGCCTTGCCTACATTGAAAAAACTATATAATGTAGTTACTACTGTGTAACGCTAGATTTAAGTATATTTAAGTATTGATTGAGACATATAAATGTTTTCGACGTTGATTCACAGTTGTTCTTGTTTAGTAAGACCACACATACAGTGACAGAGTGAGTTTGCAGATTTTTGGCTGCGAGGCAAGAAAGCAATAGAATCTTCTATACATGCAGATCAGCTTTCATGTGTCGTCTGCAATATCTCTTTAAAATAGCAGCTATCGATCTGTGTTAAGTAGATCAGACGATATCAACGCTCACTTGTTCGCACATGGACCTATTATAGTATTAGGATAATTACAAATTTTAGATAGACCCATAACTTCGTGCGGGTAGTCCGAGCTTACTGACGTGTTTATTGGAAGTCTATTAATATTTTTGATTTAAAAAGGATTTTTTGAGTTAATCCCAGAAATGGGAACGAAATGTAACGGCTGTAATGCCGTTATTTTCGAGAAACTTTTCATGGAGTGTTCTCAAGAGTCCTGTAAGAAGATTTATCATCTTAAGTGCCTTGCCCTGACGGAAGAGAAGTTTGAAGAACTTACCTCGGAATATAAAAGTAAATGGATGTGCCCTGAGTGTATCAGCGCGGCTCCAAAGAGGGATAACTCCAATACACCGGTGCGTGGCACAGTGATGAATAAATCTTTTACGCCGAGCAGCTACGTAAACTCACAACGCGGCGGCACTCGTCATAATCGTAAAAGATAGAAAATTTAAAGCTTATGTAAAGAAAGTACTTTGTGAGAAGGCTTATTACGGAACCGATGATTATCTTAAAGACAAAAACGTCTGGCTTGAGCTTGGCGCGGGTCCCTTTTAAAGGTTTATATTTGTACACTCACAAATGACATAATTTGAGTACAATCAGTACATGTATTTTATACAAACTGACATTAATTTCAAATTTGACATTTTTAATTAATAATTATGACATAGCAATGTATTCTCAGTCCACACATCTAATTTTAATATCAGTATAATTGTAAGGTTGACGTTTTTGGAGAAAATGCTGCAGTACAGTTTGTTACCGCTTCTTCTGTACTTGCGCTTTGGAGGCGGCAGTAAACTTAGTTGTAAGTAAATGATCTGACGTCAACAACTAACTATTAAGAAATCGAAAGAAAAAAGAAATGACAATTATCAAGTGATATAAATATCCAAAGATAAATAAATGATTTGACTTTGACTTTGACTTTGAATCCAAATGAGTCACTATCACTGGGGCTCGATATGGAGAACAGAATACTGGAGGAAATACGCGAGTTCAGAGTAGAAACTCAGGCAAGAATGGAGCAGCAAACCAAAGAGTATACATTACTACGAGACAGATTTACTTATCAGGAAACAGAAATAAAGGAACTGATAAAACAATTGAAGGTAGATAAAGAAAAGGAAGCTAATAAAGTTAGCTTACTTGAGAAGAAAGTCCAAGAGCTAACAGATAGAAATAGAATGCTAGAAGAAGCCCTTCGTAACCGAAATAGTAATAAACAGGCATCACAAGATCTTGCAAAGCCAACAACATCATACGTTAACATTGTAAAGCAACCTCAGGTGGGTAGTATTAATAAACTCTCAAAAGAAACCGAGGCTACGAAACCAGCGAGCGGAATTCTTAAGAAGATTGAAACAACAAAAGACAAGGAAGTCACGAGATCAGAAAATATTACAGAAGATAAAAAGAAAACGGAAAGGAAGGTAGTAGAAGAGGAAGGAAAGGAAGAAGAGTGGGTTACGGTACAAAAGAGAAAGAGCAGATATCCCGTTAGTGAAGTCAAAAAAGGAGGATGTACCACTGATAGTACCATTAAAGGGACAGAACGAAAAAAGTTTTTACATGTATGGCGCTTAAGTCAGGAAACAACCGTAGAAAATTTGGAAAATCATGTGAAAAATATTTGTGGAAAGGAGGCGCAAATAAGTGTTGAGAAAATTAAACATAAAACAAAAAGAGATTACTCATCCTATATTATAGGCGTGCCGGAGAGTAAATACGAAACATTATGTGAGCCGAAAAATTGGGGGGTGAATATCGAGTACTGCGAGTGGGTGTGGTTTCGTCGACCAACCAACGCACCACATAAGTCAAAGTAAACCTTTAGAAATATTCTACCAGAATGTAAGGGGACTTCGGACGAAGTTGGAAGAATTTTACAATGGCATATCTTCTTCAAGTGCTGATTTGTTCGCCATCACAGAAACTGGTTGCAATGATTCCATCTACGACGCGGAAATGATACCACCTGGTTACACAATTATAAGATGCGACCGAACGGATGGCCGTAAGCAGGGCGGCGCGTGTCTCGTGGCCACACCGCGTTACTCCTTGCGCCCGGTGCAATGTGACGTAAATATTGACAATCACGTATTCGAGTTAGTTAGCGCGAGCGTATACCTACAAGAGAGACCTTTGTTTTTATTGTGCGTAACTTATATACCGCCGGGCAGCATTGAAAGTGAATACTTGTTGTTATTTAAAATAATTGAAGAATACTGTGATAGATATCAGAATGTTATTGTGATAGGTGACTTTAACCTATATTCCAGCTCATCATATGTAAATAACTATTTTGAATATTTTGTAACCTACTGTGGATTCACTCAGAGTAACGAGATAGGTAATTACAACGATCGTTTGTTGGATTTAGTGCTAACAACGTTCGCGAAAGGTGAAAGTGTGACTGTGCGAGAAGGTAAATCACCGCTGGTGTCAGTGGTGGAGATCACAGTAAGTGTTTGTCATGCTTCTCACACCCCCCAGGAGACGCCTGCAATTGTTGACGACGCGCAAAGTAGCTTAACATGGAATTTCAGAAAAGCTAATTTTTCAATACTATACGCATCGATTGCAAGCGTTGACTGGGCTCCTTTGTATGACTTAGATTTAGAAACCGGGTTAAACTACTTTTATAATACGCTGAACTCACTTTTTGATAAATGTGTTCCGAAAAAGAAAAGTAAAAGGATCCGTTCTAACCGGTATATCTATCCGGAATGGTACACGCCCGAGATTATTATCAGTCTAAAACAAAAAGCTCACCTTCATAAGTGTTACAAAACAAGTAAGTCTCGTACGGATTATATAAGGTTTTCAGAGTGCAGGGCAAAAGTAAAACAATTGATTATGATTGCAAATAAACAAAATCAACATCGCGTGCAAAGTCAACTACAGGAGGATCCCAAGTCATTTTGGAATTACGTGAACTCCAGAAAAGGTACTAGAAGTACACCAAAATTAGTCAAAAGCGGAGTATTATTGACGGATGAGCAATGTGTCAGTGAATTTGCGGATTATTTCGAATCGGTGTATAGTCCAAAAAAAGCCACGTTAGATGTAAACACGGCAATGTTTAAGGCAGGAGGGGGAAATGGGGCTGGTCGGGTTCAAGTCGATAGGCTACAATTATGTGACGTTGAGCGTGCACTTCAGCAGGTCAAACCCAAAAAATCCGCGGGACCGGACGGCATTCCACCTTACATCTTCAAGGACTGCCGATTGGTTTTGGCGAAACCACTGCAACATATTTTTAATGCGTGTTTAGAGTCGGCAGTGTTTCCGGAAAAATGGAAAATTACTAGGGTTGTCCCCGTACCGAAGGGACAAAATTGTAGTCAGGTAGAAGGATTTAGACCCGTGGCAGTACCTTCGATTCCAGCCAAAGTATTTGAAACGGCTATCAACAACAGTATATACCCGCAAGTGAGCTCTCAACTATCTGACGCTCAACACGGCTTCCGACCGTCACGAAGTACTACTACCAATCTCACCAGTCACATGACTTTCATAGTACCGATTATAGACAGAGGGGGACAGGCAGACACGGCTTGCTTCGATTACAAAAAAGCGTTCGATTTAGTCGATAATGACAGGCTTCTAACGGCGTTTGCACGGTTTGGCTTTACCCCTCAATTGCTAAATTTTTTTACCAGCTACTTGAGTGATCGGCGACAGTATGTAAATTATGCAGGGCACTCTTCAAGGTCATATTACACAAGGTCTGGGGTAAGTCAGGGAAGTAATTTAGGTCCCTTACTATTCGTCCTAATGATTAATGACTTGCCGCAAGTAGTACAGGAAGCCAAATGCTTGTTATTTGCTGACGACCTCAAGTTAACTATGCCGATTGCAAGCCGTGAGGACTGCGAAAGGCTTCAGAGGGATATTGATAGGGTGGTAAATTGGAACCTGGAAAACTTGCTAGAATTTAATACCTCCAAATGCGTAACGATCACGTTTTCACGAGCGCATAACCCCGTCCAATATGATTACAACATTGGAGGGGTAGTCCTAAAGCAAGTTTCTGAGGTTAGGGACCTAGGCATCACCTTTACTAAAGATTTAAGTTTTACTGGACACATCACAACGATATGTAAGAGAGCCTTTAAAAATTTAGGATTTGTTTTGCGTACAGTAAAGTCTTTCACCAACATCCAAGTAAGGAAAAAGTTCAAAATAAATTTGTTAGGTATCTATACATGAGATTATACGGAGTCTATCCTTTCTACCCCTTAATGTATCCTACTCTATTTGTTTTAGGTATGGTTGGGTACAATGAATTAAGGGTTAGAAGGCACCTGGCTACCATATCATATGTTTTTAAGGTGATCAGGGGCAAGCAAAACCATCCGGATGTGTTGTCACAGATTGGCCTATATGTGCCAAACAAATACGTGCGGCGCCGCCACCGGCCGCCGCTGCTGGCCGCGCCCCGAGCGCGCACCAACCTGCTGCGGGAAGCACCACTGACACAGGCGCTGCGCACACTTAATATTGTAGCCAGTAAAATCGACTTGTTTAATACTACTCTGAATGAATTCACACGGGTATCATTAATGATAATTTGTTATGGTAATGTACTATCGCATTAGGTGTCAACCTGTAATGATATGTACTATAATATTGATAAATAAATAAATACAAATACAAATACAAAAACTTTCTTAACCTACACTGTTCCATTATTTGACAAAGGTCTTCCCATACCCTTTCACTCATCTCAATTTGGCGCAATCTGTGACCAATTCCTCTCAAAACATCTGATATCGTCACTCCAACGTTGCCTAGCTCCGCCCAGAATGTTTTTAATTTAAAAAATTTACTAGTCGTTCGCCCCGAACTGTGAACACGCGAACCCCAATTTCGGCAAACCCTTGATCGAGTTCGAATTTAAATATTCTATTGACTACACTAACACCCTACCAAATATCAAAGATACTTAAGTTATCGTCGAACAAACATACATACATACAAGCACCATATAGTTCAAATATATTTTTGAAAACTTGATTTTATTCCTAACTCCTGGTCTTCCTGTATAGGGTTCGTGATATGAATACAGTTATTTATGGATTGGAGCTCAATCAATGTGATTTAAGGGCTCTGGTGGTGTTGGCTACAGGTGATTTTTATGGAATAGTTTACTTGTTTTTTTGCATCTTTCTGTCTATTTCCTTATGTTAAAGACTTCCTTGTTTTGGTCGTTTCACCTTAGAATTTCCAAGATTTAATTAAGTTTCGCGATTTAAATCAGAACACTTACCTTAGAATTTCAATGACTACTTTCATTACTAAGTTTAAATTTTAATTTGGTAAATATTACGTGGTATTTGGTTCCCATGATACTGGCTCTGTCTACCTCACAATTGATAAAGACATGATAGTATACACAATGACTTTTCATTGGTATTGGATAAAAAAATGTCGAACTCGTATGCTAAATAAATTCTTCTATCCATATACGTAATCTAAATTTGAGTATGACATAAGATAAAAAAGTAGCGAAAATTATTTTCGATCGAGACCACGTAGTTACGCCCGTCCAAAGCTGCCGCGTGACCCCGATGAACTCTAAATCTAGCCGCCGCTGCTAGGCGCCAGTGCTACTCATTGATCTCAAAATTTTATTTTCGAGTTTCAGTCAACATTTTTTGTTTCTGAATTTCTATTTTGGCTAGCTAATTAGGTCTTACTAACGATCCTTATAAGGTGGCCTTCAGCTCCAAAACCATTAAAAAATCACATTGTTTATGCACAGCAGTAGCATTGGGTGAGAATTTTGGGCTAGTAGTATAGCTATAAAACTATGGAACGAAATAAATACCTACCTAATTAGGTTCTATAAAGGTTATTAAGCCGTTCAATGTCCGACTTATAATTCACATGTTTTTATTTTTATTGACTAGGATGAATAATAAATGTCTTTGAGCGTATTGATTTATCATTGTAAGTGTATTTGAATAACCAGCAAAAACCGTATTTGGAATATGGGGATGTGTGCAATCCAGTCATGCTGTTTATAAAAATAGTAAAAAGACATTTTAATGCGTGGTGCGCCGATATACCTAGATCATACATAACTTTTGTTAATAATAAATACGTATACAGGGTGGCCAAAAAGTCGTGGATCAAACGAAACAGGGAGATAAAGGAGGTAATTTCCAACAAAAAATCTTTCCCCAGCATGGCCATAACTTCATTGCAAATAAGTGCTCTTAAAGTGAGAAGTAATTTTTTGTAACGCTTTAAAATTTACGGAAAAAAAATCATTGCTCGTTAAGTTTGATACCAAGAGCTGCAATACAATTTTTGTAGTATTGATACATTATCGACTCATAATACAACACCTTTTGTTTTATTGTTTTTAATCAATTTAATTTTTTACTGATTAAATTGTAAAAAAACTGGGTAGTTTCATTGAAAAAACTAAAATAATTCATATCTTTTCGTGCAATGAAGTTATGGCCATGCTGGGGAAAGATTTTTTGTTGGAAATTACCTCCTTTATCTCCCTGTTTCGTTTGATCCACGACTTTTTGGCCACCCTGTATATTAGAAACCCCTATTATTATATATTAGAAACCCCTAATGGAACTCCATGGGAATCGGTTTCTAAGGAGGCCCTCTGACTGATGTATAGCTATATTTTTACTATCATTTGTAAGGTATCCGAAAAGAAAGATGCTTCCGTGTTTCGGAAGCCACGTATAAACTGTGGGTCCCGAACGCCATTTAGAGTTTACTCAAACCTATCCAAGGATTGGTTCTGATCTACCTTTTGGGTTGCGGAGGTCAGGCGGCTTTCACTCAGTGCAAAAACCAGTAACCTCATCAAATATCCTTGGAGAGGTAGCAGGCATCTGAAGCGTTACCGGTGAGGATGCAACCGGGAATACGCTCAGATGATGATAAGTACGTGTATATATGTGCAATGTGGATGATACTGTTTATCCGTAAAACTGACTTAATTATTTTGCTTCTGATTTTTGAAGTGAAAACTTCTTTAGCGGAGTTGTACACTTTTTTGTAATGGGTAAAAAATGTTAAATTCGCGTCAGGGCGTCAGGGCGTCAGGACACGTGACCTGATCGAAACTTTGTAAGACGGATGGAGAGTTTACAGCCGGCGTGGCGCGGCGTAGGAGAGGAAGTATCCCCCTCTCTTTCTACGGCGCGGCAAAAATGTATGCCTGCGCCTGCTGTTTCGTTTAGGCGGCGAGGGGCGCTTGCGTTACAGCGTGCCACGCGCATCCATGGAAATGCACAACGTTAATATTCAAGTTTTCACTTCTGCCGGCACTCCCGGAGTGCTACCCGTCTTTTTTTTTGTTTCTATGCTATATCATACACCAAGATTTATTTTACTGTTACATTATAGATGGCGTTTAAAGAATTACTTATTTTGAATTGACGCCGAAGACATGTCATTCCACATCTCAAAATAAAGGCTATAGCAAACGTGTCTTATTTTTTCAGGTTCTAAAATATTTATCAATAAAAATATTACTTTGAAAAAAATACCTTCAGATTTACCAAGAGATTTAACGCAGAATTTTCGGTTAAATTAAAAAAGCATTTTGTTAAAGAATGTTCCATTCAGACATTCATTATTCTAATCTAAGCCCATTTCTTTCACTCGACTATAGACCAAAGTATAAAAATAGATGACGAAAATAGACATGTACTTCACAAAAATACGGATTAAATACAACAATGAAAAATGTGTCGACGTAAATTTAGGTACAGCGTTTTAAGTTTGACAATCTATTAGACTAATATATAATAATGTGAAATTAATTCATTTTAAAAGTTCTGTTTAACAAAACTTATTTTGAAACTGCATACGTATGTTTATATTCTCTCATATTATTTGTTGTTTAGACGTCTCCATTGTCTTATTCAAATAAGTATGTCTGAAATAATACCAGTAAACGATGGAATAATAATAGTAACTAATACATGTACAGTGAGCCACATAAAAAAGTATACCACCTCTATACTTTCGGTACTACGAAATTGTTCTATTAGAGGTATACTTTTCTATGTGGTGCCCACTGTACTAACAATAAGTTATTTATGTGCGGTCGTTCACGTTATCTGTTTTTTTATAGTATTTTTCATTTTTGCATATTTGAATAATAACGAAAATTCACTTACCTTTTTAGGGTTCCGTACACCCAAAGGATAAAAACGGGACCCTATTACGAAGCCTCCGTGTCCGTCCGTCTGTCTGTCATCAGGTCTCTCTCATGAATCGTGATAGCTAGACAGTTGAAATTTTCACAGATGATGTATTTCTGTTGCCACTATAACAACCAAAAACAGAAAAAGTTGAGTGCAGTGCGATGCGCGTTCGATGACGCACGCGTGTTACTAATTGCACAGCATCGAATTTCAAATTCGCGATAAGCGCGGCTGTGGCCGCTGCACGACGATTTCGCTATGAGTAACAAACCACTCATAGCCAACGAACTGTTGGCTTTCATTGACTATGTCAAGGACAGCATGGACGAGATTAGCATCCTTCAGATATGCAAGACTAACTTCAGTCTGGAAGAGATCAATAGTGGTAAGACGCTATTGTACGAAACGCTCGGCAAAGCCGCGCAGATGCCTTCTCGAAGGAGGGACGAAAAAGGTGAGAAGAGTCTTCAAGACATAATCAACTTGCTCAAGGTGACCGACCCGGACGACGTTCCTGCGTTTTGTGCGTTGAAGCTACGGAGACTACCTCCAGTCAGTTTTGACCATGTCGACGTCACCAGGCTGCTGAAGGATATAACAACCCTTAAGTCCAGCCTGGCAGAGATGCAGTTAAGGGTAGAGGCTTCGGAAAACACCATCTCAGAGCTGCGTGCCGATTTATTATCTTTAAAACGTAATGATTCGGTAAGTAGGTCACCCGTAGCCTCTAACATTAACACATGTAGAGGAGGTGCGCAAAATACGTCGATATGCAGCTTTGAGTCAGCGAAACTTGATGCTTCGCCGGCCGGCGCTGTGACGCACGACACTCCGCGCCCCGCCGCCCGCTCCGTTATCCCTGCGGAGAAGTCGAGCACGTCGACCCCAACACGTGCCTATGCCGCCGTTGCTGCTGAAGTTGGCGACGCTGCCGCCACTGCTGGCACTATATGTGAAATTTCACCATCGCGCCAACGTCAATCTAAGCGGAGGAAGCAGCAAAAACCCGAGGGAGGACAATCGAACCGAGTTTCGTCGGTTCCCAGGAAAGTTCCTCCGGTTCCTAAAAAAGGACACGAAGACAAAGAGGGCTTCATAAAAGTAGAGAAAAGGAAAAAGAAGCCTTCCTGTCAGAATCAATGTGGGACTGCAGTGACAGGACCGAAACATCTGCTGCGCCCTGCCATCCCGACCACGCAGCTGTACGTATCGCGACTCTTCTATTCCACAAAAGCGGAGGAAGTGGTGGAGTACCTACGCGTGAAGACCAACATCACGCTGAGGGTCGTGAAGTTGGAGTCACGCCACAGTGTGAACTTCGCTTCATTCGTAGTGCGAGTCCCGACGGAAAAGCTGGTGACCTTCATGCAGGCTGACTTTTGGCCGAAGGGTGTTAAGTATCGTCGCTTTCGAGGAACGATACCGGACACCCCGATGACGCGCAACACGTCGCCGCCTCAACGTGTGACGTAGAAGTTTATATATGTTAGTCTATAAGGTAAATATGGGCCTACAATGTAAATGTTCATTTCGTTGCCTGAAATAAATGGTTTATTATTATATTATTATATTATAAAATAAATATTTAAGTGGGGCTCCCATACGACAAACGTGATTTATTATAGATAATGGTACGGAACAGCCAGTAATTTGTTTTTTTTTTTGTTTATTTTGTCGTGAATTTCAACTCAAAACACTACGACACTCAAATAAATCGTAAGCGCTTCGCTGGAAAGCGCTGGATGCAGGCCGCTCTAGATTGGTCGTTTTGGAAGTCCTTGGGAGAGGCCTATGTCCTGCAGTGGACGTTATGCGGCTGAAATGATGATGATGATGATGATGTTCAACGCTTAAAAAACCACGTGTTTCTTTTGATTTGCTATTCGTTAAACATTCATGTTTGTTGTCTATTCACTTTAGTTGTCTGTACAATCGCCTATAAATTGTCGTAGGGCAAACAATAAAAGAGTAAAAATAAAATGTCCCCGCTTTTTTCGGTTTATCTAGAATTGCTATTCCTAAACCTTTTAGTGAAATGTTTAGATAATGCGTGGTACACATTCAGCTATTATGCATTTTCAGTACAATTTAATACCTATGATTTTTTTAGTTCGTATCAAACATATCTAACGAGCCGTGACCGTTGACTTGCATGATGCATCATGCATACAAAATACTGATTGATAATGCATATTATATTGTTATTTAGAAAAGAAAAATCTTTATATCCGTGATTGTCTGATGAGGACTGTGATATCGATGTTGTTTGTGTGATGCTAATGCGCTACCGTCTAACACAGAGGTTGCCAAACTTATTTTGTCAAACGCCCACTTTAAAAAATCAGTTATTTTGTAGCGCCCCCCATTTTTTTTACCATAAAAACCTGAATCACGTATTTGTCTTGCCTGTAGTTTAATTCAACCTATATTCTAAACTAGACTTTTTACAAGAGAGAGCAATAATAATACATACACCAGTACATTAAAGTATCTTTTATAAAAAAATAACAATAATCAACATTGTTAATTTTAAATAAAAAAATAGCAATAATAATACAATTTTACAATAATAAAGAGTATCGGAAGTGGGGACCTTTAAAACACGAAATTTTTTCAGTGTTTGATTCCTTTTACGATATAAATAACGTTGTGAACGCATTAAAATAATACATATTAATTACATTTTTAGTTTATATTTGAACAATAAAAAAGGATATAAATATGAACTAATAAATGGATGTTGTGTAGTAAGAGGATTTTAATTGCAGTTAATTTTAAAATATGAAATAGCTGAAGTTATAAATCACTCATTGCTTAAATCACATCAGCGCCCCCCAACTTTATTCTGGGCCCGTTACCGCCCCCTTAAAGCCTCCAGCGCCTACAAGGGGGCGTTATCGCCCACTTTGGGAAAGACTGGTCTAACATAATTTTTTTTATTACCTTCCCCTTATTTTGTTATTTTTGATAACCGCACGCACATTGGAGATTTGTTTAATTTTAATTATAAAAAGGGTTTTCTCAGTAAGTGAAATACCATTGTATTTTTTATGAGAAATAAAAAAGTTCTTTAAACCTAAAAGCGGAAAGAAGCACGACTGACGATGTGACTGGGAACGCGCTAAGATGAAGAC
The DNA here is from genome assembly GCA_943193695.1 of Acrobasis suavella. Classification (NCBI taxonomy): domain Eukaryota; kingdom Metazoa; phylum Arthropoda; class Insecta; order Lepidoptera; family Pyralidae; genus Acrobasis; species Acrobasis suavella. The sequence continues at coordinate 3,729,624 of OW971944.1, forward strand.
ATTAGGAATGAGAACGAACGGTAAAAAAAAATTACTTAGTCCGTCAACTGGATTATCCAAAAAAAAAGATAAGGACTTTGTTAAAATTGTATAGGGCGACATCTGTTCGTTACCCGTGTCATTATTAATAATCCATAATGCTCTCGATAGCACTTCCATTTGCCCAAAGTATCTGCTTTATTGTAGGTAACTAATAAGTTCTAACACGTACGAACAGATGGCGTCCCCCGTCATATAAATGTAGAGATCGGTTTAACCGACCCCTTTTTTACCCACATTCTCACATACCAACCGCTTCGAGAATAAACGCCTATACACCACAGAACTGGAGTCCATCATTTCCAACATACTTTTTGGTGACCCTTTGAACACGAAGCCCTGAAGATCCTGGAGGTCTGGAGGACGCCTACGCATCGTAGCTGCTTCTCCGTGGATTGGATCCGGAGGAATTTGGCGCAAGCAAGCTGAAGGTCGAGCGCTGCGCCGGGGCGTGGCGGCCGGCGAACACGTGGCGCGCGGTGGACACCATCAACATTTTAGGCCTTTTAGCCGTATCTAGTGGATTAGGAGGACGCCTGCGAGTAGCAGCTCCTTCTCCCCCAGCCGGGTTCCGAGAATTCGGCGGACCACGTCAACATTGGACCTGTGGGATTGTACGCCGCGAGCACGTGTGTCACGCGACGTCACCTGCAGCCTTCCCAGTGTGTTTTTCAGCGTGTCCCAGGCGATCGAAGCGGTTGGTATGTGAGAATGATGGTAAAAAAGGGGTCGGTTTAACCGATCTCTACATTTATATAATGACGGGAGAGCGCCATCTGTTAGTACGTGTTAGAACTTATTAGTTACCTACAATAAAGCAGATACTTTGGGCAAATAGAAGTGCAATTGAGAGCATTATGGATTATTAATAATGTCACGGGTAACGAACAGACGTCGCCCTTTACAATTTTAACAGACTTATATTTTTTTGTTTAGGACAGTAGTAAAAATTAAAAAAGATACAGCGCTTCGAAGTTTCGGAGTGGGTTTGATTTACGTCATTTTTAGTTAATTAAAAACGTAATTGATCATGATGATTTACGTCACGCGTAATTAAAATGGGCTGTAACTTCGTCATTATTTACTAATCAGAGAAAAGAAAAAAACGTCTATCTAATGAGCATAAAACTTGCGTAATAAAATAAAATGTTTTTATATTTCGATCAAAGATCATAATTTATACTTATGTAGGTAGTAATAGATATATAAAAAGGTTCAATATAAACCAATAGAGACTAAATAAAAATAAATGTATAAAGCTAAGCATACAAACAGAACGCAAAAATAAATACCAAAAAAAGCAATTTTTCGTTCATTTCAAAATCTTCTCTTACGGCTGTGATAGATAACCAAGCGGTTAATCTATTCAGCGATTTATTTTTAACTCTATTTAAAAATATAAATATTTAAGTCCAGAGTTATTAAGTAAGATAATATTTATTTATGATTTTTGCGACTCGCCATGCAATTTAGCAAAGCCAAGATAAACGAGGCAGACTGGTAAGTTACACATAAAATAAGAATAGAAGAATCACTCTTAAAAAGAAGATGGGAACATCAAGAGATATTTATTCTAGAATGATCCAAATAGAATAAAATGTGTAGACGGATATAGTATATTTGTATGCAGATATTTATTTATTATTATAATTTATGATTATGAGATATATATATATGATATCACAGAACTATATCAAGTAGAAGGAAAAAGTGTATGTACCTCGCGTGCTAAAATGATATGTTGAAGGCGCTAGTGCTTGCCGCAAAGTTCAGTCTGCTCTCCATCGCTTTCCGCGTGCGACGTCAGGTTTCAAAAGAAAAATAACTTGTTAGTCGGTAACTAACAGTTCAAACACCACTAATAAAGTTGGAGCTGTTAATCGATAAGACTTCTTTTGCATTCAAATCCAGCGATGTAATAATAAGCAATTCCAACTGTCGAGTCGACTTCAAGGCCAAATTCTAATTTTTAAAATAGTTCTGTACGCTGCCAATTTCTCGACTCGACTCGAATCGATTTGAAACGACGATTTTTAAAGCAAATTATTTTTATATATTTTTTTTAAGCATTCTTTGCATAATGTTCCTATGTCTTCTAGGGCTCTTGACAGGTTGGCCTCAGCTGATCAAAAGACTTTGTTTGAGAGATGTGAGCTAGAGCATTGGCGTATATAGGAATCTATTGTTACCAAAGGGACAGGGTTGGGCGTTAGTATAAATATTAGACAGGACAGGAGCTCAGACACTTCACAGTGAGAGCCCATTTTTTTGGTTTCCTTAACAATATCCGTAGCGCCATTTATTATTTGCCTGGTAAATTAAAAACCCCGACTTTCGAGAGAAAGCCCCAATAACTTTTAAACGGCTTAACCGATTTTCATTAAACATAGTTAAGAACTACCGCAAAGGAACTTCCTTTCCCTAATAAAAATCATATCGAAATCGGTCTATCCATTCGTAGCTACGATGCCACAGACAGACACATATGCAGACACACAGAGGTTGTCAAAATAACTGTAATAGGTACTGATAAATGTAAAGCAATTTATTGGTTAGGTAGGTAGGTAACATACCTATATGTTTATCGTTTTAAAATTTGGAGATTTTCACTGTGAAATTCATTATAATTTTCTAAGTCGATTATGATTATCAGTTTCTTTGTCGGTTCATTTCGATATTTTGAATCGATAAAAATACACCCACAATAACTTGCGTAATATTATTTCGTTGACAAACAATTTACACCTAGTGATTGGTTTGTGGTCACACGAATAAAGTTAAAGGTATGTAGGGAGGTACTTACTTCTCTTCACAACGAAAACGGACGTCCGATGTTTTGACCTTTTTAAGTACAGTTGCTACGCTGACTTCGGTGCCTAGAATTAGTTTGCCGCGTTCTCTTCAATGCTTTTGAATCGTTTTCATCTCTAAATTACAGTCGGGACGCCAAAGTACCTACGCAATATGTTACACGCTCGGTTCTCGTACAAATCGTTGAACTCTATCCGTCTAAATGATATATGTCTGTGTATAATATAGATACATCATGTGTAGTTATCTATATTATCTATACTTAGTATTTGTATGTAAAAATTTGTAACGTAATATGATGAATATTTTATTTATTTATATATATTTGTATATTCCTAGTTAGTATGTATTTGCACGTATTAAATTCATACTCTGTGGTAAAATAGGTATGTACGTAGGTTTGCATTGTTTTATAATATAAGTATGTGTTCTCAGTTTTTTTATTTTAGTGTTTTTGCACATATATCCGAAATTTATGCATGTCATCACTACCTGTAGGTTGACTGGAAGAAAAGGCCTACGGCCTTAAGTCTGCCGATTACAATTTCATGTAATAAAGATAAATAAATAAATTAGAGACTCACACACTCAAATACATAAGTGTCAGATAAGATCACAAAGAAGACTAACCCATCGTATGAGGTATCGTTGAATAGGTCTTTCAAAAATATTGTGAGCTTGTGAACATCTCTTCAATTTACGGATACATTTCTGCAAATTTGTTAGTCAAGTGTCTCCCCTCCCCCCTATCTATTAAACGGTTATGTATGAACATGTGAAAAATTCACCGCAATTAAAGAAAAACATTTAGAGCTAAGTAAGGTTTACAAATAAAAAAAGGAAAACTTTATACAAATTCAATAGAAAGTTAGTTTTTAGACGTTTTTAGTGGCGTGAACACAAAGTGGGCACTCACAACTACAGAACTCTACACTGCGCGTAGCCCGTTACGCACTTAGCTGGTTATTCTTATACATTGCACTTTCCTCCAAAAAGCTAAAACTTGTGGAAGCAAAGTTATTTTGTACTTTTTTTTTTACTTGTTGTACAATCATTTCGACTCGAGAAAAAGAGAAAGAAGATACGGCAGACGTGTCGCATCTGTTATCATTTTATTTTCTGCAGCATTCACTGGGTTGCAGATAATTAAAAAATAAAATAACAAAGTAACAAAGTGACTAAAATAAACTTGTTTTACATTATCTTTTAAAGTGCGCTGCATTAGTTTATTAATTCTTGGTTTAGTAAGAACCTTACACTTAATCTCTACATTCATATTGTTGATGGACGATAAAAGATATATCGAATTAATTTTTTGCCAGAACACCTTTATTATTGAAAAAAATTGTTCATAGATTTACAAATATTTTTACGTACTTAATAATAATTTTGAAATTTGAAATATTGCCACTCTTTAACTATTTGGTCCCAGAAGGTACCACTACCAACAAACATATATAGTTTAATCCTCTAAAAATTTTTAATATAATATTTTTTTATAAAATGCATTTATGCAGTTTTAAAAAAATCCTGGACAGGGAAAGTCGTAAACTTGTATATATGTCGTGGCCAGATCATAGAATTAACCATATATATATCATCAAACGTTAATGTGTAAGCGATATAGTCTGTTTAAGATGGTCATATCATGAAAAACAACCATCTGGCCTATCCACCATCTGGCTACGACATATAATCAACTCGGGCGATGGTGAAGAAAACCTAAGATCACATATTAAGCATCCTCGCTCTTGCAATGGGTAGGCTAATTCTGTAACAATGTTGCAACAAATGTCCCTATTTATGCCCTTACGTACCTCCTTTCTCCATCATTTCATTATGTCCACCTTTTTCAAATTTCATTCTTCAATTCAATTTTAAAATTTTAGACTCATTCATTCCTTCCTCATCATTCTGACTCATTCCTCCACCATCTCTGATATAAGCAACTTATAATTGTTGAATTATATCATTGTATCATACATACGTACATAATATCACGCCTATTTCCCACAGGGGTAGGCAGACACTGTGGACCTCCACTTGCTACGATCCTGTCAAACCTCTTTCGCTTCATCCCTACTCATCAATCTCTTCATACATGCCCTTTGGTTACGGGTACTTTTGACCTCTCCTTTCTTCAGAACGTCTGCAATCTGGTCGGAGAATGTTGGCCGAGGCTGACCCTTTCCTTATCATCTTTAATTTTATCAGTTCTGACAAATAAATGTATTAACCCTTGTCGTGTCTCTCTTTTACTCTACGACTGTTTTGGATCTGCATATTTTATGTGGAAGCACACCTACTAGCAGGGACTGGTGGGGTTCCCACAATTCCGGAATTTCCAAATTTCGGAAGACTAAAACTTGCTTTTCATTTAAGAAACGGGTGAAGGCAAAGAAGTTTTTTCAAAAACTGTCATATAGATCATGTATTTATGTAGTATATTATGTAGGTATTGTTTAAGGGGCTACCTATATATTTCAGGGTCCAGTGCTGCCCCCATTTGAAAGAAATCATTCGAAATGAAACGAAGATATTATTTAAAATTTTGGCTTGATATTAGTCTAGATAACCCTTCTTACTATTTTATGTACTACTGTATATATTTAAAAGTGAGAACGTGAAGCATTTTATAGCATTTTTGCGAAAAACGGCCACTTTTAGCATTAATACTATAAAAAACTTCACGTTCTCATTTTAAAATATATACAGTAGTTCATAAAATAGTTAGAAGGGTTATATCAAGGCAAAATTTTAAATAATATCTTTCTTTCTCTTCAAATGATGTATTTCAAATGGGGGCAGCACTAGACCCCGAAAAATTCAGGTAGCCCCTTAACGTAGTATATACTTAACAGTTTGTTTTATTTGTATGTAGTTAATTGTTTTGATGATTATTTTGTACATAAGAGTCTTTTTTTTTTTCGCCACATACTTATTCAAGTTTTGCACTACACCTGCCATTTTCTACATCACCCGTTTGGTTGACTGGTAGATAAGGCTTGTATTTGTGTATGAAGTTCAATAAAAAAATTCCACGTATAATCTACAGATACGCGGAATCCCTAAAATATTTTTCCGTTACATTCAAATGACTTTCAAAATAACTCGCAAAGTCATTTCACGTGGGGGATACAAACCGCGACACGTATTTGATACCTTTCCAAATCTGGAGCTATGTTTTTGAAGTGCGGTATCGTATATTTAATATTTTTTCGCCGTTACCATATTTTGTACGAACCAAGTAGAGCATTTGTTGCCGCTATTAGTGACATCTTCATCTAGATTGTCTTGGCTATTTAATTCCGTTATATTTTCTGTATCTTCGCCAAAAGATATTTTGTGCTATATTTCATACGATTTCAAAAATATCTACATTGATTTGGTATTTCAATGACTAAACTACTTTCAAAATATCAAATATTTTAAAAAATCCAAGTACTCAAAATGGGAATCAGCACAAAACAAGCTTTTTATGTTATTGTAATGAAAATCATCCTATAAATATAAATGCAAACGTTTGTATGGATGTTTGTTCCACTTTCACGCCAAAATGTATGACGGATTGGAATAAAATTTGGCAAGTAGATAGGTTATAAGCTGGATTTACTTTTTATAATAGGATATTTTTATCATAGAAGTCCCGTGTTATTGTCAAAAAAAAATGACCACATGAACAACGTCGCAGGCATCAGCTAGTTAAAATACATGTCCAAAATGTTATAAGGAGAAAAGAAAGCCTCTTGGGTTTGTGAACGCGCCTATCCTGCGAGCGCAGCGATTTAGGTTTTTTTTTAAATAATTTGATGTTATTTATAGAATTTATATCTAGTTTAGTTTTTTATTGATAGTTATATTTAGTTAATTTATCATAGTAGATAGATATTTTATGCATTTAATTTATTAAACTAAAATATTGTTTTAGGAGATAAGTTGTTTAGAATAGAAGACATGTCAAAAATGAAGCCCCCGATGGGCAAAACGGCGTTAAAATATTCAGCTAAGCCGGCAGTATTATGTTGGTTGACAAACGTGATGAATATTAAAAACGTGTTAATGCCGCCTAAAATTTGACGAACAAAGAACCGCTGTGGTTAGGCTGGCTGCTGACTTGCCACTTTTTTACGTACACATTATACTGAAACGCTGATCATCCTAGTGCTCGATTAAACCACATATGTTTTTTCTGGTAGTTGAGCGAGGTGACGACCTCTGTGGCCTAGTAGTCATGATTCCCGGTCAGGTTAAGAGGAGTTTTTTAAATTGGGTCTTGGATGTTTATCTGTATATGTATTTGTTATAAAATATGGTATCGTTGAATTAGTATCCTATAACAGAAGTATCGATCTTACTTTGGGCTTCGCTTAATCTGTGTGATTTGTCCATATATAACGTGGAAGGGACATTTTGACTGCCTCCGTGGTCCAGTGATCAAGGCGTTCGCCTTGTGACCCGGAGGTCATGGGTTCGATTCCCACTGTGAAGCATACTTTGTGAAAAGTTGTTTCCAGTCTGGATAGGATATTGCAGGTATGAATCACCTGATTATCCGAAAAGAAAGATGATTCCGTGTTTCAGAAGGTAATTTTTTGTGTGGGAATGCCGACTTTTAATTTTTTTTCCTGTTATTTTTGTTTCATTATACTATGTTGGTCTAGTATAGCCCGTGATTCGATTTATTACGGGTATGTCCTTTCTACATTGTATATTTATTTTATACAAGAACTACTGAGACTAGAAGCCATAAATGGTTTATTTTTTTCAAATAATACATTGATTTTATTTTTATTTAATTTTCTGACTGACTAATTTTGGCGCTTCCTGACATAAATGCAAAGGTGGGCTTACGCCTCGAGGATTGTAGACCATCTTGATTTGCCAGAAAGTGCGTTTGTCGCAAGTCTACAGGCAGATTTACATGCATAATCTTATTCCGTTAAGCTCGGGGGCTGTGGATACAAACATCGAATCGGAAACTCATGTTAGAATAAAATATATTCGCGTATTTTGGTAAATCCTTTTTCATGGCATCGGGTAGTCATTTATAAAATTGAATCTATTTTTGTTTTCACCTGTCCTTGATTTCGTGGACGTATCGCTCATGTTCCTGAAGACTATAGGCTTTTATCCTTAAATTTAAGCCTGTCGGTTCTTTTTTACGGCTATGTCTTTTTTAAAGCCTATGGAGCCTTAAAGCCTTTTTGTGACTGTAGGTTTTTAGAGTAATAGGCCTACGTTTAGGCTAATGCCATATATTTGTATCAGCTTGAGTAAGCCATCATAATTATGAATAAAGGATTTATTTATTAATAATATATTTAAAAAAAAGAAAAGAAAATGTATATTTTTCTTAAATATCGTCAAATCCACATCGAACCAAAAGCCTATAAAGACTTATAGTCCTTTAGGATAGGCCTGTTCAAAAAGCCTAGCCTAAAGGACTAAAAGCCTTTATAGGCTTTTAGCCTGTCAAGCCTCTTAATTAAGAGTCTAGGCTTCAAAAAAAGGCTAAAAGCCTATAGTCCTCGGGATCACTACATGGCGCTCTCAATATGATGGTGGCCGTAAAACTGAAATAAATGTCATTGAAAAAGAAATGAGTGCATCAAGCCGATTTTCGCCCATTCCCTAAATCGGCTTTTATGATCTACGCGGGAACAAAAGCAGCTAGTAGGTGTATGGTAGTTTTTTATTTTAAATAGTTCAGCATCGAATTATATAAAAGCATTTATTTAAAAAAAAAGACAATAATAATAATATGACAAAGCCCTTCTGGCGAGTAGGCGACCAAGACTGTGAAAATGAGTTTCTTTTGGCCTTTCTTCTCAGCAGTGGTCGTTACGAAGCGCTTGAATCAGTAGCTTTTCTTTAAAATAAATTAAATTTCAATGTAAACTACACGTAATGCAAATTATACTTATTGACGTGTAAAAGTGCCTGTCTAATTACTGAATTAACATTTGAATTTTGAATTTTTCTGTCCAGCATGAAAACTTCTTTATTAAAAAATTAATAAATAAAAATCGTTTATAACAGGTGACAGTTTTACTTAACCTGTGTTAATAATACATATAATGGTTGCGTTTGTATATCTATAGTTCGGAGTGGGTTTTAACTATCACTCTCCTTACAAAAGACGACCATAGAGAGAAGATCTGCTACTGTCTTCAAGATGCTATTGGGCCTAGCCTGGACACTGTTTATAAGCGAGGTGGGTTTTTTGCGAAGAATTGCTGCGAATGATGGACGAATTGAACTATTACGGCCCCTTAGCTCAATCTACCCAGCTTGGATTGGAATTAATTGCATATGTCCAGGTTTCTTTCGGAAAAAACGTCACCTTGTATTAAGGCCAAAAAGTTCCTTCCAATCCAAACAAGAAGAAAGATCTCAAGAAGGGCAAACTTCCTGTATGTACACCATGTGCATTGCGTAATGTGCATTCTTACTAACCTCACCTACAGCAGGTTTCTGTCACTCCCCGTTTAGGTATTAAACATACACCTACATTATTACTATGCGCGCGGCGACCACTCCGGAGTGGAAAATTCAGTTACATTAATCGTTTGTCCAGACTAATAAGAATGAAATTGGCTTGCAATAGATGTCTAGGTATCTAATCGAAGAGATGGGGAGTTCTGACGCGAGCTAAATTAAACCATAGCACTAACCACATTAGATATTTTTTGAATTCCTTTTTTGAGTAAGACTTCTGTACGGGAGTACTAGTACTTATTCTGTACCTACAGAACTCAAGTGTAGGCTTTGACTGACATCAAGAAGATTAATTATAACCAGTAAAAAAGGGAACAAGCCATTCGGAGTCGTCGCGCGTTTTTATTGCGGCAGGTAACAGTAAAATGTACAATATATGTACCTATAAACTATGTCGTAAAGTTCAAATTTCATATAACAAATGCTGGCGAAGAAATTCAATTTCGTGAGATATAAATATCGGAGGTCAATCGTACCATAAACAAAATGAATCGTTATCAGCTACCATTTTATAAACGCATCGCCGTGCGACTTCTAGCTTAAATAATTGGCCAAGTGCGTGTCGGGCCACGCGCAGTAGGGTTCCGTAGTTACGAACGCCAACTTTGAGTTCATGCCATTAAAAACGTCTAAAAACTAATTTTCTATTGAATTTGTATGAAATTTTCCTTTTCCGAGTACATTTTATAAGTTAATCGCCTATAACTATTTCGTTATATATCCTATAGATGTGAATTTTTTCACGTGTCCATATATAACCGTTTAGCAGATAGAAGAGGGGGGGGGGGCACCTGACTCTAATACTCAGAAACGGATCTCAAAATCGAAAAACGGTGTTGACTAACTCACAATATTTTTAAAAGACCTATTCAACGATACCCGAATGGGTCTTTTAAAAACATGATTAGTTAATCGAGAAAAAAAATGACTTTTCTCTTTACTTGTATGAAAGATAACCTAAAAATTTTTTTTTTATATTTTATTATATACATATTCATGCCAAATTACAGCTTTCTAATACTTAAAGTCACTGAGTAAAACCGCGGACGAACAGGCAGACAGACATGGCAAAACTATAAAGGTTCCTTGTTTACTACGGAACCCTAAAAAGATATATAAACTCATTTATTTGCTGATTTAAGAGGCATTTCACATTTAGTTAGCTGTCTCGCTCGCACAAAGAAACATTTTTAAAGATTATTCAAAAATGTGTCTCATTTGTTAAAAAGTGTTTCATTAACATTTAATATAATTATATTGTGGATATTTTAGACATGTTTATATATATCGCGTAGACATTAACTACATCGAAAATTAGGTCATTTAAATTTTTAATTTTTAATTATATAATTCTCGATACACACATAAACAATTAAAAACATGTCTACAATATCTAACATATAACAATTAATGAAACACTTTTCTACAAATGAGTCACATTTTTTAATAATTTTTAAAAATGTTTGATTGTGCGAGCGAGACAGTCAACCAAATGTGAAATGCCTCTTAACACAAAGCGAAAGGCCAAGTGCGAATGCAGATTCGCGCCAAGTACCATTTTCTATAAAAAATCACATTTATTGTATGACAGCCCTACTTCAATATTTATTTTATGCTGTTTTTTGCGGCGTTATAGCGGTTGCAATAGCGGCAACAAAAATACATCATCTGTGAAAATTTCAAATAGCTAGCTATCACGGTTCATGAGATACAGCCTGGTGACTGACAGACAGACGAACAGCGGAATCTTAGTAATAGGGTCCCGTTTTTACCCTTGTGTATACCTTGTGTGATCACTCTCAGAATTAAGCCGAATCTAACGACAGCGACACACCTTAAGCTCAAAGCCATTAAGCCTTTAGGCTGCAGAGCTTCCTATAGAAACATACATTCATACGAGCATACTCAAAAACTATAACCCTGTTTCTGACGCCGTCGAGTATACATAAATACGAAAAGCAGACACACAAAAATATATCCTTACAATTTTTTATATATGTGTTACAGCAATACAAAAACGACAAAGCTTTATGGTAATACTAGCTGCGCCCCGCTGTGTTACCCCCGGAAAAAAATAGCCTATGTGTTAATCCAGGGTGTCAGCTTCCTGCATACCAAATTGTACCAAAATTGGGCCAGCCGTTTTCGCAAGAAGTAAAAAACATACACACACACCGTTACACACTCACTCACAAACTTTCGCTTTTATAATATTAGTAAGATGGCTCAGACTAGGCAGGCTAACCTAAAGAGAATAGGATCACTCCATCTCTTCCTGTTTTTGTCGCAAGGGGCGACTAAAGGACTAAGCACACACATCTTCTGCTACAACTGCATCGCAAAAGACCCTGCCTGGACGTTTAACCTCCATGGTTAGACGTCCAGGCAGGGTCTTTTCACACAAATGCGTTTCCAATAATTTTTCAAAACTATAAACCAAGTTCACCCCCAAACTGTCCAACCGATTTTGATAAAATTTGTATGGGACCACCTGACAAGTATACCTTTCAAACAAAAAAGAATTTTTCAAATCGGTCTAGGCATCTTCGAATATCGGTGAACATACATTAAAAACAAGATTCCAATGAATCGATACTAAGCTACCTTTCAAACAAAAAAAAATATTGAAATTTGTCTAGGATTCTTCGAGTAATCGTTGAATATACATTAAAAAATAAAGATTCCAATGAATCGATGACCTCCTCCCTTTTGGAAGTCGGTTAAAAAGGGGTGACGTCAGGCAGGTGGCCGATCTTAAAAGTATAGCCAAACTGATCCGGCTATTTCTTTGAAACTTCTGGCCGCCGCCGGTATGGCACTTCATAGATGCGGTGTATCAGCTATGCCTACTACTATTACAAGCAAAACTATGCATCCGTGCACGCGTCCATGTGTGTGTGTGTTCGCCCGTCAACGCACTCGAAAAGGCGAGAACGGAGGTAAGGGTGCGGGGCCGGGAAACGGGGACGCATGTTGCACGGGACCCTAGCCTTCTTATTATAAAACCCAGACTAACTTTGTAACTAAGTTTAAACCATAATCCGCCCTCAACCAAACGTTTCTATACCTGATCAAATATGGATATACCATTGAACTCTATTACATCACCACGAGTGACATAGCCTATCTTGTAAACGCAAGGGCATTCCATCTTTTAATAAAATGACTTGCTGTATAAACCGCTGTAAAGCATCTACTCACTCTATAAAGCCAATAAATAAGATAGTAAATTCTCTTCCAAAAGCGCCAAGATGTATTAGATGTCTCTCGCTAGCATCGCTTGTACAAAATACATTAAACACAGATTTCGCTCCAATGCAAGATTCGTAGGTAAAGCTTTCTAATTTAAGTTGGTGTTCGTTACGAAAACAGATTCCGCTGTCGTGGGGTTAACATGGCCTGTGGCTAAGACATGGGCGGAAGCGGATTTGTTAATACAAGTTTATTTTCTAGGCAAATTGAAAAGCCCTTGATTGTCAAGGTCACCATCTAGTGTTGAGTAGCGGTACTACCTAAGCCGTATCGGTAGTTGCGCTACTCATCATTAGATGGACGCAGCGCCATCTATTATTTTCTAGAGACAGCTCTGACGTTCAAGCGTAACCCGCCAATAACTTTTAAACGGCTCAATTGATTTTCATCAAACATAGCTAAGAACCACCACGTCATAAAAGCACATTAAAATCGGTCCATCCTTTCGAGCGTTACGATGGCACAGACAGACAGACATTAGCGTCAAACACCCATCTTTTTTGTATTGGGCTAAAAAATTTTTGATTGTTTACGCTTAACTTGAAACGTTCCATGGTTCATCGATGAACATACTTGTCCTTTACTTTAATGTGTACTTTACTCAGTGACCCGGCGGGAGTGCACATTACTAGCTGTTTCGCAAATAAAGCGACATTGGGCGGCACTTTGATGGGTGACCATAACTGGCAAAAATAATTTCTCGAGAACCTCGGGCTCTGGAAGGCACGTAAAAGCCGTTGGTCCCGGCTGTCATCATTGTATGGTATCGTTTTTTTTTGGCAGCCTGCAAAATCTGACACCAGTTGGTTACTAAGCACACAAAAAACAACAATTAGCATTCTTTTTCGTGTGTGTAAGGAGCCAAATGGTGTTTTTTTATAATTATTTTACAGCTCTAGATACTAGTCCTTTGAAGCCTATCTTTATTTATTCACTTCTTTATTCCGAACCCTAACCCTAATTATACAATCAAAGGTTGGTGTAGGTCTTTTGATTGCTCCAAGGGAGCTTCGGCGACAAATCTATACAAGCCCACTGGTTTTCATAGCTGATTGAGTGGCGGACGGCGCCTGAAGACGACCACCACAGTCCGCAAATAACTAACACTACAGCCGCACTATGAGTGTCCACCTTAAACCTTTCACATATTGTCCATGAGCATGAGCATTTATAACACTAAGCTACACCAATTTCATATTATAAAGTTCACTAGAATCAATTTGCTAAACAATTTAAAGCGAATCCAACTGAACCCCTTGACTTTCCGCCAAAAACTCCAGCCAAATGGTGTCAGATTTTTCAAGCTGTCTGCATCTGACATAGATTGACACTGTCATACAATGATAAAAGCCAAGACTGAAGGCTTAACTTGCCTTCTAAAACACGGAGGAGCTCGATACATTTTTGTGTTACCCATCCAAATACGATCCAAGCCCAGTGTTGCTTAACTGGTAAAACTAGCATTGCGTACTTCAACTGGGACACGAAGATTTTCGTGCTTTACTTGCGAGGTTTTATGATCTATTTCCAGAAAGGGTAACAGGTACAGTCCTTTACATGTAAGTATATATTTGTCTGCAATTGGTTTAGGCCTGTATTTCTTCATACGCGTAGTAACTTCAAAGTCAGACAATAAAAGGGCCATAGACAATGACAAAAGACGGCGAAGACTGGAAAAGCGTAACAATACTTCGATCTTATTTTTCTAGCCAATTGATGAAAGTAATCAAAATTTTTAACAAACAAGAAATTATTTAAAAAAATATTTTTAAAACAAGCTTTTATCTTCAGTACTCCTCAAGACGAATCAAACAAGCCCAAACTCGATGGGGTTGCGTCAGCTCAGCTCAGCTCCATGTCATCATAATATTGCAATGTCACGCGATATACTTATGGGTGCCATCATCATGCTCCCGTATTCCCGGTTGCATCCTCAGTAGTAACGCTTCAGAGCCCGAGGTCCGCTACCTAACCAAGGAGATTTGACGAGGTTTCTGGTTTTTACACAAAGCGACTGCCGTCTGACCTCCACAACCCAAAGGGCAAACCAGGAACCAATCCTTGGATAGTTTGATGATCAAACGCTAGGTTGCGTTCGGGACCCACAGTTTTACGTGCCTTCCGAAACACGGAATCATGTTTCTTTTCGGATAATCAAGTGATCCTACCCAGACTGGGAACAACTTTTCACAAAGTATGCTTCCCAGTGGGAATCGAACCCATGACCTCCGGGTCACAAGGCGAACGCCTTAACCACTGGACCACGGAGGCAGTCGCGATATACTTATGGGTGCATTTCAGCTCAATCGGGAAGTGGGTAATATTTAACTTGCAACATTTGATTTCAAACAGACAGACCGACCGACAGACAACAGGACAGGTGAAACTAAATAAAATCTGGTAATATAAGTACACACAATCAAATAACATACATAAAAACAAATACTTATGTATTTTCGTAGTAGAAACAACGTAAAATAAGAAAAGCTGTGACGACAAAAAATTAAAAGCGAAAATCAAAGTAATTCAATTTGGAACAGTTGAACGCTGAACTGAAAATAATCGAAACAATACTAACTAAAGTTAAACACCACACAATTAATTTGAATGAATTCATAAATCCATCACAGACCACCGCCCGCGATCGCTAACCGCCAATTTAACGCCTCAGCAATCGCAACATACATATAGGAATTTATTATAACACATGTTTATATCTGAATTTTCCGGTGTCCAGTGCTGCCATTTGAAATAAACGTTTTGAAAGGAAACGGAGACATCATTTACAATTTTGTCTTGACCAGGCCCTAGATAACCCTTCAAACTATTTTATGAACTACTGTTAACAGTTTAAAGTAAGAACGTGAAGCTTTTCTACGCACATTTGCGAAAAACGGCCACTTTTGGCTAATGTGCGTAAAAAGACTTCGCTAGTCGGCCAGCCAGAGGCTCCGGGTTCGATCCCCGGTCAGGACAAGTCGGAAAACGGCAAATCGTCCTAGGTCTTGGATGTTTGTTGTTAGTATCACATAACACAAGTTTCGAACTTACTTTGAGGCTAGCTCAATCAGTGTTATTTGACCTTATTTATTTATTTATTTATCTTGCTACTGATAATTCTTCAAAAGCAGTCTTAAAAAAAAGTCAAAGATTTACCGACATTCTTTTTTTTTTCACTGGCTACTTTCATTTTCTTTCCTCAATGTTCGTACACCAATTTTATAGGTTATGTATTTCATATTACTTTATTGTTCGTTTGAATATACAATGTACTACTATTATTTAATTGTATACTTTTGTTCTTCCATTCTTTAATACTCTAACTGCGCCAACTCCCCGTAATCTTCTATAGTCTTCTTTACCCAAAGGTTGATAGGCGCCCTTGTACCTACTATATTATTTAGATTTACTTTTGGTTATTGTCATAATTAATTGGTGCAATAAATAAATTATATCTTATCTTATAAGACCAAAAGATTACTTTCAGCATGATGGCGAGTGAAGGTAGAAATAGAAATCAAAATATATTACTTTATATTACACTAGCTTTTGCCCGCGGCTTTGCTTGCGTAGGGGTAGAATTGATCAAAATCCTTTCTTAGGGGATGCCTACGTTATAACATCTACTTGCATGCCAAATTTCAACCCGATCCGTCTAGTCGTTTGGGCTGTGCGTTGATAGATCACTATGTCAGTCAGTCAGTCACCTTTGAGTTATATATATTTAGATTAATTTTTTATAAGTTATTTGGTTTAAATTTGTTCTACATTTTAAGGTCTATATAAGTTAAACTATATTTATTTACAAATTAAACTTTATCATAACAAAATTTTAACGATTAAAATAGTATTAATTTTTGCATCATAAAATCTGAAAAAAAAACCTTTTTTACAAGCTATTGCTTAACGTGCAATGTTTCTTGTATGTAAGCATTTTTGTTTGGGTCAAATCTTGCAACTCAATTATAAACCAGTTATTCTCAACCGCTTTAGGTTAAACTTTGCATACTTATGTATGACAATACAATATTATTATGAAGCTGATCTGACGTAAAAGCCGATAGGTGGCCATAGGAACCCTGTAAGAATACAACACAACCCCTTGGAGTTCAGGCTTATAGCATTTGTCTTGAAAAGAACTTAGGGCATAAAGGATTGTATGAAAAAAAAAAATTTTCAAAAAACTTTTTTATTTTTTATTAACCTCTACTGTCACTGCTGGGCAAAGGTCTCCGTCATCTCCTTCCAAATATCTCGATCGTGTGCTACTTCCAACTATTCCCTTTCAAACTGTCACAAGTCGTCACACCAACGCTTTCGGGGCCTACGTCTTTTCCTTCGGCCATCTTCGGGAGTCCACATTGTTATAAAAAAACTTATTATGTATTTTTTTTTCTTTTTGGACAAATTACACTGATTGAGCTAGCCCCAAAGTAAGTTCGAGACTTGTGTTATGGGATACTAACTCAACGATACTATAATTTATAACAAATACATACCTATATAGATATACATCCAAGACCCAGGACAATTTGAAAAAGGCCATTTTCCAACTTTCCCTGGCCGGGGATCGAACCCGGGACCTCTGGGTGGCGAACTAGCATGGTGACCACTACGCCACGGAGGTCGTCAAATTGTATATTTTATTCTTCTCGCTTATAACTTGTGCCACAAGCAAACCTCTCCGCTCGCCAATTTAAAACTCACTTATTTTAACTAAACTTCGACTTTCGGTACATCAGAATGCTTGACTTTGACTAAGTTCTTTCTGTAATGAAGAGTGGAGTTTTACGAGGTTCTAACACACGCCGGTGTGTTTAGTCCACGCGATGTTGAGATAACAAGTTTCGGCACTTTGCTAGCTAGATACGGTACGAAAGTCAAATTTAAATTTCTTTTTCTACGAAATTAAAAAAAAAATTCCAGGCAAATTAAAAACCCTCCGACAACGCCATCTAGTGATAAGTGACGGAAGAACATATTCCAACCGATGCTTAGAGGAATTAATATCCGTAGCGTTATCTATTATTTTTCAAGTAAATTAAAAAAGCTCTACTTTCACTAATTAACCCCCCATAACTTTTAAACGGCTAAACCGATTTTCGACAAACATAGTTAAGAACCACCGCAAGAGAATTGGCTTTCACGCAAAATAAACAGCATCGAAATCGGTCACGAATACACAAACCGACAGATAGACAGATATAAGCGTAAAACTTATAACTCCCCTCTTTTTTGACGGGGGTTAAAAATAAGAATTTATCTTCTTCAACAGCTGCAAGAAAAACCGCGGGCTGCTTGCAGCTGTCGCAGCGCACAAAAAGCTATTTTTTATCAAAACTAGATATAATGAGTTGAGGACGTTTAGCTTTCATGAACATTTTCGATAATGTAAGTAAGTAAAAACACTTTATTAGATGTACAATATGTTTGATGTAATAGATGTCTCTTAAAGGCTACCTTTGGGTGACAGGATTGGCAAGTAAAAATAATAATAAATAACTGGTGCGATAGTGATAATAATACTAACTAAAATTGTATTGTGATATCAAACAGCAAAAAATATAAAAGGATAAGAAAGATAAACTTATTTATATGACGACCTTCTTTAAGATTTTTATTTGCGGACAATTTGCTCCCTGGTCCTTCTTCCGTGTGGATCTTTTTATTCAACGGACTTTATGATTTGAGGACTAAATGCCGTTAAGGACACTTTGCTCTTAGAACCATCCACTCCGTATTGAACAAGGTCAACGCGGAACGTAGAGTGTACTATACTAAACTGTAAGGTGCCTTCGAGTATTTGAGTCTGGAAAAAAGGAAAAAAATCTTAGAATGTACAAGCTGCAGAATATTCTCTTACCGCATATTTAGCTGATCTAGGAAATGGAGGGAATGAAGAAAATGCGAACTATGTCACAGAATTAATATACGTATTTCATACATAACTATCGTTGGTCTTTAACATGCAGCTGTTGATCTTTTCAATAAAAAAATAAAAATAACGGAGATTTCGTGTGTTGAGGGGCGAACACACACACATTGAAGTGTGTACGGATGTATAGTTTCGTTTGTAGTTATAGCAAGCCTGTGTCACTCCCCCTTTAGGTATCGAAAATATACCTTCATTATTACTATGCATGCGGCGACCACTTCGAAGGGGAAAATTCAGCTACATAAATCGTTTGTCCAGAGTAATAAGAATGAAATTGGCTTGCAATTAATGACTAGGTATCTAATCGAAGGGATGAGGAGTTCTGATGCGAGCTAAATTAAACCATAGCTCTAACCACATTAAGTAGATATTTCTTTGAATTTATTTTCTGAGTAAGACTTCTGTACGTTAGTACTAGTACTTATTCTGTGGTAATAGTAGGCATAAATGATCCGCTTCTATGAAGTACCTGTAACTTAAGCGATAATAAAAGATACGACTTACAACTTATCTGTATTTTGATTCCTTTTCCCACTTTTGCTACCATCATCACGCTAAAAGAGGATCTTAGCTCTTGCGACCCTGGGCACTGGATAACATTTTTGACGACCTCCGTGGCGTAGTGGTCACCATGCCAGTCCACCACCCAGAGGTCCCGGGTTCGATCGCCGGTAAGAGCAAGTTGGAAAATGGCCTTTTTCAAATTGTCCTAGGTCTTGGATGTTTATCTATATATGTATTTGTTATAAAATATAGTATCGTTGAGTTAGTATCCATAACACAAGTCTCGAACTTACTTTGGGGCTAGCTCAATCAGTGTTACTTGTTCCTAAAAATAACAAAATAACATATAAGTTGCTTCCATGGGTTTTGTCTGCTTAAACCCCAAGACCCAAAATGCTTTATCTGCCTCATCCTAACCCTAATTCTAACTTCCAAACTAATAATTGTTTTAAAAATGTACGAATGTGCTTTCTGCTTGTTTCTTTCTATTACTTTTTATTTATGATTTATGAGCGTATTTGCATCTTTATGTAAGTCGTTTTTAAAAGTAAGTTGTTTTTAAAGATAAAGACAGATTGTTTACGTCTAATAGACTCAGGCAGTTAATTTTAGAAACACACAGCTTGAACTGTGAACGAATTTTACTGTCATAAGTTAACCAAAGTGCTGTTAGTGTAAATATTCCTTCAAGACCGGAGGTCATTTTGATTTCCTCGAACAATAATGTAATCTTCTGATTGTCTGTGTTGGCACGTTCTATTGTGGTTGAAACCTTCTAAATCAATATATTGTATAAAACAAAGTCGCTTCCCTCTGTCCCTCTATGTGTTACAGTCCGACTGGTAAATCAAGTATCATTCTTAAAGATATAATAAATCATGATAACACAACGAAAAAAAACCAGCCAAATACTTATTAATTACAAAGAAAATTTTCATTAGTACGCAAAGTCTTGAAATATTTGGAAACCGCGCGCTCGGTACCTCTTTAACTCGGCTCGTTGTTTTTCTACGCACATAAACCAAAAGTGTCCGCTTCAGGTTCTCTTTCTAAGCTGTAAACAGTAGTTCATAAAATAGTTTGAAGGGTTATCTAGGGTCTGATCAAGACAAAATTTTAAATTATATCTCCGTTTCCTTCCAAAAGATTTATTTCAAATGGGGGCAGCACTGGACCCCGCCCCGAAAAATTCAGGTAGCCCCTCAAACCGCTTTATCATCGCGCGCAGTGTGAGTGTCCACACTTCTTGTTTTTATTGGATAATTTGGTAAATGTTCTAGCGCCTATATTTTTTTTTATACAACAAGAAGGGACATACCCGTTATAAATTGAACCACGGACTATACTAGATCACTATAGTATAATGAAATGAAAATAACAACCAAATAACCAAAAAAAATCTACTTTACAATACAAATTGCCCGGGTGGCTGCACTCTTTTGTATGGAAATATTTTTTGTGTTTTGTCTATTATTTTAATGTCATTATACTATAGTGATCTGGTAGCCTGTGGTTCGATTTATTACGAATATGTCCCTTCCACATTATGTAACATGATATACCAGTCAGCCTATATAGTTATGTATGCCTTAATCTTTGAAACTACGCAACGGATTTTGTGTAGTTTTCCTCAAATAATAAAGTAATTCAAGAGTGAGGTATCTATCATGTATATACGGGCGAGCAGCTAGTATTTATATAACAAACACATAATAGAATGTGTCAAAAAGTATCCACTAATTTATGTCATCTCAAAGCATGTATAGCAAGTTGTTTCGCTATAAGAATGTTTCTTTGCCACAGTAATTACTAATTAGAATTCGCAATTTCCTGCTCATAATAAATGTGAAAATTGTACGGATGTATGGATGTTTGTTTCGCTTTCACGCCAAAACGGCTAAGCGGATTGGCATTAAATCTGGCATGAGAATATAATAAATTTAAAACATTTTTGGTTAATTCTTAACTACAAGTTGCTCAGCAAATTTTAGTTTGAAATAATCCCTTAACGTTAGTACAGGAAAATGGCTGCGTATGACACCGTCATGTTCGTCAGAAAAAATACTTATTAGCTATTACTTAACAAAAATATCAAATATGTTGTTTTTGTTTGTTTTTCGTGTATGTAAGTAGCCGACACTGGTGTCCGATTTTTCAGGCTGCCTAAAGGCATCTGACATAGCTTGACGAATGCCATACAATGATGACAGCCGGGACCAACGGCTTATACGTGCCTTCCGAAGCATGGAGGAGCTCGAGAGATTTTTATACCACTTGTGGTCATCCATCCAAGTAGTGACCACGCCCGGTGTAGCTTAACTTGCGGAAGCGCTAGTAATGCACACTCCCGCCGGGCCACCAAGCACCTCAATAAAATAAATTTCAAAATCTATACTATAATAAAAGAGTAAAAAAAATGTGTCTGTACATTGAAAATTTTTCAAAAAAAAATATTTGGGGCGATGGAGATATAGTAATAGAGTAAGAAAATAAAAAAAATGTCTGTCTGTTTGTCTGTTTGTCTGTACACGCTAATCTCCGGAAATACTGGACGGATTCGAATGAAACTTTTTTTGTTATATAGCTGTGAAGCCTGGGCAACATATAGGCTATAATTGATTTTGGAAAATGGAACACATGATGCAGAACTATAATGGTCCAGCTAAACTATAAGAAATATTAAAATGCCGCCTTAGCAAAAATTGTTAAGTCTGATGAGAACTTTTTGTTGAGTTATAATACAACTGGCCAAGCGCCAGTCGGACGCGCGCGAAGGGTTCCGTACCATAATCTATGAAAAATCACGTTTGTAGTATGGGAGCCCCCCATAAATACTTATTTTATTCGATTTTTAGGGTTCCATAGGGTAGGGTAGAAACGGGACCCTATTACTTAGACCTTCCGACTGTTTGTCTGTCTGTTTGTCACCAGGCTGTATCTCATGAACCATTATAGCTAGACAGTTGAAATTTTTATAGATGATGTTTTTTTGTTGCCGCTGAACAAAAACATACTAAATCTATCTATCTATACTATATCTATACTATAATAAAAATGTGTCTGTACGTTGAAAATTTTTCCAAAAAAAAGTTGTTTCGTCCGAAGAAAAACTTATAAGTTCAGTATTTGCGGACCTTCAGAGCAAAACACACCAGAAAAATTCTTGGTTACGTGAACGCGCCATATTGACAACAAAAAATTAAAAATCAATTAATAAAGAACTTATGACGCAAATTATTGTTGATTTTGTTGACGACGCCACCAATTATCCAGTTGAGTTTCGTAATTCACTTGCAGCAAATGGACTCTCGGCTCACAAAATAAGTCTTAATGTCAAAGGGCCAATAATGCTGATGCGAAATTTGACTCTGCCGAAACTGTGTAACGGAACCCAACTTAGTGTCTCAGCACTGTATGCCGAAGTTCAGCGGCTAAATTTCAGCCAATGCATGCCTGCAATGTTATTTGCATTACTAGCAACACATAATGCCGAACTTCCGATGCTTTTGCCTAAATCGGACCCGTACCCGCCGACGCCTCATCCGCCGCCGCCGCCGCCGCCGCTTCCGCTCCCGCTCCCGCTCCCGTACCCGCTCCTGCTCCCGCTTCCGCTCCCGCTCCCGCTCCCGCTCCCTCTACCACTCCCGCCGCCACCGCCGCTTCCGCCGCCGCCGCCTCTTCCGCCGACGCCTCCGCCTCCGCCGCCGCCGCCGCCGCCACCACCGCCGCTGCCGCTCTCGCTCCTGCTCCCGCTCCCGCTCCCGCTCCTGCCGCCACTACCGCCATCGCTCCCGCCGCCGTTGCAGCCGCCGCTGCCGCCGCCGCCGCCGCCGCCGCCGCCGCCGCTGCCGCCGCCGCCGCCGCTGCCGCCGCCGCCGCTGCCGCCGCCGCCGCTACTGCCGCCGCCGCTACCGCCGACGCCGCCGCCGACGCCGCCGCCGACGCCGCCGCCGACGCCGCCGCCGACGCCGCCGCTTCCGCCGCCGCCGCCGCCGCCGCTGCCGCCGCCGCCGCTACTGCCGCCGCCGCTACCGCCGACGCCGCCGCCGACGCCGCCGCCGACGCCGCCGCCGACGCCGCCGCCGACGCCGCCGCCGACGCCGCCGCTTCCGCCGACGCCGCCGCCGCCGCTTCCGCCGCCGCCTCCGCCGCCGCTGCCACCGCCGCCGAAGCCTTTGCCGCCGCCGCCACTGCCGACGCCTCCGCCGCCGCCGCTGCCACTCCCGCTGCCACTTCCGCTCCCACTCGCGCTTACGCTCCCGTTTCCGCTTTCGCACCCGTTCCCTCTTCCACTTCCATTCCCTCTTCCGCTCCCGTTTCCGTTCGCCGCAGACGCGCCAAAGACGGAAGATTAAATTCTCATATCGGCATAGTCTGCTGAGACACTTAAAGTTTACTGTGAGTGGTGCCAGTGAAACTGTATTTATTCCGCGTATGCCAACCATCCCTAACAATTTTCCTTTTGAAAATACACAGTTCCATGTGTTTACTTGCTTTGCTATGAAAATAAGTCACAGTTTTAGAGGCTTAAAGCTGCTGATGTCGATCTAAGGACTGGTTTTTCGCATGGCCAACTTAATGTGGCTTTCTCCAGGGTTAGTAATACTTCAGCTCTTTTCATATTGGCTCCCGAAGGAAAGAATTAAAATAATATTGACTTTTAACTCCTAACACTGTAACAAGTACTTTCTTATCTCTCTTTCTTTCTCTCTCTCTCTCTCTCTCATTACTTTTTATTTATATTAATACGCCGGAGTCATAAAGTCCACGCGAACGAAGTCGCGGGCATCAGCTAGTTATTAAATAAAATTTGCTACTCAAGACGTGTCAAATATATCCATCAATTAATTTTTAATTAATAATTTAAACAGGACTCTCGGCTCACAAAATAAGTCTTAATGTCAAAGGGCCAATAATGCTGATGCGAAATTTGACTCTGCCGAAACTGTGTAACGGAACCCAACTTAGTGTCTCAGCACTGTATGCCGAAGTTCAGCGGCTAAATTTCAGCCAATGCATGCCTGCAATGTTATTTGCATTACTAGCAACACATAATGCCGAACTTCCGATGCTTTTGCCTAAATCGGACCCGTACCCGCCGACGCCTCATCCGCCGCCGCCGCCGCCGCCGCTTCCGCTCCCGCTCCCGCTCCCGTACCCGCTCCTGCTCCCGCTTCCGCTCCCGCTCCCGCTCCCGCTCCCTCTACCACTCCCGCCGCCACCGCCGCTTCCGCCGCCGCCGCCTCTTCCGCCGACGCCTCCGCCTCCGCCGCCGCCGCCGCCGCCACCACCGCCGCTGCCGCTCTCGCTCCTGCTCCCGCTCCCGCTCCCGCTCCTGCCGCCACTACCGCCATCGCTCCCGCCGCCGTTGCAGCCGCCGCTGCCGCCGCCGCCGCCGCCGCCGCCGCTGCCGCCGCCGCCGCTACTGCCGCCGCCGCTACCGCCGACGCCGCCGCCGACGCCGCCGCCGACGCCGCCGCCGACGCCGCCGCCGACGCCGCCGCTTCCGCCGACGCCGCCGCCGCCGCTTCCGCCGCCGCCTCCGCCGCCGCTGCCACCGCCGCCGAAGCCTTTGCCGCCGCCGCCACTGCCGACGCCTCCGCCGCCGCCGCTGCCACTCCCGCTGCCACTTCCGCTCCCACTCGCGCTTACGCTCCCGTTTCCGCTTTCGCACCCGTTCCCTCTTCCACTTCCATTCCCTCTTCCGCTCCCGTTTCCGTTCGCCGCAGACGCGCCAAAGACGGAAGATTAAATTCTCATATCGGCATAGTCTGCTGAGACACTTAAAGTTTACTGTGAGTGGTGCCAGTGAAACTGTATTTATTCCGCGTATGCCAACCATCCCTAACAATTTTCCTTTTGAAAATACACAGTTCCATGTGTTTACTTGCTTTGCTATGAAAATAAGTCACAGTTTTAGAGGCTTAAAGCTGCTGATGTCGATCTAAGGACTGGTTTTTCGCATGGCCAACTTAATGTGGCTTTCTCCAGGGTTAGTAATACTTCAGCTCTTTTCATATTGGCTCCCGAAGGAAAGAATTAAAATAATATTGACTTTTAACTCCTAACACTGTAACAAGTACTTTCTTATCTCTCTTTCTTTCTCTCTCTCTCTCTCTCTCATTACTTTTTATTTATATTAATACGCCGGAGTCATAAAGTCCACGCGAACGAAGTCGCGGGCATCAGCTAGTTATTAAATAAAATTTGCTACTCAAGACGTGTCAAATATATCCATCAATTAATTTTTAATTAATAATTTAAACAGCATTGCAATGCGGACCATACAATTCTGTACTCTATGATAATGTATTTCTGTTGCCGCTATAACAACAAATACAAAAAATAGAATTAAAAAGAAAGTTAAATTGGGGAGCCCATGCAACAAAAGTGATTTCCTATAGATAATAAATAAAAAATAAATAAAATAACGTTTATTTGTTCAAAGAGTGCAAACATACTACATCAATATTTGTATGAGTGAAAGTGAGTGTTACCATTATCTAAATTTAAGACTGCAGTTAAAAATCATTTATTAAAAAATGCTTATTATCATGTAAATGACTATTTATCTGATTAAAATTCTTGGAAATAGTTGACTGCAAATTTCAATTGTATTATTTAGATGTATATAATGTATACTGAGTTTAAGTGTAAATTTGTATTATAAGAAACATAGCCCATCAGGCTGGGTAGGGACCAATACTGAACTGGGTTTCTTTCGGCGTAATCTTCCCAGCAGTGGTTGTTCCGAAACGTTAGCAGTTTTTAGCTTTTGCACTAAAATAATATTTAAAAAAATGACCTTCAATAAGAGATAAATTTATCCTACATTGAATAAAAATTTTTGACTTTGACTTTGACTTTGAAACCGAAAATTAAATTAAAGTAACAAAGTAACCAGTTTGAAAACAACCATGCATTTTTTGAGTAAATAATGGTGCGAAACCCTTCATACGCGAGTCTGATTCGCACTTGGCTGATTTTTTCTTAATAGGCATTTCACATTTAGTTGGCTGTCTCGCTCGCACAATCAAACATTTTTAAAGATTATTCAAAAATGTGTTTCATTTAAAAAAGAAGTGTTTCCTTAACATTCACTACAATTATATTGTGGATATTTTAGACATGTTTGTATATTGTATAGACATTGACTACATCGAAATTTAGGTCATCTAAATTTTAAAATTTTAATGACCTAATTCACGATTCACACACACCTAAACAATAAAAAAACATGTCTACAATATCTAACATATAATTATATTGAAAGTTAATGAAACACTTTTCTACAAATGAGTTACATTTTTTAATAATCTTTAAAAATGTTTGATTGTGCGAGCGAGACAGCCAACTGTTAGATTGTTAAAATCAAGTATTAAATTAATAAACATCTTTTATTAACTACTTACTCATAGTATAGGAGAACTTTAATAATACTGGCCACCCCATTTGGGCAGGCAACACTGATATAAAGAATTGTGTATTGAAGGCCGCCAATAAAAACGTCAGGAAGACGTCAGTTGCCATTGTTGTCAATAAAGTTATGAAGGAATTCGTTATGGGGATATAAAAAGTTGGTGGGTTCTGCGGAAGTTATGTATAAAGTATTAATTAAGAATACACGGAATCAGAAGATTACCATCTTTTATTTGTACGAGATACTCCAATCTTACACATCAAATGTGAAAGGCCTCTTAACTAGGGCGAAAATACCTGCCTAAACTTGTATACGGTGTAAGCGAATGCCTGCTAATCCATCAGTCGATTGAACCGCGCAAGTTTTAATGAGTTTACATTAAATATTAGTTATCGCCGCGCCTCTTGCTGTCACTGTGCTTAAATAAACAGACGATGGGGTAATTGTTACATAAACTATATTTGGGCGAAGTTCTCCAAGTGTACTTACACGAATTTGCGTTTGTGTGTGTTCAACGATAAATTGACTCTGTAATCGAAACATGAAATTCGGTAATGAAGTAGATAGTACGAAGAGAATGTTTAATTTAGAGCATGAGCCAAACCAACCATGAGGTGGTTGACTACCACCACTTCTCTTCGTACTATCTACTTAATTACTAAATTTCATGAAATTTTATGAAATTTGGTAATTAAGTAGATAGTACGAAGAGAATTTTTAAGTTAAAGCATGAGCCAAACCAACAACGAGGTGGTTGACTACCACCACTTCTCTTCGTACTATCTACTTAATTACTAAATTTCATGAAATTTTATGAAATTTGGTAATTAAGTAGATAGTACGAAGAGAATTTTTAAGTTAAAGCATGAGCCAAACCAACAACGAGGTGGTTGACTACCACCACTTCTCTTCGTACTATCTACTTAATTACCAAATTTCATGAAATTTGGTAATTAAGTAGATAGTATGAAGAGAATGTTTTAGTTAGAGCATGAGCCAAACCAACCACGAAGTGGTTGACTACCACCACTGGCTTTAGGTGATGGAAATAATTGTGAGGAAACCTCCATACTAATGACTATTCGACGACCTCCGTGGCGTAGTGGTCACCATACTAGTCCGCCACTCAGAGGTTCCAGGTTCGATCCCCGGTCAGGGCAAGTTGGAAAATGGCCTTTTTCAAATTGTCCTGAGTATTGTATGTTTATCTATATATGTATTTGTTATAAAATATGGTATCGTTGAGTTAGTATCCAATAACACAGTCTCGAACTTACTTTGGGACTAGCTCAATCACTGTAATTTGTCCTATATATTCATTAATTTTATTATTTATTTATTTACTATTAGGTTTGGATCTCAATGATTGCTCCTCACTTAACTTTAATATTTAATAAATGTATTTCAGAAGGTGTTTTCCCTGACTTAATGAAAGCAAGTAAAGTTATACCACTGTTTAAACAGGGATCCAAAGATGATCCGAACAATTATAGACCAATTTCAATATTACCGGCTTTAAGTGAAATATTTGAAAAAATTATATTAGACCAGCTAGTATCGTATTTTAATATTAAGAAATTACTTCACTGTCGCCAATATGGATTTACAAAAGGGCGCTCTACCACTGATGCAGCAGCGACCTTAGTTACTGGACCGATTTTAAAAATTCATTTACCATTGGAAAGCTGCACTATCCGCAAGTGATATAGGCTACATTTATTTATTTTGTTAATTAGGGATCCTTGCTTAAACTTTAATAATGTAACCCAACGTGTAATCTAAAGTTATATCATAAAGAGGAAAGATTTGATTGTATAAATGTTGGTTTGCATCAAAAAGGCTCCGAAACTACAAGACCGATTTTAAAAAATCATTCACCATTGTAAAGCTACTCGTACACTATTCCCGAGCGATTTTTTTTTTATAAATTAGGATTCCTTGCTAGCAGCCTTCCCGTCTCACTTTTTATACAAACGCTCGTACGTAATTATGGCGTTGTAACTGATCTTTCTTGAAAACTTTTGAACTAACAGATATCTTGTGCACTATTTTTAGGTTTCTATCGAAATAAAAAATGATATTTGGAAAAACAAGTATACGCCTCCAAAAATCTGCTTTTTTGCACAAATTTTACCTGAACTTCGACAATTCATAAAGTACTCATAACTTATAAAAATAAAATTTTATAGAAACCTTGGAAATGTAATGACAATTTTAAATAAAAAAAAAACATTTATTTCACAAACTTGTAAGGCTTACTGAAAAAAACGTATATCCTGAAACAAGTTTTATGAAATTTTCGCACCCTATGAATAGTTAATATTCGTTCAATGGATAGTTAATAATAATACTAATTTTATTAAGTACAGTGCAAACCGTGCCCTAAGGCGCTATCTCTCTTTTCTTAGTTTGCTTTTTTTCTAGCATTGACCTGGATGAAAAAACAAGCTTTTTGAACTATGCTCGCGTTGACGACAGAGCCGTCGGGAAGGGCAGCCTTAACTTTAATAATGTAACCCGACGTGAAATCTATACTAATATTATAAAGAGGAAAGATTTGATTATGTTTGTATGTTTGTTGGCATCGAATAGAAAAAATCGACATACAAAGTGCCGGGCCGGCCGAACACTTTTGTATGAAAATATCGATTTTTTTTCGAGTTTATATTGACGGTCTGAGTTGCTCCTACAAGGATCGGACAGGGTTTTTGTTACATATTAGATAAACATCCAAGACCCAGGCAACTTGAAAAAAGCCATTTTCCAACTCGCCTGACCAGGGATCGAACCCGGAACCTCTGGGTGGCGGACTAGCATGCTAACTACTACGCCACGGAGGTTGTCAGATCTTAAAAATTTTATTCGTCACATCGAAACCTTACTAATTTTCATTAAGGTCCGATCAAAGATACTTGAGTCATTGTCTAAAAACATACATATGTACATACAAACGCCGAATTGTTGATTGAACGCCAAGTAGACTCGGAGAACTTCGCTCGCTCATTCAATTATTTAAATATATATAAAAGAAGAAACTGAATGACTGACTGACTGACTGACTGACTGACATATCAACGCACAGCCCAAACCGCTGGGTCTAAAGACACCAAATTTGGCACATAGGTTCCTTATGAGGTCTAGGGGAGCACTAACAAAGGATTTTTCAAAATTCACCCCTACGGGGGTAAAACGGGGGTCCTAAGTTTGTATGAACAGACAAGATTAGTTTGACCATTTCATTCGAAACTTCGCAAAAGTACTCCCGGCGGTAAATAAGTAAATATGTTTCAGGACTTTTTAAATTTCATCCCCTAAGGGGGTTTAATGGGGTCCAAAAAAGGAAGAGGGAGAGCGAGAGCGAGATGGATTATTAAAAATCTTATAAGAACCATTTTTTACTTTTAAGCGGATGAAGTCGCGGGTAAAAGCTAGTTTATCAATAAAAAGGTAACATTAAGTCTTGCGAAATAAAGCCCGTAACTCCTGGCTCACAACCCTTTACATCAAATAGATATTGAAATTCCAGGAACGCCTGTGACACGCAGATTTTCTCATTATTCCTGTCATTTCCAACGAAATTCACATCATACGAACTCTTGAAAGATTTTCTTTTGTAATATTTCTTTTTACGCTATTTAAACCGGGTCAAAGAAAAAATAATTGTATCAGCTGCTTCACCTCCCACGTAGAAGTCATTGAGACCGTAGGAGGGTTCCGCAAACCCTGTAGAGGTTCCTCGGAAATATGAAATACTATCATATCAGCCATTCTGTGGCTGATATGATAGTAGTTCATATTTCACTGCTGGACATAGGCCTCCCCCAAGGATTTCCAAAAGGACTGATCGGAAGCAGCCTGCATCCAGCGCCTCCCTGCAACCTTGCTCAGGTCATCGGACCATCTAGCAGGTGGGTGTCCTACGCTGCGCTTGCCGGTACGTGGCCGCCATTCGAGAACCTTTCTGTCCCATGGGCCATCAGTTCTTAGCGCTATGTGCCCCGCCCACTGCCACTTAGATGAGCTAATCCGCTTGGCTATGTCGGTGACCTTCGTACTTCTACGAATCTCCTCAATTCTGATTCGATCGCGCAGAGAAACACCGAGCATAGTCCTGTCCATAGCCCGTTGAGCGACCTTAAGCCTCCTTATGAGACCCCGTAAGGGACCACGTTTCAGAGCCATAAGTCATGCTATACTATGCCAACCATGATAGACTATATTCTATCATATCTTAATCCCTTATTCACAGAATAAATTACGCACAATAAGTACTCACACAGAGAAGTCTTACTCAGCAAAGGAATATGTACTCAATGTGGTGAGCGATATGGTTTAATTTAGCTCGCGTCAAAACTCACCACCTTTTCGTTTAGATACTTTAAATTCCATTGCAAGCCAATTTCATTCTTATTACTGTGGACAAACGATTCATGTAATTGAATTTCCCACTCCAGAGTGGTCGCCGCGCGCATGGTAATACAGAGAGCCCTATGTGTCTTGCAGCCCTGGGGAGAATAGGAACACTTAAATATTGTTTACTGTTTTTAGTATTTGTTGTTATAGCGGCAACAGAAATATCACGGTTCATGAGATACGGCCTGGTTAAATAAATAAATACGAGTATATAGGGACAAATCACACTGATTGAGCTAGCTCAAAGTAAGTTCAAGACTAGTGGTATGGGATACTAACTCAACGATACTATACTTTTTAACAAATACATATATAGATAAACACCCAAGACCCAGGACAATTTGAAAAAGGCCATATTCCAACTTGCCCTGACCGGGGATCGAACCCGGAACCTCTGGGTAGCGGATTAGCATGGTGACCACTACGCCACGGAGGTCGTCGTGGTTTCTGTGTAAGTTGTATGTATTTATGTAAGATGTATATGTATGTTTATTTGTATATAAGTATGTTTATATTGACCACCCCGCACTACCTAATTTCCCATTACTATTTTCTATATCTATAGCGAGGTTGCCTGGAAGAAATTGCTTAGCGATAACGCCGCCTTTTGCGCATTTCCTAGTTTTAAGATAATAATTATGTCCTGTATTTATTTATTTTGTGCAATAATTTGTATTGACAGACAGACGGATAGTAGAGTCTTAGTAATAAGGTCACGTTTTACAAAATGTTTTTTATAAGTGAATACTTGCTTATTAAACTAATTTGAGTATAGTTCCATCTATGTTTTTTCAATCCACTGCACTGATTTTGTCAACAATATCAGAATACAATGAAATCACGACATTACGGTCCCTGCTTCAGATAAATACGCTACTAACCATTCAGCGCATGTTTTGTTTATAAAAATAACCCCCCGCCGGTTTATCGAATAAGGAGGGACAAAAGGACCGTTAAACTAATCTTGCGCACGATCGGATCCGCATAAATCAAGCTGCTGAGAATAAAGGCTTTCGAGACGAGGCGCAGATAAACTCTGTTATTAGATGATATATACTTCTACTTCTAGCGCGCCTCGAAATGTCTATTCAATAATCGTGCGACTATTGTGCAACCCCGACTGCGTTCAGATGACACGCTCGCCACGCGCGTCAACACTTCAAAGTTGCATATAATTTGAGTTCTATATACAACTCAAAATGCATTTACCGAAGTCCACACGCACACTAAAGTTATTTATTAAAACATTTTTATTTATTATTACTGTTTTTTAAATAAAGTAGTACAAACAGTTGGAGGAAGCCTTTGCCAGAAAAGGACAACAGACAGATAGCTGGAAAAAAAATTTGAAGAATAGTTATCAGATATACAATGCAACAAAAGGCTCCAGTAGTAGAATCTGAAATAAAACGCTTATAATATTATTATTAGTACAATAATTAATTAAATTATGACATATACGAAATGCAGTTATAGTATTTTATGCAACAGTTGTTTAAGAAGGTACATAAAATGCGAGTGGCGCAAGTTACGATGCGAGCCTTGGCGAGCATCGTAAGGAGACGCCATCGAGCATTTTTTGACATACTTATACAACGTTGCATACAATACTTTTTCTACGACTACATTTACTAAAATAAATACAAAAATAAACAAAGAAAAGTAAGAAATACTACCATATGTTTGGTAGATACTAGGTATCTATGGAAGACTTAATTTTTTTTATTGACGTCTTCCTAGTGACTAAAAGTGCCATTTTTGAAACATGGAGTCACTTTAACGAATGTTTTACATACAAACAACCGTTTTTTCAGTGACTCAAAGTTTGAAAAATGGCACCATATGTTAAAATAACGATTTTATTATGTTGGCAGTATGGTAGATCTAAAGAAAAAAAGTTATAGGTCTATGGCTAGGAGTATCGTTTTGGCGAAATAACAACATATGTGCTATTATATTAGGAATAGACTAAAGACTTTTCTGAAATCATATAATCTATGTTCTTATATTAGTGTTCGGGACCATTTAAAAGAAAAATATTTTTAAAGCTAATTCAACACTTCTTTGTCACTTTTTTGCTAGTCGTGTGTGCTGCCATCTCTGTTTGCTTACCCACAACTTCAGTTTTGCCAACTTTCAGGCCCTCCAATCCTTTCTATTGCGTTGGGTGTTACGTTAGTAATTAAATTGTCTTTGCTTACAGCAAAAAACGCCTCTACTTAAGCGTCTTTTGAAACCTTTTTCCCCGCCCTAGGCGATTATACTAACATACGTAGTATTTGCATGTCCCAACGATCACAGTTTTAGGTATTATGACAAGAAGACGCCCCAGGGACGGACTTTAGGCAAACGATTTATGTTGTTTTGGGCTTAAAAGGTGTAATGCCCAGGTAAATAATACATTTTCTTGAATTAGGTTATTAAAAACAGGAGCGGCTCACCCCTTAAATACTTTGGAAGAACACCTTCAAACATTATTCATCATTTCAGCCGCATAACGTCCACTGATGGACATAGCCCTCTCCCCATTTCCGAAATGATCGATCTTTAGCGGCGTGCATTCAGCGCCTTCCAGCAACCTTGGTAAGGTCGTCTGACTATATGGGTGGGTGCCCCACGCTTTGCACGCCAATTCGTGGTTCCCGTTCGAGAACGTTTTTGCCCCAAAAGCCATCGGTTCGTCGGGCTATGTGACCCGCCCACTACCAATTCAATGAGCTAATCCGCTGGGTTATATCAGTGACTTTCGTTCTCCTACGAATTTCCTCAAACATTGTCTTCACGCAAAAAGGCCTTAACCCTGTATTAAGATACCTGTATTTTCCGGGGTCCAGTGCTGTCCCCATTTGAAATAAATCATTTTAAAGGAAACGGAGACATCATTTAGAACTTTATCTTGACTAGGCCCTATTTATTTAAAATGGGGGCAGCACTGGACCCCAGAAAGATCAGGTAGCCCGTTAAGAAACTTACTTAAAATGACTGTCGCTAGACACAAAGTTAACTGTCTGCAATGTACCCAATGACGCAACGGCATACTTTTGTTGAATTGTAATCTAGTCAATTGACTTTTGTTGAATTGTAATCTAGTCAATTGACTTTTGTTGAATTGTAATCTAGTCAATTGACTTTTG
Organism: Acrobasis suavella; assembly: GCA_943193695.1. NCBI lineage: Eukaryota > Metazoa > Arthropoda > Insecta > Lepidoptera > Pyralidae > Acrobasis > Acrobasis suavella. Next base: position 3,763,630 of record OW971944.1, read on the forward strand.
TTGAATTGTAATCTAGTCAATTGACTTTTGTTGAATTGTAATCTAGTCAAGAGCAAGAGGCGTTTTAAACTATTCAAATCCAAACGAATTTTATAAATGCAAAAGTAACTCTGTTTGTCTGTTGCCTCTTTCAACCACTGAACCGATTTAGATGAAATTTAGCATGGATATTGAGACCCGGGAAAGGATAGTTTTTATACAGGAAATCCCTGTTTCGTAATAACCTATTCCTTTCAATGCAAGGTTGACTGGAAAAGATCTCTATCTGGGATAAGTCCGCCTTTGTACTGTGTTTTTTTTTTTCTTAAATTATATTTTTGTGTTTATGTGCGTAAAATAAAATTTTAAAACAAACAAACCAACATTGCATCCGTTAAGGCAATGAAAAGTGAAGTGGAACTTTGTATGGGGAATCCCATTTTGTCGTACAAAAGTAGACTTAATTTTACAAAGTAATAAATTAACGCAAACGAAGTCGTGAGTAAAAGCTAGTTAGTAATAAAATAATATTGAAATAGAAAAAAGCTTTCAGAAAATATATTTTCCCTTCAAACTAATCGCAACAATTTATTACCATCCATTAATAAATTAAGGAACTAGGTTCGTGTCGTAAGACAATTTTTTGTTTGTAACAATTTATCAAAAACTTACTTTTTTAGGGTTCCGTACCCAAAGGGTAAAAACAGGACCCTTTTACTAAGACTTTGCTGGCCATCCGTTCGTCTGTCCGTTCGTCCGTCCGTCCGTCCGTACGTCCGTACGTCTGTCTATCTGAGATGACGGTTCATGAGATACAGCCTGGTGACAAACACTAGGCTGTATCTCATGAACCGTGATAGTTAGTTGAAATTTTCACAGATGATGTATTTCTGTCCTCTATAATACTAAAAACAGAATAAAATAAACATTTAAGTGAGGTTCCCATACAACAAATGTGATTTATAGGGTAATAACGTACAAAAAATGAAAAAAAAAACGGAACCCTTATAAGATTATTCGTTCGTCTGCCTGTCCGTCCATCTGTCACAGCCAATTCGCTCCAAACCTACTGGACCAAATCAGGTGAAATTCAATAGGATGGTGAAATCTAAAATTAAAATAAGGCTAATTTTCGGATGAGGATGATCGTTATGAGGATGTCAAAAATATCTTTGTTATTATTGTAAAATAAATAGTTTTGATTTTATCAATGAAAGAAGACTAAAATTGACCATTTCCCCGATGATCTCCGAAACTACTACGCCTAAAATGTTGAAAAAACAAAAGATATAGTTCTGTATAATAGTTATATCAATTGAAAATCAAGTAGTAAACTCAATATAATACGTTCACTTACGAAAAATCTTTGGCATTATACGGAACCCTCTCTACGCGAGTTTAACTCGCAATTGGCCGGTTACTTGTATAGATAATGGTACGGAACCCTTCGTGCGCGAGTCAGACACGCACTTGGACAGTTATTTTATATCAGACATTCAGACTTTATTTTCAATCAAAGTTTAGGTTTGCTTATAAATTATTACTATCAATCAAACTCGGGAAAAAATATCAAGCCATATTTCATCACTGTACAACCACCGTCAAAAAGATTAAAAACATTAACTGTTATTAATATTTTAGGCCTTTGTAAACACTCTCAGCATTTTGCGTTATTAACGTGTAAACATGCCTGTAAAGGTCTAATTACTGAACAACATTTGAATTTTGAATAGGTACACTACTAGATTAAGTTTGGAGTTAGTCTTATAAGTAGGTATTTACACCGTCTATTTACTTGGTACCAGTAAAAAACAAAGCTGGCTTTCTATAGATATGCCTAAAAATTATTTCTTGCTTTCTTATTTATCTTATATTCTATCGAAGTTTCTGCTAACATAAATAGACGAATATACATACGAGGACACTGAGGTATATTGTAATAGTTGGGTACTGTCCTGATACAAAAATGAATTATTTGGTATTGTCAAGAAAAGAAAACGTCACATAATACAACGTCTATAATGTCACTTGTCATTAATCATGTCCATTATCAACTTGTTTTAAGAGATCCAAGAAACTATGACGTCATTAGCTTGTATTTCATACAAATCCAATAGAAAATGTTGGTTTTGACGTTTATGAAAAAGTATCTGATTTGGTGGAAAAAGCGAATTATGCGCCATTTAAGGTAAAAGTGGCGTAATTAAAAGAACGAAGAGAGAGAAAGAGAGGGACTACATGAATGAAAAAAAATACCAGAATCTAGGACTTTACACGCGCTTTTTCACTTCAATAAGTGTAAAAAGGATTATTTTTGTATTAAAATTATTTATTTACTCTTAAAAACTTACAAAACTAAATTTAAAAAATTAAAAAATAGAATATTAGTAGTACTATTTATTTTAATAAATTAAACCACGGGCCATACTAGGTACTACAGTATAATAAAATTAACATTCCTAACAAATTGCCAGGGCGGCTGGACACTTTTGAATGAAAATGCCGATTTTTTATTGTTGTCTTTTTAACTGTTAATTTTATTTCATTTTACTATAGTGTACCCGTAATAAAACGAACCACGTAATAAAATGAACCTATACTAGATCACTATAGTATAATGAAACTAAAATAACAGCAAAAACCCCAAAAAAAAAATTCCGCATTTCTTACAAAAGTGTGCAGTGGTTCAGCCAAATGGGTAGTTGGCATGGGCATGCCGAATTTCTTTTTTGGTTGTAATTTTAATTTCATAATACGAATAGTGATCTAGAATAGCCCGTGGTTCGATTTATTAAGGATATCTTCCTTCCACGTTACATACTAAAATGTCCTTAAAATATTATGAGTTACGCACTATGGCGACGACTGTACTAGAGCTCAGATAATATAACGGTACATTTTGAAATAGCTAATAACCCAAATTGCCTGTGAATTATAGCACTCTATAGCGCTGAATATTTTAGCTTTTTAGTGCTAAAACAGATGTTATATTTTTAAAATGCTTTTAGAGCATTTTATATTAGTTTGGTGTTTCTAATAAATGTATAGGGTCAAATTATACTGATTGAGCTAGCCCCAAAGTAAGTTCGAGACTTGTGTTATGGGATACTAACTCAACGATGCTATATTTTATAACTACATAAATAAAGATAAACACCCATGACCCAGGACAATTTGAAAAAGGCCATTTTCCAACTTGCCCTGAGGTTCTGAGTTCCCCGGAACTCAGAACCTCTGAGTGGCAGACTAGCATGGTGACCACTACGCCACGGAGGTCGACAAAATTGGTTTTGATTTCTCCGGACAAGTGCAGACCTGGTCTTTGGTATCTAATGATGATGTGTTTTTTTAATACAAGTGTTTTCCGCTTAACAGAAGAACGCAATCATTCATCCTCCAGGGTTTGGACGGTTTATGTTAACGTAACCGAAATAACCTGTTATTAAACCAATTGGAAATGGGTTGACATATATTTTGGTTAACCGAAATAGCCTGTTAACCTATAATTGCGGTTAACTTTAAGAATCGACATATAGATTTCTGCGTGATACTACACGTTTTTCATTTCTCGTCACATGGTCACTGTACCTATTCCTACAAAAGCGCTTGCATGACTCAACCAATCGGCTGTGCATCCCCGAAATCCTAATTAACCTTTACAGATAACGGTTACTGTTACCCTTATTGTGTGGGTTAACCGAATCAAAGGATTAACCGAACAAGGGTTAACCGATATAACCGGTTTCCGTTATGAATGGGTTTTCCAAACACTGTCATCCTCACGTACTCCCGGTTGCATCCTCAGCGGTAACGCTTCAGAGCCCGCGGGGTCCGCTACCTAACCAAGGTGATTTAACGAAGTTACCGGTTTTTACACAGAGCGACTGCCGTCTGACCTCTGCAACCCAAAGGGTAGGCCAGATCAAATCTTTGGACAGTCAAATGGTCTGGAGTCATTTCGAATGGACAGGTTTGAGCGAACGCTAGATGGCGTTTGAAACTCACAGTTTATACGTGCCTTCCGAAACATCTAATCACCTTTCTTTTCGGATAATCAGATGATTCAAGCCTGCAATATGCTAACCTGGCTGGAACAACTATAATAGACGCGAAACAACTTTTCACAAGGTATGTTTTCAGTAGGATTTGAACCCACGACCTCCGGATCACAAGGCGAACGCCTTGACTACTGGACCACGGAGGCAGTACTGACAGAAGGATAAAATAACAAGCTTTTAAAGAATGTTGTTGAAGAAATAAAAATATCTTCATATTCATAATAACTTTTTTTTATGTCATAGGGCGGCAAACGAACAAGCGGGTCACCTGATGGTAAATGATCATCGCTGCCCATGGACTACTGCAACATCAGGGGTGTAACAGAAGCGTTGCCCACCTTTCAGGTAGATATAGATCGTTTTTTGAAGGTTTCAATGTCGTATCGGTCCGGGAACACTGCTGCAGGAAGTTGTTTCCACAGTTCGGTCCTTCGTCGTAAAAAGTTCCTTTTAAAACGTACGGTGGTTGATTGCCAACTATCCAAGTGGTGTGGATGAAATTAACTTGTAAAGATATACCTATTAACCTGAAAATAAGCTAAAACGAATTCATTTAAAAGTAAAATTTAGACAAGCTTAAGTCGGCCTGTTAATTTTTTTGTAATAAAGTTAAATAAATAAAACAAACATTCCTCTCAAATACTGGCCGGTTGACTGAAAGGGATAAGGGATAAGTCCGCCGTTGTATGTTACTTTTCTGATTTGTAACTGTGTTCTTTCTTATGTACAATGAAGCTTTATAAATAAACAAACAATAAATAAAATAAATTAATAAAAAAAAATTATATGAAGATGTTATTCGTGAAGAACTAGATAATTTACTAAAGTATAAAGTTCTATATTGAAGATTTATAAAATAAATCCGATAAAATCTACGTTCCGCGTCCACGTCAATCTGCGTTCATTCCACTCTTTCCACTTCCCCGTCACTCTCAATAGGCCTGCGGGGCATCTCGCGGATCGCTTCGCATCCTATCCCTCGAGTTTTGCAGGAACTAGGCTAATAATAATGGAAAAGTAAGAAAAAATATGGAAAATCTATGTGAAAAGTAAACAGTGCCCGGAGCGTTTCCCTGAGCTCTAGAGCTTCTTATTTAATAACTGAACACAAACAACATAACTTTTTGCGCCCCCGGTTATTCCGACCTCTTAATTTCACAAAGCACCGCTGTTTGCATTTTTTCTTTCACTTAAGGACGAAGGATATAATTTTCACAATATTAAGGGTGCCAGCTGGAAGCGTTATGGACATAGTAATTTTACTACGTCCTACCCCATGGTTTTTATCCCAATTAGGACCAAATGGGGGTATAAAGTCTTTGTAAAAGGCCATTAATCCTTTGAGCAATAGTCTTGGCTTTTTGTTTTTGACTATCAAATGTCATCCTTTCTGTTTGACAAAGAATATTGCCTCATTCTTTACAAAAATGCAACCTACGTGATAGCCTACGACCTCTGTGGCGTAGTGGTCACCATGCTAGTCCGCCATCCAAAGGTCCCGTGTTCGATCCCCGGTCAGGACAAGTTGGTAAATGGCCTTTTTCAAATTGTCCTGGGTCATGGATGTTTATCTATATATGTATTTGTTATAAAATACAGTATCGTTAAGTTACTATCCCATAACACAAGTCTCGAACTTACTTTGGGGCTAGCTCAATCAATTTTGTTCTTATATATGTATTTTTTTTTAATCTATACTATAATAAAAGAGTAAAAAAAATGTGTCTGTACATTGAAAATTTTTCAAAAAAAAATATTTGGGGCGATAGAGATATAGTAATAGAGTAAGAAAATAAAAAAAATGTCTGTCTGTTTGTCTGTTTGTACACGCTAATCTCCGGAAATACTGGACGGATTCGAATGAAACTTTTTTTGTTATATAGCTGTGAAGCCTGGGCAACATATAGGCTATAATTGATTTTGGAAAATGGAACACATGATGCAGAACTATAATGGTCCAGCTAAACTATAAGAAATATTAAAATGCCGCCTTAGCAAAAGTTGTTAAGTCTGATGAGAACTTTTTTTTGAGTTATTATAATACAACTGGCCAAGCGCGAGTCGGACGCGCGCGAAGGGTTCCGTACCATAATCTATGAAAAATCACGTTTGTAGTATGGGAGCCCCCCATAAATACTTATTTTATTCGATTTTAAGGGTTCCATAGGGTAAAGTAGAAACGGGACCCTATTACTTAGACCTTCCGACTGTTTGTCTGTCTGTCTGTCACCAGGCTGTATCTCATGAACCATTATAGCTAGACAGTTGAAATTTTTATAGATGATGTTTTTTTGTTGCCGCTGAACAAAAACATACTAAATCTATCTATCTATACTATAATAAAAGAGTAAAAAAAATGGGTCTGTAGATTGAAAATTTTTCCAAAAAAAAGTTGTTTAGTCCGAAGAAAAACTTATAAGTTCAGTATTTGCGGACCTTTCGAGCAAAACACACCAGAAAAATTCTTGGTTACGTGAACGCGCCATATTGACAACAAAAAATTAAAAATCAACTTATGACGCAAATTATTGTTAATTTCTTGGATAGTTTTGTTGACGACGCCACCAATTATCCAGTTGAGTTTCGTAATTCACTTGCAGAAAATGGACTCTCGGCTCACAAAATAAGTCTTAATGTCGGAGGGCCAATAATGCTGATGCGAAATTTGACTCTGCCGAAACTGTGTAACGGAACCCAACTTAGTGTCTCAGCACTGTATGCCGAAGTTCAGCGGCTGAATTTCAGCCAATGCATGCCTGCAATGTTATTTGCATTACTAGCAAAACATAATGCCAAACTTCCGATGCTTTTGCCTGAATCGGACCTGTACCCGTATCCGTACCCGTACCCGTACCCGTACCATTACCCGTACCCGTACCCGTACCCGTACCCGTACCCGTGCTCGTACCCGTACCCGTACCCGTACCCGTACCCGTACCCGTACCCGTACCCGTACCCGTACCCGTACCCGTACCCGTACCCTTACCCGTACCCGTACCCGTACCCGTACCCGTACCCGTACCCGTACCCGTACCCGTACCCGTACCCGTACCCGTACCCGTACCCGTACCCGTACCCGTACCCGTACCCGTACCCGTACCCGTACCCGTACCCGTACCCGTACCCGTACCCGTACCCGTACCCGTACCCGTACCCGTACCCGTTCCGCTCCCACTCCCTCTCCCGCTTCCGCTTCCGCTCCCGTTCCCGCTCCCGCTTTCACTCCTGCTCCCGCTCCTGCTCCCGCTCCCGCTCCCGCTACCACTCCCACTCCCGCTCCTGCTCCCGCTCCCTCTACCGCTTCTGCCACCGCCACCGCTTCCACCACCGCTCCCGCCGCCGCCGCCGCCGCTTCCACCGACGCCGCCGCCGCCGTTTCCGCCGCCGTCGCCGCCGCTTCCGCTTTCGCCGCCGTCGCCGCCGCCGCCGCCACCGCCGCCGCTGTCGCCGCCGCCACCGCCGCCGCTGTCGCCGCCGCTGCCGCCGCCGCCGCCGCTGCCGCCGCTGTTGCCGCCGCTGCCACCGCCGCCGCCGCCGCCGCCGCTGCCGACGCCGCTGACAACGCCGCCGCTTCTGCCGCCGCCGCTTCCGCTGACGCCGCCGCCGCCGCTTCCGCCGCCGTTGCCGCCGCCAACGCCTCCGCCGCCGCCGCCGCCGCCGCCGCCGCCACGGCCGCCGCCACCGCCGCCGCCGCCACCGCCGCCGCTGCCGCTGCCGCCGCCGCCGCCGACACCGCCACCGACGCCTCACCCGCCGCCGCCGGCGCCGCTTCCGCTCCCGCCGCCACTACCGCCACCGCTCCCGCCGCCGTCGCAGCCGCCGCTCCCGCCGCCGTCGCAGCCGCCGCTGCCGCCGCCGCCGCCACTGCCGCCGCTGCCGCCGCCGCCGCCACTGCCACCGCCGCTTCCGCCGACGCCGCCGCCGCCGCTTCCGCCGACACCGCTGCCGCCGCTTCCGCCGCCGCCGCCGCCGCCGCCGCCGCTGCCACCGCCGCCGAAGCCTTTGCCGCCGCCACCGCTGCCGCCACCGCTGCTACTCCCGCTGCCGCTTCCGCTCCCGCTCGCGCTTACGCTCCCGCTCGCGCTTACGCCCCCGCTCCCGCTTCCGCTTTCGCTCCGGTTCCCTCTTCCACTTCCATTCCCTCTTCTGCTCCCGTTTCCGTTCGCCGCAGACGCGCCAAAGACGGAAGATTCTCATATCGGCACATCACTACTGTCCGGCGTTTCCACCGTACTTCAGCGGCTGAACTTCAGCTAATTTAGTGTGTCATCCCCACCGAACTTTAAACACTGAACTTTAGCCGCTAAACTTCGGCATAGTCTGCTGAGACACTTAAAGTTTACTGTGAGTGGTGCCAGTGAAACTGTATTTATTCCGCGTATGCCACTCATCCCTAACAATTTTCCTTTTGAAAATACACAGTTCCATGTATTTACTTGCTTTGCTATGAAAATAAGTCACAGTTTTAGAGGCTTAAAGCTGCTGATGTGGATCTAAGGACTGGTTTTTCGCATGGCCAACTTAATGTGGCTTTCTCCAGGGTTAGTAATACTTCAGCTCTTTTCATATTGGCTCCCAAAGGAAAGAATTAAAATAATATTGACTTTTAACTCCTAACACTGTAACAAGTACTTTCTTATCTCTCTCTTTCTCTCTCTTTCTCTCTCTCTCTCTCTCTCTCTCTCTCATTAGTTTTTATTTATATTAATACGCCGGAGTCATAAAGTCCACGCGAACGAAGTCGCGGGCATCAGCTAGTATATATATTGTACGAGTAAGTACACGTACAATTTTGCTGCGTCGGCGTCGGTCGTCGCCCTACTTTATAATATTAGTTATTAATTATAAAAGCGAGTCGATTTATGACTCATGGCCATTAACTACGCGGACAAGCATCTAAACAACTTAAACTTGTAACTTTACTAATAAACTTTTTAACTACAAGGATTGTGTGGTTTTATGGTCATCTCAACTCACGACCTCCGACCATACATCCTTTTTGGTCCTTCGAGCAACAAGACATAGTGAGTCGTATCCTTCCATACGTTTGCGAATCGGTTTAGCTGGCTTTCCACAAGCGGAATCCCCCAGTTAAATTGAGAAGGCGCAGATAGCGTATAGGAGATTCTCGCTACGTCAACAGAGGACTGCGCGCTCTACGTGGTCTTCGTGAACTAACTACCTACAGAAAACTACAGTCAACTTAACTTCAACTAAAACTACAACTTCAACAATGGCCTTAAACTTTGAAGAAATCGTAGCACGTCAAGATGAATGCTTCGGTAACATCAAGAAACTCTGCGTTAACTACAAGAAAGATGGATCGGACAGGAAAACTAAAAGCTACTTAACTACAAGACTCACCGCCTTGAACTCTCACTGGGCTGAATTTGAGATGAACAACGAGAAACTTATGAAACAAGAAGACAAATCGCACCTTTACTACGTGAACCAAGTTTATGAGAAAACTAGAATTCTGTTTGAAGACATACGCAACGATATTCAATAAAAGAAGAAACTGAATGACTGACTGACTGACTGACTGACTGACTGACATATCAACGCACAGCCCGAATCACTGGGTCTAAAGACACCAAATTTGGCACATAGGTTCCTTATGAGGTCTAGGGGAGCACTAAGAAAGGATTTTTCAAAATTCACCCCCTAAGGGGGTAAAACGGGGGTCCAAAGTTTGTATGGACAGACAAGATTAGGTTGGCCATTTCATTCGAAACTTCGCAAAAGTACTCCTGGCGGTAAATAAGTAAATATGTTTCAGGACTTTTTAAATTTCATCCCCTAAGGGGGTTTAACGGAGGTCCAAAAAAGGAAGAGGGAGAGCGAGAGCGAGATGGATTATTAAAAATCTTATAAGAACCATTTTTTACTTTTAAGCGGATGAAGTCGCGGATTACAGCTAGTTACAAATATAAAAAGAAATCACTAGAAAAACTTAATTCAGATAAATATGTATTGCTTAAAATTAAGGTTAAATTCTCTTTCTTTTTATAAATATACTTGTAAATATTAATCTTTTTTATTTTTAAATGCTTGGCCCTAAACCACAGAATAAGTACTACTCATAAACCAAAAAACTTGTATTATGAGATACTAACTCAACGATACTTTATTATAAATACAAGAAACAGGTTAATTTTTAAAAGGCGATTTTCTAACTTGCCCCAGCTAGGGTTTGAACCCAGAAACTCCTGAGTAACGGATTGGCGTGTCAACCACTACGCCAGAGGTCGTACTATATAATTATATACATTGACATATGTATACACTCACATTACGTAAGAAATAAACTCTATTAAGTCTAAATGAAATAAGCCAAAACTAGATGAAGTTGCGTCGTTTTATCACTGAGTAACATCGACCACCTTCCGTCTCCGTGATCAGACTCTAGGCTTCATCTATCTAAATATATATAACTCAAAGGTGACTGACTGACTGACATAGTGATCTATCAACGCACAGCCCAAACCACTGGGCGGATCGGGCTGAAATTTGGCATGCAGGTAGATGTTATGACGTAGGCATCCGCTAAGAAAGGATTTTGATCAATACTACCCCCAAGGGGATAAAATGGGGGATGAAAGTTTGTATGAAACTTTGTCAATTTTAAACCGATCGGGCTGAGACTTTGCATGCATAAAGCTACTATGTTGTAGGTATCCCCTAAGAAAGGATTTTGATAAATTACACCGCTACGCGAGCGAAGCCGCGAGCAAAAGCAAAATCGAACGAGCCTACTCAATGAGGATACCTATGTTGTTTTATAACTGAGTTCTGTCGAATATCTCCCAGGTCCATCATCAGAACAGCTCATTGACTCCATCATATTGCATTGTCATCTGACTTACACAAGTATGCAAAATTTCAACTCAATCGGTGGAGGATAACTGGTTGAAAATTGAGTTGCAAGATTTGACCTAAACAAACATACGAGTACATACAAGATACATTGCAAGTTTATTTTATTTTATTTAAATAACTAAGGATATAGTTTAATACCAATACAATGTTTTAAAATCTCTTTCATTTAAATAGCTACAATTGAGTATACACAAAACATAATTATAAAAAATATTTTAAAAAGAAAAAACTTACAATACTTAAATTAATTAAATCTAAAATTAAAACAAAAAGAAAAATAAAAAATAAATTAAATTAAATATGAAATGCCTCCTCAAATGCATCTGATTGAGGCAAAGTACCCAAAACAATCGCAGCGTTGCCTCGCTGAATAGCAAGGCTAATTCTTTGGGCAAGGAAGCTACCAGCTCTGAAGTCTCCTGTTGCCTCAACCAGACGCGTAGACAAGTCTTTTATAAATATTTTGGCTTCTGGGCCCAATGTCTCAAGCGACACCGGTATAAAAGTGTAAGAATTTGAAATGTGTGAATATTTTCTCTTTTTAGATATAGTTATAGATAATATATTAATTTACATATTTACAAATAAAAAGAAAAAGTGAAATACCTACTATAAATTTTATCTATAATTTTATTTAATCGCAAGTTTAATAAACGCTGGTAAAAACATAGCACTTCAACGCAAAGGAGCGAAAAAACTAGCCCCATTTTTCCCAAACCTCGCACCGAATCAAACATCATAAAGTTGCAAATAGGAGGTCCAGAGGTCAGAGCGGTCGAAAAATGGGTGGAAATTATACAGAAGCCTGCCTCGACTCTCAATCTTAATGCGATAACAAGGGCTATATATTATAAAGGGACGGAAGATCGGGGTGTTATCATCAAAACTCGAACGTAGGTCGCAGACCTCGATTTAAGGTTCACGTCACACTGGCGTCACGGTGCGTCGGGTTTTTCACTTAGAGAATATTCATCTCTATTTTCCTTCCATTAAGGTACAAAAGTTTATAATTTTTATTTTATTTTTTTAAATATGCGAGTATAGCGGAGAAATGTTTGCGTGAGCACGTAACTAAGATATGAGGTAAGTTAAGTACGGTTTGTTGGGAAGATAGCTGGGATTTGTATACAACGTAGCAGGGATATACTCGTAATAAATCGAAACACGAGCTATTCTAGATCACTTTAGTATAATGGGAATAAAATAACGGGGTAATAACAAAAAAACGTCGGGTTGCACTCCGGGAGTGCCGGCAGAAGTGAAAACTTGAATATTAACGTTGTGAATTTTTGATATTTTGGAATGGTTAGGGAATAATTTTGCACGAATTGCTTTAATTATCAGTATAAAAGTACTATCATTTATGTGGTAGAATACAATATTTATTTATTTACAGCGCAGCAAGCGCCCTGCGCCGCCTAAATGAAACAGCAGGCGCAGGCATACATTTTCGCCGCGCCGTAGAAAGAGAGGGGGATACTTCCTCTCCTACGCCGCGCCGGCTGTCTACTTTCCATCCGTCTTACGAATTTTCGATCAGGTCACGTATCCTGATGCGAGTTTAACATTTTTTACCCATTACAAAAAAAGTGAACAACGCCGCTAAAGAAGTTTTCACTTCAAAAAATCGACATTCTCATACAAATTGCCCGGGCGGCTGCACGCTTTTTTTTACTGTTGTTAAGGTTTCATCCATTTGTTTAGGTACATAAATAAAGGTAAACAATGTTGACATGTCTTTTTATTAAAATATACACTATATAAATCAACTAGCTTTTGCCCGCGGCTTCGCTCGCGTAGGGGTGTAATTTATCAAAATCCTTTCTTAGGGGATGCCCACGTCATAGTAGCTTTATGCATGCAAAGTCTAAGCCCGATCGGTTTAAAATTGACAAAGTTTCATACAAACTTTCATCCCCTATTTTATCCCCTTGGGGGTAGAATTGATCAAAATCCTTTCTTAGCGGATGCCTACGTCATAACATCTACCTGCATGCCAAATTTCAGCTCGATCCGTCCAGTGGTCTGGGCTGTGCGTTGATAGATCATTATGTCAGTCAGTCAGTCACCTTTGAGTTATATATATTTAGATACCTTTGCAAATTATGAAAGATAGAAAGCAAAGATATCTATTTGTAAAGTGTATATTTCAATAAAAAAACACGTCAAGATTGTTTACATTTATTTAAATACCTAACCAAATGGACTATAGTCAGCTCGTGGTTTGATTTATTAAGAGTATGTCCCTTCCCTATATTATATGTGAACTTAAAGCAACATTGGGATAGATGAAAATATAAACTAACTAGCTGAGGCCCGCGGGGTCGCGATGTCGGTTCAATAGCAAAATGCTTTGCACTAAAAAGATTCTGGAAACGTTAGTAGGGTATCTCTAATTGTAAGGCAGGAAAGAAATCAAGAGAGGTTTGAAACAGAATTACAAACTCCCTCGTCACTCAAGATAGAATAACGGACACGATAATTACCTTTTCACGACTGTAAGCTTGATAGCTGTTTCATTTCAGGGTTTTATAATTTCATTTTAGATTCATACAGTGCTAACATACAACGCATAAATTTGTTTGCTCAGTTTAATTTTTGGCTAATGTGCGTAGAAAAGTCTCACTTTAAACTGTAAACAGTTCATAAAATAGTTTGAAGGGTTACTTAGGGCTTGATCAAGACAAAATTTTAAATGATATCTCCGTTTCCTTCAAATAATTTATTTCAAATGGGGGCATCGCCGGACCCCGAAAAATTCAAGTATCTTGTATGTTTGTTTGGTACAAATCTTGCAACTGAATTTAAGACCAATTTTCCTTAACCGATTAAGCTGAAAGTTTACATACTGGTGTAAGTCGGATGATAATGCAGTATTATTATGACAAGAAGCTGTTCTGACGGCGGAGCCGGAAGGTAGCCAAGTAAACCCTATAAGAAAATGGCACAACCCCTTCGAGTTTGGCTTTAGCGCATTTTTGTCTTAATAAGTACTTCGGCCTCACAAAAGCTTGTACGAATAAATGATTTTTAAGTAACTTATTTAAGGGGCTGCCCCCATTTGAAATAAATCTATTGAAAGGAAACAGAGATTTCATTTAAAATTTTGTCTTGATCAGACCCTAGATAACCCTTCAAACTATTTTATGAACTATGGTTTACAGTTTAAATTGAGAACGTGAAGCTTTTCTACGCACAATTGCGAAAAACGGCCACTTTTGGCGTATGTGCGTAGAAAAGCTTCACGTTCTCACTGTAAAATGTAAAAATTAGTTCATAAAATAGTTTGAAGGGTTATCTAGGGTCTGATCAAGGCCAAATTTTAAATGATATCTCCGTTTTCTTTCAAATGATTTATTACAAATGGGGGCAGCACTGGACCCTGGTAAATTCAGGTAGCCCCTTAAGTCTGGGACCGCAAGATCTAAAACCCACTTTTTACGTGACTGTTGGGGTGACGGTGGAACAAGATATACGTTTTAAAACTCTATTCCCCGACTCCGGGAGCTACCTTTATACGGCTAGCAATGTATATTTTTTTAAGTGTTAATCAAGACCTTTCATTTGATATCCCACTCGATACCGAAACAAAAAAGATTTTTTTTACTCTATATTTTTTGTATGTAACATTCCTTATATTCGTTTTTTGCATACAAATTGAAGCCTATGTCACCCGGACAATAATGACGTATTAATTTGACATATCATTTGTGAAAAATTGGAAAAGCGATTCCGATGCTGTGGTGTAACATATACATAGACTGCTAACATCATTACCCTTCCTGATGAATTTGCTGTAGTCGGGTAAAAGTGAACGGTTGCTAGCCGCTGACGTGATTCAAGTTCTCGCCCATTTCCTTAATCGGCTTTTATGATCTGCGTGGAAAGAGACGCAGATGGTACATTCTACTTTTTTCTTTTTTCCCGGAGAAGCACAACGCATGAGAAAAATAAAGCTTACAGACTTCATACATTATTTATTACAATAAGAACTTGTTCGAGCTAAAAATTAAAAAGAAATACACTTAAAAGTTAGAGCAAACTGTAGCAAAAATAATCCGTTGCTCTTAGTGGTTTAAATTACTCAATAATGTCAACGTGGAAATCTGAAATGAAGGAAATTGGTTCACAGTTACTTGAGTGGTTCAAACCCAATATAACTGGGTTTAGATTCTTTTTCAATTTACAAGTTCACTTTAAAACAGTGCAACATTGTGTTTTCACATTTTAAACCTGATTTTTGAGTAATCTTGCTAGTCCACCACCCAGAGGTTCCGGGTTCGATCCCCGGTCAGGGCAAGTTGGAAAATGGCCTTTTTCAAATTGTCCTGGGTCTTGGATGTTTATCTATATATGTATTTGTTATATTATATAGTATCATTGAGTTAGTATCCCTTAACACAAGTCTCGAACTTACTTTGGGGTTAGCTCAATCAGTGTAATTTGTCCCTATATATTTATTTATCTATTTTATTTAATCTTTAGAGGATTTAAGTTTTTGCACCCATATCTATTTCATTTTAAAATTCATAATGGATATTTGATTATCATTACTGAAATGATAATCAAATATCCATTTTTATTTTTATTCAATGTATGATATATTTATCTCTTATTGAAGGTATTTTTTAAAATATTATTTTAGTGCAAAAGCTAAAAACTACTAGCGTTTCGGAACGACCACTGCTGGGAAGATTGCGCCGAAAAAAACTCAGTTCAGTATTGGTCCCTGCCCAGCCTGATGGGCTATGTTACAGTTACAATACAGATTTACATTAATACTTTATACATCTAAGCTTTACGATTTTGATTCAATTCAATTCAAATATATCTGTATTATCATAGGATATTTATAATATCTCTTAATAATCGTCACTTTGTTTTGTTGCACAATAATTGTTGACGTCAAAAAGTTACTTAAAGCTTAGTTTACTGCCGCCTCCAAAGCTCTAGTGCAGAAGAAGCGGTAACAAACTGCACTGCAGCATTTTCTCTAAGAACGTCAACTCACAATGAAATTAATATTTATAGTTGATATGTGGACAGAGTATACATTGTTTGTTGTCATAATTTAAATTATTTTTTTTTAATATCGAAATTTTATAATAATGTCAAATTTAGTTGTAGATTCAGTATGTACCTATGTTCCAAATTATGACCATTTCTGAGTATACAAGCCTTTAAGAGGGACCCGAGCCAAGCTCAAGCCAGACTTTGTTGTCTTTAACTCTGTTGAATAATTAATTACAGAACGGAAACTCTTTGAGTCTCGCGCAATATGCGTCTCCGTTCCCTGCCCCGCACCTCTCCCCCGTCCTCGCCTTGTCGAGGTGTTGAGCGAGCGGCTGCGGGCGAACACACACATTGACGTGTGCACGGATGTATATTTTCATTTATAGTAGTGTAAACATAAAATATGACACTCCGCTTCTATGAAGTGCTATACATGTGACTCTGTTTACAACTTGGAAGGGTCATACCCGTAATAAATCGAACCACGGGCTATACTAGATCACAATAATATAATGAAATTAAAATAACAGCCAAAACACAAAAGAAATCGGCATTTCCATACAAAAGTGTGCAGCCGCCCGGGCAATTTCTATGGGAATGTCGAAATTCTTTTTTTTACAACTAAATGGTTGTTATTTTATTTTCATTATATTATTGTCATTTAGTATAGACCGTGGTTCGATTTATTACGAGTATGTCCCTTTCACGATGTAAAAGTAACAATACATTACCTTTTATTGCACAAAAATTAAATACAGGACATAAACATAAAAACTAAAAAAAACGCAAGAGGCGATAAATTTTAGTAACAATAATCATCATTGGCATCATTTCAACTGCATAACGTCCAAAGCTGGACAAAGACCTGCCAACACATTAGCCAATTAAAATTAGAAATGAAGTTTCGCAATTTTTTTATCTGTTGAATAAACAAAACACACAAAAACATATTTTCCTTGTAAACTCACAAAACAAACTCATAACCATACTTTAACCCGAGACGTGGTAAGCGGCAAAACATACCATTAATAATAAAATTCATGTTTTCCTCGATAAAACGATGCCCAAAGAAATTCTTTCATTAGTAAAACACAAAAGACTACCGTCGGCGCAGTATTTCTTACAGCAAATTGCCTATAAATTTATATTATGGCCACTCTCATTTGAGGTACAGAGGGCCAAATAAATAGGCTTGCTTTATTATGTAGTGGCCACGATTTGTGCGGTCTGATGCCATGTCCACTTGGAAATAGTGAAGTCTAACCTGAAAAGTACATTAATATTTAGTTGTTTATGTTATCTTACTCTGTGTTAAATAAATAGGTGCCCGAGAGAAAAATGGAAATTCATATTTATCGCTTTATTTGGTAACGGCTTCCAGCTAAGAGTTGGACTACATCTGGCAGCACGGAACACCATTTTTTATGCTGCTATCCTTTTCTGTCGCTTAGAACCGTCATTTGCTAGTGCGTGAGAGAGTGACGGAAAGCATCAGCATCAGCGATTCCGCGGCGTTCTGTCACACCCCTGGGTGTTAGAGTTGTCTATGGGCAGCAGTGATCACTTGATATCAGGTGACCCGCTCGTTCGCATGCCGCAGTATAACATTAAAAAAAAAATTTTCGTCTATCATTTACGATCTTTGAAATAAAGTGTTTATCAAGAGGCTTTCCACATTTAGTTGGCTGTTTCGCTCGCACAATCAAACATTTTTAAATATTATTAAAAATGTGACTCATTTGAAGAAAAGTGTTTCATAAACTTTTTAATAAATTATATGTTAGATATTGTAGACATGCTTGTATATTGTGTAGACATTGACTACATCGAAAATTTTAAATTTTTGATGACCATATTCTCGATACACATACACACACACACATAAACAATATAAAAACATGTCTACAATATCTAACATATAATATATTAACAAGTTTATGAAACACTTTTCTTCAAATGAGTCACATTTTTTAATAATGTTTAAAAATGTTTGATTGTGCAAGCGAGACAGTCAACTAAATGTAAAGACTCTTTATAAATTAATCTATCTTTACACTTAACAACTCACCCTAGTTTAGGCACCTCCAACAGTTTTCACATAACTGTTCTTCCATCTCATGTACAACTGCATTAAAGTTCCCACAAACAGTCGTATTCTCATTTGCACTAAACTAATACCATTTACTCTTGATTAAGATACGTGCATTCTTTTTGCACTGAGCTGGAAACTACTAGAAAAGTCCAACTCAACGCGTTTACAAGGTTAACAAATGCAGACGTATTAGTTG
Organism: Acrobasis suavella; assembly: GCA_943193695.1. NCBI lineage: Eukaryota > Metazoa > Arthropoda > Insecta > Lepidoptera > Pyralidae > Acrobasis > Acrobasis suavella. The sequence continues at coordinate 3,781,847 of OW971944.1, forward strand.
AGAGGTCAGTGACCGTGTAGCGCAGTTGCAGTAAAAAGTTAACCCTGAAAAGGCAGAATTTTCGGATTTTCATAAAACTTACATCGTTGGTCAATAATATTCCAAATAACATGGCAATTTTTTTTTTATATTTGCTTTGTTTTACGGCTGAAATTCGAAAAAAATCCAGAATTGTTGAAGAAAACAACTTTATAAAATAAAATAGTTTTTCAATTTCGTTATGTATTTATGAATTATAAAAATATGTTTCATTTCCTATTTTATGCAGTTTGTTTTATGTCAAATCGACCATTTTTAGTATTTAAAATATTTTTTTAATAAATATGAATTTTGGCTCTATGATTCGCTGTTGCGAGAAAGTTGACTTGGCATACAGTAAAAAAAATTAGAAATTGTCTTTTAAAGACGCCATTTTTTTTTTAGCAAAAGGATAGTGTAATGAACTTATAAGTATGAAAAAATAAAAATATATAGATGCGTACATAATTTATGAGCGCGGGAAGTGACGGTATCAAATTTGATGCTCTAGGCACTTAAGGGTTAAATTATGCGCACAGGGCACTGAACTAAGGAAAATGAGCAAATTCTCGTTCAAGACCGTATGTATGATATTAATGTTTTAAAAAATGTTCAATCAATTCATGCGAATGATTAACCTCTCGTATGCTGTTGCGAAGATCTACGCGAGAACGCATTGTTTAAATATTGTGTCTGATATTCCGGCATACAAGGGGTTAAAACATAGTATCCAGGGTTTCTTTTGGGACACGGAATCCAAATTTCAACTTTTTTGGAATTATAGATGGAGTTTGAAAAATGATTTTCAAATTATTTTTTTCACAAAACATTATTGAATTTCATAAAGCTTTCGCAGTAAGGAGCTTCATTACCACTGGGTGTACAACGGCGCCCGTCCCCTTTTTCACCCGACTACGGTTAAGCCAAAAGGAAGGGTAATGCTTTTAGCAGGCTATAGGTATGTATGTAAGTATGTACGTAAGTGGATATTTATATGTGTTTCAATTTCCACTTAGAATCCGAACCTTTGTGTGCAATTAATGTATACACGATGATTTTCGTTGGTTTTAGAGCCAAATCGGTTTTGGATCGTTAGTAAGACCTAATAAGCTAGTCAAAACAAAATTCAGAAACAAAAAATGTTGACAAAAACTCGAAAGTAAAATCGTGAGCGAACAACATTTTTTTTTTCAAAACCAATGAAAAGTTAGCGTGTCGAATGTTACGTATACAAAAAAGTGTTAATTAATTTTTTTTTGTTTCGATATTGAATGGTGTGTCAAATGAACGTTTTGAAAATAACATCGTTAGCTGTAAATGGCTCCTGAATCGGGTATTAGTTTTTACCCGACTGCACCAGAAGGAGAGTTATGTTTTTCGAGAGTATGTATGTATGAAAAATGGTTTTGCACGCTCTGCAGCCTGAACTGCTCGATGTATTTTAGTTTGAGAGGTGTCGTTAGATTCGTATTTCTTGTGACAGTGACACTAGGTATATAAAAAGCCAGTCGGTTTTTTTTTTTCTTTAAATAATTACTTATTCTATACGTAAATCTTTTCTTTTTCGTTAAAGCCCTTTCAATCAGTAAAGGACTGCCTTACTCATGAACCCCGCAAGTAATCATTTTGTCTGGATCGCCCCATGCTTACACTTCACACTCCATTAGTCCGGGTCGGGGAAGATTTATCTTGAGGATGTTGCGAAATCAGGAAAAGACCTCATACCTTTTATACTTATATTTATTTATGTATTTATTAAACCTAAATTGATCCACAAGTAACAATTGTTAACAATTGGCAAACTAAACCCTAAAAGCGTTTCAAACATTGGGAAAAACGGATAAATTGTGGCTTTGCAAAGAATAAAACAATTAAATTACAACTAAATACTAACAATTTAATACCACATAATTTGGATAATAATCCGAGCATTATAATGCTGTTGAATAAACCAATTATTTGAACAAAAGCCTTCTCCACTTTAATCAACTTTCAATTGGCTTGTCAACTAAATAATATAAAGATTTGTAGATGGTATTAATCGAAAAACAGACAATTTTAAGAAGTTAATTTAAATAAAATATTCTAAGTGTTATCAGGATTTTTTTAAATAATTTTAAACTTTATACCGGAAGTGACGACACACAGCAATAGAAGATTACATTTTTCCTATGCCTGCACAAAAAAAAAATAATGGCAACGGTCATCTGTCAATATCACCTGTTTAAATTTCTTTTGTTGTGTTGGTTGTAGTCCTTTGACATATATTGTTGGAGGGAAATGACAGTGACAGTGACAGTACAGTACTGAAAGCGGAAATTGCCAATCTTCATCGTGACTTCACTTCCTCAATAAGCTTAACCTTGCTTGAAAATGAAGGTCATTTGGATTTTTGCAAATATCTAAATAAGTAAGACGTTATTTTAAAATCTGATTAGAGAAAGCTTCTCCTAGAGGCTATTCCTCGAAAAGGTTTGCGAATCAATTTTTTTTTTCAATTACAAGCGAATTCATCTAAATTGAATTAAGTTGAATACCACACTTCTAAATAGTGGGTAGTAGTAAAGAATAACGCATGCTTCAAATGCGTGTGTACTATGTAAAGAGAAAATTTGTCAGGGTGATTCGAAGTCACGGTAGCACAATTGGTAGTGCACTTACGGCGTTAACGTGGACGCGGGTTACAATCCCACTCGTGGTAAAAAATTTCATCACATGATTTAATATGCACATAATATGTCTTATACTTGTGATATAGAGGTACACTTCATCTTATACCAAATGTTTAAAGTATAACATACATACAATGCCATTCAAATATGAATAGGATCAAACCGCCGCCATTTTGTGACGTCATGCTGTCAAAAATATCTTAAACTAACTTCACTTCAGTATATATATTCAAAATAAATATTCAATTTTAAGAATGATGTCCTATCTGCATAACATGTCAGCGATTGTTTTCAATCGAATTTTGGAAAATAGATGAGGTTTAAAAAGCACACAAATACTTATCCCATATTTTTTCACGGTTACTACTACTACTGCGGTGGCGCAGCGACCCGAAGTGGATGCCGGCCTCCGACACTAGATGGCGCCATTTCTTGCGGTCTTGTGAGCGTTACTGCCAGTCGTCAACGACCTTCGTGGCGTAGTGGTTACAATGCTAGTCCGCCACCCAGAGGTCTTGGGTTCGAACCCCGGTCAGGGCAAGTTGGAAAATGGCCTTTTTCAAATTGTCCTGGGTCTTGGATGTATATCTATATGTATTTGTTATAAAATATAGTATCGTTGAGTTAGTATCCCATAACACAAGTCTCGAACTTGCTTTGGGGCTAGCTCAATCAGTGTTGTTTGTTCCTATATATTTATTTATTTAAGGCTTCGCAGGTCTTTCTGAACCTCGTCGGTTTTCACGGTTAAATCTTTTTAATCCTTTTTTCTCCTCCGATCCGAGAGACTCCCATCTGTTACAGGGCGATGCCGAGAGAGCAGAGCCAAATGGGGTTGGAACTCTGGCAACAATTTGTGTGACTGTGGGGTCACACAATCCATAGACCATCTTTTATCATGACCCAACTGCCTCCTTGTACTAAGGCAGATCGGAATATGGCTAATGACAGGGCGGTTGCCGTGACTAGGTTCTGGTCTAACAATATCTAATTTGAGCCATTTCGACTCGATAAGAAGAAGAATCCTTTTTTGCCAACTGTACATAAGCGTCCGAAGTTGTCAAAAGGTCCATCCTATTCTTATTTGAATCGCATTATTTAATATCACGTTTTTATCCTACTCCACCGACAAGAGCGTCGCTTTAAATTTAAATGAATGAATCCTAATGGGACTGACAGAGCATTTCGGTCACAAGGCCTTAAGCAGACAAGGCTCAGGGGGGTAACTCCAAAAACGACACGCGAGACGGACGTTACTGCGTATCCGCGTTTCAGTTCTTACTATCAGTACTTCACTATCAGACGACTAACGTATTATTTTATGAAGTAACTACCCAGGGCTGTAAGATCTAAATACCACTTTTGGCACAAAAAAGAAACAAAATGGTGATGGGTTGCCAACCGCATCGTTAATAACATGATTCGCGTTTTCATCCCTCAATCGGCTTTTACGATCGCAGAAAGAGAAGAATGAGTGTAGTTTGGTGTTATAAATGCCCATGCTCTTCATTACTAAAAGCCAAAAGTGGCCGCTTTTCGCAAATGTGCGTAGGAAAGCTTTACTTTCCTTCTTTATACTGTAAACAGTAGTTCGTAAAATGGTTTAAAGGGCTATCTAGGGCTTGATCAAGACAAAATTTTAATGATTTCTCCATTTTCGTTCAAATAATTTAATTTAAATGAGGGCAACACTGGACGCCGGAAAATTCATGAAGCCCCTTCAAGGGGATATTCATAGTAAGGCTTGTGGTAAGGCTGTATAGTGATATTTGTTTAGTGGACTGTGGTGGGGGTCTTTAGGTGGACGGCGCCACTCAGTGGGCTATGAAAAGGTCGTCAAAATCACCCTTAAAGCAATCAAAGGACCTTTGATTGAAACTTGTTATAAATATATAACACCAACCAATACCACTGATTGAGCTAGCCCCAAAGTAAGTTCGAGACTTGTGTTATGGGATACTTACTCAACGATACTATATTTTATAACAAATACATATAAGATAAACATCCAAGACCCAGATCAATCTGAAAAAGCTCATTTTCCATATTGACCTGACTGGGGATCGAACCCGGGACCTCAGGTGTGACTGTCTGGCATGATGATCAATATGCCATAGAGGTCGTCAAATAAAGATAGGAATATTGTTAGGAAAATAAAAGAATATCTAAAGATAGGCTCTAAACGAATAGAGTCCATTAGAGCCTATATTTAGATTGTCGAATCATTTGATTTGTACCCGGAGCAAGGTGATATACTCGACCACCGCACCTGGGGGGGAACCGCGGCTCCGTCGTGTATTGCCTTCTCCGCTTGGTCAAAAGACCTCAATGGTGATGAAAAGGCTTCTTGTTCGTCGAGGATTACAAAGGTTTAATAAAACCTGTTTTAAAATTAAATAATTTTAATCCGTTGATTGTTATCTAAACACGCGTATAGGCCATCTATAGAGCGGTTCGCATTCAATTGAGACGTACACTACAATCAAATCGATGCGAACACCTCGCTCGCGATTGGATTGTTTCATCGAGTGCATTTGCTACCGAGTGCATACAGATGGGTGCATTACTGTGAGCTTGGACTAGCACCGTATGCATATGTAACACTTTAACTGACGTTTTACGGTAAATGTAGTTTCAAGCCTGAAAATAGGACCATACCTGAAATAGGACCGTATGCATTTGGACTACTAAGACCATACGCGTTTTAGATTATAATACTTAAGAATCCCCTTACCCTAGACTATTCCATACAAACGTAGTCAAGCTTTTATTTTGAAATGACATGTGAGATTTCGGCAGGTTTTATTTTATTTGAAGGAACTTGAATATATCTAGGCATATAACTAGTTTTCGACAGTCAAATATAAACTTGAAAGAAAATATGTGAGCGAAGAAGTTTTCCATACTGATGGTCAAATATGATATGATCGACTATTTTCTGTTTTAAGTTCATATTTTGGCTGTGAAAACTAGTTATACGCCTTAATATATGCAATTTCTTTGAAATGATATAATTGCGCCAATATCTGACAAGCCGTTTCGAAATAAAAGCTGAACTACGTTTTTATCGGAAAGTCTGATTCTGTCTTGGGTAAGGGGACTATTAAACAGACGTTTTACGGTAAATGTAGTTTTCAGGAATAAATAGGACCGTATGCATATATACCACTTAAACTATCTTTTAACGGTTAAAGTAGTTTGTACGCCTAAAACAGGACCTATGTAACACTACAACTAACGTTTCACGGTAAATGTAGTTTTTAAGTCTAATATAGGATAACTAATACGGTAGCAGATTTAACACTTAAACTGATGTTTCACGGTAAATGTAGTTTTTAAGTGTAATATAGGATAAGTGTACGGTAGCAGATTTAACACTTAAACTGATGTTTCACGGTAAATGTAGTTTTTAAGTCTAATATAGGATAACTAGTACGGTAGTAGATTTAACACTTAAACTGACATTTCACGGTAAATGTAGTTTTCAGGCCCAAATAGAACCACTAATACCGTATTTATATGTATCACTTAAACTAAAGTTTACGGTACATATATTTAAAAAGCCTAAATAGGACCACTTCTGTATATATCTTCCTGAGAATATCGCAGCGTGCTATAATACTATTGAAGCATCAAGCGCAAAAGAGTACATTCAAGTAGGCTGTATTAAAGACTACCCCCCTTATTCATAAAAAAATACAAACGTTTACCAAACCAATTTTAGTTAAAATATGTTTTGTCTCGTTCTTTCAATGTCAAAAATTCAAAAGAGGAAAAGGGATAAAACATGTTTGAACTAAAATAGGTTTAGCAAACGTTTGTTATTTTTTATGAATTTGAGGGTAAATCTTGTTTTCTGCCATTACGGTTACCAACGTTCCAACACGCCAATGAAGTATGTTCACTAATTTTGATGTTTAGCTCATCATATTCTCTGATAAAATTAAAAAATATCAGTGATATAAAATATTTTGATGTCAAGTTTAGTTTCCGAGATATGATATTTAGAAAAGAGTGCGTGATGCGAGATTCCAACAGGCCGGCGTTTGGTGTGGTGACGTCACATTCTACTGGTGGGCCGGCTAGTGCGATGTGCGACAGAGGCGCCAGCGGAGCGTTGGAATGTGACGTCACACGCTGAACGCAGGCCTCGATTTTTATGAGAATTTCAAATGTCTGTAAAATCATAACTAGTTACTTGGTATTTTTGAATGAAACAGAAATAATCTTTTTCTATGCATATAAGCTATAGTCGTACAAAATTCCGCAACACAATACGCATGATGAATGGAAAAATATTTTAAGCCCATCGGTTAGGTTATTAAAAAATGTTGTACACATATTTTTTCTTTTCTCTGAGAAAACAAAAAATGACAAAGGTACAGCGCATTGAAATTTCGCATGACGTCACGGCTACGTATGATTTTTACAGTCTCGTAGATTTGATGCTTCGTGTCTTTGTGAAATCTTATTTTCTTTGCAAACTGAAAAATATGGGTCCATTATTTTTGGATAATCTAAAAGACGGACTAATTACAATTATACTATTCTAACCCTATCGTGACCCTTATTCCGCATACCTAGTAACATTCTCCATTGGTAGGCCAACCCGTGGCTGCTATATGACATTGCTTTTTTAAGCTATCTCAGCCTCACGGTTAGAAAAAAAAATTGACTTTGACTTTGCTTTTTATCTTACATTGGCCGAGGTTTTTGGCGGGAAGTCAAGGGGTTCAGTTGGAGTTTGCTTTAAATTATTTTACAAATTGATTCTAGTGGACTTTATAATATGAAATTGGTGTAGTTTAGTGTTATAAATGCTCATGCTCATGGACAATATGTAAAATGTTTAAAGTGGACACTCATAGTGCGGTTGTAGTGATATTTATTTGCGGACAGTGGTGGGTGTCTTTAGACGCCGTCCGCCACTCAATCAGCTATGAAAATCAGTGGGCTCGTATAGATTTGTCGCCAGAAGCTCCCTTGAAGCAATCAAAGGACCTACACCATCCTTTGATTGTATAGTTAAGGTTAGGGTTAGGAATAAAGAAGTGAATAAATAAAGATAGGCTCTAAAGAACTAGTATCCAGAGCCGTAAAATATATTAAAAAAGTACATTGGCCGACAGATGACGCAGGCGACAGTAATTTGAAAAAAATTTTACCGGCCATTTAAAAAACTAAAAACTCGCGAAATATCTGTAATTTTGTGTAAATAGTTAAAAGTGTTTTTAGTTAACGCTCATTTATGTCGTCTGCATCTTTTTTAAGACCAAATCTTCTTGATTCTTTTAGTTGTTTTATAAAATCATCTTTTTTTCTTTTCCTTTGCCTCTTCTTCTTTTTATTTGTAGGCACAACTCAGACCACCAATATGAACAACTTTTTCTATGGGACCAAATGCTAGAAACTCGAAAAAAAATTGTCATTTTCATACAAATTGCCGGGCCAGCCAAACACTGTTGTCTGAAAATGATAATTTGTTTTTCGAGTTTCTAGCATTGGTCCCATAGGAAAAGTTGTTTTGTTTTATAAAAGTATCTGTTTGACTTCCTTTGCCTCTTCTTTCATTTTTGCCTCCAATATTACTTTTGAAACTCATTATGCTTTAACAAAGTGTCCTAGCGGTTGAGATGTGGCGTTGGCGGCGAATGGAAGACATTAGTTGGACAGAAAAGAAATTAATGAGGTGTTGGCACATGTTGGAAAATACGCAAACTACTACCAACTATAAATTCTAAAAGAGGGAAAATGTTAGGACACGGCATGAAGAAATACCTCACCTATTACTGTTGGTCATCGTATACACATATCCACTACATTGATACATATATTTTCACTGCACTATCGAGCACTATCATTCACGAGTGCAATCCCACTGTGATGCACCGGCTCAATCGGTTTTACTGCATAGGGTTCGATGTTTATACTGAACTCGTATATAAATCCTGTACAACGATACTAGAAATCCTTTATTCTCTGTTCTTTTTACCTATTTTTACGTTACTAAGCCCAAATGTTATATTATTACATAAAAGGTGGATAGAAGATATATTTATTTATTTAACTTCATTACACGTCATATTACTTTACAGTCATATACAGTACTAGCTGTAACCCGCGTCTTAGTCCGCGTAGAAGTCTAGAAAATGTTTCTAATATGATGTTTATTTGATTTTTACGTTATTAATTTTGTTATGACATATGAATTATTGTGTTAAAATTTTAAAATGTTTGAATACTTCTTCAATTTAACAATGTTTATAAAAGTGTAGGGATTTTAAGGCCTAGCGAGCGGACTCGCTCCCGCTCCCGCTCCCGCTCCCGCTCCCGCTCCCGCTCCCGCTCCCACTCCCGCTCCCACTCCCACTCCGCTCAAACACGTCATGTTTCTCGCTCCAAAAATGTCGAAAATTCATACAAACTTGCAACCTCTATTTCACCCCTTTAGGAATGTTATTTTCAAAATCTAATTAATGCATTATTATTTTGTAGTAACAAATAAGATAAATTAAAAAAAAAATGTGTCTCTCATTTAAAAATTAAGAAGTTTCATACAAACTGGCAACCCTTATTTCACTCCCTTAGGGATGGGATTTCCAAAAATCCTTTTTTAGCGGACGTCTCCTCAGAGTCAAAGTCAAAGTCAAAATTTTTTATTCAATGTAGGATAATTTTATCTCTTATTGAAGGTCATTTTTTTTTAAATATTATTTAGTGCAAAAGCTAAAAACTACTAGCGTTTCGGAACGACCACTGCTGGGAAGATTACGCCGAAAGAAACCCAGTTCAGTATTGGTCCCTACCTCGCCTGATGGGCTATATTACAGTTACAATACAGATTTACACTTTAGCTAGGCATTATACTATATATTTAAACAATACAATTAAAATTTGCAGTCATCTATTTCCAAGAATTGTGATCAGACGACGATAAATAGTCATTTAAATGATAATACGCATTTTTTATTAAATGATTTTTAATGGCAGTCTTAAACTTAGATAATGGTAACGCTACTACATTATCTGGAATCTTATTATAGAGGCGTAAGCCAAGACCCACAAAAGATTTTTTTGTTTTTTGCAACCGAAAAGCTGAGATAGCTAATTTATTTTATTTCTAGTGTTTATACTATGAATATCACTATTTTTCTTATATAAATGTATATTTTGACGCATGTGCATAATAATAATAATAATAATGACCTGTTACAGAAAAACCCTGCATGAATTATTCGAACAAAAGTATCCGGAAATTAGTGTATCGGAACAAAGAATATCCGATCAAATGAGAGCTATTGTTAGGAATAAATACCTTTCAGGTGAAGTTCTAAATCAGATAAAAAATGAAATACAGCAGCAACTCGAACAAGAAAACCAAATTAACAGTACACAACCCCAGTCGTCACCACTATTTCAAACTATAGAAGAAGACGAAGATTTTTCATGCCTCATGTCACATACCTTATTACCTAGACAGACGATACATAATTCATCAGAACCTAACCTTGCATTCGTAAATACTTGTGAAAATTCTACACAGACCTCGCACAGCTCCACACAAACACCATTTACGCAAATATTACTCTTAGAAAATGAAATAGAAGTAATAGATCAGACCTGCTCAGACGATTATACTCAAAAGTTAAGTGATCAATTGCAAGCAACGCTACTACAATATTCCGGAATAGACCCCACATTGAGACCTAAACTACCAAAATTAGAGTATAGCAAAAAACTATCTAATTTAGTATCAATATTCAATAGGGCTATACTTAATCGATTCATAACCACAGATGCATTATTAACTGACATACATACAATTATATATTGTAGTGCATTTGTTATTACATCAAAATTAGGATATAAAATTTTCCCTGAAACACAGCAACAACAAAACAAACCGAAACACAAACCTGCATGGCAAGTTCGTCTTGAAGATGATATAGGAAAATTACGCGCAGATATTGGAAGATTAACACAGTATAACAGAGGAAATGGATCAATAAATTTAGTTCAAAAAGTAGAAAAAATATTAAGAAATAATAAAGTACATACAAGACACGAAATACACAACAATACATCCGTACAAGTCTTAGATACACTCAAACAAAAACTTGCACTAAAGGCAAATAGAATAGCTAGGTACAAAAAAGCGCTGAAAAGAAAACAAGATAATCAACTCTTTACAAAAAATGAAAAGTTATTCTATAGGCAACTCAAACAAGATACTCAAAAACATACACAGACCCAACACAATTCTGGCAGTAATAATATTCCCTTATCTAAAGAAAAATTAGAAGAATTTTGGTCAGAAATATGGGAGAAACCAGAAAATCACAATGAAGGAGCAGAGTGGATAAAAGAAGAAGAAAATCGGTGGGACAGAATAGATGAAATGGAGTTTATAGAAGTTGAAGAAAAGGATGTAACAATAGCAACAGCTAAGCTTCACAACTGGAAATCTCCAGGAATAGATCACGTTCATAATTTTTGGTTTAAAAAGTTTGTTAGTTTACATAAGGCCATAGCCAAAAACTTTACAGAAATTATATTAGGTAGACAACCCATTCCCGATTTTTTCGCTAAGGGAATTACCTTTATGATCCCAAAAAGTAACAATCTTGAAGATCCATCACAATATCGCCCAATTACATGCCTCCCAACTATTTATAAGATCTTAACTTCAATAATCAGCAGCAAAATTACCAAACATCTAGAAAAACATAATATTATTGCCGAAGAACAAAAGGGTTGCAGACGGAATCACTTGGGGTGCAAGGAGCAACTCATAATTGATTCTACTATTCACCGACAAGCCAATTCTAAGAAACGAAATCTCCACTGCACGTTTATAGATTATCAGAAAGCTTACGATAGCATCCCCCATACATGGCTGATTACAGTTCTAGAAATATATAAAATCAACCCAACTATAATTTCATTTTTAAAAACAATTATGCCATTCTGGAAAACTAATTTGCATGTAAGAAATAATACTGACACTCTTATTAGCAGAGAGCTTCAGATTAAAAAAGGGATATATCAGGGCGACTCCTTGAGCCCCATGTGGTTTTGCCTTGCTTTAAACCCTTTGTCTCATTTACTCAACAAGCAAAATAAAGGTTATCAACTAAAACCCAATAGTCTACAAACTGCAATATCCCATCTTATCTATATGGACGACATTAAATTATATACTAGTAACAAAAAGGATATGAAAAAATTAATTGAAGTTACAGCTAAGTTCAGCGCAGATATTAATATGAGATTTGGAATAGAAAAATGTAAAACAATAAATATAAAAAAGGGAAAAGTAATATCAGGAGATTACACAATAAATAAAGAAGTCTTTACTAGTCTAAGAAATCTTTACAAGTACTTAGGATACCATCAATCAACTCAACTAGACCATAAATCTCTCAAAACATCCTTAGCTAATGAATACAAAAACAGAGTAGCTATAATTTGTAAAAGCCAACTAATAGGTAAGTCCTTGATTAAAGCAATTAATACTTATGCCATCCCTTTACTTACTTACTCTTTTGGGATCGTAAAATGGACTAAAACAGATCTGAATAATTTAGAATACAAAACCCGTACAATACTCACCAAACATCACCATCTACATCCGAAATCAGCCATAGAAAGAATGACAATAAAGCGAGCAAATGGAGGGCGAGGTCTAATAGACATCCAAGAGCTATGGCGGAAACAAATATGTTCTCTCCAATCTTTCTTTCTCTCTAAAACCGAAACTAGTAACATTCATAAATCTGTAGTTGAAAACGATAATAAATACACGCCACTTAACCTTTCAAACACTATAATAGAAATAAATAACAATAATGATGACCCCCAAAAGGAAAAAATAGACCAATGGAAATCTAAAGTTTTACACGGCAGGCACCCTCATGATCTTGAACATTCTCTTGTAGATCTTGAATCTTCCAATAAATGGCTCACAAATAGCAATTCAAGACCAAGTCATAAACACCAAAAATTATCGCAAACATATTATCAAAGACACCTCTGTAATAGATGACAAATGCCGTAAATGTCACACACATTCCGAAACCATCCAACACATCACAGGCGCATGCCCAACTCTCACTCAATCTGATTACACCCATAGACACAACCAAATTGCAAATATCATCCACCAGAAACTTGCTATTAAACACAAATTAATACCAAACAATCCTTTACCATACTATAAATACACACCGAACTCAGTACTTGAAACCAGTGAATATAAACTATACTATGACCGTGCAATATTAACAGATAGAACAATTCATTACAATAGGCCCGATATAGTGTTACAAGATAAATTAAATAAAAAAGCTTATATAATAGATGTAGCAGTCCCCAATACCCATAACCTTGCTAAAACCATAACAGAAAAAATAAACAAATACACAGATTTAAAAGAAGAGATAGGAAGATTATGGAGAGCAGATAAAGTATACATAGTACCTGTAGTTCTTTCATCAACCGGGGTCATCCCCAAACATTTACACAATAGCTTAAAAGTTTTAGATCTACCAAAGAACACATATATAAATATGCAAAAAGCTGCAATCTTAAACACGTGTAGAATTGTAAGAAAATTCTTGCAGGGTGATGAAACCCCAAATATTGTAGAAATTCAGCAATAGTACAATAATTTACAGCTTTATCACTTGGCTCACGCCCGTGATAGAAGTTTAAGAATACCAGCTTATTAGCTGAGAAGAGAAAACTCTTTAAAATAATAATAACAACGCAGGGCAGCTTGTGGCGAGCTGATGGTGAGTGGCGACACCACGTACCCTACCTCCAGGGGGACCATACACACATGCGCTAACGCACACACATACACACAGTTACACACCCCCCGCCTCTGTCTTGCCTTAACTGGCCGGCCAGAGTGGAGTCGCAAGAGCAGACCATACGCTCCAGGGTGGAAGTGTATTGCACGTAATGGCGTAATAACGGGGAAACCCGCTCTCGGGCTAAGCCCCGTGATGGTGAAACCGGAGCCGCACCTCTCGACACCCTCAGCTGCTCACATTGTGTTGCGCCCTGGCCGCATTTTCGTGGCTAGTTAGGGTGCCCACAGGCAGTGTAGCCAACGAGCAGCAAGTCACCATCTACCAGGCTAAAATTGTTGTGAGAGATTTTTAGGTAGATGTCCGTATCTCACTCCATAACCCAGCTATCCGGACCACTAACATCCCATCCATAAAGCCCAAACCAAGTAAATCCCTCCCTGGCAATAGTTCGGCAGCTGTGGAGGACTGTCCGTTAGTGCATCTCAATGGTACATTAAGGGATAGACCTCCATAGATGCAGCCATCTCACTTTTTAGATAAAAAGGTACTAAAAGTAATTTTTTTTTATTTTTTTATTTTTTATTTTTTCCTAAAGTTTGTAATATCATTGTAAGTGTAATTGTTTATTAAGTTTATTATAGTATATAATACGTGTGTCTTGTGTAACGCCTGAAATACAGGATGATTTTCATCCTAGCTCAGGTACCGTTAGATTATAATATATATCCTTAATGTATCAATAATGTGTTCCTTTTAAAATGTCTAGCCCCTAATTATTTGAATAAAGATTTTATTATTATGTTGGTACGCTTTTCAGCCACGGGTCCATGGGGACCCGGTCCTTTGAGGCGTTCATGGGGCCAAAGCCAACATGAAGAGGCCTTTTAGTACCTTTTTATCTAAAATGTGAGATGGCTGCATCTATGGAGGTCTATCCCTTAATGTACCATTGAGATGCACCAACGGACAGTCCTCCACAGCTGCTGAACTATTGCCAGGGAGGGATTTACTTGGTTTGGGCTTTATGGATGGGATGTTAGTGGACCGGATAATTGGGTTATGGAGTGAGATACGGACATCTACCTAAAAATCTCTCACAACATTTTAGCCTGGTAGATGGTGACTCGCTGCTCGTTGGCTACACTGCTTTATTATTATTATTATTATTATTATTAAAAGGCCTCTTCATGTTGGCTTTGGCCCCATGAACGCCTCAAAGGACCGGGTCCCCATGGACCCGTGGCTGAAAAGCGTACCAACATAATAATAATAATAATGTTCGCATAGATGAATTGCGAAGGGAGAGTCAAAATATTAATGTCTTTAAAAAGTTCCCTTAGAGACTCTCTAGCATCTAATTTATATATGGATCTAACAGCGCGTTTTTGTAAAACAAATATTGTATTTATGTCTGCAGCATTACCCCATAGCAATATTCCATAGGACATAACACTATGGAAGTAACTAAAATATACCAAACGCGCTGTATCAACGTCCGTCATCTGCCTAATTCTCCTAACCGCGTAGGCTGCAGAGCTAAGCTTTCCAGCTATTTTTTTAATATGGGCACCCCATTGCAACCCAACCCCGGAATCAAGCGTTATTCCCAGAAACGTTGTGTTATCTACCATTTCTACTGCTTCCTTATTAATAAGTAATCGTGTTGGAACTTTTGTAACATTCGGTAAGCAGAACTTTACACATTTCGTTTTGTTTGCATTTAATACTAAATTATTTGCCGTAAACCATTCCAACACTTGCGACAATGTATTATTAA
The DNA here is from genome assembly GCA_943193695.1 of Acrobasis suavella. Lineage (NCBI taxonomy): Eukaryota > Metazoa > Arthropoda > Insecta > Lepidoptera > Pyralidae > Acrobasis > Acrobasis suavella. The sequence goes on from OW971944.1 coordinate 3,797,131, forward strand.
TCTCATCAGAGGCGTCAGTTTTCCTATCTACGCTAAAAACAAGCGAAGTATCGTCAGCAAAAAGTACAGACTTACAGTTTTTTACATAATATGGTAAATCATTGATATATATGAGGAATAACAAAGGACCTAAGATGGAACCCTGGGGCACACCCATCACTACGGTTGATCCTTCAGATTTCACTTGATTTAAACTAACTTTTTGAATACGGCTACTCAAATAAGATTTAACCAATTCGAGAGCTTTCCCTTTTATTCCATAGTGCTCAAGTTTGGATAGAAGGGTTTCGTGGTCTACACAATCAAATGCCTTGGAGAGGTCACAAAACACACCAATTGCATTCTGACAACACTCCCAAGCATCATAGATGTTTTGTAAAAGTATAACACCTGCATCCGTTGTTGATCGACCCTTAGTAAATCCATACTGATCACCATGTAACAGACTATTTTTGTTAAAAAAATCTAAATCCTAGTCACAATCTATCTATCTGCCAAATTTCATCTTCATTGGCTAAGTAGTTTTCGAGATTTCATGATGAGGGAGTGAGTGAGTGAGTGATTTTCGCTTTTATATATATATAGATTAATTTGGTGGTTCTGGGTTCGATCCTCAGACAGGACAAGTTGGAAAATGTTATTTTTTTTCACATTTTCTTGAGTCTTGGGTGTTTATCTATACATGTATTTATCATAAAATATAGTATCGTTGTGTTAGTATCTGTTGCCGTTATTAATATCAAACCAAAAACAGCAAAAGGATTTGTTTCTTGATATCGCGTTTGTTGCGTGGGAGCCCACTTAAGTATTTATTTTATTCGTTTTTTAGTATTTGTTGTTAAAGCGGCAACTTAAATACATTATCTGTGAAAATTTCAACTGTCTAGCTATCACGGTTCATGAGATTATAGCCTGGTGACAGACGGACAGACAGACAGATGGACAGCGGAGTCTAATTAATAGGGTCCCGTTTTTACCCTTTGAGTACGGAACCCTAAAAGCCACTAGATCATTCTGCTTTTCTTTTTAATATGTATCATTATTGGCTTTTGTTTAAGTTGGAAATGTCCTTTTTCAAATTGTCCTGGGTCTTGAATGTTTATCTACATATTTCTATATTTATTTTTATATATGTATTTGTTATAAAATATGGTATCGTTGAGTTAGTATCCCATAACACAAGTCTCGAACTTACTTTGGGCTAGCTCAATCAGTGTTATTTGTCCCTATATATTTATATATATATATTTAACCCATTCGTTGTCTGTAAATTAAAAAAATGCGAGACTTTAGTTATAAACAAAGAACTGAAGAATATATTATTTACAAATAAACAATTAATTTGTTTATATATGACACATGGGACAGGGAACTTGTAAAACATCTCTAACATTTATTTTTCAGGAACAACCAACAATTTGTCTCTATAGTATCGTAGTTCTATCTTCCTGCACTTGATATGACTATCCTGAATATCTAAAATGTAAATTTAAATATCTTTCAGACACTCATGATCGACAACTTCGCTCTAATGAGACACGTCAGCTCTTTATCCCCCTTTTCCGGACAAATTTTATGTCTAACTCTTTTTCTCTTCAAGCCTCACGGCTCTGGAATGCTTTACCCGTTGACATCAGAGAAATTTCTACTAAATTCTCTTTTAAAAGAAAAGTTCACGCCCACTTTTAAACTCTCTTTCCTCATAAAATCATCATTATTTAGTTCTCTTCATAGCTAGATGTATATGTAAGTATAAGTAGAAGTAAGTATTGTATTAGTAGATATTTATTTTGAAATTTATATATAATAGGTATATAATGTAATTGTATATTATCTAGTAATAATATTTTATAATGTAAGTATATGTGTACTGCTTTTTTGTGCCGCATAATTTTCTCTGTTCATCCCTATGGTTGACTGGGAGAAAATGCTTTTAGCATTAAGTCCGCCATTTGTTAAAAGTATATTTGTACTTTGGAACAATAAAGTTTGATAAAATAAAATAAATAAATATGCTCACACCAATAGTATAAATCCAAGTACTTATACACAAACGTAGATCCAAACACGCAATTCTCGGAAATAAATCTAAAATTAACCGCTCATTCGGCTACGTGTCGAGATAAATAAAAATATTTACAGACGCGAGCTTAAGGCCCACGCTACACTTAGTAATTGTATTACCGTTGGCTACACTCAAGCTAAGCGCGGTTGAGATGTTTTGACAACTAAAAGGGTTTTGTTGTTACTAGACAGATATACTTAGCGTCAGTTCAGACAGACAGAAGGGCAGCGAAGAGGCCTTTTTATGACACTCCAAAATATACTTAAAAAATATTATCATAAATTGCAAAAGGCGAGCATTTTGTCATGTTTATACGTTTATTCACTTTAGGCTATGATAATACGGTCTTATTTTCAACTGAGTTAGAAAATTTCTTGACCATTTTTTCTCTCTGTCTAAATTCTTCCTCTCTGTCATGCCGCCTCCGACGTGCTTCAGAAGACGTGGTAGATCTACGTAAATAGCTTCACGTCGGCAAGGATGATATGCGTGTATCTTACTACCAAGGATGCTCAAGACTGTGTGAAATCGAGAATAAATAGCCGAAGCTATTCAAATCAGCCGATTGCCTGACATCAACCCTCTTAGGGAATACATTTGTGATTAGTTTTACAAACGGCCGCCGCTTAAGGTCAACCCTCTATGGGAATGCAGTTGTACCATGAGATTTTAGTGCTCTAGTTGCCTCTTAAAAATATAAAGAATGAGATGGAAAGGTCTTATTCTCGGCTGAAAGCCACACGGTCATATTTTGAAAGTTATCCCTCTGTAAGGCTCTCTATTCTATGGTATCGCTTCATAGAAAATCCCTTTGCCGGTGACACGCCGAAATAAATTACAACTCTCTTAGAGTTCAGGCGAACCACGGAATAAGTGAGAGACGAATCGAATTCATTTAACTGATTGAAGCCTTGTTTGCCGTTTGTTTATGGTGAATAATGTACTAACAAAAAGGTCGTATGCTCAGTTAGTACATATGCTTAACATAATTGTTATGTTAAAACCAAAATACTAATCAAGTCAAATCAAATGTCAATCTTAGATGTAGAAAATCAAACGACTCTTTAGCAAAAAATTTTGATAGTTTACTTTTTTTACAGTGACATAAAACTTCGGATTGGCACACGAAAGATTCTGTACCAAATCACATTGTATTTGAGCATCACCTAAATATTTATTTTATTGTTTTTATATATAGTGACAACAAAAATACATGATCTGTGAAAATTCAATAGTCTAGCTACACAATAGTACAGACAGACAGACAGCGGAGTCTTAATAATAGGGTCCCGTTTTTACCTTTTGGGTATGGAACCCTGAAAAGGCCCGATGGGCCCTGGCAAAAAACCCAGTTAGGTATCATCAGTGGGCAAAACAGTTCGCCAATTTTAAGACGAACAAGTCCTTACTTCAGTAGCAGCAAGTTGAAGAGAAACTTCTCTTATTAAAGGTTCATCTTATCCCTCATCCCTCCAGTAATACAATTAGTAACACAAAATAACAGAGTCGACAAAAAAAAAAACAATTTTTTATACTGCTTAATATATCAAAAGTGTAATAAACGAACTTCAGATAAACTTACTAATAGTCCGATGGTTAATACTCAGGACCATACATTTCGACTCAACCACGTCAATTTCAAGAGCGTTACACAACCTTATTAAGTACTCAGCCAGGAGGTATATAAACACGCAAAGCAGTTAACTCCCCCCCCCCATGCCCCCTCCATCGCCAGTAAATTTTATCGTCTCAGAAACAATCATAAATACGCGTTTTATGACGGCAGCCGTATTCTGTTGTAAGATGATTTTCCAAGACATTAAGTGGCGAAATTGAAAACTGCTGTTTGGGCCTGTTTATAAAGGGACAGGGAACAATAAGTTACTTTTAATCATCGGACATAAAAACAATAGGGTATTTGCCTTTTTTATGTTTTCGGACATTATTTAAACAAAGTTAATCATCGGACATAAAAATAAAAGGGGATTTAACTTTGTACGTTTTTGGACGATGTAATAATGTTTGAATATCGGTCTACAGATTTATACAATGTCCATACTAATCACATGTATCCTGGATCTTGAGTGTTAATCTATATATGTTCTTGTTATAAAATATAGTACCGTTGAGTTAGGATCCCATAACCCAAGTGTTGAACTTATTATGGGGCTAGCTCAATCAGTGTAATTTGTCCATATATATTTATTTATTTTTCTATTGTTTAATGCAAATAAATATTTTTTGATTTTTGATTCTTGGACATTTTTTTATACGAAACAAAAAATAACACAAAAAACAATAAGAAAATCGGAAATAAAGCAGTTATTAGCATTTCAAATATTGGTATGAAGAAAAGTGGGAGCATGGTAGGGACAATTCACTATCTCTTTCGTATGCGCGAAACCTAATGGTAGTGACGTCACATGCTAGTACGTGCATCCTTTTTTCTCCCACATACTTTAATACCTTTTCGTTTGTAACTTTTTCTGTCAAACTTATTGTTTTCATTCTCCTTCAGCAGTACATTGACCGGGGGGCCATCGGTAATTTAATCTACTTACTCTAAACTTGTATTATGTAAAAATAAATTTACAGAACTATTTATAATAAATTTATTCCAGAATAAATTATATACAGCACAATACATAAAATAAATAATTAAACTAAAAACAAAATAACCTACCTATAAATTAAAATATATCTAATTAAAAATAAAACATTATATTATATAAAAAATTATATAATATAAATTTATAAAAAATAATATAATATAAATGTATAATAAATAAATACATGACTTATATAAAAAAGCCAAGAATTAAATTGAAAAAGGCTAATTTCTTTCTAACTTGGCTGAGTCCACTTCGCAGGCTCTAGGTACATCCTACTCACGCCATTGTCACGAATGTCACGATATTTACTTAATTCATGTCCTCAGGAATCTCCCAAGGGGCTAAGAGTCACCGAAATAGCAGCGTATGGCTGAGGCCAGTCAAACTTTATAGGCTTTTACTGTTAATGTCTGGATTACTGTTTATCGCTCAATTGTAGATCAAGCCCTCTTGATGGCTTTTCTATTATGTATGCTTGTATGGGATGTTCACTTAATAAACTGTACTTTTACTTTGGTTTCACAAGACTACTTATACAATGTGTATTTTTTATACATGATCAAACAAAATCTGCGGATATTAAACGAAATATTATCGACAAAAAAACCGAAATAAAAATCGTTATTAACACTTTAATTTCAATATTTTTCTAAAGGTCGTGTTTCGATTTTTCTTTTTTTTTTCTTTTTAAGTGGACGGCGTATTTTCTTCAAAGTTGTCTCATTTGAAAACTACAAAGTTTAAGTAGCTAAGAAAGTAAAAAATAATTAACAATACAAAACAGAAAATTAGTAAAAAAATAATTGACGAAAATATTTAAGTGGCTGGAATTTTTAAATAACTACCAATTTTATTTTATTTCCTTTTGTTATCGATAATATTTCGCCTAATATCCGCACATTTCTTTTGATAAAGTATAAAAAATACACATTGTATACGACGTGCGTTCAATGAATGCGATCGAATCTGGGATGTTTTTATTTTTTATGAGATTGGATTTTTTCTTTTTTTTTACAAGGTTTTACTTAGTTTCACCTGTCCTGTTGTCTTTCTATCTGTCGTTCTGTAATTATATTTTGCTAAGATTCAAAGATTCAAATGTTTATTCAGTAATTAGACCTTTACAGTCAATAAGTATAATTTACGTTACATGTAAAGTATTTTAAAATTTAATTTATTTTTAAATAAAAGCTACCGATACCAGCGCTTCGTAACGACCACTGCTGAGAAGAAACGCCAAAAGAAACTCATTTTCACAGTATTGGTCGCCTACTCGCCAGAAGGGCTTTGTCATATTATTATTAGTGAAATTTGACTCATTTCTCGGTTTCCGATTGGGCTGAAATTCTGCACGCATACGTATATATTGCGTGACAATGAAATATAATGATGACATGGAGCCGATCTGATGATAGAGCTGAAAGGTGGTCATGGCATCTCTGTGATGAAACAACATAATCCCACCGAATTTGGGCTCGATTGGTTCGACTTAAGGAGCACTTTAAAGTTTGTAGGACATTGTTATAGAAAAAAGCTGGTTTAAAAAATATTTTTTTAATAATTATTGGTTTATTTATTATTATTACAAGATTTTATTTTATTTGAACGCTTCCGTCATCAATCTGTAATCGAATCTTGCAAATCAAACTTGACCCACTTCCCAGTTTCCGACTGAAATGAAATTTTGTAAATTAATTGAAATAAGATGACAATGCAATATTGTTGTGACAAGAAGCTGATCTGATGATGGAGTTGGAAGGTGGCAATAGGACGCCTGTAAGAAAACGACGCAATCCTATCGAGTTTGGGCCTATAAAATTTTTCATGATAAGTTTTTTTGAAACCTAATTTTCTGTAGCATAGATAAACCAACGTACTTGTTAGGCCGTCCGCATATTATCAGAATTTTTCTGTCCGAATATTTCTGATAGCTGCTGCTACCACCCCGCACACCTATCAGAAATTTCGATCCGGCGATTTCGAATTTAGTACGCGGTTGGCCGTCAGCGTAGACGGAAATGGGTTCATCTATTTAATAGGCATGATGACAGAAAAATAAAAATGAACAATCGTTAAATTATTAAAAAATACACATGGCGGACGGGCAGCAGTATACAACAGCATCTGTGCAAAGTCTCTTTATATTATCTAGTGCAATCACCAACCCATCTGCTCAGTGTGGTAAGTATGGGCAAATCCTGCCTAAATTGGGAAAGGCCTTAAGTCCAGTACTGAACTAATGTGAGATTGACGACTAATTCTTGCAAGCGTTATTTATCTATTTTTAAATAAAATTGTCCCAGAGTCTCGATAAATCAAATAGCGCATTTTTGGAAAATAAATATTGTATTTATCTCTGCAGCGTTACTTCATAGCAATATTCCATAGGAAATAACACTATGGAAGTTACTAAAATATACCAAACGCACTGTATCAATGTCAGCTATCTGTTTAATTCTCCTAATCGCGTAGGCCGCAGAGCTAAACTTTCCAGCAATTTTTTTTATATGGCACTCCGTTGCAACTCGAAATCAAGCGTAAGTCCCAGGAACGTTGCATTACTTACTATATCTACTGCTTCCTTATTAATAAATAAATATTCGTGTTGCAACCTTTGTAACATTCGGTACCTAATCAAACGTTGTGAGGTCACCGCTATCTAAAAACCGTACTGTACCGAAACTCTATGCAAAATTTAAATGCGCTGTTTCTTCGTCATTTTTTGTATCTTCGAAAAAAGAAAAAAAATTCAGTCGTCATGCCTATTATTTACGTTTGACATGGTGAGCGTCTAGTACCCCCCCTCAGCCCCGCACTCCATCCGAAATTCAACCGGCCGCACATTACAAGATCTTTTTCAGTCAGAATATTTCGGATGCCCGCAGGAAAGCACTCTGTCCATACATTTTGTTCCAGACCCCGCAAACTATCAGAATTCTGACGTGTCTGACGTCCGACGGAATGCACCGCCGGATGCAAAGTATCTGACGTCCGAATTTTTCTGTTCAGTTGTCAAGTGAATGTCGTGCATTCGGCACGCATTCACTCTGTGCAGCGCACAATATAGCGGATATGGAGGATCTAATAACAGAAAAAATATGAATGTTTATGGAATCTTGCGGATGCAAATTATCTCGTCGATCTAGTAAATTACTCAATTATATAATAAAATAAATTAGTACATAAAAAATAACAAATAAATAAATAAAACTATTTTTAACCCCCGATAAAATTATAAGTTTGACGCCAATGTCTGTCGGTCTGTCTGTCTGTTCGTCTGCCTGTGTGTTAATCTTTGGAAATCTGTGAAAATCTTTGGCATTGTGCGGAAACTTCTCCACGCGAGTTCAACTCGCACTTGGCTAGTTTATTTTTAGGTGAAAACGAGTTCCTTGAGGTGGTTCTTGTCTATGTTTGATGGAAATCGATTGAGCCGTTTAAAAGTTATTGAAAATCAGGGCTTTCTCTAGCAAAATAATAGATAGCGCTACGGATATCCATCTAGTGATGAGTAGCGGAACTACCGATACGATTTCATTAGTTTCGCTACTTGCCACTATTCTCGAGAATCAGGCTTTTAAGGGTTTCATATTAAAGAAGGAACCCTTATAGTTTCGCCATATCTGTCTGTCTGTCTGTCCGTCCGCGGTTTTACTCAACGACTATAAGTACTAGAAAACTGTTATTTGGCGTGGGTATGTATATTAATTATGCGGAAGAAGTGGTAAAAAAAATTAAAAAAAAAGTTATGGTTGCTCCCATACATGAAATGTAATTTTTTTTTCTCGACTAACCAATCATGTGGGGTATCGTTGAATAGGTCTTTCAATATTAGCGAGCTTGTGAACACCGTTCTTCGACTTAGGGATCCGTTTCTGAATTTTGTCAAGTACATTCATATCTGCTAAACGGTTAAATATTGTCACGTGAAAAAATTCACAGCTATAGTATATATAACGAAATTAAAAGGAAAACTATCAGTGCTAAGTAGGGTTTACAAATGAAAAAGTTAGAGGCAATCAACTTATACAGTGTATTCGAAAAAGGAAAATTTCCTACAAATTCAATAGAAAATTAATTATTAGAAGTTTTTAGTGGCATTAACACGTTGGCATTCGTAACTACGGAACCCTACACTGCACGTGGCCCGACACGCAGTTGGCCAATTTTTTTTATTTACTAGCAAGTAAACATGTACACGTTCTGTATGATATTTACTTACAAGCTAGTCTAGGAGAATAGAAAAAAGTAATTATGTACCAGCTTCTTCTTTTGATTCGTTTTTCTATCTTTTCGCCCAAAAATTACCTAAACGTCTAAAGGCGCTAGACGCTCTCTGCTAAGAGCTGCAGATGTCAAAATGGTGTGCCTGTCCCGTTCGACATAGAAACATGATACGAGTTTTCATAAAAATAATGCATTAAAGTATCTCTAAATCTATAACCATCACAAAAATAAAATTATTGTCGTCCATTTTGTTTTTCCTTTACTCTTGACAACCACTCTGCATGACGGCCAGCCTAGAACTAAAGTCAGATTTGCCGGATCGAAATTTCTGATAGTGTGCGGAGTGACACCAGTGGCCGTACGAATTTTTCTGACAGAAAATTTCCTACAATGTGCGCCCGGCATTCGAATCAGAAAATATTCTGATGTCCGATGGATTGCATCCGGCGCTTTCAGATTCGGATGTCAGAGACGTTCGAATTCTTACAGTATGCGGGGTGTAGAACAAAATATATGGACAGAGTGCCTTCCGGCGGGCATCCGAAATTTTCGGACAGAAAAATTCAGATAATATGCGGCCGGCCTTAAGGAAACCTTTACGTTTGAAATATACATAGAACACGTATCTGACAGATGAACGAAGTCTGCAAATAAGCCGGATATTGATGAAGCCGAATCACTTCTTAAATCTGCCGGTTTTGGTAAAATTTACTTTATTGGTCAAAAGCCTTGCTTTCTATTCGTTTTATGCACTGTTGACATCTTTCATTACAAGCCCTTATTTAATTTGCAATTTTTAATCGTATCTCTTACGCTGGTCTGATAGACAAGAAATAAAAATAACCGGCTAAGTGCGTGTCGGGCCACGCGCATTAGAGGGTTCCGTAGTTACGAATGCCGACTTCGAGATCACGCGAGTAAAAACGTTTAAACAATTTTTGCTCGACTTGGCGGTGAAACTACCGTGCCCCCAGATATTTCGAATTGTATTCTGTTCTGACACTGCACAAATTCGTCTTTTTGTCGCAAAGTGAAATTCAAATGGGTGCAATAACGGCTGTTACGTGCTTAGCCTCCCAATTGCTACGCCGTAGCAGATCGTAGCGGTTTGTAGCTCAGTTGCTACGTCTCGTAGCCTTCTCGTAGTAAAGCTACTTTTATGACATAATTTTTACTCGACTACGGCGAAGCCAAAAGGAGGGTAATGTGTTTCACCGCTATATACGAGTATGTACGTACAGGGTGGGTAAATAACAGTTATACACTTTATTATTAAAATGTTAGTCTACTACAGTATATAAATTATTGAGTAAGTATTTATTTCAAAATATACAATTTAGGGCCGGCACTTAATTATGGAATATACTCTAACTCTAGCAGCATGGTAGATGCGAACCCTTTTCATTGCGTTTTTAGAATTCCATACCCAAAGGGTAAAAACGGGACCCTATTACTAAGACTCCGCTCTCCGTCCGTCCATCCGTCTGTCTGTCTCCAGGCTGTATCTCATGAACCATGATAGCCAGACAGTTGAAATTTTCACAGATGATGTATTTCTGTTGCCGCTATAACAACAAATACCTACTACCAACAGAATGAAGGAAATATTTAAGTATAAAAAACGGAATTTGTACATAATATTTTCAGACATTTTATGCATAATTTCGAAACTGTGTCTCAGATATTTTGACAATTTTTTTTAATCTGACATGTCGTTTCAAGAATAAGTTTGTATGAAAACGTCTGGGGTGAGGTCATCTCCCTAATTTTAGTGGGAGAAAAACAGCTGTTCTTTATTACAAAACTCACTTTTTCACCACTAAAAATAATCCTGATAGTATTCCAGTAAAAGCTTTCGCCTTTTCTATACATTTTAATGTTTTATTCGTTCGAACGGTTTCGACGCCCGCCGCCGCTGCCGGTCGAGTTTGAATAAGGTGACCATAAAGTTTGTAGTAACTTTTTTAAAGTTTTACTAATAGAATTTATTAAATTATTTTTTTATCGATGCCTCAAAGGGCTCCTATGAGGGCCTCAAATGGTTGGTGCGCATTTTGGCCAAAATCTGAGCCCGTCCATTTAAATCGAGAATGCCGCTAGCCCCTTAGACAAGTTCTCTTCGAGTACAGTGATTTGGGGTCAATTTTTTAATGTTATTTATATCTAGTTTAGTTTTATATTCATTAGACTTTGTTCAATATACTTTTATTATATTTCTGAATAAAGATGTGTAATTGTAAAATTTGAATACAGTCAATGGTTTGTGCAAGAATTGTCTTCGCTTTTACATACGAGTATATGTACAGTCAAGCACCAAGATACCTGACCAGGCCCTCTACTTGAATTTTCTCTTAAACTAAAAATGATATTAACATGAAAATTTTTATACAGACAGATTTTAATTCAGTTTTTCTGAATATAAATTTTCATGTTAATATTATTTTTAGTTTAGGAGAAAATTGAAGATATAAGTAGAGGGCCTGATCAGGTATCTTGGTACTTGGCTGTACACATCTATGGCACCAACCACGCATTTCAATTTAACTACTTTTTAAGTTTCTTACGGCTCTATTAATATTTCAAACAATTTGATAAAATTTTCGCCGAATCAAAAAAATATGCCAACAAAAATTTTACGATAAGAATTTTTGTGTCTTAATTTCAAATCTAAGAATTACACAGAAAACTTTTGACACCTTTTTACAAATTTTTCAAAACAGATGATTTACATCTAGTTGGCGCGGCAACAAAGGCGGCATTGGTTCTTTCAAAGATGCGGTCTTTGTACCGGGCCGATAGTGTCCAAACAATTTAAACGAACGAACCGAAGTCGCCAACAGATGGTCACCCTAACAAAGCCTGGACGGAGCGAGAAATAATACGGATTTAGTTCGGCACCGCAAGCCGCGACCGATTGCAACGCTCTAATTGGTCACAGCCCGAGTACTACTGCACTACTGGGTAGTACTATTATTATTTGTATCTCCTTTGATTTCACGGGATTTACTATCCCGGTTATTTTGGGAGGCTAAGGGATGCAGATCCAACACGTAGATTCAAATTCAAACATATCTTTGTTATTATAGGAAAATGAAGATTTATCTTAGGATAATAAACATGTTTGGATATGGAGAATAGAGAATATGCATGAAAAAAATATGTGTCATCTAATTACACTAGTCGACAAAATTCTAATTTTTTTTTCCCACTGGAACAAGACTAATTGTCTTACAGATTTTTGTATAGTGTGTATGGACATAATTAACTTTTGTTTCTAGGAGGTCAAAATCGGGAATAATGTTATATCAAAAATCCGTTTTTCCCAAATTCTGATATTTTTAATTATTTATAGTAAATAACTAATAGTGCAGGCTATTCAATTTTGTAACTTAAAATAATGTAATCAGCCTTCAAAATCAAAACAAAATCAGTTTTACCTTGATACCTTTTTTATGTATAGAGATATAGAAAGATTTAAGTTACCATAATATTTCCCATACATTGTATACTGCGCGCATTGTATGGCGTTAAACCGACCCTCAAAAAATCTGTAATAAGTCTATTTTTTTAAATAATTTAGCAATGATGTAAAAAATATTATAAAATGTAAGGTTTGTACAGTGTTAAAATGGTATTTGAAAATCAGAAAACACCTAACTGAATTTATGGTATAATTTTAAAATTACCGACAAAATAAGAAATTTCAATTTTTGACGTGTTATATTTGAAATTTAAGACGTCGTACACATTTTTTATAACTAGATTCATATTTTGTGTACTGAATTCTTTTAGAAATCGCTGCATGTATGCTTGTGACAAAATCTTGTTGTCCAGTATTATTTTATCCATAAATATTCAACTAACTACGAGTAACAGTGAAAACAGAATACAAATTGGTTGAAATACGAACGAGATATAATGATTTTACCGAAATATGTCTATCTCATTCGCAAAAACGCTATTTTATATGGCAAATGTATAGATGATATGGACTTTGACGTCACCAGTCCATATCGGACTTCTCTTTCTAATTGAAACTTTAAAGTATCACATGTTCGTCGCTGATTAAGATATTTTATAAATTCTTTCATATTTGTCTACTGTTAATAATGAGAGTTTTATTAAGCAAATAAAAAAATAAGTGCATATTCCCTATTATATATGTGACAGCTGCAAGACTTAAAATGCTCTGTCTGCTCCAAAGACGACCTCCGTGGCGTAGTGGTTACCATGCTTGTCTTCACCCAGAGGTCCCGGGTTCGATCCCCGGTAAGGGCAAGTTGGAAAATGGCCTTTTTCAAATTGTCCTGGGTCTTGGATTTTTATCTATATATTAGGTTGGGGAAAAGTCTTTTCGCATATAGTATGTATGAACTTGTAATAAAACCACTTTGGCTATACTATTTGTACCTGGCTGGTTTTGGTATCATTTAAAAGTTTAAATTTTAAAGAAGATAATTCCAAATTCTAATTAGGAAAATGCGTGATTTTCATTTGTTTTTCTTACCGTCAAGATGAGTGTATCTAATGAAGAAATTAGATACATTTTGAAATTTTACTACCAAAAAGGCAAAAACGCAAAGCAACGCGCGAAAAAAATTTGCGATGTTTATGGACCTAGTGCAGTGTCTGTGAGAATAGCACAAATTTGGTTTAAGCGTTTTCAATCCGGAAGTTTTGATGTCAAAGATGCACGTCGCTCTGGTCACCCTGTTACGAATAAAATGGATGCTATTTTTGAAAACGTGGAGCAAGATCGACATATCAGTAGTTACGACGTAGCTTAGAAACTGGGAATTGACCACAAAACAGTTTTAGCGTATTTGAAAAAAAATGGGTACACAAAAAGCTCGATATTTGGGTACCTCACGAGCTCTCTGAAAGAAACCTAATGAACCGTGTACTCATTTGTGATTCTTTATTACGACGTAATGAGACCGAACCATTTTTGAAGAAATTGATAACTGGTGATGAAAAGTGGATCACGTACGACAAGAACGTGCGAAAAATTCATGGTCAAAGGCCGGTCTGGCTTCACAGACTGTGGCGAAACCCGGGTTAACTCGCAACAAGGTGATGCTGTGTGTGTGGTGGGATTGGAAGGGCATTATTCATTATGAGCTGTTACCACCAGGCAGGACCATCGATTCAGAACTCTACTGCGAACAACTGATAAGATTTAAGCAAGAAGTTGAGAGAAAGCGGCCGGAATTAATCAACAGAAGGGGTGTGGTTTTTCATGATGATAACGCTAGACCTCACACATCTTTAACCACTCAGCAAAAATTAAGAGAGTTTGGCTGAGAGGTGTTAATGCATCCGCCGTATAGTCCTGGCAAATTCAGATTTCCACCTGTTTCGGTCTCTTCAAAATTCTTTAGGCAGTGTCAGGTTAACATCACGAGAGGACTGCCGAAACTACTTGACGCAGTTTTTTCATCAGAAGACCCAAAATTTCTATAGCAATGGGATCATGTCCCTGCCTATAAGATGGCAAAAAGATATCGAATAAAATGGTACCTACATACTTTAGTTAAATGTAAAGAAACTATATTAAAAAATGTTTTGAATTTTCATATAAAATGCGAAAAGACTTTTTCCCCAACCTATTATGTATTTGTTGTAAAATATTGTATCGTTGAGTTAGTATCCCATAACACCAGTCTCGAACTTACTTTGGGGCTAGCTTAATCAGTGTTATTTATCCATATATAAAAAAAATTAGGAATAAAGACGTTATAGTATGTGTGTAAGTATGTATGTATCATATCTCTTTATAATCGTCACTTTGATTTGTTGCTCGATTGTTGACATTAAATGGTGACTTACAGCTAAGTTTACTGCCGCTTCCAAAGTGCTAGTGCAGAAGAAGCGGCAACAAACTGCACTGCAGCACTTTTCCAAGGACGTCAAACCACAATGGGCTTGTCAAGTAATTTGAAAAAAAATCTAATTTGCAAACCTTTTCGAGGAATAGCCTCTAGGAGAAGCTTCCTCTATCGGATTTTATAATAAGGTCTTACTTATTTAGATATTTGTAAAAACCCAAATGACCTTCATTTTCAAGCAATGTTAGGCTTATTTGAGGAATTGAAGTCACGATGAAGATTGGCAATTTCCGCTTTCAGTACTGTACTGTCACTGTCACTGTCATTTCCCTACAACAATATATGCCAAAGAACCACAACCAACATAATAAAAGTAATATAATCAGGAGACATTGACAGATGACCGTTGTCAATGTTTTTTTTTTTTTGTGCAAGCTTAGAAAAATATAAACTTCGATTGTTTTGTGTCGTCACTTCCGGTGTAAAGTTAGAAATTATATAAAAAGGTCCTGACACCACCAAGATTTATTTTAAGTCAAATTACCTTCTTAAAGTTGTCTTAAAATTAGAGTATGATGAGCTTCACATGAGATGTGGGAAGAAATCAGTGCATCCGCTCGAGCACCAGAATGCCACAGACAGACACACAGACAGGCAGACAGACAGACAGACGTAAGCGTCAAACTTATAACACCCCTCTCTTTTTCGGTCGGGGGTTAAAAATAAACGGAAAATCTATTTGTAGACAACTTTTGAGTGAATTGCCGACTATAAACACGTCAAGTTTATCGTATAAATAAAAATTGTTCAGACAAAAAAGTTGCGTCTTAATATGAAAAACAAAAAAGTATAAAGACACTTTCGTTTTTGTTTTTTTAATAGCTGAGATATGAGATTTTTTCCATCATATTTACGCCAATTAAAAAAATTCGAAAATATGGCTCGACAAGAAAATCTGTATATAATAACCGAACCTACTTACAAAATTTCATGAGTATTAATATTATATAGTAGAAAGAAGATGCTGAGCAGAGAAAACAATAAGAACACTTTATTGGGCACTATATTTTATTATGGTTATTTTATTTACACATCATTATATGAAATAAAACTATAATTTAACTTTTATTATAGATACTCGTGATTATATCTCCAGGAGGGGTAGAATTGGAATGAATCGAGACCAAATAATAATATAGAAATGTGACAAGAATATGAAAATGTAATTTAGAAATTAAATTGGTACCTTAATATTGAAAGGCGAACGAGATAAGATGCTAAAGTGATGTGATGGGTAGGAGCAAGAAGCATGAATGTATCATGCAGCATCGTTACACCCCTTTGGATAAATAAATAAATATATAAGGACAAATCACACAGATTGAGCTAGCCCCAAAGTAAGCTTAAGCTTGTGTCATGAGATACTAACCCAACGATACTATATTTTATAATAAATACATATATAGATAAACACCCAAGACCCAGGACAATTTGAAAAAATGCCATTTTCTAATTTGCCCTGGCTGGGGATCGAACCCAGAACCTCTAGACTCGGTCTAGCGTATTGACCATTACGCCACGGAGGTCGTCTAAATTTGGAGAAGTTCATGTTACTTATTTGTTGCCCTGACTAAACCTATTCTTAGATATAACAATGAAAGATGTACCCTCGAGAAGTTTCAAGAAAAAAGAAAAGTTTCTGGGTTATGGAATGAGGTTGGCATAGAGTCTATGCCAACCTCATTCCATAACCCAGAAACTTTTCTTTTTTCTTGAAACTTCTATGCCATAGACTGATGCTAGGCTACTCGTAACAGTAGTAGTAGAAACTGCGGCGCCTGTATAAATTGACTATTTTAATGGCAAGTGGTGTTCTTGTTTCTTTTTTGAGCATACTGGCTTTTTCTGCTCCAAAAATTATATCTATACTACCTAATTTCATTTTCAGATCAAATAATTATGGGAAAAAAAAAATTGTACAATCTTTTATTGTGAGACCAAAAATGAAATAAGCCTAAACTCGATGGAGTTGCGTCCTTTTATTACTGAGTTCCATCGACCATCTTCCGTCTCCGTCCGTAATGAGACCCTAGACATTGTCTACCATTAAGTGCTCGACAAGACATATTAAACGAGTTGTACTCAACGAAGTAATGTTAATTTATGATTGAGTTCTGTCGAATATCCCCAGCTCTATTATCAGAACAGCTCATTGACTTGATAATATTGTATTATCATCCGATGTACAAGAGTATACAGAATTTCAGATCAATCGGTTGAAGATTAACTGGTTGATTGAGTTGCAAGATTTGACCTAACAAATATTCAAGATACATTTTAAGTTAAATAAAAGCTTGTTAAAAAGACGCCTGTTTAAATATTTCAAATGACATTTTTTATCTTCAGTTGTTGTTCTACTATCAGACTACATTACACCAGGCGAGTCTCTTAAAATTTGAGAATCAATAAATCAGTAATGCCCGAGACGCATTTGTCTCGGCTCTCGGCTCGACGGCACGTAACGTTTTTATTTCTACTTTACGTAAGGTTAGGATCAGAGCACATCGAAGGTATGTCTCCTATCGCTCAGGCAAAAGGTCAAATACCTTACCTTTGGGCGAGTCCTCGCACTTGGCCGCTTTTTTTTTACGTGAAGACAAGTTCCCTTGCGGTGGTTCTTAGCTATGTTTGAGGAAAATCTGTTCAGTTGCTTAAAAGTTATTGGAGGTTACAGCTTGAATCAGAGGTTTGCCTAAAAATTATAGATGGCGCTATAATAGATATCAAATCGTGAAGGTTGTTCCGCTATTCTTTACTAGATGGCGTTCTTGATATTTTTGGTCGGGGTTTTTTTTTGCCTAGCAAATACATTTGGTCAAATATTAATAACATTTACTCGTGAAATTGTGTGTAAAATTATTTTAATGAATGGTTTCTGCCATTAATTTCAAAATAAATATATTGTTTTATGCCATTAATTTCATAATAAATATATTAGAAACCACCGTTTCACATACCTATACTAGACTTAAAGTAGCCACTGAAATAAGCACGTAGTGGAGCGAGCTTAAAGATTTATTTTGATGTTGATTTACTGTTAAATCAGCTCGCCTTCGGATAACCTTTACACTTCGAAGAAATTATTATTTATATTCAAAGTAGGTGAGAGTAAGCTTTGTTATCTAATAACTATAAAAAAAAAACATTATCACGTCTATATCCCTGACGGGGTAGACAGAGCCCGGGGCTGTAAAAACCAAAGGCCACGTTTAGCGTGAATGTAGACGTTAAGAGTCCCCTTCCCTAGACAAAATCAGACTTTCATATACAAACGAAGTCTAGCTTTTATTTTGAAACCGCATGTCAGATATTGGCGAACTTATGTAATTTCAAAGAAATTGCATAAGTTCGCGGTAGTATATGGACACTTAAAAAAATTCACGGCAATATTATGTATGGCAAGATTAAAAGAACAACTATCAGAAATAGGTAGTGTTTATAAAATAAAGAGTTATAGAATAGTATGAGTATGAGTATATACGGAATCCTACACTGCGCGTGGCGCTACACGCACTTGGCCGAATATTTAATTAACACTTAAATTAATTTCATGTAATTTCTTGAACGCTGAAAATTTTTAAATATTGTTTTCGTTGTCTTCTTAATATTCTTTGAATAGCATAAAAGCATATCATATATATCGTTTGATAGAAAAGGCATTAAAATCGAATTTAAGCGAATCTCTAACAATATCTTTAGTATTTGTAGAAGCGATCGTTAATTTTTATCGCTTAGTGTTCCGCCTTATTTGCGGCTCAAGCGAAATTGATGTTCTTTGCTTACAATTTTCTTAAATTAGGGCTGTCTAGTCTACAGAACGATTCTATTTTATCTTATCGCACTAAAAAGATGTCAAATTTTAGTGTAAGTTTAGCTATTTTAAAAACTATTTTTATCGCTTAGTGTTCCACCTTATTTGCGGCTACAGCAAAATTGATGTTCTTTGCTTACAATTTTCTTAAATTAGGGCTGTCTAATCTATCTACTCAACCACTTTATTTGTTTGGAGATATTTATCTTTTTAGTACAAAAATTATCATATGTTAAATTCTAGTGGAAGTTTTGCAACATCTTAAATACTATTTTTATCGCTTAGTGTTCCCCCTTATTTGTGGCTCAAGTGAAATTGATATGGTATGCTTACAATTTTCTTAAATTCTAGTCTTAAGAGAATTGTAAAAAGATATTAAATTCTAGTATAGGTGTAGCAATATCTTAAATAGTTTCAATTTTTAACTCTTAGTATTCCACCTTATTTGCGGCTTGAGTGTTCGATTTGCTTAGCCGATAATTTTCATAAACTATTTACCCAAAGATTTTGCGAAGTCATATTTATCTATATTATTATACTAAAAAGGTATTAAAAGGGTAAATAAACAAGGAAATATCAAGTTAAGGATGATGAAATGTAAAAAGGAATTATATAGGCTGATGTCAACGTAAAAAAAATCTACAAATGATTGGAATAAAATCAGACAAACATTGAGGAACACTCAGCCAAACACAATCGAAATAACAATTGAATTACGTCACCCGCCGAAGTGTCCCGGAATGTGTTAACAAATTCATTTGATAGATTTCAATCAATTTATTTTCAGTATCTCAACGTCTTTGGTGTCAGGGTACTCAAGATAGTATTAAGTTACGATTTAATTGTTATTCACAAACATTTCTCCACTTCTTTATTTTAAAATTTATCATCATCATCATATAGGCCTCCCCGAAGGATTTCCAAAACGACCGAACTTCCTGCATCCAGCGCAGCGCCTCCCTGCAACCTTGCTCAGGTCATCCGACCATCTAGAAGGTGGGTGTCCTACACTGCGCTTGCTTGCTTATTTTAAAATTGAATAGAGACAATTTTTTCAATCAGTATCTTCCAAATATGACTTAATTTTTTTTAACTAGTCTTTAACATTCTTCTGTGTCAAAGTACTGAAGACAATATCAAGTTACGCTTTCATTGTAAGTTAACAAAGACATTTCCACTCTATTAACTTTTTAAAAATTACCTTTTTCACTCTTGGTTCAAAGCTGTCTTAGTACCAGTAAAAACACGTCGCTGACAGCCCTATTGTAGTCGAAGCAAGAAATTCCCGCTTCAATATTCCCGGCTGCGGTCGCAACTCTTTTTATATTTTTAATTTTTATCCAGTTACGCCGGGTTTCTTTAAGTTGCAAAGTATTTCAATATCGCTCGAACTTGTCACAGAATTTATTATTAAAGTAGGTCGAATGCGAGTATGTTATTTATTAATTTAGTTTAAAGTAAAACGATACTTATACTTTGAAGTAATACTTAAGGTGAATACCGTGCAAAAGTTGAGATCTCATTTGAAATAAATGGTTTAGTCGTACCAATTCATCATTTTGCTAATAGTCGAGCATTAGATATTATTTATAAACAATCAATGAAAGTATTACATTGGATCGTCTAGTTTTAAAACAGTGGAAATCGTCGAAATTTCTGTTCATTTAATAAATTTGTAAAGAAATGAGTGTAGGCGGTAAAAAAAAGAGTAACAACTCAACAAATGTTGACAAATTTTTCTCAAACTGATATATTTTTCAATTTTATACAGATAATTAAAGCTCAGATTGGAACAACAGTTAGGCTTTGTTGTATTAAAATCTGACGTTAGTGGAAAAAAATTAGTCACTTTACAATTTTAAATTTAGTTTAAAGATACAGAAAGAAAGAAAGAAAATCTTTATTCGGCAAACAAAAAATCTTATGTACTAGACTTATATCTATTAAGTGTGCCGAAAAGGCGGCCAACTCAGCTTTGTGCTGCGTGTGAACCACAGCGCTGATTTTCAGCTGGTACCAAGTGTTTCAGAGGTTAGATAGCTTTATAAACATCAAATTAACATATAACATCGGCAGTACGATACTACACAGTACTCACATTATTCCTCGAATATC
The DNA here is from genome assembly GCA_943193695.1 of Acrobasis suavella. NCBI lineage: Eukaryota > Metazoa > Arthropoda > Insecta > Lepidoptera > Pyralidae > Acrobasis > Acrobasis suavella. Next base: position 3,817,849 of record OW971944.1, read on the forward strand.
TTGAAAAAAACATAAATAAAGTATTCCTATTTTCACCTATCGAAGCACTAAAGTAATAATATAAGTCTATCCATCCCTCCATAGCAGCCTTTCTGATATCCTTTCAGGACATATGCCGCCTCCACATCTTTCCACTTTTGTCTTTCCCTTTTCACCCGTATCCATTTGCGGCCTGCGTGATGCCTAATATCGCCCACCCAACGTAGTGCTGGGTGTCCTATGCCTCGCTTGTTGGCCCATGGTCACCACTTCATAACCCTTCTGGTCCACCGACTTGAGTCCACTCTCGCTATGTGGCCTGCCCACTACCATTTTTGGGATGTCGTAACCAAAGGGTCCCTAATCCTATCTAATACTCCGCTGTCGTCTGTCCGTCCATCCGTCAGTCTGTCTATCACCAGGCTGTATCTCACGAACCGTGATAGCTAGACAGTTGAAATTTTCACAGATGATGTATTTCTGTTGCCGCTATAACAACAAATACTCAAAACAGAATACAGGGGGCCTACCATACATAAACGAGATTTTTCAAAGGTTTTGGTACGGAACCCTTCGTGTGCGTGTCCGACTCGCACTTGGCCTGCTATTGTCCTTTTCGTGTATAATAAACAAGTCCCTGACTTTGATCTTTTTTCGAGACTCAATCTATTTATAAGTAATTTACAATAAACAATAAGTAATTTGTCTCAATTACAACGCTATCACAGTAGCCACCGCGATATCCGGCATCGGCTTAATATGATTTATATTATATCCAGGAATCGCAACATTTATTATTTGCCTTCGCTTCCAGGGATCCAGGCAATATTGCAGACTTGTTGGCTGGCCGCACCCTGTCATAGATATTATTTAAAATAGAGCTATTAAAAAACCAAATGAATTTAGTGTACGAACCGTTCATACCACGCGTAAGTTGCGCGGGAAATTGTATGAACTACGCAAGTTGCGCTGCGTGTGGATTGAAATATAAACTAGGAAAAGAAAGATTAACATAACCTATTAATTTCATGATGATGGTGATTTCCTGGCCGGTTTCAGCCTCGACGACTATTTTGTCATGCATTTGAAATATTTCTTTGGTGGGCTCTACAGTGACTTGTGTAGCCCAGTTTGTTGGTAAACGTGCGATAGCAAATTGCGTCACGTCAACACTTTGTTTAAGGACATAATTATAATGGTATGCTGTAAGTTCTCTAGCTTTCAGTTCATCTCGCTTTCTGTCTTCTTCCGCCAGTCGGCTGGCCTTAAACTTGAGGACGCTGTCGTTAACCAACCGGCGCCACACATCACGTCCTTCGGCCAACTTCTCCCTATGATAGTCATAATTTCATATACAATATATATTTATATACTTTATATAATTTTAAATATTTTTTTTTCCTTCTCGCCTTATCCCACTTTACTTGGGGTCGGTACAGCATGTGAGTCTTTTCCATTCCCCTCTATCCTTTGTCAAGGCAGTTGTCACATTCCTTTTATCCATATCGTCCTTAACGCACTCCATCCACCTTTTCTTTGGCCGTCCTCTGTTCCTATTTCCAATAATTTTTAAATTTAGCATCTATTTTGTAACGTAGCTCTCCTCTCTCTTCATGACATGTCCATACCATCGCAGTCCATTGCTTCTTACCTCTTTCGTTATTGGGGCCACCTTTGTACTTCCTCTTACATATTATTCGTTTTTAATTCTATATTTTCTTGTCACTCCACTCATCCATCTTTACATTCTCATCTCCGCTGCGTGCAGTCGTCTTTCATCTGTCACTTTCGTAGCCCAACATTTCGAACCGTATAGAACATCTGGTCGTATTCCGCTTTTATAAACTTTTCCTTTAAGTTTAAGAGGCATTCTCGCATCACAAGTAAACCCTGTTACTTGTCGCCATTAATTTCAAATAAATAAGTAACATTAATAACAAGTAATAAAATTTTAAAACTATAATTAAAAATATAAAATAAATATGTAGGGTAAACTATCAGTCTTTGGACATCTTATTTATTGAGAATTTATTGTGTTCTGTCCACAGCAGCTGAACCTGTTTATACCCTGTGCAGTGTTCCCGTTTTTGAGCAACCTTAATAAATAAAGTTTATTGTGTTCTGACCAATTACTATTAGCGTCCATTGACTGTAAGTTTACCCTATAAAATATGTAAAAAAAACCCTATCCGATCCTTGTAGGAGTTACTCAGACCGTCAATATGAACAACTTTTCCTATGGGACCAATGCTTGAAAATCGAAAACAAAATCAACGTTTTCATACAAAAGTGTTTGGGCGGCCCGGCAATTTGTATGAAAATGACGATTTTTTCTTCGAGTTTCAAGCATTGGTCCCATAGGTAAAGTTGTTCATATTGACGGTCTGAGTTGCTCCTAAAAGGATCTGACAGGGTTTTTGTTACATATTTTATATCTAAAACTAAAAAAATATGGTACAATACCACATCAGATACATAATAGATCCCAAATCGTTGCGCTGGGTGGGCAGGGTACACCCGTATATTCCTTTTCCCGTGGGATGAATGTCATGCCATCGGGCCTCTTACTATAGTCCCAAACTAAAGTGTACAAAGGTCTAATGGATATAATAATGAGTATTATTGGCATTAATTAAATTGTTTATTCACGTAAAGAGTCAGCTACCTGCCGACATGTTTCGACCTCATCCGGAGGTCTTCATCAGGGCGAATGTGACTAGAGGACGCGCGCACACGATGTGCCTTTACGTAAGTAACCCGTTTAATTAATGCTTATAATGTCAAAGTCAAAATAAAATTCATTTATTTATCTGTGGATATTTATATCACTTAATAATTCTAAATCATTATTTTTATTTTTCTAATAGGTAGTTATTGACGTCAGATCATTTACTTGAAACTAAGTTTACTGCCGCTTCCTAAGCGCAAGTACAGAAGAAGCCGTAACAAATTGTACTGCAGAATTTTCTCCAAAAATGTCTACTGATATTAAAATTAGAGATGTGGATAAAATATACAGCCGAACATAGAAACTCCTACTTTTTTTAAATCGTTTAAAAATGATGTCAAATTTGAAACTAATGTCTGTGTCTCACGTAAGATTAAATTTAAAAAAAAAATAATGATTATGTCACACTCTGGGCGACTGCCTCCTACCGTGATGATTATAGGGAATAAAGGCTTTGTAAAGAGGACGTTGCTGCCCGTTCCCTGTTATCTATTGCCACCTCGCCTCTTACAACACCCGTGGGAGGCAAAGGGTGGGACAAATCATATTATTATATTCTGCTCTACCGCCACCACACGTCTAGAGACAAATTACTATAGGTGAATGCCTGATTTTCTGCCTATTCAAGAAACGCACAATACATACTTTTCTGAGACAATTTTGTGAGCATGAAGCTCTTTATTTAAACTCTGATGCGAAAAGAAGAGTATTATAAGTTTGACGTGTTTAAAATAGGTGCCCGAGAGAAAGAAGAAAAGGTATTTATAAATTTATTTGGTAATTGCTTGCAGCTAAGGCTCGTTGATACATTGTCCAAATTCGTTTATTATATAATGTACAATATGCACACAAAACACAGTAATAAAATTTTGAAGATCAACGAATCTCGTGTTAAATCCTCTGTTGTGGCGCCACTGTAGCGGTAAGATTAATTTAAAAGAAACTATATTTAGAACACTGAAAATAGTCACAGAGAGGGGTCGTGGGCTAGCAGGCCACGAGATTCGTCGATCCAGGCTGCCAGGCTTCACGAGTAGTCGAAAAGGGCCGCGGTACAGCTCGCTACCGCTTTTATATGGGCGGCGCGGGGTGCGGTGCGGTGAGGTGCGGTGCAACATCTAGTGGCGACTAATCGAATCACTTATGGACAGGAATGCATAAAGCATGAAGCATTGATACAATATTCAATACCAGGTTACATAATGCAATGCAAGCAATATAGATGGCGCTTGCGTCTTCTAACGTATCTGCGGAAACACAGTCCATTCGTTTAGGAGCTATGATGACTGGATGTTTAGATACATTTACTACTTGTATATTCTAATCCCCAAATTCATAAAAGTTAACAAACGTTTGCTAAAGCTCCTTTAGATAAAATATGTTTTGTCTCGTTATTACCATGTAAAATATTCAAAACAGAGAAAGTGACTAAAGATGTTTTAACTGCAAAAGGTTTAGCAAACGGCTGTTGATTTTTATGCATATGAGGGTATCTTTGGATGCCACAGACTAAAGATTTACTGTCATATTCATAAAAATTAACAACCATTCGCTAAACCTATTTTAATTAAAACAAGTTTTGACCTTTTCCCTCTTTTGAATATTTGACATTGAAAGTATGAGACTAAACATATTTCAACTAAAACATTATTAGCAAAGTGTTTTATAAATAAAGAGGTTAGGATATACAACTGACAGACGGCTGTTTGGTAGTACAGCTCTCACACGACGGCTTTAAAATAAATCTCTTTTTTTCTTATTTGAAAGCGTGATCGAAATGATTTTTAGCTGCTTTGTATCAGGGGTTACTTAAGAATTTTATTTCTTGTTATCTATTCAAAGGGTCGTCAATGCTTCGCGTAGTATAATCCCTGAAGTACTATTTATCTTACCAGTTTACAGCAGACCATCCCTATTTGCTCTGCTGAGTTAAATTGTATTAATGAATTGGCAACTCCTATTATTTATGGAGCCAATTAATATCACCACATTCCTCTGAAACCGGTAAGATGGAAAACTGATACCTACCAAAGAAAAAATAACTTCATTCTAAATTATTGGTTTTAAACAGCATTACATAGCTCGGATTACTATCCAAAATAATACATGTGATCAAAAACTTAATTGTACTTAATCTGCCAAAGTACAAAAACCGAACTTTGTTTTTCTTTAAGGCAACCCAAAGTAGCAAACAAGACAAGTGATTAAATTTTATATATCTAAACTTTATCTAAAATTGGAATTCGCTAATTTCAAAAAGATTTCGTCAAGTAATTTAAGCCTTTAAAACGAAATAGTTTTAAACTACCGTTATTTTAGCAAGTTCAGAATACCTACATCCTAGTTTAGTATTTTAAAAACTTTTAGTATTAAGTAGGTCTACAATTAACTCTAAAAATGTGTTGTTTACTCTACTCAGATTATTTGAAGGTTCAGTTAAAAATCAATGGTATAATCAAAGTACAAGTTTAGTATTGCAAAGACATAATTGAGTTTGTAGTTAAACATAAGATTGTAGTGGTCACATAAGACATGTAGAAACAATCACACGATCATAAAGACGGTTTGTTGTGTACCTAAGATTTTTTTTTTTGCAAAGTCGAGGGCGTTATGAGGATTTGAAAAAAAAAAAGTTTGGAATGTTTGCGGAGCTGCACAGCTGTTTGGACTTGGTGAAATTTTGCGTGATAAATAAATGTAATTATGCAATATTACATGGTTTATATTTACGCCGTGTTGTGTAAATGCGAGTTTATACTCTGTCATATCTTTAGATCGGCTTATCTAGTCTAAATTTTCGCCGATTACACGGACAGAGGTCGGGTAGTACTAATGCTTAGACACTTCCTGAAAAATCGAATTCTATACATAGACATATTTATAATTGTACATTCAAATATATACAAGGGTGAGGTTGCGTCTATTTACTCATGTACTATAGGTACACATGGAATCACAAGATACAGTTGATTCATATATCGTGTTACATTCATCAATTAAATAAATTATAAATATGTCATATGACGATAGAATGACGATTGCGGAAGATCTCTATGTGAATGTAAATATATTAAGTTATCTTAGATGAAGACGCTATTGCATGCAGGTAAATGGAGATCGGGATGCAATGTTTTATTTTGCATGGTAGTAGGTCGTCGCGTCAAGATTCGGGGGTCAGACGGAGCTAATAAAAGGAACGCGAGGCAAGAAGTAGGGGATCAGTCCTTTCGCGTCCTTTGCCTGACATACAAGTTTCGAGTTTAGAATCGAGTGTGTGTAATTTTGTGTTATAAATTTCATTCACCGATTTGAGCTCGTTGCTTTGTGTCCGGGTAAATTACTGTGAAGTGACGGGTCTAGAATTCTAGACTTCCTAAATATTTATCTATACCTTTCTCACAAACCCCAAAATTCCGCTGGAGCGTTAGATAAGTACTGAATAGGTAATTTATACCGGATGTTGAGACTGGCATTCAGGCGCTCCGGGTCTTCCTGATTCCTTTCACCTAGGTATCCTAGGTCAACCTGTAGGTTTACAGAGGGTTGACCTTATCCTAATATATCCCTAGATTAGTTCTTATTTGCATATCCTACACAAGTCGCTTTACACACACACACGTTTAACTACTCACACAACTGTTATGAGCGTGGTGGCTAATAACAGACCCTAGGTTCACACTAGGTCTTACAATAGACTAGACTTAGGTTAGGCGAGCGGTTGCGGCTGCTCTTAGGTCGGTTTAGACGTAGGTTCGTGATTAGGTTCGTTATCGGAATATAGTGAGGTTTTGCTTACGGTTAAATTAATAAATCTGCTAAAGATAGATACGATAGAACGGACAGATAATATATATATCGAAGATTACTTGAATCTCTATAGTTGGGTTAAATGTAGTATTATCATTGTTGCTGTCAATTGAGAGTCACATATGTTCCATTTGTTACCTTAGATCTATATAATTGAAAGATATAGGATCCGATCAATTTAGTCCTATGTATGATAGTGAATATCTAAAGGTTATCAGATTATGATATTTGATAGTTATGTGTTTATTAAGATTATAGAGATCTATGGTAACTAGTATATCAAACATCTATTCACCAGAGAAAGGTTAAGAGGTTAGAAGTTAGGTATAGAACTTATGATCTAAATTAACGTCTCAAATATATTTGCTCTCAGGATCTTGACACGCCAACCGTTGCGAGCATGTTAAACTAGAAAATAAGTAAAAGAATAGAATTTACGTGGAAGCTCTGGTAATTACAGAGCAGATAGGATTAGGATTCTTTGTTAGGATAGCCGGGTAGGATTATTTTGTTTTGTTTGGCTCAAGATCATTTAGATCTTGATTGCTTTCCTACATAGTAATATTAGAGTCGCGAAAAGGTTAATAAGTGGTAAGAATTATCAAATTTCATCGGGAAATTTGGTTTTTTCGAAGCTATTAAGGGTTGGGAGAGTATATCTCTTTGATCAAAGATTAAACAGATATACTGTCGCCGGAGTGGACTTATTAACCAAAACTATATATGTTTCTTATGCATGTTAGTGCAAAAGGTGTCAAACCGTGACATCTTTCTCCTAAAGAGGAAACCTGCTGTCCATGACGATATAATATCTCATTCCTCGCAACACAGCAAACCAGATATATTGACTTTGTATCGCCAAGATGTATCGAGTTTACTCGAAATAATTAGAGTCTTGTGAAAATACTATTATTATAAGAGCTCTTCGCGATTTTATCGCGACCAACATTTACATACCTGTTTCGCGTAAGCGAATATATAAAAAATTACATTGGTTAACCGAATATCCAAGACTCTCAACGCCTATATTCGTACTTTGTACGACATTACAACATATAATTAAGCTATAGCAAACTTATGACCTAACTAATTACAAATATGGATCGATCCGCCTGATTTTTCAGGAATGGCGTATATTCCTTCGCTTTATGAAGTCAATTATTTGAATGATATAAACCATAACAGATACGGAAGAACCATTCTGTAATACGACTATTTCAATAAGGGATTCAATTACGTTCTAAATAAATATCTAGTATAGATATCCTCATTTTTAAGTTTTTGAAATGATTCAGAGTAGAGTGAGCAGCTTGGAGTATCTTATTATGTGCAATGCTTAAGGTTTTAAATAGACGGTCATAGCTCAGGTGATTTGGAATAACCGTAGAAGCCGCGACGTCTTACTGTGTATATTATATACATAAGTAAGGGTTCCATCTCAAGATGATCGTAAAACTTCGTACTAGAAAATGTTTTTCTGAAGAATATTTTATTCTTTTATCACTTAATGTAAGAAAACTAATTTAGAGCTCTGCAAAATCCCCATACTTAAGTAGGGTTAAAGTTTGTCTAAACAGTAGTATTAACTCTTTCTTAAAATTGACTAAAATACTGTGCCCACTTTTACTAAACTGTGTCTTTAAGTATATCAACAAGACATCTTCAGGGTCGTTATAGTTTGAAACAAGACAACAGCTAGAATTAGTATAATTGCCTTCAAGAAATCTCCAATCCCTTTTTAAGACGTTTGTTTGCTACTTGGGACATTATGTCTCTATGCCACAAGGATCAAAATAGTGTTGTAAGTATAATTATTTCGTGGTGGCCTGAGGAAAAGAAAAAAATTATAACAACTAGCTATAATGCGCCTTTTAAAACACGGAGCTCAATAATTTGCCATTTGTGGTTACCAGCCAAGTGCAGACTGCAGACCATGACCGATGTTGCTGCCTACCTCCGCCAGGCCACCGAGCTCCTCAAATCTTACTTAAAAATAAAAATATAATTTTATCATAGAAATTCGTAAGAGAATAGAAATCACTTATGTCACTACAGTACAGTGTAGTGACTTATGTCACTAAAGTTACAACAAGTTTATTTACAAAGCAATTTAAAAACACACCGATTGTCAAGAACACCATCTATTGATGAGGAGCGGAACTATTATTTATTAGAGAAAACCCTGACTTTCAAGCGTAATCCCTAATAACTTTTAAACGGCCGCAAGGGAACTTGCTTTCACGTTAAAAAACCGCATCGAAATCGGTCTATCTGTTAGAGCGCTACGATGCCAAAGACAGACAGACCGACAGACAGCGTTAAACCTATAACACCCCCCTTTTTCGTTGAAGGTTAAAAACAATTTAACAAAACTTTGATAGTAGGCAAAGGAATGCTTCAGCTTGTGCTACCCTGGACCGGAGTCCGAGGTAACGCTGTTTTTCAGGCATCCCCTGTGATGGAGTTTTTGAAAGGGGGATACTACATTCTTATTAAATGTAATCACAGTTTTAATAAAATTTTATTAAATATTAAATGACATAGTTTCTTATTGACTAAGATAATTAAAATTATTCGTGATATGAGTCCGAAAGATACATAAAGTGTACATTGTACTCGTACATGTACGCTGCATCATATGAAATTAAATGAAATTTATTTGAATCATTATTACACAAATGTTACACTGTTGGCCCCAGACTAGGCACATGCCTGTCCTGTGGAGGCCAATTCACAATTCCAATAAGTGTTAAAAAGTGCCGACAATAAGGTTTAGTAGAATTACTACTTAACGACCTCCGTGGCGTAGTGGTCACTATGCTAGTCTGCCACCCAGAGGTCCCGGGTTCGATACCCGGTCAGGGCAAATTGGAAAATGACCTTTTTCAAATTGTCCTGGGAATTGGATGTATTTGTTATAAATAAAGTATCGTTGAGTTAGTATCCCATAACAGAAGTCTCAAACTTACTTTGGGGCCAGCTCAATCTATGTGATTTGTCCTTATATATTTATTTATGTATTTAATTACAAATAATAACAATAAATACTTAATTTTGCTCTTTTTTTATTAGGAAATTGAAAAAGAAGCAGAATTACTTAATAATAACCTATTCGTCTGTATAATAATTACGAACACGAGAGATGCTTCACATATTTGGTACACACAAGAAATATTTGGCACCAAATAGAAAAGTATTGTTTAATAATATAGCTGACTTTACAATTTTTAATAATTTCTTAGTGCCAAAGTAATCCCACGTAAGCAAAAGGGACTTAACTATGTGCCTACATTTACATTTATATATAATCTCAAAGAGAGGTGAATATATAGAGTGTATGAATGTGTATACTTAAAATGAATGCTTGGGGCTCACTTGTTGTCTTCTAAATTTAGATAATATAATTTTTATTTGCACACAGGCTTTCTATACACTCTGTAACTTTATCCGTAAAGTGTAGCAATCGCAGTTCCCAGCTCTTAGGCCGCTAAGTTAGGTTTTAATGTAGTTTAGGTGCGGCCTGCTAATGTTACTTGTTGTTCCGACTTATTTGAATGCCGTCGGATGCGTACAACGTTAAAACTCGGCCAAGTTTAATCGCAACTTCAGCTGATTTGTTTTTCTATCAACTTGATCACATTCTAAAAGGTTCGTAGTGATAAAAAAATTGCCAACAATGTACAGAGTTTTTGCATGATATTATGTTAACTTCACCATGTAACCTCTGCATGAAAACTCCGCCTTTAGTAAAAGTAATATAGTGAGTAATAACTACAAATAAGGACTTCTGACTTAATGAATCTGCGTGTTTGTATATCGGTTTTTGCCATGGATTTTTTTGTCTCTCGAAGAACTACTTTAAACAGTTCCTAAATTGTGATTTACGCTTACATATACATTTTCATATAGTGGTATCTAAATAAATTAACGACTACTTTGTAGTGATAGTATCTCTTACCGCTCCCAACTTCATTGGTTACCAATTCGTCAACGGCGTAACTTGCACATTCTTACAACTCTCTTTTCGATTCTTTTTGAACCCGCTACTCCTGCTTACCTCAAGTGTAATTTTCAATTTCAGGGTGATACCCATCTCAAAGATCTCCGCTCCTCTAACAATTTCAACCTATTTTTGCCAGTTCACCGGAGTGGGTTCTTTACAAATTCTTTCATCGTCCAGGCTATCAAACTATGGAACGATTTACCAGTTGATGTCCGGAAGGCTAAAACCCGCTTTTCATTTAAGAAACAGGTGAAGGCACACTTTCTTCAAAAACTGTCAGATAGATCATAGTGTATTTATGTAGTATATGTAGGTATTGTTTATCATAGTATATACTTAATAGTGTGTATTTTTTTGTACGTAGTTTATTGTTTTGACATATAGTCTTTTTTTTTCGCCATGTACATATTCAAGTTTTGCACTACCCCTGTCATTCTCTACATCACCTGTTCGGTTGACTGATAGATAAGGCCTTTGGCTTTAAGTCCGCCATTACACTTGTATTTGTGTATGAAGTTAAATAAATAAAAAATAGTAACAGTAACTAAATTTTTTGAAGAAAAGGTGTCATTTTTTTTTATTGTTTGTTATACTTTTTTGTGCTTACTTGGCTGTCCCTACCGTGCACCTTAAATCTTGCCCAAGGCTATTTAAATATTTATGCTTAGAGATACCGGGAAGAAACTAGAAGTACTTGTACATAGTATAACGAAACTTTGTAATTCTGTTAAATTAGTCAGAAACAAAATGTGAAATGTTGTTATCGTAAAAATGATGTATTATTTTTTTTAACTACCTGCACCCCGCGGTGTTACCCGCGCCTAGGGTAGCTTATGTGTTAATCCAGCCTGCATAACAATTTTTATCGAAATTGGTCCAGCCGTTTGTGCGTGGAGAAGTAACAAACATAAGATTCGGCTATAAATGTCACGTTCTAAAAATGTCAGACGAGTTTAAAATGCCAGATTCTATGAATGCCAGATTCTATAAATGTCAGATTCTATAAATGTCAGATTCTATAAATGCCAGATTCTATAAATGCCAGATTCTACAAATATCAGATTCTATAAATGCCACATTCGAATAATGCCAGATTCAATAAATGTCAGATTTTTGTTATATTGACTTTATAATACTTACGAGTACGTGTGTATATAAAATTTGTAAATTTATAAAGATTACAAAAAAAAAAAGAAATGTGGTGTCGTGGGACACCAGGTAGGAACGAAGTTCCTTCGGCTAATGTAGAATCGACACAATTTGCAAAAGAAAAATCGTGCTCAAAGGTATTATACACTACTCGCTTGTGTATACGACTGTCGCGCCTGCGCACGTCTCATTTAACGGTTTTATTTAACGAGGTCATCCTTACGGTTTTACTATCACATTTTTTTCAGTTCGGTCGCGCAGCAAAATCCCTATCTCCTCCAAGCCTGCCGTAAGGAACTTCGTTCCAAAATTGTCAGCTATTATACTAACAACTTAAGCAAAATTTTGAAAAGACCTCATGTAGGTATTCTTTTATTCGATAAGGTGTCAATTTTGGCAAAAATATTAGGAATACAAGATGTCGCTGTACACTAAAACATGACAGTCATTTGTCTAGAGTATAGTTGTTCATAAATCTACTACAAGATGTCGCTGTACACAAGGCATCAAATTGTTCTAACGTGATTGAAATATTGACTAAATGGTACAATTATCCATTTTTTTTATTTCCTTTGTATGTGAGTAAAAATAAGTGTTAATACTAACGCTTGTAAATAATGAAATAAATAAGAATTGTTTGTTTAAAGATATTAGATAGATAAATTTACCCATGAATGTGACTTTTTTTGGAAGACGAGAAACACTTTTTACAACATCGATAGATCAGTTCAATAATGACGATATCAAAAATATCTGACTTTTATAGAATCTGACATTATTCGAATCTGGCATTTATAGAATCTGACATTTGTAGAATCTGGCATTTTAAACTCGTCTGACATTTTTAGAATCTGACGTTTATCGCCGAATCCCAAACATACACACTCACAAACTTTTATAACATTAGTGTGATGTGATTTATGTATAATAATATTAGTGTGATATTGTAGTGTGATAGTGTCAAAACCAATATTAGTTCTTACTTAAAGGGGGGGATTAATACTCATTGGACAATATGGAACAGCTAAAGCTCGATTTAATCTGAAATTGTGCATCCTTTTTAACCAACTTCAAAAAAGGAGGAGGATATCATTTGACAACAGTTTTTTTTTAATGTATATTTCCCGATTACTCGAAGATGCCTGGACCGATTTGGATTTTCTGTTTGAAAGGGCATACTTATCAGGTGGTCCCATAATTTTTATCTAAATCTTTTACGTATATTTTGGAGTTGAAGTCAGTGAACCGTTTTCAAAAAAAGGTTATCAATTCGTCGCGATCCTTTTTTTATGTATGTTCACCGATTATTCAAAAACGCCAGGACTGATCTGTTTTTTTTTTTCAGATGGAACAAAAAGACATATCAAGATTGTTTACATTCTTTTAAATACCTAAACAAATAGACTAAAGATATATTTCTTCTAAAGGTCATTTCATACGAATTATAAATTAATTAATATTCACCTGAGCCCATGTTTCGAATAGCCAAGTTTTTGGAGGCGAATCAATTAAAACTTTAATATGAATCATTAATGATTCTACCTTTGACATCAGATATTTACAGACTGCTAGTTTAATATTTTACGAACTTTTTAATTACCAAGACTCAGAAACTAAAGTAATTGAGAATATGAAAATAGTAAAATGCTTATCAAAGATTATAAAAATGACGTCTTAATCCCTTAAGACAAACCATTTTGCATCTTGCGGCTCGCTCTCTTACCGACAAGCGACAGTATGCCCGCGACACAGGTCGGCGACGCGACGGTCGGTGACAGTCGCCGATAATCGACAGTTTTGGACAGGTTGTGATAGATTGACATGTGTCACACGACCGTTTGCGACGGTCGCCTTCCGTCGCGCGTAGCCTTAAGCTGTCAGAGTCCAGGGCTTCAAGCCCCAAAGGCCATTTTTAGCGAGATGGTGGGCGAAGAGGTGGAAAGAGGAATAAAAATAGTGATAGTTTGCTAGTCACTTAGTTTTTTCTTTCCCCCAGACCAGCCTTTAGGTAAGCAGTATTAGGTACAATAAAAATGGGCTAATCTTATATAGCTTAGCCCATTTTTATAGTACGTTATATTTCGGTTTTAATCTTTCTTGTAAGAAGACCTTGCCGCAAAAATTTGCGCACCCAAAACAAAGCATCCTGCATACCACCATCCATTCAAAACACACCAAATTGAAATTTAAAGAAACAAATGCTACTCTTAACTGGCAATAAAAGGCAACCCTCCAAGGCGGGAAAGTTGGCAGCACTGCGTAAAAAATAAACAGTAAATTGCAACATAAATTACCTAAAAGAATCTGTAATTCACAGCAAGGTTTTGTGGTAGAAATAGCTCGTTTATCACAATTAGCGGAGAGGAAAAAATCGCGGGAAGAAATGCTGCTTTTGCCACTTTAATTTTGTTTAGAGATGGTGTAATTAGCGTGTTATGTTGCACTGTTTTGTTCTGCTCACGTGCAAAAAGCTAAAAAAAAAGAATACGAATATCAGACATAATGTGCTTATATCCAGTGATTTCAGGTCCAAGGCAAAATGAAAAAGGCATTTTGATATTGCTCATACAAATAGTGTTGAAGAAATAAGATAGTACATAGTCCGCCACACAGAGGTCCCGGGTTCGATCCCCGGTCAGGGCAAGTTGGAAAATGGCCTTTTTCAAATTGTCCTGGGTCTTGGATGTTTATATAATGTATTTGTTATAAAATATGGTATCGTTGAGTTAGTATCCCATAACACAAGTCTCGAACTTACTTTGGGGTTAGCTCAATCAGTGTGATTTGTCCCCATTTATTTATTTATTATTTATTACTTACGCCATGAAGGTGACATAACTTTAGCCTATATTTATATACGAGTACACGAAAAAAAAATATACACATACTATCTTCATGCTTGTTAAAGCACTGACTAACTGACTGATTGGTCAACGCACAGCCGAAACCATGGGGTCATAAATGCATATTGCAAAATTATAAATAAACGTTCCTTATTAGACTTAAATGTGATTTTTGGAAGTTCATCCCCTAAGGTGTTGAAATTTTGAACGAAACTTGATCAAATTTGAAGTAAGAAATGTAAAAAATGCCATATAAGCTTACGTTTAAAAAGAAAATTTTAAAACATCACTATTTTTTTAAATTATCATTCTCTAAGGGGGTGAAAGTTACCTAAAACTGCGAGAAAATGTGAGGATTATCAAAACCGCGTGGGCAAGGTCGTAGGCTTCAGCTAAGTAGTTATTTTAATTATTTCCGTCTCTTGTACGGAACAACCCCAACGAACTTATGGAGCGTTCAGACTCACGCGTGCGCCCACGCCTAGCGCACAACATGCGCGGTTTGAATTTGTTGTATAAAATTTGAGTCCTATCACACTCCAATACAACTCAAATTGCATTTATCGAAGTCGAGGCGGGGTAAGCGCCGGGTGGACCGAGGCGGAGGCAAGGCGGCGGCAAGGCGGAGGCAAGGCGGAGGCAAGGCGGAGGCAAGACGAAGGCAAGACAGAGTCAAGGCGGAGGCAAGGCGGAGGCGAAGTGTGCGCGTGTTGACTTCGGTTAATACAATTTGAGTTGTTTTGATGTGTGATAGGACTCAAATAGGACTCAAATCTGACGACCTGCGTGGCGTAGTGGTCACCATGCTAGTCCGCCACCCAGAGGTCTCGGGTTCGATCCCCGGTCAGGGCAAGTTGGAAAATAGTCTTTTCAAATGTTCCTGGGTCTTGGATGTTTATCAATATATGTATATGTTATAAAATATAGTATCGTTGAAATAGTATCCCATAACACAAGTTACGAACTTAATTTGGGGCTAGCTCAATCAGTGTTATTTGTCCCTATATATTTATTTATTTATTATTATTATTTATTTAAATGATATGCAACAATTTTCAAAATGCCTTAGGCGTGGGTGTTGGTTTGCGCATGTCGTCCGAACACGGCCTTAAGTCAGCATTCAGCGTTTTCCTTGCTGAGATTGTTGGATCATCTATAAGGTTGGTGTCTTATACTATATACTGTGCGCATGAATGGAGTACTCTTTACCCTCTAACCGTCCCGCTCGAGTCTCCGCTATTCTATTACTAATATTTGATCGCGTGATTATATGTTTGTAACTGATAAACACGGTACCTACTGATCCTTTATCTTAAATTATATCCTATGTGTTAGCATTTCCAAATTCTGCCATAATTTTATTAAAACAGGCAACCCAAAATTTGAGAAAAGTGGTAACACCGGCCACGCTGTCAAGTTTGACGTTAAAAACAATGCCGCGTTTTTAACATGATTTGGAAAAGTGTTTATGTGGAATTATGATATAACTACCAATCAATACAGAATATACAAGCTGTTTAACAGCTTCCAGATTTTATTAAGAAGTACATAAGTGATACCCAGGCTTAGATACCCAGTCGATCAGGAGATCGTAACATATGGAAAGCAACGTTATAGGTTTTTTTTTTTATGTTAAGTTATATTTTTATGTGTCACCTAAGTGATCACCGCTGCCTATGGACAACTGCAACACCAGGGGTGTAACAGAAGCGTTGCCGGCCTTTCAGGAAGATATAGACTCGTTTTTTGAAGATTTCAATGTCGTATCGGTCCGAGAACACTGCTGCAAGAAGTTGATTTCACAGTTCGGTGGTACGTGATAAAAAGTTAATTTAAAAACGTACGGTGGTGGATTGCCAACTAGCCAAGTGGTGTGGATGAAATTATAAATCTGCTATATTTTATTTTCTATCTAAATGCGGCGGCAACACCGCAGATGCAGAGCTAGTACACAATATTTATGATGAACTTATCTCACATTAGTTTTAATCATACAAATAATCCTACCCATTTACACCAACGCATTGAAATATAGCACTATTTCTAATAAACATCGAATTCCGGGATTAAAATCTATACAGGATCGCTAAACGGGGATTACCGAGGCGAATGCGGGATTCGAGAATTTGCACCCATTATCAGTGATTCGGGATTTGGGACAATCCCGGGGGATCGGGAAAGCCGAGACCGTTCCGCCCATTCTGATGGGTTTAAGATTTCGTTTTATCTTTCCGTTATATTGTGAATATTTATTTAAGGAGATACATGAATATTTCACCGGTGTTGCCCCCATTTTAAATAATTTGAAAGGAAACTATATATCATTTAAAATTATGTTTCATAATGCTCGAGATAACCCTTCAAACTATTTTATCAACTACTTTTTACAGTTGAAAGTGAGAATGTGAAACTTTGTTTCGCACATTTGCCAAAAACGGCACCTTTTGGCGTATGTGCGTAGAAAAGCTTTACGTTCTCACTCTAAACTGTGAACAGTAGTTCATTAAATAGTTCGAAGGGTTATCTTGAGCATGATGAGACCATAATTTTAAATGATACCTCCGTTTCCTTTCGAATAATTTAATTTAAGTGGAGGTAGAACTGGACCGCAATTTTTTAAAATTAACTTCAAATTATGTTAGGAACCATTATGTAAATGTCCTAGATAGCCCGCATGTCAAACTACAATAAACAATATTTTGAATGACAAATTTATATTTTTTTTTTCGTTTGGAGAAGTAGCCATCTTAAGTTAGGGTTCTGAATAAAAAGGAAAAATAAATTCACGCTTTGTGTCAAAAATATATATTTTATGTAAAAATGCATCATTTCTAGATTTTTCATGGAAATATAACTTATTTGATAAAAATAAATAAAAGAAAACTACTAAAAGTAAGCTTTTAAAAAAACATACAATATGTAACAAAAACCTTGTCCGATCTTTGTAGGAGCAACTCAGACCGTCAATATGAACAATTTTTCCTAAGAGACCAAAGGTTTAAACTCGAAAAAATTGTTTTCATACAAAAGTGTTCGGCCGGCCCGGCAATTGGTATGAAACTTGATTTTTTTTTTCGAGTTTCAAGCATTGGTCCCATAGGAAAAGTTGTTCACGTTAACAGTTTGAGTTACTCCTATAAGGATCGGACAGGGTTTTTGTTACATATTGTATAATACTCCTAAGTGTTCAGTATCATGTATTAATAGTTTTAGACCATTTTGTTAGACCCTTTATATTTCTTTATTCAAAATGTATATTTGTATAATTAATTATCGATCGAGATGACTGGAGACCCCATAGAATAACGCATGGAGACCCAAGAGCTGACAGTTTTTCGACCAATGGATTAGATTATCTATGCAGTGGGGGAATGCTGCCACCATTTCGGGCACGTTGCCTCGATTTTGAAGAAAATTTCAAAGCATAAGGGTTTTTTATTTTTAATTGTAAGATTAGTTTGCAATATATTTAGTTTAGTTGAGTTTGTTTTTCCTATCGTCACTTATATTTTATTCTTAATATTTAAAGAGATTTAAATTTACATAAAAGAGAGATAGCGTTTTCTTTTTTATTCCACACATGACAATGGGGTTAGAGAAACGAAACTGGGTCAGCCGGTTCGTCAAATCGCGGGAAGTGCGGGACATAAGGAAACTGCCACACAATGCCGGCCTTACCCTACAATGAGGGAATTATCGACACCACAGACTGTATTCTCACGAGTATAATCGGATAAGTACTTATTTTTATGAAGTATTTTTTAATGTTCATATTAAGTTTACATCTAACCACGTTTGACACTATATTAAGGGGATACCTGAATTTTCAGGGTCCAGTGCTGCCCCCATTTGAAAAAAATCGTTTGACACGGAAACAACATTTAAAATTTTGTCTTGACCAGGCTCTAGATAACTCTTTAAACTATTTTATGAACTGCTGTTTACAGTTTAAAGTGAGAACGTGAAGCTTTTCTACGCACATACGCCAAATATGGCCGTTTTTCGAAATTGTGCGTCGAAAAGCTTAACGATCTCACTTTCAACTGTAAACAATAGTTTATAAAATAGTTTGAAAGGTAATCTAGTGTCTGGTCAAGGCATAATTTTAAATTAAATATTTGAAAGGAAACGGAGATATCTCCGTTACGTCTCCGCACTGGACCCCGGAAAATTCATGTAGTTAAGGGGATATACGAATTTTTCGGATTTTAGTACTGCATTTGAAATAAATGATTTGAAAGGAAGCGGAGATATCAACCCTCCAAACGATTTTATGAACTACTGTGTACAGTTTAAAGTAAGAATGTGAAGCTTGAACGTGAACATTTGCAAAAAATGGCCACCTTTGGCTAATGTGCGTAGAAAAGCTTCACGTTCTCCGTGTCCTTTCTAATAATTTATTTCAAATGGGGGCAGCACTGGAACCTGAAAAATTTATGTATCCTCTTAATGTCGGTTTATAACTGAAATCAGATAAAAACCGACTTTCATAAAGGAGGAGGTTATCAATTCGTCGCGATCTTGTGTTTTTTTTTTAATGTATGTTCACCGATTATTCGAAGACGCCTGGACCGATTTGGAAAATTCTTTTTTTTTTGTTCGAAACCGGCATACTTGTTAGGTGGTCTCATATAAATTTAATCAAAATCGGTTGTGTAGTTTGGGAGTGAAGTCGGTTTTTAGTTTTAAAAAAAATATTAAATTAACTAAATTGTTACTTAGATGAGATTGTTACTTGTCTAAAATAGTGAATATGTCTACTTATTGACAATAAAGTCCCCATTTTGTTACGTGTAGCTGCAGAACTCTACTCTGAGCGTGGCCAGGACACATACTTGGCCATTAATTAAATAAATAAATAAAAAAAATAAAAAAGGATAGTTTAATTAAAAAGGAAGGCTAAGAAAATTGTTACTTATAGGAATTAATTACTTAAATGTGAAATTAATTACTTAAAGGAATTAGTACTGCGCCCACCTTGTTTCAAATAAATTTTTCCTCCACCCAAAGGTTGGCTTGAAGAGATTGCATTTATAGCTATAAGTCCGCTTTTGTGCCTATATTGTTCTTGTTGTTTTGTAACTTTTGTGTGTCTATTATGGTGCAATAAAGTTGATTTGTATTTGCATTTGTATTGTTTATGTATAAAGAAAAGGAAAAGGCAGAAATCGCGTCGCATTGTGATGGAACCCTTACTTATGTATATAATATACACAGTAATACACCCGCGGCTTGCTGCAGGAGTTCCAAATCACGTGAGCTATGATCGTCTATTATATATATATATATTTTTTAAACCTTAAGTATAGTACATTATCAGATACCCCAAGCTGTTCACTCTACTCTGAATTTATTTTTAAAAAAATAAAAAAATGAGGATGTCTATACTAGATATTATTTATTACATAATTTAATCCCAAATTGAAATAGTCGTATTACAGAATTGTTCTTTGTAGCTGTTATGGTTTATATCATTCAAATAATTGACTTCATAAAGCGAAGGAATATACGCCATTCCTGAAAAAAATCAGGCGGATCGATCCATATTTGTAATCAGTTAGGTCATAGGTTTGCTATAGCTTATTTATATGTTGTATTGTCGTACAAGGTACGATAAATGGGCGTTGAGAGTCTTGGATATTTGGTTAACCAATGTAATTTTATAAATTCGCTTACGCGAAACAGGTATGTAAATGTTGGTCGCGATAAAATCGCGAAGAGCTCTTATAATAATAGTATTTTCACAAGACTCTAATTATTTCGAGTAAACTCGATACATCTTGGCGATACAAAGTCAATATATCTGGTTGCTGTGTTGCGAGGAATGAGATATTATATCGTCATGGACAGCAGGTTTCCTCTTTAGGAGAAAGATGTCACGGTTTGACACCTTTGCACTAACATGCATAAGAAAGATATATGGTTTTGGTTAATAAGTCCACTTCCAGCGAAAGTATGTCTGTTTGGCCTCTCGGTCACTCAGGCATAATTTTGCCAACCCTTAATAGCCTCGGAAAAACCAAATTTCCCGATGAAATTTGATAATTCTTACCACTTATTAACCTTTTCGCGACTCTAATATTACTATGTAGGAAAGCAATCAAGATCTAAATGATCTTGAGCCAAACAAAACAAAACAACCCTACCCGGCTATCCTAACAAAGAGTCCTAATTCTATCTGCTCTGTAATTACCAGAGCTTCCACGTAAATTCTATTCTTTTACTTATTTTCTAGTTTAACATGCTCGCAACGGTTGGCGTGTCAAGATCCTGAGAGCAAATATATTTGAGACGTTAATTTAGATCATAAGTTCTATACCTAACTTCTAACCTTCTAACCTTTCTCTGGTGAATAGATGTTTGATATACTAGTTACCATAGATCTCTATAATCTCAATAAACACATAACTTCAAATATCATAATCTGATAACCTTTAGATATTCACTATCATACATAGGACTAAATTGATCGGATCCTATATCTTTCAATTATGTAGATCTAAGGTAACAAATGAAACATATGTGACTCTCAATTAACAGCAACAATGATAATACTACATTTAACCCAACTATAGAAATTCAAGTAATCTTCGTTATATATATTATCTGTTCGATCTATCGTATCTATCTTTAGCAGATTTATTAATTTAACCGTACGCAAAACCTCACTATATTCCGATAACGAACCTAATCACGAACCTACGTCTAAACTGACCTAAAAGCAGCCGCAACCGCTTGCCTAACCTAAGTCTAGTCTATTGTAAGACCTAGTGTGAACCTAGGGTCTGTTATTAGCCACCACGCTCATAACAGTTGTGTGAGAAGTTAAACGTGTGTGTGTGTAAAGCGACTTGTGTAGGATATGCAAATAAGAACTACTCTAGGGATACATTAGGATAAGGTCAACCCTCTGTAAGCCTACAGGTTGACCTAGGATACCTAGGTGAAAGGAAAATGGAAGACCTGGAGCGCCCGAATGCCAGTCTCAGCACCCAGTATAAATTACCTATTCAGTACTTATCTAACGCTCCAGCGGAATTTTGGGGTTTGTGAGAAAGGTATAGATAAAAATATTTAGGAAGTCTAGAATTCTAGACCCGTCACTTCACAGTAATTTACCCGAACACAAAGCAACGAGCTCAAATCGGTGAATGAAATTTATAACACAAAATTACACACACTCGATTCTAAACTCGAAACTTGTATGTCAGGCAAAGGACGCGAAAGGACTGATCCCTACTTCTTGCCCCGCGTTACTTTTATTAGCTTCGTCTGACCCCCGAATCTTGACGCGACGACCTACTACCATGCAAAAAAATATTGCATCCCGATCTCCATTTACATGCATGCAATAGCGTGTCCATCTAAGATAACTTAATATATTTACATTCACATAGAGATCTTCCGCAATCGTCATTCTATCGAATAATATGACATATTTATAATTTATTTAATTGACGAATGTAACACGATATATGAATCAACTGTATCTTGTGATTTCATGTGTACCTATAGTATATGAGTAAATAGACGCAACCTCACCCTTGTATATATTTGAATGTACAATTATAAATATGTCTATGTATAGAATTCGATTTTTCAGGAAGTATCTAAGCATTAGTACTACCCGACCTCTGTCCGTGTAATCAGCGAAAATTTAGACCAGAAAAGCCGATCTAAAGATATGACAGAGTATAAACTCGCATTTACACAACACGGCGTAAATATAAACCATTTAATATTGCATAATTACACTTATTTTTCACGCAAAATTTTACCAAGTCAAAACAGCTGTGCAGCTCCGCAAACATTCCAATTTTTTTTTTACAATCTCTCATAACGCCCTCGTCTTCGCAAAAAAAATCTTAGGTACATAACAAACCATCTTTATGGTCGTGTGATCGTTTTCTACATGTCTTATGTGACCACTACAGACCCCCCCCCAGACTTGTGACAATGTTTGTTTTTCAAGCATGAAGCAAGTCTCAGTTTAAAAAAAAATCGCCATTTAACTTTTTGTTACAACCTATTATTTAGTTGGTTCAGAATAATTATCCATTGCCTAACTCACTTGCTTAAGTCTATCTTATTCATTTATAATTAATTTATTTTTATTATTTTTTTATCTATTTTTTCCTAATAATGTAAACCGTACATAACAATGCTGTAATTTGATAACTAAATAAATCAACTAATTAAATTCAATTACATCTAACCTATCTCTACAGCCTATAAATCTCTTTATCTAAATTACTAAGTATACTAAACAATCGTTAACTCATTACACAGGTTACATTAAATTTACAAAAATCATATTTAGTTTTTATTAACACATGTTGCACCAGCTCAATTCATCGCACCTATCTTCTGACCATCCATATTTTATCTGTCGACAATGATTCACGTTTTCCAAACGCTAATTCATTTGGCGCAAAACCTGTTGAACTATGTTTGACATTGTTATAACATGATTCTATCTCTGATAAAATATCCATCCATCCTCTATTATTCTGATTACAATATGTCCTTATCAATCTTCCAAGCTCACGATTAACCCTTTCTACAGAATTGGAATTCGGACAATATACAGAAGTATGTGTGACTCGAATACCAAGTTCTCTCAATCCATTTTCCCAAACTCTAGATGTGAACTGAGGTCCGTTATCCGTAATGATAGTTTTAATAGGTATTTCGTTATGAAATATTCTTGTGCACGCGAATACCGTCCGACCAGTAGCTTTACGGTTTGGATATAACTTAATAACTTTACTGTACACATCCTGCATTACATATATATATTGACAACAAAATTTCCCTACTGGTAAAGGTCCGTACAAATCGGCAAACACTTTTTCACCTAAATTTTCCGCCAAACTGAATTACAAGGACCAACAGTGTTTATACTACAAGGTTTAACCTTCTGACAGACGTCACAACTCTTTACCACTGTGTTAACTATCTTACTCATATTCGGAAAATAATACCTATCTTTCATAAATGCTAATATTTTATATCTACCATAATGTCCAATCTCTTCATGTATATGCGAAATCAATTCTTCCCGGAGTCGTAATGGAATGACTAATAAATTGATATCACGTTTCGGAACCAAGAAATATATTGTATTATTAATTTATTTGTAATAAAAAAAAACCGTATCGTATATTGGATTCTATAATCCTGCCTTTAATACAACCTATAATCTCACTTAATAACTCGTCTTCGTTTTGCAATTTTGAAATATCTCGCAAATTTAAAATTATACTATCGTGATTTGTCGCTTTAAACCAATAAATAGGTGGTTGGTTTGCTCTGATAGTATTTTCTCCCTCACATCCAGATATATGTCTGCTCAATGTGTCTGCAATTTTACTATCTATGCCAGGTACGTATTGTATAGTGAAATCAAATCGATCCAAGAACATAATCCACCTTATTACGCGAGCTCCCAACAGAGTTCACGATTTGATGAACGTTAAGCTCTTATGATCCGTTTTAATCCTTAACACCCTGTAAATATATTTCAAACTTCCTTACCGCGTAAATAATTGCATACATTTTTATTTTTGTTCAGATACCGACCATCTTAAATGACCCGACTTATTTTTTTGGTTAACATATGCCCCGATCCCAAACTGCCCTAGCGTCAGTTTGTACAAAAAATGATAACGTGAAATATGGCTGCACTTTAGTACAACACTTGGTACAAAAGCTTTCCTTATCTCACCAAAAGTTGTCTGAGCCAATAAATTCCACTTCAAACTTGACATTGGCTCGCAATAAATTGTGCAACGGTCGAACAAGTGTCCCATAATTTTTTGTAAACATCCTTAAATAATTTACAAATCCCAAGAATGCCCGCAAGTGTTTATCGTTTTTTTGGAATAGAATATTTTCGAACTGACTTCATCTTGTCGGGATCCAACGCCATAAGTTGACAACACATGTCCCAAGAGCTTGACCCTTTTTTTCAGCGATACCACATTTTTTTTTTAAGGATACCGTGAAACCTGCCGTTCGCAATTTATTCAAAACCGTATCTATTTGTCGAATATGCTCGTCAAAATGGCTAACTGAATAAAACCAAACTCTAAAATCAGGTCTTTAGGTGACTTGTTAAGCACTAAAGCCGGAGTGTATATTATACATTCTCCAGTCTCAAATGGCAAAAAAAAACTAATTTGCCTAACTTTTATCTGCTTGTGCCTAAAGCGCCTGTAGCTCTAACGCTAGAAATAGGGATTTTAGTTTGCTTTCCTAACAACCTACATATTATCCGTGATCTATGTCGGCTTGACTGATTCACTTGTAACTCATTGCTAAATATACGGAATATCCGTTTGTTTTGTGAGTCAATTATTGAACAAACTCATTTACTTCCACTTCAGCATTTAAATTACATAAATCATACAAATTATGATTTCTTTGTGAATCACTAACCGTCCTTCCACACCTTTATAAGTAATTTAGCCCGAAGTCCCTGTCGCGCTCGACTGCAAGTTTTTTGAAATAATCTCATTATTTCCTTGCTGTGAAGATGGTTTATCTTCCGACGCTGGCTGAAACGCTATAGCCTTAAAACCAGGCCGTTGCGTTCTCGCATATCTACGAAAATAACTACGCGCACGGTTATTATAACCGCGAGAAATTCCTCGGAATTGTTGACTATTACGATTCGTTGAGTTATCATACCGTATGGTATTTACTCTCAACGTTCTGTTCTGAGTTCTCATATATTGTCCTCTACTATCGTTCGAGTTATGTGTCACACTGCTAAACCCGGGTTTGGCCTCTTTTACAAGCAGCCTTTCAACATTCCTTTCTAACTGACGTAAGAACTCCATAGCACTTCGTATAGTCATGGTCTCACTTTTCGTAAAGTAAGCGATTTGTATTTCTCTAGGCATCTGCCTGAATATAGTGTTCACCCGTTCACCTTCCGTAAATGGTATAGACAACCCATATATACTATTCAGCTGTGCAGCAAAATATTCTTCTAAGCTTTGACCTTTCTTAGAATCGTACTTCGCCGTTATAAATCTCTGCTTTATCATTTCCTGCTCACTACTTCCCTAAAATACCTGAATGAAATCATTCTCAAAATCTATAAACGTACGCCAGCTTTTTCGGTAAATGTTCATTCTACTTTTAGCATTACCCGTTAAGCTATCGATAGCCCACGCAAGTGCTCTGCTGCTATCACCCGATACCTTAATATAATTCTTTAAATCTCGTAAGAATTCCATCGGATTAACAGAACTTCGGCCATCGAAAGTTGGTAACTTTTGTGTTAACTTTACTATACAACGTTCATTGGTTTCTATTCTGCCTAAAGCCCGCGAAGGTCCCGCTACCTCGCTTGAAGATGTACTGGCTTTCTCAATATTGTCCAATCTACGCATAATCGTAGCTAATAATTCAGTTATTTGTCCCGGTGTTTCACTTCCTATATTTCCAATATTTGATTCTTCCGCCTGTGTCCTACGAGTCGATACACGATTCGGACGCCTTCCACGAACCATAGTTAAAACTTAATTAATTAAATTATTAAAGAAACTAATTATCCTATACGTAATCGCCTACGATTTTCGCTACAAACCTCTACGAAACGCTACAAAGGTCTACACACCCGACTACCTGCGCAACGACCCTATCTATTGTTTAATTGCCTGAACCACTAACAATGCTTTTGTAAACAATTCAATTTTCTTTTAACGCTGCAGTTTTCTTTAAGTAAAATGGATAATTATTCTGAGACTCAATAATTTGTTGTATATTTCTACGTTGTGTATTTAAATTATATAACCCAATAAGCCTGAGTTCTTTTGAATAGTTCTGTTGTATATGAAATATACAAACAAGATACTATCCACGGTCTACGGCACCAATTCTGTGATGGAACCCTTACTTATGTATATAATATACACAGTAATACACCCGCGGCTTGCTGCAGGAGTTCCAAATCACGTGAGCTATGATCGTCTATTATATATATATATATTTTTTAAACCTTAAGTATAGTACATTATCAGATACCCCAAGCTGTTCACTCTACTCTGAATTTATTTTTAAAAAAATAAAAAAATGAGGATGTCTATACTAGATATTATTTATTACATAATTTAATCCCAAATTGAAATAGTCGTATTACAGAATTGTTCTTTGTAGCTGTTATGGTTTATATCATTCAAATAATTGACTTCATAAAGCGAAGGAATATACGCCATTCCTGAAAAAAATCAGGCGGATCGATCCATATTTGTAATCAGTTAGGTCATAGGTTTGCTATAGCTTATTTATATGTTGTATTGTCGTACAAGGTACGATAAATGGGCGTTGAGAGTCTTGGATATTTGGTTAACCAATGTAATTTTATAAATTCGCTTACGCGAAACAGGTATGTAAATGTTGGTCGCGATAAAATCGCGAAGAGCTCTTATAATAATAGTATTTTCACAAGACTCTAATTATTTCGAGTAAACTCGATACATCTTGGCGATACAAAGTCAATATATCTGGTTGCTGTGTTGCGAGGAATGAGATATTATATCGTCATGGACAGCAGGTTTCCTCTTTAGGAGAAAGATGTCACGGTTTGACACCTTTGCACTAACATGCATAAGAAAGATATATGGTTTTGGTTAATAAGTCCACTTCCAGCGAAAGTATGTCTGTTTGGCCTCTCGGTCACTCAGGCATAATTTTGCCAACCCTTAATAGCCTCGGAAAAACCAAATTTCCCGATGAAATTTGATAATTCTTACCACTTATTAACCTTTTCGCGACTCTAATATTACTATGTAGGAAAGCAATCAAGATCTAAATGATCTTGAGCCAAACAAAACAAAACAACCCTACCCGGCTATCCTAACAAAGAGTCCTAATTCTATCTGCTCTGTAATTACCAGAGCTTCCACGTAAATTCTATTCTTTTACTTATTTTCTAGTTTAACATGCTCGCAACGGTTGGCGTGTCAAGATCCTGAGAGCAAATATATTTGAGACGTTAATTTAGATCATAAGTTCTATACCTAACTTCTAACCTTCTAACCTTTCTCTGGTGAATAGATGTTTGATATACTAGTTACCATAGATCTCTATAATCTCAATAAACACATAACTTCAAATATCATAATCTGATAACCTTTAGATATTCACTATCATACATAGGACTAAATTGATCGGATCCTATATCTTTCAATTATGTAGATCTAAGGTAACAAATGAAACATATGTGACTCTCAATTAACAGCAACAATGATAATACTACATTTAACCCAACTATAGAAATTCAAGTAATCTTCGTTATATATATTATCTGTTCGATCTATCGTATCTATCTTTAGCAGATTTATTAATTTAACCGTACGCAAAACCTCACTATATTCCGATAACGAACCTAATCACGAACCTACGTCTAAACTGACCTAAAAGCAGCCGCAACCGCTTGCCTAACCTAAGTCTAGTCTATTGTAAGACCTAGTGTGAACCTAGGGTCTGTTATTAGCCACCACGCTCATAACAGTTGTGTGAGAAGTTAAACGTGTGTGTGTGTAAAGCGACTTGTGTAGGATATGCAAATAAGAACTACTCTAGGGATACATTAGGATAAGGTCAACCCTCTGTAAGCCTACAGGTTGACCTAGGATACCTAGGTGAAAGGAAAATGGAAGACCTGGAGCGCCCGAATGCCAGTCTCAGCACCCAGTATAAATTACCTATTCAGTACTTATCTAACGCTCCAGCGGAATTTTGGGGTTTGTGAGAAAGGTATAGATAAAAATATTTAGGAAGTCTAGAATTCTAGACCCGTCACTTCACAGTAATTTACCCGAACACAAAGCAACGAGCTCAAATCGGTGAATGAAATTTATAACACAAAATTACACACACTCGATTCTAAACTCGAAACTTGTATGTCAGGCAAAGGACGCGAAAGGACTGATCCCTACTTCTTGCCCCGCGTTACTTTTATTAGCTTCGTCTGACCCCCGAATCTTGACGCGACGACCTACTACCATGCAAAAAAATATTGCATCCCGATCTCCATTTACATGCATGCAATAGCGTGTCCATCTAAGATAACTTAATATATTTACATTCACATAGAGATCTTCCGCAATCGTCATTCTATCGAATAATATGACATATTTATAATTTATTTAATTGACGAATGTAACACGATATATGAATCAACTGTATCTTGTGATTTCATGTGTACCTATAGTATATGAGTAAATAGACGCAACCTCACCCTTGTATATATTTGAATGTACAATTATAAATATGTCTATGTATAGAATTCGATTTTTCAGGAAGTATCTAAGCATTAGTACTACCCGACCTCTGTCCGTGTAATCAGCGAAAATTTAGACCAGAAAAGCCGATCTAAAGATATGACAGAGTATAAACTCGCATTTACACAACACGGCGTAAATATAAACCATTTAATATTGCATAATTACACTTATTTTTCACGCAAAATTTTACCAAGTCAAAACAGCTGTGCAGCTCCGCAAACATTCCAATTTTTTTTTTACAATCTCTCATAACGCCCTCGTCTTCGCAAAAAAAATCTTAGGTACATAACAAACCATCTTTATGGTCGTGTGATCGTTTTCTACATGTCTTATGTGACCACTACAGCATATGGAATTATCGTATTACTTACTAATATTATAAACGTAAAAGTTTAGACGTATGGATGTTTGTTACTCTTTCACGCAAAAATGGCTTTACGGATTGGGACGAAATTAGGCATGTAGATAGATTGTTTTCTGTATTAACAAATATAATACTTTTGATCCCGGGAAAATGCGAGGTTCCCGTGGAATTGTCAAAAATGTTCCACGCGGGCAATGCCGCGAACCCTAGCTAGCATTAAATAAAGTAATTTTCACTCTTTAAACAACTACTTACAACAATTAAAAGAATCCGATCTAATCTCCTTAATGTCTGTTGTTCCAACTTAGCGCCCTGCAACTTGCGATGCATTTATCAGATGCTCAGCTCAAGCATTGCCATTTGTAGTGTTAATGTTGCAACTTGCAACGTCTTTGTCTCGACACACTGTGAGATTAATGGAATAGGGGTGACGACAGGGTTAGAGAAGTATAATTGTAATTAGTCCGTCTTTTAGATTATCCAAAAATAATGGACCCATATTTTTCAGTTTGCCAAAAAAGTAACAATTCACAGAAATACGAAGCATCAAAGTTCCAGAGTGGGGGCTTGCGACGTCACCTCTATGTAAAAATCGTACGTAGCCGTGACGTCATGCGAAATTTAAATGCGCTGTATCTTTGTAATTTCTTTTTTATATTTAATAACGACCCCCGTGGCGTAGTGGCCACCATGCTTATACGCCACCCAGAGGTCCCGGGTTCGATCCCCGATCAGGGCAAGTTGGAAAATGGTCTTTTTAAATTGTCCTGGGTCTTGGATGTTTATCTATATATGTATTTGTTATAAATTATAGTATCGTTGAGCTAATATCCCATAAAACAAGTCTCTAACTTACTTTGGGGCTAGCTCAATCAGTGTAATTTGTCCCTATATATTTATATTTATATTTACTCTAAGAAAAGAAAAAATACGTGTACAATACTTTTAACAATCTATCCGATGCGCTTAAAATACTGTTCCATTCGTTTTTACAAGTTTTTATTTTGTTTCACCTGTCCCGCCGTCTGTCTGTGATCAAAACTCGCAAGTTAAATTTGACCCACTTTCCAGATTCTGGTTGAGCTGAAATCTTGCACGTATATGTATAGCGCCTGGGCCTCCAGCTCTCTCACTCACCAAACGAAGAATAGAAGCGGTCATTCTCTTTTCTCTTAGATTATAAAGTCGAGAAATGGACAAAAGTGTGAATCATGATAACGGGCGGTTGGCTAGCATCTCATCACTATTTTGATTCAATTTTTCCCATTTTTTAGGGTTCTGTACCCAAGGGTACCGGTACGGGACCCTACTAAGACTCCGCTGTCCGTCTGTGCATCTGTCTGTCTGTAGCTGTATCTCATGAACCGTGATAGCTAGACAGTTGAAATTTTCACAGTTGATATTTCTGTTGCCGCTTTAACAACAAGTAATAAAAACAGAATAAAATTAATATTTAAGGGCTTCCATACAACAAACGTGATTATTTTTTAAAAATAATGGTACGGAATCCTTTGTGCGTGAGTCCGACTCGCACTTGGCTGGTTTTTCCATCTTCACGCCCATTATTACGCCCAGTAAGGTTTTCAAGTCTTGCGGTCCTGAGCTCTGTCTCTTAGAGCCTCAAGAATTCAAAATGCTCTATCTGCCTCATTAAGGGACCACGGTGGACCGGCGAGAGTGCGCATTACTAGCGCGTTCGCAAGTAAAGCGACACCGGGCGTGGTCCGCACTTGGATTGGTGACCACAATTGGCATGAAAATTTCTCAAGCTCCTCCGTGCTTCGGAAGGCACGTATAAGCCGTTGGTCCCGGCTGTCATCATTTTATGGCAGTCATCAAACCATGGCAGATGCCTTTAGGCAGCTTGAAAAATCTGACACTAGTGTTGGTCACTTACACACACACGAAAAGCGAGCAAGCAAGCAGGGATGGATAAATACATGATTTTTTCGGGGTCCAGTGCTGCCCCCATTTAAAATAAAATATGTAAAAGGAAACAAAGGTGCCATTTAAAATTTTGTCTTGGTCATGAATGCCGTAGATACTCGTAACCCTTCAAACTATTTTATGAACAACTGTTTACAGTTTTAGCAAATGTATGCGTGAAGCTTTTCTTCGCATACATTTGCTAACAGCTGTTTTTCAATGTGCAAAGAAAAGCTTCACGTTCTCACTTTTAAATGTAAACTATAAATAGTAGTTCATAAAACAGTTTGAATGGTTATCTAGGGCAAGATCAAGATAAAATTTTAAATGATATCTCCGTTTCCTTTCAAATAATTTATGTCAAATGGGGCAGCACTGGACCCCGAAAACTTCAGGTAGCCCCTTAAGGCTAAAGACATGACAGTATATTTTAGTAGACATATATCTATCTTATACTACACTATATATCTTTTAAGTGTTTTTATGGGAAAAGACAGAGAAACGTTAAAATCTGGGTTAATCGCTTCATTAACCGCTTGACCTCACGGAGGAAGCAGGCCATAAGGAAGCAATCACACAGTGCACCCACGGGGCCTGCATGGACATAGACATACACACATAATAATATTCAAAAATTCAAATGTTTATTCAGTAATTAGACCTTTACAGGCACTTTTACACGTCAATAAGTATAATTTACGTAACGTGTAAAGTATATTAAAATTTAATTTATTTTTAAAGAAAAGCTACCGATACCAGCGCTTCGTAACGACTACTGCTGAGAAGAAACGCCAAGAGAAATTCATTTTCACAGTATTGGTCGCCTACTCGCCAGAAGGGCTTTGTCACATATGGCTTGAGCTATGTCAATAAGAAAAGATAAGATTCTTTATTGCACCAACTAAGTATGACAATAATCAAAAGTACATTTAAAATAAAGTAGTACAAAGGGCTTATCACGAAAGTATAGAGTCTGTTCGCGGAGCGTTGACAAATTCAGGGTTTTTTAACTCATTACAAATTGCGGCCCGCTAATTATTTAAAAATTGTACAATTTTAATTTGGGACTATTATTAACTCTATAAAGCAGAAAACAAAACGGAAACACCCAAACGACGCATTCGAAGCGCAATTCAGAACGGAGTGGCAATAATATGACCCCTTCGGGCCGCGGTTGACATCAACTGCATGCCTCGTACGACGCAAACGGCGAAAGCGGGAGACAAGCGACGGACGAAAATATAGGCGTTCGTTAGTTATGAGGTTACGTATCATAATTTTCCTACAATAATTACAAAAAAACTGTATACAATTCTAATCGTCCGTGTAACTAAATGATATGGTTTTCAGTGAGTATAAGTCAATATCAATATAAATGTTTCAATCCCAAAAATATGATGTCTGTGCGACAAAATAACGGGGTCTATATACTTATCACGTATTTATCCCTTACGTGCTAAACAGAGCCTACGTTGTTTCTCCGAGACTAGCATAAAAAAGAAAAAAAATATATAAGAAAAACTCGCACTCTCGCACACTGCTCCGTGCACCATACTGCATTAAAATCGCATTATGAACAACACATTGGGCGCACATTAACGTCGGATACAGTGCGGGCTTATTGCCTTCGGAATGCATATCACAGCCCACTTTGTAAATCAGGACTTATTTTTATACCGAAATTACGATCGAGTCTCGCTTGCCTGGTTTCTGTGAAGTGAGTATTGAGTGAGTCTTCAAATACGTGAGACAAACTCGAACCTTTCAAAGAAATTAATAGTTATTGTAATGTAGTTATACTATATATCAAGATGTTGTTGTAATGGTATGAATGCTTTGTTTTATTGAGGTTTAAAATATAACTAAGTATACTAACAGTATCTCCTTAAATACAAGATCCCATTGGATAAAATCCGAGATATTATCTAATAGGATTTTGACGATATATTGTGCATACAAATTTTTATTTTGCGAGGAATCTGTGAGTCTTTATCATATTTGACATAAACAAACAAGTACCAGACTGCGCCTGATTTCACAGTGCCACTAAACAGTAGCGTATTACGAGCAATACATTTCTCGGCGCATGCAGGCGCAACAGCGAATGTTTTAAATTATACATAATTTTTTTTCTATTTACCCCTTTTTACAGTCCAGTGCTAATAACAGGCCGCCACTTCCTTTTTTACCTGTCTATAGCTGCATGCCGCTATTCCTTCATGAAACTGTCAATATCATCTCACCATCTTCTATGTGGTCTTCACTACACATGCCCCCTTCTGGTACCCACAGAGTCCCATTCACAAAGCATAGCACATTCCGCATAGCCCATGATACATGCTTCTCTTCGGATACTGGCGACACACATGCCACTCACGCCCAGTCCTACTTAATTTTGGTCGTCTGTCACCACGTAATATTATCCATGTTAAAAAACAAAAAGCTGCACATTTTTATGAGTTTTCTGGGAGTCTTTACCACCTTTGCGAGTTACAAATGAGTATTAGACAAATGGTAGCGCCTGTTTCCGCAGTGCGACCAACATTACTGCATTAAAATCGCATTACGCCCAATACTTTACATTGATGCTCGGTGCATGCAGGCGCAATATGAATCGATGTGAATGCCCTAAGTTCATGCTCATTTCGTTTTAAATTGCTGATCTTATCGGCGGATTTATACGGCTGTTTGTACTTTAATAGCTTGGTGTCATTGCGTTCCCCCATGGAATCAAGTGATATATTATTTAGTAAAGTGTTGTATTTATTTTTATATTGTCTGGTGTCTAGACTAGATGGCGTTGATAGATATATGCCAGATTATGCTCTTTCACTATGCAATTTTAAAGTAAATTTTATTTTAGTTGTTTTTATTTAAGATAAGGAGCAAAATCCAGTGGGGCCTCGTTGGAAATAAATAAGAGACTTCACTGCTAAAGCTTGCTGTACACGGGTAGAGTAATTTTAGGCAAGTAGCGTTACATTGCTGGCTTTATAGTCACTATTCTAAAGCTGTGTCCGCTGCGCTAGTTTTGACATAACATTATTAGAAAACATGATTTAGGGGCGTGGCCCAAATGTTTTATCAACGTGTTTGCCGGATTTTGTGAAAAACATCCGCGCGTTCAACTGCGCGCGGGGGAAATCGTTCTTATTATGTTTAGTTCATTCTATGTTCAAGAACAATGTTTGTTTAAAACTACCGCAGCGGACTCGCCTTTAACGTGCGAAGCTCCGCAACGCAAAGTAAGGCTACTCGCCCTAAGCCCAGTTGGCCTACCGTTGAAAGTGTTGTCTGTGGTCAGAATTTGACCTTCATCGGTTGTTCACAAAATAATCTGGAGGCTATCTTGTTGGTTTAATTAAGTATTTAAAATAGTTTTTTTAATAAATATTTATTGAAACTTTATTGAGTACAAATGGCGGACTTAACGCCATAAAACTTAATATGGCGTTCTCTGCCTGTCAACTATTGGACTAAGTTAATTTCTTTAAAATTAATAAAATTATCAAAATCATTTAAAACAATTTTTTTTTTAATTTTGTTATCTATACTATAATAAGAGTAAAAAAAATGTGTCTGTACATTAAAAATTTTTCAAAAAAAAATATTTGGGGCGATGGAGATATAGTAATAGAGTAAGAAAATAAAAAAAAATGTCTGTCTGTTTGTCTGTTTGTCTGTTTGTCTGTTTGTCTGTTTGTACACGCTAATCTCCGGAAATACTGGACGGATTCGAATGAAACTTTTTTTGTTATATAGCTGTAAAGCCTGGGCAACATATAGGCTATAATTGATTTTGGAAAATGGAACACATGATGCAGAACTATAATGGTCCAGCTAAACTATAGGAAATATTAAAATGCCGCCTAAGCAAAAGTTGTTAAGTCTGATGAGAACTTTTTGTTGAGTTATAATACAACTGGCCAAGCGCGAGTCGGACGCGCGCGAAGGGTTCCGTACCATAATCTATGAAAAATCACGTTTGTAGTATGGGAGCCCCCCATAAATACTTATTTTATTCGATTTTTAGGGTTCCATAGGGTAGAGTAGAAACGGGACCCTATTACTTAGACCTTCCGACTGTTTGTCTGTCTGTCTGTCACCAGGCTGTATCTCATGAACCATTATAGCTAGACAGTTGAAATTTTTATAGATGATGTTTTTTTGTTGCCGCTGAACAAAAACATACTAAATCTATCTATCTATACTATAATAAAAGAGTAAAAAAAAAGTGTCTGTACATTGAAAATTTTTCCAAAAAAAAGTTGTTTAGTCCGAAGAAAAACTTATAAGTTCAGTATTTGCGGACCTTCCGAGCAAAACACACCAGAAAAATTCTTGGTTACGTGAACGCGCCATATTGACAACAAAAAATTAAAAATCAACTTATGACGCAAATTATTGTTAATTTCTTGAATAGTTTTGTTGACGACGCCACCAATTATCCAGTTGAGTTTCGTAATTCACTTGCAGAAAATGGACTCTCGGCTCACAAAATAAGTCTTAATGTCGGAGGGCCAATAATGCTGATGCGAAATTTGACTCCGCCGAAACTGTGTAACGGAACCCAACTTAGTGTCTCAGCACTGTATGCCGAAGTTCAGCGGCTGAATTACAGCCAATGCATGCCTGCAATGTTATTTGCATTACTAGCAAAACATAATGCCAAACTTCCGATGCTTTTGCCTGAATCGGACCTGTACCCGTATCCGTATCCGTACCCGTACCCGTACCCGTACCCGTACCCTTACCCGTACCCGTACCCGTACCCGTACTCCCGCTTCCGCTTCCGCTCCCGTTCCCTCTCCCGCTCCCGCTCCCGCTTTCACTCCTGCTCCCGCTCCTGCTCCCGCTCCCGCTCCCGCTCCCGCTACCACTCCCACTCCCGCTCCCGCTCCTGCTCCCGCTCCCTCTATCGCTTCTGCCACCGCCACGCTTCCGCCACCGCTCCCGCCGCCGCCGCTTCCGCCGACGCCGCCGCCGCGGCTTCCGCCGCCGTCGCCTACGCTTCCGCCGACGCCGCCGCCGCCGCTTCCGCCGCCGTCGCCGCTGCCGCTGCCACCGCCGTCACCGCCGCCGCCAACGCCTCCGCCGCCGCCGCCACCGCCACTGCCGCCGCCGCCGCCGCCGCTGCCGACGCCGCCGACGACGCCGCCACTTCCGCTCCCACCTCCGCTCCCGCCTCCGCTCCCGCTTCCGCTCCCGCTCCCGCTCCCGCTCCCTCTCCCGCTCCCGCCGCCACTACCGCCACCGCTCCCGCCGCCGCCGCCGCCGCCACTACCGCCGCCGCCACCGCCGCTGTCGCCGCCGCCGCCACTGCCGCTGCCGCTGCTGCTGCCGCCGCTGCCGCCGCCGCCGCCGCCGCTGCCGACGCCGCCGTCGCCGCCGCCGACACCGCCACCGACGCCTCATCCGCCGCCGCCGCCGCCGCTTCCGCTCCCGCCTCCGCTCCCGCCTCCGTTCCCGCCTCCGCTCCCGATTCCGCTCCCGCTTCCGCTCCCGCTCCCGCTCCCGCCGCCACTACCGCCACCGCTCCCGCCGCTGTCGCCGCCGCCGCCGCTGCCGCCGCCGCCGCCGCCGCCGCCGCTGCCGCCGCTGCTGCCGCCGCTGCCGCCGCCGCCGCCGCCGCTGCCAACGCCGCCGACGACGACGCCGCCGCCGCCGCCGCCGACACCGCCACCGACGCCTCACCCGCCGCCGCCGCCGCCGCTTCCGCTCCCGCCTCCACTCCCGCTTCCGTTCCCGCTTCCGCTTCCGCTCCCGCTCGCGCTTACGCTCCCGCTTCCGCTTTCGCTCCCGTTCCCTCTTCCACTTCCATTCCCTCTTCCGCTCCCGTTTCCGTTCGCTGCAGACGCGCCAAAGACGGAAGATTCTCATATCGGCACTTCACTACTGTCCGGCGTTTCCACCGAACTTCAGCGGCTGAACTTCAGCTAATTTAGTGTGTCATCCCCACCGAACTTTAAACACTGAACTTTAGCCGCTAAACTTCGGCATAGTCTGCTGAGACACTTAAAGTTTACTGTGAGTGGTGCCAGTGAAACTGTATTTATTCCGCGTATGCCACTCATCCCTAACAATTTTCCTTTTGAAAATACACAGTTCCATGTGTTTACTTGCTTTGCTATGAAAATAAGTCACAGTTTTAGAGGCTTAAAGCTGCTGATGTGGATCTAAGGACTGGTTTTTCGCATGGCCAACTTAATGTAGCTTTCTCCAGGGTTAGTAATGCTTCAGCTCTTTTCACATTGGCTCCCAAAGGAAAGAATTAAAATAATATTGACTTTTAACTCCTAACACTGTAACAAGTACTTTCTTATCTCTCTCTTTCTCTCTCTTTCTCTCTCTCTCTCTCTCTCTCATTAGTTTTTATTTATATTAATACGCCGGAGTCATAAAGTCCACGCGAACGAAGTCGCGGGCATCAGCTAGTTTAATTATAAAAATTGTAAATAAAAATTTCCATTACTGTTTAGCACTGCACTTTACTCGTACATCACTAATTACTATCACTGTTACACAGCCACAAGACGTCCACTGCTGGACATAGGCATTCTTTTAATTAGAATTTATTCTTATTTATTCTTTACCTGGAATAAGTCTGCATTCTGTCTACCCCGCTAAGTATAAGGACGGGATGTGATCTCCACCAAGTAGGCAAATGAAAAATGGCAAGAAAAAGAGCTTGCGTTTTTTATGCCTGCGTTGTTTTATTTTTGTGATTTATGTGCGATATATTATGTATGGGAATCCGAGGGTTTCACAAGTGGCTCGGGATATAGCAAGATTGATTGTGGGTACAGGATGTATGGGGTGCTTCGCCAGGACAGCGGACGTATAAGCATTATTTTCTTTTGTCAACGAGATGCCAACAGCTAAGCATGTAACTTATAATAGTATTAACACCTATGGTATTGTTGCACGCTTCCTCGTGGATCTCAAGGTGGTGGCTGAAAACCAGTGGTTTGTTCTCCGAGCAAACGTATCGCTGAGCCACAACCCTTTGCTATCGCTGCGGCACACATACTTAGTACCTTACTGACTGTGTTTAATTTGTTATTATTTTTATTCTGCAATTATTCAATGTGAGTGTAATTATGTGTGTCTTTTTGATATCAATAAAGTAATTATCTATCTATCTATCTATCTATAAGATATAACAGCCTGCCAAGTCCAGGTCGGACTCGCGCATGAAGGGTTCCGTACCATCCCTTCGTGCGCGAGTCCGACTTTGTCAGTTTTTTAGGGTTCCGTAGCCAAATGGCAAAAAACGGAACCCTTATGGATTCGTCATGTCTGTCTGTCTGTCTGTTTATTAAAACATCGATCAAAGTTACAACGAACTACAAGAACTTTTATATTATGTTACTACGTAGCAGCAGCTACGGAACCCTTCTTGGGCGAGACCAACTCGCACTTGGCCGCTTTTTTATCTTACCACAACAAGCCAAAGTACTTGTACCATCAGCTGATACTAGTAATTTGGCTATCTATCTATATCTATTTTATTTAAGAGGATACACGAATTTTTAAGGTCACTATTTAATGAACTACTAACAGTTTATTATGAGAACGTGAAGCTTCTCTACGCACATTTGCCAATTTCGCAATATGAGTTCATAAAATAGTTTAAAGGGTTATATGTAGGACTAACTCAAGACAACATTTTAAATGATATCTCCGTTTCCTTTCAAATGGGGCCAGTATAGTGAAGATGCATAATGAAGATTTTGATAAATATCTCTGATTTTGTAAGCATTTACGTAAAAAAGGCTTTTAAGCACAATTATATTTTTTATCAGTGGGTTTTAGTTGATTTAAAAAGTCAATTTAAGAAGTATTATATTACAATAGGATTTTATAAAAAACTTATAGCTTCTTGTTTATGAGGCCAATCCTGCAAACGCAATTTGACATAGCACCCGAACAAATGTTCTAACATCCCGCCTACAAATGCGACATAAGTAACGTCACTCCTGTCCGGTCTTTCTAAGGCGTTCCGAGACGCCGTCCTGAATTTTCCTGGGTCCAGTGCTGCCCCCATTTGTAATAAATCATTTGAAAGAAAACGGAGATATCATTTAAAATTTTGTCTTGATCAGACCTTAGATAAACCTCCAAACTATTTTATGAACTATTGTTTACAGTTTAAAGTAAGAACGTGAAGCTTTTCTACGCACATACGCCATAAGTGGCCGTTTTTTGCAATTGTTAAATTATGCTCTTTTCGGTGAAGTATGAATTTTCTTCCATTTGTCTCTCTCGTCCGCTTCGCTTTCACACGAATTTCATCTTCTTCTTTATTTATTTCATTTAGTTTACCTGCCTCACATTTGTTTATGAATTAATATTCAAAACTCAACGTTTTCTAATTCAGATTTCTCGCGCAAGCAATAATAATATTAAATTAAGGCTAGCACAATACTTGCGTTTGAAAGCCATTGACATGATCCCGGTGGGCGGGTCGGTTTTTGTTTGTCCCGCTTGGCCCTGCAAAAACGTCATTAGCACGGCAAGTGGGCCGAGTAGGACGGAAACGCAGATCAAGGGAATAAGGAGAGATGTTATGAATGCTTTTGCACTAGCGCTTTGGAGGCGGCAGTAAACTTAGCTCTAAATACTAGTAATATTTCATCGATGCTCTAAATAACTTTTTGACGTCAATAATTGTGCAACAAAACAAAGTGACGATTATTAAGAGATATTATAAATATTCTATGATAATAAAGATATATATTTGAATTTAATTGAATTGAATTCTTAGATTTTTTCCGATACTGATGTGGGGGAAATCAAAAAACTTTAAATGTAACAGTTACTTCTTTTCCAATCTAGATCGTAAAAGTTAATCGTAGGAATTAGCATGAATCTGATCTTATCAATAGACGATGCGGCAAGGCACCCATCACAATTTTGACTCCCATTTTCCACGATCACGCCAAAAGTAGCTTTTGGGTCTTACTTGGCTAGGCCTTTTATACCCCGTTAGGCATAAAACGTTTAAGTAAGGCTAGCAACACACTTACCTTTGATTGAAAGCCATTGACATGATCCCGGAGGGCGGGTCGGTTTTTTTTTGTCCCGCTTGGCCCTGCAAAAATATCATTAGCACGGTTAGTGGACCAAGTGGGACAAAAACGCAGATCCATGGAATGAGGAGAGTAATATTTCAAAATCCCCTCCCCCCTCTCCCCGAAATAGAGACTGTGGTTTTTAATAACCTTGGCAACAAGAAAAACCTGAAATTCTAAAATAAAAACAGTTAATATTATTACTAGTATAATATGAAAATTAATAAAAAAAAATAAAATTAAAATTACTATGATATGATATTATGTAAATCTAAGTACTTTATACTCAATTTTTCTCGTCACTTTGCTACTCTGGCGGCAAGCTGACCCCGAGAGACAGACCGATGACGTCTAGTTCGGAGATGGACTGTTGTCGGATGGTACAGGTGACCGATATAATGTTGCTGTAAGATGAAACTGTACTTTTAATGTTATTTTTGGCTTAAATAAATAAACTTAAACTAGTGGTCAAATTGTCTCCAAGGTCTTAAGTTCTGAAAAATCAATAGTTAATAATAAAATATAATTCAAAAGTTAGTTAAATTCTAGGGTATGTCTTGACATAAGCCGACCCGACCGAAATACTGGTATATTTACGCCTATGTTCCAACCCGGTAAACAGTGATAACCCGATATTGCTTAGTCTGATAGATTGATTTATGTGAGACTTGAGAGCGAGAACCCTGTAACGAAGCTGATCACATTACACTGCCCTTTACAGCTAAATTACTAATAAATAAATTAACATATTTATAGTGTTTTTTAATAAATAAAAAATGGTTAAATCTAAATTAAAACCTAAAGAAAAATAAAATAAAAAATTAAATATGAAATACCTTTAGATATAATTAAGTTTTTTCTTGTTAAAATATTTATTTATAATTATCACATGTTACTTCAGATATTGTTACTTACAAATGATTTATTTCTTTATAATAAAACATTGCTTTTAAGTTTATGCAATGTTTTCACTGACTGTACTTTTAGTGCTCACTCCCACTTATACAAAGCTGAGCTTATGCCTCGAGTACTGTACTTAGAACTGTCGTGCCATTTTTCAAACGCGGAGTCACTAAACGAACGATTTTTGTATGGGAAAACAGTTCGTTTAGGTGACCCCGCGTTTCAAAAATGGCACTTCTGTAGACTCAAATCATACCCCACATTACTTTATCTTCTTATTACCTCATCTCGTATCGAGTGGGACGATCTCGACCTCACCTGATTTATCCGCCGCTGTCGCTGAATTATGACGGATAATTTATTATTTATACATTCTTTGTTTGTTTTACAACTCCTGTTTGCTTTGGAGACCTTTTCGTATATTACAAAGGGCGAGGAACAAACCAAAATGCACTCAAAAAGCCTAAAATCTGTCAACTTTCACGCTCCGTACCTTTAGCCTCAATTTCACTAAAAAACTGCCCTTATACTACTCAGTCCACATTCCTATTATAAATAAATATATAAAGACAAATCACACAGATTGAGCTAGCCCCAAAGTAAGCTTAAGCCTGTTTTATGGGATACGAACCCAATGATACTATATTTTATGATAAATACATATATAGAATAAACACCCAAGAGCCAGAACAAATTGAAAAAGGCCATTTTCCAACTTGCTCTGGCTGGGGATCGAACCCAGAATTGGCGGACTAGCGCGTTGACCATTACGCCACGGAGGTCGTCGCTTGATAACGATTACGATTATATATTGTTTTACCCAAAACCATCCAAAAATAATAACAACTTGTTGCTTACGCAGTTAAGTCAAAAGATAATTAAATTACGACTACCACTGTCCATCCAATGTGCTTAAACGCTAGCCAGCTATAAATCTCAATAATAATAAGTAATCCCTATAATAATATGAAAAATTATGATATTCATAGTATTAACACTAGAAATAAAAAATATCAGCTTATAGAAAAAACAAAAAAGTCTTTTGTGGGTCTCAGCTTGCGTCTCTATAATAAAATTCCAGATAATGTAGTAGCGTTACCATTATCTAAGTTTAAGACTGCCATTAAAAAACCTTTATTAAAAAATGCTTATTAACATGTAAATGACTATTTATCTGACCAAAATTCTTGGAAATAGTTGACTGCAAATTTTAATTGTATTATTTAGATGTATAATATAATGTATACTGAGCTAAAGTGTAAATGTGTATTGTAACTGAAACATAGCCCATCAGGCTGGGTAGGGACCAATACTGAACTGGGTTTCTTTCGGCGTAATCTTCCCAGCAGTGGTCGTTCCGAAACGCTAGTAGGTTTTAGCTTTTGCACTAAAATAATATTAAAAAAATGACCTTCAATAAGAGATAAATTTATCATACATTGAATAAAAAATTTTGACTTGGGCTTTGACTTCTTTTGTTTGTATT
The DNA here is from genome assembly GCA_943193695.1 of Acrobasis suavella. Lineage (NCBI taxonomy): Eukaryota > Metazoa > Arthropoda > Insecta > Lepidoptera > Pyralidae > Acrobasis > Acrobasis suavella. Next base: position 3,860,411 of record OW971944.1, read on the forward strand.
TGTACACTCACAAATGTCATAATTTGAGTACAATCGGTACACGTACTTTATTTACAAATTGACATTAATTTCAAATTTGACATCATTTTTAATTAATAATTATGACATAACAATGTATTCTCAGTCCACATATCGAACTTTAATATCAGTATAATTGTAAGATTGACGATTTTGGAGAAAATGCTGCGGTACAGTTTGTTACAGCTTCTTCTGTACTTGCGCTTAGGAGGCGGCAGTAAACTTAGTTGTAAGTGAATGATCTGACGTCAAAAACTAGCTATTAAGAAATAGTAAGAAAAAAATTACAATTATCAAGTGATCCAAATATCTAAAGATAAAAAAAATATTTTTGACTTTGACTTATCTTGTTCGGATCTTTTCTGTGTACATACGTATTTATTTTATGTATATCTATCTTTATTTATGTATCCACATTCCACACCATGGTATATATCAGGGGTGGCCAACATCGCGCCTGTTAGTCCAGTAGATCGTGGCAAGGCATAAATACGTAGACCAACTGCTGCACGCATCATCTTGTATAATTTTTCAATCGCTGTTCCGTTACGGCATTTATCCTCTATTAAAAAAAAAAAAGAAGAAATGTGTTGGACTATTTCATTCAAAAAATATCCAAAATTGAAGAAATGTGTTGAACAACTTCATTCGTGTTTTGGTTCAACATATTTATGTGAGTCAGCATTTTCCTACTTAAAACAAACAAAAAATAAACACCGTTCTCGTTTGACAAACGCTCATACATTGGATTCTTTAAGGTGGGCAATTTCCAACTACAAACCTGATTATGCTAAACTAGTGGAAGATGCTCATACGCAATACTCACACTAATTTAAAGGTAAATAAGTACCTAGTTACTAAGAATAGTTTACACTCTTAATTAAATAAAAAAATACTACATGATCATGATTGTGTGCAGAACTATGTTGTTTCATTTAAGATTTCAATAAGTATGTAATTGGTAGATCGCACAGGGTTTCAATAGTAAACAGGAGATCTTGGGTCTAATCAAGTTGGCCACCCCTGGTATATATTATGTAAGTGTAAGTTTATTTATTGATTGTACCTACAACTATTTTTTTCTCCTTTGCACCTCACCTGTTTTCGTCAAACATCTCTAAGTACCTCGATTGCCTGAAAGAGATTGCAGTTGCAATAAGACCGCCATTTGACATCTGTTTTATGTTATCTATTATTCTGTAACATTATGATTTAGTGCAATAAAGATTTAAACTAAATAAGAGTATTTCTTACCGTACTTGAGAATATGATTTAAGGCGCCCCCCGCGGTCGGTGCAGCCCCTGATAAGGCGCCCGCAGACTTAGCTCGGATGCTGAGCGCTTGAGACTTAGTTCAGAGTTTACTGGGTTTTCTTAAACTCAGCTTTGTAGTATTTCTAGCCACAATGAGCTAGTTTGTTTTTCGAGTGTTAGTGACCAACACACTGTCAGATTTTTAGGCTGCCTAAAGGTATCTGATATAGCTTGACGACTGTACAGTTATGACAGCCGGGAGGGAGTGCCGGGACCAACGGCTTATACGTGCTTTCCGAAGCACGGAGGAGCTCTGAAAAAAGATATGTATTAGTTAAGGATCCAGTCTTGGCATTTAGTTACATGATCTAAAAAGCTTTACTTGGCAAAAATAAAATCGCAAAGTAAGACGGGGATCTTTTGCAATATTTTTTCAAAACTACGACTTAACTTCTGATATTTTACATTTAATTCTTGCTCAATTCGTGCTTTATTAAGGCAGCCCTTCCCGGCCGCTCTATCGTCAACGCGAGCATAGTTTGAAAAGCTTTTTGTTTCATCCAGGGTAATGCAAGAAAAAGAGAGAGATAGCGCCTAAGGCTGGTTTGCATTCTATTGAATGAAATTAGTATTGTTATTAACTATGCATTGAACGAATATGAACTATTCATAGGGTGCGGAAATTTTATAAAACTTGTAAGACTAAGGTAAGGTAGGTAAGACTAGGTAAGACTAAGCCTTAAAAGTGTGTGAAATAAATGCCTTTTATTTAATAGATTCATTACATTTTCGAAATATTTTTTTTACCTTTATGAGTACATTATGAACGGTCGTAGTTCAAGCAAAAAAGCAGATTTTTTGGAGGCGTAAACTGAATTTGTTTTTAAAATTTTTATTTGTTTATTAAGGTAGAAACCTAGTAATACTTAGTTAGTTCAAAAATTTTCAGAAAAGCTCAGTTACAACGCCATAATCATATACGAGCGTTTGTATGAAAGGTAAGACGGGAAGGCCACTCTTAAATCTGTCGCTCGTCTCTAGCCCTGAAATAGGTTGAAACATCTAGATCAAAATAGGTCATTCTGACCGCGAAAGTCTAAAATCATTTATCTGAACTCCAGTGCTAACCACTAAAACACAAAAACAAACAAACATGGCTCTCCATTGATTTATGTGATACCTACTCGGCTGCGAGGACACTGTAATGGGGCTGATTACATTTTACAACCCCTTGCGTAAGTTACGTGCAGATTCCCGCCGCTACACAGCGAGGCTGTGTTTTATGACGTCATATATCGACGAAGGGTTGCGTCACATATGCTTCAAACGTGTAATACTCGTATAAACGTTACAGACATATTTTATTACCAATGGTGGGTATCTAATCTACGCAATTGCGCTTATATCTTTTAATGTGCAAGATAATTAAATAACTATTTTTGGATTGCTTATCAGATTCTATAAGTACTCAAAACTGTCTTATTATGAAATGATTTGTTAAGTTATATTCATTATATTAAGATATCAAATGTAAACATTGTTTGTTAAAAACAACAATTAAAGTTAATCTACAAACTAAGCCTAAAAATTAAAACCTAAACTAACTATTAATTTGGAAATCCATAAGATTATGACCGTGCTGCATGATGCTAAAAACGCAGGCTGTGTTTCGTCTTGGAATAGCTATCAAATTGTTACATTATAAGATCAATGACATTGTCAAAAAATCGAAGAATAGACAATTCTGATTGTATTTTGTATCAATATCTATGTATGATTTAAAATATAGAACAAGATCTCTCCAGAAATAGGTCAGTAGGTACTAAAGCAGAACACGTCAACTCATAATCAAATTACAAGTACCCAGCCCGGCTCATGACGTCATCAGATAATGGGAAGACTTAATTATCTCCTTAAATGTAGCGCTCGCCTTAATGAGAAAAAAGTTGGTCCTTCGAGCTCTTCAACTTCAATAATTCGATTGGATGAACAAGTTTGGACGAGATTGAGAACTATTCTACAATTACTTCGGGGGAGGATGTCTGTGCATTTCAAAGGGGTTTGTCTTATTCAGTTTTTTCTTAATTAAGTGCAGATCTCCAATTAATTTATATCAAAAGTTGTAACATACTAACATAACATCTCACAAAATGTACTGAAACTATTTAAACCTCGAAATAAAAACAGGGTTGTTATAAGTTTGACGCCAATGTTTGTCTGCCTGTCTCCCTGTCTGTCGGTCTGCGTGTCTGCTTCGGCCGCACCTGCGTCTATCGCCCCGAAGCAATGCGCGGCGAAGCTTCGTACGTTTTGTACCCTAAAAAGTGATCGCGATAAAGCTGTGGTCATACTAGCGACTTTGTTATTTTTCACGAACTATCGAGCAATAATCCAAGATGGCGTCATCTACGTGTTTTAAATATGGACGACAACTTTCTTTACTTTTACATATGTGTTAACAATTACATAATGAGTTTATCGAAACCTAAAAATTTTAACACCGTTTTGTCGCTCCACTCCATTTTTACGCATTAACACAACCGTGGCACCGTCGCACAGCATGCGTCTGAACGTGTTGAAAACAAACGTCAAAATGAACAACGCTAATCCGACCACGCAGGGCGAATTATTAGCGCGCTAAAACCCTCTGATGTACCGCCACCCGCGCGATAAGGAAGACAAAGTCCGAATATTCGGGACGATACCGATAACAGCCGGTCACATTTGCGTGTATCGTTTAGCACGAAGCTTCGTGACGATAGGGGTAGGTGCGGCCCAAGCATGTCTGTCTGTCTATCTGCGTGTTTGTCTGTGTGTTACTACTACGTAAGTACCTAGGTATATTTTGTTAGATTCTCTTCTGTCATCATTATCATCATCTCAGCCGCATAACGTCCACTGTTGGACATAGGCCTCTCCTAAGATTTCTAAAATGACCGATCTAGAACGGCCTGCATTCAGGGCCTTCCAGCGACCTTGGTCAGGTCGTCTCACCACATTGTGGAGGATGGGTGTCCTACGCTTCGCTTGCCAGTACGTGGTCGCCATTCGAGAACCTTTCTTCCGCATCGGCCATCGGTTCTGTATATTGTCCTAATTTAAAAAAGTATAGAAATGTGTAAGCGGACTGTTGACAAGGTCCCTATAAGAGCAGGGACCTTGTCCCTGCAGATGACAGATGTAAACGATCGCGAGACACATGTCAATCTGTCAAAAACTGCCATGCGACCGTCGGCGACACTCGACTCGCCGGCAGACAGACAGACAGTCGACGACCATCGCTGATAGTCGGCGACGGTCGCCGAAGATCGATATTCCTTTCTGAAATCGTTTGAAGTATGAACACACAAGTAGTTATATAACATAGTGCAAACACGTATTATCAAACTTTTCCCTTTCTTGAATCTGTATGCTCAACAAACATCTAATTTTAAGATTCCCAAGTGAAGCTAAAGCAAAATTTTGTGCGCCAAAATCTGTGCTTAAACGTCCCTGATGCTTAACAAAAAAGTATAGGTAACATTGCCCATGTGCATATTTCACTCCCGATCGTGCCCACGGCCCACGCGTTGTATATTTGCCCGGGATGGGCATAAATCCGAGATCCAGGGGGAACCGACCTAGCTTGTTCTAGGTAAATAATTACACTTCGCGGATGTATATGACAGGAACGGACGTGAGTGATGTCAATGGAGGGATAATGGTTATTGATGTGGATTGGACCGATATTAGAATATTCGCAATATTAGAACATGATGTCACTTTTATGATATCAACAAATACGAATTAGAATATACAGTAAATAGAGAAAGCAATAATCTAAATAGCAACAACGTCTTTTTTATAATTGATTGCTCAATTGAAATATCCGGATAAAGCATAATAGTTATTTATGCAACTGTAGTATAATAAAGGGTATTAAAACACGACGTAACGGTTTATAATAATAGTATCACATGAGTGTTTTACTACCTAATTATTACAGTTGCATACAAAGCTTTATCTACACCCATGATATGATTCCTCTATAAAAGGTTCTAAATCCTTTTATAGATTCTAAAGTCCTCTATAAAAGGTGTCGTACAGTGTTGTAAGAACTCAAAGATTCAAAGATTCAAATGTTTATTCAGAAATGTAAATATGAAAATTCCTGGTAAGTTTAATGCTAAGTATGTAATACAAACTAACTATGTATGTTAGGTAATAATGAAATTATTTATTGTAATAATTATTAAAATTTTGGATCGTACAATTATTGGAATGCAAATTATTTTTGTTCGATATTTACTAATATCGAACGACGTGACATGACGTAAATTCGAATAACCAGTAAGTTCCTTTTTTAAATTACGGAATGTTCCTTTTTTTAAACTCATAAGGATGTTTTATGAGTAAGGAAGTAAGGAATGGATCGAGTTTGCGTTGCATAATGAGTACAACATTATAACACTCGTTTGGGTGATATAATGGTTATTATAAAACTGGGTGTTTTATAATAACCATTATATCGTTTCGTCGTGTTGGCAATAAAGTAAAGTCTAGAAAAAACTATTTCAAATACAGAAGTTTAGTTCGTGTAGAACTATTTTTATTTTAATTAAGGTTGAATTTTAGTTAGTGTAGTACTCCCTGTGTCACACTTACACTATCTGTCGGCTCGGTAACACACCAGTATCAAAACGTCGTCCGCTCTCGCCGACAGCTCGCTCGCAACTGACGTTTGACTACCCGTGTGCACGAGACAACAACAACAGTTGGATACAGAACACTACAGTTAGTTTAGTTAATAAGTTTTTTTTTTCTATTTAATATTTTTGTAATGTTTAAACTCAGAGTTTGTATATATTTTTGTATGTTAAATAAAGTAATTATTTTAAGTTGGTGTAGAGCTTTAAGAGAATGCTCAGCTTTTTGTTTATTGTATCCAAAAAACCAAACCTGTAGTGAAATCAAAAATAACATTAGCTGATCAGAGTTTCTACGTAGCAGAAAAAAAATCTTTTTCATGTTTCAATACACGTTCTTTGGGGGAAATTTATTCAATATCATACTCAGCACCCTTAAAATAGAAGTAGTTCCAGTGTACTATGTTAGACGTTCTACAGTGTGTACTGACATGAACTAGGTATAATTTAATGACGCATGCTGTAGTCATCTATACGAACAACTTTTACCAAGGGAAAAATTTGGAAATCGCGATAAATATTCACTATTTCATACATTTTTATGCGAAAGTTTTGTAATTACTATGGAGCAGCAAATTTTTTTTCACGATGCTATATTTCTTCCCTTAGTAAAAGTTGTTCGTATCGATGACAAAATGACGACAGCACGTCCCTAAATTATCACTAGTTCATGTCCGAACGCACTGTATAACACAGCCGAAGCGGTCGTCTCTATGCAAAGAACTCTATGAGGACTATAGTCTGTTTGACGGACATGTTTGTGTTGGGTCCAAGTACTTGAAGTTCGATGCCTGTACATGTACATGACTAATATCTGTGTATCATGTACTTTGAAACCACACGGCATTATGCGCGACACAGTTTTCGCTTACGCCTACATTGCGTTTCATACAATTTCTACTATGACGACCTCTGTAGCCTATTGGTCATCATGCCAGGCTGTATCCTAGAGGTCCCGGGTTCAATCCCCCATCAGGTTAAGATAGAAAATGTTCTTTTTCAGATTGACCTGGGTCTTGGATGTTTATCTGAATATATATTTGTTTAAAAATATATTTTTTGAGTTAGTATCCCATAATACAAGTCCCGAACTTACTTTGGGGGCTAGCTCAATCTGTGTGATTTGTCCGTATATATTTATTATTTATATTTCTACCCACCATACACGCCACGCGAAAGTTGTCTGGGTAGGACTAGGAACTGTATGAACGACGCAAGTTGCGTCGCGCTTCTTGCACCGCCTGTAATTCGATGCCAAGGGCACGCATAGCAAACGCCTTGCGCGCGCTTTGAAATTTGTTGCATATAATTTGAGTACTATCACACATCAATACAACTCAATTTACATTTACCGAAGTCCACACGCCCTTCTTCTAGTTTTAAAACGGGTTTTTGCCAAAAGTGGCTACTTTTGGCAAAAACCCGTTTTAAAACTAGACAGACTACCAATATTACTTTCAAAGGTTATTCATAAAATAGTTTAAAGGTCTTTCTAGACAGTGATTCAAATCAAATTTTTAATTATCACCGTATTTAGTTTTAAACAATTTATTTCAAATGAGGGCGCCACTTTAGCTACCACTTCGTCTTAATATGGCTAACTAAGAATAAAATACTAATTTGATGGTTCAAAATGGTCGGGTAAACCATTTAACGCAGACGTGCCTAAAGCTAACGATATAAATGTAATGACTCTATCGGCTATTTTATAAAATTGGCCAGATTTTAGGGTTTCGTACATAAAAATTTAAAACGGAACCTTTTTAACTGTATTTGGTTTAATGTCAGTATGTCGAGATATTTGAATTTTGTTCCACATGGTAAGAGGTGAATCATATGCAGCATTATTTCTACCCGCGCAACTTGCGCGTGTTGCGAACGGTGGCAGGCCTGCGTCACTTCCCGATTAGGTATCGTAAATTTACCTACATTATTACTATGCGCGGGGCGACCACTTTGAAGTGGAAAATTCAGTTACATGAATCGTTTGTCCGGAGTAATAAAAATGAAATTAGCTTGCAAGGGATGTCTAGGTATCTAAACGAAGAGGTGAGGACTTCTGACGCGAGCTAAAGTAAACCACAGCGCTAACAACATTGAGTAGATATGTCTTTGAATTTCTTTTCTAAGTAAGACTTCTGTACGTGAGTACTAGTACTTATGCTGTGATTCTAGTACTTATTCTATGAGAGTGGGCAGAAATTGAATGTAACACTACGGAGACGCGTAGTAACGTGACGCAGGTTGCGTAGTAACGTGACGCAGGTTGCATAGTAACGTGACGCAGGTTGCGTCGCGTATCCTGCGCTGTGTGTGTGGTTAGACTTAAAAGGCCTCCAATAAAAAAGGGATGATTAGTCCATAATCTATAATGGCATAAGGCTATCACCAGATCGCAGTTAAACTAGTTGGCATAATTCCCTTTCGACCAATTCCCAGACTTAATTTGACCCTATTCGGAGAATAAAAATTTACATGAGGTCATAAATTCTCTAAATGGGATGACATAAAAGCAATTAAAATAAGTCAAATAGCTAATCTAACAGAGGAGTTGAAACGTAACCATAGTTTGTTTGATTTTAGTGTGTGTAAGGGGCCAACACTGGTGTTAGATTTTTCAGGCTTCCTAAAGGAATCTGACATAGCTTGCCAACTGCCATACAATGATGACAGCAAGGACCAACGGCTTATACGTGCCTTCCGAAGCACGGAGGGGCTCGATAAAATTTTATGCCACTTGTGGCCACCCATCCAATTACGGACCACGCCTGGTGTCCAACAGTAATAAACTTGGGTAAGCTATTTTTTTTTGACTGCCTCCGTGGTCTAGTGGTCAAGGCGTTTGCCTTGTGATACGGAGGTCATGGGTTCGAATCCCACTGGAAAGCAAACTTTGTGAAAAGTTGTTTCCAGTCTGGTTAGGATATTGCAAGCTTGAATAACTTGATTAAATCCAAAAAGAAAGATGATTCCTTGTTTTAGAAGGCATGTATGTGGGTCCGGAACGCCATCTGGCGTTTGATCATCCAACTATCCAAGGATTGGTTCTGGTTTACCCTTTTGGGTTGCGTAGATCAGACGGCAAACGCTCTGTGTAAAAACTAGTAACCCCGTAAAATCTCATTGGTTAGGTAGCGGACCCCGGGCTCTGAAGCGTTTCTGCTGAGGATGCAACCGGGAAAATACGCTCGGATAAGCTCAAAATTGAACTTGTATTATTTCTATATCAATTTTGTGCGGAACCCTGCGTAGCTTCGTGAAAAATTCTGTCATGTTACCGGTTCTAAGGTGCAAATAAAGTCGATGTTATATTGTAGAGCGCGGATTGAACGGCCTCTGTTAAATCTTATTAGAGTCATTATTCCGAAGTGTTAAGGCGTAAAATCGCATACGGTAGGCTGTACGCGTCTGTGCGATTTAAGACTCAATCACAGACGTGATATAAATAAAAGTACACACTTTAATTATTGCTCAGAGGGGGAGTACTTATTCAAAGATTAATAAAGAATTTTGACTTGTGATTTTGACATTATCTAAGTTTGTGTGTGAAGTGTTTGTTCGACATGCATACAAACTTATAAGTATTTATATCCAAAGAAATTCAAATTATACTTATAAAGAGTGAAAAATGATTTTTTGACAAAGTAAATTATATTTGTAATTAAAAGTTTTTATTGTGAAACTTGTCTGGTAGTAAAAAGTCACCCAGTATGTCTGGTAGCGATTAGTCGCATTTCGAAACCTTCAGAGTCGCAATCAGCGAGCTTTCTGAAGCTCGCACAATAGCAGCTAACAGCGATGCCAGGCACGCGTCGCCAACCAATTCGTTTGTGTCGAAACTTGCAGTACAAATGCTGTATCTACAGAAAAATCTTCTATGTATGTATCTGACGTTAGTCAGAAATAGGGATGACGACAGGGTTAGAAAATATAATTGTAATTAGTCCGTCTCTTAGATTATCCAAAAATAATGGACCCATATTTTTCAGTTTGCCAAAAAAGTAAAGATTCACAAAGATACAAAGCATCAAAGTTATGGAGTGGGGGCTTGTGACGTCACCTCTATGTAAAAATCGTACGTAGCCGTGACGTCATGCGAAATTTCAATGCGCTGTATCTTTGTCATTTTTTGTTTCTCAGAGAAAAGAAAAAATACGTGTACAATATTTTTTAATAATCTTTTTCCGTTCGTAATGCCTATTGTGTTGCCGCTCGATAGTCCAGTATCGATAGACTATCGGTATTTTAAATAAAACGAATACTATCGATGGTCCATCATCGTCATCATCATCATCATATCGGCCCACTGCTGGACATAGGCCTCCCCCAAGGATTTCCAAAATGACCGATCTAGAGCGGCCTGCATCCAGCTCTTTCCAGCGACCTTCTTCAGGTCGTCAGACCACCTTGTGGGTGAGTGTCCTAAACTTCGCTTGCCAGTACCTACGTGGTCGCCATTCGAGATGTCCCATGTACGGTCATTTTCAACTACCCCTACTTGCTTTCGGTGAAGAAAAACATCAAGAGGAAAGTTCACTAGTGTGTAATAATGACTGTTGTCATGTTGTCCCTGTATGACAGTCATTGAGCTGCGTCAGATGCCTTTGGGCAGCTTGAAATATCTGACACGGTTGTTAGCTTTTAACACACTCGATAAGAGAGAGAACAAGCGAAAAAGAAAGAGATAGAGATAAAGATAGAGAGAGAGAGAGAGAGAGAGAGAGAGTGGCATCTGTACAAACAATGGGACAAAGTTTGAATCAAGTAAAAACGATGTCACAGTATTAAATATTAAAATACGCACCGTGATTTATCTTTATATTTTTACTATAATTTATTATTTTATACACTAATTGTTCAAATGTTTATTCAGTAATTAGACCTTTACAGGCACTTTTACACGTCAATAAGTATAATTTATGTTACGTGTAAAGTATATTAAAATTTAATTTATTTTTTAAAGAAAAGCTACCGATACCAGCGCTTCGTAACGACCACTGCTGAGAAGAAACGCCGAAAGAAACTCATTTTCACAGTATTGGTCGCCTACTTGCCAGAAGGGCTTTGTCATATTATTATAATTGTCTTTTAATTAATAAATACTTATAATATAATACAATGTTGACACATTATAACATGTTATGCTTGCGAACAAGTAAACTAACATAAATTGCGTAATAAAAAATATTAAGTAGTCAAAAAAAGCGAAGCCGAGCTGACCAGTCCCTCCCGGCAGCACCCGTTCACGAGTTGACGCACGGATCAGCCATCGTTAAACTCAACCATATTAGAGGGAATCCAACGACCCGACCAGCGACGCCACCACCGGATTGGACATTTTAGTGAGCATGAAAAACCCGAACTCGCAGACCTTGTCAAGAGAAAATATTAATTATATGTTGGTCACTTATTGATCGCAGAGCATTTACATGCTTTTACAGTAAGCTTATTATGGTAACAGAAAATGCAGCTATTTATGTTTCATGTGTGGAGTGTAATGGAAAATGTTTAGGAAGTATCCACGCGTTTTTATCTCTTAAATAATCATTGATAGTATAGTATGCATTGTTCAATAAAACTTTTTTAACATGTGTTTTAAATTTTGCCATTGGTAGGTTAACGATCGCTTCGGGAAGTTTATTAAATAATGTTATACCTAGACCTAAGAGTGACTTTCTAGTTTTAGCAAGTCGAAATTTAGGCGTATGAAGCTGATTTTTGTTGCGAGTATTATAACTGTGAACATCACTATTTTTCTTGAAATTATTTAACCTAGATTTAACAAATAGAAGATTTTCGTAAATAAATTGAGATGTCACAGTAAGAATATTTATAGATTTAAATAACTCTCTTAAGGAATCGCATGATTTTAGTCCGTACATCGACCGAATTGCTCTCTTTTGTAGCACAGAGATAGCATGTATGTTAGCCGCTTTACCCCATAAGAGCAAGCCATATGACATTATGCTGTGAAAATAAATAAAGTATACTAGCCTAGCAGTTTCAACGTTAGTACACCGTCTGACCCTCCTCACAGCATATGCTGCCGAACTAAGTTTCTTGGCAGTGGCCTCAATATGTTTATCCCATTTTAAGTTCCAGTCTACAGTTATGCCTAAAAATTTGGTGTTGGGTACCCATTCTAGAACTTGACCATTAAGACTCAAAGGTATGTGAGTATTAGGTTTATTCAATAGTGAAAAATTAACGCACTTAGTCTTTTGTGTGTTTAAGGCCAGATTATTAGTCGTAAACCAACTAAGTACTTGTGACATAGTATTGCTTACATCGTCATAGTTTGTGCATTTTCTGTCAACCTTAAAAAGTAAAGATGTATCATCAGCAAACAATACTACTTCACACAACTTTTCTACAAGACAGGGGAGGTCATTAATATAAATCAAAAACAAAAATGGACCAATTATTGAACCCTGAGGCACACCCATGCTCACAGGTGCACTATCTGAGGATACTCTGTTGATTTCAACTCTTTGAGTTCTATTATCAAGATAAGATGAAATAACAGAGAGTGCAGTATCAGTAACGCCATAAAATTTTAGTTTATTTTTTAATATTATGTGATCGACACAATCGAATGCCTTCGACAGATCGCAAAAGATACCTATAACGTCTTGTCGATTCTCCCAGGCTTCGTAAATAATTTTAACTAAGGTCGCTGCTGCATCAGTGGTAGAGCGCCCTTTTGTAAATCCATATTAGCGACAGTGAAGTAATTTATTAATATTAAAATACGATACTAGCTGGTCTAATATAATTTTTTCAAATATTTTACTTAAAGCCGGTAATCCAAAGATGATCCGAACAATTATAGACCAATTTCAATTGGTCTATAATTGTTCGGATCATCTTTGGATCCCTGTTTAAACAGTGGTATAACTTTACTTGCTTTCATTAAGTCAGGGAAAACACCTTCTGAAATACATTTATTAAATATTAAAGTTAAGTGAGGAGCAATCAGGTCGATGATACTGCTCAAAACGGAAACCGAAATACCCCATAGGTCCTCAGTTTTTTTAGTATTAAGAGCCTTGTAAGCCGAGATAATGTCATATGGAGTTGTGCTAGTAAAGGTAAAAGTTGTTTTGGGCGTAGATGAATTACTTTTCAATAGTTCATCGGCGGCGTTCGGACATGAAAGCAATGACTGGGTGATATCTTTGGAAATGTTAGCAAAAAAAGTATTGAATTCATTAGCTACTTCGATATCCGAGTCAGCGGTTTTATCTCCAATTTTTAATGTGAATGTTGAGTCCCTAGTATTGGTTTTTCCTGTCTCATTATTAATAATTGACCATGTAAATTCTTTTAACTTTCTTATACTCATTGTTTGTATGGACTCTGATTATAGATGATTTTTATTTAATTTTTATAAGCTTTTTACATTTATTTACGGTTAGTCCTATCCCTATGTGAGAAGCATATTTTAAGGATTTATTACAAGCTTTTATTTAGTTTCACCTGTCCCGTTGTCTGTCGGTCTGTCTGTCAGTCTGTAATCAAATCTTGCAAGTTAAATTTGACCCACTTCCCGATTTCCGATTGAACTGAAATTTTGCATGCATACGTATTTAGCGTGACAATTTAATATTACTATGACTACAGAATAAGTACTAGTACTCCCGTACAGAATACTTACTCAGAAAAGAAATTCAAAGAAATATCTACTTAATGTGGTTAGCGCTATGGTTTAATTTAGCTCGCGTCAGAAGTTCTCACCTCTTCGTTTAGATACCTAGACATCCATTGCAAGCCAATTTTATTCTTATTACAAACGAGTCATATAACTGAATTTTCTCCTTCGAAGTGGTTGCCGCGCGCATAGTAATAACGTAGGTATATTTTCAATACCTAAACGGGGAGTAACACGGGCCTGCTATGACATGGAGCTCATCTGATGATAGAGCTGGTAGGTGGCCATAGGAGCTCTGTAATAAAAAGACGCAACCCCATCGAGTTTGGGCTCGTTTGATTCGTCTTGAAAAGCGCTTTAGATAAAAGCTTGTTTTAAAAAATATTTGTTTAAATAATTACTTGTTGTTTGAGTAACATTTGTCCTCAGTATATAAGATATTTTAATTACCTTCTTTATTTAAGCTTGTTCTTATACAATCTAAATTTAAATACTAAGGATGCCTTTATGCAGCTTGAAAAATCTGACAACAATTTTAACCAGTTGCTCACACGAAGCATTTTCGCAACAACGCATTGCGTGTCGTGTGTAACAGATATGTGGCGTATATCAGTTTCTCTATATTTTGTAGTAGCAAGGTTCCAAGAATCGAGCTTGGCAATAGAATTGGTGTTTATTTATTGCTAGTAAGATTATAAGTTTATCCCTATAGTTAACTGAGAGAGAACGCTTTTAGCGCTAAGTCCGCCAATCATTAACAATTATTGTATGGGTCTTGGGTGTTTGTTATAAAATAAAATATGTCATCATCATCCGAGCGTATTCCCGGTTGCATCCTCAGCAGTAACGCTTCCGAGCCTGGGGTTCGCTACCTAACCAAGGAGATTGATGAGGTTACTGGTGTTTACACAGAGCGACTGCCGTCTGACCTCCACAACTCAAAGGGCAAACCAGGAACCAATCCTTGGATAGTTTGATGGTCAAACGCTGGGTGGCGTCCGGGACCCACAGTTTTACATGTCTTCCGAAACACGGAACCATCTTTCTTTTCGGATAATCAGGTGATTCAAGCCTGCAATATCCTATCCAGACTGGAAACAACTTTTCACAAAGTATGCTTCCCAGTGGGAATCGAACCCATGACCTCCGGGTCACAAGGCGAACGCCTTGACCACCGGACCACGGAGGCACGGAGGCATAAAATAAAATATGTATTTGTTATATAATATAGTATCCCATAACACAAGTCTCAAACTTACTTTGGGGCTAACTCAATCAGTGTAATTTGTCCTTATATATTTTTTTATACTGTGGAACAATAAAGTGTTAATAAATTAATTAATAATATTTTAAAAAATCGTTTCAACAATAAAAAAGTTCTTTATGTTTTCTTTTTTACATAACTACAAGACATGCTTCAAAAACTTATTCGCACGAGCAAGGTTAAATATCCCCTTTATTCATAAAAATATGTTTTGTCCTGTTCTTGCAATGTCAAATATTGAAAGGAATGAAAGGGACAAAATATATTTTAATTAAAACAGGTTTAGCAATCGTCTGTATTTTTTTAAGATGATGAAAACATTAACCCCCTAGGTTAATGTTTTCATCATCTTACATTTCCAACTACATTTAAAGCCCTTCATCCATACTATCCATACCAATATTATAAATGCAAAAGTAAATCTGTACACTTGACGCGTCAATCACTGAACCGATTTAGATGAAATTTGGTTTGAGACCCGTAGAAGGACATACAATAGTTTTTATTCCGAAATTCTTACGGGGAGCGCAGCCTGCGGACACACCTAGTAAACATATACGTTGTTTATAATTTTGTAATTCTTCAACTTGGTGATGTGTAGTGTTTGTGAAGAGTACGACACACACCCTCATTATTGTCTAACTATAACCTTGTAACCTTCTATGTAGAACACCTAGATTACTCATCCTAGATCTAGATAAACATACCTTATGACGGCTTGTGCTCTATTTTCATTATAAAAAACCCTGTTTAACCAACAATAACGTACAGTTAGTGCCGGACCAGACGGGACGCAAGTTGCGTCGCGCAACTTGCGTCGCGTTACGCGCTTACATAGCATTTCATACAATTTCTACCAATCGTTCACACGACGCGCAAGTTGCGTCTCAACGCAACTTGCGCTGCGTTACGCGTGCTCGCACGCGCTCACACAGAGGTCGCGTAGTGTTAGAAAGCCGGACAAAAATGTTTTGAAAAACTTATTTTGAAATACAAAACCGATCTTGTCTATGGAACTTGTCTTTGAAAAATGGTGGCATTTCACCATATTCTCTCCATACATCGGTTGTCCGGAAGAAATTTGCTTTTAGCGATCTGACCGCCCATGCTACATTTTAATTATTTTTATTTTTTTTGTCTACAATAAAGTATTGCTTACTCATTATGTTGGATACCGTACATTTTTTTTTCGTAATTTATAATAAGCACCATGGAAGTTTAACTTGTATAAAAGTTGAATGAGGTATTCCACTTAGGGCTGTCACACCCGTCTGAATGGCATCTGCGCGAATGAAACCTAGTCTATTCTACACAGGGCATCTATTTTTGACCACGAAGTGTACCTATAAATCAGCAGCCTAGTGCTGGGAATTAAATATTTTAATTGTTATTATGAATAAAAGCAATATTATTCACTAAAACGTTAATTAATTACGCATACATTCAGACATATTAACACGTCTTTATAACATTCGGGCTAAACAGAACCCGAGGCCATCAGAACAAAGGCCATACGAATTACGCATATGGACTTTGTACAAAAGAATTGTGACTAGGTATGTATGTATGTACCTACATTTTAATCATAACAAGTAAAAAATTGCTAATTTTGCATCATCTTCTTGGACAAAAATGTAAAAATAAAATGTCCATGAAAAGCACCTGCGAATATTAGGTATCCCATGTGGAATGGTCTAGGTGCCATTCAGATAGGTGGCCTTAGTGGAATACCTCAGTTGAATTAGTAAAGAATCCGAACAAAAACCAAAATTTCATTTCTATGTGTATATCAATCCGATTTCCAAACTACTGTGTGGGGCATAAAACGAGGCAAAAGCGAGAAAGAAGTAAAGCGGATTTTACACTATCCAATTTTAAGAGTGAACTAGTCGATACTTTTTCTAAACAAATTTCGTAGGGGATTTCCTTTACTGTTTGACACATACAGTACATGCAAAGTTTACATTGATATCGTTTTGTCTCATTATACATTTTGTCTGTACGGATACAGAATAGTAAATTAATTATAAAGTTATGAACCATCAAATATTCGTTATTTTTGCTTATTTTTACGCAAATCATCATCATCATCATCAATAAATTAGTCATCTTTGGTGCCATTTTTCAAACGTGGAGTCGTTAAACGATAGGTTATTTGTATAGAAAAAGCAATCGGTTTGGCAACTCCACTTTTCAAAAATGGCTCTTGTACGATTTAGGATGCGAATAAAGATTGTGGAATCACCAGCGATTCTAACTCTACTTAAAATGCGACACGAATAAGTTGAACAAAAATGGCGGACTTCAAAGCATTTTTACTCAGTTTACGTGTCGGGAATTTGTACAAAAGTTAGGATGCTAAGTAAAGTTCCTTAAAATCGGATAGTGTAATAACACCTTAAGTATGTTCATGTCGTTGGCTGCATGTCGGCTTGTGCAACTCAAAAGAATCAAAGAAGCACCGCCTTCCTTTTTCCGATTGCCGCCGTCAAGTACTAAAATAGAAGTGGTCAAAGCCGCCGCCGGCATAGAGTAGATACAGACAGATTCATACCATACAGTACAAATGCGACAGTAGGCATTGAATATTGCAATGGATACATTTACACAGCAAAACATTTTTATCCAAGTGCACCAAAAGAAGGGTTATTAGTTTCGAGTGTAATTATATATATAATTATATATATATTTCAAGCATCCCCTTCAGCTTAAATGGCTTGATTGAAAGTACTAAAATCAATTTCTTCTTAAGGTGAGGTTTTCGTAAACTCGAGGCAGCTGAGGTGCAAGGTGATCTGTGAGATGCCCCAGTTAATTACCTACTCAGAGTGACGGGGGAGCGGAAAGCGCGGAATGAAAGCAGAATAATCAGCAACGTAGATTTTATCGTTTTCTTGGTATAAATCTTAACCTTTTGTGTGTGGCTATACCGGATCCAGGTATAAATAAATTGTTTTACTATTGTGTCTAGTTTTTGCAACATACAAAATGTTAAATAACTAATTTCAGTACTTTTTGATTTTGCACATTCGATCTACTTAGTTCTTCACGAGTATATCTTTATATATTTATACTATCTGTAGCCTACAGGCCACAGTTAAACCCATGTGGTCAATTTTTTTACTATTTTTAGGTTTCCGTACAAAAAAATAAAAAAAACGAAACCCTTACAGGATCACTCGGACAGTCCATCTGTCTGTCCGAGTGATCCTGTAAGGTCATTTAGACAGATGCAAGTCGTGCATCTGTCTGTCCGTCCGTCTGTCACAGCCAATTTGTTCTAAATCTTCTGGACCAAATCAGGTGAAATTCGGTAGAATGGAGTAATCCTATGACCCAAGCACACATGTGTAAAGTAAATTTTTTAAAAGGTCATTTTCGAGGAAGGAATTAGGAAATTAAAAAAAAAATTATGTGTCATATATGAAATGAAAGGGCTCCTTATGAGGATCTCAAATATATTATTGTTATTATTATAAAATAAATATTTTTGCTTTTTTTCATAAAAAAAGAGGAAAATTGATCAAAATTGACCCTGAAACAAAAAAAGCAGTTTAGCTCCCATAAAAGTAAAGTAAGAGTCGTTTTTTTTTCTCGACTAACCCATCGTGTGGTTTATTGTTGAAAAGGGATTTTAAAAATATTGAGAGCTTGTCAACATCTTTTTTTGATTACGGAATCCGTTTCTGAAATATTTGGTTTTATTATGCAAATTTTTATTAGAGTCAAGTGTCCCCCGCCCTCTATCTATTAAACAGTTATATAATGGACATGTAAAAAAATTAACAGTAGTTGTATATAATTATAACGAAGTTTAAAGGAAAAAATATCAGAGCTAATAAGGGTTTACAAATTAAAAAGTTATAAGCGACCAACTTATAAAATGTACTCGGAAAAGTTCATACAAATTCAATAAAAGGTACCAGACGGACAGTCGAGTTTTAGTAATAGGGTCTCTATTACTAAGACTCCGCTGTCCGTCTGTCCGTCCGTCCGTCTGTCTATCTGTCACCAGACAGGATCTCATTTACCGTGATAGATAGATAGTTGAAATTTTCACAGATAATGAAAACTAACTAAACACAGAATTAAATAAATATTTCAATGGGCTCCCATACAACAAACGTGATATTTTATAGATTAATGGTACGGAACTCTTCGTGCTCAAGTCTATCTTGCACTTGGACGCATATATCTAAACGTCAAAATAAACATTTTCTACAGGATTTGTATGAAATAAAGGCAGGTTACGTCATAGTTTCCTAGAGTTAAATAGCGCTCTTAATATCATTTTTTCTGCAATAATAAAAAAATAAAAAGTCACATGGAAAATGTATATGATCAATGACACGTAACATTATTTTGTAACGTTTTATTCTGAACAGTACCTAATGTATTATCGACCTAGAAAAATACCCAATTATCGCATCTGTACTGTGTATACTCTTTGCCCGCGGTATAGCTTCTTTGTCGGCTTTTCTAATAGCCGTCCGTGACAGTCGAAAAACGAAAGCGGTACTTATGAACTCTTTGTGCAAACACCGACACGCGATAGACAGATTTCGCTCTTGCCTGGCTGTGTGCCTAGTGTCGCTGCGGCGCCGTATTCGTTACTATGGTTACGTTACGGCTCATTCAGAGTTTCATTTTTCATCTCGCTGTATTAGATACATGGGTATGCTTTTGCCGCTCATTGCTGATTTCTAATAGGAAATCAACCGGCAATGAACGTTATTAAAAATAGTTAGGTCCCTCTGATATGTACGTGCAGTATGAAAGTTAAATTTTTAGCAAATGTTTGAAGAGTTTCGAATGTTTGAATGTTTATTATAAATGTTTAGTAGATAAAGTCCAGGCAGTTATGTATATACCTACCTAGTTCATATTATTACATACTTAGCAGGTAGGCACCTCACTAGGTAGTGAAAGTAATATAAGCATATTTCATTATCATGTGTTTATGGTTAGTCTTCGAGTATGGTCTAAGGTTATGGTCGAAGGTCCAAGGGCCTGAACGTGTTGGACCTGTATCATCCCCCGCAAGCCTTTCAAAGGACCGGGATGACCAAATCCGTAACTCCCACAGTTAGGAAGTAGGAAGAGGTAGGTACAATACAAATAATTGACCGAGCGAGCGAAATGAGAAAAGTGTCTCAGTTTCGAGATTGGCCTTAAATGTTTTAATCCGGCTGTTCTCGCCTAAAGATCGCATTTCTTAACCGATTCTTGTGAAATTTTGTAAGAAGATTCAAAAATTATGTAGAACTTTCGGAAAAATTCAAATTTTCGAAATTTTTCAATATAGCAAAAAGCGGGCAAATTTTTTTAATATTTAATTGAATAAAATAACATATTTCAGCCATTTGGAAAAAAAAAAACAAAAAAATAATTATACTTTTTTTTTGTTACCCTTATTAGGACGCAACTTTTTTTCTGAACTACTTTTTAATTCGATTAACTTCAACGGGTCGGGGTAACTCGTGACGGAGTGGACCTCACGAGTCACTAGTAATAATTAGGTTGGTACTTATCAGCCATCTAGGTTAGGAATTTATAACCTACTTACTTATGTTTATATATCTGATTTGTGTTTATATTTTGTACTTTTACCTACCTACTATGTTATATTTTAGTTTTTATAAATATATTAGGTATAGTCGTATTTATTCATAAGACGCCATTGACAGAAAAATATATTGAGATAATAGGGGTGACGACAGGGTGAGAAAAGTATGATTACCTGCAAAGATATTGGTAGATATAAGTTTGATGTAATAAAATAACAAAAAGTAAATAACATACCATAATTGTAATAAGTACGTATTTTAGGTTATCTAAAAATAATGGACACATATTTTCAGTTTTCCAAAAAAGTAAAAAATCATAAAGACACGGATAGGAAAATCCACTTAGACAATGATTGTCTTCATTCAGACGAAGCCACTGACGGGATAATCAAATTAGACAATGATTGCCTTCATTCAGACGAAACCATTGACAGGACAATCCACTAAGACAATATTGTCTTTTGGCCAGCTAAATTGACCAAATAATCTGTGTGCGACATTATGTACTTACCGCATCTTGCGCGGGTATAGCGGCCACATGGAGCGCGAGTTGCGCAGCGCAACTTGCGCTGTTACGCGACGCAACTTGCGTCTCGTTTGTTTCGACCCTTACCTTCGAACCTACTCCGAGTGTGTTTGATTTAATACACCCCCTCGCTACATCACATGGCGATCCTGCCAGGGCAGACACAAATATCACAACTTGAAGTTGCATCAACTCGAAAAACATAACTCTCCTATTAGCGCAGAAGGTAAAAACAATTTCTAAATATATCGCAAAACACCGAATAAGAAACCCTGAGCATTAAGTAATAAAAGTTTGATCAGAAACTTTAAGTTGTCCCTCACTTGCAAACTACCTTCTACGACGCATAATCCGGTCAATCGGTGTTGACATAGAATAATAAGTCACAGAATAGCCACTTCTACCATCTCAGCAGTTGCTTTCTTAGCTTTTCTGGCTTCATATCTTTGAAGATGAAATTCAAAGATATCATCCAAGGTGGGTTAGTGGTCTGTTGGCACAAATCCATTCCGAAAGAGGCCGGTAGTAAAACTATAACAAAATTGTTTAAACTATTTTTTCTACACTTTACAAAGTTTTTGGCATCCTTCGATGATCATTGATATGGATATTATATTTAGAGGGGGGAAAGAGGAAAGTTCACCCCGGGCTAAGAAGCAGCAAAGCTGAGTTGCAAATTAAGATAAAGAGGTATTCAAAATTACAGTCTTCTAACCATAAAAGACTGAACAAAAATACTACTTAGTTAGAATGTGTTGCCAATAAATGAAATTCTGGTTTCAAATAGAGACATATACATTTACCACTTCTCACTACACAAGTTCCGGCGGCAAATATTTTTTAACTTAACCTAATCTAATTAATATCTAATGTCTTTTACTTTTTGTGCTTTGCTATATTTTACATACCTACATTTTTAGTTTCTCTTCTAATATTTTTAATTTTATTAAAAAATTGTATCAAACTGTTGAAAAACAAATTAAATGAAACGAAATGTAACTAAATTCAACTAAATTAAATGAAATAAATCGAATTTAAATGAAATGACAGGTACCTGTTAAGAAAAAGTTTAAACGTTTTCCATCCGTTCCAGGAATGATGTCCTGTTTCATGTTGAATATCCAAACCTGTGTGTCCCTTCTATGATTTTACAAATAATATTCTCTAGCTCGGGGTCAGCGGCCAAGTTTTTCATGACCCGAGTGGACCGAACTAGGCCCAACTTGTGGAATGTGCCTATTTCAAGTTTACGGCTTACTTACAGAGTCTTGTATGTATCCGTTTCTTTTAGTAATTGATATACTTCTTTGAACATTTGATTTATTTTAGCAGCAAAATAGATTGTCTTTACTCTTAACACAATAAATGAATTCTTGTTTTGTTTCTTGATTGAAAGAGCGAGAGGACTTCTTTAAATAGGTAGGTATACTTAAACATTCCGGCGGTTGTATGAACGAGTATACATACATAGGATGCGACACAAATAAGTTGAACAAAAATGGCGGACTTCAAACAGTACCGTCTTCACCATAAGGGCACACGGGGCCTGAGCCCAGGGCCCCCATTCTCAGGGGGCCCCGAAGGACCGACAATTTCTCTCATACATTTATTCTCAAAACATTTTTGTCGGGCACATTACACTTTTTTCCCGAAGAAATCCCGAAAGAAACCATTATTTTAATCGTAACCAAAAAACCAGCAGCATTCTAATATCGTTAATGACATATTATATCTACTGTATTTGATTACAATAAATGGTCATACTTAGTAAAAAAAATGTTATTATACTTCGCTTTTTTACTTCCAAAAGGGCCCTAAATTCTTTTGTGCCCAAGGGCCCCAGTCTAGTTTAAGACGGCCCTGACTTCGAAGCATTTTTGTACAAATTCCTGAAACGTAAATTGAACCAAAATGGTGGTTATCGGCGCAGGTACAAATAATGCGCCGTGACCGCCATTTTAGTTCATGGTGCTGGGAATTTGTACAAAAATGCTTTGAAGTCCGTCATTTTTGTTCAACTTATTTGTTTCGCATTGTACTATGCCTGATTGCCACAGGGATAGGCAACGATTAGCAAAAAATGCTAAAAATATTTTCAAATTTCAAGCGAATTTAAATCATGATATTGAACAACTTTCCCCATAGAACATACATCGAAATATGAAAAATAATTTTTGACCACCCATACCAGTTGACCGATCAGCTGATGCGAGTTTGTATTGAAACTTACTTTAAACACCAACCAAATTAACCAAATTAACAAAAAAATAATGGTGTTTAAAAAGTACCAAGTAAGTAAACTTACTTACTTGGTACTTTTTAAACACCAACCAAATTTTTAGAGCAATTTCAGTCCATAAATCACTGAAACACTTTCCATAAATCCAATTATCGAAAAATGAAAAATATTGGCTTTCCATACAAATTAGCGCTTGGCCAAATGGATTTTGTACGGAATGTCGAAATTTTTTTATCGATTATTGATAACTTTTTTTATAGATAGTACTTTAATATCATGGGCTGAAATTCCTCCAGAAATGTATAAACAAATTTAATGGCTTTTGTATTTATATTACTTTATTGTTCATTTATTTGTTATAGTATTTTATTTTTTTATTTATTTAACTTTATTACAAAAATTGCAACAGGCGGACTTAAGGCCCAGGGCCTTTTCTACCAGTCAACCTACAGGTGATGCGGATAAAAGCTAATTTTGTCCTTATATAATCCTTCTTGTAATTATATTACGTACTCCTATTATTTATTGGTAATACTTATATTCTTCTACACTGTAATACTCTAACTGCGCCAACTCCCCCACATCTTTTATAGTTTTCTTTACCCAAAGGTTGGCTGGAAGAAATCGCTTTAGTGATAAGCCCGCCTTTGTACCTACTAGATTTTAAATGTACTTTTGATTATTGTCATACTTAGTAGGTGCAATAAAGAAATTTTATCTTATCTATTATCTTAAATGTTGCTGGTGTTTAATATAAAAGTCACCCTGTATACAGTCTGTGTCTGTGTCTGCTCAACCAAAACACCACTAACCGGTTGAGCTAAGACCGAGAAGCTTGCAGCCAGGCTTGGAAGGATTTATGAAAATTCCGACGTCAAAATCTTCCCCATCGGAATTTTCATATCCCAAATCTTTCGCGGTTTAGAAATTTCCTTTAGAATTAAAAGGATATCATTTTAGCGTGATCGGTTAGGCGAGAAATCTTATGGTTGTAAATGTCAATTGTCTAAAATACAAAACAATCCGGCTCGAAGGACTATGTAGCCGCCGTTTGCTGGTGCTACAGTGCTACTACTTCCACTCGCTCAGGTGTCTACGTGGACGCTGTGCTTGAATTGAATTCTGGATTTCTTAACATTTGTGTATTTTTCCACTTATGGACCTTACAAATAGGTAGAGACTGCCTTGAGACAGTTTTTTATTTAAATTACTTATATAGGATAATTTAAAAAGTGAAATACATACTATAAATTTAGACTAGGTATATAAAATAGGTTAAGTACAATTTTATGGTAACAAAGAAGAATAGGGTATTTGCATGAAAAAAAATATTTGTTATCTAACCAGTTTTTCCATAAATATTCAAAAGTAAATTACTAACAGTAAAGATAAAGATAAATTTGTTTTGCTTAACATGAGTTACAAGCAAGATATTTACATTTAAGTTCATCCAATCATGTTTTACCATCACAGGTGTGCAAATTTTCAGAAACGCTGTCTATCATAATACTAGAAAAATATACCACTTATATGAATCTATCAATCTACCATAATATACTTACTAAAATCAGTAATTACAAATTATCACATAAAAAATCTTTTACGTAAAAACAAAATAACGTACGAATACGTACACCTACATATTCCCTATTAAGGAGAATTTAAGTGCTACGCTGCGAACAGTTAGACGGTAAGTGATTTTAGTATTCAAAATTGACAAGTCAGTGACCCGGCGAGTCGCGACGTCATCGTCGCTGCGTTCCGTTTACACTACAGGCGCGAACAAATCGTCTATAACACAACTTAGAACTTGTGTTCTCGTCTGTTGCAAGTGGGCTAAAATTTTACTTTATTCGTTTTGACCGAGACGGTATCACAAATAATAGGTCTTTACCTATGAAATTGCCGTTCTGCAGTACTGGCCATTTCAAATCAAAAAAAAATTTTTTTTTGGCTAAGAATTCTAATTTCAAATTATTTTTATTTTAAAAACATGGAATTCATTTTCTAAAAGTAGTCATTTGTTTATTGATCAGTGTTACATTTTCATCGCATTTCAATCTTTTTCGTCATCATGGATACGTTAAAAATTCGAGTAATTATGGAATATGAGTACCGTCGTGGCAGCAACGCGGCACAAGCGGCACGCAACATCAACGACGTTTACGGAGCTAACACTACAAACCAACGCACCACCTGTTTGCTCGCTTCCGTTCTGGAAATTTCGACCTGAAAAATGAACCTCGCGGTCGTCCGAAGACTTTGGTCGACAATGACGAATTAAAGGCGATTGTGAAAGGTGATGATACATAATCTACGGCAGCTTTCGACGTTAGCATCAAAACAATAATGGTCCATTTGCGTCAAATTGGCAAGGTAAAAAAGCTTGACAAATGGGTGCCCCACGAACTTAATGATCGCCAGCGCGAAGTACGCGTCGAGACGTGCCTTGCACTGCTCAACAGACACAAAAATGAAGGAATTTTGAACCGCATTATTACCTGCGATGAAAAATGGATTCTGTTTGATAACCGCAAGCGCTCAGCAAGTTGGTTGGATCCTGGTTCAGCACCTAAACAATGCTCTAAACGAAAACTAACCCCTAGAAAAGTGATGGTCACTGTTTGGTGGTCTAGCGCCGATGTGATTCATCACAGCTTCTTACAAACGGGGTGAGCATTACTGCAGATGTGTACTGTGAAGAACTGAACACAATGATGGAAGAAGCTGGCACATCTCCAACCAGCATTGGTCAATCGCTCCTCTCCGCTGCTCCTACACGACAACGTGCGACCTCATACTGCACAGCAGACGGTCTCCAAGTTGCAAGAACTGGAGTTGAAAGCTCTCCGTCATCCGCCCTACTCACCAGACCTTGCGCCTACAGACTACTACTTTTTCCAGAATTTGGATAACTTCTTGGCGGGAAAAAATTCAATACCCGAGAGGCAGTACAAAATGCCTTTGAAGAATTTGTTGCCTCCCGTCCAGCTGATTTCTTTAAGAAGGGCAATCATGGGATAATATTTCGATTAATACAAATAAGAAATACATGCAAAAAAAATTGTTTAAATTTTTTCATACAAAACGGCAATTTCGTAGGTAAAGACTTAATATTGAAACTTTGGGGGCGTGGGAACCATCGGCGCATAAATTATATTACACTGTCGCCCGAAAATTGACTGAAATTACGCGTGACCAGAGGGCTGGCCTTTATCTGGCTCAAAAGATAAGCATTGCCATACAAAGTGGCAATGCTGCCAGCCTTCTGGACACGTTACCACGGGGCAGCGATTTGCCAGGGCTTTTTATGTATAAGTAAGTAATTTAAGTAATTAGTTTAGTTTTAGTTTCTTTTTTGTTTTGTTTATATTATTTAAGTGAGTATTGTTAAATTGTCAAATTTAATTACTGTATTGTATTGTAATAAAAAATTGCTGTATAATAACAAAAAAAAATTATGTTTATGTAAATAAGTTCTTAAGTAGACTTAAAATAATGATTTTATAATAAGAGTTAGAATCTTAAATTAAATCAAATCGTCTCGGAGGTCTTGATCCACTTCGAGTCGCTGAAAGAGATGTCGTTCATGACATGACACATAATGGTTAAAGATCATTAAAAACATAATAAAAACATTTTGCCTCAACGAGAAGAGAGTACGAGTAGATATTTACTCAATAGTAAGAGTCATTGAAAAAAGCTTTTCATTAAAATATAATTAATAATCGACCCCTCTAATGCCTCAATCAAGACCGTCGACAAATGAAACCACTTTTGTCTTAAACCTTTCATTAATAAATCGTATATTTTTAATGTCGCTCCCCATTAATATCTCCGAATATCACCGTAATTCCATCTAAATGGGGCAAATTATTTCACAGCTAATAGTGCCATTTGTTTCCCGCCGTTATGCAGATTTCGTGAAATTCGAAGCTACGATACCTATATAAATAGTGGGGTTCATAATTAAATGCATAAAACCTTAGGCATAATTGCTTAAGAAATAAGTTATTATTAGGGGCTGACTTTTATGATGTTTTATCTGATCTTATTACGCATATCGTTGTTATATCACGTAATATTTTATTTTATTTAACAATAAATGTATAAGACTAACTAATTGTAAATGAAAAAATATATATATTTAACGTGTACAAAAAATAAACAGGCTTTAGATATTGAAGTAAGTATTTTAATAAACATATTTGTACATAAACGTTTTGTCCTTTGTAATATCTAAATAATGACGCTATGTTCTTTTTGTAATTATTTAAAAAAAACGTATACACATACAATATCAAATTATTTCAGTATGTATCCCATATGAGTTTAACAAACCAAGTCATAAGACCTAAAGACCCTACATAACAAAATGAGAAATAGTAAAAATAACTTACCATCGACTATTGTGAATGAATAAATAAATATGTAGGGACAAATTACACTGATTGAGCTAGCCCCAAAGTAAGTTAGAAACTTGTGTTATGGCATACTAACTCAACGACACTATATTCTATAACAAATACATATACAGATAAACACCCAAGACCCAGGACAATTTGAAAAAGACAATTTTCCAACTTGCCCTGACCTGAAATCGAACCCGGAACCTCTGGGTGGTAACCATTACTGGAACCATAAATGGAACTAGCATGGTAACCATTACGCCACGGAGATCATCAATAGAACAGAAAGTGACTGCGTAAGAAAAGAAACCGTACAGATTACAGAACCATAACGTGTACAAAATATACTATCTAATTTTAATTTTACTAAAAGTAGGCGTAACATGCAATGCAATTATGCATCGCGAAGTTATGCGCTTTTACCTTGTACAGGCTGTCAAATATAGTGCCATCAATTGCCGTTTTAATAATTTAAATTAACTAAAGAGATATTGAACCAATTAATTTATAGAGTCTGCAAGTGAAATGTTTCGCATAACTCGCATTGACTCGCAGATTTTGGATTATTTAAATTAACTTATTAAAATTGTTATTGAAAATGCTTAGTGAGACATTTATTTTCAAAATCCTTTAGATACATGAGCACATAATCAATCCCGTCCTTACCTTAGGGGTAAGGAGGTAGTCAGAGATATTGGGAGTGTAGGTAGGTGGAAAAAAGAATCAAATAATGGACGGGTTGGCTGCACCTTTTGACAAGATTCAGATTCTCGCCCATTTCCTCAATCGGCTTTTACCATCCGCGCAGGAGGAAAGCTGCCGGTACAATGCCACGGTGTTTTCTTTCCTTTAGACCAACATGGAAGATGATCCTAAAAACATCTATAAATAAGTCATAAAGGCAGCTCGAAAAATCTGACACCAGTATTAGCTACCTATACACTGAATTTTTTTTTTACTGAATATCGACTTCCTCCACAAACTTCTCAACCGATTTTGATAATTTTTTTTATGGGACTAACTGACCCTACCCTTACAAAAAAAAAAATTTCCAAATCGGTCTAAGCCTCTACTAATAATCGGTCAACATACATTTAAAAAACTTAACGATCGCGACGAATTTTTAATCTTTTTCTTTTTGAAAGTGAGATAAAAATAACTAAGTATTATAAAACTAAGCATTAATTTATTTTATCTACTCAAAAAGTTTACTGAGCCAAAAGCTACAATTGGACTTAATGCTAAAGCATTCTCTCTCTGTCAACCTTTAGGAAAAGATAAACAGATTAGAAAGTGGGCGTCTTAATAGCAGATATAAAGCGATTGCCTCTCAGTGCGATGATATTTCATGTAAACGGTCACAATACACGACAAAGTAATTGACAAATTGGGTCCGCAGACGCTATCATTACACGCGACGTGCGTTTGACAAATTAGGAATATACGAGAAAGTATATAAGCGCGTCGTATTGTCAGATTAATACCATATTCCCGTTTATAATATCTTGTAAGCCGATATTGGCTGGCTTTTGTAAATACTTATGTAAATATGTGAAAGATACGTATTTAATAGTTAGTCTGTCTACATTTAAGAGCCAAGCTCTTGTCGGTGTCATTGTATGGAAAGAGAAGTATGTAGTAAGAATTGCATATACATATATATTATACTAGATACTAATATGCAGATAATAGTAAGAATTGTTTAGATATAACTCATTTAAACACTTGTAACAAACGACGGACTAAATGATAAATGGGTCCGCAAACGCCATCATTACAAGCGACGTGCATTTAACAAATAAGGAATATACGAGCAATTGATTATTCCGTCGTATTATATGAATTAATTCCATGTGTAATACTGCGAATATCTTGTAAGTAAGTGATATTGCGGGTTTTTAGATTGTTGAAACTAACACTTAATTATTTACATAATTAGTACAAAAAACACAATAGTTAGTAAGTAAAATGTATTTAAAAACAAATAATATAATAATGCAAAAGCGATCTTTGTGATATAATTTATAATAGGAAATACCTACCTATACTTAAGTTGTACTTGAAACAACACATTCACTTTTATTCCCTACGTCTTTCAGAAGTCAAAATAAATCGTCGGTTACAGTAAAATTGGAGCAATAAATGAAGCGATAGCCTGCATATTAAAATACTAGATTTTAATATGCAGACAATAGTGAAATTTGCTATGAAATAACTCATGTAAACACTTGTAACAAACGCGAACTAAATGACAAATGGGTCCGCAGACGCCATCATTACACGCGACGTGCGTTTGACAAATTAGGAATATACGAGAAATTAATTAACGCGCCGTATTGTATGGATTAATTCCGACGAGGAATTACAAGAGGTAATAGTGAGAATATGTTGTAAGTGATATGAATATGTTGGACTGGGCTTGAGACATTACTTATGTTTATTAATAAACAATACTACAGTTTACAATCAGTTATATGAAACAAAGCAATGTGGTTTTGTTTAGAGAGAAACAGAGAGGATTGTTTGCTCCACAGACAATATTTAATTCAAAATTCAAATATTTATTCGGTAATAAGACCTTTACAGGCACTTTTACACGTCAATAAGTATAAACCATAACGTGTAGTTTATAATAAATTTTAATTTAGTTTTAAAGAAAAGCTACCGATACCAGAGCTTCGTAGTGACCGCTGAGAAGAACCGCCGAAAGAAACTCATTTTCACAGTATTGGTCACCACACGCCAGAAGGGCTTTGTCATATTATTATTATGTCTTTTAATTAATAAATACTTATAAATATTAAAATTATAACATGTAATGCTTGCGAACGAGATAACAGACATAAATTACGTAATAAGAAATACTAAGTAGTCAAAAAAGCAAAGCCAAGCTGACCAGTTCCTCCCGGCAGTATTCATTCACGAGTTGACGCACGGGTCAGCCATCGTTAAACTCAACCATATTAGACGGAATCCAAAGATCCAAACATGAAAAGGAGTACAGAGTAGTGTTATTATTGCTCTGTACTAACTTATCTTGATTCGGGGTCCACATTTGGAAGCACGACAAACTTTTGGGTTATTTTATTTTATTTATTTATGCACACTTGGAATCTTATAAAAATAAATTTATAAAAGTAAAAAATAGTACATAGCTGTTCCTTCTTGGACGGTACGGACTTGGTGGATGGGGGCATGGCTTTTAAAAGAGTAAGATTTTTCCGTGACGAATTTTTTTTAAACTTTGTTCCAACCGAGTTTTCTACCACACTCACGCATTTATTTTTTTCTAAAGTAATTTAACTAGAATAAATTTAATTTCAAGGTTATATTGTACTTACCACTTGCCTAACTCACCCGCATCGGGATTTCTGAAGAAGGGCTGCATAAGCTTCCGAATATATCCGCTGTAGTCCTCTAGCTTAGGATATAATGATCCATAGAGGCATACGCTTGCCAGCCATTAGGTCTCAACTAAACAAAATGTGTCTCATTGTCTCCTCTGTTTCCTTACATGCTTGACATTTAAGCTCTCAACAAGTCTCATTTTGAAGAATGACTGCGATTGTGAAAATACCATACTAATATAGCTATTATACATAGCTAAGTAGCTGGTATTCTGGATATTCAGTGCTATTGTGTAACCAAGAACAGAGCAGCAAATCATCCTAACTATGTGAGTTACTTCCAGGCCGTCGCTCGCGACCGAACGCGGGTTCACACACGTTTACCCTCAGTATTTGCTCCTTGCAGCGCCTTGCATAAGAAAAGAAGACTGATGGATGAAATTGGAAATAGAAAGGGAAAGATTATGGGACACTTGAAACATGACTCATTATTTAAAACATACTGGACGGAAAGATAAAGGGTAGAAGAGGTCCAGGGTGACTCAGAAAGAGTTATGTAGATCAACTCAAAGAAAAGGCAGGGATCATGTCGTATCAAGCTCTTAAGAAGAAAGCGAAAGATTGAGAAGCTTGGTGCATAGTCTACCTTTAAGAGAAGTGTTCAATATGAAGATAAGCCTTGTAAGGTAAAGACTTTTAAAATATTGCGTTGCATCATTAGTAAATTCAAAACATACCTTTTTAGTTATTTGCGCTGACGTTTCGTTCGGGTTGCAAATCAAAACGTTACTAAACGACGTGAGACATGCTGGTAATGTAAAGTCAATGCTGAGACCACCTTTGGTGCAACCCGAGCAAACCGTCAGTATTTATTTTAGTTTTTTTTTTTTGCATTAATTCCTAAGGCAAACCATAAAGTATATATCTTTTATTTTAGTCTGGGAAAAAAGAAAAAGCTTAGAATATACCAACTTCTCATCCCGCGCAAATCATAGAATCGTGTGAATCATAGTAATACAGTTAATTATTTTTTCCATCTTCTCGCCCGCCTTTATTATATATTATAGATAAATACCCAAGATCCCGGACAATTTACAAAGCCATTTTCAACTTGCCCTGGCTGGGGATTGAACCCTGAACCTCCGAGTGGCACACTAGCGTAGACCAATTCGTCACGGAGGTCGTCTATTGAGCCAAAGCGTAAGGATTGAACGGGTGCGGGCCCCCAAACACATTACCTTATAAGCAGTTTGGCTTCACACGAACTATGCGAACTGATCTCCAGTTAAGGCACGCGTAATATATCGTTTGGTTAACCTTTAATTGTGATAGCTTTTGCCCGCGAGTTTGCTAGCTCTTAATGATAATGCCAAGAAAACGTGGGTGAGAGTATCCCAGGATCGTAGTAAACATATATAGATACATACATTTGAAATGACAACCTAATTCTTTTCACTCGGTTAAAAAAACATACAAAAGGCCTTCGGTTTGTAGAGCGCTTTACGTAATTTGATTTTCTTTGGCGACTCCTTTAGTTGATGACAAAGGGCCTTGTTAATACGTACTAGTGTCCTTCAACTGATATTGATATAATAGTCCACAGACAATACCCTCTTGCCAACATGGCAACTAAGTTTCGTTAACCAAAGTATATTCTCGTTTCTGCATTAAAATTTACCTTCCCTATTCAATCAAGCAAACCCTACAAATTATGCCGTAAACAAACGCTATAAACATATCTCTGGATCCGAGCCTATGAATACATTACAGCCAGTGTTTCTCAAAAGGTGTCACTGCCGTTTACATTGGGCGAGAGTCTACTGTTGCACAACTATCTTCGTTTACTATCTATACTTGATGACAGAGTGAGGTCTACTCAGTCGGATTACTACTATTATACTTTTATTATTGTTGTTTTTGAACGAATAAAATAGGCAAGTGCCTTTGAGTTGCGGAGATCAGACGGCAGTCGCTCTGTGTAAAAACCAGTAAGTAACCCTTGAAATCACCTAGGTTTAGGTAGCGGATCCCGGCTCTGAAGCATTACCGCTGAGGATGCGACCGAGAATACGTGAGCATGATGATGATGAAAGTGGGCAAGTGACCTAAAGAAGCCAGTTGATGAACTTGTAGCGAGGTGATACGCTCGACTACCACAAAGGGAAGGTCTTCCCGTCAGGCATGGTGTTGCGGCTGAAGAACCGCGGCTCCGACGGTACGTGTATCATCGGGTGTTGTATTTATGCAGCAAATCAGGCGAACTGGCTAGATCGAGAAGTAGAACACTGCTGGCGCCATCTCGTATGCTTCTTGTGAACTACATTGTCGCTGTATTTGTGGTTGTAATTCCTTGTAGTGGCGTAGAGGGCGCCACAAACTCAACACACTCTTAGCTTCATCAGACTCACAGCGCGTTTTACCTGTTGCGCCTTCGCATGAGAAATCCTATAACCTAAAAAATATTTTTTGGGAAACAGTCGCAGTAAAATAGTTTTGTAACATATACGTAAATAAATACGAGTCTCGTAAAATCTGATACGAACCAATTTAAAATTCTTAAGACGAAGTGGTAGCTAAGGTGGCGCCCTCATTTGAAATAAATTGTTTAAAACTAAATATGGTGATAATTAAAAATTTGATTTGTATAAATGTCTAGAAAGACCTTTAAACTATTTAATGAATAACCTTTGAAAGTAATATTGGTAGTAAGTATTTTTCGCCAAAAGTGGCTACTTTTGGCGAAAAACAGTTTTAAAACTAGACGGACTATTAGTAATAATTTCAAAGGTTATTCATAAAATAGTTTAAAGGTCTTTCTAGACAGTGATACAAATCAAAATTTTAATTATCACCATATTTAGTTTTAAACAATTTATTTCTAATGAGGGCGCCACTTTAGCTACCACTTCGTCTTAAAGGGCGGTTCAGCGCTCTGTATAACGCAAAAGTATTTTTCTGTACGATTTGTATTTGTTAAATAAATAAAAAGAAATTATACTTACGAGTAAATTTTACTCGCAAAGAAAGCATTTACTAGCACAGTGTATTTAAACCCTGCTCACAGGAGAACGATGAGCGATACTTTATTATTTTTCACCGTCGCCGCCGAAATTGACTTGTTTTATGGCCTATAAAGTGAGATCTTATTTAGCGCGCGATTTGAGTGTTTTAAATCATGTTTATAGGGCAAACACGAGGAGCTGGCGGCAACATTTATGTGCCAGTGATTTTAAAAGTGTCGTAATGCGAGATTTCTCTGAAATTTTTAATTTTAGAACATGCGGTTATATATTTTTTGGGTTACAAACCTAGGTTTCTTGTGACAAGTGGGTTCTTTCCTAGGTCAAAAATAATATTTGGTACGGTTAAGATAATAAAACTTCACATAATAATCATATCCATTTTCAACATGATTTTAGATTTATTACTGCAAAAAACTGATATAAAGAGCACTATTTAACACCAAGAAATTATGACGTCGTAAGCATATTTCATACAAATACCAATGAAAAGTTTTGTTTCAAATTTTAGAAAAAAGGATATTTGAGTTGTTGTTGTTGAAGCGTAGGACACCCAGTCAAGGTGGTCAGACGACCTAAGCAAGGTCGCTGGAAAGTGCTGGATGCAGGCCGCTCTTGATCGGTCGTTTTGGAAATCCTTGGCAAAGGCCTATGTCCAGCAGTGACCGTTATGCGGCTGAAATGATGATGATGATGAGTTGTAGGAACGTAGCGAATACTAAACATTGTTTGTTTACTTGTACGAGAGTTGACAATATTATACTTGCAATTATCTTCATCTCCGTCATACAGAGTTGGGCGTAGTTACTACTATTGTGTAGTTTGATTACAAATTACAGTTACATGTAGTTAACTACAAGTAGTTGAAATTACATTAAATTTAACTACAACAATTGAAACTACTGTAGTTGTAATTTGTAATTGTAATTAAGTAGTTATAACTACAAATTACAATAAGAATTTATTAACGCAGGCGTGTGTTAAATGTGTTGTATTTCAAAATTGTAAGTGTAAAAAGTTGTAAGCAAGAAACGAAAATTTATAAGTAAGTAAATCTTTATAAAATATGTAGTTTGTAATTGTGATTACAACTACTTTTTGTAGTTTATAGTTCAACTACTTTTTCAATAACTTTTTATAATTATGTAGTTGCGATTACTAACTACAAAATGTAATTGTAGTTAGTAATTAGTAGTTCAATTACATTTTGCCCAACTCTGCCGTCATGTTTTTTTTTTTACTTTACTACAAGAGCTCCCCACTTTGTACTACCAGAGCCGTCTTTAGCCAGAGGAACCAGAGGATTTGGCCTACGCTGGCCAGACCGATTGTATCTCGATGATGCTTTTTGCTTATATTTCATAAATCGCTTTCTACAACAACTTTGTCTAGACTTGGAAATGTTAATTTAAAATTTTATTTAAATTAAACACGGAATCGATACATCGAAAAGTGGAATTCAATGTGTAAGGATATCTGTTTATAAATACAGCTATATGCTCCGAATCTACACGAACGAAGAAACTTTTTGTGACCCTATTGGGAATTGCAAGCTCACCACCCAATCATAATTAAGGTTAGTTTTACGGGGTCCAAATTACATCATCATGTATATATTTGTTTAGCGATATAACTAAGTGAATCATGTCAGGGAATATACACCTTTATAAAAATAACTAGCTGACCCGGCAAACGTTGTTTTGCCAAAATTGAGGATTGTATGTATTTTTGTATGTTGTATCATAAAAAAATAGAAATTAAAAATTTTGTCTAAAAAAAACAAAAAAAAATTTAGGGGTGGACTACCCCTAACATTTAGGGGGATGAAAAATAGATGTTGGCCGATTCTCATAGATACCGGATAAGCACAAAAAATTTCATCAAAATCGGTCAAGCGGTTTCGGAGGAGTATGGCAACAAAAACTGTGACACGAGAATTTTATATATTAGATAGGTAGGTACTTGCGTCCAGGCATAGCTTCAGAGTTTTCTTCTTCTTATTCAAGAGCTTAGTGGCCCTTGTCGGTGAAGTTTGCGTCAAACTTCTTGATCTTTACAGTTTACGAAAATCTTTTGCTTTCGGCTCAATAGGTGGTTGAATTTGGTAGCATAAAGTTAGTAATTTAAAAATATTTATTTTTACATTTTCTTACCAAATCGTTACGTAATTTTTGTTAGCCATAATGTTTATTTTAATGGCTGCGGTAACCTAAATAGGCCTGGCTGGAGATGCTCTCGGTTATTTTACTGTCCAATTGAAACAAAGCAGAGTTAAAACACATTTTCCGCCTTTACATTATTTTGATACAATTCTGAAATGGGTCAACTGCTCCACGTTATAAGTGGGTGCGGTTTAAAAGACAAGAAGTAACGATTTAATAAATGAACCACGCGTCTACCCATGTCTTCAGTATTATGAAAAAAAATACCGTCGAACATAGAATCCATCCGTTTTTGAAGTCGGTTAAACAATGAAGTAAAACGATCGAGCGAAGCGAGTTTTAACTAAGCAACAATTTCTATTGAATGGAACATACTTACCGAAATAGGTATGTAAAAAATATCAATTCGTATGTGTTCATTGAAGGATTGTTTTGACGTGACAACGTCTTATAATTCGATAGAGCCGGCTGCACGCACGAAAAAACATGACGCATGCGGCGTTACCTCGCTCTGAGGCGTTCCATTTAAGGCTTGAAGTGCAAGCGAGAGCGCGCAACAAGCGACAAAGAGGCACAATCAGCCTCGACGTAGTCACGTTCAACTATCGTCAGTAAACCGACTTTACAGACAACCGTTTTTATTGTTTTCAGTTTGTACATAATCCAATCGACTTTATGTAACTAATTATAAGAAATGCAGATTTTTTTAGTAAGGTTTTTCATGGTTGTTTAATAATAACCGCATAACTAGCAACATTTAATTTCTAGTAGCAAGGTGTAGCAAGTTTCGTGTACCAGCGATTTAGCATCTAATTGAACAAACGAGCGAAACTCTCCATGTCTACTTGAACAATCCGGCGGTTATATGTATGTATGTACGTATGTAGGTACGTTGAACGATAACTAAAGTATCTTTCAAAGATTCAAAGATTTAAATGTTTATTCAGTAATAAGACCTTTACAGGCACTTTTACACGTCAATAAGTATAATTTATGTAACGTGTAAAGTATATTAAAATTTAATTTCTTTTAAAGAAAAGCTACCGATACCAGCGCTTAGTAACGACCACTGCTGAGAAGAAACGCCGATAGAAACTCATTTTCACAGTATTGGTCGCCTACTCGCCAGAAGGGCTTTGTCATATATCTTTGATCGGAGCTTCACGAAATTTAGTAAACGTAGACTTAGCCAAGAGTTTTCGGGTTAAAACATGAGCCAAATCGGTCAAGGGGTTGCCTAGATATAGGGTTAGCGAGTTCACAGTTCGAAGCGAACTGCTAAGTAAACTTAGAAAGAAAGAAAATATCATTGCCATACTCTAAGTCACTAAAGTAAAGATAGTTTATTAAAACTTTGCAAGTAAGCAAAGAAATACTTTAGCTTGTGTTACCCCGGACCGGAGTCCGAGATAACGCTGTTTTTCAGCCCACTTTTTATGATAATTAGAAAGTACCATATAAGTAGTTTCGGTTTAGAATAGGACCACTCTCATCTTCTGCATGCCAATTAAAGCCTAAACACCATCTCGTGCAACAACTGCATTTCCATTGACGTCGGCAGAGTTGGGCGTTGTTAACTACTATTGTGTAGTTTGATTACAAATTACAATTACATGTAGTTAACTACAAGTAGTTGAAATTACATTAAATCTAACTACATAAATTGCAACTACTGTAGTTGTCATTTGTAATTGTAATTAAGTAGTTATAACTACAAATTACAATAAGAATTTATTACCGCGGGCGTGTGTTAAAGGTGTTATATTTCGAAATTGTAAGTGTAAGAAGTTGTAAGCAAGAAACGAAAATTTATAAGTAAGTAAATCTTTATATAAAATATGTAATTTCAAAAAGTAGTTTGTAATTGTGATTACAACTTCTTTTTGTAGTTTATAGTTCAACTACTTTTTCGATTACTTTTTGTAATTATGTAGTTGCGATTACTAACTACAAAATGTAATTGTAGTTAGTAATTAGTAGTTTAATTACATTTTGCCCAACTCTGGACGTCGGCATCTGCTGACGACAGGTGTACTTCTCATACAAAATGTATTTCCAAGGAGAGACGACGTCAGACAGATGGCCGGTTGTGAAACAACAGCCAAATATTATAATTTTCTTCTGTAAGTATTATTATTTTAGAAAATAAAAGCCAGAAGACGAAACAACTCGGCTACGGATGCAACCGCGAAGGCTCTTGGATGTAGATAAGACAAATATGAAAATTTTGAATCTGCTTCTAACTCATCACTTGTACCACAAGCAACACTAGAAAATAATGGCGCCCAATGAACGTCACAGGAGTGTTAGTGGAGGAGTCACTTGTTGGCTTTGCGGACGTGGTCAAGAAAACTTGCTTTGTTTTACTGTAATTCAATTTCCGGGTCGCTGCTCGCTGCTCGTGCACCAACCACATCCCACGGGATATATGGGAAATTTTTATTTACAGTAAACCCACTGCATTCTTCTTCTTTTAATAATAATAAATATATCAGGACAAATAACACTAATTGAGCTAGCCCCAAAGTAAGTTCGAGACTTATGTTATGGCATACTACTCGTAACTCAACGATACTATATTTTATAACAAATACATATATAGACCAAGACCCAGGACAATTTGAAAAAGGCCATTTTCCAACTTATCCTGACTACGCCACAGAGGTCTGTATCGATTTGCTCAAATTACCCTATATTTTGCCTCTCCAGTAGGTTGCCACTCTTATGCCTCTTTCCGACACCTAGAACATTTCGTATTTTGTATAGCTGGGGGGTTACTCCATTAAATAATATGTTATCCGTACGATAGTGACGTATTAACTTGACTTTTTCTATATCAAACCGAACCAGACTCTATCATCATATATTAGCGCTCAGTATTGCTTGACACTGAAACGCGAATACGCAGTAACGTCTGTCTTGCGTACCGCTTTTGGAGTAAATCTCCTGAAGTGCGATTTCTGAAACGCGGAGTCACCTAAACGTATGGTTTTTGTATGAGAAAACCAATCGTTTAGGTGACTCCGCGTTTCACGATCAGTTATCACGATTCCGTTATCACGTCGGGCACGATGGACACAAGAGAAGGTGTTGCCATGGTCTGATCGGCGTGACCAACCAAATTGGCAATGGGCTTTCGCTTTTTCAATATATCGCCACACTCGCCACTTCTTAAGCTCGTGACCACATCTGACCTTCTCAGTA
Organism: Acrobasis suavella; assembly: GCA_943193695.1. Classification (NCBI taxonomy): domain Eukaryota; kingdom Metazoa; phylum Arthropoda; class Insecta; order Lepidoptera; family Pyralidae; genus Acrobasis; species Acrobasis suavella. The sequence goes on from OW971944.1 coordinate 3,899,757, forward strand.
CGTAGTCGATTAAGGCACCTCCAAGTTGCCCAAGGTAGGTTATGACCCGGAGACAACTCTTCCGATGGAAGAACAAAGTTAGGGGAGGGGCGTATTCCTACAATATTTGGTGGGTATGAGGTATGCAGATTTATAAATATTACTATCACATCTTTATTCCTGATAGGGTACGGAGTTTTTTTGACTTTGCAACTCTAAGGAGACTGAGCAAAGGACCGCAAGTCTCAAATGCCAAAGGCCACGTTTAGCGTTATGGTGGGCAAGATGGAAAATGAATCAAAATAGTTATGGGTTGCTAGCCGCATCGCTTAACATGATCCAGATTTATGCTTTTCTTTTGTATGTATTCCCCGCTTAGGTATCGAAAATATAACTTCATTATTACTATGCGCGCGGCGACCACTTCGAAAGAAAAAAATCAGTTACATGAATCGTTTGTCCAGAGCAATAAGAATGAAATTGGCTTGCAATGGATGTCTAGGTATCTAAACGAAGAGGTGAGGAGTTCTGACGCGAGCTTAATTAAACCCTAGCGCTAACGATATATTTCTAAGATAAGATAAGGAGATATTTCTTTGAATAACTTTTCTGAGCAAGACTTTTCTGTACGTGAGTACTACAACTTATTCTGTGATTGTACATAAAAAACCACTGTAAAAAATACAAAAAACACAATCGTGTAAAAAATACAAAAAACACAAAGGCGGACTTATCCCTGTCAAGGATCTCTTCCAGTCAACCTTACAAACAGAGGAGATAATGACAAAAGTGGGGTGGAACGTTGTACAATACTAATTACACAAATTATTGCGATAAATACATATTATCTCAATTATTTGCGCTTTCGGCAAGTACGAAAAAATTAAGGTTACTTATATGGGATGACCTTGAAAACAAGATAATAAATATCCCAGGAATTTCTCCCGCCTGCAATCTCCCGCTACCCACATGCAATCTGAATCTGATTCTGATAACTTCAATACCCGGCACGTAAGTTGAACAAAAATGGCGACCGTCGGCGCGTGATTAATTGACAAAAGTGTTAAAAGAGATTTTTTTGTCTTTCTTCAAAGCCGAAACCATTTCTATCTGAAGTTCGGATAGGAATGTTATAGAAATGTGATTCTAAACGGACAAACAACGTACAACAATGACTGCCATTTTTGTTCAACCTACGTGCCGGTTATTGTACTTACATAGTATGCCGTATTATGATATAAGACCGGGCTCATATTAAATAAAGTAATAAATATATACGGACAAATTACACAGATTGAGAGTAAGTAAAGTATATGATTTTTGTAATGCACATTCTATAGGAAATTATATAAATAATGACGGGACTTTCCATATTCAATTTTAGTAGCTGAGCGCACATTTGTGTTAAAAGTTAATATTGACGACCTCCGTGGTGTAATGGACAACACGCTTGTCCGCCAATCCGGAGGTCCTGGGTTCGATCCCTAGCCAGGGCAAGTTGGAAAATAGCCTTTTTAAAGTGTCCTGGGTCTTGGGTGTTTACTGTTCTATATAAGTATGTATTTATAATAAAATATAGTATCGTCGAGTAAGTATCCCATAACAGAAGTTTACACCTACTTTGGGGCCAACTCAATCAGGGTGATTTGTGCCTACACTGAAAAAAATAAATAGCAAAACTTTTTCGGTTATTGCCTTTTTAACCATAATTTAGTTAATTGTCAACAAACTTAATTTAAAATAATGAAAGTGCTTTATTTACTAGTCACAAAACTGGTTTCGTTATTTTCAGTTCGGTTATTTAAAATCTAAGTTTTAGTTATGAATAACCTCAATAAGAACAACAAATCAGAACGGTGGCGTCTTACGGAAGTAGTTAACTTAATTTATGCTAATTCTTTGACTATTCATCACTATACTATCAAACAATTTTTATTGTTAAACACTACAGAAACATATTGCTACTAGTATGTGAATAAAGTTGATTATTTTAACACAAATGATTGAAACAAATAGCCTATTTATGCATTTACTTACAACAAAACTGCGATTCAACAAAACATATGCAATAAACAGCAAAGTAATATTTTAAAACTAGACATGACGTTATCTAGTGACAGCCTTATTTTGATTATAGGTAACCAAATTATTTAGTTTACGCGATGTCGAACTAGGAGGCGTGCGATCGACGACGACGCGTGCAAGTTCATTCCTGTTCATTTCATTTTTCCGCTTCCGCAGTCCGCTTACCGGCGCACACTGTCTCCGATTTGTTTGTTTAGTATTTTTCCAAAAGAAAAGATACTTAGGTATTCAATTATTTCATTACCGTGTCGTGAGTGTTTTTATGTATGTAAAACTACTAGTGAACTCGCGAGAGAGAACCATGGCTGAGCAGAACCCAGATCCTCTTGAAGATTACCTGCGGCAATGGGGGCTTGAAATGTACATTGCACCTTTCAAAGGTAGGTATTTCCCTAATCATTTCCTTTCATTGTTTTATGGTAAGCCACAGACGAATTCCATGCCAAGTAAAAGCAAAATTATATGAAAGCTAGCGCATGGGGTAGGTACCTACCCTCCTGCCGGACACGGTCGAGCATGGTGCCAACGCTAATACCAAAAACTAATATCTATTAAGTTAGGATGCAGGGGCAGCTATTTACTTACCTACCTTCCTATACATTATGGATCCGAGCTTGTTATAATTAAATATTTAAGCTCTCTTGTTAAATTAATATTTAAGCTCTCTTGCATGTGGCTAACCTACCTACTGATATTTTTCCAGACCAAGCCATAGATTTAGAGACACTACAAATGCTTTCTGAAAATGACTTAAAGGAGCTTGTTCCCATAATTGGCCACAGAGCAAAACTTCACACACAAGTAAAATTGTTACAATTTTTAACAGCACCCAGGGAGGAAAATATGACTTTTCAAATAGTAAGTATAACCTACCTACTTATATTAACAATGAACAGTCATTGGGTACTTGACTACATTCAAATTATATATTTTTATGCTATCAAGGAAATAAAGTAGCCACAATTACACTTAACTTACTACACTATGTATATGCACCTATAACATTTCAATTCACTAAGTACCAAGCTAACAAACAGTAAGAGAGCAGAAGTGACACTTTGTAAAATGGTTACACAAATTATGTACACTACACTAATTTGCACTGAATAAAATATTTTTCTTTCTTTCTTTCTTTCAAAATACTGTGTTCGCGTAATAAAAAAAAGTTATTTGAAATAATGTATTTATAACTTACAAATATTTTGAACAGTACTTAGTTATCATTGCATTAACAAAATAATGTTAAATGTATATCAGAAGTACCACATTTTATTTTATTTTTTTCTTTTATGTTCTTTGTTTTTTAGTATATACGTATATGTCACAATTTAATGTAAATATTGTAATACTGACTACATTGCAATAGTGCAAGTGTGGTTCTCCTGTACTCTCGTTATTTGTGTGTATTTTGCTGCTCGAACATTGAATGACTATTTGAGTACCCACATATTTTAATATGAGTTACGGGTATCTATTCTGTACTAACCTGTTAATTGATAACAAACGTGATTTATTTTACATCTTACTTCATATAAATATGCTCGCCGAACGATACTTATAATTTAATTTGACTTATTTATCTGTAAGTGATTATCTTTGTATTCTTTTGAGAAATAAAATCCTTTAGACACATTTATTTCTCAATTTTTTATGTGTTTCAAAATGATAAAAAGTGTGAAAATGTCAAAAGTGAAATATGATGTCACACTTTTATTACCCAATTGAACATTTACCTACCTTCATGTATATTAGGCAACCTATTTCCTTACCACTTCATCTGTACCTAAAGACATTAAACTAGACTTACGAACATGTTTTCTTTTTTTTAGATTTCTGAAGATCAGTACCAAACTGAGCCGAATACGTCACAATCACAAGATATTAACCTACAGTCAGTGGACGAAAGTTTAGATGATGTAAACCCTGACTCGCCATGTGTGAGTTTTATTTTGTATTTTACTAACAGGAAACCAAAGCTATTAGGATATTTATAGCAGATATTTATGAATGAGTAATATAAAAGGGCTCCCATTAAAAAAATAGTTTCTTGACAAAGTATTTAAATCTTACCGAGGTACTATTTCGTTGTTTTGTTGACAGTTGACAGTTTAGTCACTTGACGGCGGTATATTATTTCTTTATTTTTTTATTACCACGATGTCGAATTATAGGTTATTAAAAAACATTAGATTGTTATCTAAACTCTCACCCTATAAGTCTCATTCTTTAACTAATGAAACGTCACAGATTCTACTGGAACCTAAACGAATATTATCTTTACAAATAATATTTTTAATTTATAAAATAATATTTTTATTTCAGGAATTATTAAAAATTATTAATTCATGTAATGAGGGTAAATCTCTCTTACTGAGACACAAAGACAACGGGCTCTTAAATAACGCCGACCGAAGACGACTTTGTAATATAATTATTAGCAACGAGTTGCAAGGCGACCCCCAAAAAAGAATCACCAGTGCGCGGCTGTACCTCCTTGCTTATGAAATACGCAAAGTATTCAAAAAGGAAAATTCATCAGTCTACTTTATACCTTACATGAGCATCAGTCCTTTGCAAAAGGCTACTGCAAAAGGAAAGTTACTCGACTGTTACCGTCAACGCAGGAGGGAGTACATCAAGTCTGGAGTTTTTGCAGAATACTCCAAACGACGTCCATCATCAGCAACTAGCAGTGGTACAGAGTCTACTAAGGGACCTGGCCCGTCCTGCAGCAATATTCAAGACGCTATTAACCAATGGTATATAATAAACTTGTCGTAACCTAGACACGCGAGAGCGTGGCAATCCAATTTTTACAGAAAGTGGCGAGCAGTGCGCTGTGCGCTGTACACATTATTATTCGACTGTCTAAATGTAAGAAGTTATTTTTTTAAACCTTTGTATGTTTTCTTTGCATGTCTCACCACTCTCGGATAAGTCTTTGGCAGCTTATCTCTCAGATATTCTGATAGATTGACTTGATAATTTGAGGGTCAGAGACATCAGACTGTGGTGAAACAGGTTATTGAATCAAAAGTATAAAATGTATGGCTATGGATTGATTTTTCTGATAAATATAAGTTTTTGTAGCTTACATTTCTATAAGATTGTTAATATTATTATGTTTATTAATATGACTTTACAGTTGTAAGAATAAATCCAGGGACAATAAATCAATAACATTTTAAAACAACTGCATTTTATTTATCTACCATTTAATGAGCTACCACATTTACAGTCTGAGCGTTTTATAATACGATACAATATATACTTTATTTGCACACAAGGAAACAAAAACAAGACATAATAAAGAATTTAGTCTACAACAAGGCGGGCTTATTGCTAGAGAACAATTGCTTCCAAGCAACCTTAGAGAAGGAAATTCAGAACAAATCCCCCAAACCTTAGGGTAGTTTTAGCATGGCAATTAGCGGTCGTTTCCCTTTGTGGACGTTTCAGAGAAATATTTACAAAAGGACAATGACGCCAATGTCATATTAACCGCCGATTGCAGAATGCACCATTGTTTTTGTTTTTTGTGTGTGTAAGTAGCAAAACAGTTGACTAATTAACAACAAAACTTATTGCTTGTTTTAGCCGTATTTGTTTGAGTGTTTTACCTCCAGGTGCAGAAAGCTCCATTAAAGTTAAAGCTCCTTTGAATCTATTGTTGACTCTCGCAACAAAGCAGAACAGCAATAGATATAAAGAAGCTTTAACTTCAATGGAGCTTTCTGCAACTGGAAGTAAAACACTCAAACAACTTCGGCTAAAACAAGCAATTAGTTATGTTGTTAATAGTGAAACTGTTTTGTTAAAAATAACAAATCAAATTATCTAAATTAACCTATTTACAAGGCTAAAACAAGGAATTAGTTTTGTTGTTAATAGTCAAACTGTTTAATAAAAATAAACAAATCAAATAAGCCAAATTAAACTATTTTATGGCTAAAACAAGCAATTAGTTTTGTTGTAAATAGTTAAACTGTTTTGTAAAATCAACAAATCAAATAATCTAAATTAAATTATTTATAAGGTTATAAGTAAAGTAACAATCTTGTTACATAATACCGAACTAACCAAGTTAATAGCAGCAAAACGAATTGGCCAAAATGAACAAAAAACTGGCTTACTAGCTGCATATAAATAGGCCTACATATTACTAAAAGTTTAGCACAAAGTAACAAAAAAATTGGTAAAGCTGAAATAAACACCTTTGTAAGACTCAAACAGAGTAGTGTTAACATTATAACAATACAGTTTAGTTAAAACAATAACCCAACTTGATTTGGTTACGTACTACTTTAGTTTTGTAGTCACTTTTTCTATGTTATACGTAAACAAAAGTTAAGCTATGTATAATAAAAGTTTTTTTTCAGTGTATACATTAACAGCACATTAAATATTATTTATCGGCCTTCATATAATCTTAGAGAATGTATTGGATTAAATTTGCTGACAAAATTTTACCGAGTGGAAAAGGAAATTTCCTGTATTCTATCTGACACTTCCCAAAGATAAGGTATTTCATTTCACACACTGCATTTTCGAGCGCGTGTGTAAGTACCTATATGTGTACGAGGATCTAGAAAACATTACATCTTTATTTGGAATACACATAGCCTTCGACATTAATTGAGAGTTCTAGAAAACATTTCAATGTCACATATAAATAACAACAACCATCTTTATTTAGAACAATTGCTACCAATGTCAGCCTTGTCTTAACTAATTGATCTTGAGCAACACAAATTGTCCATAACCATTAAGACGATGCTAGGATAGATACCACTGAAGTGATGATATCGTGCAATAATATGATTTTTAGGGTTTCCGTATCTTAACAGAAAAAATTAACCCTTAGACCACACGCAGCGTATAATGCGGGACGCATCTTGCGTGGCGTTACGTGCCTAAATTGTGTTTCATACAATTTTCCCCACCTTTTTATACGTCCCGTATCCGTGGTCAGAATGCATTTTACTCACCACGAGCCAGTTGCGCGGGTAGAAATCCGCTATTTTACAACAAGTCAAATCAGATACTTTTTTCTAAACATCAGAACGAACATTTACTATGGGATTTGTATGAAATACAGGCAGATGACGTGATAGTTTCTTGGAGTCAAATAGCGCTCTTAATATCACTTTTTCTGCAGCAATAAATCTAAAATCACGTCAAAATAGATATGTTCAAAGACAATTGACATAATTTTGCGATATTTTATTTCCTTATTTGATCAAAATAATTTATTTTTGACATAGAAAAATACCCATTTCTTTGAACGTTGCAAGATGCGTTGCGCATAGTACGCGTGGAGACCGACCCTAATTCTGCGCTAACACCTTTAAGAGCAGCCTTCCCGTCTTACGTTTCATACAAACGCTCGTACGTAATTATGGCGTCGTAATTGATTTTTCTTGAAAACTTTCAAAGTAACAGATATCTTGTGCACTATTTCTAGGTTTCTATCGAAATAAAAAATGAATATTTGGAAAAACAAGTTCAGTATACGCCTCCAAAAATCTGCTTTTTTGCACAAATTTTACCTGAACTTCGACCGTTCATAAGTACTCATAAATTGTGAAAATAAAAAAAAATATTTCGATAGAAACCTCGCAAATGTAATTAAAAATTTTAAATAAAAACATTTATTTAACAAACTTGTAAGGCTTACTGACAAAAACGTATATTCTGGAACAAGTTTTATGAAATTTCCGCACCCTATGAATAGTTAATATTCGTTCAAGGGATAGTTAATAATAATACTAATTTCATTTAATACAGTGCAAACTGTGCCCTAAGGCGCTACCTCTCTCTTTTGGTTTGCTTTTTTTTCTAGCATTGTTCTGGATGAATAAACAAGCTTTTCGAACTATGCTCGCGTTGACGACAAAGCCGCCGGGAAGGGCCGCCTTAAGTAATGAAACCATTGTGTGCAAAATATAACTTTATTAATCCACTCTATAACATGTTAGCAATCATTTATACAACTTTGTGCAAATTAGTGTTATTCATCTACATTTTTAATAAACTTAAATTCTATCTTACGGTAATAAGTTTAAAGATCGACTACTAAGTTTGTAAACCTGATTGCGCCACGCGTAGAGATGGGCGGTGGATAAATACCAGGGACAAGAATACCAATATTATCGATATATCAATATAATTATATAAAATTCGATATATCGATACTATTTTGTATAAAATACTGGTATTATATCGATATTTTGTATAAAATACCGGTATTTTATCAAAATTTTTATCGATATATTGATATATCGATATAAAATATCGATATAATACCTGTCCCAATACCTGTCAAATAATATTCGCGTCCCTGATAAATACCCCATCTACCCACTTATATATTATTAGTCTGACATTAGAATTCTGTTCTTGAATAGATATAAGTTACCAAACATTTTTCAGGTATCGACAGGTCCACAAAGTTAATAGTCTTGCTTTTTTATAAATCACATAGGTGGGTATTTCAGTAAAGCGCGTAATAAAATCTTAAGGCGGTGTAATGTAAGGCATTGCAGACACAGTTGTACATATTTATATATATATATATTACTCTATTATATAAAAATAATCTCACATAGTAGGGTAAACATTACCATTTATATTTGCATCACATATCTATATTTGTAAATAAATAACCAAAACCAAAAGGAATATTTTTGTTAGAATTATAAATTTGTCTCATGTTAATTGTTTCCAATTTGAATGTCATTTTTTCAGGAAAAAAAAAACAATTTTTCTTCCTTTAAAAAGGGAGTCAAAACAATTTTTAGTTTTGTGGTTCAATATGTAGAATTGTTCAATATCGGAGGATAGAACACTAAACTTGGCCCAAAATTGGGCTAAACCTGAAAAAAAAAAACATCCTTACATATTATATAAGTTTAAAAACATCTGTAATAATACTTTACTGAATTAAATTAACAATAATTTTAGTAACTTTAAATTCCTTTTAACTTCTGAAAGCCAATTCCTTGGGGTTATAATATTGCTGGGATAGGTAAGATAACCAGTTTTTTTTTATCTTAGCTTCCATATTATCATCGATCTAGTAGCATTATGATCAGAGGTCGGAATTAGATAGAGTCATTTATGTACTTACACTGATTTCATGCAGCGAAATAATGAAGTGGATATCCTCAAATCCCGGAATAAATTTTAAAGAGCAGAAAAATCCCGTGATTTCTTAAATAAAAAGTTATTTACTTCGATATGATTTGATACGACTGCACGCGCGACGTTGCCAATATGTTAAAACTAATAAAAATACTAATGTAAATACTAATAAAAATTATATGTAATTACTTTGTTTTAATTCTCTTTTCTATCTCTGAGGTTTTTATGAATATTTATTTGTAATATTGTTGGCAACATGGATTGTCCATTAGAAATCCCGGTAAGACCCATGTTAATATCAACATTTCGATGCAAGTACATAAATAACTCTACCTAATTCCGCCTTCTGATTATTATGATATACACAAGCTTAATTCTTAATTTGCTCATCGTGAGTCCATTCGCCCAAATGGTATGTATACTTTATCGGGGTCCCGACAAAGACGCCGCTCATGATGTACATTCGTATAGTACGTTGTTGCGTCTACTACTACTACTATTTCGCAATAAACATTGAGCTCATTAGGTAATCTTTTATAAATTAACACTCAAAGTGAATTGGAAGATAGATATAAATTATGTATTTTTAATAAAGGAATGATTAAAAAAAAATCTTTTTATACACAAAATAGCTTGTCGGTGTACCATACACCATTTGAACAAACATACTGTACCTACTCGTAATAGACAAAACAGATATGCCTGGACCTAAACCTTATCATTATCACATAGTACAACCATCAATTATTGTACTTTCGAGTATTTTATTTCGTAAGCATAACAAAAAGTCAAAGTAGGTAAATGAAAACATAGGCACAGCCCTAATTCTGTTCACATTTACCCACTATGACAGCATTGTATAAAAAATAATTTAAACATAAAACACTTAGCACATTACAAAACCATTAAATTTTAAAATATAATAAATAGAAACTTAATTTTTACAAAATCGAATCAAAGACATAAAATCCATTATTACGTGTAAGTATAAAATATGTACGTTTATTATAAGCCGGCCATAATAAGTACTCTTTTATTATCTATCTACAAATCTATAATAACATAACATAAAAATACTAAACTAATGGCTTTTACAATGGATCATATCGTAAGATACGTAAATTGAATAGCCTAGAAGCCTACCCATTGGGCATATCCTACTGCTCAGGAGTACAAGGGAAATTCCGACGTAAATAAACATGAATAGCGTTATCAGGGTGTACCTACGAATATTTTTTACCAGTGCACCAACTAAATAAAACAACAAATGATTGTAAGGAAAACAAAGATTCTGAGTATCATAAAAACAAATGACTGTAAAAACATTAACATCAAACATACATGTATGATGAATCATTTCTCGGGAATCGGAATCTTTATTTATCAATTGTTTGTGATTTGATACTTCGAAGAATATTTACGTTATCAAAAAACACATATGTTGTTTTCGTTTTTGTAAAACACTATTGGTGTGGGTTTTCATTTGTTGGAGTGTGGTTTTACCGTACCAGATAACGCAGTGTGTGTGTGTGGAAGGGTAACCTCGGTGAACCCTTTACGGGTGTACAGGGTTTACCCAGTGTCACAGAATGATTACTAGTACTAACGTACAGAAGTCTTACTCAGAAAAGAAATTCAAAGAAATATCTACTTAATGTGGTCAGCCCTATGGTTTATTTTATCTCGCGTCAGAACTTCTCACCTCTTCGTTTACATACCTAGATATCCATTGCAAGCCAATTACATTCCTATTACTCTGGACAAACGATTCATGTAACTGAATTTTCCCCTTCGAAGAGGTCGCCGCGCTAATAGTAATAATGTAGGTATATTTTCGATACCTAAACGGGGAGTGACACAGGCCTGCCAGTGTAAAGTTCTGATGGGTGCAAGACCTCAAAGAGCCCAAACTGGCCTAAAGCGGTGCTGGTGCACATTTTTATATTCTTTATATTTTGTGGTTTAAGTGATGCACTTTCAACGCGCTGCATTGGGCACAAAGTCCTGGCAAGTTAAAGGATATAGATATGAAATTTAGATTAAAAACACGTGCTACACTAAATAAGGATATTTGAAATTTGAATCTCTGAGGTTTCAACTGAAAAAAACTACAGGTGACACTAAATTGAGAACGGCATTGATATGTTAACATTCCTACTATATCTACGGATGACACAACTCGGATGGATGAAATCACAGCAAATTGCTCTCATCTGTACATGCCGTCATGTTGGAGGTCTTCGTCATCTTGTAGAGCCCTCTACCGGAATTGAATAATATGTTATTATCGTTATCAAAGGTCATAGCGCCTATGGACGTCAGAGTAGCTACTTTAATCACGTGGGATTTATCCAAATGTTCTGCTATGATTACTTTGTAAATGCCATCTACCCACCACACGTATACAGTCCCATCCAAGTCAATAGTCATTCCTCTAAAATAGGCATTTTTTGACAGCAAAACCTTTTCTCCGTTCTTCTTTAAAAACAGTCCGTTATAAGCCAAGAATACAATTACATTGTATTTTGTAATAACAAAGTTTTTCACGCGTAAGTTTTCTTCTAAAATCTCGAATTGATCTCCTTTCTTTTCTATTATATTAGTATCATTAGACTTCGTAAAAAATAAAAAATCTTTATAAAACACAGTTCTTATTTCATCTCCTCTAGAACTGTATTGGTTTAAATTTCTATTTTTGTCCCAAGAAAATATGCCGTCACTGCCTCCTAAGTACACTATGGAATTATCCTGGTCGATGTCGAAAGTCCCGAAGTTCAGGATTGGTATGTTATTATCTGAAATGATGCCGTCCTGTTCTGAATCGTCTAGATTAACGTAGGCGACTTTATAATACTCCTTATCCTCGATGGGTGGTTCGAAGGAGTAGAATAGTATGTTTTCGGATCTGAGGACGCCCATTTTGTGGACGATGATGTGGTTCCTGAAGGTGGCGTTGAGGTCGAACACGAAGGAGACGTTGTAGCAAGTAGACTCGACTTTGAGGCAGGTGTTGCACCATTCCTGCTCATCTTGCGTCGCAGCCGACGCTATGAACACCAGGATAATTGATAGGAACATCATTGTCTCTGAAACAATTGAATTCCATTATTGATATGTAACTTGTAACAAAATATACTGAAACAGTTCAAGTGTAGTTGCAATCCATGATATTGATTTTTCTCCAAGGAACATTATGTAATTTACATACATTTTCATTGCATACATGATTCAATACATGCATACAAGTTGATCGATCGGATGATCTGACATCTTATAGGCAGCAAAGTTTTGTTGTCAGATTTCAATAATGTTCAGTTCCCTTGTGTTCAGTATCCGGGACCGACTCTACCCATAAAATGGTTTCAGTATGATCGTGGGCAAGGACTGTCCGACTGTTACCTAATATCATTGCTGCATACACATTGACTGCTAGAAATGCACCGTGTGTATCTTAACAGTTGAAAAACACACAAGCTGTGTTTTAAGAAGTCATCGTGTATAAGTAAAACGCAACAACATTCGTTGACCCTGATTAATTTCGGAATTAAGTTTTTAAGAGGGAGAAAACGTTTCCCACTTCTAAATGAAATCTGATCTCAATGATTTATAGTATGTTATATACAAAAAAAATACGAGAATCCAAAGATTTCTTTTTTTTTCAAAAGTTGCAGTAATAAAAAAATATTGCAAATTTGGAAAAATAGAAACCTATAAACCTACTTTGTTATTGTGACAATCACATACTAAAATCATTGAGATCAGATAACATTTAAGGGTGGAAAACATTTTTTTATATGAACGAGTGCGCGCTTGAAATCTAGGAAAAAAATTAAAACAAGTATAAGTAGCTTCGTGTATAACTTGTAAGAAAAACTGTGTGAACTGAAAACTGTGTAAAATACATTATATCCGTTATACCCAGATTTAAATAGAGTAATGAAATTAAATAAAATATACGTTTATTTTCTTCCACAAGATTACATAAGAACATGATTATACAGAAAAGTATACACTGATTATTAAGACAGACAGATTTCAGTTCCCTATAAATCCTGTCTTTGCGGAGGACTGGTACCACAAGTAGGTAAAATACCTGTTATACAAGTCGCCAGATCATGTTGTCGACAGAACTTTATGTAATAATATACATACATATTTTCACGCCCGTTTCCCATGGGGCGGCCAGAGACTATGGATTTCCTCTTGCTACGATCCTTGCAAACCTCTTTATCTTATAATAATTTTTATATAACCCTGCAGTCTCATTTCCTCCAGAGTTTTCTTCTTTACAAAAAAATAAACGCTGCAGTAACCCAGTTTATACACTAAAAATATAGTTTAATCCATCTAGTTGTCAAAAAAAATCACTAAAATCCAATATTTACCCACTAGCAATAATTCACAGACAGCAAATCCCATCAAAAAACCTTTATTCTCAATAAATCACTGTCACAAACCAAAAAATAATACACTCCCAAACAATGACACAACCTACTAAAACACGTAACACGTAATATTAGACGCAAAGTATCCGCATTGCGTCTATAGTAAAAAAAAAAGTTATCGCACATAAAGAATAACTATCACTGCACTAAAATTGGTTATAAAAATAGGCAGTAACTAACCTTTTTTGGCATTATCCCGTATAGGTTTCGCTGGAGCGGTATTTTTAGGTTATGGCCGAGGTACGACTGTGCGCCCGGCGCGAGGGGCGGGTAACAGATCGATAAGCTACCGAGCCTTAAATATTTAAAACCAGGTTTGTACGGTAATCAACCTGTCGTCATCGTTTGTGGGTTCTCTTAATTGATTATTTGTGTTTGATTTGAGCTTTGTATGTATTAATGATACCTATGTCTCGCTGTAATATTAAACATTTTCGATATTTTATGGATTCAAGATTAACATTGCGAAAGTCAACATGCGTTTGATCTAGACTACTTTGTATGCTGCCGCCTCCAGTAAGTTCATGAAAACAATTGCCTTGCGGCGCCCACCCCCTGCTGTTAGTCCCAGCATACCTGCCACCAACAGTCCCAGCGTACCCGCCACCAAAAGTTGATTCATACCCCTGCCGCCTGCCTATACTGCTTCATCTGTTGTAACTAAAATTTGTAGGTGTGTCACCCGGCGTATATGTGTGATTTACTCGGAAAGTATAGGGTCAATTTTAATGCGGTTTTCATTGTCATTTAGTCGATTGTCTCAGGAAGGTTTACGTGTCTAAAACATAGCCGTGTACACTGAGGATTGGCCACTAATATTATGACAAAAAACATCAAAGTTTATCCTCGTGAAAAACTGTATACAATATGTAACAAAAACCCTGTCCGATCCTTGTAGGTGCAACACAGACCGTCAATATGAACAACTATTCCTATGGGACCAAAGCAAGAAACTCGAAAAAAAATCGTCATTTTCATACAAAAGTTTTCGGCTGGCCCGGCAATTGGTATGAAATTGTCGATTTTTTCTTCGGGTTTCAAGCATTGGTCCCATAGGAAAAGTTGTTCATATTGACGGTCTGAGTTGCTCTTACAAGGCTCAGACATGGTTTCTTTTACATATTGTAGAGGTATATTTACTACTGAAGATTTCGTAGAGAACCTTGTTTACCTAAATAGAACAGCTGATTCATCAGCTCAATAGAGGTTAATCAACTAATTGGTCCCGATTCCCACACTCAATTTACTTAACTGCCAACAAAATAGTAGCAAATGCTTCAAATAGATGATTTTCAGAATTAGCTTGAAATACAGCCGCATTTTCACTTGGCCTTCAAACATTTATCTAGGCAGGGTTTTTAGGTCAGATTCTTCCATGCTAGCAAAAAACAATACTTTGAATGTGGCTGCTGGTTGCTGCTTCCCTTCCCTTGCAGAAAGCAGATCGAGGGAATGGGCGAACATCTAAAGAATATGTCGAGATATTGTTACGTAAAAAAGAAAAGTATAAGATGTGCAATCAGCTTATTAAATCAAGAGAGGTCGGATTTTGTTTTTCTTATTTCGGCACATGTTTTTCAAAAGGGTGGGTTATTTACATTTTTCTGATATTTTATCAAAGCTCACAACTTCAAATTATTTTATTCAAAAATCTTTATCGGGAGGTACTGGTCAGTTCGGCTTCGCTTTTTTGACTACTTAATATTTTTTATTACGCAATTTATGTTTGTTTACTTGTTCGCATGCATTACATGTTATAATGTGTCAACATTGTATTATAATAAATAAATATTAGGGACAAATAACACTGATTGAGCTAGCCCCAAAGTAAGTTCGAGACTTGTGTTATGGGATACTAACTCAACGTATATATGTATCTATATATGTACTTGTTATAAAATATAGTATATATTTTATAACAAGTGCATATATAGATAAACATCCAAGACCCAGGACAATTTGAAAAATACCATTTTCCAACTTGCCCTGACCGGGGATCGAACCCGGGTCCTCTGGGTTGCGTAGCATGTTGACCACTACGCCACGGAGGTCGTCAAATGTATTAGGTATACGTACTCCACGGAGGTATTCTATTATAAGTACTTATTAATTAAAAGACAATAATAATAATAACATGACAAAGCCTTTCTAGCGAGTAGGCGACCAATACTGTTAAAATGAGTTTCTTTCGGCGTTTCTTCTTAGCAGTGGTCGTTACAAAGCGCTGGTATCGGTAACTTTTCTTTAAAAGTAAATTATATTTTAATATACTTTACACGTAACGTAAATTATACTTATTGACGTGTAAAAGTGCCTGTAAAGGTCTAATTACTGAATAAACATTTGAATCTTTGAATCTTTAAAGGTAGATAAGTTTATCGTATTTAAGATTTCTTTTTCTTTGGGTATTTTTTATGCTTGGACTACAATCTTAGCCTTTTTCTTTGATAATAACTAAAAGTGCCAAAATTTAAACCCCAAAATTATCAAATAAAAAAAAGTGTAAGTTTACCTGACTGCGCCTGAAAAAGGGTTGTGGTTTTTCTGCAGAATACAGTTTGTATGTAAGCAATATACATACATACAAACATACAACGTGTTACGGAAAGTGGGTGTCAATCCGAAAGGGAGTAAACATACTAATCAATGTGAACAACTTTTACTATGAGACCATCCCTGAAATCATTAAAAAAATCTACACCTCCATACATTTTGGCACAGTAAGTATAAAATTTTGTATGGAGGTGAAGATTTCTTTTTACGACTATAGGGATGGTCCCATAGTTAAAGTTGTTAATATTAAATGGTACCTCTGTTTACTCCCTCTTCAGTTGATACCCTCTTGCCGTTTAACGTTGTATATGGCACGCTCTGCAGCCAAAACAACTTGATGGATTTTAGCTTGAGTTGTCATTTTATGCGTTTTATTCATCTTAATTGTCAAGTGACTGGACATATTAAAAATTAAAAAAAAAACTGGCATTTTATCTTTTCTGTTCATTTAAGAGTAAATTTTTTTTTCAAACAATCGAGTTTTTTTATTTTCATAATTTACTTGTATTCAAAATGCAATACCTACTAAAGTACTTAAACAAAATAAAAAAGAAACTCATAAACAAACCTTTGAAAACACAATATTCTTGTTCATTTCCTCACCGGTTCCCAAATATGCACATTATTGGCCATAAACTCAGTTTAAAACAGTTGCAAGCACTCGGAAATAGCGATGTGTACGCTCGTGTTGGACACCGTCGGACAATGTGTGGCGTCGCGGCGTATTACTGTTAAATACCAAATAACTACTATAATGGGTATTGGACGACAACGAAACTGTGGAGTCGGTATGATGCTAAAAATAGTCTTTTATTGCCAAATTAGGGCTCTTACAGAAGACCTAAATGCTTTCTGGCTTTCATGGTTACGTGGAAAATGCGATGTGTACGCTTGTGTTGGACACCGGCGGACAATGTGTGGCGTCACGGTGTATAACAGTTAAATACCAAATTAGCACAATATGGGTATTGGAGGACAACAAAACTGTGGAGTCGGTATGGTACTAGAAATAGGCTTTTATTGTCAAATTAGGGCTCTCCCAGCTATTTAAAATAAATTTTTTTTTTGGCTTATGTGGTTACGTGGAAAATGCGATGTGTACGCTTGTATGACACCGTCGGAAAATTTGTAGCGTGGCGGCATATAACAGTTAAATACCAAATTACCACTATGGCTATTGGAGGACAACGAAACTGTGGAGCCGGTGTCTGAATTTTTAAAACAAAAAACTGACCTATTAAGACCAGTGAGTTTTAGGTCATAGAAAGTCTAAATACGCAACAATTTTCTATTTAATGACATATTCTACAGTTATCTTGGTTAAAAACCAAACAAAAACATTTATATGGGACAATTTGGAAAACAAACCCGTAATAAATCGAACCACAGGCCACACCCGTAGAAAATAGATCATTATAGTATAATGAAACTCAAATAACAACCAAAAATCCTTGAAAAATTCAGACATTTCCATACACTGCACACTTTTGTATGGAAATGCCGAAAATGATTTTATGTATTTTGGCTATTTTATCAATTTCATTATACCATAGTAATCTAATATAGCCTGAAATTCGATATATTACAGGTATATCCCTTCCACGTTTTATATCCTTTTTAAACTAAAAAACAATTTCAAATACTTACCACAGGTTGTGTGGAAATGGCGATGTGTACGCTCGTATACATCGTCGGACAGTGTATGTTGTCGCAACGTATAACAGTATAATACCAAATTACTACTATGCATATTGGAAAACATGGAAACTGTAGAGTCAACATTTTTGACGATCTCCGTGGCGATCTGGCTAGTCCTTCACTGCACTTTATGATGGAAAATAGCTTTTTTGTGGCGTCGTGGCGTATCACAGTTAAACACTAAAATTATGTGTAATGGAAGACAAGGAAACTGTGGAGTACTCGTGATCAATCTCTCACTGTCCTTACTTTAATGACACACAAACAGATAGCCAAACAAACGTTACGCTGCTTATAAATGAATCCCACTAGCAGCTATTCTCTCTGTCCGTTTTAGTATTTTATCGAATTGCTTATTTAGCTCAATTACTAGTATCTAGTGACGTCTTTTACACTAGTTTGCAGGTTTCTTTACAATGTTTTTTTCACTAGAAGCAAGTTGAGGATGATGAAAATGACCTGAAGTAAGATTTGACTACAAACAGAGTTACAAGTCGGACCAGTCGGAGATCGAATCTGGGGTCAAAGTCAAAGTCAAGAATTTTCGAAGTCAATTTTTTTTATTCTATGTTGATCCTACATAGAATAAAAAAAATTATCTCTTATTGAAGGTAATTTTTTTAAATATTATTAAGTGCAAAAGCTAATCATTTTTCAAAACTAAAAACCGACTTCACCCCCAAACTACACAACCAATTTTGATAAAATTTATATGGAACCACCTGTAAAGTATACCCTTTCAAACAAAAAAGAATTTTCCAAATCGGTTCAGGCGTCTTCGAATAATCGGTGAACATACATAAAAAAAACATAAAAGATCGCGACGAATTGATAACCTCCTCCTTTTTTGGAAGTCGGTTAAAAACTACTAGCGTTTCGGAACGACCACTGCTGGGAAGATTACGCCGAAAGAAACCCAGTTCAGTATTGGTCCCTACCCAGCCTGATGGGGTTTGTGGTTATAGGTTGCGTTGAGCATACCTCTAAACCATCTCTTCCAATGACGAACAACCCCTCTATGTCTTTTTGTTTCAGCACCCACCGATCCAGCGTGTGAATACGAATAAAGGAGCAAGCTACAATAACACTCATTGTCCACACGTTAATGACACGCCGGACATGCGTTTCGTCTGTTTTACTTGTTTTCCCCTCATTTACATCAAAATGGACATTGTTGGTGATCGAAAAGAGATTCGGGATTTCTATAAACAAATGACTTACTGCTGTGACGTGTGTATTTGTTATTAATTTTACTGACTACGGCAAAGCTATGAGGAAGGGTAATGATTTTAGCAATCTATGTTTGTAACTATCTAATTTTGTAGATATCTATGTGTCTAGACATCTAAACCGCTTATCCAATTTTGAGAAATGAGATCATAATCGATCGTCATTATTGTAATTATTTTACACGTTAAAAGCTTTAAGCTTAAACACTGTATATTTTTAGCCGAGAAGATATATCTTAGCCTTATTAACATTAACCAAATTAATGAAGAGAAAATGTTACATTAAATTAGGTGAGGTTTAATCTTTATATCTCGGAGAAAGTAAACTAGATAATGAATGGTAACCCTTAATGTGTGGCCATGAAAACAGCGAGTCTAAGTTTATTTTCTTTTCTTAATTTTGGCGCTCAAACTTCGTCGAACGAAGCTTATTTTGCCAGTGTCTAAAAAAAAATGACGCCACTTCAATGGTAAATATCCATGTTTCAATTAAACCATTTGCTTTAAGGGAATTTTTTTGTTTTCAAAGCTAATTGAGTTACGGACGCGGCGCCTAAAGACACCACAGTCCGAAAACTCACTACTGCAAAACAACTCACTACAGCTGTACATAAATTTCCACTTCGTATAACAATAATGTATTAATACGTTAAGGTTAAGATGTTTGCCTCCCTTTTTAGAAAAAACCTCACAATCGCTCCATATAAATGTTATATAATTGAATGCTCTAACGGCATCAACTACTAAAAAAATTATTATTGCTTTTGTTTTTGTAAATCATCATAAAATGCCTAGACGACGGACACTGAAAAATCAAGCTGAAAGACGTCGAAGTAAGTCAGTCCGTAGTCATGAAAAAATAAATATTTTTTAATTAAAGTGATAATTATTATCATACTAATTTAGTGCGAATTATTCGCACGGGTACCGCTAGTTTAATATATTGTTCATGAGCATGCACATTTATAACTCCAAACTACTCCAGTTTCACATTATAAAACCACTGAAACAATAAATTAAAATTAATTTAAATAGCTCCCTTTGCCCTGCCGTGGGAGAGATAGGCTGAAAATAGAAATAACATACAAAATATTCTAAAGTTTTTGCGATGAATTTCGTTTTCGCATGTAAATGTCGTCAACAAGGAATTACACGTTTAAAGTGATAAGCTAGGTACACACCGCGGGCCAAATAAACACATCTATGAAAAAACACGAAACCTAATACGGTCGTTTGCGTTTGGTGGCCCAGTGTGTACAAAGAAAGACAACAAGCAAACAACGCAAATAATTTTTAACCGACTTCAAAACCTGAGAAGGTTACCACCAATTCGACGTGTTACACATTTTTTGAGTATGTTACTTATACCTTTTTTGTTACTTGTTTATGTTTGTACTTGTGTATGTTACATATAGACTTTATAACCACCAATTTTTGGAGCAAGATCAGTCCATGATACTAAACTTTCCATAAAAACAATTAAAGAAAATCGAGAAACATATTCGCCTTTCCCTTAACAATCAGCGGTTAGCCAGACTGATTTTGTATGGAAGGTTAGCCAGACTAATTTTGTATCATTTTTTATAACGTTTCGTTATAGAAAGTGGCTCAGTATCATACTTATTGTCCTGCCCAAAAAGCCCCACTTCCTGCACATTGCAGGACCTTAATGAAACAAATGCCCGGGGAGTCGCCGCGACTAAACACTGGTCAAATTTATTATAGCCTTTTGACTTGAGAAGAAGAAGTATCATGGATTAAACTTTTTCCATAAATTTAGCTGGTGGTTAAAAAGTCACCCTGTATCATCATCATCATCATTTCAAATATATACTATTTATATACCCTGTATAGGTACGTCGACTACTCACACTTCCAAGGGTAAAACTCAGAAAATGGTAGGCTTACTAACTTACTAACAGGGCACTGTACTCCTAATAAACATTTATTCGTTATAGGTTACATGTGGTAGAGCCACGCTACCGGCAAAACTCTGTTTTGCTAGTAGCATGAATGGGCCGGCTCGTCCGGGGAAGTACCACACTCACAGAAAATCGACGTCTGAGTAGTAGCGTCACCACTTCCATGCTTCGTCTGGTGAGTGAGAGAGCTGGAAGCCCCTCCCCTCCCCTCCCCCTCCTCCTACATCTTCCTGAAAGGCCGGCAACGCTTCTGTTACACCCTGGTGTTGTTGTGGCAGTTGTCCATGGGCAGCGGTGATCACTTACCAACAAGTGACCCGCTTGTTCGTTTGCCGCCCTATGACATAAAAAAGGTATAACCGACAGCCCTCAATGCAGAGGCTGTATGGAAACGGAAGAAACAGCATCAACACGAGAGGACCTGTTACCTCCAAGTACGCTGACGGAGGCCTGCAGTTCACCCTCTGCACTGCTCCGCTTCTTCGACGAGCTGAGCTGGCTCGAATGAAACAACAATTTTCAGTCCACAAAGGGGAGACACAGAAGAATGTCGCTGCCCCCTTCACGTGCAAGGGGCTTAAGACGAAGTGGTAGCTAAAGTGGCGTCCTCATTTGAAATAAATTGTTTAAAACTTAAATATGGTGATAGCTGTTTTCCGCCATTCGCCATAAAGTGGCCACTTTTGGCGAAAATTAAGTTTTAAAACTAGTCGGACTACCAATATTACTTTCAAAGGTTATTCATAAAATAGTTTAAAGGTCTTTCTAGATATTGATACATATAAAATTTTTAATTATCACCATATTTAGTTTTAAACAATTTATTTCAAATGAGGCCACTTTAGCTACCACTTCGTCTTAAAAGAACAGCCTAGAAGCGGGAAAATGCCCACGGAACTAGGTAAACCCTGTATAGGCACTACTTTTATACAATCATTTTTAAACAAAGTACTCGTAACTTTATAATTCTATTCTGTACTAGATTTTCCGCTAGCTTCGAAGGCTGAACTTTATAAACAGAAGCGGTGTCGCCTCCCTCGCTGAGCCATTTAACTCTCTTTTGATGTACGCGCCCTACTTTCTCAGTTTTTTGCATTTTTCAACGCTATCCGCGAAGCAGCTGTATTATAACGGATTATGTTGTTTGATTTAATATCAAAGGCCAAATGTTTGACAACCTCCGTAGCGTATTGGTAAACACGCTAGTCCGCCAATCCGGAAGTTCTGGGTTCGATCCCCAGCCAGGGCAAGGCCTTTTTCAAATTATCCTGTGTCTTGCGTGTTTATATGTGTATTTATCATGAAATATAGTAAGCTTACTTTGGGGCTAGCTCAATCTGTGTGATTGGTCCCTATTTATTATTATTTATTAAAGGCGAGTCAATTTACTGTTGGCAGTCCTATAAACGCATTACTTACGTACTCGTACATTCTGGTCTGCGAGAAAAGAAAAGCTTAGCATGTTCCAGCTACTTCTCTTATCGCACAGACCGTAAAAACCAATCAATGGGAGTAAAAAAAAGGATATTTGTATCACTTGATAATTGTCAATTTCAATTTAGAAAATAAAATAATTTGAAATTGGACCAGGCCCAAGCCAGGCGTGTTTGTCTTCAGATAATGCGGTAGGAATGAAAATTTTAAAAACGCCTGAATTTTTTTCTAGTGTTTGGTTTACTTTTCTATTTATCGTGTATAAATATCAGATGTTTTGGTCGATTTCGTTCACTAATCAGCGTAACGCCGCCATTTCATTTGCCCATCTCGTCTAACGTGTAAAAAAGATAATATCATATGACAGTTGACAACTTAACTGCCATTGCGGGAAATAGGAACACTTCTTGACAACTGTGACAGTTAAATGACAGCTAAGCACTCAACTGTCATATGACAGTGGGAGATAGGCTGTCAACTGACATGAAATTATTTTTTATACTACAGATGAGAAAAGGCAAAAGAAATAGCGGCGTTAAGATGAATGGTGTATAAAAAATATTTTTATTTTTTATAATTTATTGACCTGACCAAAAAATCTGATATTTAATCACGACAAATTGGAATGCTATTCCTAACACTAGAAAAAGTTTCAGGCGTTTTTAAAATTTTCATCACTTCCCCATTATGGTCCCCGTCATTTGTCAGTAATAAAAATATGTGACTTAAAAAAAGGCTTCTCACAAAGTACTTTCTTTACATAAGCTTTAAATTTTCTATCTGGCATATCAAGGAGCGATTATGGCAAACTTATTATAAGGCTTGAATTGGCAAAAATCCAAATGCGGTTGGTAACTGATTTCCTTTCTCTACCTTCACGCCCAGCATCACGCCCTGTCTACCCTGTTATGGATGAAGATGTGATACCAGGCCTGTCTCACTCCGCGTGTAAGTATCGAAAATATAAGTACGCATTGCGACCGCTTCAAAGGGGGAAATTCAACAGGGACGACTCGCTAACAAGCAGTGAGCAGTGACGCACGCGCGGTACGTTAATCTGTGTTCACCACTTCGTCGTCATGGAAAGAAAAAAAAAGCACAAAAAAATGTGTATTAGTACTCGTTAGACTTCTGTACGTGAGTACTAGTACTTATTCTGTGGTGATACTCTTCAGATTACTACTTTTAGATTTTCTCACACTTGTGAGAAAATCTAAAAGTAGTAATCTGAAGTACAGTGGGCCAACGAGATACCTGGGCCGGTGCTTTACCTATATATCTTGAATTTTCTCTTAAACTCCAAAAAATGTTGAAAGACTTCATTAAACATTTCTGAATAGACATTTTCATGTTAATATTATTTTGAGTATAAGAGAAAATTCAAGATATAGGTAGAGGGCCGGCCCAGGTATCTCAATGGACCACTGTACCTACGACGTACGAAAACTAAAGAATTAAGGATCCGAGTTCAAATTACTACCACTCATATTTTTAAAGTCGTTAACTTTCAAGCTTCTGATATACATATCCTTTTACTTAGTGAGAAAACCTCGAGAAATAGTATATTTTGGTTGCAACTGCGATGGATGTAGACCATTTGTCATCGGACTAAGGGCCTGATTGCGGAAATGGCCTAGTCGGCGCGTGTGGGCAGTGGGCGTACTCAGTACTCTAAACTCTTTACTATAAATGTTTTGAATGACTGCGGGCAGTACGATAACTAAAGAGGTTTTTTTTAGTTATCGTAAAATTATTACTGATCTCAAAGGCCTATTATTCTGTAGATGAATTCTTAAACGACAAGTTCAGTAAATAAATTAATTTGTAGCGTGTGTTACCTACCTCAATCTCACGTCCACGGAAAAAATAAATTAAGTAGGTATAAAATATTTGAATAACGTGTATATATTGTTTCTTGTTTGTTTTTGCTACGCCCAAACTGGGTACATGTTGATCTGCATAATATAATGTTAACTTTTTGCTTACATGTTGCGAATAAATGACTTATGACTTATGTTTACTCACTAAGCGCTTATATAAGTAAATCAGCGACAAACTAATGTTGATGATTATGTCAGACCTAGTTTTTTTAGGAATCCGTAAAAAAAACGGGATCCTTATGTCTCGGGATCTCTCGTGCGTCTGTCTGTCCGTCCGACTGCAACAGCCAACTTGCTCCGAATCTACTGGACCAAATTAGATGGAATTTGAAAATATAAAAAAAAAATTATTTCCTTTTTTTTCTGTAATGCAAGTAAGTACAAGCAATGAACTAAATTTGTATTTTTTCAAAATTTTAGGCTCAATAGTTTCGGATATCATGGTCAATTTACGTCTTCTTTCATAAATAAAATTATCCAAACTATTTATTTTACAATAATAAGGAAAATATATTTGAGATCCTCATAACCAACATTTGATATATGATATGTATGACACAGTAAGGTTTGCAAAACTTTTTCTATTAATTTCCTAATTTGTACCTCGAAAATGACCTTAATTTTAAAAATAGTAGATTGTGCTACATGGGGACAAGGTGATATTTTGGAGACGAGAGTAAACGTTTTATCATTGATCGTATCCATTTGAACGTAAATCTAATTTTGCTCCAAGACCTCTTGGTTTAGTATTTCATACAAACCCTACAGAAAATGTTTGTTTTGACGATGATTTGATTTGACCAGTTTTTGGCGGGAAGTCAATGGGTTCAGTTGGAGTTTGCTTTAAATATATAATATGAAATTGGTGTAATTTGGTGTTAAAATACTCATGTTCATGGACAATATATACATTTTTTTAAGTGGACGGTCATAGTCCGGCTGTTATGTAGTGATATTTATTTGCGGACTGTGGTAGGCGTCTTTAGGCGCCGTTCACCACTTCATCAAATAAGTAAATAAATATATAGGGACAAATAACACTGATTGAGCTTACACCAAAGTAAGTTCAAAACTTGTGTTATGGGATACTAACTCAACGATACTATATTTTATAACAAATACATATATAGATAAACATCCAAGACCCAGGACAATTTGAAAAAGACCATTTTCCAACTTGCCCTAACCGGGGATCGAACCTCTGGGTGGCGGACTAGCATGGTGACCACTACGCCACGGAGGTCGTCATCAGTTATGAAAACCAGTGGATTCGTATAGATTTGTCGCCAGAAGCTTCCTTCATCATCATCATTTCAGCCGCATAACATCCACTGCTGGACATAGGCCTCTCCCAAGGATTTCCAAAACGACCGATCAAGAGCGGCCTGCATCCAGCGCTTTCCAGCGACCTTGGTCAGATCGTCTGACCACCTTGTGGGTGGGAGACCTACGCTTCGCTTGCCAGTACGCGGTCGCCATTCGAGAACCTTTTTGGCCCATCGGCCATCGGTTCTTCGCGCTATGTGAAGCTCCCTTAAAGCAATCAAAGGACCTGCACCACTTTGATTGTATAGTTAGAGTAAAGGTAAGGAATAAAGAAGTAAAAAATAAACATTGGCTCTAAAACTACTATTACTACTACGGCGGGTAGATGATAAATCATGAACTATGCATGCAAATACGAACCTACTTAAGAACTTACAAACCATGTAATAAAATTGTAAATTGACACTACACTGTATACTGTTAAACGTGAAATAAAGTTGAAGTTATTGGCTCTCAAAGACTAGTATTCAGAGCCGTAAAATAATATTAAAAAATCTGATTTTACTTGTTACAAATAGTTACAAACTAGCAGATTAGGTAAACAAGAGCAATCCTGTGGGGTGGGAAAACCGAGATATACAATCTGAGGCAAGCCGGCGATGGATGTAGTCCATTTGTCATTGTGCTAAGGGCAATGCGGAAATGGCCGCGTCAGAACACTGGTTTAGCATAAATTAAGCTATTCATGGGATGAGGTCGCGTGACTGTCAGTTTAGATTCCATTTAATAATGATTGCTTTCCATCGCTTCAACCATATTTTTTTACCTATACTTCATACTCACCTTCTTATCACGTCTTTATCCGTTACGTGAGGAGCTCGGTGGCCCGGCAGGAGTGCGCATTACTAGCGCTTTCGCAAGTAAAGCGATACCGGGCGTGGTCCGCACTTGGATTAGTGACCACAATTGGCATGAATATTTCTCGAGCTCCTTCGTGCTTCGGAAGGCACGTATAAGCCGTTGGTCCCGGCTGTCATCATTGTATGGCAGTCGTCAAGCTATGTCAGATGCCTTTAGGCAGCTTTAAAAATCTGACACTAATGTTGGCCACTTACACACACGAAAAGTAAAAGCAAAAAAAAAGCATCCGTTACTCAAAGACCCTTTCGGCGAGTTAGTAGAAAAGGGAAATAAAATAGTAGGTACCTACTTAAGAGTCCCTTTACCCTAGAGTTTTTCATACAAACGTAGTCTAGCTTTTATTTTAAAATTAATAGCGAGATTGCAGGTTTCTAGGCATATAACTATTCGACAATCAAATGTGAACTTGAAAGAAAATAGAAGAGTGTACAGTTTTCCATACTGATGGTAAGTTCATATTTTGACTGTGAAGACTAGTTTTATGCCTTAATACTTACATGCAATATCTTTAAAATTACATAATTTCGCCAATTTCTGACATGCCGTTCCAAAATAAAAGCTAGACTATGTTTGTATGCGAAAGTCTGATTCAGTCTATGGTAACCCCTTACCCTAGACCACCACCACCAAATGACATACTCGTAATACAAATATCATCAAAGTTAGAACTACATAAATATAAGGTCCACCTTACCCCATGTCTGTTAAATTATACAATGTCCTTTTTAATTAAGTAAAAATATTTTAAGAGGTGATTCAGTCCATCATTTTGAACAACTTTTCCCAATAAATATATATCGAAATACGAAATTTTTTCTTGCATTTTTCATAGTAACGATATCACGTGACTACTTCAATCTGTATGAGAACCTAAATATTTTTTTTCGTATTTCGATATATATTTATTGGGCAAAGTTGTTCAAAATGATGGACTGAATAACCCCTTAAAATATTTGTACTTAATTAAAAAGGACATTGTATAATCAATTGCCCAAGAACATAAAAGACGAAGAGAATTACAAAACATTTTTAAAATTATTAAAATCCCATCTGTTAAAAAAATCATATTATTCTGTCGCCGAATTACCTGCAGGATAAGATAAAATAAAATAGAGAATGTCTACCTCCCTCTCGTTCCATTGCAATGCCTGACTGCATGTGATGTTTTTTGTATAGAATAAATAGATCATGTGCAATGCAATGTAATTATTAAATTAATTAATTAATTAATCAGACTTATAGATTGCTAGACACACTAGACATATCGCCGATTGACATGGTTTCTCAAAATGTTCGCCCATTCCCGCAGTCGATTTTTACAATCTGCACGGGAAAATAAGCAGCTGATATCTAAGTTTTTGTTGCTCCTTATCAATGCCAGTCAAACATGGAAGATATATTTCTATGTTTTTGCGTACAGTACCACATCTTTTATAGTTTTCTTTACTCAAAGGTTGGCTGGAAGAAATCGCTTTAGTGATAAGCCCGCTTTTGTACCTACTAGATTTTAAATGTACTTTTGATTATTGTCGCACTTAGTTGGTGCAATAAAGAAATTTTATCTTATCTTACAATCAGGCTTTAAAAAAAGGAGTCATAATTTCTCATACTAATTGTATGAGAAATTACTGTAGTAAGTAGTTAAGTGTAATTGAATTCTGTTATCTGTTGTGTTCTTCTGTATATTGTACCCACTCTCTACCTTGTGTTGTAAATTGTCCTCATATTTCAAGGTTGACTGGAAGAGATCCTCATCTGGGATAAGTCCTCCTTTGTACTGTTCTCTCCTGTATTTTTGTCCTGTGATAAAAGATTTTACAAACAAACATATTATATGACTCAATTTTTGAAGCCTACCGTACAATAAATACCAGATCTTGTCTTAATCCCAGGCAGACAGAACATTTCTGGTCTTGCAGCTCTAAGCAGACAGACCCGGCAGGCAGTTTATATGAATCGTTTGTCCAGAGTAATAGGATGAAATTGGCTTGCAATCGATGTCTAGGTATCTAAACGAAGAGGTGCTGAATTCTGACGCGAACTAAATTAAACCATAACGCTAATGCCATTGAGTAGATATTTCTTTGAATTTATTTTCTGAGTGAGACTTCTGCACGTGAGTACTAGTACTCATGCTGTGGCCCGGGTCGCAAGACCCGACTTTTTGCAAGTTTGAATAATACGGAAAACCAGCTCGCAAGTCAAACGGAAGTGTCAAGGAAACGAATGAGTATCATTAGAGCGACACGATAAGTCCTCGGCCGGATTGACTCCTCACCCGGCTCGTGGCGATTGGACACTTGCACGATTCGGGAACAAATGTTCCAAGTAACGAGAAACGAGCGATCCAATTTAACTAAGAAATCATCAGTTTGATTGCTACGGGCCGAAAACAATCCCATCCCCAGTTAGGGCCGTAACAGACGCGGCGCAAGTTGCGCCGCGTAACAGCTAGTGATGGGCGATGCATAAATACTTAATCAACCCATTTGAGTATTTACTCAGTAGATTGAGTAAATACCCGATAAATATCCTTATTAATCCATTTGGTGAGTAGATTGATTTATATGAATTGCGACTCATATTTATATGCATAATCATTATTTCATGTTTTCGTGTCAATTTTGAAACTTAAATCTAGTATACACTTGCAATTCTTGTCGGAAAGTGTATGCGTACGCCATAATATGCTTAAAATGTAGATAAACGTTATATGCAACGCTAAATTATATGAAAATACCATACTAGTCATACACTGAAAGTATACTTCTTTGACTAATTATAATTTTTTGGTGGATAGTGTGCATAGACTTAATTTTACGTAAAAATAAGTAAACAGACATCAAATGCGATTTCAATACATGAGCACGCTTTATTTACTAAAGCTAATCGAGCTGCTGTGCGGCAGCGCACGCGTGACGCGTGCCACCATTCTACATCGGCAGTGCGGGCGATCACGCGACGCGCGTAATTTAATATTAGTTATTTATGCAACTGTAGTATAATAAGGGGTATTAAAACACGCATGTGGGTTTATCACACGAGGCGAAGCAGAGTGTGATAATAGTATCACATGAGTGTTTATATACCTAATTATTACAGTTGCATACAAAACTTTATCAACACCCATGATATGAATGTATAAAAGGTTCTAAATCCACAGGGTGTTGTACAGTGTTAAGAACTCTATCTAAATTCCTGGTAAGTTTACTTGCTGAGTATCTAATACAAACTAACTATGTATGTATAGGTAATATTGAATTATTTTATTATAATAATTGTTTAAATTTTGGATCGTACAATTATTCGAATGCAAATTATTTTTGTTCTATATTAGTAAATATCGAACAAAAATGGCGGGATACGACGTGAATTCGAATAACCTATAAGTTCCTTTTTTAAAGTACGGAGCTGTGGTAGTAAACAGCGCGTACATGACAAAGTTCTTTTTTGAAATTCATAATGAATGTAGCTTTTTGATGAGTAAGGGATCGAGTTTGCGTTATATAATGAAATTTACTCGTTTGGGTGATATAATGGTTACTATGACACTGAGTGTTTTAATGTTGGCAATAAGCTAACTGTTTCAGAAACTTTTATAGACGATTTATAGCATGGGTGTAGATAAACTATATTATAAGCCGTTTTTAGTGAATATAAAATCGTTCTTAACAGAGGTGTCTGAGGGAGTAAATTTAAACCAAACCCCTTGACTTTCCACCAAAGACTTCAAGAGACCAGCCCCCGTAGCATGGCACCATAGATAACCCATAGATAAAGTTTATATCGCGCGATAGACTAAACTGTTTTTGTCAATATTACTTACGGCGAAAATGCTTAAGGAGCTCGATGGTCAGGCGGGAGTGCTAATTACTAGCGCTTCCGCAAGTAAAGCGACACCAGGATATTGCATGGTTGACCGACCACATGTTGTATATATAAAATTCGAGCTCCTCTGCGCTTTTGAAGGCACGTTGGTCCCGGCTGTCATCATTGTATGGCAGTCGTCAAGTCGTTAAGCTATGTCAAATGCATTTAGGTATCCTGAAAAACGGACACCAGTGTTGGCCACTTCCACACACGAAAAGCTAACAAACAGCGAAATAACGATAACGAGAGTATTGAGTTTCAAGCATAAATTAAAAGAAAGCTTTATTCGGCAATCAAAGCCATTACAACTTTCGTATATCTACAATAAAAACAATTACGAATTGCCGAAAGGGCGACCAGCTCAGCTATGTGCCGGTGGTGGTTTGCTACAGCGAGAGTTTTCGGCTGGAGCCTTTTAATTAGATGCTGTAAGTCGCTAGCAGCTTATAATTTAAGCCACAGCGCGGTCCAGTGATCCATATACCGGAGGACTGATAGATCCAATTACTGCGACGGAATTAAACCGCACGTCAGCGTCACGCGGACTTAATTCGAAGTGCGTGTCGACTACAATGTTTTTGTTTATTGTCTTCAACGGGTTCTCTACGCCCTTCAGAAACTCTAACGCAATTTTGTCCTTTCCTTCATCAATTCCAAGCGCATTG
Source organism: Acrobasis suavella (assembly GCA_943193695.1). Classification (NCBI taxonomy): domain Eukaryota; kingdom Metazoa; phylum Arthropoda; class Insecta; order Lepidoptera; family Pyralidae; genus Acrobasis; species Acrobasis suavella. Next base: position 3,930,847 of record OW971944.1, read on the forward strand.
TTGCATCCTCAGCCACAAAATTATCCCTCAGCCAGAGAATTATTCCTCAGCTGTGCTGCTTCACACGTGGGTGCGCTTTCCTACTTTTTCTTCTCCAAATATGCATTGCATTGACATGCAATGATACAGGATCCTGGCAGGGTCGCCGTAAAAACAGTTAGTTTAGTACTGCGCCCTTGTTTCAATTTTTCCTCCACCCAAAGGTTGGCTGGAAGAGATTACATTTATAGCGATAAGTCCGCATTTGTGCCTGTATTGTTTCTAGTTGTTTTGTAATTTATGGTATCAATTATGGTGCAATAAAGTTGATTTGTATTGTATTTGTTTTTGTCGCCATAGTGTGGCAAGGGGGGAGGCGAGAGAATAAGACACACCCCTGCACCGGATAACGCTCTGCTTTATTCTGCGACGTCATTGCAAGTACAATATCATATAAGTACTTAATCTAGCTTATACTAATGTCCGTAATTTCCCACTTCAGGATGACTTTTTACCCACCAGCAAAATTATTGGAGCAAGTTTAGTCCATGATACTAAACTATATTCTATAAAAAGAAATTACTAAATATCGTAAAAAAAATTTGCCCTCCCATACAAAATTTGTTCGGCCGAGAGGATTTGTATGGCGAAGCCGAATTTTTATTTTTCTTTAACTGTTTTTATGGTAGGCAGTTCAGTATCAGGAACAGGAATAGCTCCAAAACTCAGTTAGTTAAACTCACCCTGTATTATTCGTGTCAAGTCAAAATCACCCAAGGATGCCAAAGACTTCGCGAAATGGAAACGAAATAGACAATTATTTTAAAAGATTTTGCTGTAGTTTAAATAATCGATATTTTATAAATTCTTTAATATTTGCTTACTGTGGTCAATAAGGAGTTTAAAAAGAAAATAAAAAAAAATACGTGCATATTCCCTATTCGCCGCTATCGCTAGAAGACGCGCGAATTCGCCTCGTGACTGTGCGATTGTATGGCGTCGCCAGCAGCGACTCGCGCCGAGTCGCGCAGATTCGCTTCGGCACTTCACGCGCGCGGCACCGGCGACTTCGCAAGAACCCGCCGCTTGACTTGCGACTAAATTTTGTGGTCAAATTTAGTTTGAAAATTATACGATTCACAAAGTTCATTTATGCTATGTACTATTTCGTTCCAAAAAATCTATTCGCTTCGATTGCCGCAATGTTGTCTTAGTCAACTCTTACCACATCTACAGGAAGATGACAGAGAGAGATGGAGTGATCCGATTCGGGCGGATTTCTGAAGCAGACCATATAGCCACAAAGGGCCGGCGCACATATGGCGGAACGCAGTGCAGAGCATTTTTCACCGTCAAACTAATATCGACATTGTTCTCTCTGAAATAATATTCAAAATCAATTAATACAATACTTGTATGCCTAGTCGAAATTCGCCATATGTGCGTAAGTATTGTGCTAATTGTTTTGGATATTATTACAAAGAGAACAATTTCGATAATAGTTTTACAGTGAAAATGCTCTGCGCTGCGCTTCGTCTGCGCTTGTGCGTCGGCCCAAACAGTCAAAATATTTTACAAGCTTTTATTTAGTTTCACCTGTCCCGTTGTATGTCTGTCTCAGTCTGTCTGTAATCAAATCTTGCAAGCTAAATATGACCCACTTCCCGATTTGCGACTGGGCTGAATTTTTGAACGGATAAGTATATCGCGTGACGATCGAATATTTTGATGACATGGAGCTGATCTGATGAAAAGAGCCGGAAGGTGGCCATAGAAACTGTACTGAAACGACGCAACCCCATCGAATTTAGGTTCGTTTGATTCGTCTTGAGGAGCACTTTGAACTTAGTTTTAGATAAAAGATTGTTTCATTTTTTTTAAATTACTTAGTTACAAATAATAACGATACTGCGAGCCCATATGGTCTATGATCCGAATTAGAAAAGATCTGCCAATTTTTTTCTGCCTTTCCCCTTTCGTACTACTAAAAAGGATGATTAAAGGGAAATAAAACAGGACAAAATTTAGCAAGAGTTTAATAAAAAAATGCAAAATAATAAAAATATCTCCAAATATTGAGCCTTACGCTAGGAAATCAGTAGGTTGACTACATCCAAAAATACATAAATACACGCACTCACACAAACAGGGTCCTGTGGTCGGGTGGCTGGCGTATAGTTGTCGTAAATGCACATTGGAAACAATAAAACAAAAACAAATAAAATATCAGAAAAATTATCATTAGAACAGCAAAAAAAAACTGTTGATCTATATTTGTGTTAGACACAATTTGTTTATATTTTTTTCAGTGTGTAATGACGACGACAATACGATAAAAGCACGAATGTTCGCGTCAATCGAAAACATACGCAATCGAATTCTCTCGAAGCTTCACTTTGGAGAATTGGCGTGTCAAATACAAGAATTTTTGTTTACTAAGCGATTGCTAAGCGTGATCTTTAATAGGCATGACGAATGGAAAAATATCTTTAGCCCATCGGTTAGATTATTAAAAAATAATGAACACGTATTTTTTGTCTTTTCTCTGAGAAACAAAAAATGACAAAATACAGCGCAATGAAATTTTGCATGACGTCACAGCTACGTACGATTTTTACATACTAGTGACGTCGCAAGCCCCCACTCCGGAACTTTGATGCTTCGTATCTTTGTGAATTTTTAATTTTTTGGCAAACTGAAAAATTAGGTCCCCATATTATTGGATAATCTAAAAGACGGACTAATTACAATCATACTTTTCTGAACCTGTCGTCATCCCTATTTACCTTTTCAGGTGCAGGAGTCAATGATGTCAGAGCGATTACGCTTTACGCCACCGCGGCACATGTTTACGCCGCTGCGGTAGTTCCGCTACTCATAACTAGATGGTGTTTTTGACAATCGGGTTTTTTTTTTAATTTGCCTATAGAAAATTAATTTGTGTTAGTATTTGTTTAGCTGCCGCGGCTACCGCGGCAGCAACGTGTGTAAGGATCAGAACAAAATCGTACAAAATTCATGCGCGCGAACACATCTCGATACGTAAGCTCAGCTTTGCATTTGTGAGTGCACACAGATAGTGTAGGTGAGACATCAGCCTGAGGCAAGGCACGGGCCGCTGGGTTTAACAAACTCGGCCTGAGTCGCAGCACGACCCTTGCGCGTTATTTCCTTGCCGCGTACTTTCCGCCTTCACCTTCACCTTTGTACCGCTAGCGACTTGACGTTTTATTGTTGTTTGTGTTTGAATTATTCGTGAAATAAACCAACATGAATAATAAATAATAGAGCGCCACACAACATCAACTCCTCCGAAGGGTCTCTGTATTGTTAGACCTGTATCCCCATGCAAGCCTCTTAAAGGACTGGGGTGAAAAGACCCGTGAATCTAAAGGAGATACATACATAATAATAATATAATAACATTATATTGTTTTGTTTTTAATAATCAAAATGGTACATTTCTTTCGAAAAAAATATTGTTTTTATTTTTATGTTGTTTTTTGACCGATTCTACTTTTGGGGCACTAATACAAAGTTGACCTTAAGCCTCGAGGACTGTACCTCAGCGGCTAAACTGTCGCCACAGCAGCGTTATATGTTAACGCTCTCAGAAAAGTCACAAACCAGACGAGGACAAATAAATTCAGCCATCTCTTTCGCACGCATGAACGGACTGAATACATCGCGTACTATTCACATAACGCAGCGCAAGCGCAGCGAAAGTCACGAACATAAGCACTCCTAACACCACCTTAACTAATAAATTAATTAAATATAATACATCATCACCCTAGTACAAATATCATTGGTTTGACATATTCCCAATAGCAACAGGCATTTACGACGCCAATTTTTACACAATACGTTAACAAAAGATTGGCACTAATTTCCAATGTGAAATAACTTAACTCATATACAGAGATCGGAATCACGGGTGCTATTGCTATCAAAAGTATGGATATGACTATATCTTCTAATATATAAAATTCTCGTGTCACAGTTTTCGTTGCCATACTCCTCCGAAACGGCTTGACCGATTTTGATGAAATTTTTTGTGCTTATCCGGTATCTATGCGAATCGGCCAACATCTATTTTTCATCCCCCTAAATGTTAGGGGTAGTCCACCCCTAAATTTTTTTTTTATTTTTTAGACAAAATTTTTAATTTCTATTTTTTTATGATACAACATACAAAAATACATACAATCCTCAATTTTGGCAAAACAACGTTTGCCGGGTCAGCTAGTAATCTATAAATAAAACAATCATGATTATGTGATATCAGGATTTATTTTAATCGATAAAAAAAGACTTATCCTGAAATCACACAATTATGATTGTTTTATTTACTTAGTACCCAATTGGATTCTCGAGGAATCCCAGAACTTTTAGTCATATCCATACTTTTGATAGCAATACCACCCGTGATTCCGATCTCTGGAAATAACTCATATACAATTTACATGTGTGAAAATATTATGGAAGGGAAATTTCGTTTCAAAATTGTTATTGTCATTTCACAACTTTGGTATAGAAATGATTGAGGGGAAACAAGAGATTTGAGCTTTTTTTTGTGTCGACGGTTCCAAAAATCATTTTTAAAATTTCCTTGTAGCTTGATTTATAAATAGCTGCCGTAAACATGGTTCCAACTATTTAAAAAAAAAGTATTTATTACTGTTTCTACTAAAAGAACGACGTAGTATCATAAAAACTTTAAATTCGTTACTAAAAAAGCTTTAACTTGTCCGAAAAAACTTTATTTTGTCTACAAAAGCTTTACTTTGTCTGAAAAATAATATTAAGAATAAATACAAGTAGTGTTTCACATATTTTGTGCTTGTTTAAGTTATAATGGGCGAGGCGATGTTAAAAAAAATATTTAAATCAACAAATTAGGAACCGTCATAGAAGTTAGGTGTGTTGGTGCGTTAATATTATCTATTTAGTATAATTTTTATTAGAATAATATGATGAATTTTACTGTTGATTTGAACAACTAGTGAAATTCACCTCATTTTCAACACAAAAAAACCGTTATATTATGGAGATATTCTTTAACGTTACATTATAGTACGGTACCAAAGGTGCGACTTGAAATAAACCTTAGTGGTTATGGCTAATAGTTGGTAATCAATTATGAAATTACGTGCATTACTGCTTGCAGATTTGACATCCCAACACGACTAGTGCCGTCTCTGTCACTCATAAGAAATAGGTACCGCTCGATTAGGACAACACTAGCCGCGCGAGATCGAAAGAAAATAATCTTACTCATAAATTAATACATTTGAAAATATATTTCAAGAATAACTTTTGACTAGTGAATAAAATTACACCTATTCGTAAATATTTAAGTAATTAATATGAAAGCGCAAGTAGGAAACTCCCCAGAGCGTGCTCGCACTCTCAAAGTGCGAGCGAGATAGCATCTAAACCGAGTTCATACTTTTAATTTAAACACGTCGATAGTTAATCTATACAATTTTTAGAGTAACTAATGAACGAGCTTGGCTTTTGTCCCTTTCTTGCACAAATCGACACAGATGGAACCCATATAGCCTGACCAAAATGTTTAAAAAGCTCTGTATAGTGAGCAAACATTGGTACTTACTAAAATAAGTACAGTAACGCTCAATACACAAAAAAAAAAATTCGAGTCAAGATATTTGCAAGTTTTCAATCATTCTGGTCGGGTTTACAATTTTTACTTTGAAATAATATACATGTGAGTATTACATACGTAAAGTAAATAATTTAACCCAAATAAATTCATTTAAACACGAGATTCTTTCAAAAATACTTTGAAAATAACCTAAAAATTGTTCATGTATAGTTCCTATAGTACAACATATAGCATAAGAAACATTATGTTAAATTCATGTAAGTATAATATATATTTCTAGTTTACAATAATAGTGTAATCAAACTGTTATTTTAAATGATCGAATCAGGGACCGTCCACACATTACGTAACGACCCACTCACTTCGCTTCACTTTGGTCACGAATATTTTCGATTCCTATAAGAAACACTTATTCGGCCGGCAGTGCCGGCACTAATCGGCACAGCCGGGTGGTAATATCGAATATATGTAGATGAATATTCGGGAATTACAAACCGCTCGGCTGCAGCACATAATCACTCGGCTTGGCAACTGCCGAATTATGGCTGTCTTGAAAACCGAATTGTCTGGATCAGACCCGAAGGAACTACCCCATCGGCACAACTGTCAATCTCACGATGAAGCCGGACGTAATGTAGTGTTGCTTCGGATCGGCTTTGTTGTTCGACAAATACTGCCGAACCGACAGTGCCAGTCCGTTTATATGTAACAGGCCTAACACTTACTGTCATACATTTGCATGTCGTCGTCCTCCCCCCACCCTCTATCGTTGTGACGTAATATGTGGATGCCCCCTCAGGGATACTATAAATGGTACAATTTGGTAAATAATTTAAACTTTGACGAGAATATAAACTCTTTGGCGTTTTGAGCAAATGTTGAGTGATTATGGCAGCTAGCGATACTAAACTCGCACTTATTATGATTCCATTTTCATAAACATACAAAAATCATTAAAATATATAAACATGTAATCCAAATCACAAATTCAGAAAATTGATCATATAAAATTCACAATTTTGAATAAAGGCGCAGAATGTTCGACTCGCAAAACACACGATGAAAAAATTTTTAATATTGCAAATGTTCTATTCAAAACAAAAATTCATTTGCGAACATTAAAATGTCCTCCATTTGATGACTATTTAAGTCCCATTTTAATCATACGTAATCAAACTAAGGATCTTTATCAGAAGTGAATTTATTTACGGCTAAAACCTACTCACTACGTTTGTCAATTCGATACGATCAATTTTCTCTATTTCATTGAGTCACATTTCTAAAGATTCTGCTATAGGTAATGAAATATTAAAGAAATTGATTATATAACTTCAATTCCATAAAGTATGAGTACCCTATGAATCCATATAGTACAAAGTCTAATAGCATTTTATATAAGCAGTATCTGCTGCATAAAGAACAGGCCGCTTTCTGTTAAAGAGCTACATTATTCCTTTACATTAAACGCCAGTTAGTAAGAATAATATGTCGCTTCCTCTCATACGGACACTTTTTTAAATATCTTTCCCCTCACATGGAACAATATAGTTTATTGGAGCACCAGGAGCATAGCAATTTTAATTGTACCAAAACAACAAGGTCAATGAATGCTTTGAATTCTAGAGTTGTTAGGTTTTGTTCATGACTTATATGCATAATGCAAGACTCAGAATGAATGAATTGCATTAAACAGCCTGTACCGTTATGGAAAAAAAAAACTATGTTAAAATAAAATGTTTTCAAAAAGAGTAAAATATGAACAAAAACCACATCTACAAATTTAATGCATTTATGCATTGTGTCATCTGAATTTATCATAACATTATTGAACATAAGAAATTTAAAAAAAGGTCTGTAAAATGTATACGTAAACGATCTGTATATGTACACTATATAAATGCATCAATATGGCTTGGGAATGTTTCATAACAGAATGACATAGTCTTTGCAAAATTCCAATTTGAATAAATCGAAAATTGCATTATTATTACACATTTGCTATATTAGACGGCCAGAGACGCAACCACGTAAGCTATTTTAAGAATTTTTTTTTTCTGTCTTTCTTTCTCATAAAGTCTAAATATTTTACAGGTAATTTTTTTTCATATTCTTGAGGTAAATCCTATGATTTCTAAAGAGTCATGAGTATTAAAGATACTACACGACTTTTCCTTTGTCATTGCAATCAACTTGTCTGTGACATTGAGATCATTCATAAAAATTGGAATCACGCAGACAAATTATTTCAGACACGCAATGCAATTGCGTACACTTGTTTAATTAATGAACCAGAGATGAATTAAGAACGGTTATGGTTTAATTGGGCTCTATCAATATTGATCACATAAGAAAAACGCAGTTTCATAAGAGTCTTACGCCAAATAAAATACTATATGTATTGAGATCGATGAGAAAAAAATATGTGTGATAAATGTATGGTCAAATTAGGTAATGTAAACAGAATTATTGGCTGAATTTTTTAGAAACACTAAACAATTAAAAATATGGAACAAATAAAACAGACAATAGTCAATCGTTATTAACTTTAAACAAAAACAATGGATGAAAATGATGAGATCATTTTCGGTCATTGATTTTTTGTAAGTTTTGTTTACATTTATCCATTTTGAACCTGTCTTTTTTGATAAATGAGCGATGATTTCTTATGACTTTTTAGATTTGTCCAACTACCATGTGGCTCGTTGTCAGTACGAAATACTTTCGCGAGTGGACAAATCTAATGACAGCCTTATATTTTGCCATGTTTTAATAAATTTATATTGCATGTATAAGTGCGAGAGACACTTAGTGTCAGTGTGCGGTACCTTACAAATATCGTATAAAATCAATATTAAATACTTACATTATGGTGCGAGTATAATTTCTAAAGTTATGGCTATCTGAACTCTAAGAATAAGTATTGACGATAAATAAATACAGGTTAATTATATCTTAGCTTACGTTTAGTCGCAAAATGTCTGATTGGCAAAACGTATCAGAAAGAAATGTCCGTCTACAGCTCGCAAAAACTGTTACTAGGCGAAAACAAAACACAAATGTTTTTGGACATTTTGCGAATCAAACTGCGTCTAATCCACGCTTCAGTATGGAAGTAAGAGGAAATTAAATAAAATGCGTGTGTACTATGTGTTGAGAAAGTTCGTCAGGGTTATTCGAAGACACGGTAGCACAATTAGTAGTGCACTCACGGCGTTAACGTGAGGGACGTGGGTTCAAATCCCACTCGTGACGAAATTTTTCATCACATGTTTTAATTTGGAAGTAAAAGGATATAGATTTTAAATGCATATACTCTTTGATATAAACATTTTTATCACTTCATTTTGGAATTTGTTTTGCTTAGACCTTTGACCGTATTGGCGCTTCGCAGACGACTGGCCTGGGTAGTCTTTTTGAAGTGCGCGTCGCGTCACAGTCTGAGCTGACCTTTAGACGCCATGCAGACTAAGGACTAAACGATCCGCTCGTTTCGCGCCATTACTGCCAATACTTATACTAAGATCTACGATTACAGCTAAGGTATTAAAAGTGAGCCATTATTTCATAGAGATATTTAATATCGCAGCTAGATCGGGAAAAAGTTCTATAAAATATCGGATCGGGTATCTATTTCACGAATCGCCATGTATAAAGGTGTTCGTGTGTAGGTGCCGTATGATATTCGACCTTCTATCTACAGAGTTAGGGTATAAATTACAGCTCGTCTTATTTTACAGCAATGCAATAACGTTTACAAGATAGGATATTCAGACATATTTCTATTTTTCTTTCTCTTACTACTTTTTTTAAAGTGTTACTAGCCAGCACTGTGTCCGATTTTTTTTGAGCTATATTGTCTTTTTGGGATTTCCTTTGGGCACAACCAACTGGCCGTTTTTACCCGATTACCAGAAGATGAAATATCAATACGACAAATCGTATCGTGTAAACGCATCGCATATAGATCGGGTCGGGGAGCCTCGTTACTCTAAGCTAAACTATTTTGCGCGTTTGACGATAGACTTCGTAAACTTGTCGGCGGTATTACGCTCACCTCAACTGCCAGATGAAATGAATTTTATTGCAATGTAATAAGACTGAAATTTGTCTGTGTTCTAGCTGCCCGATTGGGCCTACATGGGTTTTAATAGATAAATATTTTATACGACGTGGAAGGGATACACCCGTAATAAATCGAACTACGGGCTACATAAGAACATTTTAGTATAATAAAATTAAAATAACAAAACACTTTATTGGAATTTCCGTACTTAAAGTGCGCAGCCGCCCGGAAAATTTGTATGGGAATATCGATTTCTATTTTGTTTGTTTGTTGCCTGTTATTTAATTTTCATTGGGAAATGTTTTATTGACATTGAGGACAAAGTGTCTGCTTTGAGTTGTTGGAAAGTAGCGAATTTCTTTCGCATTATCATTTAAGGCCCGATCGCGCTCCATAATAAAATTATGGAGCGCGATCCATCATATCAAGGATGGGGCGCGGCGAGGCACCGCCGAAGGTGACATGTCATCATGACAGCGCCATCTATCGTCAACCGCGCGCAACTACACGAATACAAAATTGCACTTGGTCGCTCACTGCTCCCACTCGGCCTCCTCGACGCCCTCCATGCTGTCTTGTTCCAATTTCGTGTCTATCTGCAGCTTCGCGGACATTGACTTCATTATCTGGAAAGAAAAAACAAAGGCTAACACATAAGTTAGTAGACCTTCACCATATTGCGGAGAAAATCGGAACTAAACTTAACGTGGACACAGATTAACAAACAACCGGTGGCGCCATCTTTCAGGCCCACAAGCGTCAATATCAAGACGTATTCCAAAATGACAATGGGACGTCAATCAAAGGCGTCGAAAGCTGACTGGTTTGTTGGTAACAAACAAATAGTAATATAATACTAAGATTAGTGTTATAATGTCAGACATTTTAACACTAATCAATGTTGATTGTGTTTACAAAGTATGCTCACATAAAATCGGTTAAAAGTTTATTATTTGAATCCTAATCATATTCTAACTATACTACCTAACTAATATTACAAATGGGAAAGTGAGTTTGTATACTTGTTTGTTTGTTACCACTTCACGCTTCAACCACTGAACCTATTAAAATGAAATTTGGTATGGATATAGTGTACTTTTCCCAGGGAAGGACATAGGATACTTTTTATCCCGAAATTCCCACGGGGTGCGAAGTCCACGAGCACTGCTAGGTCTACGATGAAGATTAGATAGTAAGTATTGTATTTCTTTATAAGGGAAACTTATACCCAGCACTGGGTTTTTGAAAGCTGATGATGATGATGGTGATTAAAAACTATTTAAAAAAGTTTCACTCACGTAGGTAGATATACAACGAGGAAAGGACACATACCCGTAATAAATCGAATCACAGGCTTTACAACATCACTACAGTATAATGAAATTAAAATAACAGCCAAAACACAAAAAATCGATATTCCCATACAAAAGTGTGCAGCCGCCCGGGATATTTGCATGGGAATGTAGTTTTTTTTTTGTTTTTGTTATTTATTTTTATTTTATTATACTATAGTGATCTAGTATAGCCCGTGGTTCGATTTATTACGGGTATGTCCCTTCCACGTTTTATAATAAGACGGATGAAGATTCGAAGAAGATTCAGCAAGATTCTGATTCTGATTTGTATCTGTATTCTTTCTTATGTACAATAAAGCTTTATAAACAAACAAACAATACTTACACTATCCTGTTTCTCCTTGACAGAGCCGCACTCGAGCGGCACGTGGGACTTGATGAGATCTGGCTTGGGCTTCTGTTGCGGTTTGTCTTTGGCCGGCGCCGGCGGCGACGGCTGGTGTGCCGACACTGCGGATGAAACAATAATAACTTATTCGACGCTTAGTCCAGTTTGATCGTGTGGTTTCCGACCTAGAATAAGATGATTCGATCTCTCCCCGTAGTTGAAATTGGACATAAATGAGTACAAAATTAGTTAATACTCAAACACAGTTAATACTATAGCTCTGAGCTGTACACCTCGCGAGACTTTGTATAAAATTAAAAACTTCGCGCGAGAAATAATATGATTTTTAGCGGCATCATAAATACATAATCTTTGACAATTTCAACTTTTTTGGCTGTCACGGTTCATGAGATACAGCCTGGTGACAGACACACGGACAGCGGAATCTCAGTAACATTGTCCCATTTTTAACCTTTGAGTACGGAACCCTAAAAGTGTTATTGAGCTTCTGTTGAAGTTTCTGTCTGACCCGCGATGGCTGGTGTACCAACACTGCGGATAAAATAATAATAACTTATTCGACGCTTAGTCCAGTTTGATCGTGTGGTTTCCGACCTAGAATAAGACGATTCCATCTCTCCCCGTTGTACGGGTCCCTGCATAGGCTCCTTACATTTAATGTATGTCAATGATGAGATGTCAAGGACGTCAGACAAACCCGGTCGCGAAGAATATGTAGAAATCAAAAACGATCGAATCTGTAGAGTGTTTTTATTACACTAAAAATTAAATGCTAGTTATTTGAGTTGTCACAATGTCAGTGTACTAAATCTACGTCGCAGCTAAGTGCTGCGTTTGTCAAAAATATTAACTATGAAAATGTTCGGCTTTGACTGAACACCCGTAGTTGAAAATGGACGTAAATGAGTATAAACTCAGAGGTACCAGTCTTGTTTGGTACGAGTTTGTTGCCGCTTTTTTTGTACCTGCACTTAGGAAACGGCAATGGAATAAGTTAATGATTTGACGTCAACATCTACCTATTATGAAAGCGAAAGAAAATGTGAATCGTCAAGTGATACAAAGATCCAACGATAAATAAATGATGTTTGACTTTGCGTCTAGTGAATGCCTCACAAACTTGCTTTCGCTGAAAGAAAACATCTTGAAGAAACTGCATATTAGTTCAATAGTATGTAATAATAAATGTAGTCATCGTCTACGCACGGTCATTGATTTACGTCTGAAGTGGTTATTTTTGCTTGATTATGTTTTCGGAGTAAAGCTCGCTGCCAAGAAATCAATCTGGGCGTAAAACGTCCCTTACGGGCCGGAGGACGTGAAAAACTAACTGACGAGGCTGCATGCCGGGCGGCTGCAAGCTGTGCGTGCGCAACGGTACACGCCAGTGCAGCTATCCGTTTAACCACTGGCTCCCAGGTTACTAGCTATTTCCGGGCGTAAAACGCCCCTTGCGGGCCAGAGGTCGTAAAAACAAAAACAAATTGACGAGGCTGCGTGCCGGGCGGTTGCAAGCTGTGTTTAACTTTTTGTCGTGCCCCCAACGCGAGACTATAGTGAATCTAAAATAAATACCAACAACCAAAAAGAGATGTGGATACTTAAATTATGTGCAATACGAAAAGTAGTTCTTTGTCGGAAATATCCGACGCTCGCGATGAAAGGGTTAACCAGTCGCGGATGCTCAGCCGCTGTGGCTGACTCCCAAGTCACTAGCTATGCTAGAGCTCCCAGGCACAAAATTTTTTTTTCGGCAAAGGCCTCCCTTCTTTCCTTCCAGTACTATCTATCTTTGGTCTTTTCTGTCCAATTCCTCTCGAACACTTTCCGTTCTTCAGCCCGTAAGGCACAATATATATAAAAACAATGACAAACTGACATGGCTGCATGCCGGGCGGTTTGCAAGCTGTGCGTGCGCGGCGGTACATTGACTTCGCTAAACCAGTCGCGGGCGCTTAGCCACGGCTCCCAGGTCACTAGCTATTTCCGGGCGTAAAACGCCCCTTGCGGGCCTGAGGACGTAAAATAATAACAAACTGACGTGGTTGCATGCCGGGCGGCTGCAGGCTGTGCGTGCGCGGCGGTACATTGACCCTGTTGAACCAATCGCGGGCGCCTAGCCATGTCTCCCAGGTCACTAGCTAGTTCCGGGCGTAAACGCCCCTTGCGGGCCAGAAGACGTAAAAACAAAATCAAACTGACGTGGCTGCATGCCGGGCGGCTGCAGGCTGTGCGTGCGCGGCGGTACATTGACCCTGTTGAAACAATCGCGGGCGCCTAGCCATGTCTCCCAGGTCACTAGCTATTTCCGGGCGTAAAACGCCCCTTGTGGGCCTGAGGATGTAAAATAATAACAAACTGACGTGGTTGCATGCCGGGCGGCTGCAGGCTGTGCGTGCGCGGCGGTACATTGACCCTGTTGAACCAATCGCGGGCGCCTAGCCATGTCTCCCAGGTCACTAGCTATTTCCGGGCGTAAACGCCCCTTATGGGCCAGAAGACGTAAAAACAAAATCAAACTGACGTGGTTGCATGCCGGGCGGTTGCAGGCTGTGCGTGCGCGGCTTTACATTGACCCTGTTGAACCAATCGCGGGCGCCTAGCCATGTCTCCCAGGTCACTAGCTAGTTCCGGGCGTAAACGCCCCTTGCGGGCCAGAAGACGTAAAAACAAAATCAAACTGACGTGGTTGCATGCCGGGCGGCTGCATGCTGTGCGTGCGCGGCGCCTAGCCATGTCTGACTGCCTCCGTGGTCCAGTGGTCAAGGCGATCGCCTTGTGACCCGGAGGTCATGGGTTCGATTCCCACTAGGAAGCATACTTTGTGAAAAGTTTTTTCCAGTCTGGATAGGATATTGCAGGCTTGAATCACCTGATTATCCGAAAAGAAAGATGATTCCTTGTTTCGGAAGGCACGTAAAACTGTGGGTCCCGAACGCCACCTAGCGTTTGATCATCAAACTATCCAAGGATTGGTTCCTAGTTTGCCCTTTAGGTTGTGGAGGTCAGACGGCAGTCGCTCTGTGTAAAAACCAGCAACCTCGTCAAATCTCCTTGGTAAGATAGCGGAACCCGGGCTCTGAAGCGCTACTGCTGAGGAAGCAACCGGGAATACGCTCGGATGATGATGATGATGAAGACGTAAAAACAAAATCAAACTGACGTGGCTGCATGCCGGGCGGCTGCAGGCTGTGCGTGCGCGGCGGTACATTGGCCCCGCTGAACCAATCGCGGCCGCTAAGCCACGGCTCCCACGTCACGAGCGTCGGGGGGAACAGGTCGTCTTGGAATAATTCACTCTGAAAGGGAAACAAGAAAATATCAATACTGTCAAAGTTGATAAAACTTCAAATATTTTCAACAATTGGCATGACGGATGGAAGAACACTTTAGCCCATCGGTAAGATTATAAAAAAATATTGTACACGAATTTTTATTTTCTGTGTGGAGCAAAAATTGGCTAAGATAGAGTATTTAAATTTCACATGACGTCATGACTAGGTACGATTTTTACTTAGCGGTGACGTCGCAAGCCCCCACTCCAGAACTTTGATGCTCCGTATCTTTGTGAATTTTTACTTTTTTTGGTAAACTGAAAAATATGGCAAAGAATTCCAGAAAAAGGGCAACGTACAAATGTCAATAAAATAGCTTCCGTCTTAAAAAAAAATAAGTAAAAAAACTCGATGAAAAACACCTTAATCAACTTTAGGGCTAAACTAAGGTAAAATGCTAAAGTAAATTAAAATAAGGTCGCTTACCTTTATTCTTGGCACTGTGAATGATAAAGGTTCAATGTTCCCATTTGTTAGCCTTAGCGCCCGCGCGAATTCCACCTGTGTAACAAAAAAATATATATATTTTTCATCTCATCTACTCGAAAAACGATGTTTTCACTTGGACCTAAAGTTACTGCTGATACTCTCGGGACTGAAAAATGAAAAAGAAAATCTCTAGGGATTAAAAACATGCGCTATTTTTGTCTTTAATTCAAAGTAATTATAGAAGTTTTAGGTTATATTGTATTGACATAAAAAAAATTGACAATTGACAAGACAAGTGACAATGTTCATTAGATTCGCCGTTCATAGCGACTGTGCAAGCACGTTCTAAAGTGCGGTATTTTTTTAGGGTTCAGTACCCAAAGGGTAAAAACGGGACCCTTTTACTAAGACTCCGCTGTCCATCTTTCTGTCTTTCACCAGGCTGTATGTCATAAACCGTAATAGCTAGACGTAAAAACATGTAAACAAACGTACTTCTTATAAATATACGTACCTTTTCAACAGCTAGCAGATTCTTGTGCAAGTAAGCGATACCCTGGTGCAGAGTGGCTGCTCGATGGTGGGACAGCGCCACGATGTGTGGGGCTTCCGCTGTCACTTCGTAGCAGTAGATTGTGGAGTCACCCTGATGATGGAAACAATTATAATCAAGTAAAACAGCATGTACATGTCGCAGCCATCTGGTTAAGGGGGGATACATGAATTTTTCGGGGTCCTGTGCTGCCTCCATTTGAGATAAATTATTTGAAAGGAAACGGAGATATCATTTAAAGTTTTGTCTTACCCAGCCCTAGATAACCCTAAAACTATTGAATGAACTACTGTTTACACTTTAAAGTAAGAATGTGAAGCTTATCTGCGTGCATTAGCCAAAAGTGGCCGTTTTTCGCAAATGTGTCACAAGCCGACTGTCTAACAATTAAAGTTTATTGTAACAGAAACTTGCCGATAACCCTGTCCGTAAGGAAAAGCGTTCCCGAGTCGTGATCGATGTGGGTTTGTAAAATGACTGGTGACACATCCAAGCCGACTGTCTAAAAAAAGTTTATTGTAACAGAAAATGGCCACTTACCCTGCCCGTTAGGAACAGCGTTCCAGAGTCGTGATCGATGTGAGTTTGCAAAATGGCTGGTGACACGTCCAAGCCGACTGTACAAAGCGGCGCTGATAGGTCGTTGGCTTTGTACAGTATGATTTGACGCTCTGACACTCTGTAACCAATTAACAATAATTTACAAACAACGAAATACATATATCCACATTATACAAACATAATTATTAAAAAAAAATTGGTCAACTGCGAGTTTTACTCGCATGGAGAGTTCCGTAGAATGCCAAATTAAAATATTTTTTCAAATCGCATTTGAAATCTTTACAGTAAGACGCGAATTGACTACTACAAGCGCTATCTAGTGGTGGTTTAGTAAACTATTTCCCGTAAGTTAACGTATTATATTGAGTTTACCACTTTATTTTCAATTGATAGAATCCTTATAAGTTTTCCTGTAATCTACAAGCCATGAACACGATTTTTTAATTTTCTTAAAAATTTTAAGCTTGGTCAATTTTTGTCTTCTTTCATGAATAAAATCAAGATTTTTATTTTTTTTATTTCACACTATTGAACACTTTGATGGTGTAATCTCTAACCTATTGTACCAAATCAGGTGACATTTCGTAAAATGTCACCTAATTTGGTACAATAGGTTTGGAGCAAATTGACTGTGACAGGCGGACAGACGCACGAGTGACCCTATTATCATCATCATCATCATCTCAGCGTCCAGTGCAGGACATAGGCCTCTCACAAAGATTTCCAAGATGACCGATCTGGAGCGGCCTGCATCCAGCGCTTTCCAGCGACCAGTGATCTTATAAGGGTTCCGTTTTTTAATTTCTTGTACGGAACCCTAAACAGACTTGAAAATATTTCAAAAAATCCGCCATTTTGATTATTTTATTTTCTGATAAAGGTACCTAGTGTGACTCTGTCAGTTAAGACGATTCTAACGACACATCTCTAGCTAAAGCGATTTGGGATGCAGAGCGTGCCAAAATATACATATATACATACTCTCGATAAACACAACCCTCCTTCTGGCACAATTGGATAAAAACGACACGAGAAGAAAGAAAAAGAGTAAATTGACAACGATTTCTCTCAAAATAGAATCTCTCTCAGCCAACCGGCGAATAAATTTTTATTCTTCGTGTGTGACCAACACTGGTCGTCACTGTTGTCAGACTTTCAAGCTGGATACGTTACGAAAGTACATACTTGTCAAACCCTGTGACGACTAGATGCGTGTCCCGCAGCGCCCACACGATTCTGGCGCCGCGGCTGCCGGCCGGCCCGGGGCCCGACCGCAGCGGCTGCGGCGACCACCGCGGCTTGTATGTCTGCCAAGTTAAGGAAACCTTTCAAATAACTCTGTAGTATACAGACTCTAATATCAGTGTGACAGATGTCACTGTCATTGATGTAAAAAAGAGGGACTTAGTTATTGGCTGTCAGTGCTGTACTTAGTAAGACTTATGTTGTAAATTATTTAAAAGCTTCGGATTTTGTGACAATAAATAAATAAATAAATTAATATATAATCGGTGTTTGATAAGTTTTGCATGTGTCAAAATAAAACTACAATTAATTAATTTAGAAGTGGCTTTTATTTCAAAACATAATAAACTCTTTACCGACTTGGATCTTTATCGTTACACTCGCATGAGAAGGATTTTTTTTAATTAACAATAAAAAGCAGGCAGCGACTTGGATGTGAGCAGCCTGAAATATTATAGACATTCAAATGGGAGATTGAAGGTATGCCATTGTCAGCTCATAACTTGAGTTTTCATTATATGACGACCTCAGTGACCTAGTGGTCATCATGCCACGCTGCCACATCGGAAGTCCCGGGTTCGATCCCTGGTCAGATCAAGATGGGAAATGATCTTTTTTCAGATTGACTTGGGTCTTAGACTCTTGGAAGTTTGTCTATATATGTATATATGTATTTGTTATAAAATATAGTATCGTTCAATTAGTATCCCATAACATAAGTCTCGAACTTACTTTGGGCTAGCTCAATCAGTGTAACTTGTCCGCATTTATTTATTATGAAACAAGGTATTTATGACAGAATATGTATTTTTCATTTCGCTTAAAGTGAACTTTCCTTGCATATGGCTAGGAGGTTCAATTTCAATCTGTATACAATTTAATGGGTTTTCCAGGTCGCCTTTTTCTTAGTCGCCTCTTTCGACACTCGTGGGAGAACAAAAGGGAAAAGTTAAATATACGTGGGGCGCACTATAAGTTTCCGGAATGAATATGAAAAAATACTATTAAAGGTACAAAATTAATTTATTGTTTTTCAAAATAATCTCCCTTGGCGTCTATGCACTTTTTCATTCGATGAAACCAGTTTTGAAAACTTTTGTGCCACTCCTCTGTGGTGACCTCTGAAACGTGTTTTTCATACTCCTCGACAGCCTCTTCTGGTGATGAAAATCGTTGACCGCGTAATTGGTTCTTAATTTTTGGGAACAGAAAAAAGTCACAAGGTGCCAGGTCGGGACTATATATAGGATGACTCATGAGTTCTACATTTTTCGCCTTCAAAAAGTCGTTTGTCTGTCTGGTCGTGTGAGAACTAGCATTGTCGTGGTGCAGGATGATACGGCGTTTACGGTTATTTTTACGGAGTTCGTCAATAACTTCCGGCAAACAAATGGTCGTGTACCAGTCACTATTCACTGTACTACGATTCTCTAAAGCAACAGTAGCCACGTGTCCAGTTTTATTAAAAAAAGAAGCAATCATCCGTTTAGATGCACTTTTCACGCGCGCCACTTTGGTTGGTTTCGGCTCATCTTGAAAGACCCATACGCTCGATTGCTGCTTTGTTTTGGGATCGTAGCAATAAATCCATGTTTCGTCACCTGTTACTATGTCCCACACCAAATTTGACGCACCTTCGTTGAATCTGGTAAGCATGGCACTGCACCAAGTGACGCGGTCCGTTTTTTGAGCCTCGGTCAAGTTGTGTGGGATCCACCGCGAGCACAGCTTTCTCACACCCAAATGTTTGTGTAGGATTAATTGTATTTGACTCATGCCTATTTCTAAGGATGCGCGAATTTCATGGTAGGTCACATGCCTGTGTGTTTCAATCATACGGCGCACAGCATCGATGTTTTTGTTGGTCACAGCGGTGGACGGCCGACCATCGCGAGATTCGTCACTGAGATTGATACGACCACGCTTGAATTCTGCAAACCAGCTATAAACAGTTGTCTTGCATGGTGTTTCATTGCCAAAAGCTGTTTCAAGCCGAGCGATGCTCTGTTGAGTTGTCAAATTACACTTAAAATCGTATAAAATCATACTACGAAAATTTTCCCGAGTTAAATCCATGTTGATGCAGACACACACTTTTTTAAATGGCGCCACAAGGTAAAAACAAAAGACAGTCAGATGAAACAAACTGCATTCTACAGCCAAAGAGTTCTATTTTCAAATGTTGCAATAAATTTTTAAATATTGTTTATCTAAGTGGCCAGTTCCGGAAACTTATAGTGCGCCCTATGTATATAACACTTACCCTGACATGTCCATTTTTGTAGATTGTCGCCAAAAACTCTCCAAACGACGACCAATCTATAGCAAATATCTGCTCCATGTATCCAATGAGCACTATCTCAGCAGTGGGGGAAGCACAGGTGTGGTTTACGCGTGTGAGTGGTCAACACCCCAAGATGAGAAGACTTACCCTGACAAGTCTATCCTTGCAGATTGTCGCTAAGTATTCGCCACAATAAGACCAGTCCATCGCGAATATATGCTCCGTGTGTCCGGTGAGCACGATCTCAGCATTGAGGGGGGGGGGGAGGGTCATACAAGATGAGAATTAGACTTACCCAAATAGGTCGCCAAATACTCTCCACACGACGACCAGTCCATCGCGTGAGCACGATCTCAGCAATGGGGGGATCAGAGGTCAAGTCCCATAGCTTGATGGTGTTAAATGCATGTAATAAGCCAACAACCCAAGATGAGAAGACTTACCCTGACGAGTCCATCCTTGCAAATTGTCGCCAAGTACTCTCCACACGACGACCAGTCCATCGCAAATATTTGCTCCGTGTGTCCGGTAATCACGATCTCAGCATTGAGAGGGGTCATCCAAAATGAGAATTAGACTTACCCTGACGAGACCATTCTTGCAGATTGTCGCCAAATACTCTCCACACGACGACCAGTCCAACGCGAATATCTGCTCCGTGTGTCCGGTAAGCACGATCTCGGCAGTGAGGGGGGTCATCCAAGATGAGAATTAGACTTACCCTGACGAGTCCATCCTTGCAGATTGTTGCCAAAGTACTCTCCACACGACGACCAGTCCATCGCAAATATTTGCTCCGTGTGTCCGGTGAGCACGATCTCAGCATTGAGGGGGGTCATCCAAAATGAGAATTAGACTTACCCTGAGGAGACCATTCTTGCAGATTGTCGCCAAATACTCTCCACACGACGACCAGTCCATCGCTAATATCTGTTCCGTGTGTCCAGTGAGCACAATCTCAGCAGAGGGGGATCAGAGGTCAAGTCCCACAGTTTATGTATGTTTTATATATTTAAATGGCCAACAACCCAAGATTAGAATACTTACCCTGACGAGTCCATCCTTGCAGATTGTCGCTAAGTACTCGCCACAAGAAGACCAGTCCATCGCGAATATCTGTTCCGTATGTCCGGTGAGCACGATTTCAGCAGTGGGGGGGTCACAGGTCAAGTCCCACAGTTTGATGGTGAGGTCGTGTGCTGCCGTGGTAAGAACGTCTGCGGCCGTGGGGTGGAACCTGATGAGGTAGATCTTGTCGGGGTGCGCCGAAAACGTGCGTTTGGGGGTGTTGGTCGATTCTTGGAGACCTGGGGGAAGATTTGGCATTATACTTTTTTTCACCACGAGACTTGGCATTATACTTTTTTTCACCACGAGACTTGGCATTATACTTTTTTTCACCACGACAATTGCCGTGCCCTCAGCGCGAGGGGTAGTAAATCTATACCTACAACCAAAAGTAATGTGGATACTTCCGTTATGTGCAATACGTACGTGTATTTTTATTTTGTCGGAAATATCCGACGCTTGCGGAATGGGCACAATGTTTGTCGGATAAATGTTCGCAGTGAAAGGGTTAAAAGTTACGATGACTGACCATTGGAACGAAGTTCCTTTTCGGACTAGGCGAAAATAAGTGTAAGATATTTCCGCCACGATTTTTTTTTCAAACTTCGTTCCAGCCATATTTTCACGATACTCACGCATATTTTTTTTTCATTATTCGTACCAAAAACAATTCAAACACTAAAACAAAAAAATGCTGTATCAACTTAAAAATAAGCAAGTCACAACCGTTTCAAACTTGGTGGAAAGGGAAAGTAACAGAAAAAGGATGTATATACAGCCGTGTGTCATCTCTGCCATTAGGTTTCACGCGTTTGAAAAAGATAGCGAAATGTCCCTACCACGCTTCATTTGAAATGCTCATTGAACCAATTTATTTTGCTGTTTAAAGAAAACAAATCACTTATTTTTAGTGTTTTTTGATGTTTTATACAAAAACGAACTTATTAACATACCCTAATACATTTTTGAATTAAATAAAAACAGTGTTTAATATTATAATCGTAGAATGATGTACATACCACCATCGGGAATAATCCATTCTCGAACTTGTCCATCGTCACACGCCACCATTAGCCTGAAATAAAAAACAAAAAACATGATCTTCATGCATTATTTATTTTTAACTTTATTGTACATTAGCAAATATTTACAAATACAATTATTTTGCTTTAAAACAAAATCTAAATTAAAAATGTTGAAAAATGTAGAGTCAATGTGAGATTCGAATTCACGCCTCTCACAAGTCTGTAATGTGCACTTAGTGCACTTTCAATGGTGCTACCGTGCATAAGGTATTCAGTAATTTCAAGTCGCCCTGACTATTTTTTTCGGCTCAGTCGCAGTATATGATATTCGCAAAACATTATAGGCGAAAGATATTGTATTCTCAAAATAGCACATTCTCGAAATATTATATTCTCAAAATATTATATCTAAGCTAGATATTATATTCTCGTAAAAACACATTCACCAAATATGATATCCGCAATATTCGTCACATACCTGCTTACGCATTTATGGCATGCGTATTTCTTCATTACTACTACTACCCACTATATAGTAACTAGTGTGGTATTCAACTTAATAGGGGTGACGACAGAGTGAGAAAAGTATATATGTAATTAGTAGAAAAAAAAAGTACAATTTTTTTAATAATCTAACCGATGGGCTAAGACCATATTTTTATTGCCTATTCATATTCGATGAATTAAAAGTCTATAAAACTAGTTATTTGTACTATTTAGAAAGGCTATGACCAGCAGTGCACTTCCAGTGAAAAACTGCGAATATTCTATTATTACAACGACGATTTGTTTAAAACTGTACCTATTATCGTTGAAGGGATCCCACGCCCAGTCTTGAAGAGGAGCTGGGTGTAGCAACGCGAAGGGTTGCAGACCCCCGCCGTGAGGCGCGGCGGCGGCCTTGGCTACGGGCGTGGCGCCCGCGGGCAGCTCCACCACGCCGATGCGCCCCCCACCGCCACTCAGTGGCACTGCGCAGCGGACCCCGTTTGCTATAAAAACAATTGGGTGTTTTCTTTGGTCAAAAATAAATTATTTTGTACTGATAATAAAATAAAACGTCGCAAAATAATGTCTTTGAACATATCGATTTTAACGTGATTTTAGATTGAATATTGCAGAAAAACGAATAGTAAGAGCGCTATTTGGCTCCAAGGCACTATGACAACCGACAATAACAACATTCATCAAAAATAGCAGGTTTCGCCTGCGCTTAAGAATCCCCTAGACTTTTCTATACAAACGTAGTCTAGCTTTTATTTTGAAATGTCATGTGGTATTTCGGCAGTATTTTGAAATTTTAAAGAAATTGCATATATCTAAGCATATAACTAGTTTTCGATGGTCAAATATGAACATGAAAGAAAATATGATAGTGTAGAAGTTTTCCATACTGCTGGTCAAATATGATATGATACACTATATTCTTTTAAGTTCATATTTAGACTGTTAAAACTAGGTATATGCCTTAATATAGGCAATTTCTTTGAAATTACATAATTTCGCCAATATCTGACATGCCGTTTTAAAATAAAAACTATACTACGTTTGTATGGGGAAGTCTGATCCTCTCTACGGTAAGTATTTTAATCTTATAAGCTCTATGCATTATTAAAATATACAAGGAAAACCACGGAACAGGCGTGAGCGTGGCGCGCGTGTCATAATTTAGCACATTTGCACTAAATTGATGTCAGGGTATGCTAGCTTCATGAAGAGACCGGTCGTGTGTCGACAAAATATTTTGACGCAAATTAAGACTTTTTGTAATCGGGTTTATAATAATAATAATAATAATATCTTTATTTGCTGTAAAAGTGGTTACATTAGTTGTTTATTACAATTTTTAGATCACACTTCTAACCTATCTAGGCATGCAAAAGTCAATGTTTAAAGTCAGCTGTTTATGTCAACTCTCATTCATATTATGCTTTAAAGATAACATCTTTTTAGATCGTCTTCTATCTCTGTAGCCCCCTTTAGTTCTTTCTATTCACAATTTATTTTGAACAGAATTAAAGGGGGCTACATTACAATCAACTTACCATAGAATCCGTTGCACTCGCCAGAGATCTGTCGACTGATGTTCTTGATGTTCTCCACTTGTGTCGACTTGTGACCTGGTGTGCCTTTCAAATGACGGAATTTCGACACCTTGCCTGCAAATTTTTAAATTACTTTTAACGGAACATCTTCAAAATATTGAGTGTGCATAGAAAAGTGCATTTCCTATTGGGTCAAAAATAAATTATTCGGTACAGTTAAAATAAAACATCACAAAATAGTGTTACTTTTCATTTATCATATCTATTTTGAATATGATTTTCGATTTATTAATGCAGAAAATCTTAAATAAACAGCGCTATTCGATTCCAAAAATGATGACGCTACGCTTGTGTTTTTCATACAAATCCGTTAGAAATAGTTTGTTTTGACGTTTAGAAAAAAGTGTCTGATTTGACTTTTCTAGCGAATTATATACTGTAAAAGGGGTAATGACAAAAACGTATTGAAAAAGCCGACAAGTAACAGCCGATTTAGACAGACTGAATTAGGCATTTGTTGAGGGTGCTTACGGTACCTACTACCTAATCAAGGTGATTTGACGAAGTTACTGGTTTTTACACAGCGCAACGCCAATCCTGGGATAGGTTTCAGCAAACGCTAGATGGCGTTAGGGACCAACAGTTTATACGTGCCTTCCGAAGTATGGAATCTTCTTTTCGAATAATCAGGTGATTTAAGGCAGCAATATCCAGACTTGAAACACAAAGTATTCTTCCCGGTAGCGACGGCCGATATTACTTACCAAATACAGTAGACGTTCTCTTGGTGGTGACGTTAGGCACAGAAGAACGCTTGTCTTCCCGCTCGGGACTCTTCCGGGATTTTAGCGAGTCTCGGCGACTGCGAATAAAAGTATACAGGATCGAACAAGATCATTGACTATTTTAAGGCTGGTTTCAGTCCATGATACTGGACAACTTTGCTTGTTGTTCCAAAGGCCCAAGGCACATACTAGTAGATATGGAAATAAAAAAAATTGCCTCCTTTACAAGTTGATCGATCAGTTGATGCAAGTTTCTATGGAAAGCAATTTTTTTATAATATGTAGAATTGTAGACATATGTTCTTTGGAAAAAGTTGTTTGGTGTCATGGAGTGAATCTACCCTCAAAATAGTTTTGTTAAAGTAAAGACGTTAAGCACAAAAGTTCGTACATTGACTCGCCGTTTCCTATCTCTATCGTGCGATAGAGATAGGAAACAGCGTAATGATATTTTTACGAAACTGGGGTTTGAGATTTGAAGAAAAATGCCAAAGTTCGTAAGAGGGTCTTTATTCACTATGAAACCCAAGGATTACACGTGAAGATGGTATCTCGCCGAGGTTGTCGCAGGTACTTTCACTTGTCGCACTTAAGCAGATTTCCTTTGCTTCTGTTCTTTTCGAAGTGATCACTTTCGTAGCTCGTTTGAACTGGCGTGGTGCGCTCTCAATCACTTTTTTATGTGCACTGATCCATATCAGTGCTCATCGTCATGTATGAAGAATATTCGAAAATAATGTAGACCTCCATAGGTCTACATTATTTTCGAATATTCTTCATACATGACGAATGTGTTTCGATGACGGGAAATGTCAAGGCGCTGATATGTGAGTGGGAGTGTAACGAAACCAAGCAACTCTAGACTTTGTGCGGTAAGAACATAAAGTCTAGTTTCTCTAGTACCTTATTTATTTCTGTACGGTTCTGCTCGCGAATATTCTGCGTCTGTCTCGTTCGCGACAATATTGCTGTCCCGCTCACACAGTAGAAGTGGCATGTCAATGTACGAAATTCTTAGTGCTAACGTCCTTATTTTAGATATTATATGTCACAGGGCGACTAAAACTAACGGACAATAATACTAAAACTCTGTAAACACGGTAAATGTCAAAGACCTATGTAAAATAGGTGCCCGAGAGCAAGAGGGAAATTGGTATCCATCGATTAATTTCAAGGTAACTGCTTATAGCCAAACCGCGTTAAAACAGAGGACGAACATTCCAAAAAAATGTTTATAAAGTGTGCGTACAATACGACACCTAAGGGCGGCTAATCGAATCACTTATTGACAGGGATGCTTTATAGCATCAAGTATGATAGTACTAGGTACACAATGCAATGAAAGCTAAGCCGAATCCAAAATAAATAAATAAATAAATATATAGGGACAAATTACACTGGTTGAGCTAGCCCCAAAGTAAGTATGAAACTTGTGTTATGGGATACTAACTCAACGATACTATATTTTATAACAAATACATATATAGATAAACACCCAAGACCCAGGACTATTCGAAAAAGGCCATTTTCCAACTTGCCCTGACCGGGGATCGAACCCGGGACCTCTAGGTGGCGGACTAGCATGGTGACCACTACGCCACGGAGGTCGTCGAATCCAAAACACAAGCGCCATCTACAACGTGGAAGGGGCATACCCGTAATAAATCGAACCACGGGCTATATTAGATCACTTTAGTATGATGAAATTAAAGTAACAGTCAAAAAACAACGAAATAAATGGAATTTCCATATTAAGGTCTGCAGCCGCCCGGGCAATTTTTATGAATTTGATTTAGTATAGTCCGTGATTAGATTTATTACATGTATGTCCTTTTGACGTTGTATATTCTGGCGCTTGTGTTAAACCATTAATAACTATGACATAACAATGTTTTTCAGTCCACATATCTAATTTTGAGATCAGTATAATTGTAAGTTGACGTTTTTGGAGAAAATGCTGCAGTACAGTTTGTTACCGCTTCTTCTGTACTTGCGCTTAGGAGGCGGCAGTAAACTTGGTTGTCAGTAAATGATCTGACGTCAACAACTACCTGTTATAAAATCGAATGAAAAGCTGACAATTATATAATATCCAAAGATAAACAACGCGTGTATGAAACTTACCGCAACGGGGCGGGAGAGGGAGGGGTATCAGACTCGACGGCGACGCTGACACTGCGCGCTTCGTATGCGCGGCGACGGTCCGCTATGGACTGAGCGGCGCCACTGTGCAACACAACAACAAATCACAACGGCCCACATTAAAGGGGTACAGTCAGCAAGAAAGATACCTGACCAGGCCCTTTATCTATATCTTGAATTTTCTCTTGAACTGAAATTACTATTAACATGAAAATGTATATTCAGAAAGATTTTAATGAAATCTTTTTGAATATACATTTTCATGTTAATAGTATTTTCAGTTTAAGAGAAAATTCAAGATATAGATAGAGGGCCTGGTCAGATATCTCTTTTGCTGACTGTACATTAATTTTTCGGAGTCTAGTGCTGCCCCCATTTAAAATAAACTATTGGAAAGGAAACGGAGATATCATTTAAAATGTTGTCTCATACGGCTCTAGATAATTCTCAAAACTATTTTATGAACTACAGTTTACATTTTAAAGTGAGAACGTGAAACTTTTCTTTGTATTTTTGTCCTTCCTTCTCATTCTTTAAACTGAAAACCTAAAGGTCTTCTTAAAATAGTTTGAAGGGATGGAGCCGTATGAGACAAAATTTTAATTTAACAATTTATTTCAAAGAGGGACAGCACTGGACTTCGAAATATTCATGTATCCCCGCACAATAAGGCAGAGGGACGAACACAAATCATTAATCCTTTTTATTGAAACCGAGTTAACAAATAGTTTTACAAAAAAATCTTTAATTTATTCACTCCGCGTTTAAAATATGGCTACTAAAATATTTATATATTTAACAAACAGTTTTCGCTGATTAAATTACTCCATACCACAATGAGATCACATACAGTAAATAAATAACCAATTTGAACATTTGGAACCCTGTTACATGGTAAGAAAAGAATACAGAACGCAGAATTTTGACTTTTCGACCTCTTCGACCGTTTATAAAGTACTCATACATTGTAAAGTTAAAAAAAATATATTTCGATATATACCTCGAAAATGTAATGGAAATTTTAAGTTACTGAAAAACACGTATTATTTGGAACAAGTTTTATGAAATTTCCGCACTTTATGAATAGTTAATATTAGTTCAATGGATAGTTAGTAAAAATACTAATTTCATTTAATAGAATGCAAATCGACCACGCAGGCGCTATCTCTCTCCTTTTGCTTTGCCTCTTTTTCTAGCATTGCCCTGGATGAAACAACAAACTTTTCAAACTATGCTCGCGTTGATGATAGAGCGTCCGGGAAGGACCGCCTTAAGTTACGGATCAGAATCCCAAATGTGTAACATAACTCACTCTGTGGTTTCAAACATCTTCCTTCTCTCCGCTGTACTGGGTGTCTTGGGTCTGTATCCGGAGTCTGAGGAATTCATTTCTTCTTCGAGGCTCGTGTCTGACTTGCCGTTTGTATACTCCTCTGTAAAAATGAAATAATAATAGAAGTAAATCTTTGTTAGCGGAGGGAGATACGACGAAGGGACTTTTTTAGCGGTGAACGCACAAACTTGTGTTTTTTTTTTGTGTATACGGACAACACACATAATGATAAATAATAATGAATAATAGGGATGCTTACCTTTGTTAGGAGCCTCCACATCGCTGGTCGGTGATAACGACTTGTCTTTCTCTTCCACGTCTTTGGCGATAGGGGTTGATGTGATCGGGGTTGTAGCGGCGCCAGCGATAGGAGATGTAGCTGCGAAAAAATTAACATTTTCAATAGGGAAGTACCCTGGGTCAAGAATAAATTTTTTTTTATTGATATAAAGAGAAGAAAAATATTACAAAATAATGTCACTTGTTATCGATCATATCTTTTCAACGTGATTTTAGATTTATTAATCCAGGCAAACTGATATTAAGTGAGCTATTTGATTCCAAAAAACTATGACGTTTTGGTATTCCGAACAAATCCCATAAAAGTTTGCTTTGGCGTTAGGAAAAATGCAATTGATTTGACTTTTTGGAAACGAGCAATTAAAGATTTTTTTTTGTTTTGATAGTTGAAAAAAAGACTGTTCAATGAAATTTTCTCAAACAGAACTAATATTATCGCGAACGAGATAGACGCAGAATGTTCGCGAGCAAGAACCACGTAGAAATACGTCGGTATAATGCAAGCGAAACTAGGCCTTATGACCTTAACGCATAAATTCCAGGGTTGTTTGGCAAGTTCCACTCACACAAGTTTGGCAAGTTTTACTCATGAAAACCACACTAAGAGCTATCACAGTTAAAATCGCTTTCTCCATTAAATAAAACAAAGAACTACTGCAGGCAAATTAAAAAATCCCCGACGACACCATCTAATGATAAATGGCGAAACTACATAATATTCTAATCCGTAGCGCCAGCTATTATTTTTCAGGTAATTTACAAACCCCAGATTTCAAGCGTTAACACCTAATGACTTTTAACCGACTGAACCGACTTTCATTAAACATCAAACCAATGCAAGAGAAGTTGATTTGACGTAAAAAAAAACACCGCATTGAAATTGGTCCATTCGTTCGAGTGCTACGATGACACAGACAGACACACACTCTTTTTTGTCGAAGGTTTAAAATGATATTTATAGTAAGTTATAGTAACTTTTTATTGTATACTCAAAAACGATCTTAATGCAAATTATAAATAAAGAAGTGCGGAGCGTCCTGGCACAGGCATCTTTGATAGCTTAAAAGGAGACACCAACACATAGTTATGTAAGATCATAACTGTTAACGTAAATAAAACATTTTTTATATTTTACAAAACACTACAATAAATACTGGCCACATTTGAAACGATTAAAGAAAAAAATACCTGAGTCAGACTTAGGCAGCCCCGGCACCGCCGGCACAGAGAACACCTTGTCAAAGGAGAACTCGTCGCTTCCCGACGACGTGGAGAACGGCTTCGGGCCCAGGCGAGGCTGAAAACAGACACAATGCGGTAAGTGTTGGCCTACAATAGCACTATCGCATGCTGTTATCCTTTTTTGCCGCTCAGAACCGACAATAGCTAGAGCGAGAGAGAGACGCTTCAGCATGGCCGGTGTTGAGGCGTTTCGTCGCTAAGGATATAAGCATACAGTACCGGTTTTAGGGTAGGACTACCGTCGGGTCGCCGTCCCACTTAACACTCACCCTGATGATGATTGTCTTAACCGATCGAAACTAGTCGGCCTTTTCCGACTACACTACGTGAATAAAACCGTTTTTAAGGTTCCGTAGTAAACAAGGAACCCTTATAGTTTCGCTATGTCTGTCTTTCTGTCTGTCTGTCCTTCCGCGGTTTAACTCGGCAACTATAAGTACTATAAAGCTGTAATTTGGCATGGGTATGTATATTAATTATGCGAAAAAGGTGGTAAAATAAAATATTGAAAACAAAATTTAGGGTAGCTCCAATACAAGAAAAGTGAAAAGTATTTATTTTTCTCGACTAACCAACCATGTGGAGTATCGTTGAATAGGCCTTTTAAAATATTATGAGTTTGTGAACACTGTTTTTCGATATAGGGATCTGTTTTTGAAATATTTGGTTTTAAAGTGAACATTTTTGTTATATTTGGACACGTGAAAAAAATCACTGCTATAGTATATATAACGGACTTTAAAGGAAAACTATCAGAGCTAAGTAGGGTTTATAAATTAAAAAGTTATAGGCGATCAACTTATAAAATGTACTCGGAAAAGGAAAATGTCGTACAAATTCAATAGAAAATTAGTTTTTAGACGTTTTCAGCGGCATGAACTCAAAGTTGGCATTCGCAACTACGAAACCCTACACTGCACGTGGCCCGACACGCACTTGGCCAATTATTTTTATATATTTAGTTATATCATCTCACGTTACTTTTTACAATATTTACACTTTGTCTCATCTTATGGTTCGTGCTCCCACACAAGTCTATTTGCCAGGAAAATTAAAACCCCCGATTTTTAAGAACGCCATATAACTGAATGATGAATAACGAAACTACATATTCCAATTTATATCCGTAACGCCATCTATTTTTTGCTAGGCAAATTATAAAAACCCCGCTTTTCAGGCATGAACCTCCAATAACTTTTTAAACAAGTGAACCGATTTTCATCAATTATAAAAAACTTATCACACCCCTCTTGTATGTCGGGGGTTAATAAAAACACTAACAATATTACAAAAATACATCATTTTATTTGAATTTTAAAAACGATTTACTAGTGTAAACATTTTAACAGGATCATAAGCGCGTTTCTAGTCGCTTCAATGGACTTTTGGGACTTGCGGCGCTAAGCAGACAGATCCCAGGGCCGCAAGACTCAAAGGCCACTTTTGGCGTGATGGTGAGCGAGAAGGTAGAAATATGGACACAAAGGGTGCTAATACCCGCATCGCCTATTAAAATGTTTCGCATTTTCGCCTACTACTAGCTTCGAGTTCAAAATAACGTTTCTTAAATACCTGTTTACTATCATCAAACTTAAATCTAAAACAAACGCAATCAAATTCACCTAAAAATCTGACAAGTCTATAACTAAAAACAGCGAAACTAAAAGATTCGTCATTGACGCAAAAAAAGTCAACTAAAAGCCTTTATTGAAAAGCATCGAACACCATCAAACGTATACCTTATAACCGGATATCACAGCTGTGGTCCGCGGCTTAGGCTTGGGCGCTTCATGGTGTTCCTCACCAGACCCTGGCTCCGAAATTGAAGACCTTGGCAGAGGCTTCGGCGCCTGAACCGGCACTCCGTTGATGTAGCTGTTACTCCTCGACAGCGAAGACTCATTCGACTCGGAACTGTCGGATTTCTCGAAAGATTTCTCGCATTTTTCAGCAGACTTCTCACATTTCTCAGGAGATTTCTCAGTAGATTTCTCAGTATTCTCGGGTTTTTCGTCACATTTCTCAACGATTTCCGGCTCGGCATCTTGTATTTTCTTGATTTCCGGCTCGACATCTTGTATTTTCTTATCGGTAAACCCGTCGTGACCGTTGTCGGTTATTTTCTTGTGGAAGCCGTTGGTTTCTTTTGGATCTTTCTTCTGGCGCTCCATGCCCTTTATCAGGTCCTTGACATTGACAAAATCTATGCGATCTTCTTCTTTTGCTTCTGGTACTGTTGGTTTTGCTATCGGTTTCTGTTCTTCGATGGGAGCTGAGGGGGTTACTGCTTTTTTGGTGTCAGTTTTCTTGGGGGGAGGCATTGCAAGAATCGCTTTTACGACCTCTTCTAAATTTCCGCGGTGGTTCTGAAATTACAAAAAAGAAGGTCGTATTTTCTAATTAACGTAATAAAATAAAAAAGGACGGTTAAAGTGTTTTAGTGTTACTATCTAGAAGCTATCTAATAAAAAGCATTATATTCTGCAAAAAAAAGTGAAAATAATGTACAAAATTAAATAAATACTTACATTAGCAATAACCAAACTGTGCCTTTTCCCGCTATTAGAAACTAACTACAAAATCACCAAACTTGTATGTAAAAAAAGAAAAATATTTTTAACGCAAATATAAAAAAAAAACTACAACACAAAACTAAAAGAACGCCACACAACCAAACATAATAAAAACATGAAAACCGCAAATTAAAGGAGGCACACAATCAAATCGTTAAAATTGTGGATTTAGACCACTACCAAGCCGAAAATACAGCTCCGTGTAAGTAAATCTACAAAAAAAAACCGCTAAAACTCCACCATCATGCACATAACTTGTTCATATTTTTAAATAAAAAACATTGTTTCATTTTTCTTAAAAAAAAAAGTCATAAGAAATTCATTCTTTTTCATTTGACTTGTTGGAAACTAGAGGATTAGAAATGGGCCTGTAGTGGGCAAAAACTTTAACGTAATTTTTAAATTTTTGGCTGACGCGACGTAAATAAATGAATAAGGACAGATCACGCTAATTGAGCTAACCCCAAAGTCAGTTTAAACTTGTACTATGAGATACTAACTCAACGATACTATATTTTATAATAAATACATATATGGATAAATACCCAAGACAGTTTGAAAAAGGCCTAGTACCAACTTGCCCTGGCTGGGAATCGAACCCAGAACCTCTGGTAGGCCTGTGTCACTCCTCATTTAGGTATCGAAAATATACCTACATTATAACTATGCGCGCTGCGACCACTCTCAATGGTAAATTCAATTTTATGAATCGTTTGTCTGGAGTAATAAGAATAAAATTGGCTTGTAATGGATGTCTAAGTATCTAAACGAATAGGCGCTGAGTTCTGACGCGATCTAAATTAAACCATAGCGATAACCACATTGAGTTGATGTTTTTTAGGGTTCCGTAGTAAACAAGGAACCCTTATAGTTTCGCCATGTCTGTCTGTCTGTCTGTATGTCCGCGGTTTTACTCAGCGTCTATAAGTACTAGAAAGCTGTAATTTGGTATAGATATGTATATTAATTATGCGGAAAAAGTGGTTAAATAAAATATTGAAAAAAAAAATTTTTAGTGTAGCTCCCATACAAGTAAAGTCAAAAGTCAATTTTATTTTGTCGACTAACCAATCATGTGGGGTATCGTTAAAAAGGTATTTCAAAAATATTATGAGCTTGTGAACACCGTTTTTCGATTTAGGGATCCGTTTCTGAATTATTTGGTTTTAAAGTGAAATTTTTTGTTAGAGTCCAGGGTCCCCCCCTCTATCTGCTAAACGGTTATACATGGACATGTGAAAAAATTCACAGCTATAGTTAATATAACGAAATTTAAAGGAAAACTATCAGAGCTAAGTAGGGTTTACAAATTAAAAAGTTATAGGCGATCAACTTATAAAATGTACTCGCCAAAGGAAAATTTCATATAAATTCAATAGTAAATTAGTTTTTAGACGTTTTAGTGGCATGAACAAGTTGGCATTCGTAACTACGGAACCCTACACTGCGCGTGGCCCGACACGCACTTGGCCAATTATTTAAATTTCTTTTCTGAGTGAGTCTTCTGACAATGCGACACAAATAAGTTGAACAAAAATGGCGGACTTCAAAGCATTTTTGTACAAATTCCCAACACGTAAATTAAACCAAAATGGCGGTCGTCGGTGCATTATTTGTATCTGCGCCGATAACCGCCATTTTGGTTAAACCTGCCTGCCGGGAATTTGTACAAAAATGCTTTGAAGTCCGCCATTTTTGTTCAACTTATTTGTGTCGCAGTGTACTTGAGTACTAGTATTTATTCAGTACCTCCGGGTTGGCGCACTAGATTCACAACATACCTGCACGGAGTTATTGGCGTCCGGGTGCATGGACACGTTGGGCACGGCGTGGTCGAGGTGCTGCAGCCACATGGGCGCCGACAGGAACGTCACCGCGCCGCTGGTGTCGGGGTACAGGTCCGCGTGGTAGTCGCGGTAGCTCTGCAACACATTCAATAAATATTCAATAGACGACCTCCTTGGCGTAGTGGTCACCATGCTAGTCCGCCACCCAGAGGTCCAGGGTTCGATCCCCGGTCAAGGCAAGTTGGAAAATGGCCTTTTTTAAATTGTCTTGGGTCTTTGATGTTTATCTATATATGTTTATGTTATAAAATATGATATCATTGAGTTAGTATCCCACAACACAAGTTTCGAACTTACTTTGGGGCTAGCTCAATCAGTGTAATTTGTCCCTATATATTTATATATATATTAAAGAGAAATAAATAAACACTAGTGTGACGAATTCATAGTCGTGTCCCCTCTTAGTCTCCACTGCTTGTGTGTCCATCTTTGGCGCTGTGATAAGAATGAGCAGCTCCAACCAAGTGTGCCAATCATCGCCTCCGCCATTTCACCGGATATAGTGTCATTCGTTTATTATTTGTTTATAAGATGGCGCCACTTTTTTAAATAATCAACATTGCCATAATTAAATTTGTCTGCATCGTTGTAGCAATACTCACCTTTCTCGGAACTTGGTATGTATTGGGCAAAACAGATGAGCCAGACAACTACAGTACCCGGTCGACTTCTGCTTCTATCAGACGAAGCGCACGTTTTGGCACAAACATGCCTTTTTGTCTGCTTCGTTACTACATTACTCACCTTTCTTGGAACTTGGTACATGATGGGCACAATAGATGAGCCATTCAGCTGCAGTACGCGGTTGACTTCTGCTTCCATCGCCCGAAGCGCCCATTTTGTCAACAAATATGCCCCTTTTGTTTGCTTCGCTATAACAATACTCAGTCACTCACCTTTCTCGGAACTTGGTACATGATGGGCACAACAGATGAGCCAGTCAGCTGCAGTACACGGTTGACTTCTGCTTCCATCACACGAAGTGCACGTTTCGGCACCAAACATGCCCCTTTTGTCTGTTCACCTGTAACAATATTGACATCATAACTAAATGTACTCAATGTAATAACTCTCACAAATCACTGCCCGACGAATTTTTGACCTCTTCGAGTGTTCTTGCAGAAAGTATTGAAATTGTTGTCGGAGTAACTTACGTGGAAGGGACATACCCGTAATACCGAGGAGCTCGGTGGCCCGGCGGGAGTGCGCATTGGTAGCGCTTTCGCAAGTAAAGCGACACCGGGCGTGGTCCGCATTTGGATGGGCGACCACAAGTGGCATAAAAAAAATCTCGAGCTTCTCTGTGCTTCGGAAGGCACGAAATAGCCGTTGGTCCCGGCTGTCATCATTGTTTGGCAGTCGTCAAGCTATGTTAGATGCCTTTAGGCAGCCTGAAAATCTGACACCAGTGTTGGCCACTTACACACACGAAAAACGAAACAAAACCCGTAATAAATCGAACCAAGTGCTATACTAGATTACTACATTATAATGAAATTAAAATAACAACCAAATAACCAAAAAAAAGCGGCCAAGTGTGAGTCGGACTCGCCCATGAAGGGTTCCGTAGCAGCAAGTAACACAATATATTTGAGTTGATTGAATGATAGGTAAATTGCGGTTTCCGATTTATGAGGAATTAAAAAATATACTTTCTAGATTTCGTTCAAACCAATTTTCGGTGGAAGTTTGCATAGTAATGTACATCATATATTTTTTTTTAGTTTTATCATTATTTTAGAAGTTACAGGGGGGGAGGGGACACATTTTACCACTTTGGAAATGTCTCTCGCTCAAACTATTCAGTTTAGAAAAAAATTTAATTAGGAACCTCAATATCATTTTTGAAGACCTATCCATTCAGTTTCAGTTCTAAGTATGGGGAACCCCCAAAATTTATTGTTTTTTTTTTCTATTTTTGTGTAAAAATCTTAATGCGGTTCACAGAATACATCTACTTACCAAGTTTCAACAGTATAGTTCTTATAGTTTCGGAAAAAAGTTGCTGTGACATACAGTCGGACAGGCAGACAGACATGACGAATCCATAAGGGTTCCGTTTTTTGCCGTTTGGCTACGGAACCCTAAAAACGACATGCTCATACAAATTGTCCGGATAGCTACACACTTTCTTTATTTCTCGCTTACATGCACTTATACTATAACATGGTTAGTAGGTAAATAAGTACATGAACCCTGGCAGGGTGTTGCGAACTTTAAGTATATAGCTGAGTTTATATAATAATAGTGATTTCAGAAATATTTCGTTTGGGATATGTCAGAAATTGTTAGTAGGTAACAAGTTAGTAATTGAATTGAATGTCAGCTGTTACATAAACTTATAAGTTAAGTATTAATTTCAGGGGAATTCTATTACATTTTAAATAAATTAAATTGGATGTGTTTTCTGATACATTAAAACATTTCAATTATCTCAATAATAGTAATGTCAAAGTAATAATATAAATATGTAGTATAAATGTCAGTATAATAATTGATGAACGGCTTGAGAATTCTTTAAAACTCGTTTTGTAATTTGTCTTCTAAGTATTGTTCAACCGAATAGTAACCTTTTGTCAATAACATAGTTTTAAGATTTTTATCAAATGTTTTGTCATTATGTTCTAATTGTAATGATTTCGGTAGTTTATTATATATTTTGATTGCACTCACATATGGTCCGTTATTGTATATGTCTAGGTTTTTTCTCGATGGCAATGCCAGTCTATATTTATGTCGCGTGTTTATTTTGTGTGTGTCTTTAATTTGTGTAAATATGTGTTTATTTTTTCTCACAAATGTGCATATGTCAAGGATATAAATTGAGGGTAAAGTCAAGATTTTTTGTTTTATGAAATACGCCTTGCAACTATGTCTGTACGGTAGGTTGCATAGTATACGCAAGCACTTTTTTTTGCATGAGGAGTAGGTCGTGCGCGTGTACACTGTTGCCCCAAAGCATAACACCGTATTTTAGCCAGGAGTACGCGTAGGCATAATACGCGGTTAGGGCAGTTTCATAGTTTGTGCTTACTTTCAGAATGCTTAGTGCGTATACAAATTTTGATAATTTATTTTTGATGCTTGTCACATGTTTTTTCCAGTCAATATAAGAATCTATCGTTATTCCTAGTAGTTTGAAATTATTTACTTCTGTGATTTCTTGATTTTCGAAAGACAATTTTAAAGAGAGCGCTTTTTTCTGCCATGGGTGAAATTGAATTATTTTAGTTTTTCTCATATTTATTTCTAAATTTTTTTTGTCAAGCCACTATTTTAATTTCTTAATGCTATCTAATAGGGTCGCGTTAGCCTCAGTTGATGTGTCACAATGAAACAGTAATGAAATGTCATCGGCGAACATGATACACAAGTTATTGGGAAATAATTTGGGCAGTTCGTTAATGTACACCAAGAAGAGGATGCACCCGAGCACGCTTCCCTGGGGAATTGAACAGTTGGTAGTTCGAGTGTCAGATCTTACTGCTTGCGTTTCATGCGAGTAGTTATTGAGATATGTCACTTCCACGTATTGTTTACGGTCCGTCAAATATGATTTTAGCCATTTGTAGGCTTGTCCGCGAATACCTGAGTCATATAAAGCTTTTAATAGTGTTTTATGACAGACTTTATCGTAAGCTTTTGTCATGTCAAGTAGTAGTCCTACAAGTAGTAGTGTAGTAGCTACACACTTTTGTATGGAAATGAGTAATTTTTTTGTGTGTTTTGGCTGTTATTTTAATTTCATTATGATATAGTGATTTAGCATAGCCCGTGGTTCGATTTATTACGGGTATGTCCTTTCCGCTTTGTATAGAAATTAAGACTAAGAATATATGAGGAAAGTTGGTTCTGTTTGAACTTATCTTTGGCTTCTTGAACGAGTTAATCGACGCTGTTCTCAAACTATCAAGTATGAGTAAACAAAAATACATACTCATCATCATGTCTTTTTTTAGACTCCACTGCAGGAACACAACCCTCTCTGTACTGCCTGAGCCAAACTTGGCTAGACCAGCCAGAAGATTTGGCCAACAATTTCCATGCTTGCCAGACGGGTTGGAGATGCCTCTCTATAGTGACAGTCCGTCTTCTGGATCTGCGAAAGGTTCCAAAAGAATCTTACCTGAATACCTAAGCCTCAATGAGATAAGGCTTCCTATCCACCAGTTCCATGTACAGTGTTGTGGTGTCCCCTTGCCAGCCAGGAACAGCATGTTGGTTGTTGAAGCAGTCCAGCTCCAAGGTCTTCTGGATCTGCGAGAGGTTCCAAAAGAATTTTACCCGAATGCCTTAGCCCCTCGATGAGATAAGGCTACCTGTCCAAGAGTTCCATGTACAGTATCGTGGTGTCTCCCTTGCTAGCCAGGAACAGCATGTTGGTGTCAGGGTCGAACAGCAGCATGAGGATGCCGGTGGAGCAGTCCAGCTCCAAGGTCTTCTGTGTCTTCGAGTGGTTCCAAAAGAATCTTACCCGAATGCCTTAGCCCCTCGATGAGATAAGGCTTCCTGTCAACCAAATCCATGTACAGTATCGTCATTTCCCCCTTGCCAGCCAGGAACAGCATTTTGGTGTCAGGGTTGAACAGCGGCATGAGGATGCCGGTGGAGCAGTCCAGCTCCAAGGTCTTTTGTGTCTGCGAGAGGTTCCAAAAGAATCTTACCCGAATGCCTTAGCCCCTCGATGAGATAAGGCTCCCTGTCCACAAGTTCCATGTACCGTATCGTGGTGTCTCCCTTGCCAGCCAGGAATAGCATGTTGGTGTCAGCGTCGAACAGCGGCATGAGGATTCCGGTGGAGCAGTCCAGCTCCAAGGTCTTCTGTGTCTGCGAGAGGTTCCAAAAGAATCTTACCCGAATGCCTCAGCCCCTCGATGAGATAAGGCTCCCTGTCCACAAGTTCCATGTACAGTATCGTGGTGTCCCCCTTGCCAGCCAGGAACAGCATGTTGGTGTCAGCGTCGAACAGCGGCATGAGGATTCCGGTGGAGCAGTCCAGCTCCAAGGTCTTCTGGGTCTGTGAGAGGTTGCGTACGTCACGGATCATGATCTGGCGGAGGCGCGCCGCGTCGAAACCTGCACACAATGTTCATGTATCATAGTAAACCACATGAAGAATTGGAAATTTATTGAAAATTTTGGAAAAGGCGACGGAAGAGATAAAACTAGTGGAAGTGCTTGTTGACATAATTAGTATCGGAACCGATGTTTGCGTCTGTTTACAAATATGTAAATTTTATAAAAAAAATCGTGTAGATCAGATAGCTTATTAACCTGGATTAACACCGAGGAAATCTGAGGTTCCCATGGGATTGACATAAATTTGACCATTTGATAGTGTTGCATTGCGTATAAAGGTCAGAACGAACGCATGCAAATTTTCATCATCATCATATCAGCCACAGGAATTCCACTGCTGGACATAACCCTCCACCAAGGTTTTCCATAACGAACGATTGGAGGAGACCTGCGTTTTTGGGTGCATTATTTTTTTGAAACGGGGATGCGTATTGCGCGGGACCCTAGGAGTTTCCGTCTGTATGTAATACTTAAGTATATTAATTCTGTGGTATAGGTAGGTATAACTTCAAGATAGTTTTTTGTCGTTTTCCGCCATCTTTACCTACCAGTAGTCAGAATTTTATCTTGATCGCCCAGCCACACGATCCTGCTGTCCTTGATGTTCTGGTGGCTGTTGGCCACGTCCACCACCGCGCTGGGGGCCCGCGGGTCGAGGATGCGAACCTTCTTGTCCTTGCACGAGGTAGCGAGCAACTTGCCGTCTTTCTTCCAGGACGTCGATTGAATCACTTCGCCGTGATCTCTGTTTACTGTAGAAAGAAGACGTGTTTTTATTAAAAATTGAAGACTTACCGCAGTATTCATAAAAACAACTTCATGCAGCTTTATAATATAACGCTAGTAATTCTGAGCACTGCACACTGTTCTGTCAATTGTTTACAAATGTCTGCACTCCTTAAATAAGTAGCATTCTCAACATAAGACGAATTTAGGTAGAAAAGAGGAGGTTATCAATTCGTATGAATCTTTTTTTTTATGCATGTTCAACAATTATTAGAAGACCCCTAGACCAATTTGGAGAATTCTACTTTTTTGTTTGAATACTTGTCAGGAAGTCCCATAAAATTTTTATCATAATCGGTTGTGGAGTTGACTGTTAAAGTCGACTTTTACTTTTGAAAAATTATTGCTTACCAAAAGCTTCTTTCTGCTTTGTAAGGTCCCACAGCGCAAGTTCATGCCCAGAGGCCACATGAATGAGACCATCAGCTACCGGGTGGAAGCCCACGTTCTCCACGCGACGTTGCTTCTGGGACAGAGTACACTCAGGGGTCGACAGAGACTCCTTAAGGCCTTCCGGTGGGATGTGCCATACTTTCACCTGGGGACAATCATACCACGTTGAGAAAAATTACCATTTGGAATGCATCAATGCAATCTCCTCGTGGCGTATTGATTAACATGCTCCACTCGGAGGTTTTGGGTTCGATCCCCAGCCAGGGCAAGTTGGAAAATGACTTTTATCTAATTATAGTATATTCGAGTTAGTATCACAAGTTTAAAATTACTTTGGGTCTCTACTAGATGGTTCCTAGAACACTCGCAACCCATGGCGAAGGCGTGCAGGGCGCCTGCAGGCATTCTAAGATTCCTGCAGGAGCTAGGCTGGTTCGAAAACTGAGGCTGGCGTCAGTTCCCCACGCACAAAGAGTCCGGCCAAGATGGGCCAAATTGCGGAAAAGATGTCCTCGAAGGAAGTAAGAAATAAGTTCTTAGGGTCTAGTTTGCTACTTGCCAACAACTCAAATCACATACTTTTTTCTAAACATCAAAACATACATTTTCTATGGGATTTGTTTGAAATATAGGACAACACATTTTCTTGAAGTCCAATAGCGCTCTT
Organism: Acrobasis suavella; assembly: GCA_943193695.1. Taxonomy (NCBI): domain Eukaryota; kingdom Metazoa; phylum Arthropoda; class Insecta; order Lepidoptera; family Pyralidae; genus Acrobasis; species Acrobasis suavella. The sequence continues at coordinate 3,971,914 of OW971944.1, forward strand.
AATATCAGTTTTTCTGCAATGATAAATCAATAATTAACCAAGTGCGTGTCAGGCCACGCGCAGTGTAGGGTTCCGTAGTTACGAATGCCAACTTTGAGTTTTTGCCAATAAAATCGTCTAAAAATTAATTTTCTATTGAATTTGTATGAAAATTTCCTTTACCGAGCACATTTTATAAGTTGATCGCCTATAACTTTTTAATTTGTAAACCCTACTTAGCTCTGATAGTTTTTCTTTAAATTTAGTTATATTTACTATAGCTGTGAATTTTTTCACGTGTCCATATATAACCGTTGAGCAGATAGATGGGGGGGGGACACTTGACTCTAACAAAAATTTTCACTTTAAAACCGAATATTTCAGAAACGAATCCCTAAATTGAAAAACAGTGTTTTCAAGGTCATCATATTTTTGAAAGACCTATTCAACGATACCCCAAATGATTAGTAAGTCGAGAAAATAATATTGACTTTTGACTTTACATGTATGGGAGCTATCCTAAAAATTTTTTTCAGTATTTTTTTACCACTTTTCGCATAATTAATATACATACTTTTACGAAATTACAGCTTTCTAGTACTTATAGTTGCTGAGTAAAACCGCGGGCGGACGGACGGACAGACAGACAGACAGACATGGCGAAACTATAAAGGGTTCCTTGTTTACTACGGAACCCTAAAAATCACATTGAAAATGGTTATAATCATGGCAAGTGTCATTATTTTGTGATGTTTTATTTTCTTTTGACCCAGAGAACAGTATCTACCAAATAATATATTTTTGACCCAGGGAAGTATGTCCCTATCTATTTATTTATTTATTTATCCTTTGAAACCGAATTTCAAGATTCACATAGTGTATTTCAGGGTAAGTTAAGGTAATTTTTGTAAGATCTAAGATCTAATAAAGTAAACGCATTCTTTTAAATGGGAAACTTAACGAAACAATTAATAACAAAGTTAAATAAGGATAGCTCCGTAGTTACACCTTTTACCATCTTCCTTAACTTTATATTAGTTCGCATAATTGTTATAAAGAAATACCTACAATTAATGAAACATTTTACATGACCAATGATAACGCTTGTTATAGCTGTTAATAATTATAAAACAAAGAATACAACTAAACTAATCAGTAAAAAAAGTTATTTCCTGTATGGTTCGACATTACAAATATTGATAATTTTATTAGTTAATTGAGTTTGAATTGATAAATATCATAATGTATTTTTATTAATATAAGGTGGTTTGTTTATATAATAGGTTGGGGAAAAAGTCTTTTCGCATTTTATATGAAAATTCAAAACATTTTTTAATATAGTTTATTTACATTTAACTAAAGTATGTAGGTACCATTTTGTTCGATAACTTTTTGCCATCTTATAGGTAGGGACATGATCCCATTGCTATAGAAATTTTGGGGCTTCTGATCAAAAAACTGCGTCAAGTAATTTTGGCAGTCCTCTCGTGATGTTAATCTGACACTGCCTAAAGAATTCTGAAGAGACCGAAACAGGTGGAAATCTGAAGGTGCCAGGTCAGGATTATACGGCGGATGCATTAACACCTCCCAGCCAAACTCTCTTAATTTTTGCTGAGTGGTTAAAGATGTGTGAGGTCTAGCGTTATCATGATGAAAAACCACACCCCTTCTGTTGATTAATTCCGGCCGCTTTCTGTCAACTTCTTGCTTTAATCTTATCAGTTGTTCGCAGTAGAGTTCTGAATCGATGGTCCTGCCTGGTGATAACAGCGCATAATGAATAATGCCCTTCCAATCCCACCACACACACAGCATCACCTTGTTGCGAGTTAACCCGGGTTTCGCCACAGTCTGTGAAGCCTGACCGGCCTTTGACCATGACCTTTTTCACACGTTCTTGACGTACGTGATCCACTTTTCATCACCAGTCACCAATTTCTTCAAAAATGGTTCGGTCTCATTACGTCGTAATAAAGAATCACAAATGAGTACACGGTTCATTAGGTTTCTTTCAGAGAGCTCGTGAAGTACCCAAACATCGAGCTTTTTTGTGTACCCATTTTTTTTCAAATGCGCCAAAACTGTTTTGTGGTCAATTCCCAGTTCTTCAGCTACGTCGTAACTACTGATATGCCAATCTTGCTCCATTTTTTCAAAAATAGCATCCATTTTATCCATAACAGGGCGACCAGAGCGACGTGCATCTTTGACATCAAAATTTCAAGATTGAAAATGCTTAAACTGAATTTGTGCTACTCTCACAGGCACTGCACTAGGTCCATAAACATCGCAAATTTTTTTCGCGGCTTGCTTTGCTTTTTTACCTTTTTGGTAGTAAAATTTTAAAATGTATCTAATTTCTTCATTAGATTCACTCATCTTGACGGTAAGAAAAACAAATGAAAATCACGCATTTTCCTAATTTGGATTTATCTTCTTTAAAATTTAAACTTTTAAATGATACCAAAACCAGCCAGGTACAAATAGTATAGCCAAAGTGGTTTTATTACAAGTTCATACATACTATATGCGAAAAGACTTTTTCCCCAACCTAATAAATAGCAATTAATTTTCATATATTGCCAAACAAAAATAGGTACCACTGCTAAGAAGATACGCCGAACGGCCTCAAGAAACTCATTTCAATATAGGCACATGGCAAAAGCCATCTACATTTGTGACGAAGATTCGCCCTCTTCGCGCTCACTGGTGCGGCCTATTTAAGCGGCGGCGGCGGGCGGCGACCTCGCTCTCTTTCGTCTACACATCGCAGCTTATCAACAACTAAAGCTGAGTAGTTATTTTTCTGAAAATAACTTGCCTCGTGTCTGAAGTACCTCGACCCTCTATAGTGCTTTATACTACTTGTACTTGTGGAAAGCAGAATAAATGCTTATGGTTTCTCCATTGTTTCCTTAGTATGACAGTCCCATAATACCTTTTCTTACGAACTGTGATGGTGCACAGAAGTTAGGTAATACTAAATCGAAGTCCCTCATGAGGCTGGCATAGTCACACCAAGTGAACTTAAGCTCTGGTAAAATAATAGATTAAAAAAAATAATATTCACAGGTATGGCACTTCATAGAAGCAAGTATCATTTATAATAATAATAAATATATAGGGACAAATAACACTGATTGAGCTGGCCCCAAAGTAAGTTCGAGACTTGTGTTAAGGGATACTAACTCAACGATACTGTATTTTATAACAAATACATAAATAGATAAACATCCAAGACCCCGGACAATTTCAAAAGGGCCATTTTCCGATTTGCCCTGACCGGGAATCGAACCTGGGACCTCTGGGTGGCGGACTAGCATGGTGACCACTACGCCACGAAGGTCGTCATTTATGCCTACAACTACAAAATTACACATCCGAGCACGTGGCATGGCGAGAACGGGGGAGAGCTGCTGGGACGGGGATGGGAACGCAAATTGCGCGAGACCTTAGGAGTTACCGTTCTGTATGTACTTATATTAATTTTGAGGTATAGGTCCCTATGTTTGACATACAGATGTAGATATTTATTTTCAACTCGTTCGTATTATTGTCACGTCTTTTTTAGCGTGATAAAAGGCGTGACGATGGAAAAAAAGTCAAAACAGTGATGGGTTGCTACCCGCATAACCTATCGACATGTTTCACATTCTCGCCCTCGATTGGCTTCTGCTTGGAAACCAATCGAGGGCATATATCACTATATTATAATGCATAACTATATTGATTGGTTTTCCATCTTCTCACCGACCATCACACCAAAAGTGGCTATTGAGTCTTGCGGCCCTGGGCTCTATCTGCTTAGAGCCGAAAGATACAAAATACTCTGTCTGCCCGTTAGACGTGATAGGATCTATGTAGGTCAACCATTATCTCCTGTTAGATGCTGTTGTGACACAATCTTATCAAAGAACATAACCATTCTGGACTGTCTCAGAGATAGCTTATCATGTATTGGTTTAGTCATTTGGATGGTTATTAATGTCCACAGGTTGTTTTTATATGTTTACATTCCAATCTTATCACTAATGGAGCAGACAGGCATTTTGGGTCTTTATAGGGTTCCGAAAATGATCCGACTTTGGAATGGACCCGAGACACTATCTATCTCATAAATGATAAAGATGTGTAAAGTATATAATAATTTCAGTAGCAGACTATACCAAATTCTTAGCATGGAATTATTCATGCTTTGGAAAGTCAAATATTATGCTCTAGTAGGCAAGTGGTTTACACTTCTGTTGCTGAAATAGATGCCTAAATCTTATGTAAACTGAAAAAAGATGTATGTGGCATATTCTAGTATTAGAAATCTTCTTTTTTCCCATATACCACTTTAAGTGGGGTAGGGGAAGGGGAAGATCTTCCTATCCTTCGTCATTTTTTGTGTCACACTTTTGCTCTCCATATCATTTCTCAAATATTCAAATACTAGAAATAATAGTTTGTTTGTCAGATTTTTGAACTGCGTAAAGGCATCAGACATAGCTCATCTTCCAAAGCACGGAGGAGCTTGGGAAATTTTTATGTCACTTCTGGTCACCCATACAAGTGCGGATGACGCCCTGTGTCGCTTTACTTGTGAAAGCGCTAGTAACGTGAATTCTCGCCGGGCCACCGAGCTCCGCCCGAGAAATAATGATTAGCAGATAAAATAAATATTGGGGACATATCACACAGCTTGACCTAGCCCCAAAGTAAGTTTTTAAACTTGTGTTAAGGGACTAACCAAACAGTATCATGTTCTATGAAAATACATATAAAAGATAAATAAACACCCAAGACAAAGGACAACTCAAAAACGCCATTTTCCTACTTGACCTGGCTGGGAATCGAACCTAAAACATCCAAGTGCTGGACTAGTGTGGCTACTAATAGGCCATGGAGGTTGAATCTGTTTGTAATGTTGTAGTATTTTTCACAACTAAAAAGTTGTACAGGAAAATTTTTCAAGCTACCTAAACACATGACAATGCTAGACATTCTTTCTTAGCATGGACTTGTTCATGCTTTGGAGAGTCAAATATTAGGCTCTAGTTTTCTAACAAACACCTTCTTAAGCGTGGCGTAGCAAGCACCAGATAAGGTGCCACTACCAGGCTCATTCATCCAGGCTCCAAGTGTTTTAAGTATCTACATAAAAATTATATACGTTTTATATTATATTGTAAATCACTAACTTATTGTTTTCACATGCTTGATAACTATAAGCAAATAGATTAAGGACATGTTTAATTGTTAAGATCTTATGTAGTCTATTTTATGTGAATAAATTATCATTATCATTATCATAAAAAGTCACCTATCTATTGCTTATTTTTACACTTAAAATACCATCAGATTCCACTGTCGCACATTTATATAATAGTAAATCAGAGTACCCCATGAGGCTGGTATAGTCACATAAAGTGAACTGAAGCCAAAGTAAAAAAATAGATTTTAAAGAATACAAAAAGGTACTGTCTCATTTATGTTATTGTAAATATATAAATATATATGGACAAATACCACTGATTGAGTTAACCCCAAAGTAAGTTCAAGACTTGTGTTATGGGATACTAACTCAATGATACTATATTTTATAACACATACATATATAGATAAACATCCAAGACCCAGGACAGTTTGAAAAAGTCCATTTTCCAACTTGCCCTGACCGGGAATCGAACCCGGGACCTCTGGGTGGCGGACTAGCATGGTGACCACTACGCCACGGAGGTGGTCATTGTAAGGACAAAGACAAAGATAATAAAGACAAGTGTATCATATTCAAGCTATTAAAATACAAAAGTGACTCACCAACGAATCCTGTGATCCAGTCAACAGCAAACCATCATGGAACGGAGAAAACTCCATATCAGTAATAGTGTCCGAGTGAGCGTGCAGCAGAGGCATGGTCTTGCTCTTCCGCCCACAATCATCTAGCGGCAACACCGCCAGGCTAGACCCAACATGCTCCCAGTTGAACGCCATGAAAGATGCTGATGCACAAATATTGTTCCCATACGTCTGATATGATCCCACGCATATATCTCTAATACATGCCTCAGGCTTTGGTACAATTGGTGCAGCATTTTTATACTTCGAGGCTTTAAAACGCCACGCCATGTTTATCCACTTTTTTATATAAGTATTATACAATAATCAGTCTTGTAATGGAATGTAGAATACGCAATGTAATCTGAAAGAAAAATTACTTGTTTTATTATTTGCAACCGGTAAGTTAGTCATGCAATGATTGTGTTAATGTTGTTACAGTAATATGAAGTCGTAAAATAATTATAAAGATCGTAATTTAGGTATTTGAATATGCATTTTAATGCAGTATCGAGACAGGATGCCAAATCGAATCGCGGAAAACACTAGTCTAACTTTCTTTTACGACCTTTTTAATTAATTAAAAGCTTCATAGATTGTCAAATAATATATACAATACCAATCGCAATTGATCAGCTCCACATAATTAATGGAAAATGTGAATTATTTCGAAAACACCTTTGTTTTGAATATCTAGACCGGCTGTCGCACCGGAAATGGCCTAGATTTCTTATTTCCACTTAAGTGATCACTGACCAATTAATTCCTACACTTACTGATGTTATATTGATTTGTTTTGAGTTATTTTACTGACCTTTTCTCGTATAAAATATCCTGAAATTTGATTTTCTTGAGACACTCCCCCTAAACGTCCGCCATTTCAAAACGACATTAGTTAGGGATTCGATCGATAATTATGTGGAAATGTCATTGAAATCGATTCTGTTGGCTCGAATAAATATTTATTCGATTTCGCCGAAAGGAAAAGACCATAGGTAATCAGATATTAGGTTAGTGATTCCACGAAAAATCAAGGATTATTATATTAACTTTGGGACTGGGATCCCTGAAAAACTGACATTTAATTCCGAGGCTCAGCTGCTTGGTTGGTCAGTATCAGCAGTCCGGCATTAGCAATTCAGCAAGCTGAGGAAACAGAAACCCAAAATTGTGTGAAATTGTCAACAAGATCTGCTTGGTCTTGTTGATCTTTTCCTACAAATTTCTTAATTCTGGTTTGATGATGGATAATTAAACAGACGGGATTCGTAGGGTTTATTTCTTTTGAAGATGGGTTAGGAGCTACTACTGCCTACTTTACTTCTGTTAATATCTCCTGCGCTGTGTTGTGACTTGTGCTATTTCAAAGCCTAGAGTGCGCTTTCTAAGTTTCCAACTGTTTCTGCTAAAACAAACAAAAATAAATATTCGTCACAATCAAAACTCACATAACAGATTTATTAAGAATTCGACTTGATGGAATAAAAGTTTCTTCATACACCTTTTAAATCGATCGTTTTCAGTATTATTAATCGATTATTATCTTTAACACTTTTGCAAACACTACAATATAAACAACGTTTTGTTTCACTCAAAAAGTGTTGAATTAAACAAAGACCAAAATGTTTTGTTAATTTACCCAATTTCTATAAAGAAAGAGAATAATGTTTTATAGATAAATTGCAGGTATTTCGTGTTGACTATTGATTTTCATGTTGTTACAGAGTTGAAGGGACCGATATTTATATTTGCAGTAGCGTATTTGCCAATAGGCTGGGTAGGCTTAAGCCTAGGCGACACATTTTGGGGGCGGCAAATTTTTGGCCAGTTGCACTGGAAACCGCCACCGCCCCCCCTTCATCGCGGCAATCGAGAAGTATGTGTATTCACCGATTAATCAAAGACGCCTGGACCTATTTGGAAAATCACATTTTGGGGGCGGCAAATTTTAGGCCAGTTGCACTGGAAACCGCCACCGCCTCACCCTTCATCGCGGCAATCGAGAAGTATGTGTATTCACCGATTAATCAAAGACGCCTGGACCTATTTGGAAAATTCTTTTTTTGTTTGTAAGGGTATACTTGTCAGGTGGTCTCATTTAAATTTTATCAAAATCGGTTGTGTAGTTTGGGAGAAGTCGGTTCTTAGTTTTGAAAAATCATGATATTTCGATTTTGTAATCGCAGCTTAGGGAGGGCAATATATGAAGACTACTGGCGGCAAATGTGTAAATCCACTACAGTATATTTATATGTCATGTAATACTTAACTCGCGAACTACTTATGTTTACAAAATATAGTTAATAAATTTATAGCACAGAGGTAGGTAATATGGGAACTTAAGAGTTAAAAATAGTCGTACTATACCTAAGGGAACATACCCTACCCATTACCCATACTACTTGATAACGTGACTCTTAGAGGGTAGGGCTAGGGGGCCTTCAAAATACCACGCTTGGTTACAGAGAGGGAGGGAGAGATGCAGTAGATTGCTTTTCTTAAATCTTTAATGAAACATTTTGAGTTTTTTTTTTTTATTGATAGATTATATGAGACATACACGCATGCACTCTTGGCGTCACGTGTCAAGCACACTAATGTAATTAGCTTTGATTATATAGGTAATATGAACCAAGTATTCTTTTTTTTACAAACCATATTATTGAATTTTTACGTGAAAACTAGAGGGGTCTTGGCATATACTAAAGATGGTAACCGAAGAGCGGTAGGGGGGTAAAAAAGCAGGAGAAACTGTGTCTTCGCGACAGTTTGGGTACGTTCCAAGATATACCAAGATATACTACGTCTTATAGTAATCATACCCAAAAAAATCTTAATGTTATCTGTGTCTATATCCAGTAGCTGCCGAAATTATGATGATGATGATGATGACGGTAACCTCTATAAGCTCCTCTGATAAAATATGTGTAAGCACCGAGAAATAAAACAAAAACATACCGAAAGTGATCAATGATCATTTATTATGCGAGTATTACAATAATTCCGTTCTTTGGTGAGAATTAATATCAATTAATTGAAAAGTTATGTTCAGATCCAATGCGTGCAGAAGCACGTGCTGACAAATTGGGGCCCGTATTCCTGAAGAAACTGGATGATATTATCACACCAGGAGCAGTGAGGGTTTCCAAAGATATGTGTGATATGTGGCTTCACCAATGTCATGAAAATGTCAATGCCATCAAATATGTCTAGAAGTGCAATTTTTGAAATGCGAAGCCACCCAAACGAATTATTTATCCATACAAAATACCGTTTGTTTAGTGACTCCGCGCAAAAATGGCACCATAGATTTTTCGTGCTTCGGAAAGACGGGTTAACCTGGTACCGGCTACCATCATTACATGGACGTCGTCAAACTATATGAGATGTAATTAGGCAGCTTGAATCATTACAGATTGTTTAATTAAGTAAACATCTTATTGTTCAGGCTTCGGGAGTACGGGCTTTTAAGAAATTGTAGTAGATGCTAATACAGTATAGAGTACCGTCTACCGTTTATGGTGTATCCACACATACCGCCGGCTTTCAGACTGCCTTAGGCGCCGGACAGCATTTTCGAAGTCTTTTGAGGGTGCCCCTGTGATGGCCCCGGGGCTTTAGCCCCGGTTGCCCTTCGCTCAATTCGGCCCTGCCGGCCACAGCCCACAGCCGCCAGGCATGTGTGGATGCGCCATTAAAGTATTACTTATCGTATCAAACACTTTTCAGCATTATAGAGCTGATTGTACAAAAACAACAGACAATGCTTAGACAGACGAGCGACGCATGCTTTCAACCAGTGTCGCGCGAAAGTCGCCGACAATCACGAAATGTCGCGCAACTATAGCGGGCGTCGGTCGTTATGCGGTAGAAATCTTTTATGAAAGTGTTCAATTGGTAAAAAAATGGGGAATAAGGCGAATGGATATTAAATTAATAGTAAACATAATATCGGGGAATCCGCCACCACAGTCGGTCACAGGATCACTGGCATACTGTCGCTCGTCTGTATAGCACTAAGGCCCGTCGCAGTGCTATGCAAGTTACAGAGATAGACGATCCGTGATTGAATCACGCACATGGTGTTTGACTACGATAGACTCAATTACCGGCTAGAAACAACCAACGTCTGCCCTTATTAATAAGGTATATAAAGGGTATCCAGATTTAAGTCGTTAGGTAGGGGACCGTTCAAGTATTACGTAAGCAGAATTTAAAATATTTTTTACCCCGCCCCACCCTCTTGTCAGCAAAAGTAAGGCAATTTCTTGGCCCTTAACTACCTCCTATGCTAAGGTAAGCACTTTCTTGCAAAATCGGCTAAGTTGTTTATTCTTTTCATGAGCAAGTACATATATTATTAGTAAAAAAACATCTAAGCAATTTTAAAAATAAAGAAATATTGATGACATAATGGAAGTCCAGACCCCATTGTCATCAAAAATAATCAAATCAATGACCCCTTTTGTTGCTTGAGTTATACTTGAATGGTCCCTAATGATGGCAGATTCTATGTTAAAACGCCTACAAATCATTCCTGATACAAAGTTGTGAAATGAAAATACATTTTTACTTATTCTTCTTCACTTGTGAACGATCTTTAGGAACTTTCATAAACATAGCGTGACATTTGTATTGCACATTACAATAACCATATTAATAATAACATTTAGAAACATATAAAAAACAATTTCACATCAATGTGCTGATAAATCATTTAGTGTGATGTTATATGTAAAAAAACATTTAAATTCGCAAAATAGACACCTAAAACAAATATAATAAATATAACATTAAATCTAATTATTATTAACAATTTGCTAGAATACTCTTTTGATTGAAACAATAATTGGTTATGTATGAAATATGTATTATTCGCAAGGGGTTTTAGTGTTTTATGTTATATTTTAAATTTATAGTAAAAGGCGAACATATTACAATAGTGAGCAGTTAGCCATTCAAAAGCGTACATTGACCTGGCCCCTTAAAGTCGGGCTACATCTGTCAGCACGAAACTGCACTCGCTCTGAAGTGCCATTTTCAAAACATGGAGTCATCTAAACGAATGGTTTTTCCGTACAAAAAACCGTTACCGTACAAAAAATAGCACCACAGAACCGTTAAAGCGAAAGAGAGCGACGGGCGACTGAACGCTTTTTGCAAATGTGCGAAGAAAAGCTTCACGTTGTCACTACTGTAAACAGTAGTTCATAAAATAGTGTGGCGGGTTATCTAGAGCATGATGAGACCAACATTTTAAATGATATCTCAGTCTCCTCTCAAATAATTTATTTCGAATGGGGGCAGCACTGGACCCGAAAAATTCATGTAATCCCCTAGAGATATTATAAATATTCTATGATAAATAAAGACATATTTGAATTAGAGCAACAAGACCCAAAGTGGTCTGTCTGTCTATAGGGAATATGCACTTCTTTTTTTGCTTGATAAAATCCTTATTAACCACAGTAAATAAATATGAAAGAATTTATAAAATATCTTAATTAATGACGAACGTGTGATACTTTAAAGTTTCAGTTAAAAGAGAGGTCCGATTTGGACTGGTGAGGTCAAAGTCTATATTATCTATACATTTGCCATAGAAAATAGCGTTTTTGCGTGTGAGATAGACATATTTTCGTAAAATCGTCATATCTCGTTCGTTTTTAAACCAATTTTTAATCTGTTTTCACTGTTATTACTTAACTTTTGATTATTTATGGATAAACTAGTTTGCTCAAAACAGTATTCCAGCAACACAACCTACACATTGTCTAGTCAACCATTCCACGATGCAACTATAAATACACTAGTTATTAAAGTATTAACAAAAATTGCTACAGCAAATTCTAAATTACCGATGTTGCCGCGACGCCATGATGAAATGCAAGTGCGAATGGGTTCAGGAACGAGGAAGCAATCTACAACATTATACAAACAATAATACATTTATTAACCTGTCAAGATTCGCACATCTTAAGGGGATACATGATTGGAAGATATCATTTAAAATGTTGTCATGATCAAGCCCTAGATAAGGGTTATCTAGGGCTTGATCATGACAACATCAAACTATTTTATGAACAAATTTTTACATTTGAGAATGAGAACGAGCAAAAGGGCCGTTTTTCGCAAATGTACATTTGCAAAAAAACGGCCTCTTTTGGCTAATGTGCGTAGAAAAGCGCTTCACGTTCTCACTTTAATCTGTAAACAGTAGTTATTAAAATAGTTTGAAGGGTTATCTAGGGCTTGATCAAGACAAATTTTTAAATAATGTCTCGTTTTCCAATCGCATAATTTATTTCAAATGGGGGCAACACTGGACCCCGAAAAAATCATGCATCCCCTGGAACGCGCTATATTGCGGTAAAAATCCGAACTAAATTTAAGAAAAATTTAAAAACGCCGTTGTGCACTCGTTTCAGGTTCATTAACTTAGTTATTACGCTAAATATTACTAAAAACTATTAACTCACGTAATAGTTTTTGTTTTTCGTGTAAGTGGCCAACAAGTGTTAGATTTTTCAGGTTGCCTAAAGGCGTCACACAGCTTGACGACTGCCATACAATAATTAATGATGACCAAGTGACCAACGCTTTATACGTGCCTTTAGAAGTACGGAGGAACTCGAGAAATTTTTATGCCACTTGTGGTCACCCATCCAAGTGCAGACACGCCCGGTGTTGCTTTACTTGCGAAAGCGCTAGTAATACGCACTCCCGCCGGGCCACCAAAGTCGTAATAGTAATGTAATGTATAATCGAAAAGGCCCACGTTTCAATCTATTCAGACGATCATCTCCAGGGCGAGTGTTAAGAGAGGCAACCCGACGGTATCGCTCCCTTTGCACTATATTACGTGAGTTAACTGTTTTTAGAAATATTAATAATGAAATTATCTAACGTTAGAATTTTAATTAAATAACAATAATACATTTATATAGACACAAATGGCTGCTAGGGACAAAATATCACTCCACCAAAATATAAAAATTACAAAATAATTTACATCGAAAACTAACAACACTAAGAAACTCCTTAAATATACATGCTGACACTTTTTATCACTGATGGGTAAAAGAGACTTAATTTTTATCTCTTTCTGTAACTATCTTTTGGGCTATACTTATTTTAAAACACAATTTACAAAATACAAAACTGCAAAATATACAAAACTTAACTCAAAAGTTACATACTACATTAAAATCATTACAATACAGGCACTGCAAGTAGAGAGCCTCCGTGTGACGTTTGATATATTCTTAAAGTCCTGGGCATCTCAAATTACAATCGGCAAGACTTGCTTGCTTTTCGTGTGTGTAAGTGGCCAACACTAGTGTCTGATTTTTCAAGCTGCCTAAAGGCATCTGACATAGCTTGACGACTGTCATACAATGATGAATGACAACCGGGACCAACGGCTTATACGTGCCTTCCGAAGCACGGAGGAACTCGAGAAATTTTCATGCCGCTTATGGTCACCAATCCAAGTGCGGACCACGCCCGGTGTCGCTTTACTTGCGAAAGCGCTAGTAATGCGCACTCCAGGCCGGGCCACCGAGCTCCTCATAGGCAAGACTAAAGGCCCGTTTACACAGTACTAGTTACTTGCCTATCGCATGCAATTTAATTGTGGCAATAAATGATTTTTATGGTTGACTTTTTATTCTTTCAGACTGTAGCCACACTACACTATACATCGCGTAGCTACAATACATCTCCAATTTTGACCATCAACACTAGCACTCGCCCGCGCCGGCAATCATTACCAAATTAGGGAATTTAACAGGACCCGGGAGCAGTCGCGCGCCGCGCCAACCAATCACAACACAGGAACGGGAACACAACCATATAAGGCCATGGTTTCGTCTCATAACGATTGTATAAACCCGAACTTTGTAAATAAATCATTCATTCGATTCTACTAAGGAGCTCAGAACACGCTATTTTATTTATCTCCCGTAGGTACACGTATCCTACCTACACACACCATATGTAGCATAGGTACTAAGTTACAGTGGTAACAGTGGTTTTTCTTTTGATTAAAACTTTCGTGAGACACGGCCATTATTAGCAGCAAACGGGTCACTTAGTCGGCTACTGGCCGAGATGTTTGGACCTTATAATATCTCGGCCAGTATAAGGCTTATACGGAGGTCTTCAACAGGACGAATGTGCCTGGAGGACGCGCGTACACGATTCAGCCTCGAGACCCACTGATGTAAGCAGATGTAAAGAAGACCTCCGGATAAGTTCGAAACATGTCCAGTAGCTAACTCTCTACGTAAGGAACCCGTTAGATTCATGATAATAAAGTAATCTTTTGCTTCAATTTGATAGGCTATGTTTGTTTTTGGAAAATATTTTATACAAACAACAAAATACTATCAAGAAGTATTTTTTGAAAACAGCAAGTTAGTTATGAAACTACAATTAGTACTTTTCAAATATAAGAGTGAAAGTGTGGTGGGACTACTACAACTCGCTATCTCTTTCGTGCGCGCCAAACATAATGTCGTTTACGTCACGCGGGTGTACGTGCATCCTTTTTCTGTTACTTGATAGTTTCCCCTTCCACTGGATTTGAAAGTCTTACAACTTGATTATTTTTGAAAGGATTAAAATAATATTTTATTTATCGTTTTCTTAATATGTGACTTTTTGATATGAATAAGATTTTTTTTGTCAAATACCGAATTGTATGCAACAGGCAAGAAAGTTGAAGTGTGTAAGTAAATGGGCCTTAAAAAATATTACAATCTGGCCAAGATGGCCGCTTAAAGTGCCCTGTCATCCCTGTCAAACAGTATAGTAGATGAATCAAATTAGTTTGAAACGAACAAGTTTTTCACTGCAAAAAATCCCACATAAAAACATGAAAATGGTCTGAGTATGACATTGTATAATAAACATGAATATAATTATATACAATATGTAACAAAAACCCTGTCCGATCCTTATAGGAGCAACTCATACCTACAATATGAACAACTTTTCCTATGGGACCAATGTTTGAAACTCAAGAAAAAATCGACTTTTGCATAAAGTGTTCGGCCGGCCCGGCATTTGTATGAATAGGTTGATTTTTTCTTCGAGTTTCATGCATTAGTCCCATAGAAAAAGTTGTTTATACGTGGGGCGCACTATAAGTTTCCGGAATGAATATGAAAAAATACTATTAAAGGTACAAAATTAATTTATTGTTTTTCAAAATAATCTCCCTTGGCGTCTATGCACTTTTTCATTCGATGAAACCAGTTTTGAAAACTTTTGTGCCACTCCTCTGTGGTGACCTCTGAAACGTGTTTTTCATACTCCTCGACAGCCTCTTCTGGTGATGAAAATCGTTGACCGCGTAATTGGTTCTTAATTTTTGGGAACAGAAAAAAGTCACAAGGTGCCAGGTCGGGACTGTATGCAGGATGACTCATGAGTTCTACATTTTTCGCCTTCAAAAAGTCGTTTGTCTGTCTGGCCGTGTGAGAACTAGCATTGTCGTGGTGCAGGATGATACGGCGTTTACGGTTATTTTTACGGAGTTCGTCAATAACTTCCGGCAAACAAATGGTCGTGTACCAGTCACTATTCACTGTACGACGATTCTCTAAAGCAACAGTAGCCACGTGTCCAGTTTTATTAAAAAAAGAAGCAATCATCCGCTTAGATGCACTTTTCACGCGCGCCACTTTGGTTGGTTTCGGCTCATCTTGAAAGACCCATACGCTCGATTGCTGCTTTGTTTTGGGATCGTAGCAATAAATCCATGTTTCGTCACCTGTTACTATGTCCCACACCAAATTTGACGCACCTTCGTTGAATCTGGTAAGCATGGCACTGCACCAAGTGACGCGGTCCGTTTTTTGAGCCTCGGTCAAGTTGTGTGGGATCCACCGCGAGCACAGCTTTCTCACACCCAAATGTTTGTGTAGGATTAATTGTATTTGACTCATGCCTATTTCTAAGGATGCGCGAATTTCATGGTAGGTCACATGCCTGTCTGTTTCAATCATACGGCGCACAGCATCGATGTTTTTGTTGGTCACAGCGGTGGACGGCCGACCATCGCGAGATTCGTCACTGAGATTGATACGACCACGCTTGAATTCTGCAAACCAGCTGTAAACAGTTGTCTTGTATAGTGCTTCATTGCCAAAAGCTGTTTCAAGCCGAGCGATGCTCTGTTGAGCTGTCAAATTACACTTAAAATCGTAGAAAATCATACTACGAAAATTTTCCCGAGTTAAATCCATGTTGATGCAGACACACAATTTTTTAAATGGCGCCACAAGGTTAAAACAAAAGACAGTCAGATGAAACAAACTGCATTCTACAGCCAAAGAGTTCTATTTTCAAATGTTGCAATAAATTTTTAAATATTGTTTATGTAAGTGGCCAGTTCCGGAAACTTATAGTGCGCCCTATGTATTGATGGTCTGAGTTGCTTCTACAAGGATCGGACAGGGTTTGTGTTACATATTGTGTTGTTTTTGTTTTTCGTGTATGTAAGTGGCCAACACTGGTGTTCAATTTTTTAGGCTGCCTAAAGGCATCTGACATAGCTTGACGACTGCCATACAATGATGACAGCCGGGAGCAACGGCTGCCGAAGCACGGAGGAGATCGAGAAACTTTTGTGCCACTTGTGGTCACCCATCCAATTGCGGACCACGCCCGGTGTCGCTTTACTTGCGAAAGCGCTAGTAATGCGCACTCCCGCCGGGCCACCGAGCTCCTCATACATATTGTATATATGGATAATAACATATATTTTTACTATTAATAATAACATATATGAGAATAATCACAAGATTTAAAACTGATTTTGATCTTCTTCTATTATTATCATTGACTGTACATAGAAAACAGTAGCTATTGATTAAATAACATATCTATATTATACAATATCCTACGGCGGTGTCTGCTGAGAGCCGCAAGACCCACAATGGTCTGTCTGTCCCGTTAGAGATTAAAGACGTGGTAGTATGTATAATATTATACAAAAGTTCCTGAACCCCAATTATGTACATGATGACACGTGGATAAGTCTAAATTGGTCTCTTTCTAAATAGAATTGATATGCAAAATCATGGTTCTGATAACTATACCTACAATACATCGAATAAATTGACTCAAAATGATAAATTTATACACAAAATCGATCAAAATTGACTGAAACTATTATTTAAACCATTCATCGCGAATGTCTTCGTCGGATTTATCCGACAATGTTTGTCGGATAAATCCGACGAAGTTGATATTTCCGACAAAAAGATTCAAGAAGAGAAGATATTCGTATTGCACATAATTATTTTAGATTTACTACCCCTGGCGCTGGGGGCACGGCAACTGATATAAAGTCTCATGGTAAATGGGTAAAAGTAGGTTCATACATTTCTACCAACCGATAGGTACTCAAGTATCGCCAGTATCACATAGAATATAAATGAAAACAACATGTTACATTTATAAAGTTTTTATATATAAAAGAAATAAGAGTGTGATTAAAAAAAATATCATTAAAATAGTTTGTCAATCTTGTTCGACCTTATATTCGATGAATGAAATCGTGGCGTTGCTGGCAACACCAAAGCACGTAAAGCGAGTGGAATGTCTCAATACTACGAATTACAGTTCAATTGGACGCCGCTTTATGAAGACACCATCAGATTTCGTTATGGCAACCCTGTTCTCGAGCTCAGCCCTGCATTTGAGATCAACTTAAAAAAAGATCACAATATATTTAAATTAAATTAAATAAATATAAAGAAAAGTATACTCGTAAGTAGTTCAGATGAATTCTATAAGATTTCTTTTTAATTTTTTTTCGTTGATATAAAATAAAAGGCACCGTATGTTTTCTGCAAAAACGTTAAAAATAATGAATTCTTTTGTAAATAAATTATCGGATAAAATATAATTTCAATGATTTATTGAACATTTACATCAAGTTATTAAATATAGCAAGCTCCACTTAGCGAGTCAATAGCGAACTTTAACCTGTATCGATCGGATGATGCCGTTTCAATTCAATTATGAGACTGTAATAGCAATATCAATAAATAAGCCATAAGAATAGATAGACACAGGTTAAAGATCACTATTGACTGGTTATCTGACGCTTGGTATAAATGTCCAATGCTCAGCACAACCCTGCATTCATTCGATGTAATAATTTTTATATAAACTAAATATAAAGCCAATGGTGTCTCCACATCGGCGCAACATTAATTTCAATGAGATAAAGTCAATTCACATTAATTTGACCCGTGAGCGTAACAGTTTCGTTCCACGCGTCAATTTAAAGTGAACTTTTTATTAGTTAGTCAATTAACAGAAGAGATTGAAAATTGTGGTCTTTCTGATAAGCTTACGGTGAGAAGATCAATAATATCAGTTTATATCAGTCTCCATTTAGCGTGTCAATAATGGATAATAACTTATATACAAAAATGTCTTGACGACCTCTTTTTAATCAATTAATTTATGTGAACATAATCACGGACTCAGTAAATCAAACACTGAAAAAATACAACAAGAGATATACGCTTAAAAAGAGGACTTGACACTAGGTAGACAGAACATACCTCGTTCAGCACTTCTAGCCCGAGCGGCCGTTCAACACAGACGACTTTCAACCTTATTACATTGATATAAAGTTCATTTCATCAGGCAAGACCTTGGCCATAGAGGCTAGAGTAAAATTTTCTAGGCTACAGACAAAGAACAATATAGTCTTTCTGCCATTTGCTTACGTCCGTAGCACGGTAGGAAGCAAGTGGCAGAAACACTCAACATTGACAAAGGTCAATGTCCATTATTGACACGATAACTGGCAAAAACTATACATTAATTCGTTCAATATCAGTAACTCGAATAGAAACCCTACGATTTTCAATCCCCGATGTTGACTGACAATAATATTAAATTCGTTCTTAGCGGAGACAACACGAGCTGTCGCCGACCGACGTGGTCTTTCCATTGATGGGCCCTAAGCTGCCGTCGTACTTCGGAAGCTCCTTGCATTTGGCTTGCTGGAATCATAAAAAGGTAGCACGATTTAAGGATCAGTTCAGACAGAAGGATTTTTATATGAGACTCGAAAATAAAGGAAAAGAGAGGATCAACACGCAAATTAAGAACGTTAAATATGAAGGTAGGAAGGTAAAGGGGAAGGGGAAGACCAAAGAAGAGGTGGAAGGAATGCGTAAGGCGAGATATGGGAGTAGATTAGTATAGCGGAAAACAGAGGACTGTGGATGGAGAAGACATTATGCGCCGACCCCAGATAATGGGATAAGGTGAGGCAGATGATGACTCGAAAATAAACTTTAAGCTATTAGCATAATCTTAAACGCGAGTATACTGCTAACTAGTAAATGTTCGCGCGGTCTTAGTCATGTTAAAACGTTTATACACTTGAGGCTATTGTAATACGGTCTTATTTTCAATTGGTCGAGTAAATTGTTCGAGCATTTTTCTTCTCTGTCTGAACTGACCCTAAATATTTTAAGACGGTTTTACTCACGTAGTGTAGTCGGAGAAGGCCGAAGGTGTTATTTGTCCCTATATATTTATTTATTATTAATTTACTTAAACTAATCAGAATACATAAATCCAAAACTGAACACAATAGTCAGTCAACAGGACAAAGATTATTGGAAGTTTTTTGCTCATAAACGAACAAACGCTCAAACTCAAAACCGTAATAATATCATATCGCTGATCATTTATGTTAATTACGTAAGTCTTAAACCCAATTTAATACAACTAGCCGGGCGACCTAGTTTTTTAAGAAAATCATTTTTTTAGCCTCGTCTCTCCCTAAATACCGAGTTTCATCAAAATCGTTGGAGCCGTTTCCGAAATCTTCATTATATATACAACGTACAAGGAACATACCCGTAATAAATCGGACCAGGGCTATACTGGATCGCTATAGTATAATGAAATTAAAATAACAGCCAAACACACAAAAAATATGCCATTTCCATAGAAAAGTGTGCGGCCGCCCGGACAATTTGTATGGGAGTGTAAATTTTTTTGGTTGTTTTTTTTTTTTAATTTCATTATACTAAAGTGATCCAGTATAGCCCGTGGTTCGATTTATTACGGGTATGTCCCTTTCACGTCGTATACAATGTCCTTTTTAATTAAGTACAAATATTTTAAGAGGTGATTCAGTCCATTATTTTGAACAACTTTTCCCAATAAATATATATCGAAATACAAAAAATTTTTTTGCATTTTTCATAGTAACGATATCACGTGACTACTTCGATCTGTATGGGCACCTAAATATTTTTTTTCGTATTTCGATATACATTTATTGGGAAAAGTTGTTCAAAATGATGGACTGAATAACCCCTTAAAATATTTGTACTTAATTAAAAAGGACATTGTATATAAGAATTGGTCGTTTAAAGCAAAGTATTTCAAGGTATTATGATCCAAGTCAAGGTGAAGGCTGACCAATTGTGACGCATGTATCTTAACCTGACCACATATGGCAATGTGTGTCATTAACACCTACATATTAATTTTAAATATTGTTGCCGTTGCTATACAGTGACAAAAGATTTTAAAGAACAAGTAGTATCGTAGCATACAGTAGCGTACCATATTTGAAAGTGAAAGTTATCAATTGTTTTATCGACAGCAAATCTACGAAAACTAGTGGACCAGTGTACTTATTTATACCTATATATAGATAGGTATTGTTTATAAAATATATTGTTGTTGCGCGTTCACAGAGCACTCTGCGACACACTGATTTTAGTGGTGGGTCGCCAACCCAAACCAAAAGCCAAAGTAACCCGTGCTGTGTTTATAATGTCTACTAGTGCTAGCTAAAATCTCAATTAGTGTAATTAGTCCAAACCTATTTTTAGAGTTCTGTACCCAAAGGGTAAAAACGGGACCCTATAACTAAGACTCCGCTATCTGTCTATCTATTTTTATTTTGAGGGGGGTACCTGTCAATACGAACTTTACCTCCATAAGCTCAACAGCTATCTCCATGAACAGCCTCTCGACGTTTTCGGCCTCCTTGGCCGAGGTCTCCAGGAAGTACATGCCGTGGCGCTGCGCGAAGTCCTCGCCGATATGTCTCGGTATCTCCCTGTCTTCTCTGTCTGTTTTGTTACCTGGAAAAGATATTATTTTTTGTTATTTATGCCGAACTCCGTAGTGGTAACCACGGAATAAAAAAAAATGTGGAAGTGCCAAGGGTGGACGTGTCATAATTAAGCTCAACTGCATTCAATCCCTAAAATATACTTTCAAGCAAATTAAGACCTTATGTTAATCGAACTCAAGTTTATAATTGCTTCTTTGGAAAATAACGCCATCTATGGTAAAGTACCATAGTTGTTTCGTAAAGTTATACGAACTTCTGGGCTTGTTAACTCTTTAGTTCATTACAAATTGCGGCCCGCTAGTTAAAAGCTTATACAATTTTAAACAATTATTAACCATATTAAACAGTAAACAACACGCATACATTCAAATGACTCATTCGAAGTGCATTCCAGAACGGAATGGCAATAGATGGCCGCCGCGTCCACTCGCCCTTTAGGGCCACGGTTGACATCAACTGCGTGCCTCGTACCACGAAAACGGAAAACAAGCGACGGCCGCCATACAGTTTGCGATAATTAAGCGACAGTCACTAGTCGGAGACGAATTATAATATTATCAACTCTCGGCGAACAGATTTTACAGATTGCAAAACATCGGTAAGTACTTTTTGAATCGCAGCAAAATAAATCTTAATAATGAGACCTAAAGGCCATTATAAAATTAAATATAAAACGATCAATCAAACGAATAGTTTTATGTAATGCAAATGTGATTAGTGATTCATTTGTGTGAGTTTGGCGACAATGGTTCCGATACTAATTTACTCAAGTAGCACTTCCTCTAGATTTTTCTCTTCTATTGTGGTAACCACGCTATATCCGAGTTCAATCCTTGGCCAGGGCAAGTAGGAGAAGTGGGTTTTTAGGGTTCCGTAGTAAACAAGGAACCCTTAGGAGTTTCGCCATGTCTGTCTGTCTGTCTGTCTGTCCGTCCGCGGTTTTACTCAGCGACTATAACTACTAGAAAGCTGTAATTTGGCATGAATATGTATATCAATTAGGCGGAAAAAACGGTATAATAAAATATTGAAAAAAAATTTTTTTTATGGTAGCTCCCATTCAAGTAAAGTGAAAAGTCATTTTTTTTCACGACTAACCAATCAAATTGGGTATCGTTGAATAGGTCTTTTAAAAATATTGTGAGCTTGTTAACAACGTTTTTCGATTTTGGGATCCGTTTCTGAAACATTTGCTTTTAAAGTGAAAAAAATTGTTAGAGTCAAGTTTCTCTTCCCCCCCCCCCCCTCTATCTGCTAAACGTTTATATATGGACTCGTGAAAAAATTCACAACTACAGGGTATATAACGAAATTTAAAGGAAAACTATCAGAGCTAAGTAGGGTTTACAAATTAAAAAGTTATAGGCGGTTAACTAATAAAATGTACACGGAAAAGGAAAATTTCATACAAATACTATAGAATTGTACAACGTTTTTAGTGGCATGAACTCAAAGTTGGCGTTCGTAATTACAGAACCCTACTGCGCGTGGCCCGACACGCACTTGGCAAATTTTTTATGTTGTCTTAGATCTTGGGTGTTTATCTTATGCATTTGTCATTAAATATAGTATCGTTAAGTAAGTACCCCATAACACAAGTTTAAAACTTTTTTTGTGGCTAGCTCAATCAGTAAGAGTTGAAAGTGCAAAAAGTTGTTCGTTACTTTTTGCACTTTTTTTAATTCATCCTACATTGAATAATATTTTTGACTTTGACTTGACTTTAAACAAAAGTATTTAATAACATGAGGTAAGTAATACTAGGAAAAAACATTAATTATCCTTGAAAATTCCAATAATAGTTGTTTGCTTGTATTTGTATTTAAGGACAAATCCTTTATTATTTGCCAGGTCAATATTAGACAGGTTGACAAACTCGTATACTCATAAGTTAAACAATAGAAGAACCTTTAACCAAATTTGCAATATGTAAGAAGGGGGGGGGGGGCATAAAAGGTCAGTAACGGCATAACTAAGTAGCAGACAGAGCCTAGGGATGCAAGATCCAGAGGCCACTTTTAGCGTGATGGCTGGCATGGGAAGTTGGAAAAATGAATCAAAATATAGATGGCTAGCTGCATCACTTATCAACATGAATCGTATTTTTGCCCATTCCCTTGATAGGCTTTTGCAATCTGCATGGGACGAGAATCAGCTGGTACATTATTAATTTTTTCTTTTCTCTCAGATCAGCGTGTACGAAATACTTACAAAGGCACAATCAAGTCTTTATCCCTAATCGGGCAGACAGAGTATTTTGGGTCTTAGGTTGGAGTGTAGCAAAGGGTGAGCAAGGTCCAGGAACTTTGAAAAAATTTGATTAAAAATTTGGGGTCTGTACAATGTGTATTTTTTATATTTGATCAAACGAAATCTGCCAATAGTAGACAAGATATTATCGATATAAAGCTGGAAAAAAAACTGTTATTATTACTTTAATTTTATATTTTTTTTAAAGGTTTTTTTTTTCTATTTAAGTAAACGGCGTATTTTCTTCAAAGTTGTCTCATTTGAAAACTACAAAGTTAAGAAGCTAAGAAAGTGAAAAATAATTAACAATACCAAACAGGAAATTAGTTAAAAAATAATTGACGAAAAAACTAAAGTGCCTGGATTTTGTAAATAACTAATATAATTAATTTTTTTCTTTTTTGTTTCTTGTCGATAATATTTATAATATTTCGTCTAATATCGCACATTTCATTTGATCAAGTATAAAAATACATTTTGTATAAGACCTATTTTTTATTGTGTATATTTAGGTTAGGTTAGAACCCCAAATTTTTCTAAGTCCCTGTACATTGCACCCCCTTTGGTGCACTGTGAACGGTCTTGCAACTCATGGAAGAAAAACAATTAAATCCAGAACTTACCAACCAATATCCTAAGCACCTTGTTGTTTGCATACTCCTCTATCTCTCGTAGCCAGTCCGGCAGGCAATCAAAAGTCGGCTGGCAAGATATGTCATAGACTAGGATCAACGCGTGTGCTGATCTGTAGTAGCTCTGTGTGATAGATCTGAACCGTTCCTGGCCTGCTGTGTCCCATATTTGTAGCTGTAGGTTTAAAAAAGCCATATGAATATTTATACTTAACCCCAGATGAAAGAGGGGTGTTATAAGTTTAGGAATGAGCAGATTTTGATGCGGGTTTTTGTTTGAAAGCTCACTTGATTGGGATAGTTCATGAATGATTGACAGAAATTGGTTCAGAAGTTTAAAAGTTATGAACACACATTGTGTGTCCGCCAAGGTCCTGAAAAGTGCACAAGCAGTTCTTTAACACTATAATAATAATAATAAATTTTTATTCAATTTCTTAAAAATGATAATTCAAACATTATAGTCACACACTATATAAAGAATTACAAAAATAAATGGTGCCTGAGCTAGGATGAAAAACACCCTGTGTTTCAGGCGCTAGACTAGACTGGCACCTGAAACACAGGCTAGACACTAGAACTATAAAGATTGCAAATCTGTCTGTTAAGATGATTTTTGATAACATCAAATATTCATCTATATTTAAGAGCTTTGCTCTTGTGGATGAAGTATGAATCTTCTTCAGAGATTTTCAGTCTCTTGTCCGCCAGTTGTAAAAATATTAAGTTTAAAAAAAGTACATATTTGACTACTACAGTTCCTAGTACTTTGTTTTGCTTTACAGCCTAAATCACAGCTGGACTATATAACAGTACTTGTTAAGGTCTAAAATATATATTTTACCGCAATACAAATCTAAACCACTTCTACAAAGCATAAACTTATTCACAAGTACACAAGTACAATTTAATTCATTCATGATGTGATGGGTAATCCTATGAAGCAAGGAAAACCATTTCTTGCAAAGCAATGTTTGTTTTATTAATTTGTTTGAACAACACCATAATATTACTCTAAAAATATTTAAATTTATTCATGGAATCATAACATCAAAATTTTGTAATGCAAACATTAATTCATGAATAAAATTACAACTGCTATAAAGAGATTAGTGATATTCTGAACAGTGAAAACAAAACATATGGTGTACCAAAACAAAAACTCTATTCAGGTAAATGACGCAATAGGAGGAGACGAAATTGCGTAGCGCTTACCTTCACTTTCTCGCCGTCTACTTCCACCGTCTTAATCATGAAGTCGACACCTATCGTAGCGCCCTGGCCCGGAGGAAACAATCCTTGAGTAAACCTCCTCACCAAACACGTTTTTCCAACTCCCGCATTACCCACCAACACCACTTTAAACAGAAACTTATAATCCTCCATTTCGAGCACCAAATCACATTCGGAAACGTTCAAATACCAAAAGAAATACTTGAAATAAATAACAATAAATTATCTCCGCTCACTGTTCCGCTTTGTTGAGTTGACAGTTCATTATATTACGATAGAATCTGATACTATATCAACAAGATTATTGTTCAATCAAAACCACATTAGAGATTAGATAAACAGATAAATTCAATTATCACGTCGAGGCGTTTTTGTCCAAAACAATGAAAAAATACGAAGCGAAAAGATATCGACGTCGTTCATCCACTACAATATGATATTTGTGGAGTTAGCTACCACAATACAGAATATATTTGTATGGTGATTTCTTGCCGATATGAAGTGTGAATATGAACCAACGTGAAGTCTTGTTTTTCTGTATCTATAAAAAGTAAATATTAAGAATAAACAAAAGGCTATGTAAACTTTTGTTTTCTTTTCAAATTGTTATTTTACTAAAATATTTTACGTACGTAACTAACTTTAAAAACTTAACGAATATGTCAATTTCTGAATTATCAAATTTGACAGTAGCTTATAATATTGCCAGCTAAAATATCTAGAAATGCCCGGAAATTATTCCAAGTTCCAAGTTTTCAGAGAACTGTCAATATCAAATGTCAATTTTTTGTGATTTTTTGTTTTTGGTTGGTAGTACCTAACCTATTATTGAAAGAAGAAAGTAAAGTAATATTTTGTTGAATTACATGAAAACAAAAGCAGACAATTTAAGTAAATTAAACAAGTGCAGTCATGTCCAGTATAAATTATACTACTCGTACCGAAGGCCAAACTAAGATCAATACTTTAATATGGACAGTGCCCAATTTTATCAATCTTCTAGACAACAAATCTACTCGAGAATTTAGAACTGAAAAGTCTAAAGAAGCGGTCGTAGATCCATTAGACTCGCGTTTCCAGTTAAAAATGCAGTTTTTAGGGCGTGACAATGATATCATTGAGATTTACTACTTGTCTCCAACCCCCGTGTTTTTGAAGTCTATTTTGACCATATGTCTTAAACGCTTTGAAGAGCGTTCTATAGTCATTAAAGAGTACCATACAGTCCAAGCTAATAAATGGCAGTACTTGGCTACACTATACAAGAGAGACATAGCAAGTTATGATGGTCGAGACATATTTCTGCTCAGCGATGGAAGTTTACGTCTCAAATTCCAGTTTATGGTGACCAATGACATAAAAGTCCAACGAGCGAATGTTGTTGAAACTCAGTTAAGCAATGACTTTGAGAATCTCTTGAATATCAGTATTTTTTCTGATGTCATAATGAAATCTGCTGAGGGCATAGAGTACAAAGTTCACAAAGCGGTATTAGCGAGCAGGAGTGCAGTTTTGAAGGCACACTTTGAGCATAACACTACAGAATGTCACACAAATATTGTTGAGTCGCCTCTCGAGTCAGATGTGTTACGAGAAGTGCTGATGTTTATCTACAGTGATAAAGCTCCAAGAGTTGACGAGATTCCTGAGAAGTTACTGGCAGCTGCAGATTATTATCAGCTCAGTCGACTAAAGAGTTTATGTGAGGAAGCATTGCACAAGAAACTGACTGTAGATAATGCTATAGAGACTCTACAATTGGCTGACCTTCATTCAGCAAAAGCATTAACACAGTCTACCCTAGAGTTTATCAAGGACGGTCAGGCAAGGCTTATAACAAAGACCGAGGGATGGGCTAATGTGCAATCAGTTCAGCTGATCAAAAGGATATACGAATACATTATGACTGATGAAGTGGATGCTGATTTGAAATAAACATTATACATAGAACTTATTTATTTGTGATCTTACACCCTAGATGAGGCAAATGTGTACTTATCAATGTACTGGTTTTTTGATCTCAAATAATATAAAATATGGCAGTAGTAAAATGAATTATTACAAATTTTATTCTTGTTCTAGGTGATGTCCACGACTTTGTGTGAAATTTAAAAATGTTGATAACATTTTTTCCGACATCAGATTTTATTGAAATGTTGCTCCGAGCTGAGCTTAATCTATCACTGAAAATCGCATTAATATTCTTCAAGTCGTTTCGAAGATAAGCTGAACATACATACAGACAGAAAAAAAATCCTTTTGTCTTTTTTGTGTTTTATAAAACTTTTATATCGCCCACCCTCATTTATACCTGACTGCGCCAGAAGGAGTGTTATGTTTTTTGAGAGTATTTATGTATAATTGTTTAGCATGCTCTTCAGCCTAAAAGTCTTGATGGATTTTAACTTGAGAGATGTCAATACAGGGTATAATAAAAAAAAGCAAAATAAAAAAGGCAGCCGGGGTTTTTTGTTTTTGTAATAATTAATTGCTTCATAAGTTTATTAAATTCACAGACACACAATTTTCTGTTTTATTATAAGAATTGATATATTTGAGTTGGTATACAAAGATATACCTACTAAGATATAAGAATAAAACTGAAGAAAGGAAAAGCTCTTAGTCCAGCAGTAGAATAATATCATAAACTGTTAACCTTTTCACTGCGAACGTCGAAATCGACAAAAATTGTCGTGCCCATTCTGCGAGCGTCGGATAATTCCAACAAAAAAAAAATGCTCATATTGCAAATAACTTAAGTATCCACATCCATTTTTGGTTGTAGGTATTTATTTTAGATTTACTACCCTTTGCGCTGGGGGCATGACAACTGATATAGTCTCGCAGTGAAAGGGTTAAAAAAGAAATCCTGAGACCAATGCATTCCGGTAGAGCAGCAGGTAAAATGGCAATTCGAATCTATTTATACGTTAAATAAGATAGTGTAATTATCTAACTCCTAAGACACTTATTTCAGCTTGTATGTTAGTGAAATGAAAGAAGAAATATGATTTCAATTTTTAATTATCATCCCCTCCTCCATCATCGCTGTCATTATCACTAGAGTCCGTAGAGTCACTATCACTTTCATAGACATTAACATTTTTCCTATTAGTATTTACAAATATATCGTCTTCGTCTGTCTTAACCTCTTTTATAGCATCCTCAAACTCTTTAGGCCAAACATTATTCTCTTTGTAATACTTTATTGAGTCCTTATTCATTATTTTGACGATCTCCGCTTTTACTTTGTCGCCTTCTACAATGGGCTCTATGAGGATGTAGTCACCTCGTTTCACCCAGATGTTTTTACGGAACTTAGTTGGCATTGATACGAGATATTCTTCGCCAGATGGAGTGGTTACCTAAAAACTTAAGCTTATTTAGTGTGTGCAATACCGGTTACAATATTTCAACAAATTCATCCTGATCAACAGACATTACAAAAATAAACATGTATATATTACTGTGAAATGCAGTTAGATTTAGAAAGCTAGAGGGAGTATTGAGGATAATTTCAATACAAAGAGGTCTTCCATTACTAGAACATATCTTGCATTAGTAACGATTTACGGCATAAATAAAATTTGAAAACAGTTCGTGAACATAACCTCTTTGATATGGTTTGTTGGTTAAGTTATTAAAGTAGCAAAGTGTAAAGATACCAATTTTTGTACGCTACACGTTTTAATAGATACACTTTGTAAATATAACAGTTTATTTTATTAACTTTACCTCGTGCAAATTGTTGCCTTTACTTTTCAAAACTTTTACGACACTTTGATTCTCTTTCGGAAGTTCATAGTCATCCCACAAAGCTTCATTCATTACATGTTTCCTTTTAGTAACTTTCGACATGTTTGTTTCTTTATTATTTCATTAAATTTTGTTGTAGTAACGAAAATGTAGTAAAAATCAACAACAGCACTTTCAACACAAATTAGATAGTTATTGTCATGTCAAGACTTTCAATGTTTATTCAAATGACAGATACAGAAAGAAAGATGGCACGTCATGACAGCTGACATTGTAATTTTTGTTACTTTTTACTAAGCCAAAGAGACTAAATCCATACTAAGTTTAGTTTCGACATTTAATTTTTAGACCTTCACAAGCGGACCTGCGAGAATCTCATTCATCTCATTAGTCATTTATTCACAAATATTTAGAATATACAAGTAGTGTAGATTTGCCACCGAGCGTCCAGGGGTAAGTGAAAGACATATTAATGATACTAACGCGTATATTTTTTTCATGGTCGGGTTATAGGCACACTATAACCCGTCCATGCAAAAATGTTTGGTCGGTAATAGAGATAAAACACGGCACTCTTTTCTTTTTCTTCTTTTAGAAATCTCAGTAAGTGTCAGGCCCTCGTTTAACCATTACGGTTACTAACCTTAATAATATCGAAGAGCGAAACAAAATTAAAACACAATTATACTTTTGAATCTTTATTTTACACTTTTCTAGCACATCAAAAATATTGAGCGACTCTCCGTTTGGGATGCCGTAGCCCTTTTCCAAGCCGTGGGGGTTGGATGGAGTGACGCAGTCCATGTTAGACTCTTTCCGGAGGACTTGGTCTACCTCCACGGAGGTGAAGAAAGCCACAGATAGAGGGAGATCGTTGATACCAACCCTGAAATAAAAATCATGACATTATATAGCCAGGGTTCAGAATAACAGATTATTTTGGTTAGGTTAACCTAACCGAAATAATCTGTTACTAACCCAATTGAAAATGGGTTAACATATATTTTGGTTAACCGAAATAGCCTGTTAACCTTTCTTGCGGTTAACGTTAATCGAATCAACATATAGGTTTCTGCATGATACAACAGGTTTTTCATTCCTCGTCACTCGGTGACAGTACCTATCCATACAAAAGCGCTTGCATGACTCAACCAAACGGCTGTGCATCACCGAAAATCTAATTAACCTATTCAGATAACGGTTACTGTTAAACTTACTGTGTTGGTTAACCGAATCAAAGGATTAACCGAAAAAGGGTTTACCCATATAACCGGGGTACCGTTATGAATGGGTTTTCCGAACACTGTATATATAGCAAGTGCCAGTTAGAGAGTCAACTGCGTGCATTGAATTTAGATATATAATCAAAACCATTTTTTAGCATGTCATGAAATAAAATCGTGGATTCAACAAATATAAATCATACCTTTGAGAACAAAAAGCTCTTGTAAGCAGATTGGTTATTTGCATCGCCAAAGCCGTTTGATACTTGTGCTCGTCGGGCACCAAGTATCTAACTTCGTCGTGGAAACTGAGACAGAACCTGTGGGAAAAAATATTATCGCGATTAATCTAAACATCATATTCTAATCTTAACTAAGTATACTTTAATAAAACTTAACTTGTTTAAATTTACAACCAGTTAAAACCGTTTTATAAGCAATTTTACTTACACGTCATTTTAAAATAAAAGCTAGACTACGTTTGCATGGAAAAGTTTAGGGGAAGGGCATCGTTTAGCTCAAATATAAATCAATCAAATAATTCTTCTCTTTTCGTGTCTGTAAGTGTCCAACACTAGAGTCAGATTTTTCAAGCTGCCTAAAGGCATCTGGCATAGTTTGACGACTGCCACACAATGATGACAGCCGGGACCAACGGCTTATACGTGCCTTCCGAAGCACGGAGGAGCTCAAAATAAATTGTATGCCACTTTAGATTACCCATCCAAGTGCGGGCCACGCCCTGTGTCGCTTTACCTGTGAGAGCGTTAGTAACGCGCACTCCCGCCGGGCCATCGAGCTCCTCTTATAGTATAGAGGCCTTGTACTAATCGGCGGCTATAATACCTGGCTTTTTTTAAGAATTATTTTACGACCTTAGATACCCTATCTTCAGTTTTTCGTTCATTTATTTCTAACAAGCTTCACAGGGTGTAGATAGTTTGATTGCTTCAAAAAGCCTTTGGCAACAAATCCATATGAGTCCACTTGTTTACATAGTCGATTGAGTGGCCGAGGACGCCTAGAGACGCCCACCACAGTCCACAAAGTAGCATTGCATAACTATCGATAGTTGAACTCGAAAAACAGTCATAATATCGATAGAACTATTGATAATATCGATAGTATCGATTGTCAGTAGTTTGCAATACTATTGATGACAGGAAAAACTATCGATACTATTGAATTTACATACTATCGATACTGTCAATAGTATCGATAGTTTTTAATTAATACTATCGATTGTAACTATTTTTTGTATGAAAAGCTATCGATAGCCAAATTACTATCAATAGTATTATAATATCGATATACTATCGATATTTTATACCAGAGGTTCACAAACTTATTTCGTCTAACGCCCACTTTGAAATTAGCTATTTTGTAGTGCCCCCATTTTTTGTTAGTTATTTAAAAAATGCAGGCATTTTAATTTTTTCATCAATTATTTTTTTACTAATTCCCCGTTTGGTATTGTTAATTATTTTTTACTTTCTTAGCTTTTTAAACTTTGTAGCTTTGTAATGTTTTGTAATGTAAATTGTAAATGAGACCACTTTGAAGAAAATACGCCGTTTACTTAAAGAGAAAAAATAAAAATCGTAACACGACCATTACAAAAAAATAAAGTGCTACTAACGATTTTCTTCCCGTCTTTTATCAATAATATTTCGTGTAATATTCGCACACTTCGTTTGATCAAGTATAAAAAATACACGTTACATTGTAAAGTTGCAAGGTATACCTGGCGGTGGGCGCTTGGTGCGCCATGCTGGCCAGCATGAGGTGCAGGAAGTCGGCGGCGGCGCTCTGCACGGCCCAGTTGAGCCGCGTGCCGGCCCAGCGCCCGCGCGCCTGCTCCAGCGCGCGGGACAGCCGCCCCAGCAGGAACGCCGTCGACGGCGCTTCGGATTCTGACCAAAAACATACAGTTTACTTACTAAAAAGTAGTTCTTTAGTTTATGAAATTTAATACAACTAGAAAGGGACATAAATTCAATAAATCAAAGGGCACTATAGTATAATGAAATTAAAATAACTGCCAAAATAAAAAAATAAACTCTGCTCTTCCATACAAAAGTGTGCAACGCTTGGGCAATTTGCCAAACAAACCTCTTACCTGCGATTTCTTCCAGCATGTTGAACATGTCAGACTCCGTCCCGCCCACCTAGCGCGGCCTCTCAAACATTTCCTCCACTTTCTTCCCGTTCAATTTTGACTCTCTAACTGGCGTTAACTTTAACAAACCTGAGCAATTTCTTAACATACCCCTTGTCTGCGATTTCTTCCAGCTTGTTGAACATGTCTGACTCTGACCTAGCGCAGCCTCTCAAACATTTCTGTCACTGTCTCCCGCTCAATTTTGACTGTCTAACTGGCGTTCACTTTAGCAAACCTGAGCAATTTTTAACAAAGCTCTTACCTGCAATTTCTTCCAGCTTGTTGAACCGAGCCAGCGCGGCCTCTCAAACATTTCTTTTACTTTCTTCCCGCTCAATTTTGACTGTCTCACTGGCGTTCACTTTAGCAAACCTGAACAAACCTCTTACCTGCGATTTCTTCCAGCTTGTTGAATAAATAAATAAATATATAGGGACAAATAACACAGATTGAGCTAGCCTCAAAGTAAGTTCGAGACTTGTGTTATGGGATACTAACTCAACGATACTACATTTTATAACAAATACATATATAGATAAACATCCAAGACCCAGGACAATTTGAAAAAGGGCCATTTTCCAACTTGCCCTGACCGGGGATCGAACCCGGGACCTCTGGGTGACGGACTAGCATGGTGACCACTACGCCACGGAGGTCGTCGTTGAACATGTCTAACTTCGTCTCCTCCATACAGCGCGGCCTCTCAAACATGTCCCCCACTTTCGTCCCGCTCAATTTTGACTCTCTAACTGGCGTTCACTTTAGCAAACCTGAGCAATTTTTTAATAAACCCCTTACCTGCGATTTCTTCCAGCTTGTTGAACATGTCTAACTTCGTCTCCTCCATACAGCGCGGCCTCTCAAACATGTCCTCTACTTTCTTCCTGCTCAATTTTGACGCTCTAACTGGCGTTTACTTTAACAAACCTGAGCAATTTCTTAACAAACCCCTTACCTGCGATTTCTTCCAGCTTATTGAACATGTCGGACTCCGTACCCCCCACCCAGCGCGGCCTCTCAAACATGTCCTCCACTCTCTTCCCACTCAATTTTGCGAGCCGCATGGCTTGATAACCGGTCATTTCAACCGTCTGCAAATAAACAAGTGGCTAAAGTGGACGCAATCAATGACAAGTGGCATTATTTTGACATTTTATTTCCTTATAGGGGACATACCCGTCAACCGTCAACCGCGGGCTGTACTAGATCACTTTAGTATAATAAAATTCAACAAACAAAAACAACAGTGTCGAGCTGCCAGGCCAATTTGTATGGGAATGTAGATTTTTTTTTATTTACTGTCATTTTAATTTCATTATACTATAGTGATCAATTTTTTTTATGTTTCCGGCAGAATAGAATAGGACCACTCCAAGTCTTCCCGTGGATGTCGTAGAAGGCGACTTAGGAAACACAAGCTTAACAAAGCTTACAAACATCAATGGAGACCTCTCCAACCCGTCTGACCAGCGAGGAGAGTGCAGGCCCAATCCTCTGGCTGCTCTGGCCAAGTATGGCTCTGGTAGTACAGAGAGGGTGGTTCTCCTGCAGTGGAGACAAAAGAGACCTGACGATGATGATGATAGTGATTTAGTATAGCCCGTAGTTCTATTTACTACGGGTCTGTCCCTTCCACATTGTAAAATTAAATTTTTAACAAAAAAGAACCGACTTCATTTTCTTTCAGGAGATTTTTTCTATATCTCCAAAGTTCTTCATCATACCACCAAATGAATATGAGACCAACTCTGTGCCAAAAGCTTTCAAATAAAAAAGAATCTTCAAAATTGGTTCACAAGTGGCCAAGAAATGGCGTACCTTAACATTAAAAAAATACGAGTAAAATTGATAACCTCCTCTTTTTTTTGAAATCAGTTAAAATATTTTTATGACGTGATAACGTCTAATAAATCGATGAACGCCGGCTGCACGCACGAAAAATTGTCACGTTCCGCCTGAGCTGAGCGTGCAAGCGAAAGCGCGAAACGAGCGACAGAGAGTCTATCATGTTACGCATCTATCATGAGTCATGCATGACTCATGACGTCATCACGTAAAATTATCGTCCGTAAACCGACTTTAGAGACAACAATTTTTTTTAATCCATATCACATCCCAATTAACTAAGTATGATATAAATAGTATACCTGTCCCTCCAAGTCCTCGTCTAAGAAGCCTTCCATATACTTCTTCTTCAGCGTATACACCCGGCGACCTTTAGTGCTACTGAACATCTTTGCTGCTTTGCTCTTGGCCTCGGATATCGTCATTGTGGGGTTGAACTGTTTTAGCAGTCGCTCTGCAAAGTTTTGCCCAGCACCTATAGACAACATTTAAAGGCTTTATACAACCTTTTACTTGTGATTTTCGAAAACAAAACCTAATATTGAATAACTCTAAAATGGAGTGGAATACCAAAATAAACTTTTTTGACTATTGTACATTTTGCATTAAA
This sequence comes from Acrobasis suavella, assembly GCA_943193695.1. Classification (NCBI taxonomy): domain Eukaryota; kingdom Metazoa; phylum Arthropoda; class Insecta; order Lepidoptera; family Pyralidae; genus Acrobasis; species Acrobasis suavella. The sequence continues at coordinate 4,006,565 of OW971944.1, forward strand.
CAAATAAATCAGAAATCGTATTTCGCGAAATGACATTTTTGGATTCGCAAAAAGACCTAGTCATTCTCGAAATGTACGATCATCGAAAAAAAATCGTGGAATCTTTGTTACTGTAATATTTATAATGTGAGTAATATGGTAAATAATTAAAAGTGAAAAGGCTGGCAAAAGACAGGCAAAATATCACTGGTAAGATATCAACCGACAACAAGTTACTCTATACCCGCCTACGGCAAAGCCACGAGGAAGGGTAATGATATTAGCAGTCTATGTATTTATGTATGGTTGTATCCGAATCGCTAATTCAATTTTGACAAATTAGATGTCAATCAATTCATCAATACTGTCCGGGTGACATAGGCTGCAATTTGTATGCAATAAACGCATAAATTAAATGTTACATACAAAAAAAATGCGGATCAAAAAAAGAAGCTTTTTTCTTTCGATATCGAGGGGGACATCCAATGCAACTAATGAAATTAGCACATTTCAAAAATATATACTTTGTTAGTAGTAAATGGCGTCCATAGTCGGGTATTAGTTATTAAAACGTAAATTTAGTTTTGCGTGTTTCTCACCGTAAATCCTAGCATTGTTGTTGACTTTAGCGAGGTCCCGCGACACGCCGCCGGCCGCGGTCGCGGTGAGCGAGTGCAGGTCGTTTCGTCATCCACGTATCGAAATATGAAAAGTAATTTTTGGCCTCCCTTACAAGTTAGATCAGCTGGTCCAAGTTTGTATGAAAAGCCAAAAAATACTTTTCATATTTCGACATATGTTCTTTGGGGAAAGTTGTTCAGTATCTTGGACTGAATTCATCCTTAAAATAGTTTCAGTATATTTTGTGAGACCTTATACAACGTGGAAGGGACATACTCGTAATAAAACGAAACCCACCTACTTTCCAATGTGTTTCCTTGCCGATAGTTGACCATCTTGGGCTTTTAGGCATCAGCGTTACGGTTAAACTCAACTTCGGCCAACAGATAGAGTCGATGGCACTGACTGCTTCCAGGAAGTTGGGCGTCATTTCTAGGGTCCGGCGGTACTTCAGCCCTGAACGGCTACTTAATCTTTATACAGCCCAGGTTCGCTCCTGCATAGAGTACTGCAGTCACTTGTGGAATGGCTCCGCTAAATAGCAACTTGAGGCACTAGACTCTGTTGACCGAAGAGCCCGCAGGCTTATAAACAGCGGTGAGCTTTCGAATAGAAAATTGCAGTCCCTAGAGCATCGTCGCAAAGTAGACTGCTTATCGGTTTTTTATAGGATACATTTTGGAGAGTGTTCGAAGGCTCTTTTTGATCTCGTGAAACCCTTACCATTTCTCTATCGGACTACGAGGCGCGGACCCCCTGTCCGCGCCTCGAGGCGCGGACAGGGGTTTCACCCCTTTGTCGTTGAAATACCTAAGTCTCGAACTAAACGCTTCGACAATTCCTTTTAGGTTCGAGTAGCTAAGGTGTGTTATGAACTGCCTGCGTCTATATTCCCAGAGAAGTACAATCCCGGGACATTCAAAAGTAGATTGAATGGGTATCTTTTGGATAGGCACGCTTCATCCTAGTCTTCATCGTCGCTTACCATCAGGTGAGATTGAGTACAAATGCCTAAACCATTATACTGTAAAAAAAAAGATCACTATGGTGTTATGATAATTAAATAACATTCAAAGAAAAAAAAATGGATATTCATACATATATTGCCCGGGCGGCTGCACACGTATGGTCATGCCGATTTTGTTTTAAGTTTTGACTGTTATTTTAATTTCATTGTGCTATAGTGATCTAGTATAGCCCGTGGTTTGATTTATTACGGGTATGTCTCTTCTAGGGTTTCTGAGGATTCCTCTTTTGCTTCTTCATAATGCGGAAGTTCCGCAAAATTTTGGGTTCCTGAAACGTTACCGCATCCTCATAAATAAAATAAAAAAAATCCTCTTCCGCTATCGCTTCCTCAAGAATTTAATAGGAATTTCCGCAATCGCTTCCTCAAACATTTAAGAGGAATTTCACTGCGCATGCGCGTCGCGTATCCATAGCAACGCACACGCCGCAGCACGATGCCACGGCGAGCGAGACCTCCCTCCCTGCCACCCGCGCTCTATCTTGCTTGTTTTTTTTTGTGTGCGTTAGTGAACTTAGTGTATGTTAGTGAACTCCTCCTAAACTGCTGGACCGATTTAGATGATTCTTTTTTGTGTGTTTTTTGAGAATGGTTTAGATTCATAATTTGGTTCACTGGAAAATGTCCTTTTAATTAATTTTTGTGTATGTAGTTATGTACAAGACAGCGGTTGTTAGGTTGGGTCCGCCAGTATTTGTATATTTCCTATCATCCGCTTCCTCTTCCACTTCCTCATCCGTATCCTCTTCCTCAAAAAAATATCCTCTTCCTCATCCGCATCCTCTAAATTTGCGCTTGACCTCCCTCTTCTTCCTCCTCTTCCGCATAATCACTTCCTCATCAACCCTACTCTTCCACGAAATATATGTAGATAGATGACGATGTTAGACATTATGTTTGTTACATTTCTCACCGTAAATCCTAGCGTAGTTGATGACTTTGGCGTGGTCCCTGGACACGCCGGCCGCGGCCGCGGTGAGCGAGTGCAGGTCAGTTTGGCGCGCCTTGTCGCCGGCCAGCACGGCCCAGCCGAACGCGCTGCCGCCGCACGTGCGCAGCGAGCTGTCGCCGAGCAACGCTGCTATCCACAGTTCCTTATAACAACACCATTCTTATTACAAGGACATACACGCTATCTACAAAACGACTCATCAAACCTAACCAACGATTGGTCTGCAGCGAACTGTCGCCGAGCAACGCTGCTATTCACAGTTCCTTATAACAACACCATTCTTATTACAAGGACATACACGCTATCTACAAAACGACTCATCAAACCTAACCAACGATTGGTCTGCAGCGAACTGTCGCCGAGCAACGCTGCTATTCACAGTTCCTTATAACAACACCATTCTTATTACAAGGACATACACGCTATCTACAAAACGACTCATCAAACCTAACCAACGATTGGTCTGCAGCGAACTGTCGCCGAGCAACGCTGCTATCCACAGTTCCTTATAACAACACCATTCTTATTACAAGGACATACACGCTATCTACGAAACGACTCATCAAACCTAACCAACGATTGGTCTGCAGCGAACTGTCGCCGAGCAACGCTGCTATCCACAGTTCCTTATAACAACACCATTCTTATTACAAGGACATACACGCTATCTACAAAACGACTCATCAAACCTAACCAACGATTGGTCTGCAGTGAACTGTCGCCGAGCAACGCTGCTATCCACAGTTCCTTATAACAACACCATTCTTATTACAAGGACATACACGCTATCTACAAAACGACTCATCAAACCTAACCAACGATTGGTCTGCAGCGAACTGTCGCCGAGCAACGCTGCTATTCACAGTTCCTTATAAAACAGGATTTTTATTACAAGGACATACACGCTATCTACAAAACGAACGCCATCTAACGTTTGCTCATCAAACCTAACCAACGATTGGTCTGCAGCGAGCTGTCGCCGAGTAACGCTGCTATCCACAGTTCCTTATAACAACACCATTCTTATTACAAGGACATACACGCTATCTACAAAACGACTCATCAAACCTAACCAACGATTGGTCTGCAGCGAACTGTCGCCGAGCAACGCTGCTATTCACAGTTCCTTATACAATAGGATTTTTATTGCATGGACATACGCGCTATCTACAAAACGAACGCCATCTAGCGTTTGCTCATCAAACCTAACCAACGATTGGTCTGCAGCGAACTGTCGCCGAGCAACGCTGCTATCCACAGTTCCTTATAACAACACCATTCTTATTACAAGGACATACACGCTATCTACAAAACGACTCATCAAACCTAACCAACGATTGGTCTGCAGCGAACTGTCGCCGAGCAACGCTGCTATTCACAGTTCCTTATACAACAGGATTTTTATTGCATGGACATACGCGCTATCTACAAAACGAACGCCATCTAGCGTTTGCTCATCAAACCTTACCAACGATTGGTCTGCAGCAAACTGTCGCCGAGCAACGCTGCTAACCACAGTTCCTTATAAAACAGGATTTTTATTACAAGGACATACACGCTATCTACAAAACGAACGCCATCTAACGTTTGCTCATCAAACCTAACCAACGATTGGTCTGCAGCGAGCTGTCGCCGAGTAACGCTGCTATCCACAGTTCCTTATAACAGGATTATTATTACATACATACATATACATAATATCACGCCTATTTCCCACAGGGGTAGGCAGACACTATGGACCAATTGCTGCGATCCTGACAAACCTCTTTCGCTTCATCTACACTCATCAATCTCTTCATACATGCCCTTCGGTAACGGGTACTTTTTCCTCTCCTTTTTTCAGAATGTCTGCAATCAGATCGCAGAATGTCATTATATTATTACATGGAATTATTATTATTATTATTTATGTTTTATTTTTTTAATTATTAATATATTATTATTACATGGAATAACAGCACAGTGGTGAGGAATAACATGCCTCGATTCCACAAGGGTAGACCAGAACCAATCCTTAAATAGTTCGATGATCTAACGCTAGATGCCATTCGGGATTCACAGTTTATACGTGCCTTCCGAAACACGGAATCATCTTGTTTTTCGGATAATCAGGTATTTCATTCAAGCCTGCAATATCCTAATCAGACTGGAAACAACTTTTCACAAAGTACCTATGCTTCCCAGTGGGATTCGAACCCACAACCTTGATTCGAACGAAACGATTACAAGGCAGGATTTTTATTACACTGACATGCAAATTATCTATAAAACAAATAATACATTCAAAAGAAGGAAAAGGAATCTCCCTATTTTAGTTATCCGGTTTTTGACAGCAGTCGTATAAAAAAGAATACTCGTAATAAAAAGTGAACTATATACAATTAAAACGCAAAATGTCAGATTCGCAAAATGTCCCATTGTCAAAACGTCCACTGCGAGAAATCAAATTCGCATAACGACCTTAATCGTTTACCTTATGATCAAGACGTTTTGCAAGACCTAACACCTACTCCAAAACCTCTCTAACGTAGGTACTTATATTTCGATATATTATCACGAATAAGTTAATCAACTTAAATGTAAAATCTACGGTATAAACCGGAAGATGATATGAGGAAAGATCAGAAGAATAATAAAACAGCTTGCCTGTGAGTCAACATCAGCCCCCACAAATTTGTACCCAGGTGGGGCCTGCACCATAGCTCTGAGTTCGGACCCCACGCGCTCTTTCTGCGCGTTACTGGCTGTCATCCAGGTTGGTTCACTTGCACTGAGTAAAAAAAAATTAAACAGTTTAAAGGTACGGAAGAGAAGCAATAAATTATTAAGAAACAATAAGACTTGCAACGGAAGCTAGGCGATATGCTCGAACGGAAGCCACAAAGGGAAGATCTTCCCGCCAAGCATAGGTAGTATTGCGTCCTGGGAGACGTGACACAGAATTCACTATTTTCTAACAACTAAAATCAGATACTTTTTTCTAAACGTCAAAACAAACATTTCCTATGGAATTTTTATGAAATATAGACTAATGACGTCATAGTTTCTTGGAGTCAAATAGCGCTTTTAATATTAGTTTTTCTGCAATAATAAATCTAAAGTCATATTGAAAATGCATGTAATCATGGTGACTTTATTTTATGTCGTTTTATTTTCTTTATTATTTTTATCCGACAAACATTGTCGTGCCCATTCCGCGAACGTCGGATATTTCCGACAAAAAAAAACCGCTCATAATGCACATAACTTAAGTATCCATATCCCTTTTTGGTTGTAGGTATTTATTTTAGATTTCATACCCTTCGCGCTGGGGGCACGGCAACTGATATAAGTCTCGCGGGTTAACACTCGTACCAAGTAATTTATTTTGACTTATGAAAATACCAAATAAGTGTTACAAACAGAACGGAAGCTCCTAGGGTCCCGCGCAATGTGCGCCCTCGTTCCCCGTCCCCGCACCTCTCCCCCGTTCTAACCTTGTCACGTGTGTTTGGGCACAAACACACTCACACATTGACGTGTGCACGGATGTATAGTTTCGTTTGTAGTAGTAGTGTAGGCATAAATGATACTCCGCTTCTATGGAGTGCCATACTATGGCCAGGCCTGTGTTACTGTGTTTAGGTATCGAAAATATACCTACATTATTACTATGCACGCGGCGACCACTTCGAAGAGGAAAATATGGATCGTTTGTCTAGCAGAATAAGAATGAAATTGGCTTACAATGGATGTCTAGGTATCTAAACGCAGAGGTGAGGAGGTATGACGCGAGCTAAATTAAACCATAGGGCTAACCACATTAAATAGATATTTCTTTGAATTTCTTTTCTGAGTAAGACATCTGTACGTGAGTACTAGTACTTATTCTGTGTTAGGAGTCATATATTTTAGCAATTTAATAGATAAAATCAGCACTCAATCAGTAGCATTGTACTATATAACTGATGTAAAAAGCAGATATTTTACAAGCTTTTATTTACTTTCACTAGTCCGTTGTCTGTCTGTCTGTAATCAAAGCTTGCAAGCTAAATTTGACCCACTTCCCGGTTTCCGATTAAGCTGAAATTTTGCACGCATACGTATATCGCATGACAATGCAATATTATGATGTAGCTGATCTGATGATGGAGCCGGATAGGAACTCTGTATTGAAACGCCGCAACCCTATCGAATTTGGGCTCGTTTGATTATCTTGAGGAGCAATTAAACTTTAAGTGTATTGTTTTAGATAAAAGCTCAGTGCCGGATTAAGCCTGCGCGGCGCCCGTAGCAAATTCTATCGAGAGGACCCTCTCTTTGCTATACTATAGGATTTATTATAGGATTGATTGATTATAGGATTTTAATTGAAGTTAGTTAAGGTAATAAAAAATCTAAATTGTTACAAATTAACATTTCTACATTTAATATGGGCAAATTTAGAAATACTGTATTTTTAATAAAATTATTGATGTAGATTTTGATACTAACATTTATCTATTGGCAGGTTGTCTCTCTTTTGTAGCAAGGGTTACGTGTAATTACGGAGGTATTTATTGAAAAAAAAATGCGGGGTCCCTCTTTGCGCAATTTCTACTCTTGATACTAGGCTAATCTAGCACTGTAAAAGCTCATATTAAAAAATATTTTTCTCAAACATGCTCAGAAATGTAGGCATTATTGTAGTAAAAAGAAGTTTCGAAGTTTGTAATTCTTGGCTCATGCATTTCTTTACTGGCCAAGACTAGGAAAGTAGTATGATAATTCATTCCTGGCCGCTGCTCAAAACGAAGACGACAAGTAGTGTGTTTAACAAGACAGTGACATTTCAGATGACAGTTCTCAAAAAAACTCTAAATTGTCAAAAATACTCGTTCGGCAATGCCATACTTCCCGTCCTCTGCAGTAATGTACTATTTTAAAATAATTATTAGTTATAAATATGGCATTAAATCTCTCACCGTCGGGTAAGCGTGCCACACACGACCACTTGAGGCACGATAGCGCCGCATTTCTTGACGCCATCTTGTAGCTGCTTCGGCAACAGCTCTGCAGGCAACCACACCACTTGCTGACTCATGATCCGCTCTCGGTTGTTGCGCCAGTACGACATCATGCGGCCGAATGATAACACCTAGGATTGCAATTAAATTCAATTATACTATATGCCAATTAGAGCGTCAATAGTGACATTGACCCTATTACCTCCTATTGCTATATTATTAGACGACCTCAGTGGCGTAGTGGTAACCACGTTGGTCCGCCGATCGGAGGTTTCGATCCTGGGTTCGACCCCCGGTCAGGTCTAGATAGAAAATGATCTTTTTAAAATTGACCTGAGTCTTAGGTGTTTATCTATATTTGTATTTGTTATAAAATAAAGTATCGTTGAGTTAGAAATCTCACTTAATTTGGGGTTAGCTTAATCTGTGTTATTTGTTCGTATATATTTATTATGAAATTAATATGAAATGAATAAATATTTTTATTGAAGTTAGAAGAGCTACAAAGTACTCATCTCTGATAGAATGAAAGTACGTGTGATCAAATAGATTTTAATTTTCAAAAGATCTGCATCAAAATTCAAAAATAAAATTCCAAATTCTAATTATTATTTAATAACTAGGCTTTTGCAAGAACTTTTACACGTCAATGACAATAACAAAATTTTGAAAAGCTTTAGATACACCAAAATGTGCTCAGGACACTCACTGGCATTTTCAGCTACCTCATGTCGTCTACTTACGTCCTATATACATATATGAATAATATAAGTAATAAGTGTACAATGTGAAAATCAATAAAGAAATTGAAATATGTATGTGTAAATATCACAAAACATATCTATTTACCTTCTCGGCGTCATTGCCTTGCGCCGTGAGTACGTTCTGACTGAACATGTCGAGAAAGTCCCTTGCAAGGGGATTCCCCACTTTGTACTTCGGGCCATCTTTGTGAGGGAGCCGCAAGAAGTGACAGCAGCCTGTACTCCGTAAAATTTAGGTTATTTAAAACTAAATTCGTCTTATTATAAAACCCAGACTAACTTTGTTAGTAGGTTTAAACCATTATCCGACCAAATCAAGTTGACATCTAGTAATATCACACTATCTCACCTGTCAATGTCAACTTCTTTTGGGCTGATAATGGTTTAAACCTAGTAACAAAGTTAGTCTGGGTTTTATAATAAGACGGAATAGGTTTATATATACTCGTAAAGAGCGAATACCATTATAATATTAAATTTTTTACCAAAATTTTATTAAATAAAATTTTGGCGCGCTATCATCATCGCTGACTGAGAACCAATAGTCCAGACTCAAGGTCTGCCAGTGGGCGATGGAACGCAGTATATTAGGGGTAAGCTGGAAAGATCGGGTTCGGAATACCGACCTGCGCTCCAAAACTACGGCAATTCAAACACTGCGCTGCTGCGTAGCGTGTGGCCGGACTGTATGCAAGTACCTCAATTTGTATAGAAAACACAAATAGTACAACACACTCACACCGCGTATACGCGCGTGATTTTTGTATGGCGGCCCCGCGCTACGCGCGTGGTTGGGGAGCAGTGTGCCAATCGCCTGAAATTGTAGATTTACCCTCTTTTTCATAAAAATTAACAACCGCTTGCTAAACATGTTTTGACTAATGAATAGGTTTAGCAAACTTTTGTTATTTTTATGAATATGAGGATAAGGCATCAAGACTACCAGGCTCAAGTGGGACTGGGCGGGACATGTGTGCCGCATGCACGCAGATAGATGGGCCCATAGAGGCACCTTTTGGGTACCAGAAGGGAGAAGACCAAGGGGTAGACCAAGGAAGAGATGGCGGGATGACATCGAGGGTTTCTTGAGTGAATGGCAGCAGTTTGCTCGGGATAGAGATACATGGAGAGGAGAGGGGAGGTCTTTGCCCAGTAGTGGGACTAAACATCTGGCTATTAAAAAGAAACTAAAATTTCTGTCGCGAACGAGATAAACGCAGAATGTTCGCGAGCAAGAAATTCGTGGAATCTCGTTAGAATCGTGCAAGCGAAACTAGGCCTTATGTCTTTACAACATAAAGTCTAGAGTTGATGGCCTCGACGTTTCCCGCCATCGAAATACATTCATCTAGTAGGGAGAATATTAAAGACCAGTTCAATACGAGTCAATTCGAGCTACGGAAGCGATCACTTGGACTTGGAAGACCATCTTGTTGGCGTTTTTCTCCAAATCTCGAACCCTAGTTTCGTAACATTTCTATAAATGGTCCTGTTTGATAGTTTTTTTTTTATTATTTTAATAAAAAAAAACCTTGTATCTCTTTCCCGCACCAGACTCCCAGTCCGTGATACTGATTTGCGGCAGCCTGTTCATCGACTTTCTTACGAGCATAATACGCGCGTCGACCGAAATCCTCCTGCGAAATTAATATAGTTAATTCAGATACAGCATATTCAAAACGAAAATTAATATCGACACCACGACTGTTCTACAATAAAACCGGCTAAATGCAAGTCGGACTCGCGCACGAAGGGTTCCGTACCATTATCTGTAAAAATCACGTTTTTTGTGTAGGAGCCCTCTTAAATACTTACTTTCTTCTGTTTTTAGTATTAGTTGTTATAGCGGTAACAGAAATACATCATCTGTGAAAATCTCAACCATCTAGCTATCACGGTTCATGAGATACAGCCTGGTGACAGACGGACAGGTGGACGGACAGCGGAGTCTTAGTAATAGGGTCTCATTCTTACCCTTTGTTTACGGAACCCTAAAAAGCAGAATAAGACCACTGACCTCTACAGTTTTGGTAAGTCCATACACGTCGGTATTGCCAACACCCTCCTTCACGAAAGCCATCGGACAAGCCGCAAGTAACTCCTCTAGAGGTAGCACAGGTTCTTCATCTTCCTGACTTTCCTCAGATCGACGGCGGCTGTATGGCACGAGGAAGCCCCAGCCCTCTGACTGGATGTAGTGGAGAGGGTAGCCTTCCCAGGACAGGCGGAGGAGCTTGGGTGTAATCTATAAGATTTTGAGGATTACGGGTCGTCCATTAACCCTTTCACGGCGAGACTTTATATCAGTTGCCGTGCCCTCAGCGCGAGGGGTATGAAATCTAAAATAAATACCTACAACCAAAAAGGGATGTGGATACTTAAGTTATGTGCAATACGAGTGGTTTTTTTTTTGTCGGATAAATCCGACGTTCGCGGTGAAAGGGTTAAGCGTGTGAAGCTCAAAACGAGGGAGGGGGTTCGGAAAAAATCACGAAAGTTTCATGATGAGGGGAGAAGGGGATGTAGTAAAATATCAGTGTAATTATTTTGATGACATTCTGAAATTTTTTGAACTAGTAGTTCACCCCGAACTGTTGACTCATGGACCCCATATCTCGGCAACCCATTGACCGCCATTGACCGATTTGGCTTAAGAATCCCCTTAACCTAGACTTTTCCATACGTAGTCTGCGTTTTAATTTGAAACGAAATGTCAGACTTCGGTAAAAAATTGTAATTTTAAAGAAATTGCAATTATCTAGGGTTATAATTGGTTTCGACACTAAAATTATAAACAGGATGTAGAAGTTTTCCATACTGATGGTCAAATATGATATAATACACTATATTCTCTTTTCAGTTCATAATTTTACCGACGGAAACCAATTATAACCCTAGATAATTGCAATTTCTTTAAAATTACATAATCTTGCCCATATCCGACATGTCGTTTCAAAATAAAACGTAGACTACATTTGTATGGGATAGTCTGATTCTGTCCAGGATAAGGGGACTTTTAAGCTTGAAACCACGGAACAGAGAAACTGTTCCGTGTTTGAAACTTAAAAATCTATTGGCGATATCTACACGCCTACCACATTTCATTAAGCTCCGATCAAAGTTACTCAAGTTATTGTCGAACAAACATACACACATACAAACGCCGGATTGTTCAAGTAGACTCGGAAAACTTTGCTCGCTCTTTCAAATAAGCTGCTTTTTGTTGAAGACAGCCTATATCAAAAATTTTACAAAAAAAAAATACACAAATTACAATTCTGAAAAGTAAATCCCACCTGCATACTAGTAGTAATATTATTAGCTCCCGGTGTCCAATCTGGATCCTTCCCAGGTTTTGTGCACAGCTTCCTATACCACGCTGGATACCCTGCTAAATAAGGTCGCTTCACTGGCAATAACTCGCTCATTTCATACAAATATCCGAACTTTTGGCTCAACTCTTTAAATTCCTTTGCATCGAAAAAAATATCCTTATGCTCTATGCTTTCAATGTATTCTTCATTTAAAACTTTAAATTCCTTATTAATATTATTTTCTTTGGTTTCGAACTCTATTTCACTGGCTGTTTTTACTGGTTCTATGGAACCTTTTTTCTTTTTTACTGGCTTTTTTAATTTAAGTTTTTGCGTGGACCAGTCTTGGTCCCACATCCAGAGGTCTTTTTTATACGCATCGTTTTCCATGAGGCGGCATGCTTCGTCGGCTTTTTGTGATAGGATTTGCCGAGATTCCAGTTTTAAATCTTCGAAAACAGTTTCTGCTGAGTCTATGTATTGTACCCAGTTTGAGTTTACTGGGAGGTAGGCTGATCCTGAAATACAAATTAAGTAAAAAAGAAAACTAAAGTATTTTAATTATCCTCTAAACGTTTTTGCTCCTTATCAAGTCTGAATTAGTGTTCCCGAGGACTATAGGCTTTTAGCCCTAAATTTAAGCCTATCGGTCCTTTTTTAGGGCTGTGTCATTTCTAAAAGCCTATGAGCCTAAAAAGCCTTTCTTGAGACTATAGGTTTTTTAGAGTAATAGGCTTATATTTATGCGAAAGCCATTTTTTAGTATCAGCCTGAGTAAGACATAATAATTATGAATAATGTTTTTTTTTAATTATTATAGAGAAAAGAAAAGAAAATTTATATTTTACTTAAATATCGCCAAAACAACAGCAAACCTACCTATTCAACAGCCCTAGCCTAAAGGACTAAAAGCCTTTATAGGCTTTTAGCTTGTCAAGCCCCTTTATTAGTAGTCTAGGCTTTAAAAAAAAGGCTAAAAGCCTATAGTCCTCGGGATCATTAGTCAGAATTGCTTTTTCAGTTCTAAATGTAGTCACTTTCAACGTACGTAGAAAAAAAACTACCTAAGCTTTATGAAAATGACGTATGACATTGTGCGAAGTTTTACTTGCACCATCCTGATGTATTATTTGGACTGGACTATATTGAACTTTTGAACTAGATCATGAATAAAATTAACACAGTTTTAAGAATATAGTCAGGTTAAGACTTACCTATCTCCAACATCCCAAGCAGTGTCACCGGATGAGGGAACCTTTCCAAAAACAAGGGCAGTAGCTCCACCAGAATGTTTTTCGTCGCCACCACGTCGCCGGCGCAATACCTAAAATATGACGTCAAAGCTTTTCATACATTTACCCTCTTATTCATAAAAAATATCAATGGTTTTCTGAATCTATTTTAGTTAAAATTGGTTTGTCTTGTTCTCACTATATGGAAAAAGAGATAAGAACAAAACATATTTCAACTAAAATATGTTTAACAGACGTTGTTGATATTTAATTTTTATAAATACGAATAAGGTGGTAAAATAAAAATTCTAATTATTTTAGCAGTGGGAAACCCAATAGTGGACATAGACTCCACATTCCCCAATGATTCCCAAAATGATGATAATAATTACCGCATTAGTTCCTGAAAGTTGTCACGCACGTCGTCTAGATTGCCATCGACAAATATATCGCGGGTGGATTTGTCGACGGGCGAGCCGCAGTAGAGATTGTGTACCTGGGAGAATATCTCTTGTAACGATTGACTAATAAGTTAGTGGACTTTTAGCCTTATTTGAAAACAGTTTCCAGCTTCTTCTTCTTCAAATATGATATGCAAGCCAATGATCTCACACCTAAAGGTGTCGAAGTGTACTTTTTTATTTCATATGCCGTGCCATATGAAAAAAAAGTAATTACTTAAATTTTTTTAACAAGCGATTACTTAAAACAATGAACTTAAAAGTTTAAAGTGATTCTTACGACGAATCAAAAAAGCTGAAACTCGATAGGTTGCGTAGTTTCAATGCAGAGTTCCTATGGCCACCATCATTAGATCAGCTCCATCATAATATTGCTTTGTCAAGCGATATATGTTTGCGTGCAATATTTTAGCTCAATCGGAAACCGGGAAGCGGATCAAATTTAACTTGCAAGATTTGATTACAGGCTGACAGACAGAAAACAGGACAGGTAAAACTAAATAAATAAAAGCTTGAAAACCCCGTAGCATGAAAAGTCAATATGAATTCAGTAAATAGTAGTCGACATTCTGAAATAATTTTGCTATTTGCGCCAGACAAATTCGTTTTCTTTTCATTCATATGGTCGATTGGGAGAAAATCCTCTTAGCATTAAACTAATTAGGGGATAGTAAAAGTTAATTTAGGGGATACCTGAATTTTCCGGGGTCCAGCGCTGCCCCCATTTCAATTGTATAAATCAATTGATAGGAAACGGAGACATCATTTAAAATTTTGTCTTGACCAGGCACTAGACATCTCTTCAAACTATTGTATTAACTACTGTTTACAGTTTAAAGTGAGAACGTGAAGCTTTTCTACGCACATACGGCAAAAGTGGCCGTTTTCCGCAATTGTGCGTAGAAAAGCTTCACGTTCTCACTTTAAACTGAAAACAGTAGTTAATAAAATAGTTTGAAGGGTTATCTAGTGCCTGGTCAGGACAAAATTTTAAATGATGTCTCCATGTCTTTTCAAATGATTTATTTGAAAAGGGGGCCGCACTGGACACCGTAAAATTCATGTAGACCCTTAAGCCCGTTATTTGTAAAAAGTATGATTTTTACTTTGGAACAATACAGTGAATAAAATAAATGAATTAATTAAAAAATAAAACCCACCTCACTAAGATTATTGAGTGAGCTGATCTCCATCCAATCGTCATCGCTCGGATGTGGCTCTTTGTTCTTTGCTTTGAGAACGGTGCGCTGGTAGCTTGTGACGCCACTCACGCACACATGCATCGACATCGTGTCAATGAAGCGCACACCTGAATATGATAACATAGTGTGTTACAGTGTTGTTTAATTTTTAATATAACAATTTCTTTATCTATATATATAAAAGCGAAAATCACTCACTCACTCGTCACGAAAGCTCGAAAACTACTTAGCCAATGAAGATGAAATTTGGCAGGAAAGTAGATTGTGACTAGGAGACGTCCGCTAAGAAAGGGTTTTTGGAAATTCCATCCCTAAGGGGGTGAAATAGGGGTTACCAGTTTGTATGGAAGTTCGTAATTTTTAAAGTGAGACACATTATATTTTTAATTTATATTAAAAGTTAGTAGAAAATAAATATACACTTATTAGATTTTGAAAATGACATCCCTATAGGGATGAAATAGGGGTTGCAAGTTTAAATGAATAATCGTCATTTTTGAAGCGAGACCTTAGATCATTTAATACAGGATGAGTTACGCAGACAAATCTTCTTACAAAACTTTCTGCCGCTTTTGGTGCGGGGGTAAGCTACTACTACATCTGAAAAAAATCACACATTCACAGAAATAATTTGTGTCGCTAAAAATGCACACTACAAAAAACTCAAAGACTAGCTTATTTTCTGTACACCAATAAAACTCACACTGAAAAAAATGTGTAAATACACATAATAATACACTCTTGGCAAGAAAGAGAGAGAAGACAAAAAAATATATCAACTCTTATGCACAGGGAATAAAGACGAAGGTTGTTAATCACAAATACGTAGTCTCGTGAGGAGTGCGCAGTAGTGCGCTATAGTCTCGTGGGGAGTGCGCCTACGTCATCAACTAATCGTTTTTCAAATTGGAACCTTATTACAGAACCTTAATAATGTAATTGATATATTTGAAACGGGGGTTAATGAACTAGTCTCGTATGCGATCTTAGATTATTTTATGGGCTGGAAGGAAATCAGTTGCAAACGTGATTCGATCATTTTTTTTTCGTAATCGATACTACTAGATATTTCTTCGATTTTTCAGAAATTTCATTTAACTAATAAATAGAAAACAACGTTAATAAAGTAAAAAAATACTTTCTAATGAAAGGTTATGCCATCTTTTGGAAAATTAAATGTGTTTGACCTCTTTTTACATGAGAAAATTGCAAAACATGGCATTTTAAACGGAGCACTTTAAGAGGTCTTTTCGATGCCTTACCGATTCACATAATGATCATTATCGATTACGCAACTAGTTTTTATGAACGATTAGATTTTTGTTCTTATACTTTGGCAGAGGGGAACGCGCAGGTAAGGCTTATCCTGTAAACAATGATCTAAGAGCGAGACACATGACATTTTTGAATAAGTGGTCAATAAAAAAACAGAAATTAGATTAAAATTACATCCCCTGGGGTGCAATAGGGATTGCGAATTTATATTATTATGAACTTCGTCCTTTTTTGAGTGAGATACAATAAAATTGAGACAAATAGACAAATAGAACGGGAACGGGAACGAGAACGGGATATTATAACACAATTTATAAAGTAAAAAACCAATTAAAAATTCTATTAGAACCATTTCCGACATCTACGCGAATTAAGTCGCGGGTTACAGCTAGTATAGCTATAAGGCGCAAAAGGTCCGATTCACATGTCTGGTTTGCAAACATTCACATTCACATAACTCGTAATGTTTTGGCTAACGTCGAATTAAAGGATAAAGATACCCGGAACACAATTCAATTGGAGTTGAAAGTAAAAACCAACAGTTCAAAGTACAAATTCATAGTATACACGTTTTTTTACGGACATACAAGAAAGTTCTCACCTTCACACGACGTGTTTTAAAAATGAGACGTTTTGCGAATTTCTAACAAATATTTACAGTTTCAAGTTCAAATTCATAGCGCAAACGTGTTTTACGGTCATCCCGATGACGTTCACTCTTGGACACGACGGGTTTTAAAAATGAGGCGTTTAGCGAAATAAATATTTTTAATCGGACATTTTGCGAATCACACATTCTGCGCCTAAACTGTATAAAGGTGTTTGTTTACAAACCCGTCTTTTCCAGCCAGTACTGCTCCTTTACCCTTATCCTATCATAAGACACATTATGCCCGATCACTACTCTTGGTCTACTCAAATCCCCAACTGGATTCACCCCATCTGTCTCCAAAGGGATTAGACTTTTGTAGTCCACATTCTCGAAATATTTGTGTGGCTCGTTGTTCGCCACAGACTCACTGATCCAGCCATACCTTTAAATATATTTTTTTAAACTAAATAACAAATAAACTTATAAATTTTAGAAAATTAAAAAAAAAATCTTCAAGTAAAGTAGCCTGCTTTGCACTAGTATGAATTGGACTGAGTTGACTTGCGATGTAGTTGCGGCCTCGGAGAAATAAAACAATTTTGAGATTGTAACAATAAGTACATATGCCAGGAAAATTAAAAAAAACTGTTATTCAAGCGTTCACCCCCAATAATTTTTGAACGGCTGAACCGATTTCAATCAAACATACCTACTTAAGAATCATCTCGACAGACAAGGCATTCAATCAAAAAACTGCATTAAAATCGGCCTAATTGTTGAGGACGTACAATGCCACAGACAAGACACAAATCAGACACTTTAAAATTTTAAAACCCCTCTTTTTGAATCGGCGTTAAATAAGTGACCAGCCATGTTTTCTGCCTGTTCAGCACTTTTGATGTAAATGTATAAAATTGCATACAAAAAGCTTTTAGGCACAGTTATACCCATCTGTTTTACTCAATTGCCGTGAGAGGGTGAAGGTTTTTTAACCTTCGACAAAAAAGAGGGGTGTTATAAATTTGAGGCTAATGTCTGTCAGTCTGTCGGTCTGTTTGTCTGTCTATGTGTGGCATCGTAGCGCTCGAACCTATTTTGATGCGGATTTTTTTACGTGTAAGCAAGTTCCATTGCGGTGCTTCTAAGCTATGTTTGATGAATTTTGATAAAATTTGATTTGCATACCATCTTCAACATGAGACAAAGCACAAAACCATCACGATGACACTGCTACCAGTTAACTCGTGCAGCAACTAAAACCAAATCTGCACATCACTTTCTCAGTAACAGAGTGGTTAATAACTGGAATAGACTACCAAAAGAAGTGGTCACTTCACCTTCCATAATTGCATTTAAAAATAGACTCGACAAGTGGATAAAGGCAAATAAAGTGTCGTTAATGATTTAATGAATTGTGAAAAGACTTTATGGACTCTCATCACTGTGTGAAATAGACATATCAGCTCCAAGCTGCTCGTCTATAAATAAATAATACTAATAATAAAATCGGTTTAGCCATTTAAAAGTTATTGGGGGTTAACGCTTGAAAGTCAGGGGTTTCCCTAGCAAATAATAGATGGCGCACTTATCACTAGATGACATTCTTGGTCGGGGTTCTTTTAATTTGCCTAGAAAATAAACTTGTATGAAGTTCTCACCATGCATTTGGCGACACCGCACAGGCCAACGTTGGCCTGCTGCCGGCCGACATAAGAACCTCTACGTCCAACACTAGAGCGTCATCTTCTGGGCAGGGGACGGATTCTGCTTTGTTGTTAGAGTATTTGGTCCAACCAGCAGTCCTTGACCATTCCTGTAACATTACATAATCATGACTAAAATAACAAAAACTCGTCGAAAACTTTTTTCCACAATCAGTGTTAAAGTGAACAAAAAACAAAAACACACACTGAACTTCTTATAAGTGATTAAAGTCAGTAGAAGTATTTCTTAAAAGTAATTGTCTACTTAATCATATAAACAGTTTTTTGCCAGACAAATCAAACGAGACAACCCCCAATAACCTTTAAATGGCTATCTTTTAGCTTAAAACGGGTGAACTGATTTTCATCAAACAAAGCTAAGAAAACTAACCTTCCCGTAAAATCACATCGAAATCGGTCCATCCGTTCGAGAGGCACGATACCACAGACAGACAAAGCCTTTTTTGGCGTCAAGCTTTTAGCGTTGGTGGTTTATAAAGGTTTTTTTTTTTACGGTAGAGCCAAAAAAATGGATGAGACTGGTCTGCAGGAGCCATGGCAATTCAGTGGCATGATGTAGAAACAAAGTTTTTTAAAACAGCTGATCCTCTTTGGTCAATGTCAGTGCAACAAGAATGTGTGGCGGTCAATATCTGGATAAATGAGGCTGCCCTTCACTTGTCAATGGGAACATATATGCCTAAGTCAATTGCTTAAATATTATTTAATTTAAACAGATTTCCGCACGCCTAATCGATGCCTCAGGGGATCCAAGGGTTAGTGTGCATTTTGACTGAAGGCTGAGATTGGCCCTTCAACGCTGAAATGCCGCTAGCCTTTTGGGCACTCTACCTTGCGAGCGCAGTGATTTGGGGTAAATATTTTATAATATTACTAACCGATGCCCATGGCATCGCCTGGGATAAAAAGCACCCTATGTGTTAATTCAGGTAATAAACTATCTACATGCCAAGTTTCATTCCAATCCATACAGCCATTTTTTCTTGAAAAAGTAACAAACATCCATTCTTATGTATACAAACTTTCGCGTTTATAGTATTAAATAATTTATTAGTAAGATTTGTTGTTATTTTAGTTTTATACATAGTTTTATATCTATGTAGTTTAGTTTTATATTTATTGTTAGGAATAGTTATTAAGTTTAATCATAGTTTATTAATGTTACAAACCTAATCCTTTTTATTATAAAAACAGAATAACTTTGTGACTAGGTTTAAACCATTATCCGCCCAAATTAAGTTGACATTGACAGGTGAGATAGTGTGTGATACTAGACATCAACTCGATTTGGGTGGATAATGGTTTAAACCTAGCAACAAAGTTAGTCTGGGTTTAATAATAGACGGAATGTATTTATGTCAATGAATAAATAATTATGTCTTGTCAAAAAAAATGGATTTTACTGACAAGTAAAGGGTCAAAGAAGATGAAGAGGTGATTCAGATTCCTATACCTAAGAATCTAAATTTAGAACCTATGGACAATATGATAAGCAGTGTCCCACTACGAGTTTTAAGCCCCTGTGAGTACAAACCTTTGGCATTGGCGGCAGCTCACATTCTGCCATCTGTTTCATCAGATTCCTGTATGGAGCACTGTATCTTTCTCCGATGTTGTAGAAGTGCTCTACAACATCTTTGCCTTCCAGTTTTGGCAACTGCAACTCTACATCTGGCAGATATGTCTGCTGTTTATAGTTTATGCCATGCCTCAGCAAACTTTCTTGACAACTGAAGACAAAAGTGGAAATATATTACATCCTCTATTTTTGAGTCTGGTGGTAAGGGGAAAGAGATTCTGCCAGGGCCAACTGATTGATTGCAGTCTGGTGGGCCATCCTATGTATCACTAGAGCAATGTACTGTAGAAAGACCTGTGCGAGCCTAGGTGCAAGTTGACGACAACTGGCGAGAGTTGGCCCGTAACAAATCTACTAAGAGCGCTGGCATGCTCTTGTGCTGGACGGCAAGACGTTTAAGACATATGTAGTTTGCTGCTGGATTTAGGCCTTGCCCAAAGATGATAATACGACCGAACGGGCGTGTCCTGCGTTCAACGCTTTCATGTAGCTTAGCTTGTCTGACTAGACAACCTTGGCCAAAAAAGTATTGAAAACCCCTCATAAAAGTTGCTCAATTCTTACCGCTTTATAATATTTGGATCTGCAGGAGTGCTGGAAGTCTTAAAAAGCTGCTCATATATATTCTTCGATATCATCTGAATGTTAACCTCGTTTACTCTAAATTCTTTGGATACATTTTCAAGCTTAGGTTCTACTTTATCAGCCTTGAGGTTAGGTTCTGTTTTGTTGCGCCGTATTATCTTCACTTCACTTGAAGGCAACATGTTACAATAACATCTTCGACATTGAATATAATTTTGTATAAAACGTGCCTGCTTTTTTAATTTCATCGTAGAAATTCGTGAAAATCTAATCTAAACACAAACACAGAACATAAACAAATAATTTAACGAATTGACATTGACACAAAAACAAATCGTTCAGAAATGAAGAATGTCACTGTCATGAATGATGCAGTTTTGTTCAAAAACCAAACATTGTCAAAATATTGGTTTTTAGGGTTCCGTTCTACATAGTTTGTGGGTTCCGTACCCAAAGGGTAAAAACGAGACCCTATTACTAAGACTCTGTCCGGGACGTGGACAAGCCTACAAATGGCTAAAATCATATTTGACGGACCGTAAACAATACGTGGAAGTGACATATCTCAATAACTACTCGCATGAAACGCAAGCAGTAAGATCTGACACTCGAACTACCAACTGTTCAATTCCCCAGGGAAGCGTGCTCGGGTGCATCCTCTTCTTGGTGTACATTAACGAACTGCCCAAATTATTTCCCAATAACTTGTGTATCATGTTCGCCGATGACATTTCATTACTGTTTCATTGTGACACATCAACTGAGGCTAACGCGACCCTATTAGATAGCATTAAGAAATTAAAATCGTGGCTGGACAAAAAAAATTTAGAAATAAATATGAGAAAAACTAAAATAATTCAATTTCACCCATGGCAGAAAAAAGCGCTCTCTTTAAAATTGTCTTTCGAAAATCAAGAAATCACAGAAGTAAATAATTTCAAACTACTAGGAATAACGATAGATTCTTATATTGACTGGAAAAAACATGTGACAAGCATCAAAAATAAATTATCAAAATTTGTATACGCACTAAGCATTTTGAAAGTAAGCACAAACTATGAAACTGCCCTAACCGCGTATTATGCCTACGCGTACTCCTGGCTAAAATACGGTGTTATGCTTTGGGGCAACAGTGTACACGCGCACGACCTACTCCTCATGCAAAAAAAGTGCTTGCGTATACTATGCAACCTACCGTACAGACATAGTTGCAAGGCGTATTTCATAAAACAAAAAATCTTGACTTTACCCTCAATTTATATCCTTGACATATGCACATTTGTGAGAAAAAATAAACACATATTTACACAAATTAAAGACACACACAAAATAAACACGCGACATAAATATAGACTGGCATTGCCATCGAGAAAAAACCTAGACATATACAATAACGGACCATATGTGAGTGCAATCAAAATATATAATAAACTACCGAAATCATTACAATTAGAACATAATGACAAAACATTTGATAAAAATCTTAAAACTTTGTTATTGACAAAAGGTTACTATTCGGTTGAAGAATACTTAGAAGACAAATAACAAAACGAGTTTTAAAGAATTCTCAAGCCGTTCATCAATTATTATACTGACATTTATACTACATATTTATATTATTATTTCTGACATTACTATTATTGAGATAATTGAAATGTTTTAATGTATCAGAAAACACATCCAATTTAATTTATTTAAAATGTAATAGAATTCCCCTGAAATTAATACTTAACTTATAAGTTTATGTAACAGCTGACATTCAATTCAATTACTAACTTGTTACCTACTAACAATTTCTGACATATCCCAAACGAAATATTTCTGAAATCACTATTATTATATAAACTCAACTATATACTTAAAGTTCGCAACACCCTGCCAGGGTTCATGTACTTATTTACCTACTAACCATGTTATAGTATAAGTGCATGTAAGCGAGAAATAAAGAAATAAAGACATTAACGAATAAAAAAAATAAAGAGATTAGAAGCATTTGAGATGTGGTGCTGGAGATGGATTGAAAAGTACTCAAGAGAGCAGGCGAAAGGAGACAAATTAAAGCTATCGGAAAAAGGCGAGGAAATATTTATGTTGAGACACTTAGTACTGGACGACGAATTCATGAAGATGATAATAGAAGACAAAATAGAAGGAAGGATGAGAAAATCAATACTTCTCAATACAATTAACTTAAAAGGTAGGTATCAGAATGAAAACCTAGATAGCCCCATCTAGATATAAACCATGGTTCAGATTGTGATAAAGAGCTGAGATACTCTTTTACTGCTGGATCGATTTGTAACAAACATGGAACCACCGCATGGAAACTTGCTTTCATGTAAGAAAAAAACGCATCGAAGTCAGTTTATCTGTTGGAGAGCTACGATGCCACAGACATACATACAAACAGACAGACAGATGCTAGCGTCAAACTTATATCACCCCTCTTTTTCTAAACGAAGGTTAAAATTACTATTATTAAAATCATTAAATATGTTAGAACTCAATGATTTTACCATGCCTTATTTCCTATACATGTACTTTAAAAATACTACAAATAAGAAACAATTACTCTTGAAATAACCATTTATTACTGTCAAATATTAATACATAATACTATCAATTAATATACTGAATACCTACAAGTTTAGTGTTAACTTGCAAATAATGAAATAAACAGCGTGCATAATTAAAACGTATAAATTAAGGAATGTATAAAAATATAGCTCTTAATTAGTTCTTAGTTGGTAGTCTCCATTCTGCGTGATATAACGGACCCAGGGCAAAGCTTGGTATCCACTCTTCTCAATGATTTTTAGGTATCTCACTTGAATGCCGGAAGTAGTAAAGTATGGGATTTCAAATTTGACTTGGATTGGTGGCTTTCCGTCCACTTCCTCACATTCAACTGATGGAAGTCCAAAATGCGCTCTCATTAAGTACTCTTTACCCCCAGGGAATGATTTGATAGACCAAGTAATAGCGTTTTGTTCAGGGGTGTATTTAACACTTCCGATTGTAGTCTTGAACTTAGGTGAATCAGCATCAGCAGGCACAGGAATGATGATTTCAACGTTGTTGGCTGTTGATCGTCTCTTAAACTGTGACTTTGCCTTGATCATATATTCGACTCGGGAATGAGCGTGACGCTCAATTACAGACTCTATCCAAATCAAAGGCTTAACATGAGTGTTGAGTCTGTAAGACATAAGCTCAAACTCTCCATCAGGTGGGATGAATGAAATCGTCCTGTCATTCTCGAAGCGAGACAGCCTCACACACTGATGGAATTTCACATCTTCAAGCTCAACTGATTTGGACTTTCCTCGGCCAGTGCTCTCGAAAAGAACCTTATCGTTCAACCCAAGACGTAGCTCCGGCATACCAGAGAGGTACACCCTCATCTTAATAGCACCAACAATCTCACTGCGCAAAACATTTCCGTTTGAGTTTGCTAAGAGATTAACAGATTCAATGACATCCAGGAAGACTTCATTTTTCCTGTACTTGATCCCTTCAGACCTCCAAGACACAGCATTGGTGACAGCCATAGGGATGCGAGGTTGCATTTCCAGTTTGTGTCCTTCTTGAGTGATGTATTCTTGTAGAATTTTGCTGTCTGTGGTCTGTGGGTACCCAAAGTCTATCAGCTCATCCATCAACTCATATATAACCACGAAGTTGTCTCGAATACTTTCTTCTTCCAGCTCTTTGAAGTATTCAGTCATGACTTCCACAATCTTGTACAAGAAAACAAAGACTAATGCTATGTTAGCATTTTTCTTGGTGGTGGACACAATATACAAGTTGTTTGTTTTTATATAGGCGAACGTGCACTCGCTGGTCTGCAGGAGAGGTGTCAGCATCCCTTCCTCTTCCTTGTCCATTAGGAAAGGCATGAACTTGTCGATCACACCCATGTCCACATCGCCCCGGTAATTCCTCGATATGAGGACTTTACCCTTTACGTCCAGAATATATATCGCTGAACACGACATTTTTAAGCTGAAACAAAAAATACTCATGTTATATATTGGGTAATTATAACAAAAAACCTGCTTCTAAAGATGGATGAAAGTTCGACTGATATGACTTGGATACACCTCGATGAATTAGATAAAAAGCGATGTTATTGCATGTATATAACGATGTCTTATGTGTAATTAAACATAAGGAATACACTTACTTGGAAAATTTTAATTCAATTGCAAAAATATCTCTACATTATCCGCAAAAATAATTTTGGATATTGGGATTTGGGATGACGGCGAAGTGATGACGGTGACGCAATTGACAAATGAAATGTCAATATTTCGAGCTTGGACGTTGACATTTAGATTTTTTTAATGTCTCACGCTCACGTCTCGATATCGCTAAAGGTGACGCAGTTTTAAAATCACTTGTCACATTACGAATGGTTTACATAAGCGTTTCCAAACGAGCGCATTTTTGAAATGATCGTATTGCTTGGGCCGCCCCTGCGCCTATCGCCACGAAGCTTCGTGCTATTACACGATACAAGCAAATGTGACCGGCCGTTATCGGGTATCGTCCCGAATATTCGGACTTCATCTTCGTTAACGCGCGGGTAGCGGTACATCAAAGGGTTTTAGCGCGCTAACAATTTGCTCTGCGTGGTCGGACTAGCGTAGTTCATTTTGGCGTTTGTTTTCAACTTGTTCGGACGCGTGCAGTGCGACGGTGCCACCATTGTTAATGCGTAAAAATGGAGTGGAACGACAAAATGGTGTCAAATTTTTTAGGTTTTTCTTTCTAGGTTTCTTTTTAGGTTTCATTAAAAGCATTATGTAATTGTTAGCACACGTGTAAAAGTAAAGAAAGTCGTCCTCCATATTTAAAACACGTAGTTTACGCCATCTTAGATTATTGCCAGATAGTTCATGAAAAATAACGAAGCCTCTAGTGTGACCAGCGCTTTATCGCAATAACTTTTTAGTGTACAAAACGTACAAAGATTCGCCGCGAAATGCTTCGGGGCGATAGGCACAGATACGGCTGAAGCATATGCGGAATGCGAAGGATATAAAGGCGCTATTTTTCATTTAAGGACTCATCAAAACACAAAACATGAAGTTTTCCAACTCACCGCTCGCGTAAAAAACCATTTGACCGTATTTTTAAAATCGTCGTGTCGTCTAAAAACATTGGTGCGATTTTTCAAACGCGGACTCACTAAACGTACGGTTTTTTGTATGGAAAACCATTCGTTTAGGTGACTCCGCGTTTGAAAAATGGCACTGGCATCTGCGTCACGAATGTCAAAATTGAGTGGTCGAGCGAGACCACTCGTTGCAAATCCTTCGCATACGTGATAAGATCATTTCAAAAATGCGTCTGTTTGGAAACGCTCGCGTCAACCATTCGTAAAGTGAGTATGATAAGTGATTTCAAAAATGCGTCCCCAACCCCATATTTTTTATTTGTGTTGTTGGGTAAGAAAGATAAATAGGTATAACACTGGGAAACAAACGTCAGTGTCACCATGACTGTCACTGTCTGTTTCTGTTCTGTTATTTGGTTTGGTTGGCTTTGGGGCTGGAACTCTGTATAATTTAATTGTTTTGTAAAGCGTTTATTAATTTAATAAAGTGATACAATAATAATTATACACGGGATTTGTATACCAATAAGTTTAATTGGCAATTACTTTTATTCCTATAGTATTTAATTGAGTAATTTCGAAGTATGATACCGTTGATGGAGGGACAACAAAGAAATCCACTTGTTTTCTTGGATATTACTATTGATGGAGAAAAAGGTGACAGGAGAATTATCAATTATTGATTTTATCGGCTGTGAATATCGTAAATCTTAAAAGACATTTACTATAGTATGTGTTTTTATGTGACAAAAGTGATAGTAGCTACTGTTTATTATCTTTGTTTTTATGGGATTTTTTTGTGTGATAATATAATGATAATATGTTTGTTTTGTTAAATATAATCACCAAATACTTAGAAATAGATATACTATGTAAATTGGATTTATTTATCATAATAGGTATATATAATACAGTTGTGAAAATTTCCCATGACACAAATTATACCTTTCCTTCTAGATTAGCTAAATCTGTTTGATTTGTCCCTATGTACAAATAACGGGCCAAGTTCGAGTCGGATTCACGCACAATGGGTTCCGTACCATTATCTATAAAAAAAAACACGTTTGTTGTATGGGAGCCCCACTTTAATATTTATTTTATTCAGTTTTTAGTATTCATTGTTATAGTGACAACAGATTATACATCATCTGTGAAAATTTTTTACCCTTTGGGTATGGATCCCTAAAAATATTATTCATATGAAACATTGTTTTTCTAGCTGGCCGTATTGTCATAGAATTGCGAGCGGATATAGTGCCAAAGACAGCAGAGAATTTCAGAGCATTGTGCACAGGGGAGAAAGGTGTCGGGATTTTCAACAAATCACTGTCATATAAGGGTACAAGATTTCATAAAGGTAAATAATTTAAAGTAATTTTATTAGATTAACCATTTTATCCAGAATCAGTTGTCGACTTTTTATTAGCTGTGTGCCCCCAGCGCGAGGCAAAGTGTATCTAAAATAAATACCTACAACCAAAAAGGGAAGTGGATACTTAAGAATCGCCTTACCCTAGACTTTTCCATACTAACATAGTCTATGTTTTTGTTTTATTTTAAACTACAAGTCATATTTCGATTTAGGTAAAATTTTGTAATTGTAAAGAAATTTCAATTATCTAGGGTTATAATTGGTTTCCTACAGTGAACTGGAAAGAATATTTAAGGGTGTAGAAGTTTTCCGTACTGATGGTCAAATATGATATAATACACTATATTCTCTTATAAGTTCACAATTTTACTGCCGGAAACCAATTACAGCCCTAGATAATAGCAATTTCTTTACAATTTCACAATTTTGCCCATATCCGACATGTCGTTTCAAAATAAAACGTACACTATGTTTGTATGGGAAAGTCTAATTCTGTCCAGGGTAAGGGGACTCTTAAGTTATGTGCAATACAAATCAAATCAAATCAAACTTCTTTATTGTGGAACACAGGTTTACAAAGTTCTTATAAGTATTAAAGTATCACTGTGACCTATCCTTATGGATATACAATAATATAATGGTTATATTTACATTGCTAAAAAAAATAAATAATTATAAAATTCACATTAAATTAAAACTAGTCATTAAATTATATTATAACATGCAATAAATTATATGATCAAAATATCGTTGAAATTATCTTTAACATTATAATAACATTTTTCAATCAGGAGCAATTTCAATTTCTTTTTAAATGTTAACATGTCTAATTTTTTCAAGTTATCTGGCAATTTATTGTAAATAGTAGGAGCCATACCTATTACATTTTTATTCATCATGGCAGTTTTATGTCCGCCCATTATCAACTTTTGTCTGTATTGATTT
The DNA here is from genome assembly GCA_943193695.1 of Acrobasis suavella. Classification (NCBI taxonomy): domain Eukaryota; kingdom Metazoa; phylum Arthropoda; class Insecta; order Lepidoptera; family Pyralidae; genus Acrobasis; species Acrobasis suavella. Next base: position 4,034,296 of record OW971944.1, read on the forward strand.
CTAACATTATTCGATCTCATTCTTGATTCCGTGAATTTGGGAAATAAGTGTGGATTTGCTTTTACAAATAGACACAACTCCATGATGTATGTAGTTAATTAAGGTATATAAATAAAGCCGTTTTATGTTTATTTTTCTGATTTGTAACTGTTCTTTTTTATGTACAATAAAGCTTTATAAACAAGCAAAGGAGATTCTCTGATCAACCTTTGATCGGCAATCTTTCTGTAGTTTTAATATTTTTCTATAATTCAAAGTGAATTCTTGTGTTAATTTCAGCAATCTCACAGTTCATGGTTCAAGGCGGAGACATAATAAACGGAGATGGAACAGGGGGGGAGAGCATATATGGAGAAACATTTCAAGATGAAAACTTTATTTTAAAGGTGACTTTTGTTGTATTCGGGAGGGACTGGTCAGCTCGGCTTCGCTTTTTTTGACTACTTAATATTTTTTATTACGCAATTTATGTTAGTTTACTTGTTCGCAAGCATAACATGTTATAATGTGTCAACATTGTATTATATTATAAGTATTTATTAATTAAAAGACAATTATAATAATATGACAAAGCCCTTCTGGCGAGTAGGCGACCAATACTGTGAAAATGAGTTTCTTTCGGCGTTTCTTCTCAGCAGTGGTCGTTACGAAGCGCTGGTATCGGTAGCTTTTCTTTAAAAAATAAATTAAATTTTAATATACTTTACACGTAACATAAATTATACTTATTGACGTGTAAAAGTGCCTGTAAAGGTCTAATTACTGAATAAACATTTGAATCTTTGAATCTTTGAATCTATGTACCTTTTGTAAAATTTGTTGGTAAGTTGGTAGCAATAACTAAGTTAAACCTAAAGAGATGGTATCTCCTTAGCACAGTATTTTATGCTCATTCCTGGCAACCTAACATGTAAAGACATTGTAGCGATATTTTTATGGCTACAATAATTGCTGGTCAGTATGCTGTTTGAGGGCGGTGGTTAAAGGTAAACGACCGGCTCTGTTGACTTCATTTACTGAAAGTGAATTTTGTGATACAATGTTATAAAAGGGTAAACAATCATTGTGTCATTCGAATAGTTAATGCTGACATGTAAAGTCTAATTGTTAAACGAAAAATGATTAGGTATGGAAATAATCCCGTACAGACATAATAGCCAGTGATAAGTATAGGTACAATACAGTCTATGGATGCAAAAATAAAAACAATTCATTGGCAACAATATCAGATTCTGGCTTTGTCAATCTTCAGTGTTTCAATAGCTCTTTCGACAATCCTTGATTACTACCTTTATTTGGATCCAAAATCCTTTAGTCTGAGATATACAGTGAAGTAAAGTTTATATTTTCCCAGTCACAAAGTATTTTCAACACTTTGGTTTCAGCACGAAGAAGGAGTCCTCAGCATGGCAAACAAAGGCAGGCCGCACACAAACGGCTCCCAGTTCTGTATAACGACGGGGCTGTGTCCGCAACTCGATGGCACCAACGTGGTGTTTGGGCGAGTGCTGGCCGGGCTCGGGGCCGTGCTTGAGATGCAGACACTGGCAGACAGTGAACTGGGTCGACCTAGAGTGGTAAGTTTAATATTTATTGTTACTCTAATGTTGACCTGCCGCATACAAATAGCTCCCAGTTCTGCATAATGACGGGGCTGTGTCCGCAAATGGACGGGATAATGTGGTGTATGGGCGAGTGTTGGCCGGGCTCAGGGCCGTGCTTGAGATGCAGACACTTACCGACAATGAAGTGGGACGACCTAGAGTAATGAGCGTAATATCCATTTCCACTGTAATGTTCACCTGGTTACGTAGGCTTTTTTCCGCACATAGGCTCTCCTTTCGAGCCCCTTACATGTAAGGGTGGCAGCAAAATTCTTCTGTGCCTTCCCTTTTATGGACTAGAGCATAGTCTATTCAACTGGCTACATTGGCTTTTGTGGCGCGCTAACGACATGTACACCAATTCAGCAAACGAATGATAGAACCCAGCTCGTCGAGGTAGCGGATCAGTGCAGAGGGTGCCGATGTACGAGTACTGGTAGTTCCCAGGTACTCCTCTCTGGTTGATGCAACATACTCCAGTATCACATATCCACAGTCCAGGAGCTAGACTTTATTTAAGAGGAGCAAAATTTAAATATGGCGCCTAGTTTTTTCTGGTGACGGGCAAATAGGAGACTATGGGCTTATGATGACTACATGGGTCGCAAGTAAGTGTGGTCCGCGATTTGCTTATCAATTGCTTAGAAGTTTTTAACAACACCTAACACAAGTCCGCGATTAAATATTTTTATTTGTATTTTGTAGTTATGACTACTTAATTACAATAATGAAATGAACAATTACAGTTGTTGTAGTTAAATTAAATGTAATTTAAACTGCTTGTAGTTGACTACTTGTAATTTGTAATCAAAATACACAACTTATTCTGGATCAAGGTAGCATCCATCAACACCTGTTTTATGAATTGTCCTAGGACTGCATAATCGAAGACTGCGGGGAGATATCGGGGGACTGGGGCGTGTGCTGCTGCGACGGCAGCCCCGACCGACTGCCCGAGTACCCGGAGGACTACCTCGAGATGCCCCATGTACCTGTGAGTTCATCTTGCTTTATCTCATATACGGTACTTTGATCAATTATTTTTATTATTCATATCAATAAGTAACATAATCCGAAACCGAAAAAAAAAATATTTTGTTTAATCTGCCCAAAACTTAGTAAGTTATAAGCAGAGATCGGATATTCCAGTGCATATTTACCTTATCTTCGAGGTAGTACGTAACATAGAGGATGGGATATTTGAGACAGCGCCACGGATTAAAATTCTACTATTTAGTTCCTCCGCTCATCACAAGATGGCATTAACATGTAAAACTATTGAAAATTGGGGGTTTTTTAAATTTGTCTGACAAATAGACTTATTAAAGTAGCTTAAAAATAGATAAATAATTTAAAAGTCAAACTAAAACTTTGTTGCTTTATTTCAGCTAGACCAATTCGTAAGCAGTATTAAAGACGTGAAGAGCAGCGGCAACACATTCTTCAGCAACGCGCGGTACAAAGCGGCTGCCAGGAAGTACCGCAAATGTCTGCGGTACATAGACTGCATACAGGCGCGGATACGGACAGACGACAGCTATGTCGACCATGGTGAGGATTCACGAGTTTAGTACACTTTATTGCCTATAGATGGCGTTGTACAATTGAATGCATTTCTAAAACGCGCATTGGATATTTTTTCGTCATAAAACTGATTTTTGAAGACGCCAAATACTTTTTTATGCTACCTACCTATTATTCATGCAAGGAAATCAGTTAAGTACTCAAAACCTCATGCTTTTCGGCAATTATATTTTCCTTCATACTTTTAACACGCTTAGGACTGTCAAAATAGATTAGGTACTCGTTTTAATCATAATAAGCTTACTTTTAACTAAACAAAACCAAAACTCGATTGATAGAAAACCTAAATTTAAACATAACTTTAATCGTGTCTGTCGTGGCCGTGCCGAACGATGGCTTGCGCGGCGCTCGGAACGGAACTTTATGTGAATATTTATTAAGATCAGGAAAACATAATAACAAATCGTATTATAGTAACGCATAACAGTTACCGCTGTCGGGACGCGGATGGCACGGGATACGGTTTGAGATACCTGTTATATTTAACTGTTATTCGGTAACATGTTACTCAGATATCAAATAACCTAATATATTGATAACATGTTCTTTAGCGCTAATATTATGTTACCGATAACTGTTATGATATATTCGTAACACCTCTAATCCTTACCCGCTGCGTTAAAGTGTAGACCCGCGACGGCACAGACCTTCGAAAACTTTTTGTGCGATAAAGATACTCGTAGAACCGAATCCTTTATGGGTTTATATTGTCGCGAACGAGATAGACGCAGAATGTTAGCGAGCAAGAACCGCGTAGAAATACGTCTGTATAATGCAAGTGAAACTAGGCCTTATGTCCTTATGGCATAAAGTCTAGAATTGTTTGGCAAGTTCCACTCACACACACACACACATACGTGATGTTTCGGTGACATCGAAATATATTCGTCAAGTGTAAGGAATATTCGATAATAATGTAGACCTGTGTATCGACGCATATAAAAAGGCGAACGAGTGCTCACCACGACAGTTCAATACGAGCTACGGAAGCGATCAGTTCGAAGCGAACCGAAGCGAAGGAAGCCTTAACTTAAGTGCGACAAGTGGAAGTACCTGCAACAACCTCGGTGAGATACCTGGACCTCAGCTGCTACGCGACTCGGACTTGGCCATCAGGAAGACCATCTTCACGTGTCAACTTAGGGTTCTGTAGTGAATAAAGACTCATACGAAGTTTGGCGTTTTTCTCCAAATCTCGAACCCCAGTTTCGTAACAAGTTTGGCGTTTTTCTCCAAATCTCGAACCCCAGTTTCGTAACAATATTGTATATGAGGCACGCAGAGTTTGTGGCTTTACGCAGAGAACGCCCTGAAACTACCAACGACATTTACAAACAGTGTTTATTATGTTTATCGAAAAAAAAAACAGTCCTCTTCTACATTTAAGAGCCAAGGTCTTGTCGGTGTTGTTGTATGGCAATAAATGACACTTATTCGCTTGGTACTTTTCAACAAATCAGACAGACTCAACGTCAGATACTTGTTTATCAAAATCAAAACCAACATTTCATATGTCAAATAGCGCTCTTAATCTAAAATCACTTTGAAAATGGACATGATCATGACAAGTAACATTATTTTGTCACGTTTTATGTTCTTAACAGTACCAATTACTTTATTTTTGACTCAGGGAAGTAAGTATCCAATAATTATCGATATATCTTGTTTTGTTTCAGTGTGTGAAACCTCAACAACATTTAAGCTACAGTGTCATCTCAACTTAGCCGCCTGTTACAAGAAGCTCGAAGACCACAAGTCTTGCATCAAATCTTGTGACGAGGTTAGTATAGTGACTATATTACTCCATAACACGACAAGTCAAGCGTCCGATAGTGTCGTCGTATTGCAATGACAAACCTACTTATACTTTATCATCGTTGCGTAGCTGTAATTATCAGAGATAGGAATCACGGGTGCTGTAAAACAGGGGCCGGACTTTGTCCAAATTTCCTTTTATACTAGTACAATATGACATCTAGTGGCGACTACTTGAATTACTTATTTACAGGGATGCTACAAGCATCAAGCATTGATACAATATTCAATACTAGGGTACTTAATACCTACTTGCAATGCAATATATAATGCAAGCCATATAGATGGCGCTTGTGTCTAACAGGTGTTATTGCTATCTAAAGTATGGATATGACTATGTAATCTATAAATAATTATGTGATTTCAAGATATATTTTAATCGAAAAAAAAAATTACTTATCCTGAAATCACACAATTATGATTGTTTTATTTACTTAGTACCCGATCAGATTCTCGAGAAATCCCGGAACTTTTAGTCATATCCATACTTTTGATAGCAATAGCACCCGTGATTCCGATCTCTGTCAATTATACAAGAATAATAATCTGGCTCGAACTGCAGTCCGGTTGCAGATGACCAACGAAAGTCCATATGTAATGTCTATTTTAGTATTTAATAAAGTATCACTTAATACAGTCTTTCCCAAAGTGGGCGATAACGCCCCCTTGTGGGTGCTGGAGGCTTTTAGGGGGGCGGTAACGGGCTCAGAATAAAGTTGGGGGCGCTGATGTGATTTAAGCAATGAGTGATTTATAACTTCAGCTATTTCATATTTTAAAATTAACTGAAATTAAAATCCTCTTACTACACAACATCCATTTATTAGTTCATATTTATATCCTTTTTTATTGTACAAATATAAACTAAAAATGTAATTAATATTTATTAAAAATGTAATTTAATGCGTTCACAACGCTATTTATATCGTTAAAGGAATCAAACACTGAAAAAATTTCGTGTTTTAAAGTTTCGCAGGTGAGGTCCCCACTTCCGATACTCTTTATTATTGTAAAATTGTATTAATATTGCTATTTTTTTAATTAAAATTAACAATGTTGATTATTGTTATTTTTTTTATAAAAGATACTCTAATGTACTGGTGTATGTATTATTATTGCTCTCTCTTGTATAAAAGTCTAGTTTAGAATATAGGTTGAATTAAACTACAGGCAAGACAAACATGTGATTCAGGTTTTTATGGTGAAAAAAATTGGGGGCGCTACAAAATAACAGATTTTTTAAAGTGGGCGTTTGACAAAATAAGTTTGGGAACCTCTGACTTAATATAAGGACTATTGTAAAGGATAGCACGTTCCTCAGGACATTAAAAACATATTTGGTTAAAAAATGTTATTATAAGATTAACGAATACTTCGAAGATAAGGATAGAGGAAAGGATAGATAGAGGAGTAATAAATATATAAATATATATTTTTTTTGCGAACGTTATAAGAAATGTAACTTAGAGATCTTGTTGGTAAGTTAAATTGTTTAATTAACACTTCGTTACCCGCACTCCTATTTGGTACACGAGTACTCGCTCGCTCTACATACGTAGAACAATTTCATTTGTAATTTTAATACAGGTATTTTTATGATATTAAAGTATACTTAAATCTTACATTAAACAAACAAAAAATGTACTTTCAAAATGAATAGGTACTCATTATCAGACTTTACGATAACTTATAAGATAATCAATACATATTTTAAATCCTATGTTTGCATATTGGTTTTTTTATTTAAAGAAAATAAATAAAAAAAAAAGATTACAACTATGTCATTAGTAATATGTAATACTATACAATAACTCATATACCAACAATGAAAAAACTAACCTCAAATAAGCATCAACACTAACTTTCGAAAAAATTATAGTAGAATTATAGTTTTTCCGTCCGATTTCTCACACGTGCGCTCGCGTTACAAGCTGCGCAGTCCCTGACTGTGTTCACCAGTTCGTAGCGGTAGAATACTGTGAGTTTGTGTGCAGTCTACCCTCAATCTAAATAGTTACTATCGAAAACGCAAGCCTGATCTACAATAGTAGAACGCGTGGGTAACGGAGTGTTTAGGATATTCCTTCTAATCTTAGTAAGTTAAATATTTTATTAAATGTAGCGCCCTACCAGGGTTTCATGTGCATTTGTGAACTAGATATAAGTTTCATAGTTGTCATGAAAACATGAAATAAATGAATTAATATATTAAGTATATGTGTTCCCGCAAGTTAAGCGACCCCGGGCGTGGTCCGCACTTGGATGGGTGACGGGTGGTAGTGGATGGGGAACACATAAAAAGTTCTCGAGCTGTTCCGTGTTTCGGAAGGCACGTATAAGCCGTTGGTCCTGGCTGTCATCATCGTATGGCAGTGTCAAGATATGTCAGATGCCTATATTAGGCAGCTTGAAAAATCTGACACTAGTGTTGGCCACTTACTCACACAACAACAAAGCAAGCAAACGTGGCGCTCAGTATTTCTTGACACTGTAACGCAGACACGTAGTGCGTGCACAAAAAAGTACGTGACAAAAAAAATGTTTCGGTACCGCGTTGGGTATCAAATGGAAGATCTGAATTAGAACATTTCAAAAATATATAAATTGTTACCCGTAAATGGATCCCGTAGTCGGCTATTCGGTTTTTAAACGTATATCTTGTTTCTGATCACAATTTGTACTCTAAATCTATGGATTTTAGTCTATCCTAAGAGAGTTTTGTGTTAACAGAGTATAACTATAACTGTTAATTGTTTCTAAAAGGTACTAGAAATAGAAGCCCGTAACGAGAAGGCTCTGTACCGGCGGGCGCAAGCGAACTTCGCCCTTAACAACTACGACGCGGCGCTCTCCGACCTGAAGCGGGCTGACAGAGCCGCGCCCAACAACAGAGCCGTGCAGAAACTTCTAGAAGAGGTTTGTCTACACCCGTTTAGTAATTTTATTGTTTTATATCAACTATGATGCGGCTCTCTCATAAACAGGCCGACAGAGCCGTGCAGAAACTTCTAGAAGAGGTTTGTCTACATCCCGCCCCCCCCCAACCGTTTAATAATTTTATTGAAACAGGCCGACAGAGCCGCGCCCAACAACACAGCCGTGCAGAAACTTCTAGAAGAGGTTTGTCTACATCCCCCCACCCCCCATGCCTTTAATAATTTTATTCTTTTATATAAACCATTATGTGGCTCTCTTACAAACAGGCTGACAGAGCCGCGCCCAACTACAGAGCCGTGCAGAAACTTCTAGAAGAGGTTTGTCTACATCCCCCCCACCCCCCATGCCTTTAATAATTTTATTGTTTTATATAAACCATTATGCGGCTCTCTTAGAAACAAGCCGACAGAGCCGCGCCCAACAACAGAGCCGTGCAGAAACTTCTGGAAGAGGTTTGTCTACATCCCCCCCACCCCCCATGCTTTTAATAATTTTATTGTTTTATATAAACCATTATGTGGCTCTCTTAGAAACAGGCCGACAGAGCCGCGCCCAACAACAGAGCCGTGCAGAAACTTCTAGAAGAGGTTTGTCTACATCCCCCCCACCCCCCATGCCTTTAATAATTTTATTGTTTTATATAAACCATTATGTGGCTCTCTTAGAAACAGGCCGACAGAGCCGCGCCCAACAACAGAGCCGTGCAGAAACTTCTAGAAGAGGTTTGTCTACATCCCCCCTCCCACGCCTTTAATAATTTTATTGTTTTATATAAACTAAAGGGTGTCCCATAAGTAAGGAGATTCTCAAAATCAAACGGGCTCCAGAAAAAGTTTTCATAAATAAAAAAATGCTTGTCATGGTCACCATAGATAACATGTCTGTCAAAATAGGCGGGTTTTATTGTCATCTTGCATTTTTTGAAAATAAAACGAACTGAACAAGAGTTGTTTTCAAAGAGTTATTTAATACTATTTGTGTCATGAGAAATCTGAGACAATACGCCATTTTACTCAAGAGGGAGCAAGAACAACTCGTCTGGACAGAATAATAAAACGTTACGAGGAAACAGAAGCCACCGATTTTAAAAAGATTCCGGGAAGACCACGTAGTCTATCTAGAATTAAATTTAAAGATATATATAGGCTTGTAAGCTTATGTATAATTAACCGCCCCCAAATATGTCAAAGACCAGGAGGCGCGTGCCAACCGTAAAGTTTATGAAAAAAACTTTGAAAAATAAATCTCATAATTAATGATGAGACATACTCGTACGTACCGGTTGATCCGAGCGTTTGAGTTCAGAACAATTACTCTTAATTTTAGTAATTGTTTCAATTTCAATGTGCTTTCAAATTGATTTAAGCTTCCTTTTTCTTCATTAAATGTCTGTTTTCGATTAAATCTTTCTTTTTCTCGTAGTCATGGTATAAAGTAAAGTATGCAACTCTTGAATAAAACGGATTAACATCTAGGGCCATGAATCACTCGCGTCGCTCAGGATTCTAACCTTGAATCACTCGCTACGCCGTGATTCAGTCATTAGAATCCTTCACTAGCTCGTGATTCATCTATAGCAGTCTTTCCCAAAGTGGGCGATAACGCCCCCTTGTGGGCGCTGGAGGCTTTAAGGGGGGCGGTAACGGGCCCAGAATAAAGTTGGGGGGCGCTGATGTGATTTGAGCAATGAGTGATTTATAACTTTAGCTAATTCATATTTTAAAATTCACTGAAATTAAAATCCTCTTAGTACACAACATCCATTTATTAGTTCTTATTTATATCCTTTTTTATTGTACAAATATAAACTAAAAATATAATTAATATTTATTATTTTAATGCGTTCACAACGCTATTTATATCGTTAAAGGAATCAAACACTGAAAAAATTTCGTGTTTTAAAGTTTCGCAGGTGAGGTGAGTGGGGGGCCACTTCCGATACTTTTTATTATTGTAAAATTGTATTATTATTGCTATTTTTTATTTAAAATTAACAATGTTGATTATTGTTTTTTTTTATAAAAGATAATCTAATGTACTGGTGTATGTATTATTATTGCTCTCTCTTGTAAAAAAGTCTAGTTTAGAATATAGGTTGGATTAAACTACAGGCAAGACAAATATGTGATTCAGGTTTTTATGGTGAAAAAAATGGGGGGCGCTACAAAATAACAGATTTTTTAAAGTGGGCGTTTGACAAAATAAGTTTGGGAACCTCTGATCTATAGCCCTCGATGTAAATCCGCCCTTTTTTCACTAATTGCATAATATATTATTTTAACACTATAATTTCTTTATATCACTAGACTGTAGCATTTTCATTGGACAGTAAATTACATATTAATGTTTCAGGTGCGACTTTCGAACAAAAGCTACAACGACATTCAAAAGCAAAGGCTGTCAAAATTTTTTCGTGAGCAAAAGGAGAAGACCGCCCAGGTCGGAAACTGAACTAAGACTGAAGGTAGTGATATATAAGATAAGTTGACCAGCCTGTACAACTTTATTCCAAAAGGTCTAGTCGACGTTGCAGTGATATGAAACGTTGAACTCTATGTGCTAATGATAAAGTCTTATTTGGTTTGGCATCGTTTTAGACGTTATGTTTTTCGGAAAAAGAAATCTTGGAGCCTCACTGCACGACATTAAAACTTAACTACGCGTCTGTATTTAAGTGTTAAGCAACTTTGAACGTTACGAAATGTTGTCAAAGCCTAATTTGGTTTGGCATTGTAACGGACGATACTTTTTTACAGGGTTAAAGTACTATAGCCTTGCTGTTTGCGATGATAAGCAACTTTGAGCGTTATTAAATGTTGATCAATGCTAATACGGTTTGGCATTGTAATGGACAATACGTTTTTTCGGAGTAAAAGTACTATAGCCACGCTGCACTACATCTATACGTAACTACGTGTCCGTGTTGCAATGTAAAGTGACATTTAGCGTTATTAAATGTTGATACAGCATAATTTCGCTTGTCCTTGTAAAATGAAGAAACATCGGCATAAAAATTCCATCAACTAACAAAAAAAAGCTTTATTCTAAAGTCTGTTTCTAGGAAAGGCAGAAAAATTTTAGATTTTTCGACGAAGTAGTCATTAAGCCTGTTCGCGTTAGTCTCTATTGTAAAAAGAAAAATTAACAAAAAAAAAAAAACAATATTTTACTTGAAAATAAAAACTATTATTTTCTATCGATCTAGAATTTTGCGGCTTCCTAGCTCTTATGAATAGGACCATAGTGTATAGAGCCGTCCAATTTTAAACATAGTTCAAAGCTAAAATATATAAATTATAAGGCAGCTAACTCTAGGTTGGTAGTTAGTCACTTTGTAGAGAAAAAATGTATATTCATACTTATTGCAAATACAAGTTTATTTGCTAGACAAATAAAAAAAAAACGACTGTCAAAAATGCCAGCTAGTAATGCGAAGTGGAACTACATATTATAATTGATATCCGTACGCTTGAAAGTCAAGATCTTACCTAGAAAATAATAGATGGCGCTATTATTTGCTAGGGAAAAAAATAGTTTAGTTACAACTATAATTGGGCGTTTACAAATAACGCCGCCGCGACAGCGGTTTTTGTCGCTTTTTTGTCACTGTAGGGTTTTTATTATGATACGGATTCGGACAAAAAAACAGTTTGGCTCATCAGGTAGATTATTAAAAAATATTGAATAGGCATAGGAGAAAAGATAATAATCCTTCGCAAATAATGACGAAGGTACAGCGCGTTTCAATATCGCATGACATCACAATCTCTAATCTACTATTTTTATTAAACGGTGACTTTGATACTTCGATGCGCTGTATCTTTGTGAATTTTAACTATTGTGATAAACCGAAAAATATGGGTTCATTATATGTAATACTTCATCTGACCACAATATATCCATTATGATAATCTATCTAATGACGGACTAAATAAAATAATATTTTTCAGACCCAGACCCTATCATACATCTCTATCAAAGTTTTACAAATAAGTTTCCGGACCTTGCCATATTGCGGAAAAAAATCGGAACTAAATTTAACCTTGAAGCGCCTATAGAATGTGTCCATGAAATGAAATCTTGGTGTCTAACAGAGACATATACCACATCTCATTACACAAGTTCCGGCGGCAAAAAAATGTTCACTTAACCATATAACCTAATTAATTAATGTTTTTGATTTTATTTTATTTCTTGTGCTTCGCTATCTTTGCCATACCTACATTATTCAGTTTCTTTTAATATTTCGTTTATCAAAAAAAATGTGTCAGTCTCTAGCGCAATAACCTTGACGCATTACCATGTGATTTTAATTGTATAGACTTTTTAAGCATACATATGTAAGGAAAACAATCTAGAACGACGCTAAAAACTTTTGTACCTACTCAACAAAACATGATTGTTATCATTTTCGTGTGCTAATAAAGAAAAAGAAATGATTTAAAACAACCAGTGGCGCAATAATTTCAGGTCCATAATGTTGAATTTAGTTGTTGAACTTTAAATTGGAAATACTCCGAAGACTTCACCACCACCTTATGTATGATGTTTCAATAAGGTATTTTATGAGTATTACAATCGTACTATAAAGCTTATTTAACTCTTCCAAACGACCATTCGTAATAGCGTAGATTGGAGTAATTAGATATTAGATAGTCGAACTAATTGGAAATGGTCGAAATGTTTAGCAAAAAAAAAAAAAGATATTAGTGTGCAATTATAAAAGGAATCTAATCGATGCCTATAATAATCACTGCCTGTAGTTTTAAATTATAGTTAGGTATGCTTCCAGGCATAATTGGAACATTTTCACTCTCAGCATTGAGGCGATGAATATATTATTATCAGAGATTGAAATCACGGGTGCTATTGCTATCAAAAGTATGGATATGACTAAAAGTTCCGGGATTTCTCGAGAATCTAATTGGTAACTAAGTGAATAAAACCATCATAATTATGTGATATCAGTTTAAGTACATTTTTCGATTAAAATAAATCCTGAAATCACATAATTATGATTGTTTTATTTATAGATTATATAGTCATATCCATACTTTTGATAGCAATAGCACCCGTGATTCCGATCTCTGATTATTATAATAAGAATATAACACAAACAGTGTTACGGAAAAGGGGTATCAACCCGAAAGGGAGAAAACATATTAACATACAAATCAATGTGAACAACTTTTGTTTTTCACTGACTTTTGCTCCAAAAATTTTGTCACGGTAGGTATTTATTTTTGTATCGTGATGGTATTTTTTTTTTGGGATTTCAGGTATGATCCCGTAGTAAAAATTGTTCACATTGATTGATATGTTTACTTCCTTTCCGTAACACGTCGTATAAGTGACATGTGCGTATTCCAACCACTGGCTGTACAAGTAGATCAATATAGCATTATGATATTAAAATAACAGTGCAAAAACAAATACATTCCCATACAAATTGCCCGGGTGGCTGCACACTTTAGTATGGAAATGCCGATTTTTTTTTCGTAATATACTGTGTATATATTGTGTTATACTATAGTGATCTATTATAACCCGTGTTTCGATTTATTATGCATTAATATGTCACTCACACGTAGTATACAGCATATCCCTTTCACTGCAAGACTTTATATCAGTTGTCGTGCTCCCAGCGCGAGGCATAGTGAATCTAAAATAAATACCTACAACCAAAAATGGATGTAGATACTTAAGTCATGTGCAATATGAGCAGTGGTTTTTTGTCGGGAATATCCGATGCTCGCGAAATGGGCATGAAAATGTTTGTCGGATAAATCCGACGTTCGCGTTGAAAGGGGTGAGACGCCAGTTGATACGGAGAACTTTTCCTATTTGACCAATGCTGGGATTTCGAAAAAACATTTCACATCGTCCGGTCTGCGAACGTTTAGGAAGTAGTTTTTTTTTATCGAGATCTCACTGTCGCAATGTCTCCATGAGAAAAGTAAGATTTTTTTATTTTAAAATAAAAAAAATCTTTATTTTATTATAAGAAGCATAAAGTTCTAATCAATTTGTTAGTATGTTAATGTTGTTTTCTACGAACAATAAAAAAATAGAAATTTGTTGTTTGCTTGAAGTTCTAAAAAAATCCAAAAAGAAAACAGTTTGTGTGAGCGGATCCTAATCGGTATCGAATGATTTCAAAGTATCTTAAGTTCCTAAAGTATGTAGAATAGATAGAACGTAAATTATGAGTAAAGAATTTGTGACAGAAAGTATTACTTACAAAAAAGATCTTTACGAGAATAGTTCGTCACGCCAAATTTTCCTACGTAGATAGCTTTTATTTAAACGCTAAAGTGATATTAATACTATTCATAGGGAGAGATATTAAGTAATTATACTGTTCAATATTACAAAAAAAAATAATCATAAAGCGAGAAATTAGGTACATTTTAAGTATTATTTAAATGTCTGTATTTCAAATTTGATTATGAAGAAATTAGATCCGAAATGTCAAGGTATACTAAGTGCCAGTTGGCGAGTAAAAGCGCATATTGACCTTTGTCGGTCCCGGTTGCTCCATCGTTGGTTCACTCCCAAAGTTGAATGTGGATTTACTGCTACGATCGGGGCACACTGTCATTCTTGCGAGTGATGTGAGATTATGGCTAATTTATTTATTGCAAAATGATTAATATCTATAAAAGTTTGTGACTAACTGGCGCTTGGTATTAATTATTAATTCGTTATGAGACGAGAGCTCTAGAAACCTAACGTTATTACGAGACACTTATAGATGTTGGTTTGTTTAAATTGTACAAAAAATGTACAACTGACGATCGTGCTAAAGTTGACTTAGCTGAATAATAAATGTATTATTCATACAACTTCCGTGCTCGCATTATCGGTTATAAAAAAAGGATATTTTTTCCAGTGTAATTTTTTTTACAGCTACTTCTATAATGCTCATTACAACGAAATAAAAATATTGAGCGATCTCAAATGATTTGGATGAGAAGTGTGGATTTTTTATGAATAAGAATTTTACTTGTGTCATTTTTATTTGAAGTATGGCCATAATATTAATTAACGCCAAATCATCCTCGATTTGAGCTATTCCAAAAGCATCACTGCCATTTATATAATACGTAAGTAAGTATTTCTTAGGATAGTGTAACGACGAGGGCTATAGTTTAGTTATACTACTTGTTGTTTGCCTGTCAATAGCGGATACCTTTAATTAGCTACAAGTTCACTTTTGGTCGGTTTTAAGTTACCTACTTGTATCGCTCTCGCCTCGCTCGCTCGCAAGTTGCAGTGCGATAAGGACGGCACTATATTTTGAACGATGTCTATGCTAAGAGGTCAATGTCCGTTTTTGACTTGCAAAACTGCATCAAGTATATTTTTGCTTTAATTTAAAAATAGGATAGCCTGTGAGCACAATTGTTAAAAAAAGAAAATAGGACGGTCTTGAACAATAAGTAGCTTTATGTTAATATTTTCACCTTTCACCCCACCATTTATTACGTGCTTTTTCATTTATTTTTTTATATTTATAGTAACAAATGATCACCTAATATACTAACATTTCTATGACAAATGAATGTGAGTGAACAATTGAATAGACATAGGTAGACATAGATTTATTTGATCTAAAAACACACATAATACATAATTAAAAAAACATTATACACAAAGAGGATATGAATGTTATTTAGAGGGAAATTTTATATACTTTAGTAAATCATTTTAAAAACGTTCCTTTATTTTCTTTTAAGATAACATTCAATTATTCCGACTGTCATACTGAAATTTAAAATATCCATGTACGGAACTTCGAAAATTCCTGTATGGAAGTTCGAAATTTGCTGTGAAGAAACTTTCGAAGGTCCGCACTTCGATATTTGTCGGAGTTCAGTATGAAAGTCAATTATTCCACCCACTGTAAGTAGATTTCCTTCTGTGATTTTCTTGTAAATATCTCAAATTTCCATATTTTTATGTTATTTATATATCGAATCTGCATTATAAAATCATCAAAGAAGTTTTATGTATTTACGATCAATAAATCAACTTAAAAATATATATTGTGTAAAATAAGGATCAAAGTTTGTATGGTTTATGGGATGTATGGTAAACCCAGCATCGTCGCTAGGTACAAGACAAATGTATTTATACTTACTGATTTATGTTACAATCGACTGATTTTACCGATTTGTACTTGGTGATTTGGTAATATTTATATGAATTGTGTGATGTGGATGTGACTATATGAATAATCATGTTTGATTCATGATAATAAACGTCAATTTAAATGAGCTGTTGTTTGCTGTTAAATCTCCAGTCTTCATCTCAAGCCGTCGAGGTTGAGAGTTGATGTTGAATAAGTTAGTGGACCTCGTCATATTGCGGAAAAATCTGAATTAAATTTAACATTGCATAAAGCCCGGTTTACATATTGAAAAGTAACATGTGCGAGTGGCAAGTAAACACTGACAAGTAACAAGTAGGTGTTCACACGTCACTGAAAAATGGGGGCAGCACTGGACCCCGAAAAATTCAGGTAGCCCCTTAATGCAGTGCTGCTATTCACTTGTCAATAAGGAAACTGGGCTTAAGGGTTGGATCTCATTTGCAGCACGAAGCAAGACTTTTGTATGCTGCTATCCTTTTGTCGTTTAAAATAAATAGCGTTCCGTCGCTCTCTCGCTCTGGCAAATGACGGTTCTGAGCGACAGAAAGGGATAGCAGCTTTCAAAAGTGCTGCTCCGTGCTGATAAATGAGATCCAACCTTTTTACTCTACTAACACAGTTAAAAAAAGTTCGGTGCCGCCCAAAGAAATGTTATTGGTGGCGCCATCATTTCAGGTTCTGGTTCACTAAGTTGATGTTTTTCAGAACAAAGATTCACCTATAATTTGCCCCACCTGCCAGTACAGGGAATGTTGGATGTTGATGCGGGCTGGATGGATTGAATTGAAAGTGATAAAGACCTTATCCTGTTTTATTTCTCTAGCCCATAGAATTATCTGCTCTAAGTCCAATTTATGGCCAGTTAGACATGAATTGCTCCTCCGCGGAAGCCTGGAGCTGATTGTTTATGAAGGAACTAAAAGTGATGTCGTTGCTTCTTCTCTGGCCAGCCAGTGCAATCAGGTCAGGCAGGCAAGGTATTTATTCAGCTGGTGCTATCCTTATCTAGTATATCAAAGAGTAGATTGAAAACACGGAACAGAGAAATAGGTGGAAGTGCCAAGTGGGCTTGGCGCGCGTGTCATAATCCGGTAAAACTACACAAGATCGACCGACTCCGTACATCAGTCGTATTCTAGCTACGTGTTGAGATCGTTTTGTCCGCCCGACCAACATTTTTTTAGCTAAATATGCCGTGTTGTTGTGTTTTAGCATGTAAAAATAGCAGTAAGAACAAAAATAAAAGCAATGTAGGTATTTCTTTCCATCAGTACGTACGATAACATGCATTTTCTTTTATAAAATTACGAAAATCATTCTGGTAAGATCATATTAACTAGGTAGTTCTAGAAAGTTCGTTCCCGTAAGTTGTCGCTACTCGATTAGTGATGTACAGATTTTGCTATTCGATTAGTGATGTACAAATTTTGTCGATGAACTTCGCTACTCGATTAGTGATGTAGTCGAGTCAGATGCGAATTTTGTCGATAAAATAAATCAAAATTTCAGGTATAATTTAATAGAATAACGCAACAATTTTAAGTAATATATAGACTTATTATAAACATGAACATTTTCTAGTATTTTTATTGCAATAAAAAAATTAATATTAGTCTAACCTTTCGAATTATTTTTAGGCCCAAATGTAAAAGAAAAGTGGATAGATGCAACGGGTAGGGTTAACTGGATGCCAACTAAATCAAGCACCATATGTTCGGAGCGTTTTGAAGAAAATAATTTGTATCTAATTTACTTATATATAATAATTTAATTTTCTTATAAAGGTTGTCCTTTATGTCAATTTTTTTCTGTTCTAGCTCCTGCTGCTGCTCCCAAATATGTAACTAGCTTTAACCCAAGACTTCGTTAATGTAATATAAGTAATTTGAAAAAGTCTCCATTTGTATGGCAAAATAAGATTCACCATGCCAAGTAATAAACAAGGGATATAAACCTATGTCCTTTTCCGGGACTCATAAACAATAAACCTACATATTCAATTTCAATTAAATTGGTTAAGTAGTTGAAGCGTGAAGAAGTAACAGACAGACGGATTTACTTGAATATCACTGTAATACTAGTAATGGATCTACAAAGTTATTGAGACAATTTTCTGTATTTTAAGCTCACCATGCTGGTTTGGGTGAAAGGGACAAAAGAAAATAAATAGAATGTACCACGCACGTACTTCCCGCATTCCCGCGCAGATTTTAAAAGCCGCTCGAAAGAATGGGCAAAATGGCAGAAGAGAAATTCCTCTGCCATTTCGACCATGCGGGTAGCAACCCATCACTATTTTGATTCCCTTTCCCACTTCATCGCCCGCCGTCACGCTAAAAGTAGCCTTTGGATCTTGCGACCCTGGTTGATTTCAGCTTAAAACCGCAAGACTCAAAATGCTCTGTATGTTCCATTCCATTTGGGATTAAGATCGCTACAGGGATAACGGATTTTTTTATGTTCTCAAAATAATAGATCCTTAATTATTTGAGACTGGCTTCGCCCACGATTTAATCTGCACATCCATACTAATATTATAAATAAGAAAGTTACGCAGACGAAGTTGCGAGTGAAAGTTAGTGTTAAATAAAGATAAGAAAATTCGAAAAAAATGCCTTTGCGTCGAATGATATCGATACTGTTAATCAATATTAAATAATATGGACATCACTATTCGAGTAGCGCACCTGTCGGCAAGTAGCAGAATTATTTCGTAGCTTGGGATTCAAGTGACGAAAAAATTCTGCTTCTCGGCGATAGATGGCGCAATTATCAGACTTATTAATTTGAGTTAGACAGTAAATAGCAAAACGTCGTAAGTACTTTTTGAACCGTAGCAAAATAAACCTTATGCTTGAGACTTAATGTCGTTTTTAAAATGTAGGGTCTATTGACTTAGGCCAATATTGAAATAAATATATTCGACCAATCAAACGAATTTTTCGTATGTGTGCAATATGTGATTATTGTTTTATTTGTGTAAGTTTTGGCTACGCTTGTTTCTTAACTAATTTAGGCCCAAGGCACTTCCACCTATTTCTCTGTTCCGTGATTGAAAAAATATATGGCATGCGTTAAGCAAAACGCAACGCAATTCGAATCAATGTCCAACTTTTTATGTAAACAAAACGCATATGTCAATGTCACTTTGAGCTACATCTGACATTGGCATTTCATTTCATTGTTTTCGCGATAAATCTCCTCGAAGTTCTGGATTATTTTTTTCTTAAAATACATCAAATTAAGCCTCGAAAATGGTGAAGATTGCTCTCCAAATCAAAGCTACGTTAGAATGCATAGAGAAACTATACACCAACCACCCTCACTACCAGTGGTTCCTGAAGCTCAAGTGCAGCAGTTGCGGCGAAGTTTCCGACAAGTTTCACGACCTCACGGAGGCCGACAAGGTTCCGCAGAAGCACAACCGCTCGGAGACGAATCTGCTGATCAAATGCAAGCTTTGTTCTAGGGAAAACAGTATCGATGTTATTGAAGGCAGCAATGGTAAACATAACCTTATTCGTTGTTTGTTTCCATTATAATAGCTCATATTGAGCTGCACTGGCCTTTCCTTCACAATTTAGGTGCCGATAATTGTCGTATATTATAATTGGAGTAGTGAATTTTCTGTGTCCTAATATAGAAACTGTGATTTATTAATTCAGCAAGCATTTATCAGAGATCAAGAAGACACTCTTAGGCCTGAAGTAATAAAATACTTTGATTTGTTTATTATGGATATTAGTTTCAATTTCAATGCCACAGTGGTTGACTCAATCAATTTCTGAATGAAGCACACTGAAACCTGCTGTTGTAGGTATGACACACATACCTGCACTCCCCCAATTTTTATAAAATTTGCTTTTTAACCCATTTGTGGACAGTTATGGGTGCAGCTTTGTTTTGGTGTCTGGCAACTGGCTTAAGAGGCTACCTCAATTTTTCGTGGTCCAGTGTTGCCCCTATTTGAAATAAATCATTTGAAAGGAAACAAAGATATCATTTAAAACTTCGTCTTGATGATACCCTAGATAACCCTTCGAACCATTTTATGAACTACTGTTTATAGTTTAAAGTGAAAATGTGAAGCTTTTCTATGCACATTAACGAAAAACGGCCAATTTGGCTAATGTGCATAGAAAAGCTTCACATTCTCACTTTAAACAGTAGTTCATAAATTTGTTTGAAGGGTTATCTAGGGTTTGACCAAGACAAAAATTCAACATGATATCTCCGTTTCTTTTTAAATGATTTATTTCAAATGAGGGCAGCACTGGACCCTGAAAAATTCTGATAGCCCCTTAAAGCTCCTTCTCACAACACCAAGGCCATCAAATTGAGCCTGTGTTTTTAACGACCCTTTAAGTGCACAAATGTGTAGTTAAGGTTTAAGTTCGCTTCATCTTAGCGGGGGTTTCTGGTTGCATCCTAAGTTGTGCTGCTTTGGAGGTGGCTTTGTTTTCTGGAGTTTTTTCTATTTTTGCGAAATTTTACTATTTTTAGGCTTGGTGTCGGGGGTTAAGTAACGTTAACAAGTGACGACTTCTATGACCACTAGGGTCATCATGCCATTTTGTAACACTGGTGGTCCCAGGTTCGATCCCCGGTCAAGTCAAGATTGGAAAGAAATCTTTTTCAGATTGGCCTGGGTCTTTGATATTTAGCTATATATGTATTTGTTATGAATTGTAGTATTGTTGGTCTAGTATCCCATAACACAAGTCTTGAACTTACCTTGGGGCTAGCTCAATATGTGTGATTTGTCCGTATATATATTTATATATTTAAGTGCTGGGGTACATAAGGGTAAATCTAGGTATTACAAAAAATATGTTGGTTTCAGGTGTGTACACCAATAATGATGTGAATAAATTCAAAACGCTTGTGATATTTGACTGCAGAGGCATAGAGCCCGTCGACTTTGAACCTAAGTCTGGATGGATTGCCGAAGCTGAGGATGATGGTGAATATCTTTTTTTTCTTCATTTTAAGCAAACATGCACTGAAGATGACTCGATACATATTTACAGACTGAGCTATTGTAAAATGCTGTAAAATTATATAAATATTTTAATTTTTGCTCAGTTGTTGTAATAGCTGTTGGCTCCTCTTGAAAAAAAATAATAAAAAAAAATCTTTTTTGACATGCTAAAATAGAACTAGGATAAATTCAACTTTCTTTTTCAACATTGGGAGGACATTTTTTTTTAAATCATAATAGTTAAAGATTGAGGATTTTTTTGTAGTTGCCTAATAAGTACAGTTAAGACAAAATTACTTCCAACTATGTTTCATTTGATCACATAGTAACAAAATACATACAATAATAAATAATACACATGGATTAACTTTTTACAGGCAAAAAATTCGATGATGTGGATCTGACGGAGAAAGAGTGGGTGGAATACGATGAGAAGAACCAGGCTTCGGTTGGTGTGTACGAACTTGAATGGCAGTTCGTGAAAGTCAAGTAATTTAAGTGCATTTACAACATTTTACTGTTAACTAAATTAATATTTTATTTAAATAAATTTTACACGGTCATAAATTTTTCTGTCTGAAAATATATTTCAATTATCCAGAATTACTTAAAGCACTAGATACATAGTAAAGACGTACGACGCGGACGGGGCACGGACAGAGCACAGGCGCCGGCGCGACTTTTGAAAAAACAGAAAATACGAGGCACTGACGTGACAGATGCAAAAAAATCCGAATCTATGGCAACACCGCGACGCCCGAGTCCCCCACACCCGCCTACAACCCCGATTCGACGGCTCGTGCCTGTGCTCCTACCGTTCTCACAGACGCGTAAGCAACCTGTTTGCGCCCTGTCGGTGCCCCGTCTTTTCCGTGTGTTTTGCTTTGCGGCGCTTCTATATATTTTGTATGAAACGGACGCGGAGCACACATATGTCTGCGCCCCGTCCACGTCTTACGTCTTTTCTGTGTGTCCAGGGCCTTAAAGGAGCAATTCTTATATGTTCATATGAACTCCGAAACGGCTCAAACGATTTTGCTCACATTATTGTAGGGGATTTCAGGGATGAAAAAAAGATCTTGCTAGTTTTCATTCGAGAACCTGTTTTTCTTGGTGTTTCCATTGGTCGCCCAGGTACCTCACTAAAGTCAACGACTAACCTGAATTGATAATGTCATGAGTCGTTTTTGAACTTGTGTAATGATTTTATTATTACACTGGAATTAACAATTTGCAATTTAAAACCGAATATTTCTGGTGGATCAGTAAAAATGGTGTTCACAATAGTTTTAAAAGACTTATTAAACGATACCTTACACCGTGGGCTAGACGAGAAAGAAAAATGGATTCCCACTTTACATGTATGGGAGCTACCTTAACCAAATCTAGATTTTATTTTACCACTTTGTCGGCATGCGTGATATACAAACCCATGCCAAATTACAGCTTTCTAGTACTAATAGTTTCTTTTAGAGTTCAACATTGACCAGAGGCTCAACATTGACTAGAGGCTTCTCAGTACCTGTCTCCAGAGAGTACTTCAATACTTTGGTCATATAGCCAGAAAACCATCCGATAACCTTGAGAAACTAATAGTGACCGAAAGAATGGAAGGAAAAAGATCAAGGGGTCGTAGTCCGATACGATGGTCTGACCAAATAAAGGAACACCTACACACCAAGATCTCCAAAGCACTAGCGCAGGCAAAGGATCGTAACAAGTGGAGGAAGATTGTTAAAAAGTTAGGTTCAGGCACATCACGACGCTCAGCAGTGAGCAGACGACTGTAGGAGGGAGAGTTCTAGTACTAACAATTGGCTGAGTCTTTGTCGGTCTTAAAGGGCTGATTTCCAATACGCAGTTGTTAAACGTTAAGTTAAATCGGCCTAGGATACAATTGGATGCCGGCCTTCAAGGAACGGCCTGGGCGTCTCGTTAGCTGGCTAATTTAACCAGATGGCTGCGACAAACAATATGTAACAAAAACCCTCTTCGATCCTTGTAGGAGCAAGTCAGATCGTCAATATGAACAACTTTTCCTATGGGACCAATGCTTGAAACACGAAAAAACAATCTACATTTTCATACAAAAGTGTTCGGCCGGCCCAGAAATTTGTATGAAAATGTCTTTTTCTCCGAGTTTCAAGCATGGTCGCATAGATAAAGTTGTTCATATTGACGGTTTGAGTTTTGTATAGGGACAAAACCTGTTGACGTGTGCTCCAGTGCTCCCCGATGTGAAATAAATTATTTGAATGGACACGGAGATATCATTTGAAATTTTGTTTTGACCAAGCCCTTGATAACTCTTCAA
Source organism: Acrobasis suavella (assembly GCA_943193695.1). Taxonomy (NCBI): domain Eukaryota; kingdom Metazoa; phylum Arthropoda; class Insecta; order Lepidoptera; family Pyralidae; genus Acrobasis; species Acrobasis suavella. The sequence goes on from OW971944.1 coordinate 4,057,686, forward strand.
ACTATTTGATGAACTACTATTTATAGTTTAAAGTAAGAATGTGAAGCTTTTCTACGTATATTTGCGAAAACGAAAACGGCCACTTTTGGCTGATGTGGGTAGAAAAACTTTCAAGTAATTTATTTCAAATGAGGGCAGCACTGGAGCCTGAAAAAATTCAAGTATCCCTTTAATTAAAACGAATAAGTTACGTTGTAGGGAAGCATTATGTGTCGTGTATAGTACTTGTATCACGAGACGTAACGATTTCGCGATGCCAACTCGACTGTGACTTCACTTTCGATGGAGCGTTTCCTATTCCGCTGTAATTAAAACCATTATCGCTTTTATTTGACCCGGTTCGTTTACTGAGACCTTCGTCATCTCGTGTTCCCGATTGCGTCCTCAGCAGTGCTGCTTCGGAGACCGGGGTGGCTTTTCTGCTTTTTCTTCTCCAAATATAAGTAGTCGCTCTGTGAGCTGAAGACCTCGCGAGTCACCCCGACCCAATGAAGTTAATCAGATAAAAAATGTCGTTCAGACAAAAAAGTTGTGTCTTAATAATAATAATAATGTATTTTTATTTCAGATTATTTAAAAAATCCATATAGTGTTAGTAAACTTAACCAATGTTAGTAATCAAAAAGAAAAAAGAAAAAATAAATAAATAAAAAGAGATTGTTGGTAAGGCTTTGGATCGGCATTCATGTGCGAGACACATGAATTCCGATCCAATGCCTCACCATCGGACAGTCTATCCTATTTGCTTACACACACAACACAACACACTTAGAATGCCGTTGGAGCTATTTCGGACACGCTGCATTAGCGAGGCGACTCTTTTTCTGATAACAGATTAATAATTAATAAGGGTAACAAAAAAGTTTTATGACATTTTTGAAAATGTCTAAAATGACAAAATATGATATTTTTAAAGTTTTCGATACCCATAGTTTCGAAATAGCAGAAACAATGATTTGGTTATAGTTTTATGACCGGGTCGTTCACTACGATAAACCCTGACCCCGCCGTGTGGCGACGGCAGGGCAGAGTAGACTACGATTTGTAATCACCTCTTTCCTCTCCCACGGGTCGTATCAGGCGACTAGTAAGGGTACAGAACAGAGAACAGCAGCGTCCTCTATACATACATACAATCACGTTTATCCCTAACGGTGCAGACAGAGCACTTTGGGTCTTGCGGCTCTAAGCAGACAGACCCCAAGTCCGCAAGACTCAAAGGCCAATTTTAGCGTTATGGAAGGCGAGAAGGTCCTCTATGAAAAAAAATATATAACATCTACGGCGATCACCAACCCGACTGCCCACTGCCCAGCGCGGATTATGGGATAAACCTCCCTTTATTGGGAGAGACCTTTAGTCCAGCAATGGACTGTATAGGCTGAAAAATAATGATTCCGCTATTCAGACTTGCCCAAAAGAAAATTAACACATTATAATACAAAATTAATAATGTTAATTATTCATTCAGGGCAGGCCAAGCGCGTGTGTCCAACGCCTGTTGGACGGTATCATAAAAAAGTGGAAAAATTTGTGATTCTTTGATTGATACCACGCCTGTCTTTGCGTGTAGGCGCGCAAGATAATCACTCCGAATTCAAGCAACAATACAAAACCACGCCTAATCCATCGATTATGGATTCCTTCGCTTAATGAAGTCGCCGTAAATGCTGTAATCGGTTACTACACTTTCGTACCGCCGGGGTTACTGACATGATGTCACTGCGCAATTTGCCGCCACACTTGGCGTTGAACTTGAGAACTTATAATCAATTCTTACAGTTTCGTTTCCGCTGTTTTAATTAATGTTTATTTTGTTTAAACCAAAATATATCAAAGTTTCTGTTTACAATATGTTTATTTCTTCTGTTTATAACAAAATAAGTTAATTAGCCTTCGTTTAACTCCTCATTTGGGAAACATTCGGGAAAGCGTCTGACTTCGGACCCAGAAAAAAATAACCAAATAGGTATCTAAAGTTTTACAAGTTCATGTTCGGGTTGGGCGATTTAAATAGGTGATAACTAAAATGTTAGTAGTCACTGCTTAGGTTCGAATTTGGAGGTCCTTTGAGAAAGTTTTCAAGTTTCATGGCCGGAAAATAAGGAAATTACCAAGAAATGTCCCAAAGTTTCCCAAAATTTGTTCTGATTTGGCATTTTTTGCAATAACACCTAGCGATAACATCGGTTGACCGATTTGTTGGGTCTACCAATGTCTGAACACGGGGCTGTAATGAATGTAAAGGAAGAAGTATCACGGTAATGTTAGATAATATTATCGAGACAGGACACAGTTAACCAATTTGGATTAGCTTTTGATGTATTTAAATGACACGCATAAAGTATCACAGCAGCATTTACTCAAGTCGAACAATCATCGTCATCGCATTCAAATGACATCGACATTCAATCGGTACAAAATTAACTTACAATGATGGACTTACTTCGAATCTATAATTATAAATAACTTACATATATTTACAAAAATGTCCGCGAATTCTCAAGGGTCCGCGTGTTCTGTAGACGTGGACGATAATGTAGTCGCCGACTCAGTGGCATCAGAACGCGATTGCGCCGGTTGGAAACCAGTAAAGCCAGTGTTCCCGTGCACTGTCACCGTGTGGGGAGGAGTATCCTCTGTCACTGACTCCTCAGACACTGATATACCCCCAGAGACATAGTATCCATCGCCGTAAATCGGCGCCGGGTTGTTCACGTATATTGGAACTTCATAAGGAACTCTGTAAGGCACTCTTACGGGATATGGGACCTTTACCGGCACTGGAACTTTTTTCTCTACTGGGTAAGGTTTCGGGATATACACTGGCACCTTTTTCTCGACCTCTACTTTCTGCGGTACCAGCACTTTGAAGGGTACGGGCACCTTTCTTTCCACCTCGACGGGATACGGCACTTTTTTCTCAACGGGGACGGGGACGGGATGCGGCACTTTAACAGCGAAAGGCTGAGGAACGGGCACTCTGACCGGGACATGCTTTATGACTTCCACTGGCTCTTTGACTTGGACTGGGTAAGGCACTTTGGTTTCGACAGGATACGGCTGTGGCACCAAGACCTTCACTGGGACCGGGTACGGCACTTGTTTCTCCACCGTGACGGGCACGGGCACGGGCCGGTCGACCGGTACCTGCACCTCCACGGGGTACGGCACTCGCTTCTCGACCTGCACCGGCACGGGCTGCGGTACCTTCACCTCTACGTGTCTGATCACGGGTACTTGTTGGATCACTGGATATGGTTTCGCAACATATTCCTTTTCAATAACTTTCACAGGAACTGGATGCGGCACCTTTATTCCGATCGGGTAAGGCACCTTTTTCTCCACTGTCACAGGGTAAGGCACTGGCTTTTCGACCACTTTAATCTTTTCGACTGGATACGGGACCTTTTTTTCCACAGGAACGGGGTACGGCTTGGGAACTTCGACTTTATATGGAACTTTCACTGGTTTCTCGACAGTCTTAATATATCTGTGGTGATGGTGATGATGATGGTGCTTGACTTTAGTAACCACCTTCGGTTGGTGATGATGTTGATGGTTATTATGCTTGTGGCCGTGGCTATGGGCGTGACTTCCTTCACTCTCGAGATCGTCGTAATAATAGTGCTGTGTCGTTCCGATTCCGGGCTTGGGGCTGTAACCAGAATAATATGGATTCAATTGTCGCTTGCGCTTACGAAAAAACGACATCTTTTTCCTCGCTATTTCGGGCGCGGGTGTTTGTAAGTTATTTAAGTGTTTCATGGGGATTAATCCAAAAGAATGTAAATACAATAATCGTTTATTTGGTACAGTCTGCTCGGGGTATGGTTCTGGTCCAGGAAATACTGCGGATCTCTTAGTTATTCGTTTAAGCGTGGGTCTTCCCTGCCTGTACTGCGCTGGCACCAGCGGTATCCAATCGTTATGTTTAATCTCACTCACATTAAACGGTGACGGAGTAGTTGATTTTATCTTGGGGATCCTTGTCACTGGTCTGTATTGGCGTTTATGTGGTATTTCAGTTGAGTTCGTATTTTTGTATACGTATTTGATTCGGTGGACAGTTTCTGCGGTGTCTGTGTCGTTTATAATATTGTCTGATATCTGCGTGTCGTTACTTTTCGTTGAATTCTGTAGAGTACCATTCATCTTTTCTAAAATCCTTTTTGGCCATATTCGCTTTGTTCTCAAGAGTCTCGTGGTGGTTGTCGCTGATGTGGTGGTTGATACATTTGTCTTATTATTTGTCTTTTGAGAACTCGGTGGAGGTAAGACTGTGTCTGTCCTCACTCCGGTAATAGTCTGGACTGGAAGACTGAACTTCGGGCTCTTGGCTATGGTAGCTTTATTCGATGACGAGGCAAAGGCTAGAGGCCTGGATTGATGTTTTAAATAATATGTGTTTTTGTGAGGTTGGAGCGGTATCACTTGCTGGAAATTATTGTATATCGAATTCGGTGGGTGATATAGAAGTGGCGATTGGGGATAATGCTGCCTCAAAGGAACTTTTTGGAGCGAACTGTAATGCGTTCGGGGTATTTCGATGTAGTACTTTTGTGGTTTTTGTGGCACTTTGTCAAGGTTAATGGGTGGTTTGCTTGGCGGTCTCTGTTCAGGCTTGTGGGCTTCAGTGCTTGGCCGTGTTTCAATCGTTTTGTTTCGAGCTGTGATTTGCTTTTTTACGTACTTAGGGCCATCTGTGATCGTTAAAGCACTGTTTTTGGTCTCTTGTGCTAGCTGGTCATTCTCAGGTTCGCTGTCCGCTGCCGCAACCGCTGATCCTTGATTGACGACGATCACTAACGCGATGATCAGGAATGCCGTCTGAAACAAGGTAAAATTTAATAACTCTTGAAGAATATAAATCGAGTACTTTGAGTTTTTGGACGCATCAGCATTACCGATTTCGCGGCGTTCCGTCGCTCTCTTTCGTGCTAGCAAATGACGGTTCTGAGCGACAGAAAAGGAAAGCAGCATAGAAGAGTGATATTTCGTGCTTTAAAGTGAGTCCCAATCCTAAATAGACTTAGGAAATAGGTTGTAAGTTGTAATTGAATAAGTATATAAAAAAAAACTTAGTGCATAGCTGGGAGAAAAGAAAAAACTTAAAATATACCAGCTGCTTCTCTTTCCGTGCAGATCGTAGAAGCCGATCGAGGGACTGAGCGAAAATGCGAATCATTTCAATAGGCGATGCGGCTAGCAACCCATCACTATTTTGATTCCTTTTAATACTTTCTCCCATCACGCTAAAAGTGGTTTTTGAGCCTTGCGGCCCTGGGCTCTGTCTGCTTAGAGCCGCAAGACAAAAAGTGCTCCGTCTACCCCGTTAGAGATAAAGACGTGATAATATGTAATGTAATACATACTTATTTATATTTTTAAAGCATTTCTTATTAAAAAAATTAAAAGTAACAGCTCGGTGGCCCGGCGGGAGTGCGCATTACTAGCGCTCTCGCAAGTAAAGCGACACCGGGCGTGGTCCGCACTTGGATGGGTGGCCAAAAGTGACATAAAAATTTCTCAAGCTCCTCCGTGCTTCGGAAGGCATATAAGCTGTTGGTCCTGGCTGTCACCGTTGTATGGCAGTCGTCAAGCTAAGTCAGATGACTTTAGGCAGCTTGAAAAATCTGACACTAGTGTTGGCCACTTACACGCACGACAAAGCAAAAAGTAATCAAAGACCAATGTTAGTATTAGCGCATCGCCCGTCTAATCTTTGTCGCACTTTTTTCCCTGATAAAAAGTTGTTGCGTGCCTGAAAGTAGCACGCGATGAGTTTTTCCGTGTTCTATATTGGGTTACACAATTGCATGGTTTCTGCTCATAAAGTAAAGTATTTCCTATGAAGTTCCTTATCCAATACAGTCATGTTCAACCATGACGATATTTGGAATTTAGGAATAGTGGGCGTGGTCTAGCACCACGTTGTCCAAATTTTTTTTTTAAACTTATAGTGAGTTTGACTAATAGCTAAATTTCTATTGTTACATATCGTATTTATACAGTAATCTAATTTATCCACTTGAATTTGACCTACTTTCCAGTGCTTGATTTGCAATATCCTTAACTATATAAACTGAAGTCCCCAAAACGCTACGCATTAATCTGTACCGATAAACTGAATCTACTGGGATGATTGTGATGTTTTTTTTTTACTAAGTATTACTAAAAAGCATTTCTCTTGTAAAGTTTAGAATGTAGACTGCCTCCGTAGTGCAGTGGTCAAGGCGTTCACCTTGTGAGCCGAGGGTCGTGGGTTCGAATCCCACTGGGGAGCATACTTTGTGAAAATTAAGTTAATAAAGGATATTGCAGGCTTGAATCACCTGATTATACGAAAAGAAAGATGATTCCGTGTTTCGAAAGGCAAAACTATGTATGGGTCCCGGACGCCATCTAGCGTTTGACCATCAAACTACCTAAGGATTGGTTCTGGTTTAACCTTTGGGTTGCGAAGGTCAGACGGCAGTCGCTCTGTGTAAAAACCAGTAACTTCGTTAAATCTTCTGGGTTAGGTAGCGGACCCCGGGCTCTGAAGCTTTACTGCTGAGGGTGCAACCAGGAAAATACGCTCGGATGATGATGATGGTGTAGAGTAGAATGTAGGTGTAGTTAAGGTACCGAGATGACGGGCGGGCTCATATTGATGTTATATTTGAAACTCGCTCCATTTTATAATTATATAGATAAGTACCTAGAATATAAATCTCATTTCTTATACATATACTTGGGTGTATAATACCTACTACATTTAAGTATTACTTAGATTTGTTAGTACTGTAAACATAAATGTAAAATTACTTAATTTGTTTCTTACAACATTTTAGCACTTATTAGATAGATAAATAAAATGACTTCACCTTTGTATTCCAAATATATGTTTTATATTAATTTCATTGTTTTCTATACATAGATAACACATCCACCAAATTCAAAAACAAACTCCCAAAATCACTTTGTAAATCTGCACCATTTTATTTATTTCGACGCCAAAACGTAAAAGTCGCGTTTTGTTTCTGCACTGTACCATTATACACTTTATGCATTGAATCACTCTTTTTTAAACACTGCACTAAAATTATCATAATTCACTTCTGTTTTCAAAACAATAATTATTTTAAGTCATTTCCACCACAAACCACTTGTTCCCAATAGGTATTTATTCGGAAAATCACTCTTATCTTGAATTCATTTTCGCGCCATATCTTTCATAATGCGTTTTTTTATATTTAATTTTCGCGCAAACACTTTTATTGCCGTTTTTTTATATTTTATTTAAGCGCCAAAACTTTTATAGATGCGTTTTGATTCTGCATATCTATTAAACTTAAATGTTTTCTCCAGAAATAGAATCAGTCGATCCTGCGATCTTCTCATTATTTCAGCGCGAGTCTCGAAATTTCTCCCGTTTTGTTTACCTACCGATAGGTGTTGCATATTGCGAAACCGGAGGCCGGTCACCGACATGTACAAGTACGTAATGGTGGGTGCGAGGAAGCACCACCCACTTATATAGCATTCGCGTAATGGGTGGCTGAGTTTCGGGACAAGCACTTTCTCTGCCAAGGCCAACAGCAGTTTTACCCTCATTTTCAAGGACTCCTATTATGAGACGCCAAATTTTTCTTGTTAGTTTAATTTTAGGAAAGCGCTTAATTCTTAAATAATATTATTTACACAAAAAATAATAATACAGATTAATAGTATGCATTATATAATGCATACTATTAATCTGTATTATTGTATCTTGTATCTGTATATACATTAGTAAAAAGTTAAAGTCAAATTGTATACTAACTTTGGATCTCTGTTAACGAAAATCAACAATTTCATTTAATTTCATTCATATTAAACTTAATTCTAGGTTAACATTTTGAGATAAATCTTTTGAATTTAACTTCACTTTCCGAAATAAGTGAATCACTATGAATGTTCATTATTTTCTCTGTTGTGTTATACCTATATGTGATTCCCGATCACTCTTTATTTATTATTTGCACCTTTAACTTAAGAAGGATGTAAATATCATTGTCTAAGGAAGGACCTCAAAAATTACAATGCCTGAAATAATACATACATTACACGTCATTTTAACGTCTTTATCACTGACGGGGTAGACAGAGCCCAGGGCTGTAAGACCCAAAGGCCACGCTTAGCGTGATGGTGGGCTCTAAGATGGGAAAAGAATTAAATAGTGATGGGTTGCTAGCCGCATCGCCTATTAACGTCTCGCCCACTCCTTCGATCGGTTTTAAGACCTGCGCGGGAAAAGATGCAGCGGTTACATTCATATTTTATTCCTTCCTCCCAGACAGGAATTCCTAGAGAGTAAAAAACTACAAATTAACCTACTACTAATTTTGTAATTCAACCTAACAAAGGCAATTAGCAACGCGAAGTAAATGCAAGTATCTTATTTTTTATGTATCGCTGACGATTCATTTATGCACTTATTCGTATTCTATACTATTAATTCTATTTTTATATCTCCGATAGCTCCTTCGTGATTTTTTTTAATAAAGTTCCTGCGCTCACCTGTATGTACCATATACTTAAGGCGGCCCTTCCCGGCCGCTCTGTCGTCAACGCGAGCATAATTTGAAAAGCTTGTTACTTCATCTAGGACAATACTAGAAAAAGAAGTAAAGAAAAAAGGGAGAGATAGCGCCTGAAGGCTCGATTTAAATTGTATAGAATGAAATTATTATTATTATTAACTATCCATTGAACGAATATTCACTATTCATTGGGAAATTTCATAATACTTGTTCCAGGTGATACATGTTTTTTAGTAAGCCTACCAAGTGTGTGAAATAAATGTAAATAAAATTTTCATTACATTTGTAAGGTTTCTATCGAAATATTTTTTTTTACTTTTACAATTTATGAGTACTTTATAAACGGCCGAAGTTCAAGTAAAAAGCAGATTTTTGGAGGCTTATACTGAATTTGTTTCTACAAATCTTAATTTTTTATTTCGATAGAAACCTAGAAATAGCACACAAGATAAGTTAGTTCAAAAGTTTTGAAGAAAGATCAGTTACAACGCCATAATCACGTACGAGCGTTTGTATGAAAAGTAAGACGGGAAGGCCGCTCTTAATAGAACAGTATTTATAGAATAATTCTAAAGGTCTGAACCTGAGTCTTTTTGAGATACAGATAGTAATTATGGCAATACAAGTCTCCTTTGGTAGGTAAAAATTTACATGACGTCGTCGTCCGGACAAACGTGGGACAAACACTCTTTATGTATTCTGTTGAATAAATAAAACTTCCATTCATAATCCTTATAATCAGATTTCGGAATTAGGTAGAGTTATTTATTTACTTGCATCGACATGTTGATATTAAAATGGATCTTCCCGGGATTTCTAATGGACAATGCCGTGTTCCCAACAATATTACAAATAAATAATAATAAAAACCTCAGAGATAGATAAGACAAATAAAACAAAGATAATTAACATACAATTTTTATTAGTATTTACATTATTATTTTTTAAATATTGGCAACGTTGCGCGTGCAGTGGGGTAAATTGTGTAAAAGTAAATAACTTTTTATTTAATTAATATCGGGATTTGAAGCATATCCACTTTATTCTTTCGCTGTATGACATCCGTGGAAGTGCATAAATAACTCTACCTAATTCCGGCCTTTCTTTATATATAATAACTAGATCGTTAACCTGCTAGCACCTACAGTTACCCACTTACCTAAAGATACAGTAAATTAATTTGTTTTCGCCAGAAACGTTTGATTACCCAACGCGTGAATCCATTTCCCATTTCCGCTTTTCCGTAAATACTTATGCAACCATGTAAAATAGCACGCAACTTACTAGCAAGTGTTCATGTTTTTGTATTTCCATTTACCAACTATTTCCTTTTTTCTATATGCGAAATAAACTGGACGTATAGTCCATTTGCATAGGTATTTAAAAGAATGTAAACAATCTTAACATGTCTTTTTATTGAAATATACACTTCAAAAATCAAAACATTTGCAAATTACAAAAAAAAAAATTAATTTATAATTTATAAAATAAATAATTTGATGGAATTAATAATTTGTAATTTTTAAAATATTTCAATGAAAAGACATTTCAAGACTATTTACATTCTTTTAAATACCTAAACAATTAGTCTATAGATTGTACCATGATATTTAATATTTCAGTTAAACAGAGTAGGGCGACCGAGCTTCGCTCGGTAAATATAAAAAAAAGAAGGATTTCGTACCATTATCTATAAAAATCACGTTTGTTATGTGAGAGCCCCACTTAAATATTTACTTTATTCTGTTTTTAGTACTTACCTACTTATTTGTTGTTATAGCGGCAACAGAAATACATCATATCTGAAAATGTCAACGGTCTAGCTATCACGGTTTAAGACATACACCCTGCAGCCAGACAGACAGCGGAGTTTTAGTAATAGGGTCTCGTTATTTTTGGGTACGGAACCCTAAAAAGAAAAGAAAATAGAATTGACCTATCGAAATACAATCCTTGAACTTTCAATCTTGCTATACCAATTGAACTTCGAATCGTGAACTTCTAAGAATAGACATTTTGCATCTTCACCTTTCCGCCAGGCCTGTGTCACTCTCCGTTCAGGTATCGAAAATATACCTACATTATTATTATGCGCGCGGCGACCACTTCGAAGGGGAAAATTCAGTTACATTAATCTTTTGTCCAGAGTATTATGAATGAAATTGACTTGCAATGCATTTCTTGGTATCTAAACGAAGAGGTGGGGAGTTCTGACGCGATTAATGAAACCATAGCATTATTTATTGCATATCCACAATAAGTAGATATTTCTTTGAATTTCCTTTATGAGTAAGACTTCTGTACGTGAATACTAACAAGTACTTATTCTGTCCTACCGCTTAGTAATCAGAGTCAAGGTTGTTTCAATGTTTTATTTTACACAAAAGTCATGTTGTATACGACTTCTACTACCCTTTTTTTTTAAGCATTTAGCCGAAGGAAGACATGGAAAATACTCCACCGACAAGAAAGTAATTCCTAAGGGGTTACCTGAATTTTTCGGGGTCCAGCCCCCATTTGAAAGGAAACGGAGATATCATTTTTAATTTTGCCTTGATAAAGTTTAATAGCATTTTTGCCAAAAGCGGCCTCTTTAGCAAAAATGCTATAAAAAGCTTCACGTTCTCACTTTAAAATATAAACAGTAGTTCATAAAATAGTTTTAGGGGTTATCTAAGGCTTGATAAAGGCAACATTTAAATATCTCCTTTTCTTTTCAAATGGTTTATTTTAAATGGGGGAGCACTGGACCGCGAAAAAATCATGTATCTTCTTAAAAATGATAAAGAAAACAAGAAAGTCACAAAACATCACTGTATTTCCTTCAATATCCTCAGCCGATACTTGTCGTCCGGGAACCGCATCTTGACGAGCTGCCGCACCTCCTCGCACGCGTAGCTCGCGGCCAGCTCCCTGTCCTCGCTCCACAGCTCTGCTGCTTCCAACAACTGTGCCTTTAGCAGCAGAGGAAGCTTCGAGAACTTCCTCCACGAGGGGATTTTGCTTTCGAATTGGATTGGTTCCTGAAAAGAATAAAATTTTTTAACCGACTTCAAAAGAGTAGAAGGTTGTCAATTCGAATGTAAAACTAGTAACGTCAGACGCAGACTTTAAGAGTAGCTAGCTGACTCTCTACGCGAGTAATCTGTGCTTGTTAATAATGTCGAATGTATGTTTTTTATGTACATATGTTCCCCGATTAATCGATGACATCTAGACTAATTCGTATTTTTTTTGTTTGAAGGAGTACTTGCCAAGTAGTCTTGGGATCAGGGTCGTCGTCGTTGGCGTCAAATCGGTTAAACCTAATCCGACTTATTACTTACTTGGTTCAAACAATTATTCGCTTTAATTCTTTTTAAATCAGTAATTATTATTAAACTACATCTGTACTTGTTTTGGAGCCCAAGCAAACGAGCGTAATTTTGTGAGTTATAATTCGCTTAATATTGGCTACATTTGGTTTCATACGAAAGTTATGTTACGCGAAATGAGTCTAAAGAACATAAATTACGTATCATTACGCGATTTACAACTCAGTGATAGGCTAGTCCCAGTGTCCAAGTGGATAAAGGGAATTTTAGCCCGAACTCTCGCAAAACATTTGCCAGTGTGGTTTCTCTCCACAAACTATGAAACACGAACTTACGTGTCCCAGGTGCCCAAACACCTGCACTTGGAAAGACCTGACGGCCTCTAACGATATAGCTATCGAAGTGGCTCGATACTGGAGTGACAAAATCTAGCATCCACACAAAAATAAGACTAAGTCCTATTTGACTAACTAGCATAAGCGTAGCCAGCCATGGGCTCAGGGTGGGGCAGCAATCTGAAATAATATGTAACTAGCAAACTACACGGTCCGCCGCTTACCCCAGTTAATTTTTACATATAAAATGTCGAGTGTGAACTTTCTTACGAATATTAAGTATTGTAGTAAGTACCTAGATAATTTAATTTTAAGGTTTGGTTCGGTAACTTAAAGGTCTGAGCCAGGGTGGGGCAAGCACCCCACCGTGCCCCACTGTGGCTACGCCCATGCTAACTAGAGATTATTTTCGGGTGTAATAAGGATACGCTCGTCTACCTGGGCCATTATGCTAGTAAGTTAGTAAAAAAAAATGGATATTTTTGGCACATTCTTAGAGAGTGCTGAGTTTTTATGAATTTAATAGTTTATTTTTACCTCAAACAAGAGTCCCACATCCTTCACGACATCCTCGATCCTCCCCGCCAACATGAACACAAGCTCCTCGCTGACTGGCCTTGCATCAGCGAACACCCTGTTTAACACAGACTCGCACAATGTCTGGATGATACTGCAGATGGACATCTCGTACATGCGCGTGGGCAGGACACTGCGCCAGCTGTTCTTCAGGTCTTTGAGCAGGGTGGTCGCTGAGTTGATGGCTGTGTCGAATGGCTCGTAGGTTTCTTGAGTCCAGGGGGTGGGTTCTGAAATACAGTATAAAACACTGTGTTTGTGTTTTTCGTTGACAAATAATTTTGAACATTATTTGCAAACAAAATTGAGCTATATTTAAATGCTGTAAAAGCCTATTATGTACACGTGCCCATTTTTATAGGTCGGTAATTGTAATTATCCCTGGTTCATCCATGAGTATCTATTTTCGTTTTTCATTTTTTATGAAAACAATTTAATGCAATCACGAAAAATAGTTGAATCAAACTTTTGCAAGCACTTTTTCAAATAAGCAAGTAGATACATACAAACATCCCAAATCCGCCCCATTTGGGCAGGCAGCTTTGAGTCTTGCGGAATCAAAGGCCAATTTTAGCGTGATGGTGGACGAAAAGGTGGAAAAATAAATCAATAATAGTGATGGGTTGCTAGCCGCATCGCCTATTAACATAATTTGCATTTTCGCCGATTCCCTCCGTCAACTTTTACGATCTGCGCGGAAAGAGAAGCAGCTAGTACATTCTTAGTTTTTCCCTTTTTTCTGAGACCTGCATGAAAGATACAAATTACCTGTGTATTATACTAAAAAGCTGCACTTCACTTTCTCAGTAATAGAGTGGAAACTGGAATAGACTACCAGAAGAATTAGTCACTGCGCCTTCCATATGCATTTAAAAACAGACTCGGCAAGTGGATAAGGACAAATAAAGTGTCATTAATGAAATAATGAACTGTGAAAAGACTCCAGGACTCTCAGCACTGTGTGAAATAGACATATCAGCTCCAAGCTTGTCTATTCTATAGTCTATATAAATAAAAATTTATGATGCTAAGTGCAAACTTCAAGAATGGCTGAACCAATACGGCTAATTTTTTTTTGTTGTGTTTGATGAAGTCCGAGAAAGGTTCTATGAAGAGAAAAAATGGGAAGGGAAATGGAACAGGGGGAACAAAGCTCGCCAGTTCAGCTAGTAATAAGTAAATAATAAAAATAAAATATAATACATACCCGCAGTTTCAATGCTCTGAGTGATAGCATTCTTCTGGCTCTGCAAGTACAGGGACATCTTCTCCAAGCCCAGCACCCTGAGGTTCTGCACAGACTCCAGGAGCACCGACATCAGCTGGTCCGCGAGCTCTAAAGGCAGGGAGTTCTTCCACGGCGGGCCCACCAGGCCGTGCGCCAGGTAGAAGCAATTGTTGAAGAAAAGGGCTGGAACAAGTATACGTATAAATAGCCATGTAGTTTCCGGAAGAGTAGAATAGGACCCCTCTAAACCTTCCCGTGGATGTCGTGAGGCTTGGATCTCACTTTTCAATCGTAGGACGGCACTTTTATATGCTGTTATCCTTTTCTGTCGTTCAGTACCATCATTTGCCAGAGTGAGAGAGAGCGAGGAAACCCTTCAGCACCGGCCATGCTATAGCGTTCCGTTAGCGATAGCAGCATAGAAAAGTGCGGTTCCATGCTGACAAGTGAGATCCAACCCTTAAGGGACTCTAGATAGCAACTTGCTTGCAACATTACCTACACTATCACAGAATAAGTAATAGTACTCACATACAGAAGTCTTACTCAGAAAAGAAATTCAAAGAAATATCTACTTAATGTCCTTAGCATATTGTTTTCATAATATTATCGACACCTAAATGGGGAGTGACACAGGCCTGACACTATCATATCTTTATCCCTAGAGCAGACAGAGCCCAGGGCCTAAAAACCCAAAGGCCGCTTAAGTGCGAAGGTGGTTGAGATGGTGGAATAAGAAATCAAATGATGGGTTGCCGCATTGTCTATTGACATGATTCGCACTTTGGCCCATTTCTTTGATTAGCTTTTTAGAAAAAAGCAGCTGATACATTCTAAGTTTCTTTTTCTTCTAGACCAGCATTGAAAATGGATGGCTTTAGATGGACATGAAAGTATGTATGTATCTTACCAATATCCAATGGACAGCATTCCAAGTTAACTTTAAACTTCTTGGGAACAACACATTGGTACATGACAGCAACATCTTTGATGTATGTCACAAGTTGCCCACTGTACTTCTCAGGCAGCTTCACACTCTCTGCCAGGTGTTCCACGATCAACATCAGGATCTTCCGGACATTCTGTGACACCACACATTTTGGTAAAAATAAAGGTTTGTTCAAATCCCAAAGTTCTTCCTTATCCGTGACATCCAGTACAGAATCATTTGGCACATTTGTATCAGTGCCTACAACTATAGTTCCATAAGAAAGACTTTCCGATAGCAAAGTGCGTACATCAGATAGCAATTTATCACATTTCTTGTTGTACAGTACACATTCTGTATCATTTATATACTTATTCAGAGGAGATTCTTCAGCATTGACGAATTTTAGGTCTATGAGGAATTTGTTAAAAGAATCCAACTCGACAACAATGGTTTTGTAATGTTGGTAGCTACTGTCACAGGAAGGTAAGTTGTTTCTGATGCAATCTTCAATAATTTTGTTGAAAAACTTATTTCTAATAGAATCCGCAAAGACTTCTATGAAAGTCTTTTCATTTTCAAAATGGGAGCCAAGTGTGGACTGTAAAAACTCAAATACTGCATTCAAATTGTTGAAAATAGTCTGGTAATTTGGTTTCTTAGTGTCATTCAAGTCTATCTTGATATTAAAAATGAGTGCTCCAATGTGATCATCTGTAAATATATCGCAGTTGTGTCTTATGATATTATGAAGAAGCTTATCAATAAAGAAATGAGAAAACAACCCAAGTTCTGCATTCATCCTGTCTGTAACGTAAAGAGTCTTCAGAACTTTTTGAATCATTACCGGATCACTTTGCTCAACAGACAATGAGTAAGTCAAGTAATGTACGCTTTTATTTTCCGACCATGTGAATAAATCCTCCCATTCTATGCTTAAACTGGCCGTGTATAATGACAGTTGGTTCTCAGCTTGTGCAGTTAGACTTGATAAGGCTTTACTTAAAGTATCGTCTAATTCTAGGCTCTTCAGTTGTTTTTGCAGTTCCATAACACTCAACATGGCATCGCCGTAGTTAGATCGTCCATATTCATGATTGGCTTTCTCTAAAATTTTTTTACCTTCAACTACAACCGATAAATTTTTAAACAATTCGTACGCACTGTTCATTTTCTCCCAGTACTTACGAAATTCTTCATCAATCAAGCCTTTGGTTTGTAAAGCTTCGAGCTTTTCGGTGAGGTCTGTGTAGTCGGAAACAATATTAGCTTTTCGGTTTCTGTAGTTTAATTGCTCTAAACTCTTTGTAGGTGTGAAGTTAACGTACGTGTCGATGAAATTCTGCTGCAAAGCCCATGATAGAAGTTGTGATCTCTCCATGAGATCTTTAACTTTGGGGAGCAACACGTCTCGGCTTTTTTTGAGTTCATCCGTGCTTACTTTATCCACTTCTTGCAATACTTCACTAAGTAAACTCATTATTACTTAATTTAACAGGTATTAGAAGCTTTTCAACTGTTTTCATTAATTAAATATCAGTAATATCACTTTCTCAATTTATCTCAAATAAACAAACGAAGGCCGGTGAATTTGAATTCAAATTTGACAGAAAGTGTCAATGTCAGCTGAAAGGGAAAACGTCAACATTGAAGTTGTCAAAGCGTTTTGTTTTTGCAAAGATTTGTATTTTTTTTAATTAATTTATATGTAGGATCTGCAAAATGTTCTCAAATTGAAGTTTGAACAATATATGTTGCATGATTCCAACGGTAGTTAAATAAATACAAAATTAAATCTTCGTCAAATTGACATATTCTACCGAGTTTAGTCAAATTTACATATTGGTTGCCAAGGTGAATTTAATCAATGTGGATTTGTCTTCAAGGTCAGTCTAATTGTAAATAGTCATAAAATATCTAACAAAGTAATTTATATCACATAAGGTTTTCATATAAAAATGAACGACAGTGAAATAGATATCTTGAAAGCAGAATTAGAGCACGAGAAAGTATGCAGGTAAGTGTAGAAGTAATAAAACCACTTTTAACTTTGCGCTTAATCTCTTACCTCAAAAAGCTTCATAATTATATCCTTTGTTTAAGCTTTAACTCAGTAAGTAAGTACATATATATTTGCTCAATATTCTGCTTTAATAATATGACCATTTTAGTTTTGAATAGACAAAATATTTAACATTTGTTTATTGTTTATGAAAAGGATTGTACTTATTTAAAGAATGATAAGTTATTTTTTCTCAAAAAAAAGTAACAAATTGCTTATGATGGATTTTTATACCCTGAGAACAATACCAACGATACGTATGTCTACTAAACGCCTTCTGTAACTAAAAACAAACTAAAACTATATAAGCCTACTTCCTGAATAGACCTACTTTTAAACCATACTCACAGAGAAACAGCAGCCTGGCAAAATGGGGAGCTAGAAAAGCAGATCGTCTCCGTGCAAGAAGAGCTGCGCCAAAGCGACTACACCTGGGATCTTGACAACGACTTGCAGAAGGAGAGCAACAGGCACAAGACGCTGCTGGACGCCATCGAGACGCTGCGGGAGCAACTGCCCGCACTTAAGAAAAAGATTCACAATGCCAAGATTTGCGGACCTGGTAAGTAAAAAGATAGTTTACCTGGCTCGAAGGACCAAAATATTGCGTTTAGTTTTCTCAGGTTAGTTTTGTCACGTATTTTTACTACAGAATTAAATTACAAACAATATTGATACCAAAACTAGAAATTTTTAATTTCAATAATTTGAATTTTGTTTTAGAATTGTTATCTTCTTTACAGCCTACATCAGTCTACAGCTAAAAGCCAGACCACTGAGAATGTCATTGTTATTTAGAACTTCTAGAAGAAGTATAAAAACGGCACATAAAAATAAAACGATACAATTTAAAATTTCAAAAAACGGGTATAAATCGCCTGATATTTTTACTTTTTTCAGATTGTAAGCTGAAACACGACGATCTCAATATAAACTTGGATATCTTGACTCCGGTAAGATTTTTAACCGAATTAAAACTATATTGTTTTAGAAATTGAAAACCTTTAGACATGCGGATACGTTATGACGAAGAAGGAGTAAAAAAAGTAATCTTAAGTAAGTAATTCTTCAAATATTTTTCAGGCGGAGCTGTTGCGTACCGTGAAGAGGTTCGAACGCCTCAAAACTGATCTGATTAGCACGCTGCGTAGTAAGGAGTGGCGGTTGGACTCTGAATCCAAGGTACTCAGAAAATTCCACTAGTTGCTTCTTCCGAGTGTGTAGCTGACACTGCCGGCAGATTTTTTTGAGCTGCAGGGATCTGACGTAGGTCTATGACTGTCATCTAGAGCGTTTCCCGGTTGCATCCTCAGCGGTAAATTAACAATACAATACAATACAAATACTCTTTATTGCACCATAAACAAAAGGAAAAACAATAAACAGAAAAAAAGAAGACAGAATTATGATACAAAGGCGGACTTATCGCATAGCAATCTCTTCCAGTCAACCTTTGGGTAGAGGGAGAAGTGAATATTAAAAAATAGGCGGTGCAGTATGTTAGATTTACTGTAAATAGTTACTGTATAGAACCTGCCACAATATATACATACAAATACTTAAATACACGACATACATACCTACAAATTAATAGACATACATATATACATATAAAATATATATTATAATTATAACAAAATAATGAAATATGAGCATAATGCGAAAGAATCCACTACAAAATTAATCATGAGTTGGACAGATAGTGAGCTTTTAATTGCGTTTTGAAGCTGCACAAAGTTTTAGCGCTACGGATATTAATAGGTAAGGAGTTCCACAGTCGAACAGCTTGAACGGAGAAGGATTTAGAGTAGTATGTGGAAGAGTGGAGGGGGACTTGAAGACGGAGATTGTAGAAGCTGCGTAAGTTACGGTGTGAGACATCAGTTAGGAATATGAAACGCTCTTTTAGATAGCTGGGAGAAGAAGGTATAAATAGTATGGAGTATAAAAGGGAGAGGATATGATAATTACGACGAAGTCGAATAGGGAGCCACTTGAGTTGCGCGCGGAAGTTGGAAACATGATCATATTTACGTAGCCCAAATATGAACCTGATGCCGAAATTTTGAAGACGCTCAAGCTTTTCAAATTGCTCTTCAGTGAGGTCCAAGTAGCAGGGGTCTGCATAGTCGAGAATGGGGAGGATTAAGGACTGAGCGAGCAAAATTTTGGTCTCGATGGGTAGGAAGTTCCTCAGTCTTTTAAGGGATCCTGCAGCACCGAATACCTTCTTACTGACTTCAGTAATTTTAACCTTCGTGATATGACGAGGTTGCTGATTTTTACATGCTGCATCTGTCGTCTGACCTCTACAACCCAAAGGGTAGACCCGAACCAATCCTTGGATAGGTGAGCGAACTGTTACGCGGAGGAGTTTAGAAGTCTTTTAAAAAAAAAAAAACTATTTTAACACCGCGTAGTTTATTTTAATCAAAAAAGCCACTTTATATAAAATCACTAATAAATGGATAAAGATTTGGTTAAATGATAGAGTGATCTTTCGGCAACCGCTCGGGTAGAGATCTTGGCACGGACTGACTACCGGAGCTACCTCTGAGACTTATTAAGGAAGAAGGGTTGCTGAGTAAACCCGAAGGGTTGCTCAGTCAGCACTTCAATTAGCATACGGAGGATGTAACACCTCCCCCTTTAAGAGGAGACTTTGGGGTTGATTCAAAGTCTCTGTTAAACTTTTGTTCTAAGAGGAGCATTGGGGCTTGTCATTTCTATGTCATCGTCTTGTACGTCTGTTGTATCCATAACTTTAGGGGTACGTTTAAGGGTCTTATTAGATTTGAACGGAAGTTGAAATGGACGGTTGCTGCCAGATTTACATTTTTTAATAATAATGTATACTAGATATGAAAGTATTAAAATTAAAAGTACAATAATAACTATAGAATAATGTGTCCCATATTTAACAATATGTGGGCTTTGATATTCAATAGCTTCTAAATCATTCAAAAGAGATTTTATCTTAGTATTACTCTTAGAATTAATATCATCTAAATCTATGTCATGTAGGTGTACAGGAGGTACATCTTTTATTACACTAATCTTATTTTGGTTACAACAAGTGTCGTCGATCAAGTTAAAATCCGGAAAATGGTTAAAGGGAGAAGTTATATTTAGAACATTATATTTTGGAATCAAGGTAGTACTTTTACAGTATCCTATGCAGTTTTTAGGGACAGTGAGTATTCCTGTTCCTAATATATTTGTTTCATATAATTTTGAGTTAATACAGTCGATTGATATTTTGTTAGGAGCTAATTGTATGTAAATCCATTTATTGTTCATTAGTGGTTTCCAGATATCTAATGTCCCTAATATTGTTTTTGTTTTGCACTGTACTGGTTTTTCACTGATCACCTTTGATAATAGTTCACTCTCACAAATTGGTTTCGCATCGATTGAGTAAACCTTTTCGATGTCACAGATGTAGGTCTCCGCGTTTACTTGTTTACAAACATCCAGGTTATCTAGACTACAGTAATATGTTTTGTCTTTGGTCATTGCTATGTATTTTTTGTCAGGTACAATCAGACCGAACGAGTTTGGTTCCTTGGAATTATGTGGTGTTGGTAATGCTATATTATGAAATAATGCATATTCTCTCGTAGTTACCAACGGCACTTGAAGAACAAATATAATCTTATTATTAACATAGTAACAAACTAACTTAGATATACTTAAGATAACATGTACGGAACTAATGTCTAAAGTTACAGGCAGCTCAAGGTCACTGGGCAAATGTCTGTAGTTATCAACGAGCTCTTGATGTAGTTGATTAGGTGTTATAATTGCGGGATGTAAAGTATTTTGATTACTAAATAGTATGCTGTTAATAATGTCTTCTAATTGAAATGAGAGAGTAAGTATTGAGGTTTCCAACATATCAAAAACTCTATTAAGATTGGAGGCTAATTGTAGTTCGTTAGTAATTCCGGTGATATTTGCGATATTGAGTGAGAGCTCGTTAATAGCTTCATTCAAATTTTCTTCATTTTCTCTTATTTTATGTATGGTTTCATTATAGTGTGATAATACTGATGTAGTGACCAAAATGTTCTCTTTTACAAGTGAAGCTAATTGTTTTTGATTGTTTTGGATTGCAGTTATTGCTTGTTCGTAATTTAAACCATCGTTTTCATCTAAAGTGCCGAAAATATGCTTAAATATTGTACCTATACCTCCTATCCATGCACGTTTAGCTCTCTTATCTATTAAGTGTGAAATAGACATAAAATCTCTTCTCATATCCTGAAATCGTGCCATGAGTGGTTGAATTAAACTATTACATTCAGTAATTGTTTCCGGTGTGTGTGTTTCATAACACAGCCGTGATATATCTCCTAAGGCGAGTTTGATGTTTTGTATATGGGGTCGGAAATGTGAAATATCTACTGGTATAACAATTTTCAACTGAACATTATTAATTTTTAGTATTCCTAAGTAGTCATAGTAGAGGCCCGAGCTGGAGGTAATTGGTTGGATGAAATCTCCATGAGATTGCCCTCGAGCTGAGCTGCAAATAACAATTATAATTAACATAAACTAAAGGTAAGTTAACCTTGCTATTTATTTCTAAATGTACTTATATTTAGAGATTTATTTACATGTCTGCTCCGACGTTAGCAGGTTTCACTTGATCAAAGTGATGGGTAATATGACGCCGATTTATCAATAGAGTAAGTGTATTATTACCATTTATTCTAACTACTTTATAAGGCCCTTTCCAGGACGGTGAGAGTGCTTTACGCATTCTTAAATGATTTTTCAAATACACATAGTCACCTACTTTGTACTTGACAGAGCGAGTATGTGAATCATAGTAAGTTTTGGAAGATTCCTTAGATTTTCTTATGTATTCTAGAGCCTTCTCTCGAGAATATTTTAGTCTATTCTGAAGCATACGCACATAATCAGGGTACGTCGCTCCAGGAGACTCTTCATATATAGAAGTTGGGATTACAGGTTTGCGTCCAAACATTAGTTCATAAGGTGTAAAGTGAGTTGTTGAATGAGTGGTAGTATTATATGTAAGCATGGCGGTGTATACATAACGGGGCCAATTTGTTTGTTCTTCATTCGTGAAGGATCTAAGGTATTCCTTGAGAGTCGAGTGACTTCTCTCAAGGGCACCTTGAGTTTGCGGATGATAAGGGGAAGCCCATAGGTTTTTTATTTTAAGGAATTCACAGGTTTTCTTAAAGAGTTCAGAAGTGAAATTTGTTCCCTGATCTGTAAGAATAATTTTAGGGATCCCAAATATAGATATATAGTGTAATAAACATTCACTGGTTTCCTCAGCAGTAGTACTTCGAATTGGATATGCGGAAGAGAATTTTGTAAGGTCATCTTGAATGGTTAAGATGTATTTAAGTTTGGCAGGTCCAGCTTCAGGCAATGGCCCGACAATGTCAAGGGCTATTCGTTGACAAGGCTCAGTTGAGGTACTTGTAATCTGCATAGGGGCACGGTTTATTTGTCTAAGGGCTTTATTTGTCTGACATTGTGGACACTTTTTGACGTACTCTTCTACATCGCTTCGCATGTTTTTCCAATAAAACATCTCCTGGATTCGTTTGAGCATGCGATTCATTCCGAGGTGTCCAGCAATGGGGATATTATGGTTTTCTTTTAGGATTTTTGGGACTTCCGAGAGAGATGGGTATATGATTTTATCTTTATACACATGTATTTTAATTCCTGTATTATTAAATAAATAAAGTAACATGTTATATATTTTAGTAAATTGATGTGTATCGAAAGGGTTTCTGAATTCTGTAATTGCTATATCGGTGTTATTTTTATCATATTTTGTAATTAGTTCATCTCTGAGGGATTTGAGGCTTTCGTAGATATCCTTGTAACAGGGTTTATCAAAATGATATACCTTGAAGAAGAGTAGGTAATATGATTTATCTCCATGAGAGAAAGATATAAATGAGTTTAAAGTTCTTTCTTTGTCTAAGATCTCAGAGCTTTCAGGTGTAATTTCCAAAACGGATTGTACATAGGGATTAGATTCGTCAAGGTCAATAGAAGTGGATATGATAATGACCTTACATTCTGATTTGATTATGTTTTGATTATGTTCCTGGATATAAGTATTAAAGGTACTATTTTTGTTGGTTGAAAATTTTAGGAATGTGGAATAATCTCCATCAGTCAGATCTACTTGACTGCTGCTAGATGGTATCTGGGTGGCATCATCTTGAATATTTTCAGGAGATGTTCCTTCTAGTATTTGTTCAGGTGAGACAGCTGGGTCAGGATTTGTCACTTGTTCTGGAACAACTTCAGGTGAGATTCTGTTAGGTTCGTTTTCAATCTCGTCTCTAAGGATATCAGGAACATTAGGTGGTAGAGGTTCGGGTAATGGTGGTAGGTCTTCATTATTATCAAGGAGACCTAGTGGTGAGTTGATATCCGGTAATGAGAGTGAATCTTCATTTAGATTAAAAGGAGAGGGTTGATTTATCTCGCCTGGATTAAATGATGCCGGGGATATTAATAAATCCATGAGATCTCTATCGAGTTCTGGAGTAGGCTCTTCATTTATTCTGGGTTCTACAGTGGGAGTAGTTTCAGGTTGAACGGGGTTAACCGGGTATCTGGAAAGTGCATCAGCATTTGAATTTATTTTACCCTTTTTATATTTTATATCGTACTCGAATTCTTCTAATTTTAGACGCCAACGGATAAGGCGTGATCCTGGGTCTTTACATTTGAATAACCACTCTAAAGGTTTGTGGTCAGTGACGACAGTGAAACGGTGACCATAAATATACGGCCTAAAGGTTTTAGTTCCAAATATTACTGCTAGGCATTCCTTTTCGGTCACGCTGTAGTTGCATTCGGCTTTATTGAGCGTGCGAGACGCATAGGCAATAGGACGATCCTGTCCAATAGGACCTTGGGATAGAATGGCTGATATAGCATAGTTAGAGGCATCACAGGTCAAGAGGAAGGGTTGTGAGAAGTCCGGATATGCTAAAATTGGGGCGGATACGAGTTTATCCTTTAAGGATTCGAATGCTAATTGTTGTTCATTATGCCATTTGAATGTAATATCCTTCTTCAGCAGGGTTGTAAGGGGTTTAGCTAGTTTTGCGAATTCTGGTATGAATTTTCGATAGTAAGATACCAGTCCGAGAAATGATTTTATATCCTTAGGAGATTGGGGTTTTGGAAAGTCGGAAACGGCTTTTATTTTGTCAGGGTTTGGCTTAACCCCATTTTCGCTAATTAAATGCCCAAGGTAAGCTACCTCCTTCCTGAGGAATTCGCATTTTTCAGGTTGAAGTTTTAGGTTAAAATCACGTATTCTCTCAAAGACGGCCCTTATATTATCAATGTGCGAGAGTAAATCATGGCTATATATCACTATGTCGTCCAGGTAAACAAAGCAACGGGTGCCCTGGAGGCCAGAGAGGCAATTATTCATAAGTTTTTGGAAGGTAGATGGTCCATTTTTGAGACCAAAAGCCATGCGGTTGAACTGGTAGTGTCCTTGAGGAACGGAAAAGGCAGTTTTAGGAGCATCTTCGGGAGACATAAGGATTTGATGGAAACCGGAAGATAGATCGAGAGTTATAAAGTATTTGCTATTTCCTAACTGATCAAGTATCTCAGATATTTGTGGCATGGGATATAATTCCCCAATAGTAACATCGTTAAGTTTACGGTAATCTATAACGATGCGCCATTTACGATGGCCTTGGGAATCTAGTTTTTTGGGAACTATCCAAATAGGAGAGCTCCAGGGGGAAGATGAGGGTTCTATTATGTTTTCTTTGAGCATTTTATTAATTTGAGTTTCTACTTCCTTTTTATGGAATTCTGGAAATCTGTAAGACTTAGTATGTATAGGGACATCAGTATTTGTTTTGATCTGATGTTGGATTGCAGGGGTGAATGTAAGCTGATCATCAGGTAAGTGAAATATATCTGAATATTGAGAACAGAGCTCTATTATAGCATCTGCTTCTTCTTGGTTTAAATGATCAGTTCTTAATGAATTAATTACTTCGTTGGTTCTTTTAGTAGTTGTCTGGGAATTCACATAAGGTGAGGTCGAGTTAAAGCATAAAGGCTCAATATTAAGACTCAGATTAGTTTTGATATTGGCAAAGGTTTCAGAAGTATTAGCTACTGTTAGGTTGACCCGGTTGTTATCTTTAACTTTGACTATGCAGTTGGCTATCAATAGACTGTCAGACAGGTGCTGGTCTGCAATAATACCTTCCTTAAGGTCGGTTTTACGAATGGAGCACTCAATAACAGCTTCTGTACGTGGAGGAATTACGTAGAATGGTTCAGAGAATTGTAATTTGATGTCTACTTTCCCTACTCTAAGAGTGTCGCGGGTATAGTCAATTTTACAACCGAATTTAGTTAATAAGTCGGTGCCTATTATACCATCGTATGGTAGGTTAATATTTTTTATTACATGGAATTTAAAAGATAAGGATTTCTTGTCGTTTAAGTTTAGTTTGAGTTGGAAGTGACCTTCGGTTTGAGTTGTTTCATCACTAGGGTCTATGCCTTTTATTTTTATTGATTCCTTAATTAAATTTTTATTTTGTTTAATACTGGTTTCTTTTATAAGGCATATGCTTGATCCTGAGTCTACAAGCAGGGATAAAGGAATGTCAGAAGCTGGTGAGTTTAATAGGACATGAGGTAGCAACCTTTTAGTAGTATCTATGTTTATTTCATAGATGGGATTTTGAATTGGGTTGTTGGACTGGGCCTGGTTACCCGTATGCCTTGGGTTTAGAAGATGAGCACTTGCTTGGGGCTGGATACCCTTGTGGCTCGGATTTAGAAGGTGAGCACTTGCTTGGGGCTGGCTACCCTTGTGGCTCGGATTTAGAAGGTGAGCACTTGCTTGGGGCTGGTTACCCTTGTTGTGGCTCGGATTTGGAGGATGAGCACTTGTTTGGGGCTGGTTACCCTTGTTGTGGCTCGGATTTGGAGGATGAGCACTTGTTTGGGGTTGGTTACCCTTGTTGTGGCTCGGATTTGGAGGATGAGCACTTGTTTGGGGCTGGTTACCCTTGTTGTGGCTCGGATTTGGAGGATGAGCACTTGTTTGGGGCTGGTTACCCTTGTTGTGGCTCGGATTTAAGGTGTCGTTATGATTTATCTGGGGGTTCAGTAATGGAGATATATTGGGTCTCACGAGACACCGCCGTGAGCCCATTATTCGTTTAAATCTTCGTGGGAGCCTAACTCCTCTTGAGAGTTCTCCTCGTCAGGCTGCTCAAGAAAGTTCACCCGTGGCTTAAAAGCATTAGGTGGTTGGGTTTGTGAAATTTTGAAACGGTTATTATTATATTCACGTTTCCTGCATGTGGAAATTTCGTGCCCTGAGGCTTTACAGTAACGACAGAACAGATTAGAAGTCCCTTGTGCTACTGGACTAGAAGATTTTTGTGCTGAGAGCGTATTATTGAAGTTGGGCCTTGAGGAATTGAGCTTGAATTTATTATTATTGGTGTTATTATTCGGTTTATTATCGGGCTGTGTACGTTTATATAATGTCTGCTGGATACGTTCTTCTGATATAGCAAAATTGATAGCTTCATTTAATGTTTTCGGAGATTTGCATCTGACTATATTCGAAATACGTGGGTGGAGTCCCATTATGAAATGATGAAGCGCCAAGTCTTCCATTGCCGCGGTACGGCCGGCAAGTTCTTTGGATTTGGATGTGGACATAGATATCTCGGTTAATAGCTGTGAGAGGTATGTCTCTGTTCTTAACGCGTAAACATTAACTGTCTCTTGAGGACCCTGTTTATTTTCTTGTAGGTCAGTCAGTAAATGTGAATAGTGTTTTCTTTCGCTAAACTGGGTTTTTAAGAACTCTTTTAATTGGTCCCATGATGTAAACTCCTTAATTGAGCATGCGATTTCTGCCTTACCATTAAGTTGGCTTAAGATGTATTTGAATAGGATAGGTTTTTGGATTTGGTTTAGAGCATTGTCACAGTTTACGAGAAATGAGTTTAAAGTCTCGCGGCTACCATCATATGATTTAATGAATTTAAACAGTACATTAAGCTCTAGACTAGACATGGTTATTGCGGCGAGTGTTCTTCTAGTAATACGAGGAGAGCTAGGAGCGGATTTTGATTTTTCCGCTTTGATTTCTTCGTCGGTAACCTTTGTTTCAGGAATATCAAGAAATACTTCTTCTTCTGCGTTTAATTCTTTTGGCATAATTTGGTACACTTAAAACTCAGTTGAGCTTTACAAAATTAATAAAATAGTAAATAGTACAAAGAAATAATACAAGTAAGTTACGGGACCCTAAAAGCGTTACGGCTAGCTAGACTAAACAATGACCAAAGACTTACAGGATGTGGGCGACTGATAAGAACGCGACGGCGGCTGGGAACATTCCGATGTAGGTCACGGTCACGGCGTAGGATGCCTTACTTGGTTGATTAATCTCGGCGTTTACGAAATCTTGATCTACGAGGTCGTGGATACAACTGGTACGGCTGTGTCAGGACGTCGCGCTGGAGTGGGTCGCCCTTTGCAGAAGGGTAGGGGTTGCGGCTCAGGATGCAACCACCGTAGGGGCTGTGTCAGGGCGTCAGGTTGGAGTAGGGCGCCCTTCGTACAAGGGCAGGGGTTGCGGTTCAGGATGCAACCACTGTAGGATGACCCCTTCCGGGATCTTTCACTATGATGGATGAGTTGCAACGAAATTTTATAATTTTAATTGTACTTTCGTCACTGCACTTTTCACTGCACTGATTTATTTGGATTTGTAGGATCCGGGGTGAGTCCGTGAGCGGGTTGCGGGTTTAGGCACTAGATTTTCCGGATCCCACCGCTGCCACCAAAATGTTACGCGGAGGAGTTTAGAAGTCTTTTTAAAAAAAAAAACTATTTTAACACCGCGTAGTTTATTTTAATCAAAAAAGCCACTTTATATAAAATCACTAATAAATGGATAAAGATTTGGTTAAATGATAGAGTGATCTTTCGGCAACCGCTCGGGTAGAGATCTTGGCACGGACTGACTACCGGAGCTACCTCTGAGACTTATTAAGGAAGAAGGGTTGCTGAGTAAACCCGAAGGGTTGCTCAGTCAGCACTTCAATTAGCATACGGAGGATGTAACAGAACGCTTGATGGCGTTCGGGACCTAGTTTATACGTGCCTTCCGAAACACTCATTATCATCTAGTGATTACATAAATTGTTATTCACTGATGATCTAGTGAGCTGAGCAGGTTCCCTAACGATGATTCCCTTCACCGGAAGCCCGAAGCACGTGGTGGTTGTTGAATCAAAACATACGTTTAAAAATTAATACCCGACTACGGGAGACATTTACGGCTAACAATGTATAAACTTTTTAAATGTGCTAATTTAAGATTCGGATCTCACTTTGCTATCTTCCGCTATCTCCGGTCTGCTATCCTATTCTGTCGCTCAAAACCGTCATTTGCCAGAGCGAAAGAGAGCGACGGAACGCTATAGCAACAGCCGTGCTGTAACGTCTCTGTAGCAAATGACGGTTCTCAGCTACAGAAAAGGATAGCCTAGCAAATTGAAAACCACACAAGACATTGAAACAAAAACATTTTTTTTCTTGTCTTACCCTTTTTTGTATCCAACATTCTTTAAATACATTTTTTGCATACAAATTGTAGCCTATGTCACCCGGACAATAATGACGAATCGATTGACATCACATTTGTGAAAATGAGATAAACTGGGTTTTTATGTTTGTTTTACCGTAGCGTCTGAACACGCTACGGTAAAACAAACATAAAAACCCAGCTTATCTCATTTTTACAAATGTAAAACTTAACCCAGCTAAAACAGACATAGAAACCCACAAACATCCATACAGCAACTGCAAAAATTGAGAAAAAGAAACTGGATTGCGATGGTCAATGACAGAACAGGATGGCAAACACAAAAGGCTTATGCCCAAAAGTGGGTACCTGAAAGCTGTTGATGATATAAGTAAGACCTCCGTGGCGTAGTGGTCACCATGCTAGTCCGCCACTCAGAGCTTCCGGGCTTGATCCCCGGTCAGGGCAAGTTGGAAAATGGCCTTTATTAGATTGTTCTGGGTCTTGGATGTTTATCTATATATGTATTTGTGATAAAATATAGTATCGTTGAGTTGGTATCCCATAACACAAGTCTCGAACTTACTTTGGGGCTAGCTCAATCAGTGTAATTTGTCCCTATATATTTATATTTATTTATTTAAGAGAGAATGCAAAAGGTAGCAGAAAATGTCGTGTCGCGTGATGCCGGTCTTTTTGGCACCTAGAGTTTGTGACACAGATACACTGAAAATGACACGTGGTCCCGCTTCAAGCAGTTTACGCCCTAATTAAGTGTGTGTGCGTAATGTTTATTATACATATTTTCCAGTTGTTCGTGAGGGTGAATGATCAGCGAACGTACCTGCAGAACGAGCTGATGATCTGCCAGAACAACATCATGCGGCTGCAGAGGAACGGCTCTTACTGGCAGTAAGAATAACACATACTAACTTATTGTTTTTTTCATAGCCTGTAAGTGAAATGTCCCATTGCTGGGCAAAGACCTCCCCCTCCCTCGTCCACTCGTCTTTCTTTCGCGATGATGACCTCATAGATGTCATGCACCATTTCGTCGTCTGTTTGCCTTTTGAAATTGAATAAATAATATTTTTCTAAAGACTTGAAAATAGAGACACGTGACGTCGAGACAGAGCGAACCCATAAATCTTGCTTTATTTTTTATTTTTTTCTACATCAAAGGGCGTTTTGTAACTATGTAGTAACACTAAATTAATTAAGAGTCCCCTTACCCTGGACAGAAACAGACTTTCCCATACAAACGTAGTCTACGTTTTATTTTGAAACGACATATCGTACATGGGCAAAATTATGTAATTTTAAAGAAATTGCAATTAGCTAGGGTTATAATTGGTTTACGACGGTGAAATTATGGACTTAAAGGAGAATATAGTGTATTAAGTATATCGTATTTGATCATCAGTATGGAAAACTTCTACACCCTTATATTTTCTTTCCAGTTCATAATTTTACCGTCGGAAACCAAATATAACCATAGATAATTGCAATTTCTTTAAAATTACAAATTTTTATCGAAATCTGACATGTTTCAAATAAAACGTAGACTACGTTTGTATGGAAAAGTCTAGGGTAAGGGGATTCTTAAGAGGCATTGAAAGGATAGGATATAGAAAGTTTATTGGTAAAAACATTACTTTTTTTGTTTTCTACTTAAGGCGTTGCATTCCAGAACCGGAAGAAAGAACGACGAGAGAGTCCTGGACCCAAAGCGGGGGCCAATAAAGAAGGTGTTCGGCAACGAGCGACTGGCACCCATCGCCACCTAACAAGGCTGTGAAGAATTTGATGCCTTAGCCGAACGTTTGTGAGCATCAAGATGGCGGCACATTCCAATTTTAAATACTTGATTTAATTTTATTAACTAAGTACTTTCTGTAGTATATACCACGCTGTGACTATTATCTAGCATATAGTACTCTGTGCTGCTATAAAATTTTGTACAAGGGAATTTAGGCGAAACGTACAACGCGACACAAATAAGTTGAACAAAAATGGCGGACTGCAAAGCATTTTTGTACAAATTCCCGACACGTAAATTGAACCAAAATGGCAGTCGTCGGCGTATTATTTATACCTGCGCCCATAACCGCCATTTTGGTTCAACCTTGGTGCCGCATTGTACTAGCTCTTGTTAATGTTACTTTACCCCGACGCCAAGCCTAGTAAAAATAATACAATTTTTTTCTCATGTATCATTCTCGTGTGATAGTGTAACCATGCATCGTGATAGTTTAAAAGTAGTTATACGAGGGTCAAACTGAAAGTTCTTAGAAAATCAAAAACTGAGCACACTAGCAAGTTATTCCTTTTATTACATCTTTTCAAAATAGTGTCCTTTCACGTCAATAAATCTCTGCATCCGATGGAACCACTGAGAAAAGCACTTTGCCCACTCGTCTTTACGACGGCTTTATCTTCGACGGCGTTTTGAAACGCAGCCACTGCTTCCTCAGCGTCCATAAAACGTTTTTCTCGAAGTTTTTCTTTTATTTTCGGGAATAAATAAAAATCGCAAGGTCCGAGGTCGGGGCTATATGGCGGGTGACCTAGTAATTCCACGTTTGATGTCGCCAAATAGTCGATCGTTCGCCCGGCGGTGTGCGACGACGCGTTGTCGTGGTGAAGGAGGATCCTACTGCGAGGTCGTTTCTCCCGAACTTTTTCCAAGACAAGTGGCAAACAATTGTTAGTATACCAATTATAAAGCCGCCAAATAGTAAAACAAATGACAAATTAATAAAATACATACTCAATAATATTGGCAAAGAGTTCCATTTTCAAAATTTAAACTTATTTTTTTATTATACTGTTTACAAGTGGCCAGTTCTAAAGACTTTCAGTGTCGCCCTCGTAAACAAGCTGTTGCTGGTGTAATTAAAGGTTATTTGACAAACCCACAGGAGCATCGCATTTTTTCGGGTGTATCCTATATGAGTTAATCCTAATCTATCTGCATGCCAAATATTCAAAGCTGGTAAATAAGGTATTATTTTGGTAAATATGTTTTATCTATACATTCTATTGTTACTAACATGGCGGGACCAGATTATGTTACCATCTTGATGCTCCCAAACACGGTTTCCTCTAAACTCAATACATATCACACACATATCGTAGTTAATACAATAAAAGCAAGATTTGGCTCAATTTTAAAATGTAGAAAAAGCTTATTATACGTAGACAATATGTAACTTGTATGTACCTATTACGGGGCGACTTTTTACCCCCCAGCCAAATTGTTACAGCACGTTCAGTCCACGATACTAAACTACTTTCTATAATAAAGTTGTTAAAAATCGATAAAAATGTTTCGTCCTGCCGTACAAAATCTGTTTGGACGAGCGCTGATTTGTATGGGAAGCAGATTTTTTTTCGGTTTTCTTTAATTTTGACGAGCTTTGTGGCCTAGAGGCCATCATGCCACGCTGTCACACCGGAGGTCCCGGGTTCGACCCCGGTCAGGTCAAGATGGAAAATGATCTTCATCAGATTGACCTGGATGTTTATCTATATGTGTTGGTTGTATCCCATAACACAAGTCTCAAGTTAGTACCTGGGCCTAGATCAATCTGTGTGATTTGTCCGAATATATTTAATGAAGTGAAAACTTCTTTAGCGGCGTTTTACACTTTTTTTGTAAAGGGTAAAAAATGTTAAACTCGCGTCAGGAAACGTGACCTGATCGAAAATTCGTAAGACGGATGGAGAGTAGACAGTCAGCGCGGCGTAGGAGAGGAAGTATCCCCCTCTCTTTCTACGGCGCGGCGAAAATGTATGCCTGCGCCTGCTGTTAATATTCAAGTTTTTACTTTTGCTGGCACTCCCGGAGTGCAACCCGTCGTTTTTTTATTATTTTTTGTTTTTATGGAATGTAGTTCAGTATCAAGGACAGAACTTCCTACAAAAATTTTGCTGGTGGTCAAAAAGTCACCCCGTATATAGATTGGGTTGTGTTCAAATATTATTCTAGTATTTAATCGAATAGAGTTGAAATTTAAATATTTACACCATTAATAACTAATTCACGTACAAAGAAAATCTTACATACTGATAATCACTTATCTAGTAGATATATATTAGTTAGTTGCCAGTTAGTTAGTCATTAGTGGACGTTGACCTATAGCCTACAACTTTATGTAGACTAGTCCATTTGTTATGTTGGCTGACTCCCTGCGCGTACGAGAGAGAGAGAGAGAAAATGAGACGACGAAGATTCAAACATGCGAGCACAGAACTAATATACCTAAATAAGTATTACATACAGTTTCACGCCGTTCTATTATAAAAAACAGGTTATAACCATTATCCGCCCAAAATTAAGTTGACATTGACAGGTGAGATAGTGTGATATTACTAGATGTCAACTTGATTGGGACGGATAATGGTCTATCAACAGCGGCCCGGCCAGGCATTGGAGCAAAGTGTCACGCTGAAGGCATTGCGGGAACGGGGCAATGGGGTGTTTTCTCTTTCCATTTTAATGTAAAATTAGCATAAAAAATCATAAGCAACAAAAAGAGAAAACACTCCATCGTGGAAAACTAACCTACTTCTGTATTTTACTTAGTTTAGTGTGAATCGTCACGGCTTCTCTGCCACGGGGCGGGCGTTTTCCGGTGCCGGGAGTGGCGTTTTCCACTCTCGGACCGAGCGCCGGGCACTGTCCGCCCCGTGGTAGGACGGAGACGTGACTTTTCAAAAATCCGTACGGCATGTTTTCTGCTTTTAGGAAGTCATCCATGTAGGCGCCCAGGCGGCGAGTTCGAACAGTTCGAAGGGGCTTTTCGAGGTGTTCGGCAGAGCTACCAGTGCATGCGCCGGTGGCCATGTCGAGCATTTCGAAAAGAATATGGTACATAAGTATGTATATTTAAAGTTTTGGCATATTTATTATATATATTTATTTATTAAAAATAATTATTTAGTTGTAAATAAACCTTACCTGGAAAAAATAGGCCCTGATAATGTCAGGGGGTTGGATAAAAAAAAAACCTATCAACAAAGCTAGTCTAGGTTTTATAATAAGACGGTTAGGGTCCCCGTCCCCGCACCTCTCCCCCGTGCTTGTCAAGTGTGTTGAATGGCGAACACACATCATTTTTTCCGCAAAATGGCGATTTCTACTAACTCATATATTTGTTAGCTTTTACTGTTGACTACCTAATTAGCAATTCAGGAGAGACGATTATAATGTAAAATGGGTTGACTCAAAGCGCTGTACCATTAGCACAAAAAGTATTCGTATCGCGTTCGTCTTCGTTTCGTATGAAAAAACTGAACAGCGCTTGTAGATTGCGCGAGTCTTGAGTCACATTCGCCCTGAGGAAGACCTCCAGATGAGGTCGAAACATGTCTGCCAGAAGCTGACTTTCGTCGTGAATAACTGAACAGTACCTAATTAGACCTAGATGTTACTTTGCGGAAGTCAAAATTACATACTATGTGATTTGAATTAATTTGTGGGATTCTGCCAAAATCCCAGCATACCTGCCACCAAAAGTCCGTGTGCACCCGCTACCAACAGCTGATGCATGTTTTCCCATGCTGCCGCATCCGCTGCAGCTGCAGCAACATCGGACACCGCATACGAGATATGTGTTTCGCCTCTTCACGAGGCATCTTCAGTCACCAAACAACCAAACAAGGTCGACAACAAAAAAAACAAGCTAAACACGTGTGGCGTATGCGGTGTCCGACGTTGCTGCAGCCGCAGCGAATGCAGCAGCACGAAGGGAGCATGCATCGGCTGTTGGTGGCGGGTGCACACGGGCTGTTAGGTATGCTGGGACTGACAGTAGTGGGGGGTACCCTCCCAAAACAAGGAATAGTTACATGAACTGACTGGCGGAATCGCACAAAGTAATTCAAATCACATAGTTTGAACAGTAATTGTACGTATAAGCATCGATGAAATATTACTAGTAATATTTCATCGATGGTATAAGGGAACTTTCATTTGGCATAAGAAAAACGTATATACGAAAGCGATACGAATACTTTGACGCAAATATTCGTGCTAGCGTTAAGTGACCGATTTTCTCAAATTAATAAGGTTAACGTGTTAGTTTAAGAGAACGCGAATTAATGTGAATGGAATACATACCTATCTTTAAACCGGATACCTACTTTATAAGATCAGTGCAAATTTGTCTCTAAATAAAATACAATACACAAAGTAATAAATCAAACACTGAAATAGTACAAACGTGTGTTTTATTTAATTACGAAAAAATTGTCTTAACCCTAGTCACAAACCTCTCAATTTGTCATCTTATCTGCGCTAGCATTAAATACATGTGATGTAAGCAGACTTAGATTAAAGTCCGTTTTTGACTTGAGCTCTGACGAAAACACTACTTAAAATACAACAATATAGCAACATATTTGTACAACTTCATATATCTACAACTGTTTATTAAATTTAAAAAATATTAATATTCAAAATATAAAATTTATTTTAAATATTTAATCCTATCCTACTAAAATATTTTCATAAAGATTTAAATATTAGTTTAGGTATAGACAGAGGGGCGGCCTGTATACCTCTATTTTTTGACTATTAGCCAAATTGTACTGGGGGGGGGGGGGGGGCAGTGACAAATGTGAAAGTACCTTGAGAGAGATAGGAAACTGTAACAGCGTGATAAGAAATTTTAGCGTGACGTAATGTGTGATGTTGTTTTTTTTTTTTTCTTGTTGGCGATTAACCTTCTTTGAAGCTTATTTTGCCAGTGTCTAGTTAACCAATAGCGCGGGCGCCAATTTCTTTACTCCTAACCCTAACCTAACTATACAATCAAAGGTTGGTGTAGGTTCTTTGATTGCTTCAAGGGGGCCTCTGGCAACAAATCTATACGAGTCCACTGGTTTTCATAGCCGAATGAGAGGCGGACGGCGTCTAAAGACGCCCACCACAGTCCGCAAAATATCACTACAGCCGCACTATGAGTGTCCACTTTAACCATTTTACATATTGTCCATGAGCATGAGCATTTATAACACTAAACTTCGCCGATTTTATATTATAAAGTCCACTAGAATCAATTTGCAAAATAATTTAAAGCAAACTCCAACTGAACCCCTTGACTTCCCGCCAAAAACTCCCCTGTGATGTTGTTAACGCCAACCATCAGAGATAAAGCGGTGAAAATGTATTTGTAATATGTGGCCAGCCCCTAACCACAGAGTTAATATAAGTATAGCACACAGAACGTAATCTCCTATGGTCTCGGACAATATGCGAGGTCGGGGTACGGGGACGCATATTGCGCGGGACATTAGCAGATTCCATTCTGTATGTAATACTTAAGAATCCCCTTACCCTAGACTTTTCCATACAAATGTAGTCTACGTTTTATTTTGAAACGACATGTCTGATTTGCAATTAGCTATGGTTATAATTGGTTTTCTACAGTAAAATTATGAACTGGAAAGAAAATATAAGGGTATAGAAATTTTCCATACTGATGGTCAAATATGATATGATAGACTATAGTCTCTTTTAAGTTCATATTTTAACTTGGAAAACTAGTTATATACCTAATTATATGCAATTTCTTTGAAATGACATCATTTCGCCCATATCTGCCATGTCGTCTGAAAATAAAACGTAGACCACGTTTGTATGGGAAAGTCTGATTCTGTCCAGGGTAAGGGGACTCTAAATGAATTCTGTGCTCTAACTACATACTGCACAATCTAATCTACAGGAACTCTGGTGTACTTGACTGGGGCGTCCACGGATGTGCTCAGGTAGTCTTCGCTGGTCTCCGCGAGGTCGAAGGCGAGCGGCGAGCGGTACAGTGACGCTGGAGACAAACATTCCGGTTTTAAATTAAAATTAACTAATTAACCTCTCAGTTTAAAACTTAGTTTGAGGTTTAGGTAGCCCGAAAGTAAATCTGTGTAATTCGCTACTTTCCAACAACTCAAATCAGGTACAATACACGGCACGTAAGTTGAACAAAAATGGCGGTCGTTGTTGTACGTTGTTTGTCCGTTTAGAATCAAATTTCTATAACATTTCTATCCGAACTTCAGATAGAAATAATTTCGGCTTTGAAGAACGACCAAAAAATCTCTTTCAACACTTTACGTGCCAGGTATTTTACTATTTTTTCTTAACGTCAAAACTGGTGTCAAATTTTTCAATTTGACATAGCTTGATGACTGACAGACATAGTTTGACGAATCTGATGATAGCATGTTTTCTGTAGCTAAAAACTACTATACGGTTTTGACAAATTTGAAATATGCGATCATCCACCAACCTGCCAAGCGTGGCGATTATGGGGATGAGTTCTCTTAGGACTCTTTCATTACCTATTGGGAGTGATCTTTACATCAGCACTGGCCCGATATACAGGTGTCTTTTACCCACCAGCCAAATCTTTTAAAGCAAGTTCGGTCTATGATCCTAAAATAACTTCTTTAAAAAAGTTTAAAATCGACGAAAAATTTCGTCCTCCCGTACAAAATCAGTTTGGCCGAACGCTTGGGATGCCGAATACTTTTCGTTTTTCTTTATTAAACAAATTTATGGAAAATAGTTCAGTATCATAGACGAGACTTGCTCCAATAATTTGGCTGGTGCTTTTAAAACACACCCTGTCGTTTATAGCAAAGAAAAAGAAAGAAATAGATATAAATTATACATGTGTGTAGTACATACGTTCGACGCAGTGCCGCTTGTCCGTGTGCAGCCTCAAGTGTCGGGGACACGCGCACACATACCCGCCCGCCACGTTCACGCACGCGTACTCGCAGCCGTCGATGTCTTGGATGCATTCGTTTATATCTACAAAAGGACAAAATTCATTTAAATACCTATAGTAATGTGTCTTTTAGGGCGTGCGCTGTGTCAAGCGGGACTACCTGATATCTTCGTTCAGTCTATCTCCGTCACAAACTCTACGTGCGACAGATAATCCAATGAATAATAAAATCAGTTGCCTTACAAACGGTCCGGTAGTTCAGAATTTTTTATATGTTGTCTAAATTATTAGGGAGTGTTTAAAATTCTTGACAGATGTTTTTTTTTTTAATTTGCCTAGCAAATAAAGTGGTTTTGTTATTTATTTGATTACGTGAATACGAGTGACAACTGGGTCAGAAAAGTATGATTGTAATTAGTCCGTCTTTTATATTATCTAAAAAGAATGGACCTATATTTTTCAGTTTACCAAAACATGAAAAATTCACATAAATATGGAGCATCAAAGTTCCGGAGTGGCTTGAGACGTCACCTCTCAGTAAAAATCGTACCAGGCCGTGACGTTATGCGAAATGAGCTGTACCTTTGTCATTTTTTGTTTCTTAGAAAAAAGAAAAAATACGTGTTTTTATAGTATTTTATGCAACAGTTGTATTAAGGAGACGCCATCGAGCTGTTTTGACGATCTTATACAACGTTGCATACATTACTTTTTCAACGAGTATATTTACTAAATAAAGTACAAAATACGAAAATGCCTGACATGTGTTTGGTAAATATTAGGAATCTATGATAAACTTTAATCATACAAAAGATGGTTAGTAGGTAAGTACATGAACCCTGGCAGGGTGTTGCGAACTTATAGGAATTATTTGAGTTTATATAATAATAAGTTTATTCTTTAATTGACGTCTTTGTAGTGACTATGTTAAAAAAACGTTATTGGAGTATGATAGATCTAAAGAAAAAAGTTCTAGATCTATGGCTAGGAGTACCATTTTGGCGAAATTACGATACATATGCTGTTATAGGGAATAGAATAAAGACTTTCCTGAAATAATAAAATCTATGTTCTTATATTCGTGTGTTCGTGACTATTTAAAAGACAGATATGAGTGCCGGAGTATTAAAATAATTTAATCGTTGGGCTACAAACATTTCCTTTCTACTCCTATACTATTATCTGTCTTTTAATTAGTCACAAACATTATTATAAGAACACTAGCTGTAACCCGCGACTTCGTCCGCGTAGAAGTCGAAAATGGTTCTAATAGGATCTTTAATTGTTTTTTTACGTCATAAATTGTGTTATAATATCCCGCTCCCGTTCCCGTTTGTTAGAGCAAAAGAGAACAAATTATCTATTTGTCTCAATTTTTTTGTCTCTCACCCAAAAAATTATGAAGTTTCATAATAATATAAATTCGCTACCCCTAACGCACCCACGGCGATGCAATTTTTAAAATCTAATTAATGTATTATTATTTTTTATTGACCATTAATTCAAAAATGTCATGTGACTCGCTTCAAAAATGACGAAGATTCATATAAACTGACAACCCCTATAACACCCCTATAGAGATGTAATTTTATAAATCTAATAAATGCATTATTATTTTCTACTAACTATTAAAATAAATTAAAAATTTCATGTGTGTCACTTTAAAAATTTCGAAATTCCATACAAACTGGCAACCCCTATTTCACCCCCTTAGGGATGGAATTTCCAAAAATCCTTATTTTAGCGGACGTCTCCTAGTCACAATCTACCTTCCTACCAAATTTCATCTTAATTGGCTAAGTAGTTTTCGAGATTTCGTAATGAGTGAGTGAGTGATTTTCGCTTTTATATATATAGAAGAAGAAGATAGAAGATTGATAATATATGATTTCAGAAAAGTATTTAGTCTTTTTTCCCTAACAGCACATGTATCGTTATTTGCCCAAAAACAACAACTAACTACAACTTTTTTTAACTAACATAATAAAAACTTTTTTTAAACATTATCGAAAGCTTTTTTTAGCAATACTATTACTTACTACGATAGTAAGTCAGTAGGAAAACGTCAATAAAAAAGTAATACCATAAATACCTAGTAGGTATCTACCAAACATATGTCAAACATTGATACATTCATTTTTTTTTTCTTAGTTTATTTTTGTACTTTATTTAGTAGTTAAATATAGTCGCAGAAAAAGTATTGTATGCAACGTTGTAAAAGTACGTCAAAAAATGCTCGATGGCGACTTCTTACGATCGATGCTCGCCAAAGAGCGATTTTACTATTATTCGTCATGCCTATTTTCCCAAGTTGCCTTTTATGAGAATGACCAAAAATGTCACTTCTAGTGCCATCTGTCGGTTTCATGGTGCATGTTCTGTATAAGACAAACGCGAAGCTACGTACCGAGGCAGCGGCTGCCGGCGGCGAGCGCGGCGTACCCGCGCGCGCAGCCGCAGCGGTACGCGCCCGCCGTGTTGGCGCACACCTGCGTGCCGTGGCAGCGGTTGGACGACAACACGCACTCGTCGATGTCTGACAACAACCGCAACAATTATTATTGACGACCTCCGTGGCGTAGTGGTCAGCATGCTAGACCGCCACCCAGAGGCCCCAGGCTCGATCCCCGGTCAGGGCAAGTTGGAAAATGGCCTTTTTCAAATTGTCCTGGATCTTGGATGTTTATCTATATATGTATTTGTTATAAAATATAGAATCGTTGAGTTAGTATCCCATAACACAAGTCTCGAACTTACTTTGGGGCTAGCTCAATCAGTGTAATTTGTCCCTATTTATTTATTTATTTTACTATGATCTAGCTGGGCCACCGAGCTTTGCTCGGTTACTATTTTTATAAAAATCATTTTTTTAGCCCCGTCTCAAAATCTTTGGGGCTGATTCCGAGATCTTCATAAGCAAGAATTGCTCGTTTAAAGTATAAGATAACCAGCCAAGTAAGAGACGGTGTCGAGCACGAAAGTTTCCGTACCATTATGTATAAAAATCACGTTTGTTAGAGCCCTACTTAAATATTATTCTAGTTTTAGTATCTGTTGTTATAGCGGCAACAGAATTAATTTAAATTCAATATATTTTAATTTGTTGACTAGATAAAGCTACGTATATATTTCAAATCACCCGCGTACTTCTACGAGTAGTTTAGGTTAAAATTGAAAACCAGTGTGTCGCCTCGCAGGCTAACCACGCTGAGTTTTGTGGCCTTTTCGAACTGCTGCTGCACATACATTTATAATTTAACAGAAGTTAATTTGTATGTGGTGCAGTTTTGTAAATAAACTTCTGTCCATCAAAAATACATTTTCTGTGTAATAAAAATGCCCTCGACACCGACCGAGCATTTGTTCATGGTTGAGTTATAGATAGCCACACTTCAAATTCTATATACCTACTTGAAGTGTGCGTATAACCCGACCACAGAGTACTTCATTGTATTGGAACCCGACCATGAAAAAAATATACGTACAATACCCGGCACGTAAGATGAACAAAATGGCGGTCGTTGTTGTACGTTGTTTGTCGGTTTAGAATCACATTTCTATAACATTTCTACCCGAACTTCAGATAGAAATAATTTCGGCTTTGAAAAAAGACCAAAAAATCTCTTTTAACACTTTTATCTCCAATTAAACATGCGCCGATGGCCGCCATTTTTGTTCACGTCCCGGGTATTGTAGTATCATTAATATGTCTTTCTCTTACGCCCGGTCACACGGTGGCATATCTGTAACTACTTTTATATACTATATCTTTGGTTACTTAAGCCTTATGACACTTACCGTCACAAGAATTTGA
This sequence comes from Acrobasis suavella, assembly GCA_943193695.1. NCBI lineage: Eukaryota > Metazoa > Arthropoda > Insecta > Lepidoptera > Pyralidae > Acrobasis > Acrobasis suavella. Next base: position 4,098,856 of record OW971944.1, read on the forward strand.
AGTAACGTTATATGAATATCCAGGGTCACAGCGCCCTCTGTCGCTGTGGTCCAGATTCTCAGTCACGTTCACGTCGTAATATGATGGTAGTGCTTGTTTGGGATCTAAACAAGTAATTATAAAAATATTTTTTTAAAACGAGCATTTGTCTTGACTAAAACGATCAACTTAAAGTTTAAAATGAATGAAGAAATGAAAGTGCGTTCTTAAGAAAAATCAAACGAGCCCAAACTCGATGGGGTTGCGTTGTTTCATTACAGAGTTTCTACGGCCACCTTCCGGCTTCATCATCAGATCAGCTCCATGTCATAATAGTATTGTATGGTCACGTGAGATTTCATTTCAGCTCAATCGGAAACCGGGAAGTGGGGCAAATTTAACATGCAAGATTTGATTACAGACAGACTGACTGATCGACAGACAGACACACAACGGGACAAGTGAAACTAAATAAAAGCTTGAAAAAACATCTAATAATTTGAGAATCGTTTAACGAAAATGTTGAACTGTCAACAATAGTGGGATCAGAATGTCAAAAAAATAACGACAGAGACAACAATATGGGTCAATGACTACTTTTGACTCGCTTACTGGCGTCTAGGATGTTAATGCCATTAGAATTTCAACCTTATGTAGCAGGGAGAAGGTTCATCCTTATGTAGCTGAGAGAAGGTTCAAACTTATGTAGCAGGGAGAAGGTTCAACCTTATGTAGCTGAGAGAAGGTGAAACTTATGTAGCAGGGAGAAGGTTCAACCTTATGTAGCTGAGAGAAGGTCAAAACTCATGTAGCAGCGAGAAGGTTCAACCTTACGAGTATGTAGCTGAGAGAAGGTTAAAACTTATGTAGCAGGGAGAAGGTTCAACCTTATGAAGCTGAGAGAAGGTGAAACTTATGTAGCAGGGAGAAGGTTCAACCGTATGTAGCTGAGATAAGGTTAAAACTTATGTAGCAGGGAGAAGGTTAGACTTATGTAGGTAGGAGAAGGTTCAACCGTATGTAGCAGGGAGAAGGTTCAACCTTATGTAGCTGAGAGAAGGTAAAACTTATGTAGCAGGGAGAAGGTTCAACCTTATGTAGCTGAGAGAAGGTGAAACTTATGTAGCAGGGAGAAGGTTCAACCTTATGTAGCTGAGAGAAGGTGAAACTTATGTAGCAGGGAGAAGGTTCAACCTTATGTAGCAGGGAGAAGGTTCAACCTTATGTAGCTGAGAGAAGAGTAAATCTCATGTAGCAGGGAGAAGGTTCAAACTTATGTAGCAGGGAGAAGGTTCGACTTATGTAAGTAGGAGAAGGTTCAACCGTATGTAGCAGGGAGAAGGTACAACCTTATGTAGCTGGGAGAACACTCGAAACTAATATATTGGAATGAGTACTTACATGCGCGTTCATGAGTATTAGTGTTGATTTGGAACTCTTCAACGTCGTTGGAATGCGATACAGGAACCACTTCCGGTTGCAACTCGTACGTAGCTTCCGGCATATAAGGGCTCTGACACAAGAAAAGAAACTTTAATTAAATACGAGTATACTAACTATGTTAGTATATGTAAACGCTCAAAAACCACTAATTCTGCAAAAATACAAAGAGTTTCTGGATTCATTCGAGTCCTTTTATCACCATTTAAGGCTCCAACGGAAGATCAGGGCTGGGGCTTCGCTAACGCAAAACCCATCACATGCTAAGTTGGAGACCATTTTAGGCGATATTTTTTTTTTATTTATTCTGCATTTTTTATTATTTGTACATAAGATTATTGTGTCTTTGTCCTTCGAATAATAGGCATGAAGAATGGAAAAACAATTTTAGCCCATCGGTTACATTATTAAAAAATATTGTACACATATTTTCCTTTTCTCTAAAAAAAAAAATAACAAAGATACAGCGCTTTCATATTTCGCATGACGTCACGGCTAGGTACGATTTTTACATAGAGGTATCTTTATGAATTTTTACTTTTTAGCAAAGTGAAAAATATAGGTACATTATTTTTAGATAATCTAAAAGACGGACTAATTACAATTATACTTTTTTTAACCCTGTCGTCACCCCTAGTATCCATCTATCCTTTTACGGTCGAATAATTATGAACCAAATGAGCCGGTCATACAAACTATTGTCCATCACGTATTTTTTACAACTTTTTTTTCTACTTTCTTTTACAATGTTTTCACAAGCAGACATGGACTACGCTTGCCCCAATGTTAAATTTGATAAGCCGATTCATATCGGACAAAAACATGTTTTTTGTATTCTCACCGCTACTGTAGTTTCTTCTTTACTGTCGCTGTACACCTCATTTTCTCCAGGACTATGGTTTCCACATTTTGGTAAGTCTGGACATTTTCTTATCTGAAAAGGTAAAAATGAACAAATAAGAAAATATTCAAGAGACAAATTCATAGATGTCTTTCAGAATGGTTTTTATTTTACCCAGTTTACAGTTGCTTTACAGGCTGACTTGTAAATCACGTTATCACGTTACAAATTGAAAGGGGGCACTCAGTACTCTATTCTCGTCCCAAATATATTTAAAGGATAGGTGCTTAAAAGTTGACCAAATTATCCAATAAAAAGCTGTTTAACAACGAGCCGAGTTAGGTAGGTATCGAGCGTATAGCGAGCACGCGGTTTCCAAACAGTCCAAGACTCTACGCTCTAATTTGATAAAATTATTCTTTATAATTAAAAAGTATTTTGATGGTTTTATATTGTTACGAAACTGGGATTCGAGATTTGGAGAATAACGCCAAAGTTCGTATTAGAAAACCGGTCAAAGAACTCTAGCCGTTATGCTGAAAGGACATTAGGCCTAGTTGCAACATTCTGACTTGTTTCTAAAATTCTGCTCGCGAATTTTCTGCGTCTATCGCGTTCGCGGAAATTTTAGTTACGAGTGATCGTAATGTATAACGCTAAGGGTAGATTCAGTTCATGATAGTAAACAACATCCGCAAAGAACATGTTATTAAATCAAAATTATGAAAAAAATTGCTTTCCATACAAACTCAGTACAGCTAATCGGCCAATTTGTATGGGATGTCAATTTTTTTTTTCATAATTTTTAAAGTGTTTATAGATCATAATATTTTCAGTATATTTTTGTCAGACCTTAAATAAAAAATAACTATTAAAATAGTTACGTACCATTCGTGTTATAAAAACAGAACAGAGTCTAAACTCTGTTCGCCTAAAGTATATAAATATTATAATTCATCTCAGACTAGTTAGCGACTGTCGCTTGATTATCGCAAACTGTATGGCCGCCGTCGCTTGTCTCCCGCTTTCGCCGTTTGCGTGGTACGAGGCATGTAGTTGATGTCAACCGCGGCCCGAACGAGCAAGCGGACGCGGCAGCTTTACACTGCCAGTCCGTTCTGGAATGCGCTTCGAATGATTCGTTTGGGCGATTGCGTATTTTCTGTTTTATACGCATAATGGTTTAAAATTGTAATAAGAGCGTTGTATAAGTTATTAAATAATTAGCGGGCGGCTGTGTGTGTAATGAGCTTACTATCTGTCCAACTTATGATTTATTTTGCAGTGGATTCTTTCACATTATGCTCATATTTCATTATTTTGTTATTATTACAATATATATTTTATATGTGTTTATGTATGTCTATTATTTCATAGGTATGTGTATGTAAGTATTTGTGTGTATGTATATATTGTGGCAGGTTCTATATTGTAACTATTTACAGTAAATCTGAAATACTGCACCGCCTATTTTTAAATATTCACTTCTCCCTCTACCCAAAGGTTGTCTGGAAGAGATAGCTATGCGATAATTCCGCCTTTGTATCATAATTCTGTCTTCTTTTTTTCTGTTGTTTATGGTGCCATAAAAAGTATTTTAAGCCCTGAATTAATCAACTCTCCGCGAAGACTCCAGTGTAGTATAATTACCTGCACATTATCCCCATAACAAGGAGTCTTAGTGCGACATCGCCGCGTCCTGGTTTGCGTGCCGACACCACAGGGCGCGGAGCACTCTGACCATTTCGACCACATCGACCAGCGTGGCTGTACCTCCTCCTACAAATATACACAATTATCACTACCGTTGATCGAAACAAAGCATCATCACCATCATCATCCTTACATATTCCCGGTTGCATCCTCAGCTGTAACGCTTCAGAGCCCGGGGTCCGCTACCTAACCTAGGTGATTTGACGAAGTTACTGGTTTTTACACAGAGCGACTGCCGTCTGACATCCGCAACCCAAAGAGTAGACCAGAACCAATCCTTCGATAGGTTCGAACAATTGCTACATGGTGTTTCCGGACCCACAGTTTATACGTGCTTACCGAAACACAGAATCATCTTTCTTTTTTGGATAATCAGGTGTTAAAACAAATCCAACGACAAATCTCAAGCTAAAATTACAGAGCGTGCCAAATATATAAATATGTTTTTCTACTCCCGTACTGTTATCTGTCTTTTAAATGGTCCCGAACACTAATATAAGAACATAGATTATATGATTTCAGAAAAGTCTATAGTCTATTCCTAATATAATAGCACATGTGTCGTTATTTCGCCAAAACGATACTCCTAGCCATAGACCTATAACTTTTTTCTTTAGATCTACCATACTGCCAACATAATAAAATCGTTATTTTAACATATGGTGCCATTTTTCAAACGTGGAGTCACTGAACGAACGGTTTTTTGTATGAAAAAACATTCATTTAAGTGACTCCATGTTTAAAAAATAGCACTTTTGGTCACTAGGAAGACGTCAATAAAAAAAACTAAGTCTTCCATAGATACCTAGTATCTAGCAAACATACGGTAGTATTTCATACTTTTCTTTGTTTATTTTTGGATTTATTTTAGTAAATGTAGTCGTAGAAAAAGTATTGTATGCAACGTTGTATAAGTATGTCAAAAAATGCTCGATGGCATCTCCTTACGATGCTCGCCAAGGCTCGCATCGTAACCTGCGCCACTCGCATTTTATGAACCTTCTTATACAACTGTTGCATAAAATACTATTATCATTGCCTTTTGGCGCATTCAGGTAATTAAATGCCTAATTTTATGCTTAAAACAACATAAAAACATTCATAAATACCTCGCACGAGGGCATGTGACATTTCCTCCTGTCGGTCCCAAGTCCTTTGCACGCCGACTCGTCCACAACTATTTTGTCCGGTTTGCTCGACTTGTCTACAAACATTCACAAATATGGACTAGTTTTAGGCTCAGTATTTCTGACTTGAGGACACTGAAAGGGATCACTCAGCCCATGAATTTGAAAAACTCTTCGTATGGAATCAAAGGGATCTCATAAATAATTCCTGATGTTATTTATTTCTACGTTTGTGAATTAAAAAAGGACTGGCCAAGTGCGAGTTGGACACGCGCAGGAGGGGTTCCGTCCCATTATCTATAAATAAAATAATTGGCCAAGTGCGTGTCGGGCCACGCGCTATTTAGGGTTCCGTAGTAACGAATGTCAACTTTGAGTTAAAACTAATTTTCTATTGAATTTATATGAATTTTTCCTATGGCGAGTATATTTTATAGGTTGATCGCCTATAACTTTTTAATTTGTAAACCCTACTTAGCTCTGATAGTTTTCCTTTAAATTTCGTTATATTAACTATAGCTGTGATTTTTTTCACATGTCCATATATAACCGTTTAGCAGATAGAGGGGGGGGGGGACACTTGACTAACAAAAATTTTCACTTTAAAACTAAATAATTCAGAAACGGTTCCCTAAATCGAAAAACGGTGTTCGCAAGCTAATAATATTTTTGAAAGACCTATTCAACGATACCCCACATGATTGGTTAGTCGACAAAATAAAATTGAGTTTTGACTTTACTTGTATGGGAGCTACACTAAATAAATTTTTTTTTCAATATTTTATTTTACCACTTTTTCCGCATAATTAATATACATACCTATACCAAATTACAGCTTTCCAGTACTTATAGTCGCTGAGTAAAACCGCGGACGGACAGACAGACATGGCGAAACTATAAGGGTTCCTTGTTTACTACGGAACCCTAAAAATCACGTTTGTTGTTTGGAAGCTCTTAAATATTAATCTTTTTTTTTTGTATTTGTTGTCATAAGCAGTAGGGCCCCGTTTTACTCTTTGGGTACGGAACCCTAAAAACAAACAAAGTTTGATTTGTTCGGTTTGTAAAATTTACGTTGTAATATAGGTGAAATAAAATAAAAACAATCTATTATGTACTAAAGTACTAGAGAAGACACCACATATCACTGTTTTGTCCTCATTCAATTGTAGCTATCTCCATTAACTTCGCGCATAAGCGTCTAACGCTTGCTAGCTCTTAAGCGCCTAGTAGTTTTGACAGTATATAAGTAAAACCATCCTTGGGGTGTATTATATTACTATAAGAATAATTCAAGGAACACTGCAAAGTGTAAAGATATAACTTTCGGTAAGTAAACAGATTTAATTGTTTAAAAAAATTTCATTCCATAAAAAATAATTAAAAAAACATGTTTGAGATAGCTGGACTAAATAATCTATGTCAATGTTATAGGCAAATCCTCAGTTTAATAAACAACTATTAGTCCAGCAGTATGTTGTTATAGGCCGATAAAGAAGCATACTTACCAATGGTGTTGTTATCATCGTCGATGAACTGGCACAGCCTGGAGCGATGCTGGTAGCCCAGCCCGCACGTGACGTTGCAGTAGCTCCATTGAGACCAGCTGCTCCATTTGCCAGGCACTGTGAACCGAATACAAGGTGCTTTTAAATGTGAAAATATTATATCATTTCTCAAAAAACAAATATAATAATAAATACGACAAAAAACTAGATTACGCATCTACTTCGATTAGTATGAGAACCAATTTTGTGTTAAAATCATCTTCAATCATTGTGAAAAATGGTTCAATTCCTATAGTAACTATAGTCCATTTGTTTATGTATTAAAAAGAATGCAAATAATCTTGAAATGTCTTTTTATTGAAATATACACTTTATAAATCAATACCTTTGCAAATTACAAATAAATTATGTAATTTATAATCTATAAATTAAATAATTTGTGATTTGCGAAGGATTGATTTATAAAAAGTGTATGTTTCAATAAAAAGATATGGCAAGATTATTTATATTTTTTTAACCCTTTCACCGCGAACGTCAGATTTATCCGACAAACATTGTTGGGCCCATTCCGCGAGCGTCGGATATTTCCGACAAAAAAAATGCCCGTTTTGCACATAACTTACGTATTCACATCCCTTTTTGGTTGTAGGTATTTATTTTAGATTTACTACCCCTCGCGCTGAGGGCACGGCAACTGATATAAAGTCTCGCGGTGAAAGGGTTAAATACGTAAACAAATGGACTATAGTTCACGTGACTACTTAGATTTGTATGAGAACCAAGTTTTTTTGTATTTCTTTATGCATTAATTGGGAGAAGTTATTCAAAATGATATATTCACACAATAAGATAGACTTATCTCATTTAAGCCAATTCTCGGTTGCATCCATTTTCGATGATACAGGAACTGTTTTTTAAAGACTCAAAGATTCAAATGTTTATACAGTAATTAGACCTTTACAGGCACTTTGACACGTCAATAAGTATAATTTATGTTACGTGTAAAGTATATTAAAATTTTATTTATTTTTAAAGAAAAGCTACCGATACCAGCGCTTCGTAACGACCACTGCTGAGAAGAAACGCTGAAAGAAACTCATTTTCACAGTATTGGTCGCCTACTCGCCAGAAGGGCTTTGTCATATTATTATTATTGTCTTATAATTAATAAATACTTATAATATAATACAATCTTGACACATTATAACATGTAATGCTTGCGAACAAGTAAACAAACATAAATTGCGTAATAAAAAATAAAAAAAATATTAAGTAGTCAAAAAAGCGAAGCCAAGCTGACCAGTCCCTTTCGGCAGCTGTTCACGAGTTGACGCACGGATCAGCTAACGTTAAACTCAACCATATTAGTGGGAATCCAACGACCCGACCAGCGACTCCACCACCGGATTGAACATTTTAGTGAGCATTTTGATCCTGATCATCACTATAATAAACTGTAGTTACTTTTTACCTTGTGCTAGCTACCTTGGAAAGCTGGTCAATGACTGCTATGGACTCTTTAACTGAAAACGACTGTAGTTACCTTGCTCAGCGACTTTGTACCGTCTGTGTGCACACCGCTAGTAGACTGTGTGTGTTAGTGGCCAACACTGGTGTCACATTTTTCAGGCTGTCTAAAGGCATCTGATATAGTTTGACGACTGTTATACAACGATGACAGACGGGACCAACGGCTCATATGTACTTTCCTTCCGAAGCAAGGTCGAGAAATTTTTCTATGCCATTGTGGTCACCCATTCAGGTGCGGACCACGCCCGGGTCACTATACTTGCGAAAGCGCTAATGTGCACTACCGCCGGGCAACCGAGCTACTATGTGAAGCTGGTCAATGACCGCTATTGATTCTTTAGGGTTGGATCTCATTTGTCAGCACGGAGCAGCACTTTTCTATCCTGCTATCCTTTTCTGTCACTCAGAATTGTCATTTGCTAGAGCGAGAGAGAGCGACTTAACGCTATCGGCGTGCATCGGCCGTGCCAAAGCATGCTATAGCATTATGCGCTCCCTCTCGCTCTGGCAAATGACGGTTCTGAGCGACAGAAAAGGATAGCAGCATAGAACAGTGCTGCTCCGTGCTGACAAATGATATCTAGAATAGAATATGGTTTATTAGCGAAATATGTACAGTTACAACTTTACAAATTGGCACATTCATTAATAATAATTCTAATACTTAATTGGAAACGACTGTAGTTACCTTGCACAGCAACGTTGTACCGGCTGTGCGCAGTGCCCGCGTCGTTCTCGGCCACACAGATGTACTGCCCCGCGTCGCGGACCCCGGCGCTCCACACCGCCAGTAGACTGTTGCCCAACACGCGCTGAATGTTGGACAGACTGTTGCTTAGCTGCTGGGTATCCTAAAATTATAGTTAAACTTGTAAGTTTATTTATAAATCAAAATATTTTTTACCATTACGATATCGGGCGTTTTTTTACGTATTTTGATACGAATCCTTTTGAGACCAAGGGCTCACCATTTTTATGATAACACAAACAGAAATTTCGGAAATGAACGCGGTCTCAGAAACTGGCATCTGTAAACCCTGGCATGCCTACTTATTTTCAATCAAGTGAGTGTAATACGGAGCAACGAGCCTTATTGACTCGCTTATTGACACCTGGCATACTTACGAATACTTTTAACCAATTACGAAGTAAAGACCTTTATTGACTCGCCAACTGACTCCTAGCATATTTAATTTTAACCAAGTGAGTATCAAACGAGTGTAATACAGAGCAGCGACGCATAGAACTCGCCAACTGGCTCCCAACAAACTTACTTTTAACTAAGCATAATACGGAGCAACGACCCTTATTGACTCGCCAACTGACTTCTAGCATACTAACTTTGAATCATGTGGGTGTAATACGGAGCAACAACCCTTATTGACACGTTAACGTTAAGTAACCTGGCATACTTACTTTCAACCAAGTGAGTGTAATACGGTTAACGACTGTAGTGTTTTTTTCTATGAAATAGATACATACGCTGTCTCACTTACACAAGTAGCGGGGACTAAACGTCAGATGACGTAGTACGGCAATCGGATCGCCAAGTCTGAGAGTGGATGTTGTACAGTACAGACGTGTCTTGGAGTGAAGGTGAGCCAGTGTCATAGTGAGGGTAAATGTGTTTGTGGTACACAAAAACGACCTTTATTGACTCGCCAATTGGCACCTAGCATACTTACTTTCAACCAAGTGATCTTGGGCATGGGGTGTCCATCCACCTCGCACTTTAGTACAAGACTTCTTCTTAGCGGCACCACGTGAGACTCCTGCCCGGCGCCGGCTATCCGCGGCGGTTTCTCCACCGTCACTGAGAAGACCAATTCAGTGGTGCCAACCTTGTTGGTCAAGATGCAGGAGTAGATGCCGCTGTCTGATACTTCCGTTTTATTTATAAACTGTGAAAAAAATAATAACATAGCTTTATTCTAGTATAGTTTTTACATAGTAAAATATATATTTATTTTATATTGCGCCAATTATTTATTTTCGAGAAAAACATTTTAGTACCTTTAAAAAATTTGGCTGGTGGTTAATAGAGCAACCAGTTTGAAAAAAAAAACTTAGTATCTAAACTAGCTACCCTTGTGTTTATAAAATATAACTAAGTTTGCTAAACCTATTTAAGATAAAATATGTTTTGTCTTGTTTTCATATAAAATTTAGAAAAGAGTGATAGGGACGAAACATATTTAAATAAAATAGGTTTAAAAAGCGTTATTTTTATGAATTTATGGGTTGGTGTATTTTTTTACTAGCCTGTAGGTATTGTGTCCCACTGCTGGGCAAAGGCCTCCCCCTTGTCTTTTTACACGTATTTGGCATCTGCGAATTCTTGTCACCCACATAAAAAAGTGTCTCCACAAAAGAGGGGCCACAATAGAGACTTCGAAAAAAGAAGCTCGGAAGGTTCCGTTTGATAACGCAAAAATTTTATTTCAGATAATTCTTGTTTCCGATTATATTTATAAATGTTTTTTAAGTACCAAAAGAACTACTTGGTTTCACAATAAATTATTAATTGAAAATTGATAATTTTATTTGGAAAAAAATTTTGGGCCTTTGTTACCCCGAGGCCTTCAGACCTTTAAATCCGGCCCTGGCTAGCACTGCGTAGGAGTAGGGGCTGCACAGAGGTAGGGGCTTGTGTATATACAAAAATATATAGAAGAAGATATTACTAACCAAGGTATAGTTATCGTTCAAGAGAACGAGTCTAGTCGTGTTATCCACCTCGGTGTATGGATGTTTGACCCACGTCGCGTGCGGCAGTGGGCTGCCTTCCTCCGGACAGTGAAGGGAGAGCGGTTTGCCGGCTCGGACCGTGATCGGCTTTGAACTTTCCTTGGGAGTGGGTGGAGGAACTAGAAAATTATAAAGGATTTTAATTTTTTGAAAATATTTCTTTTGTTTGCACTATAGAACCTCAAACAAACTATCGTCTTATAATAAAACGCGGGTTTGCTTTAGTATTTTAGCAAATTGAGTATCTGAACTACTAAAATCTGAATAAAAAAATTGTCTTTTCATAAAAATCTGCGCTAGGCCATGCAGATTTCGTATGAGAGGGAGATCTTTTGTAATTTTAAATAAGAAATAACAGTAATCATCCACTGAACTTGGTCTAAAAATTTAGCTGGTGGTTAAAATGTCACTCTATATAATTTATTTCAATGTGATAGTAGTACTTACCTAAAACGTCAACCAAGTAACTAACGCTAGTGTTGCCGACTTTATTCCTCGCGACACAAGTGTAGTTGCCAGACTGTTCATACACTGCGTTCTTCGACGCTATGACTTCGCCGTAGTCTGTCGAGACCATAGTGTCGTCGAACAGTCTCAGTGGAAGGTCGTCTTTGAACCAATATACCTTAGGAGTAATATAACCAAAAATAAATATACTAGTTGCTAGTAATCTACCAAATTAGACATTGACCTTACACGAAATATCAGAACATACATATACGATATACAAGTTGCCAGTATGGTGGTAAAAGTTAGACATTGACCTTTCACGAAATATCAGAGCATAAATATTCGGTATACTAAATGCCAGTAAGATTGTCAACGTTAGATATTGACCTTTCATGAAATATCAGAGCATATATTATATACGATATACTAGTTGCGCCAGTAAGGTGGCCAAAGTTAGACATTGACCTATCACGAAATATCAGAGCATAGATATACGATATACTAATTGCCAGTAAGGTGGTCAAAGTTAGACATTGAAGTTTCACGAAATATCAGAGCATAGATATACGATATACGTTACTAGTTGCCAGTAAGGTGGTCAACAGTGACCTTTCACGAAATATCAACATGCGTACGTCGTAACAACTCCTGATGTTGCTTATAAGAGTGATATGTATTAATTTTGCTGTGGTGAAATAATAAATAATGTTTTATTCCTGTGATGAATTTCAAATTCGTAGATACGGGTCAATGACCGCCATTGACATCCTAACTGTCGTCTAAGTGCCGTAAATGGATTCAAGCTTATGCACATTTATTTGATCTAGGTCACTTTGTTTTGCAAATAAATGCTAATAAAGGTATGCGTATGAAAGAACCAATTGGTAGCAGATGGGAGTTCAGAAAGTAATGTAGATAACAGATCGTGTAAATCTTGTACCTCTGGCAGCGGGACAGAATTAATATAAGTATTACATCATCATCATCATCATCATCATCAGGTCTTTTTGTCTCCCCTGCAAGAGCACGACCCTCTCCGTACTATCAGAGCCATACTTGGCCAGAGCAGCCAGAGGATGTGGCCTACACTCTTCTTACTGGCCAAACAGGTCGGAGAGGTCTCATTGATGTTTAAACTTTGTTTAGCTCCCCCGTTCTCGCCTTGTCTTGTGTTGGCGGGCGAACACACGACACAACACACGGATGTATTAGTTTGGTTTGTGGTAGTGTAGTAGTAGGCATAAATGTACTCCGGTTCTATAAAGTGCCATACCTGTGGCAGCGGGTTGCCGTAAGGATGGCAGTGCATGTAGAACGCCTGTCCCGACATCACTTCCAGATGGATCGTGCTGTCCGAGTAGTTGGAGTTGTCGAACAATATTTGAAATATTTTTGGAGGCTCTGCAATATAATAAACAATGACAAATTGAAAAACTGTAGTCAGATCGTTTCAACTTTTACGGCAATTTCTTCTCCATTTCGCATGTTTTTTGGCATTCTTGTGAAACCATTCACATGCGTATAATACGCATGAAAAGAAAAAGCGGGAAAGCGAGAAAAATCAAGTATAATGAGAGAGACAACTTCTACAAAAAAATAAGAAATGAGAGGAACAGAATAAGAGTACATATTTCCAACTCGCAACGCTTGAAAGTGACCAGCATCAGATTTTTTTTTATAAACGACTTCAATAAAAGGGGAAGGTTATCAATTCGTCGAAATCTTTTTTAACGTCATAGGTATAGTTTGTCGCAGCTTCTTCAGTACTTGCGCTTAGAAAGCGGCAATACACTTAGCTGTAAGTAAATAATGTTAACATCAACATGTTCATGTTAGATCTAAAAAAATGACAATTATTAATATAAATATCCAAAGATAAATAAAATATTTTTGACTTGTTTATTCTTCGATTATTCGAATACGCCTGGACCAACTTGGAAAATACTTTTTCGTTTGAAAGGGCATACTTGTCATGTGTTCTCATAGATATTTTATCAAAACTGGTTTTATAGTTTGGTGTTGAACTTGGTTTTTTAGTTTTGAAAAATGATTATAGTATTAACTCACCTAGAACTTCCACCTTCACCCTCCTCTCATCAACTCCCCCGTCGTTGCCAACCACACAGCTGTACAACCCTGCTTGTGAAGACTGCACGTCTTCTAGTATCAAATCTGCGTAGTTGATCTTTTCGTCGTTCTCACTGAGGGCGTTCCCGTTTCTCAGCCACTGTATTCGAGGTGTGGGAAGTCCTGATGCTTTGCAGGATATTCTGATACGGCTGCCTAGCTGAAAGTATAGAGGTGTATACTGTATAATATATAGTTATGACGACCTCCGTGGCGTAGTGGTCACCATGCTAGTCCGCCATCCAGAGGATCCGGGTTCAATCCCCGGTCAGGGCAAGTTTGAAAATAGCCTTTTTTAAATTGTCCTGGGTATTGGGTGTTTATCTGTATATGTAGTTAGTATCCCATAACTCATGTCTCGAACTTACTTTGGGACTAACTCAATCAGTGTAGGTAATTTGTCCCTATATATTTATTTATATGTTTTTAATTCTCAGCACCATCGAATTAGGTTTATACCTGTTATGATAAGTGCTTCTAACAATTAAATAAATAAGCATACAAGATCGAACAAAATACATTAAAAGTATTTTAACCCAAATTCAATTCTAGATAAGATTCAAGATTCAAGATTTAAAGATAAGACAATATTTTTCATCAAATCAGTATTAAAATCACACATAGGTAGTGCTTTGTAGGAATCTGTACAAAAAATGAAAAATGGATCACTCGCACGTCAATTTGCTTCAATTTTCTCCGAATCTACTGGATCAAATCAAATGACACTTGGTAGGATGATGTAATCCTATGACCCAAATACAGATGTGTAAAGTAAGAGTTATTTTCGGGAGACGAATCAGGAAATAAAAAAAAAAACCTGTGATATATATCAAATGAAAGGGCTCGTTATAAGGATCTCAAATATGTTTATTTTTATTATTGTAAAATAAATAGTTTTGATTTTATTCATGAAAGACGAAGACAATTGTAATTGCCATCCCCCCTCCCCTCCTGATCTCCGAAACTATTGAGCCTAACATTTGAAAAATATACAAAATATAGTTCAATGCTTTTAGATTACAAAAAAATAAAGTGGTAAACTCAATATAATGCGCTAAAAGCTCTATCAATTCCGTACCTACTCGTATAGGATACAGATGTAGCATATTATAAAAATGACATTAACTCACCGTAGCTTCTACGGTTTTGGCAACCGTACTTCCAACGCCATTTTGATAATTCACTATCTCCAGAACCCTAGCTGCGGAGACGACACTGACTCTGTACACTAGGTGCGCTGACCCGGCTTTATTTGTGACGTCACACCGGTACAGGCCCTCTGAGGCGAGGGTTATCCGCGAAGATTGTAGTGTGGAGTGGACTACATGCCAGTTTGTATTACTGAAATCAAATAAAATCAGTTACTCTATGCATGAGTATGAATGACTGACTGCCTCCGTGGTCTAATAGTCAAGGCTTTCGCCTTTTGATCCGCTGGTCGTGGGTTCGAATCCCACTAGGAAGCATGCTTTGTGAAAAGTTGCTCCATTCTGGTTAGGCTATTTTAGGCTGGATTAACCTGATTATCGGATCGGTCGTTTCGTAAATCCTTGGGGGAGGCCTATGTCCAGCAGTGGATTTCCTGTGGCTGATATGATGATGATGATGATCCGAAAATAAAGATGATTACATGTTTCGTAAATAAATAAATAGGGACAAATAACACTGATTGAGCTAGCCCCAAAGTAAGTTCGAGACTTGTGTTATGGGATACTTACTCAACGATACTATATTTTATAACAAATACATTTATAGATAAACATCCAAGACTCAAGACAATTTGAAAAAGCCCATTTTTCAACTTGCCCTGACCGGGGATCGAACCAGGGACCTCTGGGTGGCGGACAAACATGGTAAACACTACGCAACGGAGGTCGTAAGGCACGTACTGTGGATCCCGAACGCCATCTAGCTTTTGCTCAAACCTATCCAAGGATTAGTTGGTCTATCCTTTGGGCTGCGGAGGTCAGACGGCAGTCGCTCTGTGTAAAATCCAATAACCTCGTCAAATCACCTAGGTTAGGTAGCGGATTCCGGGCTCTGAAACGTTACCGCTGAGGACGCAACCGGGAATACGTGAACATGATGATAATGACACCATGCACATGAAACCCAGCGCTGTGTGTGGCCGGCCTAGAAAAGGACCACTAAATATCTTCCTGTGAATGTCGTAACAAGCGACTATAAAGGAGGATTACCAAGGCGGATTAAAGTCGGGCGGCGGCCAGTTGGAAAACTAAAGCTTAATCATTTAAACCATTCCGGCTATTTATTCTCCACTTCGCTAGGTCTTCGGCATCCTTGAGTGACTATTGAAATGCTATTGTAATTGAAATTTGACACGAACTACACTAGACCGCCAATCTGGAGGTTCTGGGTTCGATCCCCAACCAGGTCCAGTTGGAAAATGGCCTTTTTCAAATTTTCGTGGGTCTTGGGTGTTTATCTATATGTGTATATATCATAAAATATAGTATCGTTGGGTTAGTATCTCTTAACACAAGCTTAAGCTTACTTTGGGGCTAGCTCAATCTGTGTGATTTGTCTGTATATATTTATTTATGAAATAAAAACCGGCCAAGTGCGAGTCGGACTCCTGCACGAAGGGTTCCGTACTAAATAAAAAATCACGTTTGTTGTATGGAAGTCCCACTTAAATATTTATTTTATTCTGCATTTAGTAATTGTCGTTATAACGGCAACAGAAATACATTATCTGTGAAAATTTCAACTGTCTAGCTATCACGGTTCATGAGAGACCGCCTGGTGACAAACAGTGGAATCTTAGAAAAAGGGTCCCGTTTTTACGCTTTGAGTACGGAATCCTAAAAAAGCGAGGAAAACGCACCCCAGGCTCCGAAGCAGCACAGCTGTGGATGTAACTGGGAACACGTTAAGATGAAGAACATACATAGCATAAGTAATTGCAGCGTTATTGGCAGATCCATTTTCTTAGTAACATTTGACATCTGTGGCCCAATGGTCATTATGCCACGCTGTCACACCGGAGACCCGGTTTCAAACCTCAGTCAGGTCAAGATGGAAAATGATCTTTTCTAGATTGACCTGGATCCTGGATGTTTATCAATGTATACATGTATTTGTTATAAAATATAGTATCGTTGAGTTTGTATCCCAAAACACATTCCTCGAACTTACTTTGGGGCTAACTCAATTTGTGTGATATGTCTGAAGATACTTATTAATTTCTTATTATTTGTTTGAAAGTAAAGGTCAATAGCCACTGTTGATCAGCTAACTGGCAACTACTATACAGAAGTTTTACATACTTGAAACTCCAAGTAATCTGTGGCGGTGGTGAACCTCTTGCGTCGCATTCGAGCGTAGCATTCATACCTTCTTTCAGGCGCACATCGAGAAGGTCAAAATCCGATATGAATGGAGGCTCTATAACAATGTAAAGTCTTTAATATATGAAAAAGTTAATCTGAGTATAAGGGACCATTCAAGTATTATGTAAGCAGGTTTTAGCTATTTTTAACCCTTCTATCCCACTTGTCAGCAACCGCAAGCAAATCTCTTAAACCCCGGCACTCCTATGCTCACGTAAGCATTTACATATTATTTACAATGTCTGCTTATTTTTTTTATTTAAATGAATTATATCGCTTTTATTTTTTAGTCTGTATAATTTTATATCAATTTTCTCACGTAACTGAAGTC
This sequence comes from Acrobasis suavella, assembly GCA_943193695.1. NCBI lineage: Eukaryota > Metazoa > Arthropoda > Insecta > Lepidoptera > Pyralidae > Acrobasis > Acrobasis suavella. Next base: position 4,116,003 of record OW971944.1, read on the forward strand.
CAAAACGCATGTAATAAAAAATAAGCAAATCAGAAATCTTTGGTGCTTACGTAAATCTTGAAATTTTAGCACGAATTTCATTTTAGTAATATTGAGATTTAAGTAGTAGTTAGCTGAAGATATATTGTTTTACAGTTATAGGTACTAACCCAAGACATCTAGCGAGAACTGTTTGGTGACGGTGCCATGGCGATTGGTGACCACGCACTGGTAGACGCCGGAGTGCCAGATCTGCACTGTCAGCAGTCTCAGCCGAGGCTTGTCTTCGAACAGCATCGGCCGAGAGTTGAACAGCCATTTTGTCTGAAATTATAAAAAGCCGCATCGATACGCTAACAACGATTCCAAGGTATCTCTACGAGTAATTAGCAATTTAATCCTTCATTTTCGCATTGCACATTAGACTTGCATATGAGATGCAAATTTTTACAAGCGATTGATAACTATTCTCAATAGCTCTATTGCAGTTTGTCATGAAAAGTAACATAATAATATTTTAACTTTAGGTAGAGAGAGAGAGAGAGAAAGAGTTGAATAGAACCAGCCTATCGAAAGTGCCATAGACAGGAAATTTGTATGGAATATAAGTGACATTTAATGGTGGCTATTGTCGTCTCACTCTCACAGAATAGTTTCTCTTTCGCACAGGAAATTTCTCTCTGGTTCATTCTTTCGTTCATTCAGTTGTTCGCCATGTTTGTTTCTTTATAAAACCCGCCATTAAAGTTTGATAAATTGTAAAGTCCAAAAATTTCGCAATTGCTCAGTAAATTTATGATAAGTGGTTGAAAAACACTATAATTGTGTGCAAGTGATTTAAATTAATAAAACACCTCTATGAAAACGTGTTGAAACTTGGCAAATTTGTGGTGAACACACCAAGCGAAAAGGTAACAAGAAACGGACAAAATTTCCATTGGATGAAACACGGTAAGCAGTGGAATATCTATATAATTATATTTTTAAATATATTAACCCATTTTTTAAAAATATTGGCTAAGATACCGCAATGATTACATGATCTGTAATAAACAGAGATCGGAATCACGGGTGCTATTGCTATCAAAAGTATAACTAATAAAATATATAACACAATTAAAATATATCCTGAAATGACATAATTATGATAGTTTTATTAATGTCCTGGTACTTTTAGTGATTCCGATCACTGGTAATAAGTTCTTAGTTTTATTATGGTTTACTTATTTCTTCACATTCACGTATTTTGATTACAGTAATCGTGATAAAACGATTGGATTTAAAATGTGGACTCGGTTAAATAATTAAAAGTATAAAAAATAGTGTAAAATATAAACATCTGCTAGTGGCCCATGCGTCACTCTGTAGATTGTCTCGATATCGATAAAAAATAAGCGTCAATTTCTATTGCCTATCGAATGTGTGCTACCTACAGTTCGGTTGGCTCTGTAGGTAGCATTTGACGTTTCGTTATTTGAATATTGTATCGGAAGGGTATGCCAAATGGACCAAAGATTAATAGAAATGAATGAAATGATATCGTTCGTTCATTCGTTATATTATAATGGAAGTCTCGTCTCTTAAAAACGTAGTGATTTAATTATGTTCTTTAAATAGGACCACTCCAAGTCTTTCCGTAGATGTCGTAGCTGTTGTGGAGAGTGGAGTTTCCTGATTTGACATACCTTAGCGGCCGGCTTCGCATCCACCTCACAGTCGAAGTACCAATCGCCCCCCTTCACCACCTCCACTTCCTCAGGCTTTTCCTCCACAAACTTGGGCGCCCATTCCACAATGATGTACACCGTCGCGTACGCTGATGACACGGCGTTGGCAACCACACACGCGTAGGTCGCCGCGTCTTGGCGGGACACGTTGAAAACGTGGAGACGACCTCGAGAGACGATGCGAGCATCCTGTTTGGAAGCAAATCATCACATCAGTATTATTTAAGTTTTTGACTCACGTCAGGCGTCAGGCTGTCTCTCCCCGTTTAGGTATCGAAAATATACCTACATTATTACTATGCGCGCGGCGACGGATCGGATTGCGAAATTCCCGCCGCCATAATGAATGAAATGAATGCTTTAGTCTATGACGTCTGTCAATCGATTGAATGAATGAGAATGACACTTAGCGGACTGAGCGCTGCAGCAGCACGATAATGTCAATTATTAAAAAAAAGGATATGACCGTTATTAAAGACAGCTAGTCTAGATATATTATGTAGATGCATCACTCCACAGAAAGTTCACTGCTGGATAGGCCTTCCCCAAGGTTTAGCAAAACAACCGATTGGAAGCGGTCAGCATCCAGCGTTTTCCTCAAACTAAGGTCGTCCGATCACCTAGTAGATCTTACGCTGCGTGCTTGCCAGAACAAGTCAAAGTCAAAAAATCAAAATCATTTATTTATCTTTGGATATTTATATCACTTGATAATTGTCATTTCTTTTTTCTTTCGATTTCTTAATAGTTAGTTGTTGACGTCAGATCATTTACTTACAACTAAGTTTACTGCCGCCTCCAAAGCGCAAGTACAGAAGAAGCGGTAACAAACTGTTCTGCAGCATTTTCTCCAAAAACGTCAACCTTACAATTATACTGATATTAAAATTAGATGTGTGGACTGAGAATACATTGCTATGTCATAATTATTAATTAAAAATGTCAAATTTGAAATTAATGTCTATTTGTATAAAGTACATGTACTGATTGCACTCAAATTATGTCATTTGTGAGTGTACAAATATAAACCTTTAAGAGGGACCCGCGCCAAGCTCAAGCCAGACGTTCTTGTCTTTAAGATAATCATCGGTTCCGTAATAAGCCTTCTCACAAAGTACTTTCTTTACATAAGCTTTAAATTTTCTATCTGGCATATCAAGGACCGATTCTGGCAATTTATTATAAAACTTTATAAAGTTTCCCTTAAACGATTTACTGACTGTTTTCTGCCTATAATACGTGGTAACTAAAACATTTATGTTACGCAAGTTTCTACTCGTAATATCACCTGTTTTATTAAATAAGGCAATATTTTTCCTCACATACATTATATTTTCAAATATGTACTGGGACGTGGTCGCCATTTGAGAAACTCTTCTGCCCGATCGCCCACCAGTTCATCGTACTTTGGAAGAAAATATTACTCTGTTTTCTTGACGCCGGGCCAGATAGAAAATTCTTATATTAGTTGATAGTTAGCAAGTCAATATCGGTCATTGAACCCATATTTTCGTGTCACTGTCATTTAATTATATTTTTAGCAACGAATTTTAAACAAATCTACCAATATATAAAATTAAAAGATTTTTTTTACGAACGATGAGTTACAGATACATAGATATACCTTATACCATGTAACGGAATCCTTGAAGGACGCGGGTGTCGGACAGTCCAGGTTCATGTCCCTGCCTTCCACCACTGTCACTGTCGTGTGAGACTGCTCGGACTGCATTTGCGAAGCCATAGCTGGAAATAAATACGTCATTGTAAACCAAGCGCCTACTAGTAAAGCAATAACTCTACTGGTGTCATATGTCATCAATGTTACTGTGGAGTGGTGAAATATAACATTTTGTATTGTTCTTTCATCCAGGTGAGTGTAATCAAAAAGACTATACGACAGGTAAACCATGTATTCCCGTGATTTTCGTGTCATTATGGGACCAAAGGGTAAGTTAAAAAATTCCTTTCCCGTTGACCCCATTGTTCACATAGGCAATGGGGCCAACGGTAAGTCAAAATTTCACGTGGCGTTGTCCACTTTATTTTATTTTTTACACGGAAGTGATATAGTGCTGTTTGTCTAAGACTAAAATGAAAGATATTTTATGAATATTTAATAGATTATATTTTATAATTACTTTGCATTGTACCTATAGCAATACTCATCTAATATCTCGAAGGAAAAGGCTGTTTAAGGAACTTTAAAAGATAAAGTATGCAGAAAAGTAAAATTAAATAAAAATAAAAAATCAACAAGGATTTTCTATGTAAATATAATGTTTTTTGCTATAGCAACATTGCACTCTCTTGTGCTCTGCTGTTACTTGGGTCAAAGCGCGCTGTATAAAATTTTTATTTTAAAATTTAAATACAATCCAAAAAATAAACCCCGGCATTTTATTTAACGTACAATGAAGATTTTCTTTAATTATGACAAACTAAATTATTCTGATAAATGCGCGTTCAGCATTAACTTACAATAGATTTCCACGCTGACAGTCCTATTGACCTCTCCCAGCGGACTCCTAGCGGTGCATGTATACAGTCCACTGAGGTCCTCCGTAGGCGATTTGATTGTCAACGTGCCGTCCGTATCCACCTCGTAGCGGGGGTCTGAAACGGCCTTCACACTTTTTGTTATGTATTCAACTTATCTACTTCTGATAAATATCTACTTCTTCAAAATAGTAAACTTATGGACTTCTAATTCAGGAAGATTGCAAATAATATTGCGCTAGTTTTAAACCTCAAATCAGATACTTTTTTTAAATGTTAAAACAAACATTTGCTATGGGACTTGGGTGATATACCAAATCGTGACGTTAAAAATTCTTGTATTCAAAAAGCGCTATTGGATTCTCCGCATTAAAAAATATAAAATCACGTTCAAAATGGATATGATCAATTTCAATGTTACTACTTTGTGGCGTTTATTTTTATGGATACTACACAGTTCAATTCATTCCCAGTTCCAGCGGTCAAATGTGCCATCATATATTTTCTATGATTATTGATGTATTGATGAAAACTATTCGTATCAAAATGTTTAATGCTTCTTAGCAACAAAACTGCAACTTTATAATCAAACGATGGACCGAGTATACAACCTTGTGCAACTCCTGTGTAACTTAGACGAATTGATGAATTTTGGGGGACTATCGCGTCTTTATCCCTAAAAGGCAGATAAAGCCTAGAGCCGCCACTTTTAGCTAAAGGAGCGGCACTTGGATGGGTGACCATAAGTGGCATAAAAGTTTCTTGAACTCCACCGTGCTTCGGAAGGCCCGTTTAAGCCGTTGGTCCCGACTGTCATCATCGTCTGGCAGTCGTCCAGCTATGTCAGATGCACTTACACGCACGAAAAAACTAAAAAAGCGTGATAGTAGGCAAACAGATGGAAAAAGAAATAAAAATAGTGACATGGGTTGCTGTTTTTTGTTATCCCCCAGACCAGCATGGAAGTGTAGTAAAAATAAATAATTAAACTTACCGTTATTCAAATAATATTCGTCCTTAGACCATACAATATAAGGTTTAGGTTTGCCAGCCACATTGCACGTTACGACCAAAACCGAGTCCATATTCGTAGCTATGTATGGCCCTTCATAGTTATCAGGTAAAATTCTAAGGGGTTCTGAAACAATGATAGGAATAATTTTACAAAAATTACTTAAAAGACTGTTATAATGCTGAACCAACTTCCCATACCTAGCATCACTACCTCAATATCTACACTTTTAAGGACAAATCTAAATTTGCCAGCCCATGTCTAGTTATTTCTGGCGACGCAACGGGGGAGGGGGGTGAGTGTTGTTCATTTCCGGCGACGTGGATGGGGGGTTGCAAACTCCATTATTGACCACGAGGGTGGGCGGAAGGAGGGGGTACAAATATTTGATTTGGCAACAAATTACCTCCCTTTTTCAGATTCGAGGCTGCATAGGACTTCTCTTTTGCCTTGCTCACACCTACCGAGTAGAGTGGCGAGACAGTAAAATGCTACTGGGCCGAGACAGTACTGACGCCGAGTGAGTTTCAAGTATTTTTGAAGTTGCAGCGAGACAGTCAGTACAGATTATACCTGGTAGAATGACAAGATGGCGACGAGTGGCGAGTGATCGCCGAATGCGTGTTCAGATCTCAGAGTGAACGAGCGAGACAGTCTGAGGAAGCGGAGGGTGGGTACTCGGCCTAGTAAATAGAACGGGTTCCGAGCGCTCGGCAAGCTCGGCCTCAAAAATTAGATCTCGTTAAAAACAGTACTTGTTGGGAATCACAGTACATTCAAAACTTCAATGGGATGCCCATATTTTAAAACTCGCTAATAGGCTTAGCTCAGCGGCTTACGCTATTAAAAGAATCAGACAATTGACAGATGTAGCAACTGCTAGACTAGTTTACTTTAGTTACTTTCATAGTCTGACGTCATACGGGATTCTTCTATGGCGGAGTGCAGCTGATACACAAACTTTTTTTATTTTACAAAAAAGGTAATTCGTTTTATTTACGATTAAGGATCAAGAGACTCCCTAAGAGAATTTTTCAAGAAAATTGATATACTTACTGTACCATCCCAGTACATATTTGAAAATATAATGTATGTTAGGAAAAAGATTGCCTTTTTAATAAAACAGGAGATTTTACGGGTAGAAACTTACGTAACATAAATGATTTAGTTACCCTGTATTATAGGCTAAAAACAGTCAGTAAATCGTTTAAGTTCCCTTAAACGATTTACTGTTTAAAGTTTTATAATAAATTGCCGGAATTGGTCCTTGATATGCCAGATTTAAGGCCTATGTAAAGGAAGTACTTTGTGAGAAGGCTTATTAGGGAACCGATGATTATATTAAAATCAAAAACGTCTGGCTTGAGTTTGGCGCGAGTTTAAAGGTTTGTATTTGTACACTCACAAATGTCATAATTTAAGTACAATCGGTACATGTAATTTATTTACAAATGGACATTAATTTCAATTTTGACATTATTCCTTATTAATAATTATGACATTAAAATGTATTCTCAGTCCACATATCTAACTTTAATATCAGTATAATTGTAAGGTTGACGTTTTTGGAGAAAATGCTGCAGTACAGTTTGTTACCGCTTCTTCTGTACTTGCGCTTAGGAGGCGGCAGTAAACTTAGTTGTAAGTAAATGATCTGACGTCAACAATTAGCTATTAAGAAATCGAAAGAAAAAAATGACAATTATCAAGTGATACAAATATCCAAAGATAAATAAATGATTTTTGACTTTTGACTTTTGCTAGCAGTGCTAATAGCCGAGGCAGGCAGTAGACCACTTTTCAGCTCTTCGCTTTTCGTTTTTATTTCCAAGATGATATACACTACGTCAATAGTTCCACTGCCAAAATGCCGAAGACCATGTAAAGCAGAGGAGAAAAACCTGGACTATTACTTTTTTCCATAAAAATTAATAGTCCATTTTTAATTATGAATGTTTTGTATATTTGTCTAAATAAGTACCATTAACGTTTAGCCGTATAATTTTAGACATGATTCCAGCTATATTCTCTGCTATGCACTCGTAAAAGCCTTCATGCGTCAAGGAGGCATTGCTGATGAAAAGGTTGCCAACTTCATTAAATCTGAAACATTTAAAGTATAATATTATCAACAAGACAATAAGGTAAACTAGTTGCTAGTTAGCGTGTCAAAAGCGTACATTGACCTACGTCTACTTGCCTCTATTGTTTCTCAATTCAAAGTGTACATGTTTAGCGGCGTTTAAGACCCAGTCGTTCAGTTAAGCTATGTCATTATTTTAACACGAAAAAGCACTTTAAATGTCAATGGCTGCTAGGTAAAATTTGTTACAGAAATTTTGAGGCAGCATGATCAGGGGCTTGCTATTATAGCTTGCTAATTTGGATTTAAAATAAATTTACACTAGTATTTTGTAATAATAAATACTTTTCACTTCTAAAGAACTTCCACTCCAATATAAGAATGTACAATGCAAAATATTATTTTAATTCCAACCTCAAATCAGTTGTGTTCTCCGTCAGTATTTCTTCGTTAAACTCCCACAGAATATTTGGTATTGGAAAGCCAACGACGTTGCATTCTAGCGTAATATTTCCACCGGTTAGTACTTCTTTGATATCTTCCAAAGGTGGCTCGATAGATGGCAGAACTGGAAAAATAATTTAAGTATGTAATTTTCCTCGCCACTTCCCTATTTGGGGTCGGCTCTGTGTGTCAACTGTTTCCACTTCTTTCTGTCATTTACCATACTTGCACTAGCCCGTCGTTCCTTCATATCTGTCCTTACACATTCTTTCCACGTCTTTCTCGGTCTCCCAGCCTCTGCAGCCCTCTACCTCCAAATGGACCATCCTCTGTGTTCGGCATCCCTCCTCATGACGTGGATATACCACGTAACACGATGGCTTTACATGAAATGAACGGTGCCTTGTTACTAATAGTATATGCGCAAAGTATGTTAAAGCAAAATCCTTACCCCACACATTAACGGAAAATTCCAGCGACGCGTTTGCATATTCATTTTTAGCAACGCAAGTGTAGGTTCCAAAGTCTGTCAAATTGGCGATGAACCTGCAAATAAACATATCTAAAGTATACAAGTTGCCAGTTAGCTTCATAATAATGGACATTGACCCTAACTAAGTGTATCTGACACTCGCAAACATTTTTGAAACTTTTAACAGTGTTTCATCTTGCTCACACTGCCCCGAAGACCGCAGATGCAAAAGATGAAGATAGAAAATTTTAAATAAAAGTACAAATATTCGTGACTCAAGAGGTATGAGCCAAGAAGAGTACTGCTTGGCAAACTTTTAATAAACCGGACAAGTGCGAGTCGGACTCGTACATGAAGATCGAGTTAAAAACGCTGAAAATAACACGTTTCTTTATATGACGACCTCTTTTAATTTTTTACTTTATCTTATTTTTAGTATTTATTAGTATATCAGCCATAGCAATACAAAATCAGCGAAAATTTCAAGTGTCTACCTATTACGGTTCAAGAGATAGAGCCTTGTGACCGACGGACAGACAGACAGACAGACAGCGGACACATGAAACCCTTTGGGTAGAAAGGTACCCTAAAAATATATAGTCGTTTCATTTACCTAATACCAGTATCATCTATACGTCTCCTCAAGTCTATAACAGGTTGTCCGTTCTGAAGCCACTCCATTTGTGGTTTGGGATGACCTTGAGCGCGACACGGCAGTTCGACAAATTGACCTTCAGTTACTGACACTTTTCCAGAAGACAAACTGCTGTATATTACTGGTGCCTCTAGAAAAAGGCAAATTGTCAATACATGAATATATTCGGTTAAAAATATATTAATTGTAAGTTTTGAAATAAAATGAGTTAATTTCCAAAACTGACATGATAACAATTGACTATTATGGCTTTATCCATAATAGAGCAAAAAGAGCATTTTTTCACATTGTTTAACATGCTTATTGACCAATACTATACTAAGAAATGTTTGTAAGTAAATAAAGTCGGTCCTTATATTTATGTGTGAAATTTTATGACTCGAAAGACACGTGAATTTTTCGGCGTCCAGTGCTGCCTCCATTTGAAATAAATTATTTGAAAGGAAACGGAGATATCATTTGAAAAGTTATCTCGATCAAGCCCAAGAAATGTGCGAAGAAAAGATTCACGTTCTCACTTCAAACTATAAACAGTAGTTTATAAAATAGTTTGAAGTGTTATCTAGGGCATGATCAAGACAAAATTTTAAATTATATCTCCGTTTCCTTTCAAATCGTTTATTTGAAATGGGGGCAGAACTGGACCACTAAAAATTCATGTATCACAGGGTTAAGCCCTTGATATTGTACACAAGTTTTACAACAGTAACCTATGCGAGATGTGTTTAAGTTAAATACATCTCGCATAGGTAAAGAAATAAATAACACAAGAGTACGAAAAAACAAGACCATACCTACCATATACGACGAGAGGAAACTCCTTCTGGATGGATCCGAGAACGCTGGTAGCATTGCAAATGTAGACGCCAGAATCGTGAGGTCTCGCTTTATCTATTATCAGCTGTTCCACGGATTGAGATGTATGACTTGGATTTTCTAAGTATCTAAAATATCCAGGAATAAGTAGTTAGTAAAGCTGATTTCATATAAACCTGCAATGTAATTATAAAATCCAGTCTGTGACTAGCTTTGAACTGCGAAGGCCTCCCTAGATGCCTCCATCTTATTCCATGTCTTATTTTTCCTAATCCTGGTCCGTTCATCAGTCAAATTTACTTGTAAGTTTGTTTGTAATAACTTTATTGTAAGTACCAAAGAACAAAAAAAAGTACAAAAAATTCTAAAGAGCAAATTCATACACAATGGCGGACTTATCCTATATAAGGATATCTTCCAGTCAAACTACGATAAGTTGAGAGGATTTTTACTGAATTAAAATGTAGAAGTAAGTACGTTTTTAAAAAATTATAAATAAGTAAATTAATGTCGTTTATTGAATGTACAGTAAACGACATAATATAGTCACACTCTAATGCCGTGGTGCCCGGCAGAGTAGAATAGAATCACCCCAAGTCTTTCAGTGGATGTTTTGGTTTTTTTGTTACTTTGGTCAATTTTAAACCTTGGTCATTAGACTCCGGAAGGGTTTTAGCGAATTGGAAATACAAGCTTAACAAAGCTTAATACTTTAACATCTGATACCTCTTCAACCGGTATGGCCTGCGTGGAGAGACAGAAGTAACCAGACCAGGCTTTTCGGGAGGGGGAGAGGTTCAGAACTTAAGAACGTTTAGACATTATGACCGCTTAGTTGTTTATCTTTAAGAAAAAAAGTGTCATAATACTTTTTTTTGTTGCCAGCAATAAAAAAAACTTGTCTTGATGTCAGTGGGCAGGCGGTACAATCTCCCAGATCCCCTCCCCCTCGGTACGCCTATGGTGAAGAGTAGACCAAATCCACTGGCTGCTCAGGCCAAGTATGCCTCTGGCTGGTGGTACAGAGAGTGTCTTGCTCCTAAAAATACAGACTAAAAGATAAGGCCTGATGATGATGACTTACACTCTAGTTGAATAGGCGACCGGCCTGCCATCCTTGCTCCACACTATAGTGGGCGGAGGCCTTCCATCAGCTTGGCACGTGAAAGACACTCGACGACCAGCTTCCGTTGGCCTGGTTTGGACTTGGAGCTCTTCACTTGGCGGACTCGCAAATTCTGGGGGAGCTGTAATATAATACCAGTTAACTCGATTTGTAGGACAATGGTCTCTAAAATATCCAAGCGGAGTAGCTCATTGAAGTGGCAGTGAGTGGGACACATAACTCGGAAAACCGATGGCCGTTGGTTTAAAAGATTTTCAAATGGCAGCCACGTACCGACCAGCGCAGCGTAAGACACCCAACTGCTACGTGGTCGGACGACCTGATCTCGGTTGCAGGGAATAGATCGGTCGTTTGGAAATTAACGCCTATGTCTACTTCCAATCCAACTGATGTGGATCCCCTTGACGGAAGAACCTTCTTATCAACCTCCTATCTTCACAAGTGACAAACGGGCATTGGTGGTCAACCAATAAAGCTCGGTCCACTCCGTATTATCTGTTCCGTTTTTGAGATTTACTTTTATTTTTCTCTGCTTTTTAGCGGACCCCAAGCTTCACAGCATTAAAGCTAAGGATGCAACTGGGAATTCGCTGAGATGAGAGAGAGAAAGAGATAATAACCTCTCCTTTTTACGTCGGGCGATAAAATATAGATATACTTAGGCTTACATTGAACAACCAACACGATACTGAACTTGTCCTTCCCACACACATTTTCAGCGACACACCGATACACCCCACCACTATCTCCCTCAGAAGCATCAAACACTGTTAACTCTGTAAGATCATCATTTGGTTTTACATTTAAAGTGAGTTTTTCAAAATCTTTGTTTCCTATTTTCTTGTATTCCCAAGTTATATGTGGTTTAGGATGCCCTTGGAGTAATCTGCAATAAAAATAGACGAATATTTTTTATAGTACTGTTACGAACTGGGTTCGATATTTGGAGAAAAACACCAAAGTTTGTATGAGGGCTTTTATTCACCACAGAACCTAAGGTTGACACGTGAAGTCGCTAAGCAGCAGAGATTCAGTTATCTCGCCAAGGTTATCACGGGTACTTCCGCATGTATGACTTAGGTAGGTTTCCTTCGCGTCCGTTCGCTTCGAAATGATCGCTTTGATAGCTCGTATTGAACTCGAGTGGTGCGCACGCGATGTTTTTTATATACGCCGAATTAGAGGTCTACATTATTCAAATATTCTCCATACTTGACGAATAGTTTCGATGACAGGAAACGTCGAGGCGCCAGTATGCGGGTGTGAGTCCAACAAAGTCAAATACCGGTCAAACAAATCTAGACCTTATGCGGTAAGGACATAAGGCCTAATTTCGCCAGCACCATTCTGTCGTATATCTGTAGGGCTCCCGAACATTCACTGTCAATGTCGTTTTAAAGATGGCAAAAAAGGTCATTGACCCCAGATGTACGTTGAACTTACGTAGATTTTTAATGAAAATAGTCTTTTCATATCATTGTTTGCATTGAGCACACATATCTCACAAATTCTTGTGAGTATTATTTACTACTTATTTTCAAGTCCCGCACTGAGTTCTTATTTATTTATTTTAACGTAATAAATCTCACCTACATGGTATGACTGCTGCCTGTCCTTTTAGAACTTCTATTGTTTCTGTCTCTTTAGAAATCTCCGGACACACTGAAAAAAGAGTAAATATTACAATATACATTCATGATAGCCATCAGATCATGATAGAGATCAGAAAACATTGACAATATTGGTAATTAAAAATGGTTGGAAAATCATATTGCTACTTAATTTAAACTTTCATAATTATGCTTTAGGTATTTCTTGTCATTTAAAATCAATTTTATTACCACAATGTCGGTTATAGTCAAAACTAAGTTAGCACTATAATTTTATTATCATCATCATTTTAGCCGCATAACGTCCACTGCTGGACATTGGCCTCTCCCAAGGATTTCCAAAATAACCGATCTAGAGCGACCTGCATCCAGCGCTTTCCAGCGACCTAAGTATTATTTAATTTTATGCAAGAGAGAAAAATACAGTGGGAGAGGGCGGGTCTACGACCCATATTTACACTCCAACTGGTGACTATTATACATCTTTTGCTTTTCAAACGCTTACCTAATATCCTCAAAGTCCCGTTAATGTTCACTCTCTCATACCCATTGCTCGCTTCGCACGAGTAGGTTCCCTCGTCATCAAAGTTCACTCTTGGTATGGTCAGCTTGGTTTTGTTTGAAATTATAATGTTGTCGGTTGTTGAGATTGTTTTGGTATTTTTTAACCAGGTGATGGTGGCGGGCGGGTAGGATTCGACATTGCAATGTAGCTCCACTTTAGAATACGCTGGCACTACAGAATCTGAAAATAAGGTCCACAAAATGTTTTAAGTAAGTGTAATATAAAAATCATAGACATGAGTGTTGATGAATGTAAATGAAGCGAAAGATGTCGGTCAGTAGCGTAGCAAAGAGAGGTACGTAGTATCTGCCTACGAAACAGGTGTGATAGTATGTATGCATGTAAGTATATATGACAAGAGGAGCAAAAGTCAACCCAAAAAGGTCTTGGAAGTTGAAAGTTACGCCATGCGGACCTTAGTCACTCAGTGCTTGTGAAAGAGATGGTGACTCTTGTGGGTGACTCACACACATATGTCGAATTTAACCGATTATTAGCATCCACACAAGGAATCAGACACCATTCTTCGATATTCAAGCTGTTGCTTGTTATATTGTTGGAGAGCTGCCAGAATGAGAATGTTCCTGATGAATGTTCCAGAACAGTCTAGTAGTGGAAAGTTTCAGAACAATTTGGAATGAAAGAATATGTTCAGTTTTGTTGGACAAAATAGCCCAAATTTCCAAAGCATCAAAAGCTGACTGGTCAACTGACCTGCAAACTGTCGCAGCACAGTCATCTCCCGTCTCACTCTGACAGTGACGTTGTCATGGGCGATGCCTTCAGAGTTCTCTCCGTAGCAGAAGTACATGCCGTCCACGACTTCAGGAGCAGTCAGCTGAAGGACACTCTTGTATGTATCTGGGCCTATTATCTCTACCTGGAAAATAACACTATCTTAAAAAATGCATAAAAACTGAAGACATCGACGTTCATTGGTGACAGGATACGGAATTAGGGAATCTAGTTTTTTGTCATGTAAATGGAAACAAAGCAGTAACAAAGTAGTGGCCGAGATAAGGGACTTACAAACATTACTAATAGTTAACCCGGAATAATTGCTCCCATGTCTTGGCAACCTCTAACCTGATTCGTTCTTATTCAAATTTTAAAAAATTGGTCTCGTCTACTTTTTACAGCTTGACGTCTTCTTTCTTATCGAGACAAATATGTGATTCAGGTTTTTATGGTGAAAAAAATGGGGGGCGCTACAAAATAACTGATTTTTTAAAGTGGGCGTTTGACAAAATAAGTTTGGGAACCTCTGGGCTAGGTTATCAGCATAGATGTAACTATTGGTGTTTGGGAAGCGTGGTTGGTCGTTAGTGTAGATGTTAAATAGAGTGGGCGCGAGAACGCTGCCCTGCGGAAGACCGTTTTTTTGAGTCCGCCATCTACTTTTGTGGGAGTGTAAATAAACCTGGAAACGCCGGTTTCGCAGCATTTCACCAAGGACGTTGGTAAATTTTAAGTCTCTTGTTATCGCAAGTACTTTTTTTAGAAGGAGCTTAATGTTTACTGAGTCGTAAGCAACAGTTAGGTCTACAAAAACCACCCCAGTTGTTTGACACCGCTCAAATCCATCCTCGATGTGTTGCGTTAGATTTAGTACTTGTCCACAGCAAGACTTACCCGGCCGGAAACCCGCTTGGTCAGGAGAGAGTTTATGGTCAATAGATCAGGTCAGTCGGTCAAGTAAAAGTCGTTCAAAAAGTTTATACGTGTGGCATAGGAGCGAGATAGGTCGGAAATTTTGACGTCCACAGTCGTCATGTCGTCTACTCATATACAAAATATCAAGATCCCAATTGATATACTCGAATCATCGAATAAACATACATAAAAACGCCAAATTATCCAAGTAGACTCGGAAAACTTCGCTCGCTCGTTCAAAAAGCATAGGATACCTAATTTATTGCTAAAGCAAAGAATAAGAATAAGTATAAGTATAATTGATATTTTTATATCGTCTATTGGTTTATATAAAGAGGAATTGGGTCGCTGAGTGCTGACACTTGAAATATAGATAAATTAGTAGTATGTAATTTTCGGTAATAAAATTAGGTTTAGACTACCCACTTCTTATTTTTTCTTTTTTAATTTGTTCATAGTCTGTTCGGCATTTCTTTATAAGTTATCGAGGAAACTTGATTGGTTTATGCATTACTTAAGTTTATTGTTATTGATTATTTATGTAACTGTTTGTTTCCCAAATAAAATAAAAAAATAACATGCAGAACGGAAACTCTTAGGGTCCCGCGCAATATGCGTCTCCGATCCCCGTCCCCGCACCACTTCCCCGTTCTCGCCTTGTCACGTGTGTTAGGGGCGAACACACACACATTGACGTGTGTACGGATGTACAATTTTATTTGTAGTAATACGCATAAATTATACTCCGTTTGTATTAACTACCATATCTGCGCCAAACATAACTAACCGTATGATTGAGGAAAGCTTCAGTTTCTCGATGCCAAACGATTCTGGGTGCTGGCTTAGCGACCACCTTGCAACTCACTGACACGGTATCACCAGCTTTAACAATAATATTCTTGTTGCCCTTGATAGTACAAGTTGGTTTTATAACGGTCTTTAGCTCCAAGGCATCAGTAGCTGTAAAATTAAAATTAAAGTATAAATATGAGTAAAATGTCCATTATACTAAATTGCCATTAAGCGCGTCAATACAGCACATTGACCTAGGTATTGCTGTGTGAAGAAAAAGGGTTAGAATAATAGAATCTCAAACGCGTAAACTAAATTTACTTGATCGCGGAAGCTAAACGGTAATGTGACCCAGTGAGAAAGATAATGTTTCTCCTCCGCTCCTTCGTGCTTCGGAAGACACGTTAAGTTGATGCCGGCTGTCATTATTAAATGGTAGTCGTCAAGCTATATTAGAAGCTTTTAGGTAGCTTGAAAATTAACAATAGGTTGAGCCCAACCAGTTCCGCCGTATACTTTGTGATTTGTAGCTATGGTAGGTTGAATCATTTTTGTAAAGGTCATTGCCCTTGCATGACAATAAAGTAAGGCAACATAAGACAAGCTTTAGATCTACCCGATTATACGTACATCGCATGTCCCCTTTAACCGCCACACATTTCCAAACACCATCTTCCGTCACCACCACATCCAACGCCGCCGTATAACTATCTTCCACTTGCATCTCCGACACTACAGTGCGGTTCGGCGCAACCCATTGCATACTATCCGCGTTGTCGACCGTACACACTATTTGTAGGGTTGTGTGCGTGCGTTGTGTGATGGTGTGCGGGCCGAGGATTTGAGCGACGGGCTGTGATTGGACGGTTATGTGTGTGGAGTTGGTTGTTTCTCCTCCTAGAAACAAAATATAATAAAAAGATAATTATATTGTTGTGCCCAAAGTAAGTTATAAACTTGTGTTATAAAGATCATCGGGCACGAAATTCAAAAACTGCAGCCTTATAAACTTTAGCATTAGCTCGTAAGTATAAATGAAACAAATCATCACGAAAACGTTTTCAAGTTACCACTTAACAGGCAACATTGGACACGATCAACTCGGCTTCTTTTTCGCGTAATATCGATGAGCTTTCTTATATATTATATATGTACTTTATTTTACATAGAATTGCTTACATAAGCAAGGTTTCCTGGAAGAAATTGCTTAGCGATGAGGCCATCTTTAGCGCATTTTCTAGTTCTTACGATTATGTCCTGTATTTATTTTTTTGAACAATAAAGGGTATTGCATAGTGTATTGTAGCTTTGTAGTGAAGACAACCATAGGCCGGAATGGTTAAACACATTTGGATTGCACAAAAGTTAAGGTAATGTATCGACTTCCTAACTGGCCAGTAAATATAGAAATCTTGTTATATTGACTAATCATTTGATTTTTTTATTCTAAGTACCTCTATTTGCTGCGACGCAGGAGTATGTCCCGCCGTCTGTATCATTGACACGCGCTATCGTTTTGTTGAAACTGTACACTCCGTCGATACTTGGCTCTACCATAATATTGTCTAGAATTTAAAACAAAGGATAACATTAATTTCTATTTTAAACAATTTAATAACAAGTTGACTTCGGATAAAATGCGACAGTGCATTTGTTGCTTCTTGTATGAATAAAAAAAAAGTTGTTGGTCGTGCTCAGACGCGCAAATTCCGTATATTGATGTGGCAGTGGCAGTAGTAGCGCGAAATACTAGTGGCTAATGTGATAGACAAGTTCTCGAATACTGGTCACGTAACAGCAAGCGCAGAATAGGGCACCCAGATGGTCGGACGACCTTAGCAAGGGTGCAGGCCAATTCCAATCTGTCGTTTTGCCTTGGGGTGTCCTATGTGTAGCAGTGACTTCCTGTGGCTTATATCTATGATGATAATGCGGCTTACAGTATTGTCGGGTACTCCAGTCCCGCGGTGAAAGAGCCGGAACTTCTTCAAGATAGCTTCAGTATAAAATGCACAAAGCCATATAATACTTCATGCTACATTCTCCAATACTGTCTTGGTTTCTGACATCGACATTTGCGGCGAACCCACTGATCATCAGCTACCCACTGCTGGGGATAAGCCCCCCTTTGTCTATGTATACTTACAGTATTTGCCTGGTACTCCAGTCCCGCGGTGAACGAGCCGGAACTTCTTCAAGAAGGCTTCAGTATAAACTGCACAGTATATGGTCACATCCTCCCCCACCGACACTGTCGTGTTTCCTGGGGATATCGACACTTGCGGCGGGTCCACTGAGAATAACATATTTGTTTTATATAATAAAATATAATTGCCGGAGAGTTTAAGATAAATTCCCTTTTATTATTGTTTTACTTGTGCAAACTACTACAACGCATAGCGGTTAGATTTTATCAAATAAAGATTTTATTAAAAAATACGTTTCAACGAGGAAGCGGTCGCCCTAGCGACGAGTGACTCGGTATTGTTCGGAGTCGGACCGCCCGTACTGTGAACAACTCGTTTGTGTAGCGTGCCGTACGCTTGGTCATGACTCCTTTAATCGTGATTATTGTAATAGATGTAGATTGGTAAACTGATTTATTACAATGACAGTTTGTTTCAGCTGGACGATAAGCCCAGGTGGAAACAAAATATCTGTGTGGGCTAGAGGGTTCAACTCATGTGGTTGAAATACATGGATTAGTGCGAGGTGGGGCGCTGACTTATCGTCACATTTTTAATAAGGCGTAAGGTCTCTTTTGCTGCGACATAAGAATATAGTTTGACGACCTCCATGGCGTATTGGTAAACCAGCTAGTGCGACAGTGTTTCGGGATACTTACTCAACGATACCAGATTTTAAAAATGATAAATACATAAGTATAGGTACAAATACCGGACCGTGTAGGAGGTAATAAAAAAAAATGTTGTATTTAACAAAAAATTGTTCTTTCTTTACAAATAACTAATGGTGCTAAGTACAGACTGCTAGATCTATCATTGTTGTAAAAATCAGTAAGTTTATGCCCACAATTTTGAAAAACATACTATGGAAATAGTACTTTACCTGATAACGTGAGTTCTGTAGTAGCTTTTCCAACACCTGCTGCGTTTTTAGCAACACATTTGTACGTGCCCACGTGTTCTTCGCTAATATCGTCTATTACGTACTCTATGGTTGTGCTTTGCCTGTTGAAAGAAGTATACTAGTGACTAGTCAGTGAGTCAATAGCGGGCATTAACCTGCATGTTTTTCATGCATATATTTTTAAGCTGTTGGTGCTTTTGGATTTCCTCAAATAATTCTACGGAGGTGGAAAGGACTACAAAGAATATTATACGCGAACGACACCGAAATAGAGCAATGTCCGCTATTGACTCGGTAACTGTCGCCTTACATAGTTTATTTCATCTATAGGATCTAACAAGATATACTGAAACTTTTAAAGGCTAAATTCAGTCGATTGTATTGAACAACTTTTTACATCGAAATATGAAAAATAAGTTTTGGCCTTCCTTACAAGCTGATCCGAATTTCTATGGAAAGCAAAAAGAAACATATTTCGAAAAATGTTCCCTTCGGAAAGTTGTTCAGCATCATGGACTGAATCCTCCCTGTAAATAATTTGAACATATTTTTAACCGACTTCCAAAAAGGAGGAGGTTATTCGTCGCGATCTTTTATGTTTTTTTTTTATTTATGTTCACCGATTATTCGAAGACGCCTGGACCGATTTAGAAAATTATTTTTTTGTTTGAAAAAGGTATACTTTCCAGGTGGTCCCATAGAAATTTTATCAAAATCGGTCATGTAGTTTGGGGGTGAAGTCGGTTTTTAGTTTTGAAAAATTATGATAGACGTTTTGTATAGGACATATA
Source organism: Acrobasis suavella (assembly GCA_943193695.1). Lineage (NCBI taxonomy): Eukaryota > Metazoa > Arthropoda > Insecta > Lepidoptera > Pyralidae > Acrobasis > Acrobasis suavella. The sequence continues at coordinate 4,135,317 of OW971944.1, forward strand.
TTTGAATGTATTCTGCAAATCACTATAAAATGTACTATCAAATCGGAACAACTTACAAACTGGATATTTGCGGTTGCACCTTGGCATTGTCTTTGGTCCACATGGCGGTGACGGGCACCAAGCTCTCCACAAAGCACTTAAAAGTTACTCTTTCATGTGAACGCGCCGTTATCTACAAATAATCATTTTATTAATTAATTCTTCTTTTCACTTTCTTGCTTTGCCGATAAACTGTCTGTCATAAGTAGATTTAGAAATAAAAAAAATAAGAATGTACAGCTAGTTTTGTCTACCTGTATGAGTACAGTATAGATAGATCGACAAATAAGTTAGCAGACATCGCTATATTGCTGAAAACCTATGGTACTAACTTTACTATGAAACCGCTCAAACCACAAGATTAAAAAATTGCGCCAGCGTAATCATTTCAGGTTTATTAATTTAGCTGACAAGATTTACTTATATCAAAAATATTATATGACTAGTGATGTAAATGCATAAGTACATACTACTGAAGGAACGGTGATATAAGGAACATCTGAAACAAATCAAAGAACGAATAAATTGATACATATTTTTTTCCTTACACACATTGTCCTGTTAAATTCATAGCTACCAAGTACCTACCTGGCACTTTCGCTTGCACGGCCGTCGCTCCAATCCGCCTTAGCTCTTGGTTATATTGATCTTTGCCGCCGATCTAGAAAAATATAACCAAAAATATTAAAAAAAAAACAGAGCCACTCCGGGAGTGCCGACAGAAGAAAACTTCGTGTCGGTTACGGTAACGGTAAGTGTCGCGAGTTCACAATGGTTATTTTCCCATCTCAAGAAATGCCCAACACGCCTAAAGAAGTTTTCGCTTCAATAAACTTAGTACATGACATGAGTAAGGAAACCGCCGGCCCGTTGGTCAGATGACATTGTGAATGAGAAATGATGAAGCAGTGGATGAGACTGACTGGCACAGCACCGTATAGGAAATGGTGCGAATGAAGGGAAGCCTATGTCTAGATTTGAATCTTTGAATCTAGATGAAAAATTTGTCAATTATCAAGTGATACAAACAAATATCCAAAGATAAATAAATGATTTTTGACTTTTGACTTTGGTAGTGGGTTGATGTGGGCTAAGAATGATGATAATGCTTTGTGTATTACAAAAATTAGTAGTGATAAGTCTTCCTGCATTGCTTATAAAAACATGGGTTTTTCTATAAGCTTTCACAGACGAACGACAGTTCGCGACCTTGTGACATGTGACGCGAGCGACACTTAACGACCATTGGCGACAAAGAGCTGTCGCTTGTCTATCTAGCCAAATTTTTGGAGCAAGTTCGGTACATGACACTACTTCTATAAAAAATATATTAAAAATAATAGTAATAATGATAAAAAAATATTCGCACTCCCAAATAAAATCCGTTTGGCCGCTCGCTAATTTGGATGGATAGCTGAATACTCTTAAATTTTTCGTTAAATGTTTTTATGGGAAGTAGTTCAGTTTCATGGACAGCAATTGCTCCCAAAATTTAGCTGACGGTGAAACAATCACCAACTTACCGCAATATAAAAGAAGTCATCCGGTGGTACAAACGCATCAGCAATGTACACGCCGGTCTCCCCTTTAAAGTTCTTCAGAGGCACTTCGAACAGAGTGTTGCCGTCCAACGACACTATCTGTGCATATTTTATATCGATTGGAGCGTCCGTTTGTGTTAGGGATATCAACATGTGGTTGTATGTGCCTGAAACATGATATTAAATGAAGTAGTCTGTTTCTATAACAGGTGGAAAAAAGGTCAATGACCTGGAGGACCTATTGCATCACGGGCTATGCTATGTCAGGTATGAAAACATATCCATAAATGGAAGCAATCGATATTTTCTCTGTTTATCCCTATGGTTGACTGGGAGAAAATGCTCTAAGCATTAAGTCCGCCATTTGTTGAAAGTATATTTTTACTTTGGAACAATAAAGTTTGATAAAATAAAATAAATATTTAAGTATATAGATACTCCATGATGTGGATCACATCTATGACGTATAGGTAGCTGTAGCTCAGCTAACAATGGAAACAATGTTTATCATGCTTATTTACCTTTCAGCGGCCTATAGCTGGCTTCTTCCACTGAACTCGGGGGCGTGACTGAGAAACCATGATTGAACGTCAAGTTGGAGAGGCCCACTACTTTGACGGAGTAGCTCTCCTCGCTGCCCACGGTGATCGTCCAGTTGCCAGGCTCCGGTTCCAGAACTTTAACCACCTGGCAAAGTGACAGAAACAAAAAGATTAAAATGATTTTAAACTACCGAAGATAATAAAGTCAAAGCCTTACTAGATACTAGATATTTTGCCAGAAAAAGCAAATCACGCTCCACAAAAGCAAAAAGACTATACTAAATTAGGATTAATAAAAATGTTTCAAAAAATTTGTACGAACAGTTTGTGCGCCAATTTATATTAGGAATACAAAAAATTAGGGGAACCAAGATAGACCCCTGTAGAAGTTGTCTGCCTGTACAAAAGTACCTATACGAGACTTACACGCAGGTCTTTGTTCTCTTAACTTGTTACACTGTACATAGTGTATTATTCAGGATTTCAGGCCAAGCATAACAGAACATCTAACTATAGGTTGGATTTGGTTTAGTCCTAATTGACATGTCAAGCTAAGCTTTTGACCGGCAGGTGTTCTTATAAAAAAAGTGCCCCTTGCACTTGGTATAGCCGGTTGTATATATGTAACTGCGGTAATTAATGGGTTAATTAAAAAAATCTTGCCATTATTTCTGACAGGTCCAAAGTGGTGACAAGTTTGGGCGGGCCGGTCACCTCCTCCCCGTTTGGGTTTACCACCTTAATCTGCGGTTTTGCTCCAGACACCGAAACAGTTACTTCAGCTAATGTGCTGTCCACGGGGATCTGAAAGAGAATTTGTGGGTCAACGTCCGCTATTGACTCGCTAACCGGCAACTAGTATAGTAATCAATTACATTATTTACTGCAAGTGGCAGGGTCGAAACGAAAATGTGGCTAAGAGTGTGTAGCTACAAATGTGCTGACAAATAGAAGATTATTTACTCACCCCTTGTGTATAATTTTGCCCGCCTGGCTGGAGTACTGACCCGAGGTTGACGCTTCGTCCCTTGATTGAGTTTCGTACAAAATCTAGCACCTATAATAAATAAAAATAGTAGGTTATAAACCGAGGACGATGAAATAAGGCTCAGATCTAAGTATTAGGAATTATTCGGAAAATAATGAGGATCAGTAACGAATTTTGCTGAGAATTGAGATTTTTCGATCTAAGAAATTCATAACATACAGAGCAAAAAATTTTGTTCTAAGATAAAAAATTTACAAAGTTATTACCAAATTACTAGCGACTTCAAGCTTCAAGCCGCAGGATAAATAATGGCTGTATATAAAATGTGTTATGAAATTGCAACGGATGGACCGATTCTGATGATTTCAAAATTATGTTAGTAGAACGCTATAACGTTGATTTGCCGACCTTGATATGATCCTGATTAGGCGCAGAGATTCTTATCATTTTCCGAATGAAAGTCCTTTGTTGCCACATGGCATACAGCTTTTTGAGAGGAAATCGCATACAATTTTAATGAGATATGAAAATGAGAGGGAATCCATTCCGAGTATACCTTGTGTACGCTGGTCTTGTTGAGGTTGAAAACCTGTCCGGAACTGGCGGCCGCAATCTGCTGGTACACTCTGTAGGACGGTCGGTCCAGGTCGTTGCAGTGCCCAGTTAGGACGAACACAATCTGTGAAGTCAGGCACAAAATATTCTTATAGCAAGATATGGTGTAAAAAACTAAATTCCGAAGTTTTTTACTGAAAATTACGTTTATCCACATTGATTGACTATAGGCACCACATTGATTTTACTATGACGTCACATAGCCTTTAAACCGCGGAAAACCTAGCCTCTTCCAACGATGCAACATTGTCAAGGTATGATGGATATTAGTCAAGATACGAATATTATGCTTTAACACTGCTAATGACAGAGGCGTAAATGTGGCCACACATTTGTCCAAACTCATATAATAATATGTATTGGTCCTTCCGACTCGCTAAGAAGATAGCTGCGATTACGACGAAACACATAACATTACTCATTACTCCTTTAAATACATAAATAACACGAGATATTTGTGCTTAGTCCTTAGAGCCAGAAAGAGATGGAGTGTATAGGCCAGAAGCCAAACGGCACGGATGAATTTCATATGTCTTATACTTTCACCTGGCTCTGCTTGCGCTGCAGAGCTTTGAGCTTTTTGCCCCATGAGCGGTGGTCGATCGCTGTAGCATCAGACCATCAGTGAACACATTCATGAACAACCGAGACCGACTGACGTTCAACGCTGCTGGATGCCGGTGAGCGATATTTCAGAGAGAGATAGAGAGAGAGAGATGGATGGATTATTGATAATATTTTCACCTGACTTTGCTTGCGCTGCATATAGCATCGAGCACTTTTCCCATTGAGCGGTGGTCGGCCGCCGTAGCATGAGTGAACACATACACGAACGACCGCAGACGACTGACGTTCAACGGATTGGATTATTGATAACATGTTTACCTGGCCTTGCTTGCGCTGCACGGCACCGAGCACTCTCTCCATTGAGTGATGGTTGGCCGCCGTAGCGTCCTCGAACACATTACACGAACGACCACGGTCGACTTACATTTAACGCTAGTTGTGTGCCTGTGAGCGACTTCTCAGAAAGAGAGAGAGAGAGAGAGACAGATGGATTACTGATAATTTATTTACCTGGCTTTGCTTGCGCTGCGCGGCATCGAGCACTCTCGCCACTGAGCGATGGTCGGCCGCCGTAGCGTCCGTGAAGTCGTGAACACATACATTCAACTCTAGTTGTATGCCAGAGAGCGCTTCTCAGAGAGAGACAGATGGATTTATATTTATTTGGCTTTGCTTGCGCTGAACAACATCGAGCACTTTTCCCACTGGGCGATGGTCGGCCGGCGTAGCATCAGTGAACACATACACGATCGACCACGGTCGACTTACATTCAACGCTAGTTGTGTGCCTGTGAGCGACTTCTCAGAAAAAGAGAGAGAGAGACAGATGGATTACTGATAATTTATTTACCTGGCTTTGCTTGCGCTGCGCGGCATCGAGCACTCTCGCCACTGAGCGATGGTCGGCCGCCGTAGCCTCAGTGAACACATACACGAACAACCACGGTCGACTTACATTCAACTCTAGTTGTAGGCCAGAGAGCGACTTCTCAGAGAGAGAGAGACAGATGGATTACTGATAATTTATTTACCTGGCTTTGCTTGCGCTGAACAGCATCAAGCACTTTTCCCACTGAGCGATGGTCGGCCGCCGTAGCATCAGTGAACACATACACGAACGACCGGGGTCGACTGACGTTCAACGCTAGCTGGATGCCGGTGAGCGACTTCTCGGGACAGTCTCCGCCGCCGTACACGCGGACGATGTTTAAGGCGGAGTGGAAGACCGCCTTGTCGCGGGTTACTGTTGCTGGGCCTACCACTGGAGGAGAGAGGTTTAAGATAAAATCAATGGAGTATGGCAGTCACTAAGTCAGCCGTACGGTCAATTTAAACTAGCGCAAAGTCGCTAAAGTGTCAATTTTAAATTTTGCGTAGCAAATTCAACCTTATCTTCACAAAGTAATGCACATATTTCTTCTAAAAACTTCCTGGTCGCGCTCAGACGCGCAAACCGAAATAACAAATAGGTAAATTTGCTTTGTTAAGGTTAAACAAATCACGGGCTCGAACTCACAGGTGAGCGCAGCCAAAGAGCATGGTGTCTCACTTAACATTGTGTTCGGGCGAAGCAGCAAGTGATGTGAAATGCACGATAATGCATGGAAAACCGAGAACCGAGAACCGATACATGGAGAAATAAAGTTTATTAAAATCCTCGAATAATTATCGAAGATTTTAATAAACTTTATTTCTAATTTATTAATGCAGTACTTTTTGCATAAAACCCCTTTTTCCACAGGACTTTTCGTATATTCTGACGCGCTCGGCTTGATTAGCCGTGTCGGTGCCGACTTTGTTTAACAGATTTTACACTTCTTTTATTACTTACTAGCTGCCCGAGGGGAGTTCGGGATAAAAACTATTTTATGTCCTTCCCTGGGTCTCAAACTATATACATACCTACCAAATTTCATCCAAATAGGTTCTGTGGTTAGCGTGATAGATAGATAGGTAGCGTGAAGTGGTAAAAAAGAAACAAATATACAACAAACTCACTTTCGCATTTTATTCTATGGATGGATTGAATGGATTTACGCCAAAAAACGAATCTTTCATGGCTTATAAGCATTATTCATTTAACAGGTAAGATTGTGTATACTACAAGCAGTAGAATAATCTTCATTCGAAACCTTAGCAATTTACATCCGTTACTAAGGTACCGATTTTCGAGAAATCCCGGAACTTTTAGTCATATCCATACTTTTGATAGCATTAGCACCCGTGATTTCGATCTCTGCTTATAAGTTATAACGTTTTAATGGCTTTTTATTTTACTATTCTGTATCCGTACATACAAAATTTATAATAAGACAAAACGATATCATGTTAAACTTTGGAAGAAAACAGTGAAGGAAATCCCCTCCGAAATTCGTATAGAAAAAGTTTTTGGGCCTAAATATGGAAAATCACGATGATAAAGCAAATTTACATTATTTGTTATAATTGACATATTGCTATACTCGTTGAATAGCATAATATTGTGATTGGCAAGTTATTGTGATAAGCTAATGATGTGTTATCAGGTTTTTTGCTGTGGGATTTCCCCTAAAATATAAGAAATTGCACTTATCAGTTCCACGATGGACCAACTGAGATCTATTTTGCCGCACTAAGTTTCATCATCGGCTTTTACTAAGTGGTAAGCAGAACTAATCATTATCTTTTTTTTATATTATGTATTTATGTATGTATATGATTGTATGTGTATGTATATATTAATAAAATATATGTATTTATGTACGTGTATTGTATATGTATGTTTATAATATAGTATATCTTTAAGCGCCTATCGCTCACAAATTTATTTCTTTTGTACCTTTTTGGTCTACAAAGATTTAATAAATAAATAAAATAATTTTAAAATAAATACTATACACTATCGGGTCTTATCTATACAAAGGGGTAGACAGCTAGAGCTTGGGTCTTATGGCTGTAAAGCGCTGGACACACTGAAAAGACCCCGTCCTTTTTGTGTTTTACGTCGCGACGCTTCTATACTTTTTGTATGAAACGGACGCAGAGGAGACATATGTCTGCGCCCCGTCTTCGTCTAATGACTTTTCAGTGTATTCAGCACTTAAATAGATAGAGCCCAGGGCCGCAAGAACAAAAGAGTGGGAGAGGTCTATCAAAATAATTCGCATTTTTGCCCATTGCCCCGATCGGCTTCTACGATCCGTGCTAGAATAAAATCAGCTTGCCATTCTAATTTATTTTTTTCTAATGTTCCAATAACTTGCATTCACAAATGATATGGTAAGACCACCACAGGCAGACCTGGAATATATTTTTTTTACCACTGAAAGTAAGTAGGGTGAACTTCCAGTAATTAAACGCTAACAATCATTGGCCTAAACCACTTTGTTCTGTCCACTGCAGCTGATATCTTTTTATACTCTGTAGCTGCAGTGTTCCCGTTTTGAAAGCAACCTAAATAAATAAGGTATTTGTTTTCTGTCCAATGACTGGAAGTTTACCCCACCTACACTACATAATCTGTCCACAAGGCTACAAGGCCTAACTACTCATAATACTTTCATTCTACTATTTATCTGAGTAGTATTTTTGTTTTTATCTGCATACAAGAATACTTATCTAACTACTTACAATGTATGTGACCTTACCTGGATCATGAAAGGGCACGAATACAAAGTCGCCGATGACGTCACTCTCCTCCAGAGCCGTGTTGAGAATCATCTCAGCGCCTTCCCTCAGCTGCTTCAGATCATTATACATTGACCCTGTTGTATCGAACACAAATACCAAACTACTCTTCCCATCGTCTTCATTTTCCTGCACTGTGTACCTCACTTTCCGACTGTTAACTACATTTTTAAACTGTGACCCACGACTTTCAACGATGAAAATGAAAATTAACAGGAATAACGTAGTTGTGTGACACATTTTCTCAATTCTGCATTGCAACTGGGACTGAGTAGTAGTTATCAGCTACTGTTAACCTCTGACCGAGTGGCGTTTACGCGGAAACTGTATGCGGACGCCGACAGAGCTCAGGGTTACTGATGTTTAAAAACTTAATCACTTTTCAATTAAATATTACTTGATACACTTTATATTGACTTAAATATTTTTCACTTATTATAATAATTGTATCTATCGCGTGTCTAAAATCTCACTTTCGAGATAGGTCGAGCGTAGAATTCGATGATAGTATCTTTTCCATCAATATCTGTTTGTCTTTCGTTAAAATATATTCGTAATTATATTCCATCGAAACAAACATAAAATCGAAAAAAAAACGTTACTAAAGGTACACATACGTTGCGTTAGGCGTGACCACGCGACGTGTTCAGTCTATCTCTGTCACAAACTCTACGTACGCAAGAGATGAGAGAGTGATTTCATGTCTCTGTACCACGTTGTTTGTGACAGAGATAGACTGAACACTTCGCGTGGTCAAGTTTAACGTAGCGTACACCCTAAATATCTGATATTTAGGGTGTACGCTGCGTGATATTTTATATTATAGGCAGTGGTGGATTTCCTCAGGCCATTTTAGCCCCGGATCTTGGTGGTAGGGCGCTTATCATATTAAACAAGATGGCGGGCTTGAGCCCCCTCCCCCCTAATGTGCATTGATAGAAAGCGGCGGCTGATACCATATGGCCTAAGGCGGCCAGGGCTACAATTCCGCCACTATTACAGGACAGTCAATTAATAATATCAACATATTAAATCGCATTTAAAAATAAAATCTTTATTAAAATTCACACTTCACATTTCTATAGAAGACATTTTATTTAACTTATCAAAAAAAAACAACATTACGTAACTATATACCTAAAGAAAATGCTCAAAAAATCACAAAACACATACGTATGCGAGTTAACGTTGCATTTTATTGTATTTTAATCTTATTCCATTATCTTAAGTCTCTGATCTTAGTTACCATTATTGATCCCCCATTTTAAAATGCGTATAAAATTGCATAAGTCCCATAAATCTACACAATTTATATTAATTAGTTATTGTTTAAAAAAGGTTAACTCGCTTATAACTATGTATTTTGAAAGGGTGCATTAAATCTCGAATACAAAGTAAAAAATATAAAAAAATACTACTTACTTATAGCGTTTTTAATAGCTAAACAATATTGCACAAAAAGTTTAAAAGATTATTTATTTAATTTCGATTATACTAATTGCCATTTAGATAGTCAATAACGGACAATGACACGTATTCACGTGACTCTTGTAAACTCTTGTTCGCGCATATATTAATAATTTCCAGCCAGTCTGTCAAAAAGTCGTGGTTTAATGCACCCAAAAATATGAAATATATTAGATATTAAAAAGACAGTCCATAGAGATCTTAAATACTTTGTCTTTTCTTTGAGCAAGGTACTAGTCAATCTTAACTACTTAATAGCCTAAAGTTACAAGAAAATTGCATTAAAAATAATAATCAGAATATTTATTGCAAAAGTATAGATAAAATTGCCAATTCAATTAAATGATTATCTATGAAACAAATGAGGTACTATGTACTAAAATATAAGTAGCAATCAAAAAATTATAAAAGAATATTCATATAAAAAATCCTATAACATTTTATTAATTTGTTTTATAAGCGCTCCCAGGATGCATCTATTATACGCGTGGTGTGTGGCTGAGGTAAACTAAGTTTCGTAGGTTATAGTAATTAAAATAACAGATCTTTCGATTTAAACTATGTAAGATTATAAAAATACGTTGTTTTCATTCAAGAATCGACTAATTTAAGTACGAATCTTATTCAAGATTTTATAAATAAAACTTTGTAGTAGAAATTCGAACAGAATCGTGGAGCGCTTACAAAACAGTTTAAAACTTAATTCTATTACACTTTCGGTGGTCGCATTACAAATATAGTGGCAGAAAAAACAGGAAAAACTTAGGCTTACTGCAAAGGGTCACTTAAAAGTAACTGATTGCGGAAAATATTAATACTAGTTGCCATTTCACGTGTCAATAGCGGTAATTGACCCACATTTATTTAGAGGAGTGACAGAGACAAAGATATATCGAGCAATGTTCATTAATGACAGTTAAAATGGCAAGTAGTATAGATTTAAGGATCTGTCACGCGAGTGTATAGCGTTGGGGGTTCCACGAATGTACATATGCTATGTGTGGAAACCTTAAGCAATCCTATTTTATACAGGAGTTAATGTTAGTGATATAAACTAACTTTGGCAAGTGTACACTATGTAAGTAGTTTGTACTCGCTTAGAAGTATCTCAGTCATGGAGCAAAGCAACTTAATTATTGTGGTAAATCAGCATTTCTTGATCTCGATTAGTTGGTCTCAGAATATCGCTGGACTCATACTCTCTCTCTCTCTCATTTCACAGTAGCTGATTTTATATAAATTGCCTGTATTGATAGGATTATAATTGATTATAATTTTACAGACTATATACATAAAATTAGACTCGTTTGTATGAGTGTCTCTGGTTGGTTTATGTATTAGACTAAAAATCAGTATTATTGAACTGACATGTAAAAACTTTGTGGAATCGTAATACAAAGTAGTGATATAATCATGTAACCTGTTGGTGTACATAATAAATAAAATAAAATAGATATATGCAAGAGGTCAAGAAATGCTGAAAGTCAAAGAAGCAAAGAAATAGAAATATTCTTCAACACTCAATACAATACATACTCACATACAATATAAACATCATTTGACATGTCCTTGTACAAATTGCATACAATATTTTTTGTAATTTTGAGTGTTTTCAAAATCTACATTTATGAAAATGCCGTTTTGTAAAAGAGTGTGGTCTGTGGCTACTTTCACGCGCATAGTAGGCCTAAAACACCTGAATAGTTATAAAGCAACTCAAATATTGTGTTAGAAATTTGCACAAGGACGAAATACTCACGAAATATAGTACACCTTACCGATATAGTCAATTTAATTATAAATACATTTTACAAATGTAAATTTGCTTTACCGAACACATGTCCAACGGGGAAAGCTCCCGTTCCGTCGCACTTACACCTAGGTCGCTTAAAGTCACATATAAAATGCTGTAAGTATAGATTGCAAACGTCAATAAGAATTGACACTGATTTGATATTGGCACAAGAAACAATGCTAGTCATACGTTATACACTTTAAAAACACATCGAGTGCCAGAGCACGCACCAGCACATTTTGACAATTAAAAATGTATTCTTGTAAATATTCACGGCACTGAACGTGTTAAGCCGCTTGACGAATTAAAACCTATTGTGTACTAAATGATCTGGGTGATAAGATGACTAGGTGTCTTTTGTCTGTTTTGTTCATTTTTTAGGTTAAGTCGTTATAATCACGGTAAAAAAAAAAGTTCTTGCGTGACCAATGTGACCATACACTCTGAAACATGGATATAAATATGTATTTATCCTGTATGTATAGTAGCAATGTTCTTTCGCGTCAAATCTCATTTTTTCTAATGGAAGCCTTATTTGGCATAGTCAGTATGAACAAGAGGATATAGGAACGCTAACTGTTATTCGTACAAATATCTAATGTTTAAAAAATGTCTTTCTGTAGTTTTGTATAAATCAATTGTGTCTTATCTTGCCGCACATTCAGTTGGTCGGAGTGGAAGGACAACAACATAAATGTTGAAAATTAGCACGCTTAAAACAACTAATATTTAATAGCTGTGACAATTATAAAGTAACGATTTTGCCATTGTCAACAAACAGGATGACTACCACACTTTATATTATATTTCATAATATTGTAGTGGTATTCAAATTCGATATTCAGTTCATGCACAACATAATGCGTCCTTGTAAATTTTTTTCAATGCTGTTTTTTTGGGAAAAATTGACGCATAAAAAAGAATTCAGCTTGTACGGGCCTGTATAAGAAAACAGTATTGGATCTTATAAACTGACTGGATAAGAGTGAAGTACATTTTACTAACATTACACCACCTCGTCGGCGGGTGCAGATGGTTCCCGCGACTTATCCACTTTCTGGTACACCAGGATGTTCTCGCTTACCTCGCCTTCGGGGAACTGGAACAAGAATACATTGTTATAATACGGTATTTTAATCAATTGTTTTATTATTCATATATATAAGTAACATGATCCGAAACCGAAAAAAATAATATGTTTATTAATCTGCCTAAACGTAAGTTATGTTTTTAAAATCTAATGGAAGAGGATAGCGCTCTTGACGTTACTGCTATTATGTTTCGCGCGTACGAAAGAGATAGCGAGATGTCACCACCATGCTCCCACTTCTACAATATGTAACAATAACCCTGTCCGATCCTTGTAGGAGCGACTCAGACCGTCAATATGAACAACTTTTCCTATGGGACCAATGCTTGAAACTCGAGAAAAAAAAAACCGTCATTTTCATACAAGTGTTCGGCCCGCCCACACACTTGTTTGAAAATGTCAATAGGGAATATGCACGTATTTTTTTTATTTGTTTAATAAAATCCTTATTTAACACATTAAACAAATATGAAAGAATTTATAAAATATCTTAATCAGCGACGGACATGTGATACTTTAAAGTTTCAATTAGAAAGAGAAGTCCGATATGGACTGGTGACGTCAAAGTCCACATCGTCTATACATTTTTCATAGAAAATGGCGTTTTTGCGAATGAGATAGACATATTTTCGTAAAATTATTATATCTCGTTCGTTTTTTAACCAATTCTTATTTTGCTTTCACTGTTCGTAATTTACTTTTGAATATTTATGGAAAAACTGGTTAGATAACAAATATTTTTTTCATGCATATACCCTATTGTTTTTTCGAGTTTCAAGCATTGGTCCAATAGAAAAAGTTGTTCATATTGACGGTCTGAGTTGCTCCCACAAGGATCGGACAGGGTTTTTGTTACATATTGTATATTAAAAATGCTAATAATAAAACAATTTTCTTGTTCTTTAAAAAAAAAATTAATGTTTTTTTTTGTTTTATACAAAATATTAACCAAACACATATAAATAGCCTATTCCTCATGATCGCAGGCATCATAAGATTAATTGGTCTTGAACTTTATTTCGAAGTGTTTTATTTCGTGTAGTTTTTATCGTATAATGTATTTACTGCCCCTACTCTTCTACTTTTCCTTATCTGCATCTGCATACCTTTGATTGGCTGACATACCTCTGACTCTAGTAATAACCGACTTTGTTATATTAGATAGTCTACTTACATTACTTACTAATTCTTCCTGTTTGTATGTTTTAGGTTACACCATGCTCATCTGTACCGGTCGGCTGTCAATAAATTTAATTTTTACCTCAGTATAATTCTCATATTATCTTCAACCTTGACATTGGCAAGATCTTCGTTTTAAAAACGATAGACAACTAAGAACAGAAGTTTGTTGGTTTTGCTTTTTTTTTACTAAATGTCAGCCATGAATTATCAACTTTTTTTAGTAGAGTTAAAAAAGAAAAAAAGGCGGTTGATTACCATACCTGCGTGTAAGGAACTTGATGAATAAGTTTATATCCGCTCAAGACACTCTCAACCCGTCCCTTCAGCTTGTCAAACATCACTACTAGTGTCGGGGTTTGTCTTGTGCTGTACTCGTTGCGCCACCAGCGCAGCGGGTTGTTGTAGAAGGCCTCCGCTTCGTACGTCTCGCCGGGCTTCGGCGGGTCGCAGTTCAGGTAGCGGGTCGTTATGTTCACGTGGAGATGGCTGTCAATGAAAGAAATTGTATTTCATGCAACAGTTTTATAAGACAGGTCAAAAATGCGAGTGGCGCAGGTTTTTTTTTTATTGACGTCTTCCTAGTGACTATGTTAAAAAAATGTTTTTCTTATGTTAGCAGTATGGAAGATCTAAAGAAAAAAAATCTACGTGTATGGCTAGACGTATCTTTTTGGCGAAATTACGACACATGTGCTGTTATGGGAAATAGACTAAAGACTTTCCTGACATCTTTAAAATACAGATAATGGTACAGAAGTAGAAAAACTTCGTTATAATACTTCAGATCATGAGAAATATTATTACATAACACTACTCTATTATGTAGGCAACAGACAGTGCGTTGCGAACGCGCATGGAATATAAGCCTTATTGTTTTGATTTTCGTGTGTGTTCATCACTGGTGTCAGATTTGCGTGTGAAAGTGGCCAACACTGACATATTTTCAAGCTGCCTACAGGCATCTGACATAGCTTGACTGCCATACAATGATGAAAACCGAGACCAACTGCTTAACGAGCCTTCCGAAGCAGGGAGTAGTTTAAGAAAATTAAATACCACTTGTGATCTGATGACCCATCCAAGTGCAGACCATTCCCTTTGCTGCTTAACTTGCATGCATACTCTCGCCGAGCTCCTCAAAACCCTATTTATATTTACAACCTCGGAAAGTGTACTGGGCCCATAACCTGTTAGGTTAAGGTGCGATAAACGAACACGAAAAGGTAAAATAGTACTTACCTGTAAAGCGGTGTAGAATGGCACGGCATGAGGAAAGTAATAGAGCTTCGGTTGTGTGGTAAGGACTCCCTAAGCAGCGGCATCACCGACAGCGCGCCTGCTTGGTGCACGGTGCCGAAGTAGAGAGCTGGTGCGGCGTTCCCGAGCAGAATGGAACCGGCTACTAGGTACAGCTGCCATCTGAAACAAAGAAGTTTTTACTACCCACGTTTAAATTTTGACAATCCATACATTTTCCCACTGTTTAGCCGTTTTAACTGAGTTTTATACCGACTTTCACCCCCTATATGACCCCCTTAAAAATGTTTTTCTTTTTAGCCAGTCAGTTTCTTCTTATATAATGACTGGACATAAATTGTAGCCAATGTTACCCGGCTAATTCGTGAAAATTTGCCGTGTGCTTTACGGCAGAGTAGAATAGGACCACTCTAAATCTTCCCGCGGGTGTCGTAGAAGGCGAATTACAAAATACAAGCTACAAAGTTTAAAACATCAATGCGACCTCTCCAACCTGTCTGGCCAGCATGAATAGTGTAGACTATGGCTCTAGTAGTATAGAGATCGGCAGTGGAGACTAAAAAAGGCCTGATGAAGATGCTACGGTGAAACGGACATACCATCACAAACATAGACTGCTAAAATCATTACCCTTCCTTTTGGCTGTACCGTAGTCGGGTAAAGACTGACCTCTTAGCCTTCCTGCTCCACGGCGCGATGACGTCCTGCGCGACGTACAGCAACACCGGCAGCAACGGCAGCACGAAGCGGAACTCCTTGTGCGGGACCAAACTGCAACAATAACAACGCCGAGCTATTTACGCAAGTCCAAGACATATCATTTATTAATTCCAGTACGTATGTTGTGTACGGTACGCTTGAAAAATGCAGTCATAATTTCTCATACAACTAGTATGAGAAATTATGACTGCATTTTTGAAGCCTGACTGTACATCCTAAAAGTTTGGATGTGATGTTTGTTACAAAAAAACACGCAAAAATGGTTAAAGAAATTAAATATTCTTTAAAAATAGCGAATTACCACAGAATACGTACTAGTGCTCACGTACAGAAGTCTTACACAGAAAAGAATTTCTAAGAAATATCTACTATGGTTTAAGTTAGCTTGAGTCAAAACTCCTCACCTCTTCGTTTAGATACCTAAAATTATTTAAAAAAAAAACAATTTTCTGTTGTAAATGTTAGTTCTTATTTTTATAAACATTAATGTAGGTAACTACAATCACATTTGTTTGAGATTTGACGGCTAGCTGCGTCCAGTTAAATAAAAGTTGTCATAGCACCGGTTGTTTATCTCGATTTTTCCCCGCCGTTAGAATATGTTCCCATGGGATTGCCAAATGTCTTTGACGCAGGCAACGCCGCGGGCCACTTCTAGTTATACATGATGATGTAACCCGGAGGTCATGTGTTCAAATCCCCCTTGGAAGCATACTTTGTGAAAAGTTGTTTCCAGTCTGATTAGAATATTGCAGGCTTGAATCATCTGATTATCCGAAAAGAAAGATGCCTCCGTGTTTCGGAACTAAAACTGTGGGTCCCGAACGTCATCTAGAGTTTGATCATAAAACTATTCAAGAGCTGGTTCTGGTTTACCCTTAGGGTTGCTGTTGCGGAGGTCAGACGGCAGTCGCTGAGTGTAAAAAACCAGTAACCTCGTCACATCTCCTTGGTTAGATAGCGGACCCCGGGCTCTGAAGTGTTACTGCTGAGGATGCAACGAGGAAAATACTGATGATGATGATGATGATGTATTAAAAGTCATATACCTGTACACCGCGACATGTAGGGCAGCGGCCCCCAACAGCAGCACTCCGGTGACGTTCTCCCTCGGTCGCCGCGCTATGACCACGATGGCCGCTAGCACGGGGATCGTGTTGACGCCCAACACGGCGGGAAGACCCTGAGTTAAGTACCAATACCTGCAAATAAATATGTTTGTATCATCGACATAATTATATATAGACTATCTGTCTCCCGGCTCCAAATGTAACGCAGCAGACATCCACCCCCTCCTGATTTCATTCAACCATCGGAGGAACTACCACCAGATCATGAGCTACCATGGGCAACATGGAAAAGCTTAAACCAACTCCGAATTGAGGAAGGCCGGCGCAAGCATAATTCGCTTGTCAAGTAATTTGAAAAAAGATCTAATTCGCAAACCTTTTCGAGGAATAGCCGCTAGGAGAAGCTTTCTTAAATCAGATTTTAAAATAAGGTATTAGTTATTAAGATAATTACAAAACTCCAAATGACCTTCATTTTCAAGCAAGGTCAACTTATTTGAGGAAGTGAAGTCACGATGAAGATTGGCAATTTCCGCTTTCAGTACTGTACTGTCTAATGAAGTACATATAATTCCAGGGTACTGTCAGTGGCACTGTCATCTCCCTATAACAATATATGTCAAACGACTACAACCAACATAACAAAAATAATTTAAACAGGTGACATTGACAGATGACCGTTGTCATTGTATTTTTTTTGTGCAGGCATAGGAAAAATGTAAACTTTGATTGCTGTGTGTCGTCACTTCCGGTGCAAATTTTAAAATGATATAAAAAAATCCTGATAACACGTAGAATTTTTTTATTCAAATTACCTTCTTAAAATGGTCTATATTTTCTATTAAAACCAACTACAAAAATTTTAATTATTTAGTTGACAAGCCAATTTAGCCCGGAGGAGGTATATTGATCCAACTGCAACACAATGTCAATGTGGCCATAACGACCAGACTATGACACACCTCTTCTCCTGCCCATTGTGCCTCACCAGCTGCACTAAGCGTGACCTTTGACAACGCTGTGAAAGTGGCAATCTATTGGAGGGAAAAAGTTAGATTTTATTTTGAGCTTTCAACAAGAGAAAAAGAAGAACCTGTCTTCAATAACGGCCATGTCTTTTTTTTTTTGGTAATTGTCTTTGGAAATTGATTGATTCGCTAAGTGTCATTCTTATTCGATTGGCAGACGTCATAGACTAAAACATTCATTTCATTCATTATGGTGGTGGAAACTTAGTTAAATTTTCAAAATCTAGTACTTACCAATGAAAAATTATTTCTTTATATTTTGAATTTATTAGTGCAGTATCTTAGACACACCAAGGCATTTTGATTATGTTGACAATGTTTTCTTATATCAACTATGGAGTGTACTGGGCGCGTGCATGCTAGCAAGCGACTAATGTAGGTGAATAGTGATAGATAGCACATGATGAACGGAACAAAACTGTGATACGTGCGTCTACTCTAGTACATATTGCCTGACAAATAAACTTGTGTGATATGTACAGCAAGGGGGCTCGCACACTAAGGCCCGGGTATCAGGCCGTCGTTTGGACGAGAAAGCGTTACAAATAAAAACATGTATACAGTGTCAAAGAGCGAAGTTCATTGGCAAACACTATCTGATTTACAGCAGTTTCCGGCATGCGACAGGTTTGAATATATCTATGTGGACATTGTAGGTCCTCTTCCCACTACATCAGAAAGATGCCGATATTTAGTTACAATGATTGATAGGTGTACTAAATGGCCTGAGTGTTTTCCTACTACAAAGAACACGTCGGGATCATCAGAGTCGGAGTGCTGATGTATAGGGGAGTACAAGATAAATGCCGCTATCCCAACACGTTTTATTCCTTGGTCACAACACAAGTAGTGATGGGTCATTTATGGGCATGAACGGGCCCATTGGGTTAAGAGTTTACTCCCAAAGAAATGCCTGATCGCAGGGCAGAAACACATAATTTAATTTTTGTAAAAAGAAACAGGAATCCGTATTTTGTGAATCATAACTTTAATAAAATAAATTGGTCATAAAATAATTACAGTCAAGTTAAACCACAATGAATTTTAGCTTCCCCGAATAATTTCTATCGTTCGTGCGCTCGCGCTGCGTCGACTCGACTGGAGTGCCGAAAGAGTGATATTTTGTCTACTCTGACTAACTCAGGAAACATAATATCAATTTTTTGTTATTCCATTGTCAATTTATTAGTCGTAATCTAATTATTTTTTGTGCACACTCGAATGTAGCAATTTGAATAAAAAAGTATCTGATATGTTTTTGCCCTGGCAATGGGCATTTATTAGGCATTTATGCAACGAGCCCAATATGCCCGGGCGTAAACCCATCTCTAGACCCACAAGTGACGGTCTAGACGACCAGAAACGACTGGCAAGACGCGGGGGGTTAGTCCATCAGTCGTTAACAAAAGAGCATACTATGTATTATATCTCTACAATATTATATTTCTACAGATGATATTATATTATCTCTACAATACTACACACAAAACATACCCTTTTTGAATGAGATAATTTACAGTGAGTATGAGTATGGTGCTTTCGAGACTTATTGTCCTACATGCGCCAAACAAGCCAAAATGTACCTTACCTTACGTCTACAGAACCACGGTCTGTATCTCTTTATATCTAACGTTATATTACAATTTCAACCTAATGTTTGTAAATAAGCAGCTATTGTGGGGCGACCTAGTTTCATACCTTAACTGGCCTGATTGTAGACGGCTGTTGCTACCCACAACGAAATAAAGAAAATCCACATACCACGGATGTTGTCCATAGAAGGAGGCCACATTTTGAAGAACGTTGAACCGGAAGAACTCCCAAGGAGTGACGATGAGGCTGCCGTGAAAGAAAGAGTCGAGAGCCACTAGCGCGCCGCCGCAGGCCAATCTAGGAAGAGGAACAAAATGTTGTTTTTTTCACGTCAGATAATTTGCGAATTGAGAATACAGGTTGGTATTGTAATTCACGCTTTAGCTGTATTAACCCTTTCACCATGAATGTCGTGATAAAATTTCTGGAAGAGACCGCTTTAAGCGATAAGACGGCCCATTGTACTCCTTTAATGTAAAATGATTTCTTTGTGTTACATTTTTCTTATGGTTTAGTAATAAAGAATTATCTACCTATCTAACTTCAGATATATCGACAAACGTTTTTGTGCCCTTTTTGCGAATGCCGGATATTTCCAGGATATTTCCGTCAAAAAACCACTGCTCGTATTGCAAATAACTTAAGTATTCATACCCTTTTTGGTTGTAAGTATTTATTTTCGATTCACTATGCCTCACGCTGGAAGCACGACAAGTGATATAAAGTCTAGCGTGATAGGGTTAAAATCTTGGAATCATAATTACTTGCAGTACACAAAATTGTAAGAAAAAAAGGCTTATTTTAGTTTTTTTCTTTTTTCTATAATTTTAATGAATAGCTGACCTACTAACTACTAGCGTGGCGGTTAGTTGATTGCATGAACACTTTCTGTTGTTAAAAAATAGGTTCAATTCCTGTTTGTTAAACAGGCGTTCGCATAGGTATAATTTTTTCATTGATATTGAACTTTATGTCAAAGGCATAAGATTCAAATAAATGTGGTCTCTATTCAATCACTGACTGTTTACCCAATAGGCAAGTATGTCTGAAGCAGCAGCTTCAGCCGTCCCTGGTTGGTGGTGTACAAGTTGTAGGCTCCAAGCACCACCCAGAGAGGGGCAGACGTGGGACGCACAAACACCGACACGCAGGCTAGCCAAACCCATACATTGTTTTCTGTTAAACAAAATATAAATAAATATTGTTGTGTCATGTTTATAATAATTTTTCTTAACTAAAAACCTACTTCACCCCCAAACTATACAACTGATTTTGATAAAATTTCTATGGGACCACCTGGAAAATATACCCCTTCAAACAAAGGAAGAATTTTCAATTTTCCATCGGTCCAGGTGTCTTTGAGTAATCGGACAACATACATAATTACCCGCTAAGTGCAAGTCGGACTGGCGTACTAACGGTTGCGTACCATTAATATTTATTTTATTAATGCTCAACTAAATATTAATTTTAGTTTTTAGTATTTGTTGTTATAGCGGCAACAGAAATACATCATCTGTGAAAATTTCAAGTGTCTAGTGTGTCTTCTTCATGTTCAGTGTGGTTCATGAGATATAGCATGGTGACAGACAGATGGACGGACGGACAGACAGATAGATAGACAAACGGATGGACGGACAGACGGACAGCGGAGTTTTAGTAATAGGGTCTTGTTTTTACCCTCTGGGTTCGGAACCTTAAAAAATAAACATAAAACTTTCCGACGAATTGATAACCTCCTCCCTTTTGAAAACAGTTAAAAATTAAAAATAAATTGATGAAGAAAGAAAACAAGTTAATGATCTACATACCTTTATCATAGTAAGAAAGCTTGCCACCCTTGAACGGGAACTTAGACAAGGCAATAGCCACCAAAGCAGTCTCCAGGGTCTGCAGCAAGGTCCTCCCAGATGTGTAGAACCAGAACCAAGATGTGAGGATCAGGAATAAGCCCCATTTCCGGCCCGTCCACTTGTAGAAGCTGTAGTCGGCTGCTGAGCTGATGACAGCTTGCAGGATTCGGGGAAGGTATATCTGAAACACATACTTTGTTACATTTATGGAATAATGTGGCTTGACATTCAATATTTATTTTATTAGTCACATCTACATCATCATATCATCCATAGGAAGACCACAGCTGGACAAAGAATTTAAAGAATTAATTTAAATATTTAAAACATAGGCCTCCCACAAGGCTTTATCATGGTTATATAATAGATCTTTTACTTTGGGGCTAGCTCAATTAGTGTGATTTGTTCTTATTTATTTATTATCCATCTCATCTCTTCAAAAATACATAATGTTGAACAAACACACAGGGCCATTTTTAGTGTGTGATGCTGAACAACTTTCCCCGGAGGAATCATGCCAATGTATCATCATCATCATGTCAACCCTTTTTCCGCCTACTGCTGGCCTTCCTTCGTCTACGCCACCATTCTCGGTCCTGTGCTGCTCTCATGTGTATAGTCGAGTCTATAGTCAAGGTCGTGGTGCGAACCGCGACCTTGACTATATTGTCAAACCATCTCATTACAGGACGTCCGCTGCCAAAGTATGTAAAATATATTCTTGAGTTTCAGTATACTTTGTTAGTCATACCATTTCTGTCAAGCAACAAAATTAACAAAGGTTTTAACATAAAATCAAAGTCTGACAAAATACATCAGTTGTAAATCGAAAGAAGCAAAAAATCTGGAGATTGAAATGAACATAAATTATGTTAATTATTATGTTGTGTACCAACTCATATGTTATATAAGCATGAGTAAAATTTTAATATATGAAAAAGACAATATAGGTAGTTTCTTAATTTGTAAATAATGCAGCCTATGACCTGTACAACTAAGTATCTATGGGTGTATTGATTTATTTGTAAATAAAAATGTTGACTTGTTGCACTTTACTGATTAATAATATCAATAACAGCAAATAAATTTAACTCCTTTAAAACTTGATCCTATTATACCAGACCCGAAAATGGTTCCCTTTTTCTAGTATTACTTAGACAAAGTAACATGAGATCAAGTTAAAGTGTTATCTTGAACTGATAAGAATGTAAGATAACATACCACAGCCTCCGGGTAATCCAATCCAGTCAATTTTAGCAAGTAGTATAGCACTGCCACTACACTGGGGTACAAGTAGCTGCGTATGCCCTTCTGCCACTCCCAGGTCAGGGCACCATATCCAAATGCATGCTTGTGAGCCACTTCCAAGGTCTGCCAGTACTCATCCGGCACATACCAAGTTTGCACCAGGAACACCGACAGGATCCTCACAACCAATATCACGGAGACCACCTGAAGCGGCCTCAGCCCCTTTCCCAATGCCATTCTCCCGCCTAAAGGAAAGAGGTTACATGTCTATCATGCTATAAATAGATACGTAAAAAGTGCTCATTTATCATTTCATTTCTAAATAAAACTTATCGCTATAATCAAAAACATTAGCTCAATGTAAATTTTTAGCGTTCTAATACGATATCGCCAAGTTTACAAATTTCTGAAGCGAAACAAACTTTCCATAAAAAATTGTCAACTAAAGCGTCACCTTAATTACAGCGAAAAATGAATGAACATGGTAATTTTAGGCCTGTAGAATAAATCAATATTACGTTAAATGTAACAATGATTATGTTTTTGAAATGATTTTCCTGTTTTATTTTCATAAAAACATATTTTTGTTAATAAAACTACTAACCTCAACAAAATCCGCCGCCACCGCGAAGTAGTGATGTAAACTAAAATATTTAAATCTATCGATTGTATGATTAACTATTTAAGCAATTGTCGTTAAATACATATATCTTACTTCATAATAATGTAGGTTTCTCATAGAAAAGTTCTCTATTAATAAACTTCGACAATATTATCTCAAATAAGAAGATGAAATACAACAAAAAAATAAATAAAAGTAGATTTGTCCTCGTTCATCAATCAACTTGTTCCAACACTAAACCGTTGCTGTCACTTGGGGCAAGTTCAGAATCATTAATTTAAATTAAATTTGCGTGGGTGTAAAAAATAAATTAAATGATAGCATAAGTTTTTGTCTGACAAAGCATCTTGAGTTCCTTGCAAAAGTATATTTTCGTTGAAATTAGTTGTTGTACCACTATATCAGATTATTTTAATAAATAATATTTAATTGTCGTAGACGTCGTAGTATAAGTAATTTGACAGCAAACGATTAAGTTTAACTTCTGAACGTGTAATTTACCAATGTTGATTTTTGTGGAAAACTGCATCATTCGTTAAATAAATTAAAAAATGCTGTAATTATTCAAAAATGGGTAATTATTTTAGCAACATTGGTTAATTGGAAATATACGTTATTTATGAGTGGATTCATAACACAAGTTTTTTCCGTAGATGATAGCAAGAATGACACTCTGGACCTCTCGAGGCGTGAACTGAAGAAAATAGAGAAAGCGCCACAAGAGGAATCCAATACGATAATTAATCTGATTCTTGACCAGAATGAGCTGCAGCGGCTGGACAATATTGACACATACAGCCGCGTCGAAAATGTGAGTAAAGGCCCGCGTGTTTTGGAATTTACATACTATTTTAATGTTCATAAAATCGTAGTTAATTTCTTGCAAAAAACAATATTCAGGTAAGTAATAAATGTAAGGCCACGTAAATATAAAAACAAAGGACTCTAAAAATTATACTCTTCCTGTATTTTCCCCATTTATTACTATCTGATAAGTTTTATTTCATTAGTATAATGTGTTTTTATGTATAGGGGTGTCTCAAAGTTGAGAGTTTAATTTTATTTTAGCTGTCAATATGCAACAACTTTTTGCTGCGAATGCACGGAGTGTCCCGACTCACCAACATTCGGATCCTAGCACTGAACAACAATGGCATCCTGCAGATTGAAGGGCTAAAAGACCTCATTTATTTGAAGGTGTTAAAGTTGGCTGGTGAGTACTTAATTTAAAAAAAGAATTGGGACAATCATTTGGCCAAAAGCATTGTTTTTGACATTAACATAGAAGTGTCTTTGAGGCTAGAAGTGTCATTGAGTGTTGTAATAATAAGGGCTTTGCTTGACTGATACTTGGATATCACTAAAAATCATGGTTATTAAGCTAAACGGGGGAGAAATAGCTGGAAACAACAAGGGGAGGCCTTTGCCTTGACCTGAATGGGACCTGAAGGGCTAGTGAAAAGAAATATATATACAATTTGAATGGGCCATAAAGATATTAAATCGAAACAAGGTCTATACTAGATCACTATAGTAAATGAAATTAAAATAGCAATAAAAAAAATTGAGATTCTCATACAAATTGCCCAGGCGGCTGCACACTTTTGTATGGAAGTGCCGAAAATTATTTATGTGTTTTGGCTGTTATTTTAATTTCATTCTACTAGCCCGTGATTCGATTTATTACAGATATGTTCCTTCCACATTGAATATGCACTAACTCATCAATAATTTCAACAACTCAATATGCCTCTAAAGAGCTCTATCATTTTAGTTTAAAACAGCTGGTGCTAGTTAACTCTGTAGAAAATCTAGAGGCACACCATCTAAAGTAGGAGCTGCATCAAGCAGTACCAAGCTAATAGACTGGCCCTTTCTAAACACATAAAACATTCTGGAACACTCAGCCAAACACAATAGAAATAACAATTGAATTACATCCAAATCCACATATGTCCTGGAATGTGTTAAAATAAAACACTCAAGCCGTCATGGACATAAATAGAACCAATCTTCTAATAGAAAAAATTAAAATGGTCACAACCCTTAGTCATATAGAAAATTACCAAGTTGAGATGTACTGCTATACTTAGGATTGCCATCTGTTTATGAACATGTTTGGCTTTTTGGGGTTGTGTCCAGCCAATTAATAATGTGTCTGAACTGTCCAGCTTTTGTTAGGCTTTTTGGCTAAGCAGATGATTGTTTTTAGGTCTTGCCAAAGAAACAATATCGTACACAAAACTTTTATCTTGCTCTGCTATGCCATTACTATCAGAAATGTATGTTATTGTTTTTTTTAGGTAACAACATCAAATCCATAGAGCATTTGAACCACAACATGCATTTAGAGCACTTGGATCTGTCCAACAACCAAATATCCTTTGTTGCAGATATATCTTATTTGAAGAGTTTAAAGGTAACTAACTCACTGATACGGTTTCCTGCTTTAGCAAATAAAATACATGCCATAAAGAATAAATTGTTGTAGTTGAAAGTCTCATCGTTTCTAGCCTAAATTTTATAGAAAACTCTCTAAATGAGTTGCTTCTCTTCCCACGCAGATCGTCGCAAAAGTTCGAGGGAATGGACGAGATTTGAATCATGTTAATAGGCAATGCAGCTAGCAACCCATTACTATTTTGAATTCTATTTCCATCTCAACGCCCACCATCACGCGAAGCGTGGCCTTTGAAATTACTCCAACTCAAAAATATCTCAATAGGAATAATTTGTTTATTGACTTCACTCAGCATCCATAGGTTACATACAGAAGCTATCTATAATATCCATATACCAGTTTGCTTACTCAATTATATAATAAAAAAAAATATGTGGGTGCAATAAAGGAAAAATAATGCACATTTATGTACAACCTGCTGGAAGGACGATATCTGCCTAACCTTGGGGCCTTACTGGACTAGAGTGGCAGAAGATAAGATCACAATGGAATTGAATCAAGCAATCTGTGTGAATTGTCCCTATATATATTTAAATATAATTTCATCTAAATGATCTTAATGGAGAGAGTTGGAGGAGGCCTATGCCAAAAGGCACACTGAGCTGTGGGACATTATATAGAATGACTTTCAAAATTAATCCACAATAAAAAGAAACCAAAAAGGGCTCTGAAACAAAAGGCTTTATTATTGTTATTATATGTACAACAAAGGCGGCTAGCACTACTATATTGATTTCTTTTCCATCTTGCCTACTATCATGCTAAAAGTGGCTTTTTAGTCATGCAGCCCTCTGCTCTTTCTACTTAGAGCCACAAGGTACAAAATGCTGTGTCTACCCCATTAGAGATAAAGATGTCATAGAGTAAGTACAACCTTATTTGTGTTAACTTGAATTCTTCCTTCCAGCATCTCAATTTGGAAAGGAACCGCATAATCGACCTCCGCCAGTGCGACCGCTACCTGCCCTCCAACTTGGAGCACCTCGGTCTCGGTCACAACAACATACAGGACCTCAACGAGATTTCGCACCTGGTGCATCTCAATAAGCTGGACAG
The DNA here is from genome assembly GCA_943193695.1 of Acrobasis suavella. NCBI lineage: Eukaryota > Metazoa > Arthropoda > Insecta > Lepidoptera > Pyralidae > Acrobasis > Acrobasis suavella. The sequence continues at coordinate 4,161,717 of OW971944.1, forward strand.
CTTCACTATACAGGGCAACCCGTGTGTGGCCATGGCTGGGAAAGATAAACTGTATCCTTTTTTAAACTAGTCTAATGAGGCAAAAATAAATTATTTGGTACTGTTAAGAAAGTAACACATCACAAAATAATGTCACTTGTCATGATTTCAGATTTATTATTGTAGAAAAACTGATGTTTAAAGCACCATTTGACTCAAACTATGACGTCAAAAGTCTATATTTCATACAAATTCAATAGAAAATATTGGTTTAGATGTTTAGGAAAAGTAACTGAGTTGTTAAAAAGTAATCATGATTTTTTTTCATGAAAATTATACAATCATCAAAGTTCTCGAAGGTAAGTATAGTTAACAGCACATAAAGCTACCCAAATTCGTTCAATTTCTTCACATACAAACGTATTATCACACCCGTTTCGGTTACGTGTCGGCAGAGAAATAGCTTGCTTCTCTTGCTACGATCTAGACAGATCTCTCTCGCTTCATCTACACTCATTACTCTCTTTATAAGTTACAATGACCACTTCATAAATGTGCATAACGGGTTATCCCCAAAGATATCACGAGATAAGATATACAGACGTACTAGATACAAACAGCTTATTACACTTATTTTCCCATAGATTTAAAAGTAAAAATATTTTTAGGTCTATGGATTTCCCGCCTCTTTAAGGCACTGGCGCTGACGTTTTTCCGTGCCATTCTAATTTCGAACATAATGCATGGAAATAAATTCGATATTTAAACAAACCGATTTTCAGGGCGTAGACATCATATTGTGGCGTGATGTCATATCGATTGCGTGTGTTCAAAAAAATTCAAAATGCAACTTTACAGGGGCATGCAAAATATAATTAAACTTTTTTGAAGTGTAAACTTCTTTAGCGGCGTTTTACACTTTTTTTGTAATGGGTAAAAAATTTTGAACTCGCATCAGGACACGTGACCTGATCGAAAATTCGTAAGACGGATGGAGAGTAGACAGCCGGCGCGGCGTAGGAGAGGAAGTATCCCCCCTCTCTTTCTGCAACGTGTCGATAATGTATGCCTGCGCCTGCTGTTTCGTTTAGGCGGCGCAGTAAATATTGTATTCTACCACATAAATGATAGTACTTTTATACTGATAATTAAAGCAATTCGTGCAAAATTATTCCCTAACCATTCCAAAATGCTCAACTTTAATATGCAAGTTTTCACTTCTGCTGGCATCCCGGAGTGCAACACGTCGTTTTTTTTTTTAAAGCAATTTCATTGACAATTTAATAATTTCTTTCAATTTTAATATTCAGTGGTTTTGACTACCGCCCTTTCGTTCTGAACTGGATTCTGAGCGTCAAATCTATCGATGGGTTCGTCGTCAGCGCTATCGAAAGGTAAGTTTTCATTTTAATAAAAGGTTATTTTTTTACCACCAACAAAATTTTTGAAGCAAGTACAGTCCATGATAATTAATAACATTCTATAATTTTTTTTTATAAAAGTATCGTCTTCCCTTGTCCCTATGTATGTTGTATGATTAATATCGTATTTATGATGATGATATAATAAATAAAGTAATTTGGTTTGCAATGCTGCTTTGTAGAGTAATAATTATGTGCGCTATTAAATCGTAATGAGTATAATACCGCTATAATAATCTCATATTCAGCGGTAATGGATGGCATTTCTTTTGCACTTTCTCCCATATATTTCTAAAAAAATATTATTGTTGAACCGGTGCAAGGGTTTGAATTGAGCATTTCCATGGACATCAGGCATAAAGAGGCCAACTTGACGCTGATGGCGCCGCGCGGGGGGGGGGGGGGGCAACCTTTATAACCTATATTTATATTGTAGGTACCGTTACATTACCTTACACATATTAAGCGACCCTAGGTGTGCTCTACAATAAGATTAATGATTAACAGTTTCCAACATTTAAACGTTGAGCCGCAACCCCCCTTCCGCCCAAAGGCGAGACGAAGTCGGGACGAACTAACATGCAACATAGTAGTTGTCAAGCTATGGACGTACTTTTACGTCAGCATGGCACTAATTTAAGTTAAAGGCCTAGGAGGTGTTTCCAAACCGTTAACCGTGTTAACCACTCAGAACCTTTATTAGAAAAATATTGTTACAAAACTGGGGTACGAGATTTGGAAAAAAACGCCAAATTTCGTATGAGGGTCTTTATTCACTACGGAATCCTAGGTTGACGCGTGAAGATGGTCTTCCTGATGTCCAAGTCCGAGTCGCGTAGCAGCTGAGGTTCGGTATCTCGCCGAGGTTGTCGCAGGTACTTCCACTTGTCGCACTAGAGTAGGCTTCCTTCGCTTCGGTTCGCTTCGAAGTAATCGCTTTAGCTCGTATGAAACTGCCGTGGTGCGCACTCGTTCGTCTTTTTATATGCGCCGATATACAGGTCTACATTATTCTCAAATATTCCCCACACTTGACGAATGTATTGAGTATGCGTTCTGCTATTCTGATGTGCATTCAGTGAATTTTTACCTAAATTCATCATGGAAAACACGGGGTAGGGGGGGCAAGCAATCTAGCCCATGGTCGTTAACAGCGCTAAAGCCAGCTCGACATAATATTGTGACTTAATGGAGCATCACGCAATTTGTGAAACCAATCTCATTTATTATTCATCCATATATACATATTAAGTGTTGGACGGTATTCATAATCTCACACAAGCATTATTTTTTCATCCACTTGAAAGACGTTTGCGCTTTGTCTTATATTGAGAATTGGGTACTTTAAATAATTTGGTACTGTTAAAAAATAAAAGTCACAAAATTTCACTTGCCATGATCATATCCATTTTCAATATGATATTAGATTGATTATTGTAGAAAAACTGATATAACAACGCTATTTGGCTGCAAGAAACTATGACGTCATTTGTATATATTTGTGTTGTTTTTGACGTTAAGAAAAAGTATCTGATTTTATTAATCTGTTCGATCACATACATGGACGTATTATTCGACCGTTTTATATAAGTGTTATGATATGACTCATATGACACATTGTTCTTTTTGTATTTCCAAAAAAGTTATCAACATTCTCTGTATATTTTTTTTAGGTTTTTAAATCAAGTCCAGGCTCTGTAGACATACGCAGATAAAGTTTACATCGCGCGACGAACTAGTTCCATCCCGCTCATTGTTAATATGTGAAGCGAGACAGTAATGGATGATAGCGCTCGATAAACGTTGTCGCCGGCGCCCTGCTAACACCTTAGCTGTAATAATTTTTTAATAAGTGCACTTTTTTCAGCTTAAAAGCTGAGTGGTTGTACAGCCAAGGCAAAGGTCGCCATTACCACGCTGGCCAGCATCAAGAACTGTGCGAGTACCTTGCAAGTACTTGTCCGTTGACAGCCGATGCCTTAGAGACTGAGGACCAAAGGAAATTGCGCCTTATTCTTAGCAAGGTAAGGTATTATATCTTTTGAAAAATGGGTGCGGCCAGTTTATGGATATATGCAAGTACGCTAAAGAAAGCGTGTTATTCACCGCAGTTTGAGATATAAAAATGTTTCAAAGCAAAAATGTATTCAGTTTTACTTACAATTAGTAAAACGTATACACGTACAGCCTACGTTTAGTAGAAACTGTGCCTTATTATTCATATGTACTCGGTTTAAGTTAAATTTTGTTTAAAAGCAGATAAATGGATCCTAACTTATAAATGTAAAAGTATGTTTGTATATTTGTTTGTTACCTCTTCACTCTTCAACCACTGAACCTATTCAAATGAAATTTGGTATGGATATAGTTTGAGACCCAAGGAAGGAGATAGGATTGTTTTGATCCCGAACTACGGAGAGCGATGCCCCCGGGCCCCAGCTAGTAATTTCATAGTTTACTTGTATTGCAGGCTCAGCATCACCAACAGCAGTTGAAGGACCAAAACCACAGCCCTTTGAAACCAAAGCTACAGTCGCCGAGAATGCAATGTGAGATCACATTTATTTTTTTATTTGACGACCCTCGTGGCGTAGTGGTCACCATGCTAGTCCGCCACCCAGAGGTCCCGGGTTCGATCTCCGGTCAAGTTGGAAAATGGCCTTTTTCAAATTGTCCTGGGTCTTGGATGTTTATCTATTTAAGTATTTATTATAAAATATAGTATCGTTGAGTTAGTATCCCATAACATAAGTAAGTTGTTTCGGTCGGTATCTGTGTCATAGAGCGCGTCGGGAACCGACTTCTGTCTGTCACCACTGTGACGGCTGTCTGGACGAGGACGCCCAACACACTCTTGCGGACTGCCCAGCCTGGGCGGAAGACCGCGCAGAGTTGTGCGCGGTTGTGGGGGACGACCTTTCACTGCCGACTGTGGTACGTCGCATGGTCGACAGTGAGACGTCGTGGACAGCAGTGCAGGTCTTTGCGGAGAGCGTCATGCTCCGCAAAGAGGCGGCGGAAAGAGACCGGGAGGCAACAACCGACCTAGCCATCCGCCGCCGGCGCACAGGGCGCAGAAGGCGGGCCTATAACCTGCAACTGCTGCCCCCATAACGAGGGCCAGTCGGGCGATGGAAACGGGATTCTATCGCTCGACAAATATGGTCCTCCGGGTTGAAAGGCGCGTCTGTGTCAACACGCGCCTTTACCCTAGCGGGTAGAGCTGAAGGCCGACGGGCCACCCCGCAGGCCACTCCGACCCCTCTCGCTTATGAGAGGGTACCGTGAGTGGTGAGCCCAGCCGAGGCCGCTGAAAAGCGGCCGCCGCGCCAGGTCTGTGGAGCGAGAGTAGCACACGGGCCTGGCAATAGCGGTACCGGCGTTGACACCGCGGAGTTTTTAGTGGCAACACCACATAACCTTACCGGTCTCCCGTGACTGGTGAGTTATCCGAAGGGATTTTCTCCGCATAAAAAAAAAAAAGTATCCCATAACACAAGTCTCGAACTTACTTTGGGGCTAGTTCAATCAGTGTGATTTTTCCCTACATAGTTATTAGTTATTTATATAAAGAATATCTATTGTCTTTTTCTTTCGTTTTCTATTTCTGTAATTTCAATAAGCTAAAGTTACCACCGTTATTTCTGACGTGTCACGTGCCCACATTACTCTCCATCTAGTTGCCTGCAAGAGAACGCTCTAAGCTATAGCCGCCTATTGTACCTATGAGTATATATAGTTTTTATTCAATTGTAAAATTTTGTATTTTTGAAGTGAAAACTTATTTAGCGGCGTTGTACACTTTTTTTGTAATGGGTAAAAAATGTTAAACTCGCGTCAGGGTGTCAGGACACGTGACCTGATCGAAATTTCGTAAGACGGATGGAGTAGATAGCCGGCGCGGCGTAGGAGAGGCAGTATCCCCCTCTCTTTCTACGGCGCGGCAAAAATGTATGCCTGAGCCTGCTATTAATATTCAAGTTTTCACTTCTGCCGGCTCTCCCGGAGTGCAACCCGTCGTTTTTTATTTTTGTGTGTGCAATATAGACTTTTTCATTCATTCATAATATTCAGTTTTGGCGTCGGCGTAAAAAGTATAATGACCTTTTATTTAACTGAATGCGAAAACTTGATTAGTACCTAGTTGTGAATTTATTTTTTGTTTTATACTTCGATGTTCTTTATTTATATAAAGATTAACTTATCACCTTCTACAGGGCTTATGCGCCAATTGTGAACCTATCTTGATGATTCTATTTTTATATGAAAGCCTATTTACTTTACAATATGATGAAGAACTTTGAAGATACGGAATTCTATAGCATTTCGAAGACGAAGCCTGTTGTTTTTTTAGATTTTTTAAAATGTGTTTCCTAGATTTATTGGCCAAACTTTACTGTTTTATAAATGTAGTTATCTTCATTCTTTTTGTAATAAAAATAATATTTGTTACAGCTCGCATAGCGTCTCGTCACATGGGCCGGTCGCCTGACCGCCTTACATCGAGTTACCACGCAGCGCTGACCAAAAACAATTCTCCTTCACACCAGATGTCTTTGTCTTACTCAGGAGACTTACCGGCGGCGATGAGTCAAAGCTTCGATTCTGGACTGATATACGCGGAGAAGAGGGAGAAGACAGGTATATAATTCTATCTCACTCACATACTAGTGTTATTTCGTCTTACATCGAATTACCACGCAGTATTGACCAAAAATAGCTGCCGTCACCACACGGCTATATACATACTTATATAGATTAACAAAACAGAAAGTAGACCTCGCAATATTTCGGAAAAAATCTAGTACCAAATTAAATATGGCACCACCCATGACACAGATCTTATATATATATATATATATATATATATATATAAAAGAAGAAACTGAATGAATAACTGACTGACTGACATATCAACGCACAGCCTAAACCGCTGGGTCTAGAGACTCCGAATTTGGCACATAGGGTCCTTATGAGGTCTAAGGGTGCACTAATAAAGGAATTTTCAAAACTAAGGGGGTGAAACGGGGGTCTAAAGTTTGTATGGCGAAACAAGATTAGTTAGACCATTTTCTTTGAAACTTCGCAGGAGTACTTCTGGCGGTAAATGAGTAATTAAGTGTTTTAGGATTTTTCGAAATTCAACCTATAAGGGGGTGAAACGGGGGTCCAAAAATTGTATGGAGAAACAAGATTAGTTTGAACATTTTAAAGCGTCTGAATCGCTAATAAAGAAAAGCGATGAAGGTCTAATAAAGAAAAGGTATAGAACGGGACCAGGAGAGGGAGAAGGAGAGGTGGAACATATTTCGCTGGGCCTGCTAGGCCTTTAAATCCTGACACTATAATAAAGATTATAATGTCGGGATTTAAAGGCCTAGGATTATGATGATATAGTTTATTGGTATTCAAACATTAAAAAGCAAGTAAAAATCCTATAAGAACCATTTTCGACTTCTACGCGGATGAAATCGCGGGTTAAAGCTAGTATAAAATATTAGGCGAGCCTATCATTCTGGGCTTAAGTTGTCAAACTTTACATTCGTAAAAGTAGACAGAGAACTTCGCTCGCTTTGCTTGCTCGATCAATATTACTTTTGGTTACAGAAACCACATCAACCCCGCCCCCGCAACCGCAACCAACGCCACTGAAACCGGTGAACCAGTCGCTCGAAGCGGCCTCCAAGATGGTCCCCGTGCCAGAGTCCCTCATGAGTCCAGACTACCAAGATCCGATCTACGACATCCAGAAAACTATACCCAAACCCACGGACAATTCTGTTAACAGCGTCTCCAATACTTCATCACAGGTAAGAAATAAAACCGGCCAAGTGCGAGTTGGACTCCCGCAGAGGGGTTCCGTGCCATTATCTATTAAAAAAGACACGTTAGTTGTATGGGACATTTATAAATTTATTTTATTTTTAGCATTTGTTGTGATAGCGGCAACAGAAATACATCATCTGTGAAAATTTCAACTGTCTAACTATCACGGTTTATGAGTTACAGCCTAGTGACAGTCAGACCGACAGACAGTGGAGACTTAGTAAAAGTGTCCCGTTTTTACCGTTTGGGTACGGAACCCTAATACAACTACGAGCGTTTTTACATGACCCTGCCGTTTATGAGTTATAAGCCTAGTGACAGTCAGACCGACAGACAGTGGAGACTTAGTAAAAGTGTCCCGTTTTTACCGTTTGGGTACGGAACCCTAAATATAACTATGAGCGTTTTTACATGACCCTGCCGCCATATTGTATACTAGCTGATGCCCGCGACTTCGTTCGCGTGGACTTTATGACTCCGGCGTATTAATATAAATAAAAACTAATGAGAGAGAGAGAGAAAGAGAGAGAGAGAGATAAGAAAGTACTTGTTACAGTGTTAGGAGTTAAGTCAATATTATTTTAATTCTTTCCTTCGGGACCCAATATGAAAAGAGTTGAAATATTACTAACCCTGGAGAAAGCCACATTAAGTTGGCCATGCGAAAAACCAGTCCTTAGATCGACATCAGCAGCTTTAAGCCTCTAAAACTGTGACTTATTTTCATAGCAAAGCAAGTAAACACATGGAACTGTGTATTTTCAAAAGGAAAATTGTTGGGGATGAGTGGCATACGCGGAATAAATACAGTTTCACTGGCACCACTCACAGTAAACTTTAAGTGTCTCAGCAGACTATGCCGAAGTTTAGCGGCTAAAGTTCAGTGTTTAAAGTTCGGTTGGGATGACACACTAAATAAGCTGAAGTTCAGCCGCTGAAGTTCGGTGGAAACGCCGGACAGTAGTGATGTGCCGATATGAGAATTTAATCTTCCGTCTTTGCCGCGTCTGCGGCGAACGGAAACGGGAGCGGAAGAGGGAATGGAAGTGGAAGAGGGAACGGGAGCGAAAGCGGAAGCGGAAGCGTAAGCGGCAGCGGGAGCGGAAGCGGCAGCGGGATTGGCAGCGGCGGCGGCGGCGGCGGCGGCGGCGGCGGCGGCGGCGGCGGCGGCGGAGGCGTCGGCAGTGGCGGCGGCGGCAAAGGCTTCGGCGGCGGTGGCAGCGGCGGCGGCGGCGTCGGCGGAAGCGGCGGCGGCAGTGGCGGCGGCGGCGGCAGCGGCGGCAGTGGTGGCGGCGGCGGCAGCGGCGGCGGCGGCGGCAGTGGCGGCGGCGGCGGCAGCGGCGGCGGTGGCAGCGGCGGCTGTGATAGCGGCGGGAGCGGTGGCGGTAGAAGCGGCGGGAGCGGGAGAGGGAGCGGAAGCGGGAGCGGGAGTGGCAGCGGCGGTGGCAGCGGTGGTGGCGGCGGCGTCGGCGGAAGCGGCGGCGGCGGTGGAAGCGGCGGCGGAAGCGGCGGTTGGAGCGGCGGCGGCGGGAGCGGGAGAAGGAACGGGAGCGCAAGCGGGAGCGGCGGCGGCGGCAAAGGCGGCGGCAATGGCTTCGGCGTCGGCGGCAGCGGCGGCGGCAGCGGCGACGCCAGGAGCGGCGGCGGTGGCGGCGGCGGGAGCGGAACGGGTACGGGTACGGGTACGGGTCCGATTCAGGCAAAAGCATCGGAAGTTCGGCATTATGTGTTGCTAGTAATGCAAATAACATTGCAGGCATGCATTGGCTGAAATTCAGCCGCTGAACTTCGTCATACAGTGCTGAGACACTAAGTTGGGTTCCGTTACACAGTTTCGGCGGAATCAAATTTCGCATCAGCATTATTGGCCCTCCGACATTAAGACTTATTTTGTGAGCCGAGAGTCCATTTGCTGCAAGTGAATTACGAAACTCAACTGGATAATTGGTGGCGTAGTCAACAAAACTATCCAAGAAATTAACAATAATTTGCGTCATAAGTTCTTTATTAATTGATTTTTAAATTTTGTTGTCCATATGGCGAGTTCACGTAACCAAGAATTTTTCTGGGGTGTTTTGCTCTGAAGGTCCGCAAATACTGAACTTATAAGTTTTTCTTCGGACGAAACAACTTTTTTTTTGAAAAATTTTCAATGTACAGACACATTTTTTTTACTCTTTTATAATAGTGTAGATAGATAGATTGAGTATGTTTTTGTTCAGCGGCAACAAAAAAACATCATCTGTAAAAATTTCAACTGTCTAGCTATAATGGTTCATGAGATACAGCCTGGTGATAGACAGACAGACAAACAGTCGGAAGGTCTAAGTAATAGGGTCCCGTTTCTACACTACCCTATGGAACCCTAAAAATCGAATAAAATAAGTATTTATGGGGGGCTCCCATACTACAAACGTGAGTTTTCATAGATTATAGTACGGAACCGTTCGCGCGCGTCCGACTCGCGCTTGGTCAGTTGTATTATAACTCAACAAAAAGTTCTCATCAGACTTAACAACTTTTGCTAAGGCTGCATTTTAATATTTCTTATAGTTTAGCTGGACCATTATAGTTCTGCATCATGTGTTCCATTTTCCAAAATCAATTATAGCCTATATGTTGCCCAGGCTTCACAGCTATATAACAAAAAAGTTTCATTCGAATCCGTCCAGTATTTCCGGAGATTAGCGTGTACAAACAGACAAACAGACAAACAGATTTTTTTTTATTTTCTTACTCTATTATTATATATCTCCATCGCCCCATATTTTTTTTTTTTAAATTTTCAATGTACAGACTCAATTTTTTTACTCTTTTATTATAGTATAGATAGGTCACAACAAAATTTGCTACTCTCCAACAACTCAATTAAATATGGCACCACCTATTACACAGATCTTATATATATAAAAGACTGTCTGATCCAAAAATTGTATGGAGAAACAAGATTAGTTTGAACATTTTGAATCAACAATCAGATACCTTTTTCTAAACGTCAAAACAACATTTTCTATGGGATTCGTATGAAATCTATACTATAATAAAAGAGTAAAAAAAATGTGTCTGTACATTGAAAATTTTTCAAAAAAAAAATATTTGGGGCGATAGATATATAGTAATAGAGTTGTAGGTAACTTACCATGTTCAAAATATATATGTATACACACATATCATAATTTACTTATATTAAATATTAAAATACACAAACAAGAATATACATAATAGTTTATTTCATTATAATAAATAATAAATAAATATATACATATAATATATACATACACATATAGTTTTATACAATATCATACAATACATACATATATTTTATTTACTTTATTTCGCATCATAAATTGAATATTTATTTAATTGAGAAGCAAGGCCGGGCGATATCCGTAGTATGCAGCGAGGACCGCATTCCGCACCACATCCTATAACTACGATAGGCATAAATCGCTATGCGCGCGCGACGCCGGTCGCTCGCCGCCGGCAGCCAGTCGACGTACGCCTGTGCAGCGCTGAGTGCATGTCGATTGATGCTTTGCCGCGCGCACCGCAAATCGTTTGTTACGCGCTTGAGTACCTACCGCTTACGGCCTGTGCTTTATCTAGACTTTCTTTCTTCTTGTGCTTTTCTTTCTATCTTTTTCTCCTTCTATAAATATTGTTTGTGCTGTGCTGACTTTGTGTGTAAACAGTAAACCACGGTTAGTTAACCAACTAAGTAGTTTATATTTTCACCTGAACCGACACACCTAAACTGGTGACCCCTTTGGACACGAAAAAAGAAGATTAAATGGCAGACAAAGACGAAAACGTAACTGTTCGCACGAAAAGGCCGGACAAGATGGCGGATATCGAGTTCGAGGATGCGGCGATATGGAGGGTAAATGGAAGGAGAACTGTCTCTGTATGTAAAAAGTGTCCGCTGAAATGTGTTAAATTAGGGTGGCGCTACAGTAGCAACAGGGTAAATTTTAAATCAAGCGCCATAATTACTATTTTAGGTTATATTTTTCAAAATATATTGGACAACGTAAACAAGAAACGTTTATTAAATTTAACTTTTACTAGCTGACTAATTTAGCCACAAAAATTATTTAACCCAGTAATTCTGTGACTCGGCTAACTTCAATTTGTCACCAACGGCTACATTCATTCCATACCCTTTGCTGCAGCTAGCGCCACTCTTGGAGGATTTTTCAACTGTTATTTACTGCGTACAGCTGGACACTTTTTCAAATATCCCCCATATAAGATAGTTCTCCTTCCATTTACCCTCCATATGCGGCGACCGCGCTTGTGGTACCAACGCCCACACCGCCCGTGCATATGAGGATACCCCCATTCTGGCCAGAAAAGCCAGCAATTTGGTTCGCCCAGGTTGAAGGACAATTCGCCATATTGAAGATTACTGATGACGCGACCAAATTCTACCATGTACTGGCGACGCTGGACAGACAGTATGCAGCAGAAGTGGAGGACATCCTTACCGGCCCAGCTAACTACGCGCGCCTCAAGTCGGAGCTGATCAAGCGCCTATCAGTGTCACGCGAAAATAAAGTGAAGCAGCTGCTGATGCATGAGCAGATGGGTAACCGCAAGCCCTCACAATTTTTGAGGCACCTGCAACACCTTGCCGGACCAGCCATACCTGAGGATTTTCTGAAGACCATCTGGACGAGTCGTTTACCGGTAGGAATGCAACCGATCGTCGCGTCGCAGCCCACTTTGTCGCTTGATGCCCTCGCCGAGTTAGCCGACCGCGTTAACGACATTGCAGCGCCCACACAGCAAGTAGCCGCTACGTCATCAACACCTGTTGACCAGATAGACCAGCTGACCCAGCAGGTAGCGGAGTTGACGAGGCAAGTCAGTGCCCTAACTAACCAAGTGAAACATCAGCCACGCCCACGCGAGCGAGGACATAGATCACGACACCGTAGTCAGTCATCGTCGCGTACCAGGTCGCAGTCAAACTACAGACGTTTTCCTGTCTGTTGGTACCATCACAAGTACGGGACCAAGGCCATCCACTGTATCAAGCCCTGCGATTTCAAACAAGGATCGGGAAACACTCCGGGCAGTCAGTGATGGCGACAGACGACTGCCAGAGCACCACCGGTCGCCTCTTCATAACGGATCGCGTATCAAACACAAGTTTTTTAATAGACACTGGTAGTGACATATGTGTGTATCCTATTTCAGCATTGCGAGAGCGTAGGTCTAAGACAGATTACCAACTTAGTGCTGCCAATGGTTCGGTTATCAATACATATGGCTATATTGAGCTAAATTTAAATTTAGGCTTACGCCGAAATTTTCCATGGCGATTTGTGGTTGCTGACGTCACGAGAGCTATCATAGGTGTAGATTTTCTTTCATTTTACCAACTGATCGTCGATGTCAGCAAGCAGAAACTTATTGATAACCTAACCAATGTTAGCATCGTAGCAACTGCACCTTCACCTGGTTGTCTCGTGTCTAGTGTGAAAATCTCGACTGGCGGTAACAGTAGGTATCATTATCTTCTAACCGAATTTCTAGAAATAACACGTCCTGCTGGTATTCCGGATATCGTCAAACACAACACTCAACATTACATTAGAACTACACCAGGCCCTCCAGTGTCATGTTCCCCACGCCGACTAGCTCCCGACAAACTCAAAATAGCCAAGCAGGAGTTTGATGTTATGTTGGCGAATGGTATTGCACGTCCGTCAGACAGCCAGTGGGCATCACCCCTACACCTTGCACCAAAGAAGGATAACGGGTGGCGCCCCTGTGGTGATTATAGGTTACTTAATGCCAGGACAATACCTGACAAATACCCAATTCGTCACATACACGATTTTTCTCACTCCCTGGCTGGATGTAAGTACTTTTCGGTGGTTGATTTAGTTAAAGCCTACCATTTTATCCCTGTAGCGAAGGATGATATCGCGAAGACAGCGATATCGACACCATTCGGGTTGTTCGAGTTCCCGTATATGTCCTTCGGGTTGCGAAACGCGGGAGCTACATTCCAACGATTTGTCGACGAAATGACCCGCGGCCTTGACTTTTGCTACCCTTATTTAGATGATTTTCTTGTGTTTAGTAGGACTCAGGCCGAACACGAGGACCATTTGCGACAACTCTTCACCCGCATGAAAAAATACGGCGTACTGATCAACACCAATAAAAGTGTCTTTGGCGCATCTGAGGTAACTTTTCTCGGTTACCAAATATCCGAGAGTGGCACGAAGCCCTTGGAGAGTAAGGTAAAAGCCATCTCCGAAATCCCAGTCCCTAAGACAGTCAGAGAGCTTAGGCGATTTTTAGGAATGGTAAATTTTTACCGGCGATTCATGCCAAATGCCGCCCAGATCCAAGCCCCTATGAATGCCTTACTGACTGGAGCGGTCAAAGCCTCACATCCAGTTACCATAACGGGAAATTCTCTCCAAGCATTCGTAGCTTGCAAAAGAAGTCTGTGTGATGCAGCTCTTTTAGCCCACCCTGATACTGACGCTAAGCTAGGACTTGTCACAGACGCCTCAGACACGGCGATAGGTGGAGTCCTACAGCAGCAAAAGGACGGTCATTGGCAACCATTGGCATTTTTCTCTCGCAAGTTGAGCCCGTCGCAAACGAAATACTCTCCGTACGACCGTGAGCTCCTTGCCATCTATGAGAGTATAAAATATTTTCGCCATATGCTTGAGGCCACAAATTTTATAATCTATACTGACCACAAACCCCTCTGTTACGCTTTCCACGAGAGGAAAAGTAACTGTTCCCCGCGTCAGTATAGACATCTCGACTTCATCTCACAGTTCACAACGGACGTGCGTCACATCTCGGGTAAAGACAACGTCGTCGCCGACACGCTTTCCCGCATATGTGAACTGCAGATGCCGGTTGACCTGGAAGTCATGGCCAAATTTCAAGCTTCAGACACGGAATTGGCTGATCACCTTCAAAGTGAGACTGCTCTCCGCCTCAAGAAGATGAACGTACCCGGGAGTTGTACCGAACTGTACTGCGACGTCAGTACACCGACCCCCAGACCTTTCGTTCCTAAAGAACTGCGTAGGCAGGTATTTAACTGCCTTCACTCACTCAGCCACCCAGGAGCTAACGCTACAGCCAAACTCGTTGCTCAACGCTTCGTCTGGCCACTGATGCGTAAGAACTGCCGCGAATGGTCAAAGGCTTGTTTGGCTTGCCAGCGCTCGAAGGTAAACAGGCATGTCGCGTCACCTATTGGTACGCTCGATTTACCTTCAGCGCGTTTCAAACATGTCCATTTGGACCTCATCGGCCCCTTACCCCCAGATGGTGATTATCGGTACTGCCTAACACTCGTCGATCGTTTTACGCGATGGGCAGAAGCTGTACCGCTCACCGATATCACCGCTGAGACAGTGGCCAAAGCGTTCGTCTCTTGTTGGGTGTCGCGCTACGGTTGTCCTACTGAAATCGTAACCGACCGAGGACGACAGTTTCTTTCAGCGCTATTTCAGCAGCTGTCCAAAACCATCGGCTTCGATCATCGGAAGACCACGGCGTATCACCCTCAATGCAACGGTTTGGTTGAGCGCTTTCATAGGCAGCTGAAGGCAGCCATAACCTGTCACGCAGACTCAAATTGGACAGAGACATTGCCATTAGTACTTCTTGGCATAAGGAGTGCCTTCAAAGAAGACCTCCAAACCTCATCGGCTGAATTGGTGTATGGCGAGCCACTTCGCCTCCCTGGCGAATTTTTTGGCCATAACGTTGCAGGTTATACAACCGACATCACTGATTTTTCAGCCCGTATGAAGTCTTTTGCCGAGAAAGTACGGCCAGTCTCAACCCAGCATCACTCTGCCCATAGAACTTTCGTTTATAAGGACCTCGCCACTTGTAGCCATGTATTTCTTAGGGAAGACATGCTACGTGGCTCATTGCAACCTGCTTACACAGGTCCGCACGAAGTTCTGAAAAGAGGTGCTAAGTATTTTACAATACGATTGAAGGGAAAAGACACGACAGTAAGCATAGACCGTCTGAAGCCAGCCTATATACTGTCCGATGACATATCCCCATCAAATCGTGATGAGCAACCTTTCACTCCCCCTCAGGTTCAGCCACGGGATGCCTCCGACGTCCCAGACGTCCCTGAGACCCCTTCTAATCCTGTCTTACGGACAACGCGTTCGGGAAGAAGAGTTCGTTTCCCCGATTATTATCGCCCGTAGACACGGTCTCTGGAAGGGAGTGATGTAGGTAACTTACCATGTTCAAAATATATATGTATACACACATATCATAATTTACTTATATTAAATATTAAAATACACAAACAAGAATATACATAATAGTTTATTTCATTATAATAAATAATAAATAAATATATACATATAATATATACATACACATATAGTTTTATACAATATCATACAATACATACATATATTTTATTTACTTTATTTCGCATCATAAATTGAATATTTATTTAATTGAGAAGCAAAGCCGGGCGATATCCGTAGTATGCAGCGAGGACCGCATTCCGCACCACATCCTATAACTACGATAGGCATAAATCGCTATGCGCGCGCGACGCCGGTCGCTCGCCGCCGGCAGCCAGTCGACGTACGCCTGTGCAGCGCTGAGTGCATGTCGATTGATGCTTTGCCGCGCGCACCGCAAATCGTTTGTTACGCGCTTGAGTACCTACCGCTTACGGCCTGTGCTTTATCTAGACTTTCTTTCTTCTTGTGCTTTTCTTTCTATCTTTTTCTCCTTCTATAAATATTGTTTGTGCTGTGCTGACTTTGTGTGTAAACAGTAAACCACGGTTAGTTAACCAACTAAGTAGTTTATATTTTCACCTGAACCGACACACCTAAAGAGTAAGAAAATAAAAAAAAATGTCTGTCTGTTTGTCTGTTTGTACACGCTAATCTCCGGAAATACTGGACGGATTCGAATGAAACTTTTTTTGTTATATAGCTGTGAAGCCTGGGCAACATATAGGCTATAATTGATTTTGGAAAATGGAACACATGATGCAGAACTATAATGGTCCAGCTAAACTATAAGAAATATTAAAATGCCGCCTTAGCAAAAGTTGTTAAGTCTGTCACGTTTGTAGTATGGGAGCCCCCCATAAATACTTATTTTATTCGATTTTAAGGGTTCCATAGGGTAGAGTAGAAACGGGACCCTATTACTTAGACCTTCCGACTGTTTGTCTGTCTGTCTGTCACCAGGCTGTATCTCATGAACCATTATAGCTAGACAGTTGAAATTTTTATAGATTGTAGCGGGAGCGAGGTGATATGCTCGACCGCCACAAAGGGAAGATCTTCCCACCAGGCATGTTGTTGCGCCTGGGGAACCGCGGCTCCGACGGTGTATCGTCGGAAGTTGTATATATGCAGCGAATCAGGCGAACTCTAAGATCGAGATGTAGGATACTGCTGGCGCCATCTCATATGCTTCTTGTGAACTATATCGTCGGTTGTCTCTTGATTGGTTTCTTATTGTAGTTCCTCGTAGTGGCCGTAGAGTTCGCCACAGGACTCCCTCCCAAGACCGGAGGTCTGATAGCTTTTTTTAAGTGCAGTCTGTGCTTCATGTCGTAGCTTGCAAGTGCCAGTTGATACTTGTCCCAGTGAGTCGGGAGCCTTCCAGTGAGTCGGAAGTGAATTGCTTGCTCGTGGCCTGCGGTGAGTCGAGACCGTGCTGAGCGTGCTCGTAGTCTGCGGTGAGTCGAGACTGTGTAGAGCGTTGTCGACTTGTTGGCGCCGGAATGATGTCCTGCCGGAGTGCCACGCTGGAGAGTAGATGCCTCAGATCCAGGGTACGATGCTGCGGGGATGTGCCGGTCGCTGAAGTCGTCGAGTGAGTTGTGGGTGCTTGGTATCAGGACCAGGAAGCTCGGTGAGTCGGCTGTGATGGACCTGAAGATTGACCCGTTGCGCTGGCTTGCTGTGAGACTGCTGCTGACCAATATTGAGTGAGAAAGAGGAGCAATGATGACAGAGTTCGACGATGCTGATGAAGGCTGCTTGGCTGCTGATGATGGAGAAGGTTGCTTTCAATCACGTCGGGGTCACCACTGTAGCGGGAGCGAGGTGATATGCTCGACCGCCACAAAGGGAAGATCTTCCCGCCAGGCATGTGGTTGCGCCTGGGGAACCGCGGCTCCGACGGTGTATCGTCGGAAGTTGTATATATGCAGCGAATCAGGCGAACTCTAAGATCGAGATGTAGGATACTGCTGGCGCCATCTCATATGCTTCTTGTGAACTATATCGTCGGTTGTCTCTTGATTGGTTTCTTATTGTAGTTCCTCGTAGTGGCCGTAGAGTTCGCCACATAGATGATGTTTTTTTGTTGCCGCTGAACAAAAACATACTAAATCTATCTATCTATACTATAATAAAAGAGTAAAAAAAATGTGTCTGTACATTGAAAATTTTTCCAAAAAAAAGTTGTTTAGTCCGAAGAAAAACTTATAAGTTCAGTATTTGCGGACCTTCCGAGCAAAACACACCAGAAAAATTCTTGGTTAGGTGAACGCGCCATATTGACAACAAAAAATTAAAAATCAACTTATGACGCAAATTATTGTTAATTTCTTGGATAGTTTTGTTGACGACGCCACCAATTATCCAGTTGAGTTTCGTAATTCACTTGCAGCAAATGGACTCTCGGCTCACAAAATAAGTCTTAATGTCGGAGGGCCAATAATGCTGATGCGAAATTTGACTCCGCCGAAACTGTGTAACGGAACCCAACTTAGTGTCTCAGCACTGTATGCCGAAGTTCAGCGGCTGAATTTCAGCCAATGCATGCCTGCAATGTTATTACTCGTACCCGTACTCGTACCCGTATCCGTACCCGTACCCGTACCCGTACCCGTACCCGTTCCGCTCCCGCTCCCGCTTCCGCTCCCGTTCCCTCTCCCGCTCCCGCTTTCACTCCTGCTCCCGCTCCTGCTCCCGCTCCCGCTCCCGCTACCTCTCCCGCTCCCGCTCCTGCTCCCGCTCCCTCTACCGCTTCTGCCACCGCTTCCGCCACCGCTCCCGCCGCCGCCGCCGCCGCTTCCGCCGACGCCGCCGCCGCCGTTTCCGCCGCCGTCGCCGCCGCTTCAGCGGTCTGCTGAGACACTTAAAGTTTACTGTGAGTGGTGCCAGTGAAACTGTATTTATTCCGCGTATGCCACTCATCCCTAACAATTTTCCTTTTGAAAATACACAGTTCCATGTATTTACTTGCTTTGCTATGAAAATAAGTCACAGTTTTAGAGGCTTAAAGCTGCTGATGTGGATCTAAGGACTGGTTTTTCGCATGGCCAACTTAATGTGGCTTTCTCCAGGGTTAGTAATACTTCAGCTCTTTTCATATTGGCTCCCAAAGGAAAGAATTAAAATAATATTGACTTTTAACTCCTAACACTGTAACAAGTACTTTCTTATCTCTCTCTTTCTCTCTCTCTCTCTCTCTCTCTCTCTCATTAGTTTTTATTTATATTAATACGCCAGAGTCATAAAGTCCACGCGAACGAAGTCGCGGGCATCAGCTAGTATAGAATAATAACATTATAGTTTCTAAGAGTCAAATAGCGCTCTTAATATCAATTTTTCAGCAATAATAAATCTCGAATCACGGTGGAACTGGATTTGAGCCTGACAAGTTACATTATTTTGTGACGTTTTTTTTTTCTTAACTGTACCAAATAATTTCTTTTTGACCCAGGACGGTGCTCAATTGCATACAAAATCCATGCGAGCAGAGCCGCAGCGTCTAAAACGCTCTAACAGAAAAATGCTCTTGATACAAAGTTTTTTACCAAACCCCATGCCTAAAAGTGGTGTTTTAAGGTCGCTACGCATGTGAAAAACTTCCTGGCCCGTAGAAAAAGGTAAAATTGGCCAAGCTCACCTTGGGCGATGATAAAGAAAACCCACAATTTAGCTTGATTAGCAGTAGCTCACAATTTACCGAAAGGTCACGTATTTAGTTTGACTTTTCTTTCATCTGTGTATATTCTCCTTTTTCTGCCCTCTGTGTTATTTTTTTCTTAATTTTTTGGCTTTTTTCATTGCAGTCCAGCAACAGCAGTATACAGGAGGAGAAGCCGCACAGACAGATCACACAACCGACGAACATACACAAAAACCTGAAAGGCTCGCCCAAGCTGACCAAGAGTGCTACTTCTTCGCCCAAAATGAAGTCGAAGATGGAACAGCGAAAAGGTAACTATCACATTTTATTAGCAGTCGCAACAGTGTATAGGAGAAGACGCACAGACAGATCTCACAACCGACGAACATACACAAAAACCTGAAAGGCTCGCCCAAGCTGACCAAGAGTGCTACTTCTTCGCCCAAAATGAAGTCGAAGATGGAACAGCGAAAAGGTAACTATCACATTTTATTAGCAGTCGCAACAGTGTATAGGAGAAGACGCACAGACAGATCTCACAACCGACGAACATACACAAAAACCTGAAAGGCTCGCCCAAGCTGACCAAGAGTGCTACTTCTTCGCCCAAAATGAAGTCGAAGATGGAACAGCGAAAAGGTAACTATCACATTTTATTAGCAGTCGCAACAGTGTACAGGAAAAGACGCACAGACAGATCTCACAACCGACGAACATACACAAAAACCTGAAAGGTTCGCCGAAGCTAACCAAGAGCGCGACTTCTTCGCCCAAAATGATGTCGAGGACTAACTATTTTAAAAAAATGATGTAGATACCTTTGCTCGTCTATCACTTACTAATCTGACTCTGATATTAATTGAATCTATCTGATATTTTCTGGCTAAGTGTATGTCTAGTTGAGTTTGGAGGTATCTAGCTATCGGGATTCAGAAGGTAAATTCAACAACACTTGGTAATTGTCTATATTCTCAATACACAGTTCACACATACAGTTTACACGAACAGTCACAGGGTTACGGAGGAACAGACAAACTAACTGCGAGGAGCTATCTAAGGACAAGCGCGTGTTTACGATTTCAAGAGCAGCGGACTACTGCCTACTCATTACATCGCATCATAGCGCGCAGTAAAAACTGCTTACATTGCATATATGTCCCTACAATGTATTATGTACCTTTATAATTTATATTTATTTCAGGCAGTTTATCAAGCGTGAGAAACGAAGATAGAAATATGAATGGCGTCAAAAACGACGACACTCCAGATCACATAGACTCAGACAAGCTGGAAATCATAAAGCTAGCGTCCAACCAGAGGCGGCAGAAGAAGATGAGCGTCGAGTCTATGGCCGCGGTCACAATACAGAAGATGTGGAGGGGGTACAGGAGTAGGAACCTCAATAAGGACACTCTGAGGATCCTGCACGCGATACAGGCGGCTAGAGCGCGACAGCATATACAGTGAGTATCCTTTATTGCAAGTTTAGTTGTCTATGGTCTTAGTGTCAGAAGATGTGGAGGGGGTACAGAAGTAGAAACCTCAATAAGGACACTTTGAGGATCCTGCACGCGAGACAGGCGGCTAGAGCGAGACAGCATATACGGTGAGTATCCTTTATTGCAAGTTTAGTTGTCTATGGTCTTAGTGTCAGAAGATATGGAGGGGGGTACAGGAGTAGAAACCTCAATAAGGACACTTTGAGGATCCTGCACGCGAGACAGGCGGCTAGAGCGAGACAGCAATTGACAGCATATACAGTGAGTATTGTTTATTGCAAGGTTAGTTGTCTATGGTCTTAATAACCATACAGAAGATACAGGAGAAGGAAACTCAATAAATACACTAAGGATTCTGCATGCGATACAGGCAGCTAGAGCGAGACAGCATATACTGTGAGTATCCTTTATTGCAAGATGACTTGTTTATGGTCTTATTGAGCACAACTCGTCTAGTCCCCAACCGATTGAGCGAAAATTTTGCATTGTAACTACGTAGGTAGTGAATAAGTTAAAGATCTCGTCATAATGCGAAAAAAATATATACACGATATGTGTATAGCGTAATTTGAAATGCGACCAGAATCGAAATGTTTTGTGTGACTTTAAAGGGGTGTATTACCTTATAGTTTTATAGTTCGTATACCTTCTATACGAACGATCGGTAATGCAGCTGCAACGTTTTGTACATGTCACTTTGATTGCTGTCTTTTTTGCTTTAAGCTAAGCGTGGCCTTTGGATTTTACAGCCATAAGCTCTGTTTTCTCCGTAAGGATAAAGACTTGATAATGTGCCTCGTTTACTCTTGTGAGATGTTGTGATAATGTGTCGCATTCGGCTGTAGTGGTCTTACTGCATAGTAAAAAAATCTGAAGTCTTTTCGCCGAGAGCTGATAAATATTAATATAATTCGTCTCCGTCTAGCGACTGTCGCTTAAATATCGCAAACTGTATGGCGGCCGTCGCTTGTCTCTTGCTTTCGCCGTTTGCGTGGTACGAGGCACGCAGTCGATGTCAACTGCGGCCCGAACGGGCCACATATTGCCATTCCGTTCTGGAATGCGCTTCGAATGAGTTGTTTGGATGTTGTTTTCTGTTTTATACAGTAATAATTGTTTTAAACTGTAATAGTAAAATTTTTCAAGTTTTAAATAATTAGCGGGACGCAATTTGTAATGAGTTGAATCATTAAGCCCTGAATTTATCAACTCTCGGCTAACAGACTAGGTCTATGGTTTTAATGATATAACTTTGAGCAGGCGATTGACGTGCGACATGGAAGCCACGAAGGCGGCGCTGGAGAGCGAGAGAAAGATCCAGCAGCTGCAGATGCAGGCCATCAACGCGCTGTGGAAGAAGGTGGCTACGCTGCAGGCGGCCGGTAAGGAAGCTGTTATGAAATAAGCCAAAACTGACACAGTATTGTCTGTATTGAGTTTTCAGTTGTCAAAAACCGTACGACACCCGACACGTTAGTTGAACCAAAATGGCTGTCATCGGCGCAGGTTATAGTTGCAGGCAGAAGCGCTAATAGGGAATCTTCGTAGTTGCAAGCGAAATTTTGTTCCCAATGGAATTATCAAAATTAAACTTTAGTTCTGATTAACATTTGGATTACTTAGAAATACAGTATACATTTTCTTCTGACGGACTAAAAAGAATATGACTCACTAATCACTATCACTACTTTCAAAATTGGTTGTGTATGAGGCATGTTTCCTTCCAACAAACAGCTCAATTTACAAAACAAAACTTTAATTTTTAATTAATACTGCGCGCGACTGTACTCTGCCAACGTGGGGCGCGTGGAAGCGCTTAATGGGAGAAGTAGTTACTTTGCGCGTGTGCGGAAGTATGGCGTCACTACGTTACTATGGTTATTGGCTCTATTGCACGTCGCCACCTCATCCGGAGCCCTGTTGATACCTGAAAACGTTGTTCTGCGCATACGTCAACTTATGTGCCGGGGATTGTATGTTGTATGACTCATTTTTTTCAACATTAGAGTTCCGAAGTCTTAAGCTTCGGGTCGAAATGAGTCAAATACCGTACGTGATTAATTTTTTCATTATTACAGTTGCCACGTCCCTATAGGGACCTTGTATAGTTTCGGTATGTCTATCCGTATTTTAATTCCGTTTTACACCTTCTAAGCCCTTTGGAAGAATCAAAATGCTCTGCCCCATCTAAATATCTAAAAAAAGAAACTGACTGACATATTAACGCACAACCTAAACCGCTAGGTCTAGAAATTTCTCACATAGGTTCCTTATGAGGTCTAGGGGTGCACTAAGAAAGGGGGGTCCAAAGTTTGTATGGAGAAACAGGATTAGTTAGACCATTTTCTTGGAAACTTCGCAGGAGTACTCCAGGTGGTAAATGAGTATGTGTTTCAAAATTCAACCCCTAGAGGGATGAAGTGGGGCATACGTAGGCCTGAAGCATTCCGTATCTCTATCTTGCTCTAGCAAATGACGGGAACGGGGACGGGGACGGGACGGGAACAGGAACGAGCGGAACAAATTAGGCCTCTAAATCTCTACACTATAATACAGATTTTTGTATTTATAAGTATTCTAACATTTTAACATAATAATTTATATGTTATGAGATAACAAAATTAATAACATAAAAACTCATTTAAAAATCTTACTACTTTTACGCGGACGAAGTCGCTAGTTAGGGATAAAGTGAAAGTATTTGTATACCTTCCCGGCGACAAAAAGTTTACCAATCATTTCTTAACCAGACAACCTAAAGCACCGTTCGTCGGAAAGCGACGACAACTGTGAAGCGGTGCGGCAGCTCAGCGCCACGTGCTCGTCGCTGCAGGCGCAGGTGGCGGCGCTGCACGGCTGCATGCGGGACCTGCTGCGGCTGTGCGCGCCGCGGGCTCAGCTCGCGCGGGCCACGCAGACTGACGTCAGCTGCGTCGGCCTGGAGCAGGTGTGTATTGTAATTTCTTTGAAATCTTCATGCTATTCGAAGGGGGGATCTGGAGGTTCAAACCCCTTCCCTCCTTTTATAGAGACACTGCGGTTAGTTTAAATCTTAGCACCAAAATAATTTCAAAATCCTACTGTTATCTGACATGAGATAACTCCCCCCCCCCCTTGAAACCTGCATGCGGAACCTGTTGCGGCTGTGCACGCCCCGCGCACAGCACGCCCGGGCTATGCAGACTGACGTCAGCTGTGTCGGCCTGGAGCAGGTATGTAATATGATTGTTGTCTCATGCTTATGCTAGGCATAGGCAAATCGAGGGGGGATATGGTATGGGGGTTAAAAACGTGAAGGCATACCGAGAGTGGAGGGGCATCTGGGGCTTTTTTAATCTTGGGAAATAATTACAAAAGTCCCCAGACTTCCACTTATATGAAATACTCCCCTCTTCCCCCCCATAACTATGAATCATTGATAGGAAAGGCAGAAAAATAGAGTGCAAGCATTGTTCCCAGGATGAAAGGTTAGGCTGGTTGCGGCGGCCGCAGTCGCTGGCGCTGTCGTCGTCCAGCGCGCCCGCCAGCAGCGAGCCGCAGTCGCTGGACGAAGGCGCACACACGCCCGCACACACCGACACGCACACGTCAGTATTTTTACTACTTTATCTAACAATAATTATATAATCATTATTTATTTCAGATATAAAAGATCCATAATACGCTAGGATACTACCTATCTGCTAGGGTTTGCAGAATGCTGTCAGGACACGCGTTCTAAATATCAGCCATGTGCCAGACAAATTAAAAAACTGTTAAGAACGCCATCTGGTGATGGGAAGCCAAACTACTAATAAGACATGATAACCGTAGCGACATCTATAATTTGCTAGAGAAAGCTCTGACTTTCAAATGTTAAATTTTAAACGGCTGAACCGATTTTCATCAAACACAGCTAAGAACCACCGCAAGAGAACATGCTTTCACGCAAAAAAAAAAAAAACTATATCCGTCCATTCGTTCAAGCGCTACGATGCGACAGACATTAGCGTTAAACTTGTAACACCTCTCT
The DNA here is from genome assembly GCA_943193695.1 of Acrobasis suavella. Taxonomy (NCBI): domain Eukaryota; kingdom Metazoa; phylum Arthropoda; class Insecta; order Lepidoptera; family Pyralidae; genus Acrobasis; species Acrobasis suavella. The sequence goes on from OW971944.1 coordinate 4,186,373, forward strand.
TTTTTGTCGGGGGGTTAAAAACTGTTTGAGCGAAGCTTAGGCTTTGGCCTTTTTCGATTGAAAGCAGGTCCTTCAGCAAACAAATCAGACGAAACAAAAAGTACAAAGCCCACCTTATGGTTCGTGGTTACTAGCCTAAAAGAGTAGGAAATAGAGAACAGGCAACAAAGACCACTCTTCTGCGACAACAAACCACAAGTAAAAAAAAAACAGTATAACAATTAAGTGATAAACCAGAAAATTAATGTCATTATAAAAAAGCGTACAGTGATTTGTTCGATATAATTTTTTCACTGACCTCGAAATTGAACCTGGAAAATTTTTTAATCACTTTATTGTTGTTTCTTGTTTACTTTTCAGTTCGGTTAACCAAGCGTGTTTTTAGTTTTTTTTTTTACTATAATTTATTTTATTTACTCCCTGACCAGTATCGAAGAAAGAAAAGCTTAAAAACGTATTTCTTTCCAGCGAAAAACCAAATGAAATGACCGCTTTAAACATTGAGCGAACGGAGTCGGTCATAGAAGAGAAACCCGACCGAAGCATAGACGAACCCACTCAGAAGGAAGTGATCACCGACTGATAGCGAAAATGAACCTTACGCCGTGGACGCAACGCCCGATGCGCTAGCAAAGCTTACGTGTGGCTTAGTAAGTTACGTTGCAGAGTTCCGTGTTAAAGACTAAGTGGAAGAATGCGCAGCGAAATATAGTTGATGCCAAAAAGCTTGTTCAGAAAAAAAAACTATGAGATAATGCTCTCCCTACTATGTAGGTCAATGACCGGGCCTGGTCAAATGAACTTTATGTCAATGTAATAAGGTTGAGATTCGGCTGTGTTTAGCAGCTGCTCCGGGATTGCTGGGTTAAGTACGCCATTTGTTAAAAGTATAGTTTTACTTTGAAACAATATAGTGTAAGAATGCCTATGTCCAGCAGTGGACTCCCTGTGGCTGATATGATAGTAAAAAGTGAGTATGCTTCTAGAGTAATTCGTTAGTTGATAGAGGAGCTCGGTGGCCCGGCGGGAGTGCGTATTATTAGCGTTCTCGCAAGCAAAGCAACACCGGGCGTGGTCCGTACTTGGATGGGTGACCACAAGTGGTATAAAAATTTCTTAAGCTCCTCCGTGCTTCAGAAGGCACGTGTAATCCGTTGGTCCCGGCTGTCATCACTGTATGGCAGTCGTCAAGCTATGTTAGATGCTTTAAGACAGCTTGAAAAATCTGACACTAGTGTTGTTACACACAAGAAAAGCAAAGCAGTTCGATCATTCAAGTTATTTTTGTACTTTCGGGCGCGCCACAAGGACGACGCTGGCTCTTTAAAGGACGCTTGACTTTGTGGCGTGACGCGCCGGCAGTCTACAAACCATTTGAGCGCATGAACTTTACACAAACCAGGATGTGATCCACTTGGATTGGTGACCAAATTTGGCATAAAATATTTCGAAATTCTTCGGAAGGCATGTCGAGTCGCTAGTCCCGGCTGTCATTATTAGACGGCGGTCTTTAAGCTGATGTCTTTAGACAACTTGAAATATCGGTCCAATGTTACAAATAGTCAAAAACATTTTGAAGTGGCATACTATAGTTTTCGCTACGCATTTTTTTTTCGAGAAGTTTTAAAGGTAGGTATGTAAGTGGAATGTGTTGTTACGAGTACATTGGTAGCTACTAGTAAGTGTAAAGAAAGTATTCCGTTGCTTTATTAGCCGTTAGGTTTATTTATTTCGAAATTTATTCACTCGTTCATTTTAATCATTCAATTCATTCACTCGGTCGTTAAAATCGCATATGGCAAAAAGAGAAAGGTAAAAGACAGTATTTTTTTAAGGGCGTAAACTGCGTCGCTCCTTACCACGCGACGTTTTGATGCTAACTCTGTCAAAAACTGTATGTGCGACAGAGACACGGCATCACGCGACGTGTTGTGCTATCTCTGTTGCACATAGTGTGTGACAGAGATAGACTGAGCACGACGGGTGGTCACGCGCGATTTAGTTTACGCCCTAATATTTTAGTGTAAGTGTGACAAGTTACAATTGAATAACTTTCCTTTTTAACTTTTATCTATGTTAAATCGGGACAAGTACATAAATCGTAAAAAATAAGCACATAATTACTTGCTTACCATGCAATATTAACTCAATCCGTCTTAATAAAAAACCCAGAATAACTTCAGGGTTTAAACCAATATACGGCCAAACCTAGAAAACCTCCTGCAATATTGAAATAATAATCTGACGACCTCTGTGGCCTAGTGCTCATCATGCCAGGCAGTCACCTATAGGTCCCAGGTTCGACCCCCGGTCAGGTCAAGATGGAAAATGATCTTTTTCAGATTTACCTGGTCTTGTATGTTTATCTGTACATGTATTTGTTACGTAAGTATATAACTAAATACATAAGCCTCGAACTAACTTAGGAGTTAGCTAAATCCATGTGATTTGTCTCTATATATTTATTTATATTATTTAATACGTCAATTTCATTTGGTGAATAATGGTTTAAACAAAGTCCTAAAGTTAATCTGCGTTATAAGACAGATCTCAGAGACAGATCGACTTCATTATAGATAATTTATTTTTTACTTGAAACTTATTGCAGTCAGCCATTTTGCAGTAGTCTGTAACAAACATCAGTTAACCTAATGTGTTTTTATTTACATATAAGTAGTTACGTCATCACAATCGCAATGTTACAAAACCTAAGTATTCACTATCGCAATGTCACAAAACCTTAGTATTAATTTAAATTATTTAACACTACGTTCCATTTTAAGTTTTCTTACATGTTTGAAAAAGAACTGGAGCGCTACTGGCTATGTCAAAAATGACGATAGGGATAGAAAAGTATAATTGTAATTTGTCCGTCTTTTAGATTATCCAAAAATAATGGACCCATATTTTATAAGTAAAACTCACAAAGATACGAAGCATCAAAGTTCCGGAGTGGGGGCTTGCGACGTCACCTCTATGTATAAATCGTACGTAGCCGTGACGTCATGCGAAATTTCAATGCGCTGTATCTTTGTCGTTTTTTGTTTCTCAGAGAAAAGAAAAAATACGTGTACAATATTTTTTTATAGTCTAATCGATGGGCTAGAAATATTTTTCCGTTCGTCATGCCTATGATAACTCTAGTTTGACGTTTGTTGTATGGAGGTGACAGATTGTTGCCATTCCTAAACCTCTAATAACTTTTGAATCGTTAAACCGATTTCCATCAAACAGCAAGAAACCATCTCGATAAGAAGTCAACTTTCGAACAAAAAATTCGCATCAAAATCAGCCCATTCGTTTAGGCGCTACGATACCACTGACGTGACGTTATAAGTTTGACGTGTATGTGGACACACATACACGTCAAACTTATAACACCCCTCTTTTTGTCGGAGGTTAAAAATTACCCGTGTGACTTATCAGTCAGATTGTTCATTAGTGCATAAGTTATTTATTCACGTTCTGTATTGCGACGCTTCCTATACATTGTGTATGAAAAAAAAACGCGGAGGAGACAATATACATATGTCTGCGCCTTACGTCTTTTCAGTGTGTCCGGCGCTTTAGAGCTATGCATTATAATAAGTAAAATTTATAATATACTAGCTGACCCGGCAAACGTTGTTTTGCCATAAAAAAATTTAGGGGTGGACTACCCCTAGCATTTAGGGGGATGAAAAATAGATGTTGGCCGATTCTCATAGATACCGGATAAGCACAAAAAATTTCATCAAAATCGGTCAAGCCGTTTCGGAGGAGTATGGCAACTAAAACTGTGACACGAGAATTTTATATATTAGATGTACACGGTGCTTTTTATTTGAGTACAAATATCTTTAGGGGCGCTTCAGACCATCATATTGAACAACTTTTCACAATTAATATGTATCGAAAAACACCAAAAATTGTTCTCATACCAATTGAAGTCATTATGATCTAGTTACTTAAATAAGTGAGAAAACTTTTCTCACCCCTTAAATTAATTGAACTAATTTAAAAATCACCTTGCATACCAGCAATAGATTCAACAAGTTTCCAAAGATTAGGCGTTATAAAGCTAACGTATTAAGAAAAGAATTGCGATGAAAATTATTTTAGAAAAATATCTCATTCTTACAAGACTGTGGTTAAGAAATAATTAAAAATTGAGAGAGGGGTGTATTAAATTAAAAAACAAAATGCAAAATTAATGTATTTTTAAAATAATCATAGAGACGACTCGGGTTTACTATAAACGAAAATATGTCACGATATATGGTTGTATTTGCGCACTTTAATTAGGCACTTTTATTTGATGTAAGACAAAGTTTTTATTTTTATTTTGCTGTATTTTAAAGAACACTGCCGTATAAGAGCGATTTTACATGCCAAGCAGAGGTTTCTGACCTTAACACAGGTGCATACAGATGCTTACAAAATGACATACATATACCTACGCCGCGGCTGCTGTGACGCGTGTGAAACGATCTAACTAATTACATGAATTTTGTAACTAGACATACATTACTATAAAAAAACATCATAACTAAATAATGTTAGAAAGATAAGCGAATAAGGTATTGTGTATTCACAATAGGGATGTGGACTAAAAAAAAATTTTTTTGGCTCATTCGATAGATTATTACAAAGTATGGTATACGTTTTCTCTGATTAGCAAATAATAAAAAAAATACAGCGCATTTAAATTTCGCGTGACGTCACGATCAGCTACGATTTTTAACCAAAGGTGACGTAAATCAACCCCGCCCCGAAACTTCGAAGCGCTTTCGCGTGACGTCACGATCAGCTACGATTTTTTACCAAAGACGTCGTAAATCACCCTCGCTCTTAAACTTCGAAGCGCTGTATTTTTGTGATTTTTTACTATTATGCTAAATGAAAAAACTGAGTCCTTTATTTTCGGATAATCTAGTTGGCGGACTAATAAAATAATATCTTTTTTGCGCAGTTCACATCCCTATCATAATGTATGCAATTTATATATTAAACTAAAGGTTTTAATTTATGTAAATGTAGCGAAGTTTTAGACAGCTTTAATTTTTTATTTTTACAAGAAGGTCACAAACTAATGGTATTTTCAAGTACATTAATTTAGTTGTCACGTTTTAATATAATTATAAGTTAGCAATATTCACTATTTTTTGTAAGTTTAGTAATATTTTTGTAGGTGCAACTGAATCTCTTACGCTTGATTTTCGAATAATTTTATTTTTTAGTTTTAATCCAAAGAGCAACTGCATAACATCTTATACCTGTCTGTTTCATAATGATTTAATTTTACAAAAACACCTAAAAATATACAATAACGGTGACTTTTGTGGCATTTATCTCTATTATATTAAGGTAGAATGTCATTGAAATCTGACCTGGTCATTTTGCACAATATTTTTATATAGTAAAAATACCTTTAGTCACCGTGCTTTTCTTGCCTTCTACAAGTATATTTGCCATTAAAATTAAAAAAAAAAACGCCATCTAGTGATGGGTGGCGGAACTACATATTCCAACCGATGTTACGTGGAATCGATATCCGTAGCGCCATCTATTATATTTGCCAGGTAAATTAAAAAAGCCCGACTTTCAAGCGTTAACCCCCAATAACTTTAAACGGCTGAACCGATTTACATCAAACATAGCAACCGCAAGGGACCTTGCTTTCATGTAAAAAAATCGCAAAAAATCGGTCCAACCGTTCGAGAGCTACGATATCACAGACAGACAGACATTAGCGTCAAACTTATAACACCTCTTTTTTGTCGGGGATTAAAAAGGTGTTGGTTAACCCTTTCACCGCGAACGTCGGATTTATCCGACAAACATTATCGGATAAATCCGACGTGCCATTCCGCGAGCGTCGGATATTTCCGACAAAAAAGAAATGCTTGTATTGTACATAACTTAAGTATTCACATCCCTTTTTGGTTGTAGGTATTTATTTTAGATTTACTACCCTTCGCGCTGGGGGCACGTCAACTGATATAAAGTCCCGCGGTGAAAGGGTTTAAATTTTAAATTGTTTTGAGACAGCTCTAGCTATACTATGTACTAGTCATTTTTAACAATTCATGACATTGCTTTATTAAGATTATTTTATAATACGTGTATAACTTTTTAATATACATTTTTAAGTTAATCGTCTTGCGTCACACAGAAACTTGTTGTATTCAATTTTAACTGTTGTGAAGTAGATTGTGAACTATGCTAGATGATAGAGTTCAATATGATCTTATATTGAACTTTTGACGTAATTTAATAATGCCGCTAGGTAGTTCTACTGATTCAAAGTAAAATATTAATTCCAATAGTGCACTTAAAAATCTATACACTGCTCGAAGAATTGGCCAAATGCGATAGTTGACTGTACATGGTTGACTAGGAGAAAATGCTCTTAGCATCAAGTCCGCCATTTGTTAAAAGTATATTTGTACTTTGGAAAAATTAAGTTTGATAAATAAATAGTTTAGAGAAAATAACTGCCGATATTTGTCATTTGTTTTTTTTATTGTATTTTTTGTAAACACTATGCAAAGAAATCCATCACGATGATCTTTATAGATAACATTACCGATGAGATAGTTTTTGTAACCGGTGCTTCAAAATAGGTTAAAGTCCGCTGTTTACCCGCTAACTGACAAGTAGCATACAGTGATTATGCTAAAATGTGTCCAGTGATTAAATAAAACGCTTAACTAAGTTTCAGTTATAGTATGTCATGTGTCTAGCAAATAATTCTTATTTCTATCGCACGAATGCAATATTATGCTTTAAAAGACAAGACATGTTTGACGAACATTTTTATTTTAGCTATGTGTGTTGTGAACAGAGATCTGTTTTGATTAATAAAATAAATAAAATGTATATTCTTTGTCGGCTTTTGACAAATAATGGAAAGATACAGCACGGAATACAAGTGATTGGAAACAAAAACGGGAGGTTTTTCCTTTGGCACCTAGGTAAAGAGGAGCTAAATAAAAAAATAAGAAATAACGATGCCACCCAGCTAAATCATTTACCATTGATATTTTGTCAGTTTAAAATTTGGTCTTGGATTGTGGTTATAAAATTTTTATCTGCGCGAGTAAAATACAATTTTAAGTCCTTCCCTGGCCAGGAAGTGGTTTATTAGCGCTTAGCGGGCAAAAAAGACCTCTTGCGGCCCGGGGAGATATAAAGCTTGTTTTGCCTTGCGTGAAATAATTCTAGTAGTGCGGTTTAGTCAAACTTGTTTGTAAAGTAGCGGCAAAGGATTGTAAATGAAAAGACATTGACGGAATAACACTATATGTAATTAACTGTATTATATTAATAAATACTATGTACTGTGGTTGGTTACAGCTCCTAAATTGTATCTAAGTCCTGTTATTTAATAATTGTATTTATACTTTTCGTTATAAACTTCGCAGAAGAGACATCACACCAAATTAAAATTATAGGTCTAAAATCTTTGTCTTTAGCTTATGGGCAAATATACCCAATCACATTTTTAAATGATGAAATCTTTATATCACATTCTGTCCCTATATAATAGACTAATATTTGAACCAGATCGGGATAGCATGTGGTTTATTGCGCAAGCAAACGAGCGTAATTTCTTGTGACGGACGTAAACGCATTCGGTTGCCTACGAATCACATGGACCTTACTCCATTAAATGACACGACAGCCGGTCGATAGTGTTGTCCTATAGTGTGTTCAGTTTTAGTAGAAAAACAAATTGCAGATCCTCTTTTTCGAAACTTGAGTTTCTTAGGAGCTGTACACACCACTGGTTTCCAAAGACACTTGCCGTCCTCCACAATTTCAGCGTACCCACCTTATTTGTTGTCCATTACGTTAGAGCCTGTATTTATTATGTTTTATAAAACGATTTTGAAAATATGCGTCTTTTATTTACGAATACCTAAAATAACCTTTTTTTAAATGTTTGCGCTTTACTATAGTTCGCTGGCGGTACCATATTATACACGTAGAAGTGAAATGAAGTGTGCATGTTGATTGAGAAGGTTCTTCTTCAGATCCGTATCCAAAGGGAAAAACGGGACCCTATATTACTAAGACTCCACCGTCCCCACCATCAGTCTGTCTGTCTGTCACCAGGCTGTATCTTGAGCCGTAATAGCTAGACAATTGCAACTTCATTTTGGGTGGATAATGGTTAAAACCTACGACTCAAACGACTCACTCCTAGTAACAAAGTTGGTCCTGTTGAAGTTTTTACAGATGATGTATTTCTGTTGCCGCTAAAACAACAAATACAAAAAACAGAATATAATAAATATATTTAAGTGTCTTACTTATTCCCATTCAACAAACGTAATTTTTTTATGGTACGGACCCGTCGTGCGCGAATCCGACTCGCACTTGGCCAGTTTAATCATATATTTAAGAGCTGGGCTCTTGTCGATGGAGTACTTTCCATGTCTCTTTCGCTCAGTTCTTAACCTCCTTTGTTTTCACCATGGACCATGACTCAAAAAATACAGGTAGAGAATTGGGTATTTTCCTGGGTCTAAAATAAATTATTTTGTACTACTCAGAAAATGAAAAGTCGCAAAATAATATCACTTGTCTTAGAACATATCCATTTTAACGTGATTTTAGATTTATTATTGCAGAAAAACTCATAATAAGAGCGCTACTTGACTCCAAAAAAATATGACGCCATCTGCTTATATTTCATACAAATCCCTTAGAAAATGTTTGTTTTGTAGCTTAGGCTGGTTTCAGAGTCACGCGTTCGCACGCACCGGCGGCCAGCGCGGCCCGGTTTGCCATACTTCACACGCGCGGTTGATTGTGTAACGATCCAAGAGGCTCAAAATGCGTCGCCCGCATCGCCGGCCGCCCGCGCGCTCGAACGCGTGACTCTGAAACCAGCCTTAGAAAAAAGTATCTGATTTGACTTGTCGGAAAATAGCGGATTCAAAAAATTAAGTTGGACAGAAAAAGTTCCAAACGAAAAGGTTTTAAGAGAATGTGGGAAACAAAAGGTAAATACTGCAAATTGAAAATAGAAGAGGATAAATGTTTGGTCATCTACTACGTCACGATGCGTTCTTTAAGACAATAATTGAAGGTAAAATAGAAAGAAAAAGAATGAGAAAACCCAGAAGAAAATATTTCTATCAAATAAATTACTAAATCTATTTGCAAATAAATACTATTGTTTTTTGTATTTTAATTGTGGCTATGTACAATATAGTAGATTGTGCTACAAGGGGCTAAGGTAATATTTTGAAGGCGAGGGCGCTACTTTGAATCCAGAGCGAAACGAACGATTTCACAGTTGAATCACAAGTGGAGCGAGTGATTCTACGGTGGAATCCTGAGTGTAGCGAGGGATTCATGTATAACGCCCGAGATAAAAATATTACCATACCCGAGTAGCACTCTCTACTTTCATCTCCATCTGTGAGAAAAACTAGCACATAGTAACCAGAATATGAAGAACAGTAGAACACCTACAATAACTAACAGATTTCAACCGACAATTTAATACTAACCTTTGTTTGATGTCGTTTTCATACAATAAATACTAAGAAATCTTTTTTCAAAGACCACCAACTTACGAGAAAATGTTCACTCATAACTTTGTTTGCGTGGTCCTTCATATCTTTTTATTTTTATAAGTAAACTTGATAACTATTCACTATTGGCTTAAACTCACGAAAAAGTATTCACATTTACATAAATAGTTACATATCAATACAAATAACCTAAAACTTCTGTAATTACTTGAATCAAAGAGAAAAATTGCGGTTTTTAATTATACATACTTATTTCTTTTTCCGAAGCAAAGAACATTAAAAAATTTAACCTACATTCATCCATGTTGGAGACCACGGAACAGAGAAATAGGTGGAAGTGCCAAGTGGGCGTGGCGCGCGTGTCATAATCCGGTAAAACTACACAAGATCGACCGACTCCGTACATCAGTCGTATTCTAGCTACGTGTTGAGATCGTTATGTACGCCCGACCAACATTTTTTTCGCTAAATATGACGTGTTGTAGTGTTTTAGTATGTAAAAATAGCAGTAAGAACAAAAATAAAAGCAATGCAGGTATTTCTTTCCATCAGTATGTAAGATAACATGCATTTTCTTTTAAAAACTTACAAAAATCATTCTGGTACGATCATATTAACTAGGTAGTTCTAGAAAGTTCGTTCCCGTAAGTTGTCGCTACTCGTTTAGTGATGTACAGACTTTGCTATTCGATTAGTGATGTTCAAATTTTGTCGATGAACTTCGCTACTCGATTAGTGATGTAGTCGAGTTGGATGCGGATTTTGTCGATAAAATAAATCAAAATTTCAGGTATAATTTAATAGAATAACGCAACGATTTTAAGTAATTCATAGACTTATTATAAACATGACCATTTTCTAGTATTTTTATTGCAATATTAATATTAGTCTAACCTTTCGAATTATTTTTAGGCCCAAATGTAAAAGAAAAGTGTAAAAGGATAGATGCAACGGGTAGGGTTAACTGTATGCCAACTAAATCAAGCACCATATGTTCGGAGCGTTTTAAAGAAAATAATTTATATCTAATTTACTTAAATATAATAATTTAATCTTAATCTATATATATATATATATATATATATATATATATATATATATATATATATATATATATATAACTCAAAGGTGACTGACTGACATAGTGAACTCAAAGGTGACTGACTGACATAGTGATCTATCAACGCACAGCCCAAACCACTGGACGAATCGGGCTGAAATTTGGCATGCAGGTAGATGTTATGACGTAGGCATTCGCTAAGAAAGGATTTTGATCAATTCTACTCCCAAGGGCATAAAATAGGGGATGAAAGTTTGTATGAAACTTTGCCAATTTTGAACCGATCGGGCTGAGACTTTGCATGCATAAAGCTACTATGACCTAGGCATCCCCTAAGGAAGAATTTTGATAAATTACACTCTTACGCGAGCGAAGCCGCGGGCAATAGCTAGTTTTCTTATAAAGGTTGTCCTTTATGTCATTTTTTTCTGCTCTAGCTCCTGCTGCTGCTCCCAAATTTATATGTAACTAGCTTTAACCCAAGACTTCGTTAATGTAATATAAGTAATTTGAAAAAGTCTCCATTTGTATGGCAAAATAAGATTCACCATGCCAAGTTCCATCACTCTTTTTTGGGGATATAAACCAATGTCCTTTTCCGGGACTCTTAAACAATAAACCTACATATTCAATTTCAATTAAATTGGTAAAGTAGTTGAAGCGTGAAGAAGTAACAGACAGACGGATTTACTTAAATATCACTGTAATACTAGTAATGGATCTACAAAGTTATTGACACAATTCTCTGTATTTTAAGCTCACCATGCTGGTTTGGGTGAAAGGGGCAAAAGAAAATAAATAGAATGTACCAACTTCCCGCATTCCCGCACAGATTTTGAAAGCCGAGAGAATGGGCAAAATGGCAGAAGAGAAATTCCTCTGCCATTTCGACCATGCGGGTAGCAACCCATCACTATTTTGATTCCCTTTCCCACTTTCTCGCCCGCCGTCATGCTAAAAGTAGCCTTTGGATCTTGCGGCCCTGGGCGATTTCAGCTTAAAACCGCAAGACTCAAAATGCTCTGTATGTTCCATTCCATTTGGGATTAAGATCGCTACAGGGATAAAGGCGGATTTTTCATGTTCTCAAAATAATAGATCTTTAATCATTTGAGACTGGCTTCGCCCACGATTTAATCTGCACATCCATACTAATATAATAAATAAGAAAGTTACGCAGACGAAGTTGCGAGTGAAAGTTAGTGTTAAATAATGATAAGAAAATTCGAAAAAATGCCTTTGCGTCGAATGATATCGATACTGTTAATCAATATTAAATAATATGGACATCACTATTCGAGTAGCGCACCTGTCGGCAAGTAGCAGAATTATTTCGTAGCTTGGGATTCAAGTGACGAAAAAAATCTGCTTCTCGACGATAGATGGCGCAATTATCAGACTTATTAATTTGAGTTAGACAGTAAATAGCAAAACGTCGTAAGTACTTTTTGAACCGTAGCAAAATAAACCTTATGCTTGAGACGTAATGTCGTTTTTAAAATGTAGGGTCTATTGACTTAGGCCAATATTGAAATAAATATATTCGACCAATCAAACGAATTTTTCGTATGTGTGCAATATGTTATTATTGGTTTATTTGTGTGAGTTTGGCGACGCTTGTTTCTTAACTAATTTAAGCCCAAGGCACTTCCACCTATTTCTCTGTTCCGTGTTGGAGACAATATGTATTCCAAATTTAAAAAATCACTAAGTCTGTGCCAATTATTTTTTATTTTAAAACAAAATTCTTCTTTTTTTTTGCTGGTCTGCCAACATCATTTTTGATTCTACATAGATTAAACTCGTGTCCTGTTTTCAAATTGGTTTTAATCCCTAGAGATCTTCTTTTTCACGTTTTAGTCCCGAGCGAATAACCTGTAACTTTAGCTCCAAATGTTTTGGGATGTAAACATCCTTTTTTAAGTAGATGAGATGAAAAATAATTTACTACTACCATTACGAATAAAATATAAATTAAACGTGGAGAGGGTTGGGTTACCAAATCTATTTAGGTAAAGGCTGTGAACGAAAAAGCTAAATTATCATTGACATAATTTTTATTTATATCATAGCGGAGTACATTTTATTCCACTAATTACATTTTATAAGCTGTTTTGATTTTATTGCACGAAGGATACATAGCTGTTTTAAAAACTTTTATTTGCTCGGCAAATAAAAAAAACCCCAACCGGAAATGTCAAGATCGCCATCTAGTGATGAATATCAGAACTACCAATAGTATTTGATAGGTATGTATCAGTAGTTCCGATATTATAGCTCCATCTTTATTTTTTTAGGGAAAGCCCTGACTTTCAAGTTGTAACCCCCCAATTACTTTTAAGCGAATGAACCGATTTTTCTCAAACACAGCTAAGAACTACTCGAAGAGATCTCGTTTTCACGTAAAAAAAACCGCATCGAAATCAGTTAATCCGTTCAAGTGCTACGATGCCACAGAAAGACATCAACGTCAAACTAATAAGCCCCTTTTCTTGTTGGGGGTTAAAAATACCATCACTTTTTACGAACATGGTAAGTTAGTAAGTAATACTTTATTGTACACCAAAAAAAAAAGGTAGCTACGTAAAATGGGATTGCATTTTTCTTACACCTTAATAAAGGGGTAAGTTAATACCTTCTTTTTTCATTAAAAATGGCAAATGTTTGCTAAATCTATTATTTTAAATATGTTTTTCCCTATCACTTTTTTCAATATTAGACATTGCAAGGACAAAACAAAACATAATTTAACTGAAGTAGGACTAGCAAGCGTGTGTATTTTTTTATGAGTAAGGGTTTAAGGGTTTCATATATTATGTGTATATATAAGGCTTAAAGAAATTATGCATAAGGGTTAAATTAGCTACATGATACATCTTTCAGCATGGAACAGCACTTTTCTATGCCGCTATCCTTTTCTTTTTTTATTATTTTACGGCTCTGGATAGTCCTTTAGAGCCTATATTTATTTATTCACTTCTATATTCCTAACCTTAACTATACAATCAGAGGTTGGTGTAGGTCCTTTGATTGCTTTAAGGGAGCTTCTGGCGACAAATCTATACGAGTCCACTGGTTTTCCTAGCCGAATGAGTATTTATAACACTAAACTACACCGATTTCATATTATAAAGTCCACTATAATCAATTTGCAAAACAATATAAAGCAAATTTCAACTGAACCCCTTGACTTCCCGCCAAAAACTCCGCTATCCTTTTCTGTCGCTCAGAACCGTCATAACGCATCAGTATCGGCGATTCCGTGGCGTTCCGTCGCCCTCTCTCGCTCTAGCGAATGACGGTTCTGAGCGACAGATAAGGATGGCAGCACAGAAAAGTGCTGCTCCTGTTGACAGAAGTAGCCCAACTCTTATGGAGCTTCCATCAAATATAAAATTTTCATTCTATCCTCTTGGCAACGGAGCAATTTTGATGGAGTTCCCCTGAGGGTCCGTGTGGAGAGTCAACCCCATTTCCTGCAGGACCTCGTTGTCCACTGGGCCTTGAAGATTTATTTTGGAGATAACCTCCTGCAACGCAATATAACAAATAGATTAGGTATGGAAGCCCAAAGACATGTAAGTAGATTCTTAGAACAAAAAATAAGTATGCACATACATACAAAGCAAAGATTTTAAAATGATTTTGAACAATAATATTTTAAATACTGTACAGATACAGTGTTCCCGAAAATATATTTATATTATAGTCTATAGTTTTACAACCGATAGTTACAATCGAAAAATGACAAACTATCGAAAGGCCTATTGATAGTATTGATAGCTGTTTTTGAGCAATACTATTGATACCGACAATACCATCGATACCATAGTAAGTATCGAAAGTTTATGTACAGTAAGTATCGATAGTTTATGTACTATCGTAAATATCGATAGTTTATGTACTATCGTTAGTATCAATAGTGTATTTACTATCGTAAGTATAGATAGTTTATGAACTATCGTTAGTATCAATAGTGTATTTACTATCGTAAGTATAGATAGATTATGAACTATCGTAAATATCGATAGTTTATGTACAATTGTAAATATCGATTGTTAAGTACTATCGTAAGTATCAATAGTTTATGTACTATCGTAAGTATCGATAATTTATGTACTATAGTAAGTATCGATAGTTTATGTACTATCGATAGTATCAATAGTTTGCTCATCGTCATCGATCGATAGTATCGATAGTTTGTTCGTCGTCCGGATTGATACTATCGATAGTACCGGTTTTATTTAAAATATCGATAGTGAACTATCAAGTGGCTACACTAATCACGTCTTTATCCCTAACGGGGTAGAAACAACCCGTTATTTAAAATCAAGTCCATATATTTTGACGTTTTTTTTTAAGGAACAAATAACAGTGATTGAACTAGTCCCAAAGTAAGTTTGAGATTTGTGTCATGGGATACTAACTCAACGATACTATATTTTATTACAAATACATATAAAACGTGTAACGGAAAGGGGATTTCAACCCGAAAGGGAGTAAAAATATTATATAAAAAAAATCTTCACCTCCGTACAAAATTTATTACCTACCGTGCAAAAGTTATAAATAAATAAATATATACGGACAAATCACACAGATTGAGCTAGCCCCAAAGTAAGCTTAAGCTTGTATTATGGGATACTAACCTACTATATTTTATGATAAATACATATTTATATAAACACCCAAGACCCCAAGACAATTTGAAAAAGGCCATTATTAGGTATGGAGCTGCATACGTTTTTTTTTTTTCGATTTCAGGGATGGTCCCATAGTAAAAGTTGTTCACATTGATTAGTATTTTATTATATACTACTAATAAAAAAGTAAACAGAAAAATATCCGCAACATGCTTCTTCAAAACTGTAAACAAAAAAATATCCGCAGCATGCTACGTCAAAATTCTTATTCTAAGAGACCGCTCCGCATCGTTCCCGGCCCAAAGGTTCCCATAACACTTGCTGCATTTCCACGTTGAATGGCTATGGAAAGTCTTTGAGCCAGATAAGATACGGAACGAAAGTCATTTATACTATCAGAGACACGTCAGCCCAGTTCTCTAATAAAAGCCCTTGCTTCTTTACCCCAAGTACCTGCGGTTTCAAAGGCTACAGGCACAAAAATATAAGCCGGTTTCAGACAGGAGTATTTAGCGTGCTTTTGCTTGGCCGCATTTTACCGTTTACTCACTTTTGGATTGATACCCCCTTTCTGTGACACGTTGTATAGATAAATATCCAAGACTCAGGACAATTTGAAAAAGGCCATTTCTCAACTTGCCCTGACCGGTGATCGAACCCTGTACCTCTGGGAGGCGGACTAGTATGGTGACCACTTTGCCATGGAGGTTATCAAATTATTGATATACAATCTTGAATGATTAGTCTATAAATCTTAAAAAAAACGACGGGTTGCACGCCGGCAGTGCCGGCAGAAGTGAAAACTTGAATATAAACGTTGTGCATTTCCATGGATGCGCGTGGCACGCTGTAA
Source organism: Acrobasis suavella (assembly GCA_943193695.1). Lineage (NCBI taxonomy): Eukaryota > Metazoa > Arthropoda > Insecta > Lepidoptera > Pyralidae > Acrobasis > Acrobasis suavella. The sequence goes on from OW971944.1 coordinate 4,202,459, forward strand.
CATAAACACACACGAACATTCGCGAAAGCGCCCTGCGCCGCCTAAACGAAACAGCAGACGCAGGCATATATTTTCGCCGCGCCGTAGAAAGAGAGGGCGATAATTCCTCTCCTACGCCGCGTCGCGCCGGCTGTCTACTCTCCATCCGTCTTACGAATTTTCGATCAGGTCACGTGTCCTGACGCCCTGACGCTCTGACGCGAGTTTAACATTTTTTACCAATTACAAAAAAAGTGTACAACGCCGCTAAAGAAGTTTTCATTTCAAAAATTATAAATATCACGTAACACTACCGCCACAACGTACCTGGTTTTCAGGACAATTTTCGCACAGGTTGCGGACGGCGAATATTACCCACTGCATGATCACTGTCACATCAATGTAAGGAATAATACGTGCGTCAAACTATTTTTCTAGCTGACTGCCAAAGAACGCCATAAATGGCTTGCCTACAATTTTATTTTACATTTAAATAAATGAATTCTATTTCAGGCCTGGAACCATATGTTATATACATTCAGCCAGTTGTGTTATTTATTACTTATTAGTTACTTTATAAAATCAATGTTAAAGCAATTATAACAGAAATGGAAACTAAAAGTGTTACAAGTTTATGGCTAAAAGTAAATATAAGCAGAGATAATATAATACTAACGTAACAGATACCCAACTGGAAGTTGCGAGTAAACACACAGAGATGGCAGCACACGACTAGGTAAAAAGTGACAAAGGAAGTGTTGAATATGCTTTAAAAATATTTATTGCATTTCATATGTCATACTGAATTAATTAGAGTACTGTACTTTATTGAAATAATTGTAAAAAAAGATTTTAATGTGTAAATTAATACCAATAGCGCCATCTTGTGACAGTAGTAATAAAGGATTTTAATTTTTTACCCTCATATTCATAAAAAATATCAACCGTTTGCTGAACCTAATTTAGTTAAAACATGTTTTGTCCCTTTCCCTCTTTTTAATATTTGACATTGAAATAACGAGACAAAACATGTTTTAACTAAAATAGGTTTAGAAAACGGTTGTTATTTTTTATGAATATGAAGGTTAGTTAATAGCGCCATCAAGTGACAAGTAAGAGAAATAATTATGTTTATAAGGCGATGTGTAGGCATGGCCTAAGTCAAGTAGAGGTCCATAGTCTGCGTGCTGCGTGATAATTATGTATGTATATAAATGCTAGTCATTTATATACATACATAATTATCACGCACTTTTAAATACTCAATAAAAAGGATACGTGGATTTCTGGCATCAATGTTGGCACAGTCTAGAAGAACGGGTATCACTTCCAATTCTCGCATCTGGAAAGCAACGTATAATCAACATACAATAAACGTGATTTTTTGTAGATAATGGTGCGGAACCCTTAGTGCGCGATTCCGACTCGCACTCGGTCGGTTAATATTTTATACTAGAATACGTAAATTCTGATCACGTCCGTCGTTAGAGATACAAATCTTAGGGCCATAAGAACCAAAGGCGGAATGTAGGTGCAAAAGCATTCAAATTCAAACTCGTGAACGGGCGCTGCCGGGAGGGAGTGGTCAGATCGGCTTCGCTTTTTTGACTACATAATTTTTTTTACTATGCAATATCATGTTTGTTTACTTGTTCGCAAGAATTACATGTTATAATGTGTCAACATTGTATTATGTTAATTTAAAGACAATAATAATACTATGACAAAGCCCTTTTGGCGAGTAGGCGACCAATAGTGTGAAAATGAGTTTCTTTCGGCGTTTCTTCTCAGCAGTGGTCATTACGAAGCGCCGGTATCGGTAGCTTTTCTTTAAAAATAAATTAAATTTAAATTAACTTTACATGTAACGTAAATTATACTTATTGAGTGCCTGTAAAGGTCTAATTACTGAATAAACATTTGAATCTTTGAAATAACGACGAATTGCTAGCTTCAATGGTTTTTTTACGATTCCTTTTATTGTTTAATTGTTAAAGTAATCGAAGTATCCCATAAATATATTTTAATATACCTTTCATCAATATTTTAACACGGTTTCAGTGGGAATGCCCCGGGGCCCCCGAGCTCAAGCGGCCCCCTGGACTCTGACTTACAAACTATAAATCGAAAAATAAGTAAGAGTAAAAATTTCTCCCACATTCGGAATATAAATAAACCAGATTCCAAAAACATGACTTTAATAATGGCAACTTATTTGAAAAAATACAGGAGACTTCCCAACAAGTCTCGAACATCTTTGTTTGAAACTTGCGGGGAACTTTCCTGTATTCTTAGGCTGGTTTCACAGTCGCGCCGACGAACAGCGCGTTTCAACAGGACCTATGAGAAAAGCGGAGCGCTTTAACAGCATGACTATAAAACGCTACTCCAGATTTGTCGTAACCCTGATTCGTCGTAAAAGGTATAGTCGGTCAAGAAAGTGACCTAAACGGGACCCTATTATCGTGCCACTGCTGTCCGTGTGTCCGTCACAGGACTGTATTTTTAAAAGGTAACAGGTAGTCATTTTCTTTTATTTTTATTAAATAGTTTTAATTTGTTCATTACAATTAGTTACAATTTGTTTTTGATTTATAAAATCGACTGTATTTTATGGATCTAGAGTACGACGAATCTGGATTACGATAAGTCTAGAGTAAGACGAATCTGGATTACGATAAATCTGGAGTACGTCGAACTCAGAACACGACGAATACGGTATAAACGATTTTAAATAGTTTAGTTGGGGCCCTAATTTATTGTTTGCCCCAGGGTCTTTGGTTACCTAGCTACGCCACAGCATTGCACTACTGTAGCTGGAAAAGGCCGACTAGTTTCGATCGGTTTAGATGATTATCGTTAGGTCGATAAAACATACCTGCTTCTTGTTCTCCTGGTTCTTCCAGCACAAGTTGGCGAGCGTTCGCACCAGCGTCGCCTTGAATCCGAACGCCACGTGGCGCTCCACCGTCTCCACGGAGGTCACCGCTTTCTTCGGAGTCGTCGGGTCAACTGCACCCAGCCTGAGGTCGAAATGTGTGTTGTGAGACTTCAGCGCTATTGATCAACAAGAGGATAGGTGTCGTGGTACACCCGAAGTTTATGAACGCATAACTTAGAATTTAACTTAATTATGTTTTGTAAAAAAGGTTTTGAAAATCAATTTCCAGATGCCATCTTGGATTCCAAAAAAGGTTAAGTTTCGGGTTTCGTGACCTGAAAACCTCTGGATACCGAGTTTAGACTCCAATCGCATGCGGTTGAGAATCAGCGGTCATCTTAGATAAATGGACAAAAAGAACCACTTATGTTAAGCAATCCACTGTCGGACATGGCGAAAGGACTTTTTCTTGCGATCTGTGATGTCGCACAGGAGTTAGATAATGCTTAATCGAAGTCTCTCATGAAGCTCGCATAGTCACACCAAGTGAACTGAATATTCCGTAAAATTATAGATTAAAAAAAAATTATACTTTCCACATGCCATCTTGGATTCCAAAAAAAAAGTTTAGATTCAGATTCTGCGGCCCAAAAATACCTTGGATACAGAGTTCCAGTCAAATGAAATAAAGTATTAAAAAAAAGTTCAGCCTGAACACTTGCCTGGTTTTCTGACTTTCCGGTGAATCAATCTTAACCGATGGCACATTGGTGACGGGATTCTCATCTATCTTCACTTCCTTCACTGGCTCAGTCTTCTTCTCCGCACTGGCTTCACCACGAGTCTTCTCCGACGAAATACCTAAAATTTTCTGTAATTGCTCACTCAAATCAAAGTCAGTCGACAAATTCTGACTTTTCTTAACCTCTTTAGGAGTATCTGGAGATTGCTTTTGTGACTCAGTATCTGTTAATACATCAGCTAAAGGTGGAGATATCTCACTCGGAGACGCTTTGACTTCAGTCTTTAATTCTTCTTTCGGTAAATGTATTTCTGTAGGTGGATCATTTGGAGAACTTTCTTGTGATTCTGTTCTGCTTGTCACTTGCAAATCCAATCTTGGTTGCAACCCAACTGGTATAACTTCAGCTATCGTATTCATGCTGCCGCTGGGAGAGGTCGAATCTAAAATAAGTTGGGGGTCTGTGTCATCACCGATGTCTATCTTGTGTTCTAAACTTATTCTTCGTGTTGGCAATGACTGAATACGGTCATCAGCCTTAGGCACCGAACTGCTTCTTTTATAAGCTACCTTCGATAGGTCATTATCAATTTTGATGTTTCGTTCAGCACTTCCGTTTCTGCTATTGACTTCTAAAGTATCAAACTTTAGAGGTTGTATAAGACTGTCTATGGTGTTTATGGTGTCCAGTCGGTCTATGTAGGGCGCGTTGTCGTTGCATTCGAAGAATTGTTCACTGCTTTCCGACTCAGTGCATTCAGATGTAGTTTCGTTGCAAGATAGCATGTTGTCTGCAGAATCGTTTTTGGTGAGAGGATCTGAAATATAAATAGATACATATTAAAAACAAATTAATTCATTCCATGCAATATTCCAAGCAAAGAAATAAGGTAGAAAGTATCAACCACTTCTCTTCCTACGCAGATTGTACAAAGCGATTGAAGAAGAAATGTGCAGAAATCTAGAATTTGGAGAAAAAAAGCGAGATAGCGCTAAGATGAAGTACTAGTTCTTTACAGCAGGAGGAAAGATGTTTACTTTACACTTACTTTCGGTTTGAATGGGAGTAGTAATGTTTTCGTCATTGACCAGCTCCTTCCCTGTGGCGGCATACAGTTTGTTTATGGACGAGAAGAAGTTGTTGCTCTCTCTGCCTAGCTTATGGATCGCGCGCAAGAGAACTGCAATAAGCAATTATTTTTAATCTGTGGTCAAACAAAGAACTTTATATTCTTCCTTTATATTCTATTCTTCGTCTGTTAACCCGGACAAACAAAGAGGGGCTTATTAGTTTGACGCTAATATCAGACGGTCTATCTGTCTGTGGCATCATAGCCTTAGCACTTGAACGGGTGGAACGATTCAATGTGGTTTTTTTTTTACGTGAAAGCAACTTCTCTTGCGGGTGGTTTTTAGCCATGTCTGATGAAAATCGGTTTTTATCATTTAAAATACCTGCGTACCTTAAAGTACTTGACAAATAAGAGATGGCGCTATGGATATCAATTCCACTTAACATTATGTATGATGATGTCATAAAATGTAAGCCCTCAAAAATAACCCTGACACCATCTTGTGATGAATGGCGGAACTACATATTCCAACCGAAATTAAGTAGAATTTGTTGCCATCTATTGTTTGCCAGGTAAATTTTAAAAAGCTGACTTTTAAATGTTATCCCCCAGTAACTTTTAAACAGCTGAATCAACTTTCATCAAATATAGCTAAGAACCACTGCAAAGGAACTAGCTTTTACGTTAATAAACCGCATCGAAATTGGTCCATCTGTTCGAGAACTATGATTCTACAGGATAGACAGACTCACATAAGCGTCAAAATTATAACCCCCTCCTTTTAAAAAAAGGAATGTAATTTTTTTTTAATAAATTATATTGAAGATACTTACATGCACAGTTGATGAACAAAGAAGGGTCACTCTGCAAGCAGTCCATGTATGCATCCATACTCGAAGCCGTAGCGAGGATCTCCAGAAGAAAAACCACTTCTTGAGGCTCTATAGTGTTCACATACTTGTCTACCGTCTTTAAAATACAGTCAGATTTACTCTTAAACTCATGTGCCATAAACTTAACAAAGTTAACAGAAACATTAATGTCTTGTGACTCCGTAGACATGAGAATGTTATATGCCAAGTTCAAAACTAACATTCGGCACTCTGGGTCTAACTTGGAGTATAGTTTCTCAATGTAACTATTCTCAACTCCTATCAAGTATTCAATAATCAAATGTGGATAGTCAGTGTTGCCATTGTTATACATATATGCTAAGGAATTTAATAGCAAGACATCATCTGGCAACACATTTGGCTGCCCTAATAGTATGTTGTAGACTATCATGGCAGCTGCCGACGCTATTTTATCATTCTGTCCAATCAAGCAGTTCAGTATAATAGCATCAAATTTATTCCAAATCATGATTTGATTGAAAGGATTGTTCACAACTAAGTTTCCTAAAGTTTGTATGAGAACTGTCATACAAGTTTCATATTTCTTTTGCAGTTCTTCATTTAGAAAGTCTACACTTGGGTGCTGGTATTCTGTAGCTAGTACAAGCATGGAGTCTAGAATGGAGAGTTCTTTAGAGATGTACGTCTGCATTTTGGTGCCGGCAGCAGCACAGGAGCGGACGAGACGCAGGCATTGTTCGGCGACGGCGAGAGTGCTTCGGTTGTAAGAGGCCTGTTCCACATCCAACCTCATTATATGTAAAACCTCAGCAATTAGTCGCAATGTGTATTCCGACGCTTTTTTACTGAAAACAAGAATAAAAAATTCTGACTAAAGATAGGTGAGGTATAAAATTATATTATGTGAATACTTATTTTATTATATACCAACTTATATTTAAGTCCAAGTAACAGATCTTTAAGAACCAACCATTGCAATTGATATAATCATGGTGGTTGGCCACCATGGATATAGCTATTACTAGCTGCGCCCCACAGTGTTACCCGCGGAAAAAGTAGCCTATGTGTTAATCCAGGATGTCAGCTTCCTGCATACCAAATTTATCAATTCAATTCAATTCAAATATATCTTTATTATCATAGGATATTTATAATATCTCTTAATAATCGTTACTTTGTTTTGTTTCACAATAATTGTTGACATAAAAAAGTTACTTAGAGCTAAGTTTACAGCCGCCTCCAAAGCGCTAGTGCAGAAGAAGTGGTAACAAACTGCACTGCAGCATTTTCTCCAAGAACGTCAACTCACAATGATTCATATTTATAGTTGATAAGTGGACCGAGTATACATTGTTTGTTGTCATAATTTAAATAATTTCAAAAATCAAGTTGTAGATTCAGTATGTACCTAATGTACCAAATTATGACCATTTCTGAGTATACAAGCCTTTAAGAGAGACCCGCGCCAAGCTCAAGCTAGACTTTGTTGTCTTTAAGATAGTCATAGGTCCTATAATAAGCTTTCTCATAGAGTACCTTCTTTACATAAGCTTAAACTTTTTGTCTGGCATATCAAGTACCGATTATGGCAGTTTATTATAAAAAAGTATACCGTTCCCCATTAACTTCCCCATTAACGTTTTACTAACTGTTTTGAGCCTATATTACGGGGCAACTAAGTCACTCTTATTGCGTAAGTTTCTAACGGTAAAATCACTTACTTTATTGTATGAGGAAATATTTTTCCTTACATACAGTATGTTTTCAAATATATACTGTAATGGTAAGGTTAGTATACCGATTTCCTTGAATAATTCTCTGAGTGAGTCTCTAGATCCTAAGCCGTAGATAGCAGAATTGCCCTTTTTTGTAAAATGAAAATAGCCTGAATATCGGCTGCACTTCCCCATAGCAGTATGCCATATTACATTAAACTATGAAAGTAAGTAAAGTACACTAGTCTAGCAGTTGCTACATCTGTCAATTGTCTTATTCTCCTAACAGCATAAGCCGCAGAGCTAAGCTTATTTGAAAGTTTAGATATATGAGCGCCTTATTGAAGTTTCGAGTCGATCGTAATTCCTAGGAAGGTAGTACTTTCAACAAGATTGAGTTTTTCGCCATCTATCAGTATGTCAACGCAGGCTTGCCTCACATTGGGAAGACAAAATCGAATGCATTGGGTCTTTTTCGCATTTAACATGAGGTTATTGGCAGTAAACCAATCAGAAATAGAAGACAAGATGCTGTTCACCGCGCTAGCATCTGTAATATGACGGTCAATTTTGAATATTAGCGTGGTGTCATCAGCAAACAGCACTATGCCTGCCTGTTTCTCAACCATGTAAGGCAAGTCATTTCCATAAACTAAGAAAAGAAAAGGTCCTAGAATAGAACCTTGTAGTACGCCGATTTTAACATTAGATCCGTGCGATTTTATGCCGTTTAATTTTAAATCAACAGTCTGAAGCCTATCTGTTAAATAAGATTCTATTAATTTAATTGAATTTTCTTCCAAACCATATTGACGAAATTTAATCAAAATTAGTTCAGCCGTTTGCACGTGAAGATGTAACAAACATACACAGACACACACTCACAAACGTTCGCCTTTATAATATTAGTGTGTGATTTAATGCTAAGGCCGGCAAAGAAAAGTTGTTAATATCGAGCTGTATTTTTTAAAACTTACGGCCTGAGTCGTCCGGTTTCTGCATCGCGAGACAGCTGAGCCTCCGCTCGCAACATTTCCTCTACTGCATCCCATTCTCCCGTTTCAAGTTGGAAATTTATCAACTTCGCATCTAGTAATATCTCCTCAGCAAACCATACGCTTTTATCGCGAGACATTTTCACGAAAATAGAAAAATATATCCGAAATTCGCGAATGTCACATCACACGTTTGCGTGCACAATTTGCGTGTTTATAACATTTCCTTTCAATATTGACAATGACGTTGACGTTTTAGTTTTATAGTTACTGTCAAAAAGCATAGACAAATTACTTTTTTATGGTTGAAGTATTCGTTATAATTAAAACTTATTTTACATGCAACATAATGAAGTAAAAATATCCGTGTAAAAAAGCCTTTATATTTTGAACATGTTCCATAGACATAACAGCATATTGCCAGCTCAAAGAATTGGAAGTGAATGTAGTAGTAATTTTTTAATAAATTTAAGTATTAACAAACTAATGAACAGAAAAACAGTTCGTTTAGAAATTGCTGTTTTTATCACTCAATGATGCCAATATATTCTAATAATGATTTGTAATAAATACCAAAACTTTAACCCGCCTTATTATAAAACGCAGCCGATTTTTAGGACTTAGATAAAACCTTTATTTAATTCAACTAAATATAGTAAATAGTGTAATGAAGTCGAATGACAAAAGAGGTGTGTGTGCCGGTCGTGTGATACAGGTGACTTTTTCCCACCAGCCAAATTTTTGAAGCGAGTTCAGTCCATCCACACTACTTACCTACTTACTATCTATAAAACAATTAATCAAATAAGTATGATAAAAAAGTCCTCCTCCCACACAAAATCCATTTGGCCGAGCGCTGATTTGTATGGAAAGCCGAAACTTTGTTTTTGTTAAAATTGTTTTTATGGAAGGTAGTTCAGTATCATGGACGGAACTTGCTTGCCTTTGGCTGATAGTTAAAAAGTCAAAGTGTATTTTACGGAATGTCTTCTTGCTTGGGCGGATAGTGTTTTTAATTTGAGAAATAATAAAAAGGAATATTTTTTCTTAATTTGGTTAGTAATAAAACGCTTCCACTTAATTCTTTTTAAACTTAAACTCCTACCAGATTAACCCATTTTGCTATCAATGTATTCAAAATGCCTGCCAAAATAGATGAATGCTCACCAAATGAGTTTCTAAAAGTATTGAAGAAAACATGTTCATGTCTAAACCCATTTTTATTTTATGCAATAAAAATATAGGAGGTAAATAGTCTCTGCCTACTCCTGTGGAAAAAAGGCTTGATATTATGTATGTATGTATGTATAAAAATATATGAACGCCTTTAAAGTTAATTCCAGTCCAAATATTTTATATTATCGCCAAATAGATGTAGCCAAAATTTATTTCACGATTATCAATTAAAAAATGTTTGCTGAGATAAAAAGTCTTATCGTCGATTATACATTTTTTTATTACCGAATTTAATATTGCGTTTTCTAAGCACCCTTTGGGTACGAAACCCTAATGAAAAGTGACATTCACTTTTCATTAGGGTTTCGTACCCAAAGGGTGTCAAATGCCAACCCTTACTGAGACTCCGCTGTCCGTCTGTCCGGCTGACTGGCGTCGTCAGTGTATCGTGTCGTCAATGTGTCTGTATGACACACTGATGACACATTGACAACACATTGATGACACACTGACGACACATTGATGACACATTGATGACACATTGAGGACGCATTGACGACACATTGACGACACATTGACGACATATTGACGTCACATTAACGACACACTAACAGCACATTGACAAATTGATGATGTGGTTGACTTTGTTTTATTAGATGACATCTGGAGTGCTTTTTTCATTTAAGGACTCACCGAAACACTAAACGTGTAGTTTTTCATCTCACCGCTCGCGTAAAAATCCCTTTGGCCGTATTTTTGAAACCGTCGTGTCAGCTAAAATCAACATTGTTTTAAATCTAAAATATGTCTATGGATTTTTAAGAATTTCACCATGAATAAAAAAGCATCATGAATCGGAACGGAACGGATTCTCGATGAAAGGTTTCTTTGATATATCTACGCCACAAATGTCAAAATTACGAGTGGACGAGACCACTCGTTGCAAATCCTACGCATACGATCATTTCAAAAATGCTCCCCTTTGTAAACGCTCGCGTTAACCATTCGTAATGTGACAAGTGTTTTCAAAATTGGATCCCCTGAAGTGCCATTTCCGAAACGCGGAGTCACCTTAACAAATGGTTTTTCTATACTTAAAGCGTTCGTTTAAAAAATAGTACCACTGAAGTGCGATATCTGAAACGCGGAGTCACCTAAACGAATGGTTTTTGTATGGGAAAACCATTCGTTTAGGTGAATCCGCGTTTCAGATATCGCACTTCTGGTCCGTGACATCGTCTCTCGCAGATCGTCGCGTCCACGTCGCTAGATGTTGCTGCGACAGATCCACGACATTTTGTCTCAGTCGCCAAATATCACAGTGACAGACAGCGTATTGTAAACTTATTTTTTGGAATTAATGTAATTATTTCAGTAAAACAATATTTAGCTAGCATTTAGTAGTTTTGGAAAGCAAATGGAGTAAAATTCTTAACGTACAACTGTAATAAGGTTGAGTTTAGTCTGTTTCGACCGAAATTGCCTAAATAAACTGTATATGATGTTAATAATGTAATAAGGTTGAAATTCGCCCGTGTCGATTGTCCCCATGGAGCAGGTTGGGAAATGAGAGTTATTTTGATGAGTGTAAATTTATTTAAGTATTTAAAACGTAGTACTTAAGGCACCTAGGTATAGAGTGAGTTTAATTTTTGCAGAGTACATAAATTTTATTTGGTGCTTCATCTTAAGGTCAATAAAATATTCTGGTGAGCATTTAAATTGCACCCATTGTAAAAGCCATTAAGATTTGCGGAGGAATAAATGTATCACTTGCCGCTTTGCAGAAATTTGTTTTTCGTCATACAGAAACTCTTCGAACATACAGAATGCGCTCTATTCTGTCGCAGAAAGAGAAGTCGCGGACAAAAGACAGTATTAATTTTTTTAAATTTTGGTTGTTATTGCAATACAAATCTGGCAACATTTTTAGTGATAGTTGCTCGCTTGCTTGCTCCCGCCGCCCCCGCTTCACCGACGGCTCGTGAATGGTATTTGTGCGTGAAATTGAATTATTTTTGTGTGAACAAGTGTATATTTCTCGTGGCAAAAACTATATTAAGTCTCGTTTGATAAAGTTGTATAATACAAAAGTTTAAGTGATAAGTTATGTGTCGAATAAAAGATTTGGTGCGTCGAAAAAATCGGTTGTGATGTGACAGAGACAGGGTGGTATCCTGAGGATTTCATTGTACCTTGCAATAATGGACAGGCTTCCCGCTAAACTCGTTGGAATTTAAAACATTTGGTGAGTCATCAACGTTTTGAACACTAACTGCACCGGCCGTGGACGAGCGCAGTCGTATGAAGGTCTAAAAATATCGAAATTCTTGAGACATGCCTCAGTCTCCGTCGATATCATGTTCGGATCGTGACTATTTATAACAATTAAATTGTTTTCTCGACTCGCACTTCCGCGTCGAAGCAGTTAGAAATGTAAACAATCATCAATTTTGTTGGATGGGGCAATAAAGACACTGTTTATGTTTGAAAGTTGAGAGAGAATAAATATTTCTGGCATCATGTTTACTCATTAAATAATGTTCAAATAAATTCAGACTTAGAGTAAAGACCACATGTAAAGACAGACAATTTAGGATTATTTTTATTTGCATACTATTTTGCTATTTTTGCGTCAATTAGCCCCCCTAAATCCTCTACTGCTTGACAATATTTACCTACAAGCTACTGATTATATGTTTTATCTGCCTATGTACAGACACACTTTTGGCAAAATGCTAGTCCATTGATAAAGTTATATAAATTTATTACATCCTTGTATTTTCTTAGATATGATAATACTGTTTATTTTCTTCTACTTATCAAAATATCATATTCTAAGTGGTCATACAAACTTATTTTGCTAATATTGTATAATGATTAATTTTTATCATCTCAGCCTTTCTTCTGCCCAGTGCTATGTATTGTATAGGTCTCTTCGTTGATGCCAGCTATCTCTGTCCTTGCTGTTCTGACTAATTTGTTAAACCTTAACCCATTCATATAATGGTTAAATTGATTTATTTATACAATAAAATAACAAAAAGAATACTTTTATTTGCTCAAATATAGTACAACGTCAAGAGGGAATATGCATGAAAAAAATATGTGTTATCTAACCAGTTTATCCATAAATATTCAAAAGTAAAATACTAACAGTGAAAACAGAATAAAAATTGGTTGAAAACCGAACAAGATATAACGATTTCACGAAAATATCTCACTCCCTAAAACTCTACTTTCTATGGCAAATGTATAGATAATATGGACCGACGTCACCAGTCCATATCGGACTTCTCTTTTTAATTGAAACTTCAAAGTTTCACATGTTCATCGCTGATTAGGATATATTAAAAATTCTTTCATATTTGTTTACTGTGGTTAATAAGGATTTTATTAGGCAAATAAAAAAAACATATGTATTCCCTATTATAGTTTTTTTTTTTAATTAGCCATTTATGTCCCACTGCTGGGCAAAGGCCTCCCTTCTTTCCTTCCAGTACTCTCTATCTTTGGTCTTTTCTTTCCAATTCTTCCTCCAATCCTATTATAGTAAGTATCATATATTCAACATAAACCAATGCATGCAAATATTTATGCAGTCTCAAGATTTATCTTTTAATTAAAATAATATTTGCATTTTATAATTGAAAGACAAGAAAGAACATAAAAAAACTACATTATATGTATATAAACTATTTTTTTATATTAATTAATTTTATTTTAAGTTTAGTACTTATATAATATTTAGTTTAGTTACTAGTTTTGGTTTAATAATTCATATACATCAATAATTTATATCAGACTTCGAAAAAAGGATGAGGTAATCTATTGGTTGAGATCTTTTTTTTAATGTATGTTCATGATGATTAACTTAAAGATGCGTGGACTGATTTGAAAAATTATTATTTTGTTTGAAAGGTATACTTTCCAGGTGGTACCATAGAAATATTAATTTCTATGGTACCACCTTCTATGGTACTTTCAAACAAAAAAATAATTTTTCAAATGTCTTTTACTTGGCTTTGTGAAGTAGCACCTAGCTAAAAAGGCTTCAGAGAAGGATACAAGACAAGGGAAACTAGATCAGTATTTTTACCCGACTGCGCCACGAGGAGGGTTATGTTTTTCGAGAGTATGAATGTTTGTATGTATGTTTTTTTTTTTGCAATATCTTGGGTTAGGCATTTGTCCTCAATCTCACCTGATGGTAAGCGACTAATGGTATGTTTGTATAATGGTTTGGCACGCTTATGGCTGATGAATTTTAGCTTAAGAGGTGTCGTTAAATTTGTATTTACTGTAAGAGTGACACTGGGTATATCAAAAAAATAAATCTAAATAAAAAAGGCAGTCGGGTTTTTAGTTTTTGTAATAATTACTTGTATACTATAAAGGTAGTTATTTGCTTAGTTAGTTTTAGAAAAAGTTTGTAATGATTGGTCATATACATATATGTAATATAGATATATGTAGTATAGGCATCAAGCCAGGATGACCTAACCAGATCCTTAAGGTTAATAAATAATAGTTCACAGAGTAGACATTCTGATGAATTATCCGAGGGGCAATTTATAAATGAATTGAAGTGATACATGAAGTTTTAAGAAAATTAGAAATTCAAAGGAACCAATGTTCATGCAACAAAATATTTTTAAGAACACAATCTTGTGTTGTGAAAACTTTTCCTGAGTAAGTGTTGTTGTATGCAGCAAACATCCTGATACCTGAACCTAAAGCGTTGGCCACACTGAAAAAACGCTGGCGGACGCCCCGTCCTTTCTGTGTGTTTTGGACTTTTGTGTCTCAACGCTTCTATACATTTTGTATGAAAGTGACGCAGAGAACACATATGTCTGCATCCAGTATGCGTTTTATGTCTTTTCAGTGTGTCCAGCGCTTAAGGTTACGATAGTCTCCACATTATTTAGGTCCCATAGTAGGGCAAAGGCCTCCCCTTGTTGTTTCCAGCTATTTTGATTTTTAGCTACTTCTTTCCAATCCTTGTCAAAAGCAGACAGGTTGTTACATTGCATTTTTGCTATAGGATATTTTATTTAGGATACAATAAGTATTGAATAACAGTTACTGGTTTGAGAATAAAAGTCCTTAAAAAAAGTCTGAGGTTAAAAGAGGTGTTAAAAAATACTAACTAGTAAAAATATTTTGTTCAGTTATTTGAAAGCATAATATCAAAAGGTCCTGTTAGGTGAATTTATTAAAAAAATTTTTGTTCGTAATGAGAAAAGTAATATCACATTGTAAAATGTACAATATGCATTTCACACATTTAGTAGTTAATGGAACAGGTTTGAACGGTTATGAGGAGTGCACCGAATTCGAGAGTCGTGTTTGACGGCCACAGAAGATCAAGGATCAGAAAGCCCACTTCAGGTTATGAGATTTTAGAAATTGTAGGTGCAGTGCAATAATAAACTAATTTTTACACCCGACTTTTACGTTCGAAACTGTAGTAATTTATGTTACTTATAAAAAAATACACATTGCCATATTTTTTTTACGTAAATGACGAACAAAATAAACATTTAACTATAGTATTAGTTAGTTTAGTACTCTACATCAAATTCTACCTAAATCAATCTCTTCCAACTAAAATCGTAAAAATTTAAAGCAGGAAGGTGTTATCACCGTCGTAAATTGGGAATAATTTTATATAGTTAGCTAGTTAGTTATATCGGAATACCTTATCAAGAAATTAAAAGCTATTATAAATACCTTAATTAATTAATCCTGAAATCTAATAGAAAAAAGTCAAAGCTAACCTCTTTGATTAAACAAAGTAACATACTTAAATAATAAATTGCTTGTTTGTTCGCATGATACACGTAATACCTAGTAGACCTTCTGCGCGTACATATTATGTGGTCGTCGACCACTTTCTACCTGCCTATATGGCGGGCAGGTGGAATTTTCGCGCCCGATCGAAATGTCACCTCGCCTCTGCTACGAATAATTAAAATGCTTTCGCTGCGGCGTTCAAAAAGTTCGTTACATTTTGAGGTGCCGTTAGGTTGGGGTCAATAAACATATGTTTTTCTATGAAAAAGTGTTTTTTTCTTATACTTTTCTCATAAACAGCATGTCAGAATTTTCGAGTTATTCTGTTGATAATCGTCTGTGCAGGAAGGAAGTACACATTTCTTCCTTTTGGCGGTGCGTCCACGGGCAAGTGAATCGCCACGATATACCTATTAATAAGCGTGAAAAAGTGCTAATTCTATACTGACTCTATAAACCGATCTCTATTTTGGCGGCGATTCTCTCTTCTGTGGAGGCAATGCCTTACATATTCCGCTGAAAAGTGATATCTTATCAAAATTTGTAGTTCTGAGATGCACCCTTTGCGTTACAGGCAGATGTTGATAGCATATGGTAACCACTTAGTACCATTACATTCATCATCATCATCATTTCAGCAGCATAACGCTGGACATAGGCCTCTCCCAAGGATTTCTAAAATTACCGATCAAGAGCGGGCTGCATCCAGCGCTTTTCAGCAACCCGTCCGACCACCTTGTGGGTGGGTGTCATACGCTTCGCTTGCCAGTACGCGGTTGCCATTTGAGATCATTTTTGCCCCATCGGTCATCGGTTTTTCGTGCTATGTGTCCCGCTCACTGCTACTTCAACGAGCTAACCCGCTGGGCTGTCAGTGACTTAATTTCTGATTCGATCAAGTGAGAAACACCAAGCATAATCTTCTCCATATCGATCTTGAGCCTTTTGTGACCCATAGTAAGGGACCACGTTTACCATTACCATTTGTACCATTACATTACCAGTTTTTAATTAAACCTTTTTTTCCTATAGATCCCAACCGGGATGGATGAGGGTTTGCTCAACGACCTTCTAGAATGTTCCGTGTGCCTGGAGCGGCTCGACACCTCCTCACGGGTCCTGCCGTGCCAGCATACCTTCTGTCTCAAATGTTTGAAGGTAAGATTAAATATAAAAAGCCTTCTTCTGCCACGTATATTATCATACATGTATGTAAATAAATAAATAAAAATATATACAGACAAACCACACAGATTGAGCTAGCCCCACAGTAAGTTTAAGATTTGTGTTATAGTATACTAACTCAACGATATAATAACAAAAACATATATAATATATATAAACTTTCAAGACCCAGGAATTAAAGGTAATTTTACGTAATATCTCTTACCTAATATCAAAGTATGATTCATTTTTGATTAAATAGTTATTTGTACCTAATTCCATTATTACAAGTAACAATATTGGCTCCAGTTTACCACCCTGGGTAACACCAATGTTTGTATGAAAGGTTCATTATGAAATTAATATTTACGGTTTCACAAATAATTATATCGCGGATGCCTTTTGTAGTTGTGATTGTAAAAATTGTAACATATCAATTTGTATTAAATTTTGCCTTTGGGCAAATTGACTCATAGTTTGATTCCCTCCAAAAGTCGAACTTTTTGAAATTGACTTCCAGTATTAAGGGGCTACCTGAATTTTTCGGGGTCAAGTGCTGCCCCCATTTGAAATAAATCATGTGAGAGGAAACAGAGACATCATTTGAAATGTTATCTTGATCAGATCCTAGATAACCCTTTAAACTATTTTATGAACTACAGTTCACAGTTTAAAGTGAGAACGTGAAGCTTTTCGACGCACAATTGCGAAAAATGGCCACTTTTGGCGGACGTGCGTAGAAAAGCTTCACATTCTCATTTTAAACTGATTTAGGGTCTGATCAAGATAAAATTTTAAATGATACCTCTGTTTCCTTTCAAATGATTTATTTCAAATGGGGGCAGCACTGGACCCCGAAAAATTCAGGTAGTAAAGTGTGTCATTTGATTTATATCGACATAAAGGAAGGACAACTTAACTGTAAAATGTGAAATCATATGTAAAAATAATATATGATTTCATAATGAGTAAGGAACACTAAATGTGAACACTAACAATTAAATTTGTTTTCCCGAAAGTATTAAGTCACGTATTACATAGAAATGTGACTTCGTCGCAACAGATGATTACGTGAAGCATAATAAAGCCGCGACCGACTGCGGAGCTCGACGGATAAGAAAATAGTACACGTTTACAGTTAAATAGGACAACGTAAACAATGTATGTAGAGACAGGAGAAAAATTGTAATAGGATCAAAAAGTGTAAAAAATCTTGTATAACAATTTTTTTTATACAGAATCCTATTCAATATCCGTTTGGCCTAGGGCCAATTTGTGCGGGAAGACGCCCAAAAGGAGGAGGTTATTAATTGGTTGGGATCTTTTTTTATGTATGTTCACCGATTATTCGAAGACTCCTGGACCGATTTGGAAAATTCTTTTTTGTTTGTAAGGGTATAGCTGTCAGATGGTCCCATAGAAAATTTATCAAAATCGGCAGTGTAGTGTGGGCGCGAAGTTGTTTTTTTAGTTTTGAAAAATTATTCTTGTGGAATTATTATGTTTATTTTTGTGGAAAGTAATTCAGTATTGTGCTCTGCCAATAATTTGGCTGCTGGTTAAAAAATCATCCTGTAGATGGTATGTATGTTATTTGTGTTGTGTAGAGTAAAATTAAAGTAGCTTCGTAAAAATCCAGATTTACCGGTGTAGTTGCAGCTTTCAGTAAACAAATATGAAAATAGTTCGTGGAACTTTACAGCTGACAAAGTGGGCCAGCGTAAACATACCGTTGGATTGTACAGTCTGCAAACATGGTTATTAATATATGAGAGAAAAAAACGGTAATTTCTGGAAGATTTTGTTGATGCATACCTTATGAAGATATGCTCAAGAAACCAAATCTTTTGTTTGACAGATTTTGATTCGATGAGCTTATCTTTTTCCATTCGCTGTGTGTTTACTGCCAGCAGTAAACATTAAATAGGTAGACAGTTGAAATTTACACAGATGATTTTTTTATTTATTTAACTTTATTACAAAAATTGCAACAGGCAGACTTTATGCCCAAAGCCTTTTCTACCAGTCAAGCTACAAATGATGCGGATAAAAGCTAATTTTGGACGACATGGTACATTCTAAATTAACTATAATTTAATTACTATCTTCAAGTTTTACCGAATAATGAGAGCGCACAGCACTCTAAAACGCTTAGCGACTAGGAATGATGTATTTCTGTACGCTATAATAACAAAAACAGAATAAAATAAATATTTAAGTGGGGCTTCCATACAAAAAACGTGATTTTTAGGGTTTCGTACAAAATTGAAGAAACGGAACCCTTATAGGATCACTTGTGCGTCTGTCTGTCCGTCCGTCTGTCACAGCCAATTTGCTCTGAATCTACTGGACTAAATCTGGTAAAATTTGGGAGGATGGTGTAATCGTATGACCCATACACAGATGTGCAAAGTAAATGTTTTTTTTTTTACAATAAGGCTCATTTTCGAGGGACAAATTAGAAAATTAAAAAAAGTTTTGCAAATCTTTCTGTGTCATATCGTATATCAAATGACAGGGCTCGTTATATGGATCTCAAATATATTTTTGTTATTATTTTAAAATAAACAGTTTTGATTTTATTCATGAAAGAAGACGAAAATTGACCATGCCTTTCAGGATCAATTCGCTAAAAGAAGCTAATTACTTGTTGGTCCAGCTGTACATATGGAGTAAATAAAAAGTTGGTAGTGGCGCTTGTAACAGAATATTCAGTGCGTCCTGGGACCGTCGCCATTGTTATTTCTCATCGCCAGATATCCTGTGCTATATTTTAAAACAAAGGGCTTTGGGGAATAAACTTTGAACGTATGTTATTCGGAACAATTCAGTTTTGGCTTTTAACTTTGACCATTAGTTCAATACAGCTATAAGTAGATTCTTACTACAAAGGATGCCCAAGAACGCGCGAATTAGAGAGGTAAAAAAGCCGAAAAGCAAATTCCAGCATTACAGATGAGAATGAGGGACATGGTGTTCCTTGTAAAAAGTTCCTGTATCGTACAGTTGTTGTAGAAAAGTCATAATTTTAATATTATTAATCTGTAGTTTCTCTTTCACACGAAAAATAATTTAACTAAATAGGTCTAAAACAAAAATAATAGCGCCCTGAAGTTTATCTCATTGCGAGTACATATAGTAATGCAAAAAATAATAATAATCTAGAGCCTTTGTGTCTAGAATCTAGACCGTTATGAGGTCACAAACAGGTTTACGAAAGCTAGCCTATCAATTAATTCTATTCTGTAGCAAATACCATTGCTCAAATCTTGAGGAAAGGTTTAGGACATAGTCGAATTGTTTGCTCAGCAACGTATCATATACTCGTACTTCAAGTTCAGTATGTAGTTCAGTAGGTGCGTTAGTTTGTATTTGTAGAGCTACGTGCTGAAACTACCAGGGATCGTGGCCTATAACCGAAAAGTTTCATAAAGTTTCATCTATCGTCACGGGTACCTATCGTAGTAAATAGTATTTTGATCTTTTGTTATTTTTTATCGAGCACCACTTCCTACGGCCTACTAAAATATCGTTACGTAAAGGAACACCGGTCGATAGATTGTTGAATGGAAAGCAAAAGGACAGAGGAAATTAAAGAATTGTGTGTGATGGACTTTTTCTGCCTTATCTTTTTTTTTCTCTCATGTCATGTCACTGCTATGGGGGAGTGCAGCCGATATTCAGACTATTTTAATTTTACAAAAATGGGCAATTCGTGCTATCTACGGCTTAGGACTTAGAGACTCACTCAGATAATTATTCGAAGAAATAGGTATACTAACCTTACCATCACATTATCACAGTATATATTTGAAAACATATATACTGTGATAATGTGATGGTATGTAAGGAAAAATATATCCTCATACAATAAAGTAAGTGATTTTACCGTTAGAAACTTACGCAATAAGGGTGACTTAGTTGCCCCGTATAATAGGCTCAAAACAGTTAGTAAAACGTTTATGGGTAATGGTATACTTTTTTAAAATAAACTGCCACATTCGGTCCTTGATATGCCAGACAAAAAGTTTAAAGCTAGTGTAAAGAAGGTACTCTGTGAGAAGGCTTATTATAGGACCGATGACTAACTTAATCACAACAAAGTCTGGTTTGTATTCTCAAAAATGTCATAATTTGGTACATTAGGTACATACTGAATTTACAACTTGATTTGATGATGGAGCCGTGAGATAATTAACGGAACTAAGGTATAAAACAGCATAACTTCATTGAGTAGGACGTGTTTGATTTGCCTTGATGACTTGAAGATCACGATCTTGGTGATCACAGTGATTAAGGAAGACAGTGATCACGAAGACTGAAGGTGGTATTCAGTAATAAAACGACGCAACTCGGCGATGGTGATGGCGATGGTTTATTTCATTATTTATTAGTCTTAATAAGTACTTTGGCATCACAATGAATTCAGTCTTACTCTGCAGTGCTCATGAGCAAAATTTTTCAGGTACTCCCTTCCTACTCACATCCTTGTTTACACATTCCATCCATTGTTTCTTTGGTTTCCCTCTACATAGTATAGTGATCAAATAACAACATAAGCTGATATGAGTTCTAGAATTCTGTGTTTTTTATGTGATCCATTGCTGTTCTCAGCTCAGCGTTCCTTTTCACGACCATTCGTCTAAAACTGTACCAATTAGCTCCTCAATCTCGTCTTAATTTTACAGTTTATTTCTATTTCTGTGGCACGGCTGCATAACAGTATCCTGCGTTAACAGGCCCTTCCTCTATCGTAAATAAACACTTCATTCCGGCTCTGACTCACGACTGACTCAGTGGATACTTGTGCTTATCGTGTCTCATTGACTGATCGAAGTCGGACGATTTGGTACCACTTAAAATTGATAACTATTTTGGTGTGATGAAAGGATTCTGTCGAATGCAAATGATGGCTACTTGTGCGGGTACTTTATCACGTCTTTATCTCTAACGGGATATAAAATATCAGATCTTCACCTGGAAGCTGGCGTGACACATGTGTTAAAATAAAAATAAAAATCGGTAAAAAAAAAGTGAAGAGGGCCCTTCCCGGCCGCGCTATCGTCAACGCGAGCATGGTTTGAAAAGCTTGTTGCTTCATCTAGGGCAATGCTAGAAAAAGAGGCAAAGCAAAACGAGAGATACGAGTATAGCGCCTGAATCCTGATGGCTCAGTTTGCATTCTATTGAACGAAATTAGTATTATTATTAACTATTCATTAAACGAATATTAACTATTATTAAGGTGCGGTAATTTCATTCAACTTGTTGCAGGTAATTCGTGTTTTTCGGAAAGTGTGTGGAATAACTGTTTTTTATTTAAAATTTTCATTACATTTGCTAGGTTTATATCGAAATGCTTTCTTTACTTTTACAATTTATGAGTACTATATGAACGGTCAAAGTTCAGGTAGGATTTGTGCAGATTTTTGGAGGCTTATACTGAATTTGTTTTACAAAATTTTAATTTTTTATTTCGAGAGAACCTTAGAAATAGCGCACAAGATACCTGTTAATTCAATTAAGAAAGGTCAATTACAATGCCATAATCACGTACGAGCGTTTGTATGGAAAGTAAGACGAGTTGGCCGCCCTTAAGTTTCTGAAAAACATATATTTGAATCGAAAAGGAACATAAAGAAAAAAAGGCTTTATTTTTTTTCATTCTATTATAATATAATATTTGATTATAAATTAATAATAATAAGTACATATATATTATCACGCCTGTTTCCCACAGGGGTAGGCAGAGTCTATGGACCTACACTTGCTACGATCATGATGACCGATCTCTTTCGCTTCCCTTACAACTCATCATTCTCTACGCATGCCCGCCGGTTACGGTAATTCTGACCTTTTTTTAAAAACGTCTGCATTTTGATCGCGGTACGTTCGTCGACGATATTATATAATATTCTCGTTCATTCCCTAGATCTGCGTGGGAAGAGAAGCAATCTACGTTTTTTCTTTTCTTCCAGACCAGCAAAGTTTGTAAACTTACTGAGTCATCAAAGTCAAAACTCAAAATCATTTATTTATCTTTGGATATTTGTATCAGTTGATAATTGTCTTTTCTTTTTTTTTCGTTTTCTTAATAGGTAGTTGTTGACGTCAGATCATTTACTTACAACTAAGTTTACTGCCGCCTCCAAAGCATCCCAGATTGAAACTCAATGTCAGGAATGCGCGATATCCTGCGTGGTGAACAGTGCTCTAGTTGTGAACCTGGTCACGTTGTCAATCAAACCGATGACTCAGTTCTAGTCAGTCATCATAAATCTTAGTTAGTATGGGCGATAACAAGCGAAATGAGTTTATTTACAGAAGCAGTCTTCTAGAAGGGTTTCATATCTGTTTAAAAGGTTTTACCACTTGTATTGAATACTAGCTTTCTGTGCGACTTCATTCATACTTTCAGATTTGTTTTATATAAATTTTATTAAAATCAATTCAGTAGCTATGTTGTTACATCAAAAAAAAAAAAAAGAGAACTACAATAAATATGTCATCAAAGTAAACAATTATTGAGGATTCAACTTTCCTGAGAATTTTCTTTGGTGCTTAAGATCACTACCTATATTTTTTTTTTGGTAAATTAATATGTTAGTCTTAATTTACTTAATGAAATGTTAACGTACTCAAGAGTGTTAAATATCCGCCACACTACAATGTATCCGGTCGGATCCACGCTGCGTCAAACCTTACTTTTTGCTTTGTCTGTGTCTCGCTTGTCTACATTAAAAGGTATAAAAAGGGCTCAGACACGTTGACTCATGTTTAACTTTTTACAGTTTGATAGTATTTTTAGTTCATGGACATTTAAGCTACTACAAATGGTTAATTTCATCATTAAGGGGATGCCTGAATTTTCAGGGGTCCAGTGCTGCCACCATTTGAAATTATTCATTTCATAGGATACAGAGACATCATTTAAAATGTTGTCTTGACCAGGCACTAAATAACCCTTCAAACTATTTTATGAACTACTGTTAACAGTTTAAAGTGAGAACGTGCAAAGCTTTTCTACGCACATACGCCAAAAGTGGCCGCTTTTCGCAATTGTCGCCCTTAAAGAACGGTTTCAAAATTTAGTATTTGATTCATGTTGAACGCTTGAAGGAGTAAGAGAAGATGGGCAGTGGCTACACTCAATGCTTTTTATTTAGTCTGTGTAGTTTAACCACCTATGCTCTGGAATTTTGCGACTCATCATCATATGGTTTGCCAAGCAAATTAAAAATACCTTCTACTTTCAATAGTTTCATATCTGAACGCCATCTAGTGATGAGTGGAGAAACTACATATTCCAAACTATGTTAAGTGGAATAAATATCTCTCGCGCGATCTATTACTGTCAGGCGAACTAAAAAAAAACTATTTTTAAGCGTTAACCGCAATAGCTTTTAAACGGCTGAATTTTTATCAAACATAGCTAAGAACCACCGCAACGGAACTAGCTTTTAAGAGGAAAAAACCGCATCGAAATGGGTCCATCACATGATGCCACAGATAAGCACACAGACAGGCAGACAGATATTAGCATCAAACTTATAACACTTCTCTTTTTTGTCGGGAGGTTTATACCCGTACGTCACTCACTAAAGTTATCACAAGTTAACTCTTATTTCGGAGCTATCTCTATCTGTATGATATGTCTTAACTTACTTACACATGTTTAGTTTCATTATGGAACGAGTGAAAACTAAATAGGACTGCAAATAAAAGGTAAGCGCCTTTTGTCTCGCTTGCCATCTCTAGATGTGTCTTAAACTTGCTGTCCTACGAATATGTCAAAATCCCTTGGTCATCTTGACAAAATTTGAGTCTTGAGTTAGTTTAGATACTAATAGATGATATTCATTAGGGAAGAATTCCACTAGTTTCAATCAGATGAGGCCAAAGGCCGTGTCGAGGCCTCATCGCCGAAAGGGTTAACCGTTTTGCCCTTTCATTCTCACCGTGGTGATACGAGTAACATTGCCATTACCGTTTTCTAGAGAGAGTTAAGGGAAACTAGTTTCCACGAAGACTTCGCCCGTGTAGATTTTGACTTCGGGATAAAACTATCCAGGTGAACAGGCATACAACCCATCTGATGGTAAATAGTTGCCGTTGCTCATTGATGCCTGCAACCCCAGGGGAGCCATACGCGCGTGGTCTACCTCTAATAGATTTTTTTTTTCATTTTGTTCCTATAGTCTCGCGGGAAAACCATGGTTGGTGCTTGGAGCTCGTTCGACAACATTATCTATCGTCCTTACGGGGAAGAAATTCTATATAAAATTTGTATACTACCATTTGAGATTCTGGCCGCCATACGCCTGATATCAATTATAATGCTACCGATTTAAAAAACGCTGTTTTTAAGTAACATTTATTAGCAATCTGCACTTTTTAAATAGGCAGATTACTCACTATATGAATGATGGAAGATTCTTTATGAAGACGTCTATCTCATTTTAAAGAGTTGCATTTTCAGCTGTGTTGCTTCGGAGCCTGCGGTCCTCTAGACTGGACTATTTTAGAATTTAGATTCAAGATGTGATGATAAACCTGTCCAAAAGGTTGTATACTTATGATCCTGTGTTAATTTTTCCTAGTTATCCCACTTTGAAAAAAAGTTTTCCCTGATAAATTGAAATATAATTTGTCGGTTTATATTATCCGTGACTTAATGAAATCATAACATCATTGTTACGTTCACCTCTTATCTGAATCTCAAACAATGAGCTATTTATCTTAAGACATAATATGATATAAGATATTAAGACGCATACATACGAGTATATCGAGAGGCAAGCGGAAGGAAGTTTGTTGGAGCAGAATATTATGAGTGGAATGAGTCTGGGTTTTTGTTATCGATTTCCTAATCTGATCCAAGGCTGAAATGAATATTCATTTGGTTGGTTTAGCTTTATCGCTAGCTTTGCGAGTTTTGTAACAAAATTTGTTTGTAATCTTTTTAACCGACTTCAAAACGGTAGGAAGTTATCAATTCGTATACTTATGTTTTTATGTATGTACGATTACTTAAACAAGCCTGAAACAATTTTTTTTAATACCGATATACTATTGATAGTATCGGTTCTTAAAATACCGATAGTCTATCGATAGTAGACTATATCATAATTTTGTAGCGCTCAATGTTTGCTGTATAGTGCAATGCAGGCACGTAGCTACGTACGTTTATCGATTCGCTTTTAGAGTAACGGTCCAGGTTCGCCGTCACCCAGCAACAATCTTACATGCTCTACTACAATAAAGCAACTTCTTCGTCTTTCATGTTATCTTTCTTCATTTTATAACATAACACTTAGCGTCAAACCTAGCATAATGTAGGTACGCATAAGCCAAGAATAAATCTTGATGCTATGCGTGACTGGGTACCGTCAAGGCAACTGATGCTTTTTCTTTCTTTTGTCTTGTTCAAACAACGTCACGCATGGCAGCCCGATCGCCAGGAAGTCAATGTGTCAATTCATAGAGTTTTCTCACTGTAGCGACCGGGACGCCCGTCCGGTGTCACGTTTCCGGTTATAAGTGTAATGCATTATGCTACAAAATAGTTAAAGTACAGAAAACGCACATATGTACGCAGCATTTTAATGTGAAACTTGCGAGCGCTTCTTTGGAGTAGATTAGCTATAAGATAAGATAAAATTTCTTTATTGCACCAACTAAGTAGGACAGTCATCGAAAGTACATTTAAAATATAATAGGTATATTTTTATCAGTATAAATAAATCAATTGTTGTGATTATTATGTTTATTTTGTATTTATTACATAATATCTAGAACTCAATTTACGAGAGCCAATCTACTACTTGAAGTTTGCGCTAGGAGCTATTATAGTCTGATGTTAATTTCATATCATATAGTTAACATTGTTTATTTACATTCAATGCAATTTCTGTCAAAATTAAATCAAACATCTTTATTGTGGAGCACCGGTTAAATTGTAAGGTACCACTGTGACCTAGCGTTGCATAACTATCGATAGTTTGACTATCCATAGTTGACCTCGAAAAACAGTCACAATATCGATAGGACTATCGATAGTATCGACACTATTGAATTTAGATACTATCGATAGTTTTTAATTGATACTATCGATGTTATCGATACTGTAACTCATTTTTGTACGAAAAACTATCGATATATGTATATTGTATAATGTATATTGTCAACATATGTACTTACCTTATATTTATATGTCCATAGCTTTATTATGTTACTAATTTACATAATGTTTTCTTGTGAGCAAATAATGTTTAACATGCTGTGCTCACTATTTTTTGGTTTTGCAACTAGACATGTTTATATTATATAAGTTGTTTTGTTAAGCTGCGTTGTAAGACTGTTTTGTGTGCCAATAAATAAAAATAAAATAAAATAGATAGCTAAATTATTATAGATAGTATCATAAAATCGATATTCGTCATAATACTATCGATAAATTTTAATACTGTACTTTTACTATCGATAGTAATAAATAAAAACTATCGATAGTATCGATATTGTTACTATTTTTTAAGGCCATTGCTTGCATCATTACTGTGACCTCCCCTAATGGACGTGCAATAATAATGATTAAGTTAAGTCAAATTATCAGCAAAAGTAAAAAAATCGTAATTAGAAAAGAAAACACAGTGATTAAATACACAATACAATTCAAAATAGAAAATAGTAATATTCTTCTTTTTCTTCTTCTTTTAACCTTTCTCCACCCACTGTTGAGTGTAGGTCTCCTCATATGCATATCATTCTCTTCGGTCTTGAGCTTTTCTCATCCAGGTCTTTCTCATTACTTGGGTTATGTCATCGGCCCATCTCAATGCTGGTGTTCCTACGTTCCTGCGGCGCTGTCTCGGTCTCCATTCCACTACTGTCCGGCTCCACCTTCCATCCTCTCTCCGGCTTAAGTTGCCCGCCCACTTCCACTTTCTTTGAGCGAAGATATCTATTATGTTAATAATATTAAGGTTTATCATTTTTTAATAACAACATTTTCAAGACGATAAACTATTATATATAATCTCTTGAATTTTTTTGTTTATCTAGAGCCCATACTAACGAAGAAGCAATTCTACACTCTTTTTATTTTACACTAATATGCGTGCATCATGCTATTTCATAATATTAAAAACAGCATTAGTCGCAAGCGTAACGGTCGACACATTATGAAGAAATGGATATTATACTTTTAAGAAATTCGAACTGCGGAAGTTTTGATTGACAGGATATAAATTTTAATAAAAACCTGTGCTATACGATTATTTTCGTTTTCTTAGAGAAGATGCAGCTATTTTCTTCTTATTATTTTTGTTACTTTTACTAGAACACATTTATTACTGGACTGCCTCCGTGGTTCAGTGGTCAAGGCGTCCGCCTTGTGATCCGGAGGTCGTTAGTTGAAATCCCACTGGGAAGCATACCTTGTGATAAAGTTGTTTCCAGTGTGGTTAGGATATTGCAGGCTTGAATCACCTGATTATCTGAAAATAAAGATGATTCCGTGTTTCGGAAGGCACGTATAAACTGCGGGTCCCGAACGTCATCTAGCGTTTGCTTATCAAACCTATCCAAGGATTGGTTCTGGTCTACCCTTTGGGTTGCGGAGGTCAGACGGCAGTCTCTATGTGTAAAAACCAGACTTTGTCAAATCACCTTGGTCAGGTAGCGGACCCCGGGCTCTGAAGCGTCACCGTTGAGGATGCAACCGAAAATACGCTCGGATGATGATGATGACTAGAACACACAGCTTTGTAATTTTTTTGGACATAACAGAAATTCTCCGAGAACGTAGCAATTGGTTTGAACCGACTTAAACATCTTCATTTTATACCCAATAAAAATCAATTATACCCCGAGGACCTAAATTTCGAGATAACTGAAATGACCTCTACGGACAGTTGTATGCCTAAGTAGGTGATGTAGGTACTGGGATTTGCTTTACGAAGTACATCAACAGTTGTGCTCGTCTAAAGCTTTTATGAAATCGAACGCGACTTTTGAAAAAATTCATAACCATAGTCATGGTCAGTCATAATTTTCTGATATTTTACACAAGTCATATTTTCGACCAAAGTTCTTATGTTTCGGTATTAGGCTGAACTTCCGTCCTGCGACCCTTAGGGGCAAGGAGTTTCAACGACCCCGTTTGCAAACACACTGCCCATTAAAACTTTAGCTAACATGGTGGTGGTTTGCATTGCTGCTTGCTTCTACATGATGGTGATATCTATATTTGAGTTTAAGAATTATATTAAAAGAAAAAGAAGAATAACACTGATATCAATCCACTGCTAAGTCTTACCTAATAATTTTTCAAAAACAGACTTTATCACCAAACTACTCAACCGATTTTGATAAAATTTCTATAGGACCTGACAAAAAGAATTTTCCAAATGGGTTGGCGGGTTGGTGATCGCAGTAGATGGTATGAAGTCATTGCACAGAACGCTGCTGCCCGTTTTCTGTTACCTATACTTTAAATCGTCTCTTACGACAGCCCTGAGAGAGGAAAGGATCGTGACTGTTCTAAGTCCAAAACAGTCAAACAATATCACAAAGAAAGCACGTAAATTGTATTTGTGCCAATAGAAAAATGATAGTTCTTCTACTGTAATTTTTCAGTTGGTTGGACTGAAAGTTATTTATTTGACTTTGTGAATATCTCAGCTGGGTTCTGAAAAAGTTGAGGAGCATTTATTTTCAACCGCATCGATCAAGACTGTCTATTTACAAAATGACTAGCGCGCAGAAAGATATCACGTGGATATAAATTTTTGAAATTGAAAATTCTATGTGATACTGAAATTACAAAACAGAGTAGATTTACTTTCGGCTGACATTATAGAGCCATCGAAGTAGCTCACTTATAGGCTGACTGAATATAAAATGACACTGAAAGAAATCCATCAACACGCAAAGAGGAAGGAGTGTATCACGTAAAATTCAAATGCTTCCCACTTTTGAATCAAAATTGTATTTATCACAGACAGCTGTGAGAAAGCAATGGCCGTATGTGAACGATAGCCATTGTGTGCTTTTAGCTTCTTGTTTTCGCTAATGAACACTTTTCCATTAGTCTTAATTTCTGAAACTGGTGAAAATGTGTGCCGACAGGTTGGAAACTCAACTTTTCTCATATCACAGTCGGTCCGACATAGAGCTTTAGAAAACTAAACTAAAGCTCTCAAGATTTGAAGATAAAGATAAGACTAGCTTTTGCCCGCGGCTTCGCTCGCGTAGTGGTGTAATTTATCAAAAATTCTTTCTTAAAGGGATGCCTACGTCATAGTAGCTTTATGCATGCAAAGTCTCAGCCCAATCGGTTTAAAATTGACAAAGTTTCATACAAACTTTCATCCGCTATTTTATCCACTTGGGGGTAGAATTGATCAAAATCCTTTCTGAGCGGATGCCTACGTCATAAAATCTACCTGCATGCCAAATTTCAGCCCGATCCGTCCAGTGTTTTGGGCTGTGCGTTGATAGATCACTATGTCAGTCAGTCAGTCACCTTTGAGTTATATATATTTAGAAGAAAGATATCCCTTCCTAGCCACAAACTCAGCATGATCACTTACGAATTTATTCTATCTATAGGAAAATAGTCCATGAAACACCACTAGACAGCGCTATTATTAGTTACTCGCGTCTTACGACGATTTCAAAAGTGATAGTTTATTTTATTCCAAGAGAGTTCAACACACACTTGGCCGGTTTTTTAATATACTAAAATCTGAACCGATGTTATCTTACTCATT
The DNA here is from genome assembly GCA_943193695.1 of Acrobasis suavella. Classification (NCBI taxonomy): domain Eukaryota; kingdom Metazoa; phylum Arthropoda; class Insecta; order Lepidoptera; family Pyralidae; genus Acrobasis; species Acrobasis suavella. Next base: position 4,232,609 of record OW971944.1, read on the forward strand.
ATGTAAAAAATCTGGTAACGAAAACTTCATCGACCTCTGCGATACAATCTGCGCTTAGTGCAGGGTCCAACTGTACTTATACGTGTCTTTAAGTTTAATTAGCTGTAAGTTAAAACAAACTGTAAACTATAACTTAAATCTTGGCAAACAAACAAATGTAATTTTTATATAATATTATTATTATAGCCTGAGCTAAACTAAAGGTGATATAGGACATCATTGCCAGATGGTCGCATCTGTACCTCTTTATTTTGTGACCTTGTCTAGACTCGAGACTGCACGTAAGACCCAAACGAGTCAAAACCGAATATATCAAACTGCGATATGCAGAAACAAGTTTTATTTAAACAACCAAGATGACTCACTAACGAAACGAAAATAAACTAACTAACAAAAACTAATCACGGTTGTTTAAACTTTAGGCTATTCGTTATGCGTATGTTCATAGACCCCATGCATGATTTACATTAAAGGTCGTTATTGTATAAAACATGATAGTTTTTGTATAAATTGCACATGTAAAACATCTAAATGCTACTGATTAGTTTTTATATATTTATTATCTAATATCTGCGGTATTGCATACCTCCGTGGCGTAGTGGTCACCATGCTAGTCTGCCACCCAGAGTTCCCGGGTTCGATCTCCGGCCAGGGCAAGTTGGAAAATGGCCTTTTTCAAATTGTCCTGGGTCTTGGATGTTTATCTATATATGTATTCATTATAAAATATAGTATCGTTGAGTTAGTATCCCATAACACAAGTCTCGAACTTACTTTGGGGCTAGCTCAATCAGTGTAATTTGTCCCTATTTATTATTTACTTATTTATTGCACCAATTTTTTTTAACAACACCACGGGAATCTCACATTTGCCCAGGATAAAAATTATCTTTTATATTTATGTGCTTTTCGAACCTCTCCACCCGTCACTTCCTATCCCTCCAACAAATACTGCCACATTTCGCAAGACCCCCTCCACTCCCCATCGCTGTAACGTAGGTAATATGTGCATGGCCACTATACGTCTACTTACCTCTGTAAACAAGCACTAAACGACAATCAGGTGCACAGAAAACAATTACCATTGACGCAATGCGAACAAACAATGAATTAAAGTGCCATAAATGGTCAATATCGTGTCTTGCTCGATTCATTTCTAAAAGGTCATTTGTTATCCCAGATAACTTGTGTAGAATAATCGAGATCCCAACGTTTGGCGTGTTAAAAAAATCGAGTTACCACCATTTTGCTTTTTATTTCACGCCTCATAAGCGGAATCACTGGTGCTATTGCTATCCAAAGTATGGATATGACTAAAAGTTCGCGGATTTATCGAGAATCTAATTGGGTACTAAGTAAATAAAACAATCATAATTATGTGATTTCAGGATAAGTCTATCTTTTCGATTAAAATAAAATATATCCTGAAATCACATACATATGATTGTTTTATTTATAGATTATATGAAATTCTCGTGTCACAGTTTTCGTTGCCATACTCCTCCGAAACGGCTTGACCGATTTTGATGAAATTTTTTGTGCTTATCCGGTATCTATGAGAATCGGCCAACATCTATTTTTCATCCCCCTAAATGTTAGGGGTAGTCCACCCCTAAATTTTTATTTTTATTTTTTAGACAACATTTTTAATTTCTATTTTTTTATGATACAACATACAAAAATACATACAATCTATTTATATGGCAAAACAACGTTTGCCGGGTCAGCTCGTAGATTATAAAGTCATATCCATACTTTGATAGCAATAGCACCCGTGATTCCGATCTCTGCTCATAAGCGAAGCGTTGAGGCAGGGCTCTACTCTCAACATGTCAGTGTCAAGCATTTTTCTGGACTTAAACAATTTTATAGTAATATTGCTCTAATACAATAATATAAGTAGAGAGATATAAAAATCAACCTTTTAATAGACACATTTAATTGTAGAAAATATTTGTCAAGCATAACATATAAAAAAAGAAATATCAGAAAAATTGTTTGTAGATGTCCGGATGTCTGAGGACGAGACGATTGAAAACTCCTATCGCATTAATATTTATCATCCTCAGAGTCTTAATTTTTTATATATGTTTCAACTAATTGTGTTTTTATCACATTTTGTATAAAAAAAAATTCTTAATGTAAATATTTTCACAATTGCTTTCTTGGGGTTGGATATGACATTTCATTTACATTACATATATTTTAGGTATATTTTATAAATAATGATTCAACCGTATCGTATCTGGAGGAGCCCAAACTTGGTATGTTTTGAAAATGATTTTTATTGTAATTTAAAACAAATGACTGAAATATAATGATGTGATATATTTTTAGAAACGGCTTAATTAAAGCCCTTTCATTAGATACAACACACGATAGGCCTCAGAACATTTTTTTTATACAAAAAAAAAATGTTCTGAGAATAAGAGATGACATCATAACTCCTTTTTTTTTGTGCTACAGGCGAATAGATTCGTATGGCGTAAAGATCAATCATTTGATTTTTTATGCTTTTAACACCATTTGCAGCTTTTTTTGGCGTACTGTTAGCACTACTCGTAATGTATAATATACTTATTGACGTGTAACAGTGCTAAAGGTCTAATAATTGATTATAAACATTTGAATTTTGAATTTATATCTGAAGTACATACTCTATTCGATACTTTGATGACTCTTTTAAGGAGGCAGATTCTTATGAAAGCAAGAAATATAATATTATAATGTTTCAATGAATAATCGGTGAACATGCAAAAAACGATCGCGACGTATTGATAACCTCCTTTTTGGATGTCGGTTAAAAAGAGTAGACAATTATAAGAGTTCAATAACATATGTATTAAGTATAGTACACCCTGCTGTGAGTTGATCACTTGATCAATTTGTTGACGCTAGAGAATAGTCCATTATAATAGGTTGGGGAAAAAGTCTTTTCGCATTTTATATGAAAATTCAAAACATTTTTTAATATAGTTTATTTACATTTAACTAAAGTATGTAGGTACCATTTTGTTCGATAACTTTTTGCCATCTTATAGGTAGGGACATGATCCCATTGCTATAGAAATTTTGGGGCTTCTGATCAAAAAACTGCGACAAGTAGTTTTGGCAGTCCTCTCGTGATGTTAACCTGACACTGCCTAAAGAATTCTGAAGAGACCGAAACAGGTGAAAATCTGAAGGTGCCAGGTCAGGACTATACGGCGGATGCATTAACACCTCCCAGCCAAACTCTTAATTTTTGCTGAGTGGTTAAAGATCTGTGAGGTCTAGCGGTATCATGATGGAAAACCACACCCCTTCTGTTGATTAATTCCGGCCGCTTTCTCTCAACTTCTTGCTTTAATCTTATCAGTTGTTCGCAGTAGAGTTCTGAATCGATGGTCCTGCCTGGTGGTAACAGCTCATAATGAATAATGCCCTTCCAGTCCCACCACATTCCACCACTTCCAGCACACACACAGCATCACCTTGTTGCGAGTTAAGCCGGGTTTCGCCACAGTCTGTGAAGCATGACCGGCCTTTGACCATGACATTTTTCGCATGCACGTTCTTGTCGTACGTGATCCACTTTTCATCACCAGTTATCAATTTCTTCAAAAATGGTTCTGTCTCATTACGTCGTAATAAAGAATCACAAATGAGTACACGGTTCATTAGGTTTCTTACTTTCAGAGAGCTCGTGAGGTACCCAAATATCGATCTATCTATTTTCAAAAATAGCATCCATTTTATTCGTAACAGGGCAACCAGAGCGACGTGCATCTTTGACATCAAAATTTCCGGATTGAAAACGCTTAAACCAAATTTGTAGGTCCATAAACATCGCAAATTTTTTGCGCTTGCGTTGCATTTTTACCTTTTTGGTAGTAAAATTTTAAAATGTATCTAATTTCTTCATTAGATTTACTCATCTTGACGGTAAGAAAAACAAATGAAAATCACGCATTTTCCTAATTTGAATTTGGAATTATCTTCTTTAAAATTTAAACTTTTAAATGATACCAATACCAGCCAGGTACAAATAGTATAGCCAAAGTGGTTTTATTACAAGTTCATACATACTATATGCGAAAAGACTTTTTCCCCAACCTAATAATTTAAAAAAAAAACACTCGTCTAGCTGGTTTGTAGGTATGACTCTCAGAGGTCTGATTTTTTCGTATTTTTTATCTGGGTTTAGTTTATCTACGGTCCCATGCTGCGGGTGCTGAGCTAAAATAAATCGCACTCAATAAACAAATGTCCTGTTCAAGAACATGTCGGAATGAAACAATAATTAATACAGTTTCATACTAAAGTTTAACAACATTAAATGACCCCCAGCGAGATCACTTGGAATTCAGTCGCTACAAACGCAGTCACCGAGCGACGATGATGCTATAGACGTAACATCGGTGTCGACGTGGTATCGGTATTGATCACTAATTGTCCCACTTACGATGTATTTCGAACAACCATGCTTAATTTAGACCACTGCTTCGAGGGTCGTCTATGCATTCGTATTATTTCTTTGTACAATATGTAACAAAAACCCTGTCCGATCCTTGTAGGAGCAACTCAGACCGTCAATATGAATAACTTTTCCTATGGGACAAATGCCTGAAACGGAAAAACTCGAAAAAAAGAATCGACATTTTAATACAAAAGTATTGGACTGGTCCGGCAATTTGTATGAAAATGACGATATTTTTCTTCGAGTTCAAGCATTGGTCCCATAGGAAAAGTTGTTCATATTTACGGTCTGAGTTGCTCCTACAAGGATTGGACAGAGTTGTTTTTACATATTGTATACTAGCTACGCCCCGCGGTGTTACCCGCGGAAAAGTAGCCTATTTGTTAATCTAAGTTGTATACCAAATTTTATTAAAATTGTTTACAGCAGTGGGAGCACCAATCGACACAAGAGTTTTAAGAGATAGACAAAGAGTAATAGTGAAACACTACAACATTGCTATAAATAGCTTTAACCTGCGATTTCGTCCGCGTAGATGTTGAAAATGGTTCTAATAGGATTTTAATTGCTTTTTTTGTTATTATTATTAATTTAGTCCCGTTCCCGTTCCCGGTCCCGTTCCCGTACTCGTTCCCGTTCTCGTTCCCGTTCCTGTTCCCGTTCCCGTCATATGTTATGCCGGGAGAGATTGACGGAACGTTTTAGCATGGCCTAGATAGTTGGTCACCCCATTACATTATATTACCCCATTAAATGAATAAGTACGTGTTTCAGGATTTTTCAAAATTTAACCATTATGGGGATGATTCTCTAAGGGTAGAATTTTGAAAAATTCTGAAACTCGTACTTACTCATTTACCGTAGGAAGTACTCTTGCTAAGTTTCAAGTAAAATGGTTAAACTCATCTTGTTTTTCCGTAAAAAACTATGGATCCCCGTTACAACCCCTTAGGGGTTGAGTTTTGGAAAATCCTTTTTTAGTGCACGCCTAGACGTCATAAGGAACCTACGTGCCAATTTTGAAGTCTCTAGTAGACTCAGCTGTTTGGGCTGTGCGTTAATATGTCAGCCAGTCATTCAGTTTCTTCTTTTATATATTTAGATATATATTTAGATAAAATATTAATCTGCATGTTGATACATGAAAAACATATAATATAAATAAGTTATACTAATGTTGACTTTTGAACACTAAGTTATATTTATCTGTGTGATTTGTTCGTATGTATTAATTTATTTTATACACGAAAATTTGTTCCAATCGACATAGTATGTTGCATGTCAGTAATGACAAAATGTGCGTGACTACATATTACTTTTGTATCATCCAACTTCTACCGCATTTTTAACAATAAACTTTCAATCATTTCACTTCATGTCATTCCTTCAAAACAACTTTATTAATCAATTCCAAATAGGTGCAACTATTGACAGATCCATCGTAAAATGAAGCCAGACGAGGGTCCAACGAACAGCAGTTAAATGTCATGTCACGACCAGCTGACTGCTGTTGTGCCCGAAATAGACCGACCTTATACCCACCCTGTGCCCTGTTTATTTCAGTATGCGAGCGTGCGAGAGGGTCGTCTAGATAAACCACAATAATATGCCTCTCCCCTCTTATGTTTTTATTTGCTTTTAGGTATAATAGTGCGGTGAAATTGTTGTACATTTCATTGGCTGATTTCAAGGCTTTTTTTATTATTATTTCAAAACTACAAGTACTATGCAAGCTTAAGCGTTTTTTTGGTTTTCTGGTTGTTTTTATAGACGGCACTATTATGTCGTCACGGCCATGTAAATAAATGCCAAACTAGGATATACCAGTTCCCCCGTGTTGTTTTCCCTCATCTAATAACTTTGCGTTTAGGTTTAGCGCATCGGTATATATCTTCTAATATGTGATTGATGATTTAGTGCGTGCTTCTTTGGTTATTTTATCAATCACTTTCAAATAGACCCAGTGGCTGGTCATCTTATCATGGTTGAACTCTACCTTGATTTGTGTAGCTGCTAGATTTATTAGGTCTATACTGCTGCTGACGGTAGCTGCTGAGGGTCTGCTTACCTTTCAATTTTGTTGCCTTTTTAACCGACTTCAAAAATGAAGGTTATGAATTCGATAGCATATGTTTTCTTTTTATGTTTTTCCCCTGATTACTCGAAGACGCCAGGACCAATTTGGAAAATTCTTTTTTTGTTTGAACGGGCTTGTCGGGTGGACCCATAGAAAATCAAAATAGTTTGTGTAGTTTGGTATTGAAGTCTGTTTTCAGTTATGAAAAATTATAAGCGATCTTTTATTTTGTTTTGTAAATAATAAATATCTGATACACTTACTCGAAACAATCTAACATTTAGATCATTTTTATTTTATTACACAGCTTTCTTTTTTACTATATACCCCACCTTGACATTATTCCCTTGCTACTTTTTAAACGTGAAGGCCGGACAACCAAGCAATTAAAGCTAAAGTTAGATAATATTTGAAAGCCTAAGTTAATATAATGTAACACCAAGTATAGAATTCTATTCCTATATGTTTGCTTGTTGCTTGGTACGGTAGACTCTAACTTCCTCTCTCTCCCATCCCCTAGATTGCAATATCCCACACGCTCCATAATACCCTATATACGTCTCCTGGTTTCTCGAGCCTGGTACTGGTTCAAAGGGGTCTGAAGTGGCTGCACTAGCAAAACGGAGGCGATAAGTATCCATATCAGCCCGTAGTCATAAGTACTGTCATGGTCATTCCAAAGTGGATCTAGCTCCTACGCTCTTGCTGCGAAACGCTGGCTGGGTGAGCCCAGAACTGGGGTGTTACTCCAAAAGCGGTACGCGAGACAGAAGTCACTGCGTATCTGCGGTTCAATGTCAACATTGAGCATTAATGTATAATGAATTAATGATAAAGCCTAATTTGGTTTGACATAGAAATGGGACGTCACATCGGACGACTATCGTATTATTTTATGGAGTAACCCCCCTGAACTGAACTGAAAGCCAAATTTCATATAATGTATTTTCACACTTTCGCCCGCATATTCACTGGTCGCGATATCCGGAAAATTAATTACTTAGTAGGCGTGCGTGATGAGATCATGCTATTTAGGCAATCGTAATGTAAACACCAGATTTCCTAGAATAGCGACTGTAGTGTAGTGATAGTGGTGGGCGTTAATGGCGGTCGTATGACATTTGTAGAGAGAATATAGGAATGAGTGTATGGCAGAGACGTTTCAAAAGGAAAACTTGAATTTAACGTTTAGACTTGTCATACCGGAAACCACTAAACACGAAATAACTTTTTCCGGACTTATCCTATCTCTATATTTAGACGCAGAATTAACCATGATAAGAAATTGGAATCGTTTTTCGTCTAATTTATAAACCTACCCGAATGCATTGCAATACAAAAAAGAGTTAACTTGTTATTGTATGTATATTGTGTGTTGTCATAGTACGATAAAGTTATTACAACAAACTCTTAGTATTATTAAAGAAATAATGTATTTCTTTACCTAACTATAAACTAATGTTAAATGAAAAAAAAAAAATACTCGGACACCAGCTCCTCACATGCAGATTTCTCTACCTTAAGTTACTCTTATTTTTATTATCAACAGAGATCGGAATCACGTGTGCTATTTCTATTAAAAGTATGGATATGACTATATAATCTATAAATAAAACAATCATACTTATGTGATTTCAGGATATATTTTAATCGATAAAAATAAACTTATCCTGAAATCACATAATTATGATTGTTTTATTTACTTAATATTCAATTAGATTCTCGAGAAATCCCGGATCTTTTAGTCATATCCATACTTTTGATGAGAAATAATAATTTATTTAATGGCGCCTAAGGCCTTACCAGTCAACCAACCAGGGATGTGGAGAATACGGGTGGAGGAAAACACAAATTAATCGCGCGTAAGCTTGTAAAATGATTATAAATCAAATGAGGCCAAGGTTTGCCACAATATGCTATAGAAGATAGTATTAACACGAATACTATGTAAATCAGCTGCGCTATCTCCTCGAATTCACCGATGACCGAAGATATGGTAGTGATAATAAGATAGGACCCGATATGATAACTTTCTTACATTATTTCTCGTCATTCGTTCTCAGACCTAGAATTAGAACCGCTTCGTTTCCTTTTGTCGTAAGAGGCGACTAAACTAAGCACAACGTCTGTGTGACGTCAGGCCTATGCCACTCCCCGTTTAGCTGTCGAAAATATACCTACATTATTACATCGCGCGCGACGACCACTTCGGAGGGGAAAATCTAGTTACATGAATCGTCTGTTCAGAATAATATGAATGAAAGTGGATGTCTAGGTATTTTAATTAAACCATAGCGTTAACCACATTAAGTAGATATTTCTTTGAATTTCTTTTATGAGTAAGACGTACGTGAGTACTAGTACTTATTCTGTGGTGACATCGAGCGACGGCCTTCTTACGCAAAAATCCATTCAATCTAAGATGTTTGTTGACACATCAAACAGGAGGCTAAATGTAGCGTACCGCAGTTCCTTATTTTTACTTTTCTATAAAAAGTATTATACTTTTCTGTGAAAAGAAAAAAAAAAGAAAGCGGACCATGTGCTCCGAGCAGCACCAACTACGGATGCAACCGGGAACGCGTGAATGTTTTGTTTTTGTGTCGGAAAGTGGCCAACATGTGTCAAATTTTTTAAGCTGCCTACAGGCATCTGACTTAGCTTAATGACTGCTGGAAAATGAAGACAGCCCAAGGCTCATCGTGCCTTCCGAAGCACGATGGGCATGAGAAAATTTGATGCTACTTGGCGTCACCCATCCAAGTGGCGACTTGAAGTTTATTTCTTTTTTGAAACGCGGTGTCACCTTAACACTTAAACGAATAAACTTACAATGCGATACGAATAAGTAGAACAAAAATAGCAGACATCAAAGCATTTTTGTACAAATTCCTGATGCGTAAATTGAACCAAAATGGCGGTCGTCGGCGTATTATTTGTATCTGCGCCGATAACTGCCATTTTGGTTTAACCTACGTGACGGGAATTTGTACAAAAATACTATGAAGTCCGCTATTTTTGTTCAACTTACAAGTATTTGTGTCGCATTGTAGAGTCATCTAAACGAATGGTATTTTCATTCAAAAAGCCGATCGTTTATTGACTCGGCGTTTGAAAATGGCACCACAGGCCTAAAGGAAACCTCTTGTATTGCGTACTCTCATCGAGCCACCGAGCTTCTTAATAATGAATGAGATAGAGAGAGCTTTGTTAGCAACTGCAACTAACAAGGGCAAACTTGAGCACGAGTTGTATGAGTGGAATACTTTAACTTTGCAATCGATGATTGTGAGTTGTGACATTGTGTGTTATTGGTTTTACAAACTTTGTAATACGACAACAACTAGCCCACAAGTTGTATGTATCGCTAAACTAGGTCTATTTACATAGAAAAGAGGGTAGAATGTCTTCTTTCATCAGCTTTTCTCGACCGCAAAGCCTAAGCCTCCTCTAGACACCATAGGTGTTGATCTTAAGTAACCTGTATCAACTTTGATCCTGCTGTCCTTTTGATGTCAACAAACCAACGTGTCTGTGGTCTTCCTCGTGGGCGTTTTTTTCCTCACACGGTATCCACTCTACCAACGCTTTGCACTATGATCCTTGTTTCCTAGCGGCATAACTAGCCTATTGCCATTCAAGCATCGTAACTCGTTTGATTCGCTACAATATGTCAAGTAGCACAAATCGTAAAGTTTCTGTGGCTCCACCCCACAAACTATGGACTTATATTAATTTTGTGCTATGGTGCTGCACCTGCTTTCTTGTCCCGGGTGCACCACCTACACCCTGGATGACCGGCCATTACTGCACAAGCAAGTGTTAGGCTAATAGAATATAAAAATAAATCCCGATATGGATTAATGAAACAGACTTGGATGATAATAATCATCATTTTTGATTCACAATTTCTTATCTTAAATAGTTATTTAATTATCTTTTTTTCTATTTTATTAGAAGAAGAAGCGTAAAGCGCCGAGTCAGCGCTAAAAGCGATTCCGTGTCAAGCGCCGCTCGAACCGGTGCTGAGTCAGCGTTTTGTCTAACTTGGAGATTAATGTCGATTGCCCGACACCGCAACTTCTCGTCTTACGATATAAGATCTTGGAAGTACCTACTAAACGTACATCAGGAAGGCCTGACGTCTGTTTTCCTGTTTAATAGTATAAAATAAAAAATCACGTTTGTTGTAAAGGAGCCCCCTTAAATATTTATTTTATTTAGTTTAAAGTGAATATATTACTAAATATTCTGTGAATATTTCAAGCGTCTACTTGCTGCCATTATTAATCGCGAGTAGAAAACGGCAAAAAAATCACATTTGTTGTATGGGAGCCTCCCTTAAATATTTATTTTATTCTGTTTTTAGTATTAGTTGCTATAGCGGCTGTCTAGTTATCACGGTTCGTGAGATACAGCGTGGTGACAGACAGACAAGATGGACGGACGGACAGCGGAGTCTTAGTAATAGGGTCCCGTTTTTACGGGAGCCTAAAAAAGGCTAAAGGGGTTAACTGTAAGCTTGATATGGATAAGACTAATAAGGCCTTATTTTTTTGGATGTACGAGAAGAAAAATTATTCGTTTCTTTTTTCAAAAATTTTGCCCTTACCACAATCGAAATTTAAACGTTTTTATTTGCATGTTAAAAATATTTTTAATTCATTATTACCGGATTGAGTCCACGCAGCAAACAGTCAATTAGTTGCGTATAGAGATTGCGTTTAATTAAAACCAATTGTGTTGTGGCGACGGCAAGTTAGTCATTGTTTTTAAAAATAAAAATTGAATCATGAATAAATTGGACGCTGGGAGTACCGGCGTTAGTCACTGAAGTCCTGCGTGGGAAATGGCTAAGATTATATTGAAGGAGGCACTTGATAAGGTTTTCGTAACATTTAAAGATTTTTTTTTTCGATAAAAAAAACAAGCTACCGACTACATATCCTCAAAGTTTTTCATCATATCTGCATCAAAATTAACAGGTCCAAATAGATAGCAAATCGGCACTAAATTTACTTTTTCATCGCCATGTCATTTGCCTTACCTTATCTCATCGTCTTTAAACAATTAATTTTTCATCCAAAGGACTTTTCACCCACGAACGTTTCGCCAACATAACATTACGTCAGTGAAAACATGTTATGTTGGCGAAATGTTCATGGGTGAAAAGTCCTTTGGATGAAAAGTTAATTGATTAAAGATTATGTTGACCAACGTTTCATGAACCAATCGAATGTTGGTAAACCGTTACAGTTTCGTCGCTGTATGTCTTCTCCCTCCAAAGTCCTCTATTTCCCGTCATACTAACTTCTACTCCTACTACCCACCCCATATCTTGCTTCCCGCCAGGGCCAGATTTAGAGGTCTGGAGGCCTCGGAGCACCAAAAGAGTGGAGGCCCCCTGGCCCTAAATTATTTTTCAAATAATGTGAACAATTTTTTTCAGTCGAATTTTTCAATGAATAATTTATTGTGAAACCAAAGGTAGAACAGAACAGCGAAAAAAATATTTGAAATTGAATTTTAAGTATTTGAAAGTTTTTTTTTCGAAATCTCTATAGTGGGCGCCCCTCTTTATGGAGGCCCCGGGGCTGTAGCCCCAGTTGCCCTCCTCTTAATCCAGCCCTGCTTCCTGCATTCCATCAACTGGTCCACATACTGGTCGACCTTTTTTCTAGACTGGTAATGTGTCGCACTGCTGGGCAAAGGCCTCCCCTTTCTTTTCGGTCGACCTTTATGTATATAGATTTATATAAAATAATTTGCATTATTGCTCTTGCTTTGACCAGACCAATAATTGAGACCTTACCTAAAGGGTATAAACGGGATCCTATTACTAAAACTCCGCTGTCCGTCTGTCTATCCGTCTGTTTGTCTGTCTGTCTGTCTGTCTGTCTATCTGTCACCAAGCTGTATCTCATGAACCATGATAGGTAGACAGTTGAAATTTTCACAGACGATGTATTTATTATTAAAAGTAGAATAAATATTTAAGTGGGGATACCATACAACAAACGTGGTTTTTATAGATAATGGTACGGAACCTTTCGTTCCCAAATCCGACTTCTTGCTATCTGTGATCAAATGAGAAGTGCACAATTGTTCGTCAATAGAATCATAAAATCATAAACCAACATCGCACATGTAAAAAAAAATATCTCAATACATACTAGTTAAAGTAAATAAAGCGGATAAATACCAATAAATGTATAACAGACATCACAAATATCCAATCAATCCATAAAAACATTTGACTTTGAGCATTGAACTTGAAACCGCATGCTCCAAACTAAATTGTTATGCAAATTGGCATCCACTGACCCATTTTTTATACTACTACCTGCGTGGTCACCTGTGGCAGGTAAAGCAGGATTTGTGTCGATGGTCTTTTTATGAAGTCGGTCAAGTGTCCCTCCCGCTGCTAAATGGCTTGTGTTTTGTGATATGAACATCTTTGTCGTGGTTGTTTCTCTGTGTTTACTGCTTTCGAAACGTTAATATTAATAACCGGCCAAGAGCGTGTCGGGCTGCACGCAGTGTAGGGTTCCGTAGTTGCGAATACGGACTTTGAGTTCACGCCTCATGGTTTAACGACTAAAAACATCTCAAAAACTAATTTAATTAAATTGTCATTTTCCGAGTACATTTTTATAAGTTGTTCTATCTAAACTCGTTAATTTGTAAACCTAGCTCGGATAGTTTTCGGATAGATAAAGGATTGGATAAAGGAGGCAATGTTAGTTATCCTCTTCGCGTCACTTAGTCGGCGTGACTAATATACATTAAACATACCTATGCTAATATTCTGTGATAAATAACGGCGAACATATAGACATGGCGAAACTTTATAGTTTCGCCATGTCTATATGTTCGCCATGTCTATGTGTTCCGTAGTAAACAAGGAACCCATAATTCCTTGTTTACTACGGAACTCAAAAAGTATAATATGTAACTATGATTTTATCGCGAGTTAAGCGAGATAAAACTCTGGTCTGGTCAAGTTCCCTAACTAGTAGTTAAATTTCAAAATATTTGAACATGTTCTGTTGATTTCCTTATGAAAATGTACTATAAAGCAAAATCGCCAAAGACTTTTTAAACTACGCAACGAATCTGCAGTTTACATCAGTAACTAGATAGATTGATTCAATAAGAAGTTTTTATCGAGTTAAATTGAGATTTTATTTTTGTCTGTGTAGCTTGTACATTAAGTTTCTTCTCTTTTATTCCAGGTTATAGTTGAGTCTCACAAGGAGCTGCGATGTCCGGAGTGCAGGATCCTGGTGGAGGTGAAGGTGGAGGAGCTGCCGCCGAACGTGCTCCTCATGAGGATACTCGAGGGCATGAAGAACTCCGCGCCCAGGAAGTTGGCTGCTGGGCAGCGCACGCAGCGGTCGCACTTGCAGGTGAATAGCACATTAACTATACGATCCTGGTGGAGGGGTTGCTGCCGAATGTGCTCTCAATAAGGATACTAGGGGGCATGATGAAGAACTCCGCGCCCAGGAAGATGGTTACTGGACAGCGCACGCAGCGGTTTCGCCCACATTCGTCTATACACTATCTCATCTCCATCCCTAATGGAATGGGACAGACAGAGCACTTTGGGGCTAGCAAACAAAGCCAAGGGCCTCAAGACCCGAAGGCGCGTTTGAGCGTGATGGTGGGCGAGAAGGTGGAAAAAGAGATCTAAATAATGATGGGTTGCTAGCCGCTTCTATTAACATGATAAATCTAGTAAACCAACTGATTCTCTAATCGTTTTTTATCTGTTTGCAGCAGTCAGGCGTTCAGACGCGTGACGGCAAGCAACTGCCGCCGCACGCGCGGGCGATGTACGACTACATCTCCAAGGAACAGGGGTGAGTTGATGATAAAAATATAGATATACTCGTATATTGTAAAACCTCCTGGTTGGCGACAATATGCGAGCCTGGTCGGCGACCGAGGTCGCGAGCTGTCTCTGGCACGCTGTCTGTCTGTTTCTCTCAATCACCTAGTTTTTCTACAACCTTTCTCAGGTCGTCTAAGGTCTAAAACAGGTCTTAGACGACCTGAGTATGGTTGTAGAAAGACGGGCCGCGGATTGCTTTTAATCGGTCGTTTTGAAAGTCTTTGGAGGCAGAAGGTCTTTGTCTATCAGAAGACTTCCTGCGGTTGAAAAAATGAAATTGATATAAAGTGAATCCGGGGATTGAAGCAGTAAGGATAAGTGAGGGTGCAACCAGGAACCGTTAAGATGAGAGAGAGGATTCAATATACACTGTATGCAAACACTCGCACAAATGCAATACTTTGTTATTGTTACGCCTTGCAAACTTTACCACTAGTATTATTTACATATCCTATGTATAGAATAGAGGTTCCCTTTTGTCAAACGCCCACTTTAAAAAATCTGTTATTTTGTAGCGCCCCCCATTTTTTTCACCATAAAAACCTGAATTACATATTTGTCTTGCCTGTAGTTTAATTCAACCTATATTCTAAACTAGACCTTTTTACAAGAGAGAGCAATATAATACATACACCAGTACATTAGAGTATCTTTTATAAAAAAATAACAATAATCAAAATTGCTAATTTTAAATAAAAAAATAGCAATAATAATACAATTTTACAATAATAAAGAGTATCGGAAGTGGGGACCTCACCTGCGAAACTTTAAAACACGAAATTTTTTCAGTGTTTGATTCCTTTAACGATATAAATAGCGTTGTGAACGCATTAAAATAATAAATATTAATTACATTTTTAGTTTATATTTGTACAATAAAAAAGGATATAAATATGAACTAATAAATGGATGTTGTGTAGTAAGAGGATTTTAATTTCAGTGAATTTTAAAATATGTAATAGCTGAAGTTATAAATCACTCATTGCTTAAATCACATCAGCGCCCCCCAACTTTATTCTGGGCCCGTTACCGCCCCCCTTAAAGCCTCCAGCGCCTACAAGGGGGCGTTATCGCCCACTTTGGGAAAGACTGGTATAGAATATTCACCGCACTCATGAAAGATCAGTTTTATTAGGGCCTTGCCCTTATTCTCAGCGCGCAACTTTTCTTAGTCACCTCTGTGGGCAGACTTCACGAGCTGCAATCCCACACAATTGATCCATCAAACTCCGTATTTAGATTTCAAAATGCATCAAGGATTGTATTGCATATTATTTTGACGTTTATATGAGGTCCTGCGCCGCCCTCGTTTGAAACAAACTAGTTCGTCCGGACTATGAATTCGAGATTTCGACCGTACGTTTCGGCCTTTATCCGATTTGGCTTCTGTCTACCTGGCACGGTTTACATATTGAGAAGTGACAAGTGCGAGTGACAAGTGGCAAGT
This sequence comes from Acrobasis suavella, assembly GCA_943193695.1. Taxonomy (NCBI): domain Eukaryota; kingdom Metazoa; phylum Arthropoda; class Insecta; order Lepidoptera; family Pyralidae; genus Acrobasis; species Acrobasis suavella. The sequence goes on from OW971944.1 coordinate 4,248,489, forward strand.
GCATGTGAACAGGCACTGACTAGTGAATAGCAGTACTGCACATCCACTTGACAGTGCGTGTGAACACCTACTTGTCACTTATCAATATGTAAACGAGGCTTAACTACAAGAAATATAAATAGATTGTTGGCTAACAATCTATTTATATTTCTACCTATATTTCTATTATATAATAGGTAAAAGGCTTCTTACCTATAGGTTGCTTGCTTGCTTTTCGTGTGTGTAAGTGGCCAACAGTAAATAGTGTCAGATTTTTCAAGCTGCCTAAAGGCATCTGACATAGCTTGACGACTGCCATATCTATAGGTAAAAATCTATTCTAAATAGATTTAGAATAGATCACCAGTTATACGTCTATTTATTTTCACTATCTCGTCTTCATCTGTAATAAAACAGAGCATTTTGGGTTTTGTGGCTACAAGCCGACCAGGGCTGCAATTTTGATACCTTTTTCCACCGTCTCGCCCACCGTCACGTCTAAAAGTGGCCTTTGAGTCTTGCGGCCCTGGGGTCTGTTTACTTAGAGCTGCAAGACCCAAAGTGCTCTGTCTGCCCCGTTAGGTATAAAGACGTGATAGTATGTATCTATGGCGACCTCTCCGGCCACTACGAGGAACTACAACCAAGAGACAACCGACAATATAGTTCACATGAAGCATATGAGATGGCGGCAGCAGTATCCTACATCTCGATCTCAGAGTTCGCCCGATTCGCTGCATATATACAACTTCCGATGATACACTGTCGGAGCCGCGGTTCCCCATGCGCAACATTATGCCTGGCGGGAAGATCTTCCCTTTGTGGCGTTCAAGCATATCACCTCGCTCCCGCTACATATGAATTTTAACCCAGTCCCTCAATGGGCTTTTACGATCTGCGCGAGAAGACAAACAGCTAGTACTTTCTTCGTGTTTGTCTTTGCTCCCAGATAATCCTAGAAGATAGAAGTAGATTTTTTCTTGTATTAAATTGTGTATTTCTCGTTTACAGCGACTTATCTTTCAAGAAGGGAGAGACAATACTAATACAAAAGAAACTAGACTCGTTCTGGTACCAAGGAGAATGTTCGGGCAGGAGTGGCATGTTCCCGATCACTTACGTCCAGGTGAATATTGTATTATAATATTTAGGGTTGCGCCTCATTAGAACGTTGCTTTGAGGCAACGTATTAAAGCATTGTATGCTACACATGTGTTGCGACGTCTTGGGTGCAAGTGCAGTACATCACTCACCCCCGCTTCATCTCTCATCCATCAATCCGTTAAAAAATATATAAATGTATATGAAAAACGACACAGCGTCGACGCAACGCGACGCATTGATGAGGCACCACCTTTTATGAAAGTGACTAGTAATCCAGCGTACTGCTATCATTACTTTTAAACACTCAAGCGCAGCGGACTCTTGCGAATGAGGTGCGAGCGAGAGGCAACGATAATTTTATGCTTTTCGCTCGCATCCGATTGCAGCATTCATTTTCAGTCTGTCGCTAAGGTGAGTGAATCTGGCTTAGGGTTGGGCTACACCTGTCAGCACGGAACTGCATTTTTCTATGCTGCTATCCTTTTCTGTCGCTCAGAACCGTCATTCGCTAAAGCGAGAGAGAGCAACGGAACGCATTAGCATCGGCGATTCCGTGGCTTTCCGTCACTGTCTCGCTCTAGCCAATGACGGTTGTAGCCCAACCCTCACAGTATATGTGTTTACGTCCCCTAGTCACCTCTTACGGACCTCATAGGTGAGAAAAGGATTGGTGACAAGTTGTATTCTACTCTGCCGTTGCCACTCGGCTAATAGAACCTATATGTTTAATTCAATAAAATTTGGACTGCTAATAAGGGCCGGTTGCATCGCAGGCATGCTGTTGGATCTTTACAGTTCATTTGAAAAAAGTTCACGCATTCAGGATTTTTTTAAAATAATGATTTTATGCGTTTATAATTTGTAGGTGGTGGTGCCGCTGCCTGTGCCGACGGCGCTGTGCAAGGCGCTTTACGACTTCCGGATGTCCGCGCCCGATGAGGAGGGCTGTTTGGCCTTTGACAAAGGTAACGTTGACGCTTTAACGCCTTTTTTAACTTACTTTACATGATGAAACTGTAAATGTCTCACTGCGCCAACTCCCCCACATCTTAAGAAGAGTATAGTCTTCTTTACCCAAAGGTTGGCTGGAGAAATCGCTTTAGTGATAGTCTTTGTACCCACTATATTTTAAATGTACTTTTGATTATTGTCATACTTAGTTGGTGCAATAAAGAAATTTTATCTTATGTCATACTTTGGGGCAATAAAGTTTTTTTCAACACACTTGCTCGTAAAGTGGATCTAATTTCACCGGTTTAAGATATATAAAGCAGCTCATAAAACACGCGTGTACTATAAACGCAAATAGTGAAATTATATTCTATAACCTATAAAATTGATTTAGCATATCAAATATCGAACTGGCCCGCCCGCCATCTAGTACAGTAGGCCGCGTACCGCGCTGATTTTAAAAAGTAAAACGGCGGGAAAAACGACAATGTGCATTACAGTGATCGAATTTATTTAAAATCAAAGAATTCAGTTTATTGGGTATATTTCCTCGCAAGTTTGTTAAAAAAGTCGTACGATATACATGCGTAATATTGGTTAAACACATAACCACCATAACGCACTTATATCGTTATGTTCTATTGTATTGTATGATTAAGGAGATACATGATTTTTTCGGGTTCCAGTCCATTTTGAAGGGTTATCTAGAGCCGCATGAGACAAAATTTTAAATTATATCTGTTTCCTTTCAAATAATTTATTTCAAATGGGGGCGGGACCCTGAAAGATTCATGTAAATCATCCCCTTATCACGAATTTCGCTTCTTGCCTCAATTGGCTTTCACAATATCTTTCAATATGTCAAATTCTATATACAATTTAAATATAATTCTATATTTTAGCGCTGAGCGCTGTACGTGCGTCCTTTTTCTGTTACTTGACAGTTTACCCTTCCATCAGATTTTAAAAGCTTATAAATTACTTATTTTTGGGCATATAAAAAAAATGTTTTTGGTTTCGGATTATGTTGCTTATTGATATTTATAAAAAAAAATCCGTATACAATCTTTGCCACGATAGAGATAGATTAAATTGAATTTGTATTTTTAGGAGCAATAATAACGGTGCACCGCCGCGTGGACGAAAACTGGGCGGAGGGTCGGCTAGACCAGCGCGTGGGGATATTCCCCATCGCGTTTGTGGAGCTCAATCAGCCCGCCAGGCAGCTCATGAACAGGTCAATATCTTATGTTTTTTGTTAGCTATATACTCCCACTGTTGGGCATAAGCCTCCCCTTATCGACTAGAAAATAGCTGTTGTTTGGACAGATCATCTCATTCAGCTGACACGTCTAAGTTCGTTATTTGGCAATGCCAGGGGAACCCCACCTTTTTTCGGAGTAAGGAGTCCTAATATTGATAAGTTTTTTATTAAATTTTTGTACAAACTTTTATTGTGAGGCCAAAGTACTTATTCAGACAAATGAAATAAGTCTAAATTCGTTGGAGTTGCGTCGTTTTCTTACTGAGTTCCATCGATTATGAGTACCACCTTCCATCTCCGTGATCAGACCCTAGAAATCGTCTACCTTAAAGTGCTCGTCAAGACATATGAAACGAGTCCTACTCAATGATGTTATGTTGTTTTATAACTTAGTTTCTTCGAGTATCTCCCAGCTCCGTCATCAGAACAGCTTATTGACTCAGTAATATTGTGCTGTCCGACTTATAAAAGTATGCAAAATTTCAGCTTAATCGGTTAAGACGAAGTGGTAGCTAAAGTGGCGCCCTCATTTGAAATAAATTGTTTAAAACCAAATATGGTTATAATTAAAAATTTGATTTGTATCACTGTCTAGAAAGACCTGTAAACTATTTTATGAATAACCTTTGAAATTATTACTAATACTCCGTCTAGTTTTAAAACGGGTTTTCGCCAAAAGTGGCCACTTTTGGCAAAAACCCGTTTTAAAACTAGACGGACTACCAATATTACTTTTTAAGGTTATTCATAAAATAGTTTAAAGGTCTTTCTAGACAGTGATACAAATCAATTTTTTAATTATCACCATATTTAGTTTTAAACAATTTATTTCAAATGAGGGCGCCACTTTAGCTACCACTTCGTCTTAAGGGTAACTGTTTGAAAATTGAGTTGCAAGATTTGACCTAAACATACATACAAGATACATTGCAACTTAAATAAAAGCTTGTAATTTAAGTTGAAAGTAGGCTATTAGCCAAATTCGCTTACCAAACCATTCAAACAAACAGCTGAACTTTAACATTTATAATTATAGTTAAATTAATTAGAAGGCAGCAGAATCACAACACGCAACACTCGCAAAAGATCATATATGCCAAACATCGTTACATTTATTACTTTCTCACTTCACGCAGAGAGATAATACAGCAAGACTTATTTGAAACCTCAGCTTGAACCTAATTTGGCTCAATGTTTATTTAATTTTTTTTTCAGCACTCCCCTGAACAGGCCCGTCCCCCCCACCCCCACCAACACCGAACATGCGAGAGCGGGGCACTCCGAACATCGACATCATGGACAGGTAAACTACATATTCATGGTTAAAGACAATTTTCCTCATTAAGGATTTTCAAAATTCACTTATAATGAGAATTTACAAATTTACATTAAGTGGACGCGTACAAAAAGTCGGTAGGTAGTGTCATTTTCCAACCCCTAACTATAAAAGAAAACCTTCGAAAGACAGTACTGGACACGACATGCATTGTCAGGATGTTCACTCGCTGTAACCGCCGGTATTTCTGGCCTGGCCTCGTTACCTGAGGGCAACTAGGTTAGGTTTTTGTAAAATGTTTGTTTATATTTTGTAGTGTAACAATCTAACAATAAAACGGATTAAAAAAAAAAACAATTCATTGACAGATTTTCTTGTAGGATTCATAGCTAAGAAAGAAGAAGAACGTCGTCATTCTGGCACTTTTTTAATAACAATAAATGTACAGTCAGCCAACGAGATACCTGACCCCGCCTTCTACCTATATCTTAAATTTTCTTAATTTTTATGAATTCTTTGTAATTAAAAATGAATATTTATAATTACAAAGAATTCATTAAAATCTTTCTGATTACATTTTCATGTTAATATTATTTTGAGTTTAAGTAAGTTCCATTGGGAGCTACTGTACCACAGACACTCTGATACACACTTAAAACCTAATAACCCAACATTGTTTGCATTGGAAGGCAATGAGATAGAACAGGCGAGTTAAGTTGACTGTGTATTTTAACTATGTATGTATTTTTCTTTCTATTACAGCATTCGCACCGCTACCAGCAGATGTCGATGTCCACGCCCACCACCCTTCAAGGGAACTACCAAAACATGGCGGCCATGAGCCAATCCCACCCCAACTACCCGCAACCCCAAATCATACCCCAACCCGTAACCACCATCTCCCACGGCGGATTGGTCACCACCACCGCCGTACCTAGAAATATCGTCGAACCAACCAAGCATTCTTTAGACTTAATACACTTTACGAACATGCATATAAAGTCCCATCAAGGCACTATGGGTCTACAGAGCGTCTCAAGAATACCAGAAAACTTCGCGGACAGAATAAGAACAGTCAAATACGATACATACAATTCCACACCAGTGCATAAAGTCGATACGACATATCAGAACGTACGCGCGGAGCACTTCCCAGTTTCCGTCGCGAATTTTAACACAAACAACGTGTCTTCTGACTCGAGTTCAAGCATGAATACCCCTTCAGTTGTCAGTTCCACTACTACTCCTAACACAAGTTCGGATACAAGTACGTGTGAAAGCGCTGAGCCTAGTTTACCAAGCTCTCCTGACAATAACACAGAGAGAAACCAAACTGTAGTAGCTGTGACTAATCCCGAAGAAGAGACGAATAATGAACAAGAATCTTCGCTGAACACTTCCATGGGAGTGTTGAGTGTGAATGAGAGTTCTACCGCGACAAATACATCTCTAAACGTTAGTTTACCGCCAGCGGAAAGCCCAAAATTAAATGCTTCGACGGCGAGTAATACGTCGCAGAATCAAGGGGAAAATCAGGAAGCTGCAAGCAATAATGAGCCTAGGCTAGATGCTCCGTCTTCTTCGAAGAATCTGAGAAATAGTGGGCCTGATTCACTGTTGACGTTCGGTCTTGGATTGCAAGCGGCGCTGTCGCCATCTCACGGAAAAGACGGGAACTATATGTTGTCGAGAGGCCATAGAGAACACCATAGAGAAAAGAGACATAGTTTGACGCCATCGACACATTTACAGGGAAACCATAATTCTCAAAATAGGTACGTATTTCAGTTTATGCTGTTTACGACACACATTCATGGATTCTTCTTAGTCTTTCTTATCATTTAGTCTTTCATGTTCCCCGTTGTATCCTTAATTGTGATGGCTTTACTTATGTTTTAGAATAACATCTGCATCCTATTCGATACAATCCATGACTATGTACAGACGTTACACTGTCACTACAATAGAAGTTGCAGACATTTCTATAACCGCCATGACTACTTGTAAAAAAACTAAATTATTTTATTTGTAACTTGCTTGTTATGTGATGATATGGGTGGCAGAAGAATGCAGCGCCGGCGTAGCTAGATGCTTTGTTGAAATAATTGAGATTCAACGTAAATTGAATGTTGCAAATGTTACAAAAATACTAGCTGCGCCCCGCGGTGTTACCCGCGCTAAAAGTAGCCTATGTGTTAATCCAGTATGTCATCTTCCTGCATACTAAATTTTATCAAAATTGGTCCAGCTGTTTGCGCGTGAAGAAGTAACAAACATACACACTCACAAGCTTTCGCCTTTATAATATTAGTGTGATAGCAGGGACAGGAATACCGATATTTTTTTATCGATATATCGATACCCGATATCGGTATTTTTCGATATATCAATATATCGATACATCGATACTAAGTACTAGTATTATATCGATATTTTGTATAATATACCGGTATTTTATCAAAATTTGTTCGACACATGATATATCGAAAAAATACTGATATCGGGTATCGATATATCGACAAAAATATCGGTATTCCTGTCCCTGTGTGATAGTGTGATTAGTGTGATATTATAGTGTGACATTGAAATGTTGAGTATAAATGGAGATCGAAAAGTGTATCACGATCGTGTGTGGCAGGCACTCGGCGGAGATCGTGGCGACGTCGCTGCTGGACCAGACGCCGGAGCGGCGGCGGCGGCGCTCGCGCAGCAGCGAGCGGCCGCTGCCCGCGCCCTACGTCGCGCTCTACCCCTACAAGCCGCAGAAGCCCGACGAGCTGGAGCTCAGGAAAGGAGGTAGGCTTTGCACTTACCCATTTTTACGACCTCCGTGGCGTAGTGGTCATCATGCTAGTCCGCCACCTATGAGGTCCCGGGTTCGATCCCCGGTCAGGGCAAGTTGAAAAATGGCCTTTTTCAAATTGTCCCCGGTCTTGGATGTTTATCTATATATGTATTTGTTATAAAATATAGTATCGTTGAGTTAGTATTCCGTAACACAAGTCTCGAACTTACTTTGGGGCTACCTCATCATATATATAACGGCGGGAGAGCCCCTTTTGAATTCTTAGAATGCGTGACGTCAGCGTCGCTGACGTCACCACCCTCACTATTATTTTCCGACATTGCAAAATAATGAAACGCCGAACAACAAAGGAACACTTATAATTTAATTCACTTAGAATAGTTACAAGAAATAAACTTAAACACAGCAAGTAAGCCAATAAAAAAACCACAACTACTCACAGGATTAGATGTTGTTGCCTCTCTGAACACCTCCAACGAAATGTGCTCAAAATGTCTCAGTTACTATCCACGAAAAGAACATGGCGAATAAACCATTTGAAAACGCGCATCAAATACGAAATTATAAAGTTTAAACAATGTGTGACAACAAAACCATTAGTAATTATTCTTTTGATTAATTATTTTGATTAATTAACTTAAATTTATTAATCGACGTTTGTAGAAGCTCATAAGCTTCTCGCGTCGACATATATTTATATTTATTTATTTATTTTTAGGGTTCCGTTGTTTGTTTGTAAAAATATACACAGGACAAAAATACAAGTTTGAACAAGAGAACAGTACAAAGGCGGACTTATTCCAGATGGGGATCTCTTCCAGTCAACTTTGAAATATGAGGACAATTTACAACACAGGGTAGATAGTGGGTACCAATATACAGAAGACACACAACAGAAAACAGAATTCAATTACGCTTAACTACTTTCTACTCGAAAAACTATTTAAAATTACTAATTGAAAATATATACTAAACTTTAACACAGTACATATAAATGCATATATGAAAACACACATGTAATATACATAAATATGCAATAAATATATACCTAGTCAATATACATGCTAACTTTTTATTGGTTTTTGGAAAAAAACAAGTCGTATAGTAAATAAATTCCTCTATCCGTATACGTAATCCAAATTTGTGTATGACATGAGTAATTATAAGTACATATGACATAAGATAAAAAAGTTGATAAAATGATTTTCGATCGAAACCACGTAGTTACGCCCGTCCAAAACTGCCGCGCGACTCGATGAACTCGAGATCTAGCCGGCCGACCTTCGCTAGGCGCCGCCGGTACTACTTATTAATCTCACGATTTTACTTTAGAGGTTTAGTCAACATTTTTTGTTTCAGAATTTTTATTCTGGCTAGCTAATTAGGTCTTACTAACGATTCTTATAAAGTGGCCTTCGGCTCCAAAACCAATGAATAATCACCGTGTATACTAATAAACTTATATAACTCAACTCAAGTCTTCAAACATTTCTACAAGATTCCTCAATCTAACTTAAAAGAATAAAAAGTTTGTTCCAAAGCCTTGCTGCAAAAATTGCGAGGGACTTATTATATCCCAAGCAAGGAACCCTTATATATAGTTTATAAATCTCATGATCTAAATATCATTTCGTCAACAACGTATGCTAAACGTGACAAGACGAAGTTTTAACGAATAAGGTAATGATACGCCATGGACTGAATGGGTACGAAGTCCCAGTGTAGTTGTTTGGGTAAACTTTCACTTCTTTAACAGTTTAATCAATTTTTTAAATTTTTTTAATTTTAAGTGCTTTTTTGTTAACATACATACCAGCTCTATCGCACCCTTGACCAAGGAATTTACGTCTGAGAATATATGAAAACGTCATAAAATTTCTTGGCGATTATCGAGCTTAGTTTTTTCGTTAGAATAGACAGCGATTCTGTTATCATAATGAATTAACTTTAATCGCCTCATTAGTAAATCCCTTTTTTCATTTTGATTTGGTACACTTCATTTATTATACTATATGTAACAAAAACCCTGTCCAATCCTTCTAAGAGCAACTCAGATCGACAATATGAACAGCTTTTCCTAAGGGAGTAATGCTTGAAACTCGAAAGAAAAAATCGACATTTCCATACAAATTGCCGGGCCGGCCGAACATTTTTGTATGAAAATGACGATTTTTTTTTCGAGTTTCAGTCATTGGTCCCATAGGAAAAGTTGTTTATATTGGCGGTCTGAGTTGCTCATACAAGGATCGGACAGGGCTTTTGTTACATATTGAATGTTCCATTCAGTAGTTGTTTAGAGGACTGATTTATATTTAATTTTTTTTTATGTAATGGAGTGTATGCCTTGTTGCAGCGATCTACACGGTGACGGAGCGGTGTCGCGACGGCTGGTACAAGGGGTGCGGCGAGCGCTCGCAGCGCTGCGGCGTGTTCCCCGGGAACTACGTCGCGCCCGCGCCGCACAGGCACAACCACAAGGTCGGGTATCAGCTGTCATCTTCTTTTTTATTAGCCTGTGGCTGTCGTGTGTCATAAATGGAGCTCGGTGGCACGGCGGGTGTGCACATTACTTGCGCTCTCGCAAGTTAAGAATCCCCTTACCCTAAACTTTTCCATACAAACGTAGTCTAGCTTTTATTCAGAAATGACATGTGAGATTTCAGCAATATTTTCTAATTTTAAAGAAATTGCATATATCTAGACATATAATTAATTTTCGACGGTCAAATTGAACTTGACAGAATATATGAGAGTGTAGAAGTTTTCCATACTGAAGGTCAAATATGATGTGATCCACTATATTATATATTTAAGTTCATATTTTGACTGTGAGAACTAGTTATATGCCTTAATATATATATATGCAATTACTTTAAAATTACATAAGACCACAAGTGGCATAAAACTTTTCTCGAGCTCCTCCGTGCTTTGGAAGGCACGTATAAGCCGTTAGTCCCGACTGGCATCATAAGATAGCAGTCGTCAAGCTATGTCAGATGCCTTTAGGCAGCTTAAAAAAACAGACACTAGTGTTGGCCATTTGCACACACGAAAAGAAGAAGAACTAAGCACAGGCCTCCCCTTCATTCTTCCACTCGTCTCTACTACATTCATTCAGGTCTGTCATGTATCAAATAAATTCTGTGTTGTAAAATAATTCCAATTGGTCGTTTTGAAAATGATAGGGAAGACCTACCTATGTCTAGGTAGGACTTCTTGCGTCGCACATAAAAAAACTAATTCATTATTTTGTTTTCCTTTATTTTTTTTATTTATATATTTTAACTATTTATTTCTCTTTCGCAACAATGCTATCTCAAGAATATGTATTATATTTGAGGGATAATTGTATTTTTGAGGCTTTCTTTTTCACCGTCTTATATATGTAGTTTTATGTCCTCCCGTGGCCAGGAATGGCAATGGAAGCGAACGTAAAATGGCACATTCCGACCCGTGAGGACGTAAAATTATTACTTGATACGACAGGATCAGTGTCATCAAATTGGAATGTAGTATAGGCCTGTACAATCCCCGGCACATAAGTTGAACCAAAATGGCGGGCGTTGTTGTACGTTTAGAATCACATTTCTAAGTAAACTTTAGACCAAAAAATCTCTTTTAACACTTTTATCACCAAATGTGCCCGTTGGCTTCGCTCCCGTAGGAATTTCGGGATAAAAACTATCCTATGTCCTTCCCTGGGTCTCAAACTATATCGTAAACGAAGCGTGAAGAAGTAACAAATAAAAAAACATATATACAAACTCTCTTTCGCATTTATAATATTAGTTAGGATTACGATTTAACATGTGCCGACGGCCGCCATTTTGGTTCAACTTACGTGCCGGGTATTGTGCGAACGTGTTAACATGTTATATTTGTTTTGAGCAGGCAGCAGCGCCTGCGGCGGCGGTGAAGCCGGTGGTGGCGGCGGTAGTGGCGGCGGCGCCCCCCAGCAACAATACTCTGGCCCCGCCCGACGCTCCGCCCCGGGCGCAGTCCCCTGTCGCACACGGTAACTACATGTTTTAGCTTTGAGTATCAACCGCTTCGAAATAACTTGATGCTAATAATCATGACATGAGTTCTAAATAAAAATAAATAAATATACAACGTAGAAAGGACATACCCGTAATAAATCGTACCACGGGCTACGGAACTAGGTCACTTATAGTATAATGAAATTAAAATAACAGTCAAAAGGCCAAAAAAAAATTTCGACATTCCCATACAAATTGCCCGAGCGGATGCAAACTTTTGTTTCATCACACTGAATGAGTTAGCCCCAAAGTAAGATCGAGACTTGTGTTATGGGTTACTAACTCAACGATACTCTGGTGTAAAGAAATAGTCTGTCTTAAGACATATAAAACTTAGGATTAGAGGAAAAATATGAAAACTCATCTTCATTGTTCGCGTCTTTCTCGTAGGTATCTTAATAATATCATTTAAATATTGGTCTGTACTAATAATGTCTGTACGATAATGACGAGTGTTAAAACCTTTCGTACAAAAATAAAAAATCTGAAAAATTTTATGTTTATATTGCATTCGTATTAATTGACAAATAATTACAAAATGTCAGTTGTTCACACTAACACACACGGGCGACGGGTTGTTCTTGGAGTCAAAAACGCTCTTATTATCAGTTTTTCTGCAATAATAAATCTTAAATCACGTCAAAATGGAAATGTTAAAGAAATATGGCATAATTTTGCGACTTTTTATTTCCTTATCAGTGCAAAATATTTTTATTGACCAAAGAGAATACCTAATTCCATTTCATTTTCTATTTTAAGCCTTGCTATTTCACTGTGTAGCAAATGCCTCCCTCCCTTCCTTCCTTGACTCTTGCGCTCGAGGACTAATTGAGGACCACTCTTTATAAACGGAGGTAAAAAATACGTACTTACATATTAACATTTTCAATATAATTTTGCAGGACAACAACCACTGACGTACCCGTGGAATTCGCAGTCAGCTCAGCCGCAGCACAGCACGCCAAGATCTGAAAAAGTAAGTTTCAACATTTAAAAAACATTTCAGTCATTGTTTTATTAGAAAAAATCCCAAGTTTCGATAACATAATTTTTAAGATTGTCCTGTATTATTTTTTTTGTTCAATGAAGGCTATTGTAACTTGAATTAATGCGCGGCATTCGCCGACTGCCAGTCGTCAGATTCAGCGACGTCAGTATAAATAATCAGCTTTATAAGGTTGGCGTATGAATGATACCCGTATTTAGATATGATTTATTGCAAGATCTTTCTTGATAGATACACTGTTTACATATGCATAACCCGATATCATCCTAGCTGTTTTGACTTGCTTAGCTAAGCTAAGCACTGCCTATGAGTAGACTACGGGAGCAATCGTACTCGAAGCCGTTTAGCTAACTAATGACTGTAGGCTTTTTTTGATATGACACGTTGGTTGTTTCGGACGGCATTTCCTACTTCACCGGACAAGGCGACACGAGATTTCTGTAGCAGGAACAGATTCATCAGCTGGTCACAAGTTTGGAAAATGAATATACAGTTATTCATTTTAAAAACTTCTGACCAGCTGATGAAGGCTTTTTTTTTTTAAATTGACATACATAGTTTGCCTCGGATGGCATTTCCTACTTCACTGGACAAGGTTTGAGGAGCGAGCCAGAGGCCCGGCTTCCTATATTTATAAACTACTAGCAGCCCAAAGGGCTCCCAAGGAGCAAACCTCGGCTTTGGGCGCGCTAGGGTCTAATTTTGGGGTACTGCAACTCTCATGTTTTGCCGGAAGGGCCGAAGCTATGGCGTTTGAAGGGCCTACTTAGGACGCAAATCGTCCAGGTGCCGCCGGGGGTACCTAGTGAACGAGCTAATCTTCGTACGCCTACGTATTCGATTACGACGAATGCGGGGGGATCGGATCGCGAGGTTCCTCTGGCTACTCGGAGCAGCAGACGTATCCAATTGGACCAAGCCAGCCATAATCTGGTCATCGGGATCAGAGCGACCATGCCTCGGACGTCTGCCGGTGAGTCTACGAGGGTTGTGTTCCGCCCGGGATGTAGTTAGCTGCCTCTTTAACTAATGGATTTGGTGAGTAGGCCGCTGCCGCTCGGCTTATATAGTCGGGTGTCACACGGAGTGCGGGACTGAGGTGCGGAGTGCGGGAGCTGTCGTCACCGATATGTGACGTCACGTTATAGCTTTATATTACGTTTCGTTCCACAGTCAAAAGAGAAGTCGAAAGCGGAGAAGTCGTCAATATCGTCGGGCGTGAGCCTGATGAAGAAGCTGGCCGCGATGAAGAAGTGCAAGTCCCCCCCGCCGTCCGGCTACAGCATGGACAACCCCGTGTTCGAGGACGGTCCGGGGACCTCGCTCATGGCGTCGCTGGCGCTGCACACGCAGCACCACCCTGTACATGTCAGGTATGCTCGAAAAACTATTGTTATTAGGATTCTGTGCCCAAAGGCACAGAATAAGTACTAGTACTCACGTACAGAAGTCTTACTCAGAAAATAAATTTAAAGAAATATCTACTAGTGTGGTTTGCGATATGGTTTAATTTAGCTCGCGTCTGAACTCCTCACCTCTTCGTTTAGTTACCTAGACATCCATTGCAAGTCAATTTCATTCTAATTATTCTGGACATAAGAGGAATGTAACTGAATTTTGCCCTCCGGAGTGGTCGCCGTGCGCATAATGTCGGTATATTTTCGATACCTAAACGGGGAGTGATCCCTATTACTAAGACTCCACTGTCCGTCTGTTTGTCTAACACCAGGCATTTTCACAGATAATGTATCTCTTTTGCTGCTATAACGACGAATACTAAAAACAGAATAAATATTTAAGTGGGACTCCCATAAGCTGGAAGGAATAGGAAATGGTGGAGAGATTCGGCGTGCGGGTTTGAACAGGTGATGGCTCAGTTGGTAAGAGCATGGTCGTATCAAGGCAAAGGTCGCTGGTTCAAGTCCCGTTCACGTGATATTTTTTCACCATTTCTTATTTCATTATTCAATCATTTACCATACATTGCATTTCATGTTGATACGCATGTGTTTGTGTTTAACATTTGTATGTTTGTGGTGCTATCTCAAGCGGAAATTATGTACTTTTGAAATAAATTAAACAACATAATATGTTGTTTAACTTTTTACAGTAACCTTTTTTCAGAATCAGCTAGGTATAATACTATGAAAGCATGATCAACCCATTTTTGAAAAGTATCTCATTTAGATTTCATGGTGCTAATAAACCACTTAAATATAAACAAAAAATTTATTCAATCATAAAGTAATATTACATTAAATTTTACCTTTTCAAATTTCTCGCGTTCATTGCCGAAATCTTTGGATTAATGGACGCCAAATCGCACTATGGTCATGACGTCAGATATGTATGTAAACCAATGCTCCAATGCATCCATTTTGACTGATGACACTTTTTAGTTTACACAGGCCCATGACGTAATTACATGGCGGCTACTATTTTGTGTTTAAAAACAGATTTTAAAGACTGATAACTTTGAATTTAATTTTAAAATTTATTTTGGAACTAAAACTAACATTCGTGGAATGTTTTTAGCCTAAGCTATGACAAGAATAGATATTTAGATTTTTTTCTATTATAATGTTTAAAGTTGATTTTCCATAGTATTATTCCGTTCTGAATTCAATAAATAATATTAATATAATTAATGTTGACCGTATTTTCGGCGACGTAATTTCTGCTTGTAGCGCTGTACTTGTTGATTTAACATCGCACTCATCACGCGTTTGTGTGTGCTCACTTGTTTGTACCTACTAAATCGTCGACGAGTCAAACTATGTTTTTAAAGGTTTCTTTGTTGTATGGAATTAAAGGTATGTTGACCCTTTGACTTGACCTAAAATTTTAAGGACCCCAAGTTCCCACCTGGAGTCTCCATCAGAGGGCTTTTACAGTCTTTCCCTATCGCGATCGGTTTTTGGCTACGCGCACTTCGGGACAGGTTGGCCTACAGTTTGCCTCTAGGTCTGCTTTGGATGGCCAACTTTTCGCTTGCCCTGGGGGGTCCATTCCAGGGCTTTTGTCGAGATGAGTGTGTTCTTTCCTTAAAGTACTTCTATTTTTGGCGCATGATCTGCTTATATTATGCGTTTTCCGGCACGCCTCCCACAATCGTGGGAGATCTCTCTTTTTCAATTCTCAGGCCAGAAAATGCCAAGTTGCCATCATATGAGATAGGATAGTCCCATAGTAAAAGTTGCTCCCATTGATTAGTATGTTTACTCCCTTTCGGGTTCATACTTCCTTTCCAGTACACGTTGTATATACAAGAATCGCTCGTCCCCTTGAGACCCGCATGGCATTTATGAATGCCATTTCCTATTGTTATCCTATTGTGTCTGTTATTTTACGGTCTCGAAGTATGAAAGTATAAGTGGGTGGTACAACAAAGAGGCTTTAAAACAAGAAGGCTGGTTGACGTGCGGGGTGGCGCAGGTCGGGCTCGTGTCCGTCGCAGCTGCTGCGCGCGCTGCCGGCCGGCGAGCGCGCGCGGCTCCGGGAGCGGCCCGCCGCGCTGCACGACCTGCACGCGCAGCTGCGGTGAGTACCACACGCACCTGCCCTTTTGGGGCTGCTTTCTACGAAGCCGTGCTGTCATTTCACAACCGATAATTTGATGCAAATCAGAAACTTTTTTCTAAACGTCCAAAACTAACATTTTCTATGCGATTTTTATGAAATACAGGCCAATGACGTCACAGTGTTTTGGAGTCAAAAAGCGATTTTGATGTCAGTTTTTATCAAAAAATATATATTTTCTACGCGATTTGTATGAAATACTGGCTAATGACGTCACAGTGCCTTCGAGTCAAATAGCATTCTTGATATTAGTTTTTATAAAAAAAAAACAACATTTTCTACGGAATTTGTATGAAATACAGGCTAATGACGTCACAGTGCCTTGGAGTCAAATAGCGCTCTTGATATCAATTTATAACTGACTCCAATATAGCAGGAGGTTTTTTAAAACAAATTTTTTTATGTGTGTTTGCGGATAACTTCGTCGTTTTTGAACCGATGATAATGTTTTTTTTATATTTAATCAAAATTTTATCAAAATCGGTTGTGTAGTTCGGGGGTGAAGGCAGTTTTTAGTTTTGAAAAATTATTCTGTGATATAAAATCTAAAATCACTACAAAAAAGGATATGATCAATGACAAGTGTCATTATTTTGTGACGTTTTATTTTATTAACAGTGCAAAATAATTTATTTTTGACCCAGGACAATATTATATATTATATAATATTGCCGTTTACAGTCCGTTTAACATTCAATAAAGGCAAATAAACAAAACTCTTGAATAACATTTCGCCATTGACAGGAAGAAATATAGGTGATATACGAGTACATACATATCTGTCTAGTAGTAACAGAAGTATTGCTTGTTGAAACACAGCACAGCTTCGTTCAGATTCTATAGAGCCGGGCCCTTTGATACCGTGGGTGACCATGCGTGCCCTGACGTACTATGTAATGACTTATTTGTGTGCTTCTTTGTTTTTGTTTGGTACTCACGCTTTGGTTTGTTGCTTTTCATTCACATTTCACGCTCAAATACTAAATTACTAATTAATTTTATTGGTTCTTAATTTAAAGTAAATACGTATAAGTTATCGTTGGCATTTCTTGGAAGGAGAATCTTAAATCCGATTAGTGACGCACATATTTGTTTTTTCCGTTGTTTGTATTACATAAAATTTCCGAAATTCTTGAACAAGTTGTCTGGTTGGCTGAACACTCGTCTCAAGATGCCTACGCATCATAAGAAAATGAGTAGGTTTTTTCTCTTGTTTGTAAGTCGCCAACACGGTATCAGAATTTTCTAGCTGCCTAAAGGCATCTGAGATAGTTTGACGACTGAAATAAAACGATGACAGCCGGGGTCAACGGATTACGGAGTACGGAGGAGCAGGAAATATTTTTGTCACTTGTGGTCATTGTGGTGTCACTAAGAGCGGACCACGCCTAGTGTCACTTAGGCTCGGCGCAAACGGGCCACCAGCCCTGAATCTAATGAGGGAGCAAGCGAAGCCAAAGGGGCGGCAAAATCGAATATATCCACCCCGTCTGGTTACTTATTAACCGACCATTACTGTCTGCACCCGCCCTCCCTCGTACTGTTCAGGTACTAGTAATCAAGTGGGCGAACAAACAGAGGTGGCATATTTATACATTTTGTATGGACTCGCCGCACACGGTTACGCTGGTGGCGACCACTTACTTAGTATTAAGTGGTCGGTGGTCGCATTTTGTGGTGGCCCGTTTCTGCCGATCCTTAACTTGCGAAAGCGCTAATAATGCGTGCTCCCACCGGGTCACCGAGGAACCCCTTGATGTCCTTAAAGTATGTGTCTATGTGCAAATATTATTTTTTGACAAGTGGTGAATTTTACTCCAAATGTGTGAAATTTATATTAAGCTGGTGAGTAACAACAACCCGAAGTAGTGTCTATGGTATGTATTGAGAAGCTCGGTGATCCGACGGGAGTGTGACATCAGTTGGGGCTAGCTCAATCAGTGTTATTTGTCACTACATAGTTATTTATTTACCACAAGTGGCATAAACATTTCTTGAGCTCCTCCGTGCTTCGGAAGTTACATATTAGCCGTTGGTCCCGGCTGTCATCATTGCATGGCAGTCGTCAAGCTATGTAAGATACCTTTTGGATGGCAACTTGAAGAATCTAACACCAGTGTTGGCCACTTACACACACGAAAAACAACCAATGGTATGTTTGCACCCGACACGTTTACTTTCAGCAGCGCGACGGAAGGTCCGTGGCAGTCGCAGCACCGCAAGTCGCAGTCCCTGGACGTGTCGTCGGCGAGGCGCGACAGACACCATTCTCAGCCCGTCAAAGAAAGGTACCTTTAACTTGACACCACATTTATCGGTGTGCATCTCAAATCAGTAATCACTATGGAAGTATTAACAAGCGCTAAAAATATCCTATCAAAAGTACATTTAAGTGAGCGTATTTTACAAACTTCATCTATTTTCCCGCCAATTCTTTTACTGACAGTACTTCATGCCAATTGGGTACTTTTCTGAGTCAAAAATGAATAATTTGGTTTTGTTAAGAAAATAAAACGTCACTTGCCAGGCTCATATCTATTTTCAACGAGATTTTAGATTCATTATTGCAGAAAATCTGATATTAAGATCACTCATTGACTCCAAGAAACTTTGACGTCATAAGTCTATATTTTATATAAATCCCATAGAAAATATTTTTTTTACGTTAAGAAAAAAGTATCTGATTTGAGTTGTTGGAAAGCAGCGAATTCTGGGTCAAACAGTTAGTGATAAAGATGTGATGTGAATGTTTGTTTGTTTTATTTTTAAATCTTTATTGTACGTAAACACAGGACAAAAGTACAGGTTAGAACTAGAGAACAGTACAAAGGCGGACTTATCCCAGATAGGGATCTCTTTCAGTCGACCTTGAAATATGAGGACAATTTAAAACACAGGGTAGAGAGTGGGTAAAATGCAATGTAGCTGTTTAAACCGTTATTTCTTTTCCACCCAGATTCCGCTGCATAGTTCCCTACCCACCGAACTCGGAATACGAACTCGAGCTGAAAGTGGACGATATCGTGATCGTGTCGAAGAAGCGCGGCGACGGCTGGTACAAGGGCACGCTGCAGCGCACGGGCCGCACGGGCCTGTTCCCCGCGTCCTTCGTGCAGAGCTGCCCGCCGGAATGACAGCGACCCGCGCAGCACAGGTTCGGCACGAGACTCTGACCGACCCGTGGTTATAACCTGTACTACCACAAGTCTCTGTAGACAGACGCGTGGTGACGGTTATTAACCGAAGAAACTTGTTCGAAAATTGGTAACGAAAACTCTTAAGACGAGGTATATAGAGTGCATTTTTCACAATTGGTAATCAAGACTATAACAAATGTTTAGTGTATTTTTCACAGTAATGTTGGGAAATAAAATTTTTTGAACCTGTGGTTATAACTTGTACTACCACAAGACTGTAGACAGACGCGTGGTGATGGTTATTAAACGAAGAAACTTTTTCGGAAATTGCTAAAAAAAACTTTAAGACGAGGTTCTAGATTGCATTTTTCAAAGTTGGTAATCAAGATTATGGCAAATGTATAGCAGTGTATTTTTTACAGTAATGTCATGACAACATTTTATGAACCCGTGGTTATAACCTGAATTACCACAAGTCACTCGTGGTGACGGTTATTAGAGTGCGTTTTTTTGAAATTGGTTATCACGACTATGGCAAATTTATAGTGTATTTTTCACACTAATGTTATGACGTAACATTAATTGAACCCGTGGTTATAACCTACCACAAGACTGTAGACAGACGCGTGGTGATGGTTATTAAACAAAGAAACTTTTTCGGAAATTGCTAAAAAAAACTTTAAGACGAGGTTCTAGATTGCATTTTTCAAAGTTGGTAATCAAGATTATGGCAAATGTATAGTGTATTTTTCACACTAATTTTATCACAAAAAAATTCTGGTACTACCACAAGTCTCTGTAGTTCTAATTCGAAGATTAAGAAAACTCTATGACGAGGTATATGAAGTGCATTTTTCAAGATTAGTAATCAAGATTATGACAAATGTATGGTGTTTTTTTTTAATCGAATGTTATCACATAACATATCGCAAAGGGTATTTTTGTCACTCGTGCACCCAGGTACATTGACGACAGGAATACCTCTGGCGCTCTCTAGTGGGAGAATAGTAAAGAAAATCAATTATTGGCATGTTTCTAAAACTCGGTTCTTACAAAAACTAAACATTGCCATCTGCATTTTTTTTTACTTAACCACCATTAAATGTTTAGTACACTTTTTAATTGTTAATTCTGTGTTCTTCCAGTATGAAGAGAAACTGGGAAACAGATGACGTTGCTGCAGCGACCCACAATACTATGGAACCATAATCATGCGCAAAAAAATGGCCCCATCAAAAGATCATTCAAGTAGGCGGTACATTAAAACTACATTGCGTTTACCACAGGTACGGCGCTTCATATGAAAGAAGTAACATTTATGCCTACTACTATTTCAAATATACATCCATGCACACATAAATGTGTGAGTTTCAGTGTTCAAAGCCATCAAACGCACTCGAGTACGGGAGAGAGTTGCGGGGACGCCATATTGCGGGACGCTGGCAGTTTCCGTTCTGTGTGTTAATACTTATATTAATTGTGTGACATTACTGATACTTCACGCCAAGTCACAGAATAAGTACTAGTACTCACGTACAGAAGTCTTACTCAGAAAAGAAATTCAAAGAAATATCACTCAATGTGGTTAGCGCTATAGTTTAATTTAGCTCGCGTCAGAACTCCTCACTTCTTCGTTTAGATACCTAGCCATCTATTGCAAGCCAATTTCATTTTTAATACTCTGGACAAACGATTCATGTAACTAATTTTTCCCCATCGAAGTGGGCGCTGTAGGTATGTTTTCGATACCTAAACGGGGAGAGACACAGGCTTGGCCAAGTGCTGGACCAATTTGCGTTGCGTCTTAATAGACATTGGCCGACAGTTGACGCTGTGTTATGCGACAAACATATTATATAAATTTCATGGGCCAGTTTTTCTGATAATTTTTGAAGTTTCACTTCCATAGTATTGAAGTTCGCTGCTGTTACTGATGTAAATGTGTAAAATTACATTGTATATTGATTGAAGAGGTAAGTAGTTTGTTTGTAAGGACAAAGCAGGGAGCTTGATTCTTGTATAGCACATCTGGTAGGACGTTTGTAGGTTACGTGTTTTACAATTTTCAATTCTGTTACCTAGTGTTAGGTGTCAATTTTAAATGTCACAGTTTTGAAACGTACTCCAATTTTGTATGAATTATACTGCGTTTTCGTACTATCCAATATGAAGTCCATTCACAAAGTAGAGTACATTTTAAAAGTTGTTTCAATGTATTTACCACACATTGTCAGTATCGTTCTCAGCCACAGTCTTACAGTATAGGCTATATAATCTTACCCTCATATTCATTAAAATTAACAATTGTTTGCTAAACCTATTTTGGTTAAAACATGTTTTGTCCTTTTCCCTCTTTTAATTAATTTTAATATTTTAATAGTTTAATATATATAAGTTAATCATTCGTTTGTATTTTTTTCGAATGAAGGGGTAAAGTGTTAAAGTACCGTACCCGGAGCGGACACAAGTGGCGCTAGAACATCGTTTCGCAGCGACGCGGATCGTTCCGTACGGAACACGCTTCGGGTAGCGCCCGTACAATGCTACCCGCTCAATCGTACCGAACCTTCGTTTCAGAGCCCTGCGGGCGCTTCTCGCACGGGTCACCCGTATTACGGCCGAACCGTACGGGTCTCCCGCACAGCTGTGAAACCAGCCATATGGAGATGCTTGTATCGCCTCCGAGCTGAGGTAGGTCGTCGTAAGCACGCCTCCGAACTGAAGTAGGTCGACGTAAGCACGCCTCCAAACTGACGTAGGTCGACGTTAGCACGCCTCCGAACTGAGGTAGGTCGACGTAAGCACGCCTCCAAACTGACGTAGGTCGACGTAAGCACGCCTCCGAACTGAGGTAGGTCGACGTAAGCACGCCTCCGAACTGAGGTAGGTCGACGTAAGCACGCCTCCGAACTGACGTAGGTCGACGTAAGCACGCCTCCGAACTGAGGTAGGTCGACGTAAGCACGCCTCCGAACTGAGGTAGGTCGACGTAAGCACGCCTTCGAACTGACGTAGGTCGACGTTGGCACGCCTCCGAACTGAGGTAGGTCGACGTAAGCACGCCTCCGAACTGACGTAGGTCGACGTAAGCACGCCTCCGAACTGAGGTAGGTCCACGTAAACCTCCGAACTGAGATAGGTCCACGTAAGTACGCCTGAAAACTGAGGCAGGTCGACGTACTCGTAAGCACGCCTCCGAACTGAAGTAGCACGACGTAAGCACGCCTCCGAACTGACGTAGGTCGACGTAAGCACAATTACAACGCGCTGACGATATTGCCCAAGCAGAAGCCAGAAGCACAGTGCGAATGTGGTCATTACGATTGGACCATGTCGTACCTCTTTCAAATGTAAAAGATTGACGAATGATGAGGGAATTAAAGTTAAATCATAATGATATTATCGCCTAGAAATATTATGACATTTTTATATCTTTCTCTAGTATCAGACTGTTAAGAAAAAACCCTTTAAAAATAATGAGAAAAAAAACCTCTCATGCGCTTTGTGCCCTACCAGCTGTGCTTGATCTATACTCGCTTCAGAGGGAGGCGTAAAAGTGGCAACGTTTTGATTAAATAAAATTTGAGCTAACGACACCATAAAAAGTAGCAATTTAAATCATATACGTAACTGCAGTAAAATACAATGTGATATTGTAGCCTGGACTTGATAATAAAAAAATTGGATAGTATGTAACTGTATTTATTATTCGATTTTCGAATATTGTACTGCCGTTAACTTTTAGATTCAATTTGTGGGCCAATCGCCTAGAAACTGTAACTTTGAATACAAAATTAAAATAGAAATTCAAAGTTACAGCAAAAAGTTATAGTGATGTTTTTTAACACGTTTTTTGAAAACAAAGTCTTGCCACACTTTTAATCGTGATTTTTATCAGTTTCGTGACTTATTTAATGAATTTATACATCGATTTTATATTTTTAGCCCGTGTTCCAAAATAACACATATTCAGTAGGGCTCCATTTATTGAATAATTGATTAATTCTAACCCAATTATTCATAAAAAAAGTTAAACGTTTGCTCAACGTATTTTGGTTAAAATATATTTTGTCTCTATCTCTTTTTAATGTAAGATACTAGCTGTGTCCGCGAACTTTGCTGTAGAAATTGTAGGATAAACAATATTCTTTGTCCTTTCCTGCGTCTCAGACTATATCCGTGCCAAATTTCTTCTAAATTGGTTCAGTGGTTGATGCGTGAAGAGGTTACAGAAGACAGACAGAGTTACTTTCGCATTTATATATTAGTTAGGAAATAAGGATAAAGATGGTAAGAACTAGACTAAAATAGGTTTATCAGTCGTTTGATTTTTTTGTCAATAAGTGGGTTAGTATTAATTTTCTTTTATCATAACGTATAATTTTATGATGTGCTATATTATTTTGATGTAAAATAGATTCATTGGGTTATCGACTTGAGCCGCCTTTTGTCGGCTAGTGGACGAAGATTACTAAAAAGGTCTTCTCTAACCCAACGTATTTTCAGTTGTTTTAAGTATTTTATAACGATTTTGGTTGTCCATTCTCTATTATTTAGAGAAAAATACGCTTATTATTAATAATTTATGTTTTATTTGTAAGACACTGCCATATTAATTTGGTTAAATCGATTTCAAAAGATTTTCTTTGATAACTATAGTTTTAATGTATTATAAACGATATAACTTAGTATAAACAATAGTTAAAATATGGTCACTATATACACGATAATTATTTATATACCTAATTGAAATTTTAAATTAATTTTGGATTTCAATAGCGAAATTTTTAACATGTAATGGAATTTAAGACTGTATAAATAAGTTCTGTTATTATATAGGATTTATTTTATAAGTAAGGAGCATTCTAAAGTTAGTTATTTTAGTGAAATGTATAACCGTTGTTAGGTAGTACTTACCTCTAAGTTTTTGTAGTCGGGAGATTTCGTGATAGTTTTTGCGTACATCTAAAACAGCTAAGTAAATTGAATTTTTCAGCAATATATGAATTTTATGAAAAAAATTATTTATTGTGTGTGTGTTGAACTTGGAAAGAAAATGGCGGTCAGGATAGGAGGATATAAGGGAAATTGAAAAGATTTACCTGCTGTTTTACCTCTCCTGAAGTGAGATTAGGCGAGAAAGAAAAAGAAAGAATACGGTACCTTTATCACCTACGCTTTTATAAAAAAAGTTCTTATTTTTAGATGTACGCAAAAAAGAAATATCACATACTATTTATACTTTTTCAACGACTCTTTGACCTCTATCTATAATTTATATTAGATGTACATAATAATACCTATATTTGTATGTAAAATGCGTGGATGTTGTATACAATATTTCAATGTCACAAAATGACTGATTTTCTACTATTTATTTCGTGATTTCTTTAAGAACGTAATAAACAACGAATTTTCCTGTAAATGCGACTTGTTTATTTAGCCAATGTAAATTATAAATTAATTCTTATTTAATGTCGATGTATACACAATAGTGTGAATAGATGAATGACATTTGGGGCCACAAAACAAGTGTAAAAATTGATATTTTACATAATAGTTGGCGCACTTTTAGTCAATTTCGTCTCTAAATTCAGAGGTGTAGTAAATTTTATTACTCATTCCTCAAATAAATTGTTAGGTAGATTTTCAAACACTGTTAAAGGATTTTGGCCCGGTCCCCTATTCGCCAAAATGTTGATGTAGTTACTTGTTTTTCATTGCGTGTATTGTAATTAAGGGAATCATATCGAACGGTTGAATTAGGTAATTTTGGAAAGAAATAAAGATTTCTTCATAATCATCTTGTTTTATTCTTACCATCGCCTCAAACCTTGGCAACTTTGGTCTGGCAGGTTTGTCAGATTAATTTTTATGCGTATAGGTGGTATAGATCAACAACTATGTTAGGGGGACCTGAAATTATGTTGTCGTCACCAAACGTTTTTTAATCTGTTTTATGGTTGATGCCATGTTAAATTTTCCCGCAATATGGCAAGGCCTACTAACTTATTTGTTTACCTATACCTAGGTACCATAAAGAAATTATGTTTTTATTTTCATCATATAAAAAGGTTACTATTTCGCATTTCAAAAGTAGACAGTAGACTTAAAAATAAATGACATGCGCGGAACACAAACGAAAAATAATAATATTTTAATAAGTAAAATTTGATAGTAACAATAAAGCATTGGGTAATATGTAAATTTTTTAACAAAATAGGTTATCACAAAGATTCTCCGACCGGTAGATGGATAGGTTACAACATTTTTCCTACCCTGCTAATCGTTTTCAGCTTTTATGTCGCAGGTTTTATTTGTCACTCTACAACAAAAAAAAAAACTTAATCAACAGTCAGAAAATCTTCCACTGTCACTACAGTTCGTCTTTGGCTAGTCTAAAGATTTCCTCCTCTTCCTCGCTCCAGTCGTTTTGCCCCACACTCATCTGCCCCAGCGCCTCCATGCGCCGCTCCATCGTCACCTTATCCAGAATGTGCTCCATCTTCATATGCATGCAGTCGTTGAAAAGCGACGCGTACTCGCAAACCTCAAATATGCCCTCCACTACTTCCGCGCACTCCGTTATAGCACCATTCAAGCGCGACATCACTTCATCGTCCTCGCCGTAAACTGCTCTATTCGCTTCTAGAAGACTTTCCTTATCTATTTTATTCTTCTTTATTATCGAATTCCTCTTCAATATACACGCGACTAAACACTTCCCCTGCATTGAAGACTGTGGGATTCGCTTCAAGAAGTATTCTATGTCGGCCATGGACGCTTTGACTTGGCGCGCGCATTCCGATAGATTTTTCCGGAATGGTTCCACTTCCTTGTTTAACCTGTTGATGCGTTCGATTTGCTCGTCTTTGGTCAGTGGCTTGAAAGATATAACGAGGTAGAAGGCCGAGATGAATATCAGCGTCAGCATAACAATGACGAAATTCGAGAAAGGTTTCATTGTGGAGTCGGTCTGCTCTCGCGGCCTCTGCGCTCTGTTAACCCTCATATTTTCAACTGGAATTTTAGTTTCGCTTAATTGATTGTTAGCGCGTCGTAATTTGAATGTATATGACGTGTCGCCACCGCCGGGCCGGGTTTGTAGTAAAATGTTAGCAATAAACGGCGATCTCGATGGCGATAGGTAAATGTGCGCACTGAATCGCATGGTAATAAATAATTGGGGTTAGGCTGTTAACACACTTCCTACGATTAAATTACGATTTGCGTTCAAATACTGGCCTAAATAAGTAGGCACCTATTTCAATGCTAGAGTCACTTCCGCCCGGGGCAGTTGCTAGTTGTTCGACAACATCAAGTAGGTATAGTATTCAACAAACTCGTGTATTCAGTAGGTTGCCTCAAAAATAAAAGAACAAAAGGATAATTTGGAAAATATTTCATAGCTGACAATTCTTTGTCTCAGAAGGTCGTCAGTCGTAGAGATAAGACTGCTTAGGTAGCTGTGACTTTGATTTGACGTACCTAATGTGACAATAATACATTTATGGAACTAGTGCTGGGATCTCGAAAAACAATTTCAACATTTTCATACTAGTTTTACAAATGCGGAGTGGGTGGTCCGTGCCAGCGGCCGTGTGACTTCCGGCCTCAAACCACTATTTTTTTCTGTGGATGTCGTGAGAGGCGTCTATAAAGCCGGGTCCGCTGCCACCGTTTTCTAACATAACATTGTTAGAAAACGTGAAATTTCATTCGTTTGAATGAACATTATATCCGTTTTGTTCATTCAAATAAATGAAATTTCATGTTTTCTAACAATAGCTTGAGACAAAGCACAAACATCTCATCGGGTGGGGCCAATAGTAAAACATTTCGCTCAAATGCATTCTCAATGAGCGTTGACGTCATTTATTAGTAGGTTATTTCTTCTCCAATTCGCAAGGTCTTTGTGGTCTTTGCCATCCTTGGACATGCAAATTATTTGGAAAAGAAAAAGAGGAGAAAAGGTCTCCGGGTTCGACTGAGGATGCAACCGGGAACGTGCTAAGATGAAGAAGATTGTTTATCGAACTGCGAATATATAGAGAACCACAAATTAGGAGAAATCTCATTAGATACCTTCATAAACCATGTTTATTCGTATCAGATTGGTTATTATCTGGATATTAAAGTAAAAAGCAATAAAATTAAAGAACTCATTAATGTTATGTAACTACTTACCTACCCATTATAACGTGGTAGAAATTATATAGATACTAGCTGCGCCCCGCGGTGTTACTCGCGAAATAAGTAGTCTATGTGTTAATCCAGGGTTTCACCTTCCTGCATACCAAATTTTATCAAAATTGGTCTAGCCGTTTGCGCGTCAAGAAATAACAAACATACACACACTCACAAACTTTCGCCTTTATAATATAAGTGTGATTCCATTATAGAAGGTCGTACAGCGAATTAAAACGGCTGGCGGACGAGACTAGAGAGACAAATGGAAGAAAATTCATACTCCACCGACAAGAGCGTAGCTCTTAAATAATATAGATAGATATAACAAAAGGTAACTACTTCGTATCTCCCTGTGATAATTTATTCAATTAATTTAGCAGATCACGTACTAACTGGACGTGTAGATTCAATAAAACACTGAACAATGTTGTATAAATATTCTGCAATTAACAAATAAATCATCCATTATCCCGTCGCCACTCCTGGCCTACAGACGGTGATGGATCAAACCAGATCCAATGGGTTTCATTAGCACCTTAGTGTCAGTTCAGACAGAGGAAAAATGCTAGAGCAATTTACTATTTTTACTAACTCATTGAAAATAAGACCCTACTACCTAAAGTGTATAAAGGCTTCAACTACTTTCAACACGACAAAATGCTCGCGCTGTCTCGAGACCTATGCCTCCTAGTGATCGCCATATACCCCGACGTGATGGACACGCGCCCCAAGATTGGAGCAAAACACAAGAGCCCGATGACGAATTGCTGAAGAAATGGGAAGAGGCAACGTGCCTACCAATGTGCACATATTTTCTGACAGATTTCAAACGTCTTGTGCATAAGTACTTTATTCCCATGGAGGGTTGACGTCAAGCATCGCGTGTGTCATAAATCTACAATGAGATCTTATGGCCTGACCAGGCTAAGTAGGCTAGAGCCTAGGGCGTCAGATTTGAATTCGAGGCCAAGTTACTCGATGAGTTTTATTATAAAAGTATTAGTTTAAACCACTACCCGAAAAATTAAGTTGACACGGTTGGATGACAAATGTCCAGTTATATTAGGTGGATAATTAAACCTAGTGATAAAGTTAGTCCATGTTTTATAATAAGACTAAAGGTTTTGAATGAAAAAATAAATAAACAAAAACTTATGACATAAATAAGTTTAGCACTCTCTCTGCAATTTTGGTTTTTATTTTTGATATTAAACCTACCTATATCAAAAATTAAAAAACCAGTGTCAGTGACAATTAAAACAAATTTTTACATAATATTTGAATTCTCTTCAATCTAGCGACTATTCAAGCGTAAATCCATGGAGCCGATAGGTTACAAAGCGAGAGCGTGCCATAGAAATATACTTACGAAAATCATAGCTAATATAGGAAAAGATATGATTCAAACAAACTTCTGCGTTCCCAATATTTTTTATCAAAAATGGTTTCTAAAGGCGACGAGACAGCTTTTTGTACTTGAAGGAAGTAAGCAAACCAGGCAGCGCATACCTTTAGTTAATTAACTTTTTACTGCCGTTGTAGTAACTTTGACTGTATCTGTACCTACCTCAATCAAAACATATTGATTTCCATACAGGCAGAAAAAAAAGAAAAAATGACAGCTTGCTCCTCTTTTTATACGCAGATCATAAAAGCCAATCGAAGAAACGGGGGGAAATGCGAATCATGCTAATAGGTAAACCTCGTTATCTTACGCTTAGATTGGGCACAGAATAAGTACTAATACTCACGTACAGAAGTCTTACTCAGAAAAGAAATTCAAAGAAATATCTACTCAATGTGGTAAGCGCTAACGTTTAGATACCTAGACATCCATTACAAGCCAATTTCATTCTTATTACTCTTGACAAACTTTTCATGAACTAAATTTTCAAAAATGGAGTGTTCGTCGCGCGCATGTTTTTAATTTAGGTAAGTATATTTTTGACCTCCAAACGGGGAGTGAGTAGTGACACAGGCAAATGATGGGGCAATTGTGATAATCTGGATCTATACAAAGGAATTTGATTCACTTACTGAATACATTACAAAAGATTTAATTAAGTATGAATCAAATCTTTTGAGAAAACAGAGCTCTGCTATAGTGATTTATGTAAATAATTATGAAATTAAAGAAAAAAAAATATTATTGATTTTTTTTGTTAATAATAGTATATTTTCCGAATTATATGAAGCCAAATCTTGTCACCTGCTTGTAAAAATCCATTTTAAAAATGAAAATGGTTTTTAAAATGAGAATGAGCTCTACATATGTAACACGCACAAATAGTTTTTTGTAAAGCTCTTTGCAGTTTTTGTTTACTATACGGTTAATCAATTTGAACTTTCTTATTTTCTATCAACAAATCTTTTTTTAATTGGATCAATTTCCCTTTTTATGGTGTAGCCTAATTGAATTTTATTTCGAATATCAAATGCAATGCGACACAAAATAAGTTGAACAAAAATGGCAGACTTCAAAGCCTTCGGCGCATTATTTGTACCTGCGCCGATAACCGCTATTTTGGTTCAACCTACGTGCCGGGAATTTGTACAAAAATGGTTTGATGTCCGCCATTTTTGTTCAACTTATTTGTGTCGCATTGTACAATATTCTAAATCACAATTAAAAAAATATTTTATGACAAATAACCCAGTAAATATGAATCAACCAATGATGTGAAGAAGCATTATTATTTTGACGTGCTCCCAAACTGAGTTTAGATAACGGGGTCTACTTAACAGGCGATGGGCGTAGCAACCCATCACTATTTTGATTTAATTTTCCATTTTCCCGCCCAACATCACAATTGGCTTAGTAACCTGCCCAGGGCCTTAGTTAAGATTCAATTTAAGTAATAAAACAAGTTTAATATAGCCTATTCCTTTATTAAATAATAGTAAGGAAGTATACATTTCTTCATTAACTAAGACAATCACACATAACGATATCACATTGGTGCTCTCTATTCTTCTCAATAGAAAAACAAATAACTACTCGGCACTTACGAGTAGGTACATTTAGGTACATACATGTTTTCCTGCCCTTCTATTCCCGGTACATATATAAGATATTAACATCCTTTTTTTTAAAATGAATGTAAACTATTCATGTGAAAAAAAACTTAGAGCTAATGAGCTTCGATCTGAGGATCACAGGCGGTAGACGAATAGACGATGGTAAAAAATCCTTTATTCTAATTTTTTTTACATATGTGTAGAAAAGTACAAGTAAACGTAAATGGTTGGTGTGAGGTACCGTATAACCACAGGGAATAACAGTAGTCTACACACCATACTACTAAGTATAGCTTCTATTTTGAAGAATAACTAGTACACGAGTCTTCCAAGTCGAACTTAATGATTTACACATACACACATGTTGATACTATTTTTGATATATAGTAAATAAATATATAGGGACAAATTACACTGATTGAGCTAGCCCCAAAGTAAGTTCGAGACTTGTGTTATGGGATACTAACTCAACGATACCATACAAATATTACAAAATAAATACTTAGATAGATAAACATCCAAGACGCAGGACAATTTAAAAAGGCCACATTTGACCAGGGATCGAACCCAGGGCCCCTGGATGGCGGACTAGCATGGTGACCACTACGTCACGGAGGTCGTCAATAGAATGATACATTTTATTCATTTCATAGAGACAGTCTCTTGTAATTTGGTAAATCTATGAAAGAATATTTCCAAGAGCAACACTAGTTAGATTAGACTAAGGGAGAAAAATCCCAATAGGACTATTTTACGGCCAAGGAAAAGGGGGTAGACTCCTAAGTACATGGAACAATATACGATATTTTCTATGATAATTAAGTCTGGCTGCAGTTTGTAGTCCACTGTACATATTTACGTATATCACTATTTTAAGTATAATATTAGACGAAGTTAACTTTCAAGGATTTTCGTTAATTTTACCGCCACAAAGGTACAGCAGAGTTTGGCAAATAAACAAATAAAGTCCATTTTACTCGTGTGCCAGATTTTAACATATTTGCAAATATACCTACCGTTTTAACCAAACTTTGGCAAATTCAAAATTCTAAAGTCGAAGTTACAGGTCAAAAAGGTGACAGTTAAATTCTTAAATTTGTGGTGTTCACTATCATTAACATTGGCACAAATATGAACAGCTAAAAGCAAACATTTTAAAAATACTCTGAAATAAATACTCGTAGAACAGAACACTTTATCTTCACCACATTGCCCATGTGGAAAGTTTCACATAGTGAACATTTTACAAATTAGCGCAGTAAAAAATATCATGTGTATAAAAACAAAAGAAAAGATTATTTACATTTACGTATTGCATTCCTATGAAAAGTCCAAGAATAGATATTAAATCTTAAATTGCCTTTTGACATTACTGTATTGTGAATGATGCAAGCTTTTGTACAACCTCTGAACTTTACACGCATAATAACGTTGGATCGTTGCCCGCAATTATGTAGCAATATGTCCCACGAAATTACAAATCCGCCTCCAATCCACGGGCATAGGAACAGTGCGTTCTGGAACAAGTTCAGTCCGACAAAAGTGTGATCTATGAGTGGATAGAGTTATTTGTTTTGTAGGTATGTTATTGTTGTGTAATTTCGCCGTATGAGTTGGAAATTGTGCAGTAGCATGGACTGAACTTGCAAAGCTGTGGGCAATAGAAAATATCATGCCAAACAGGCTAAACCACATATATTTTGGCAACGGAACCAACACTGAAATCATAAAAAATCGATGCGATTTTGTTATCGTTCAAAACGTATGTTTAATTTGCCTTAAAGTATATCATGTGCTTTACAAGTCATTCTATGTACCTAAAATTTTACATAATGATATACCTAATCCAAAATGTATTTTTCTAGAAATTAAATTGAGTTGCCAATTATTTTTTTTGCTATTATTTTCTTTGATAAATAAACTGTAAATAATAACAAGGTAACAGGTGTAAAAACACACACTTCTGTGATAAGTGTGACATACTCTGTGACATAACATAACTTATGACTAAATATATAATGGGCAAACAGATTTATCATTGCAGCAATATTTCGTAAAGTTTACATAGTTTTGGTTTAACCGTAACGTTATGAAATGTCAGCCATTTTGTGGATTTAAGTGGTAATTTGTATGCAATAGCTTTTGTTATATATTGTTGAAACGCTGAATGTACGTACCTGTGCTGTGGCCATACGACTCATACGAGTATTGTCTCATTTTTCTCAGCTTTAGAAGTCATGGGAATTATAGTTTTCCCATAACATTCGAGCACAATGCTACTTGTTTTAAAGAATTTCTGCTAATTAATATAACTACAATTCACACAATTTCTGTCCGTCAAAAGTACAGTGAGCAAAAGAAATTAGAAAGTATTTATCAACGTAGGTATTGTTACATGATTCTCGAACCAATTGGTAAATTAGATTCAAGTAAGTACTTTCAAAAATTTCAAGTTAGTACTCAACAGTATAATGTAGTATTTAATATATCAAATATAATGTAAACATGAAAGAAAAAATAAGAAATAGAAATCCCAAGCTAGTCTAGGAGAAACAAAACAATACGTAGATTGTACCAGCTGCTTTTCTTCAGTGAATATTGTAACAGCCGATTGAGGGAACGGGCGAAATGTGAATAATATAAATTGGTAATGCGGCAAGTAACCCTTCACTATTTTGATTTCTTTTTACCCCCTATCCGGCCCCCTTACAGCCCTAGATTCTGTCTACTCCATTAAGGATAAAGACGTGATAGTGTTGGTTGTCTATGACAAAAAGGTAATATATGTACAAATAAATACCTAAGTAAATAAATTTAACGAATATCCAATACAAAGAAATAACTTTAGAAAACTTATTTCTTTGTTCAGATTCCTTTCGCCATGTCCATTGTAACTTGTACAGTTTGGTCGTTATTTATATTTCCGCCTAGCAAAGCCAAGTAATATAAAGAAACATAATTCTTTTCGAGATCTGTTTCAATGTCGCGCCCACATTCCACCCACACTAGGCGACATATAGTTGTAAGTAAATAAAAACAAGTAAGTATCTAGAATTTATTACAGCAGATACCTATGAAAGTGGATGAGAATTTTGTGCTTTATTGGGTATTTCAGTTGATGACCCTTAATAGGGCATCGTAGGTATATTTTTTTCATTGGTTTTGAACTTTATGTCAACGACATAAGGTACAAATTTAAGTGGTAACAATTTTACCATTGCCCTATTAAGTTGTATACAATAGGGATAAGTAAATAATTTTTCAAAACTAAAAAGCGACTTCACCACCAAACCACACAATCGATTTTGATAAAATTTCCATGGGACCACCACACAAGTATACACTTTTTAAAACAAAAAAGATTTTTCCAAATCGGTCCAGGCGTTTTTGAATAATCGTTGAACAAAGATAAAAAAAAGATTCTGACGAATTGATAACCTATTCCTTTTTGAAAGTAGGTTAATAAAGGGAGGACTTTGCCCAGGACAAACCATCAGACTTAAAAAAACGTGGGGTTGGTAGAGGTAAATAAAGCCGAGACAAATTAAGTCATTCCACAATTAAGTATGTGGTTGCGGAACCCACCCAATCCATGGAAGGCCAAAACTGATATAAAGTAATTAAAATAACGTTTTTCGACTTTTTGAACTCTAATTAACATTAGGTACTTACACAAAACACGGTAGGTTCAAACATGCAGTCATAAAAATTGATTATTGTCATAAAGATAAGAAGGAGGTTAGGTACATTATCGTATTGAAATATATAGTATGACAATACAATTATTGCGTGGAAGTTTATGTCATCACTTCCAATTATTTGCGCACATTATTGTACAGAAAATAATTAGAAGAAAATCTTATTGTGAGTTTAAATTCAAATCTGTTGACCTTTATTTGTTATAAAGAATATGTTTTTAATTATCGGTCTTTAATGCGATTAACTTAATATTTTTATCTTGGTAAAATTAAAACTTCGTCTGAAACTATGGGTCTATCTATACCTACGACATTAATACATTTACTATCAAAATTTGTCACCATGTATGTAGTAAATTTTATAGAATTTTATTACTACCATTCTAATGGTCCATCGTAGACACTGTGGGTCCTATTCGTATTAACATTTAGTAGTATTTGTATTAACATTTATTAATTTTAAGTGGTTATTATACGAAGGTACGTGTAGTATGTTATATAAGTGAAGTAAGAATTAATAGGTAAGTAAGTAAATTATGATTTTAAACATTTGATTCCATTTTTGTTTACAATAAGGACTTTAACACTCTCTAAAAATCCATTTCGAGGCTCTAACCCAATAGAATAAGGTACACCGACCTAATTATTTTAGTAATACTCTTTGCATACCATTTAAACTGTAAAGAAACTTAAAAAAATATGCTTTCTTACAAATGTGGGAATCATTCAAAAGATTAAGTAGAATATCTGATTTTAAGGCCATTAGACTTTGACAACTACTCATACAAGTACTGTGATTTGTGAACTTTCCTACGTACTACTCCCTTACATGACAACTTTTTAGCAAATTTATTGTTTAATTATGTATATCGTTTAGAATTTCGAATAAAAAGTAGAGCAACGGAACTGGGACTTCAATATTTGTATTACATATTCACATCAAACATCCTTTTTTGCTTAAAAAATATGTGTTATTTTTTCCCTTTAAAAGCAAAAGTATTGCGCAGGTAAATGGTTCTCAAAATCTACAATATATCCATTTATAGTAAATTCAAACACACAATTTACATTACAAGGTATAAGCTCATCCAATCGTTACTTCTAAGGTAGGTACACTGAGTGTCTAACTGTCTAAGCAGTCTAAGGAGAAATTGAGATAAGTATAGAGAAAATCAGACAATTTTAGCCCATCAATTGACGGTGAGTCATGACTCACAACTCGCTTTTATACCTGTACACAATCATTGCAAACTGGCACTTTCAAGCGCAAAAAAATTGCTTTCACTTCTCGCATCTCGCAAAACAAACACAACCTCGTTCTGATGTCACAGTGGCAGACGCGATCATGTCAATCACAAACCGAGAGATCGGTTGAGTAACGTGCAGTTTAACTCTCCTCGGCCTCGACTAGCACCGGCAGACTCGAATGGAGGCAATGGGGCGACGATCTTGAAGTAAAAGCCGCTATCCACGATTCCACGTCCCGCTCTGAACAGTGGAATTTAGCCATCACTGTGTTGTCATAACCCTTTTGCCGGACGACGATGCCGCCGCCTTCCTGCTCTGAAGACGTGTTCCTCAAGCTTATCACCGCTATAGGCTTCGACAGTCTTTTTCTCGGGTACACGACCGCGAAGTGCTCCAGGGTCGTCCGGTACACCACCACGCGCACGTCTTGCCGCATCCCGTGGGCGCCGACCAGCACCAGAAAGCCTGACTTCACCTCCGCGTCGCTTGTCTTCTTAAAACCCTGGCCGAAATGCTC
This sequence comes from Acrobasis suavella, assembly GCA_943193695.1. Lineage (NCBI taxonomy): Eukaryota > Metazoa > Arthropoda > Insecta > Lepidoptera > Pyralidae > Acrobasis > Acrobasis suavella. The sequence continues at coordinate 4,284,302 of OW971944.1, forward strand.
GGCGCGACATGTAGCTGACATAATGTCTGTTGGCATTTCACTGTTTGGGTTTCAACAATGAACTGTTCTCATAACAATCTTGTTTGGTTATGTTGTCGAAAGCGGCGCGGCTGCGCGATGGGCGTGCGCTTCACTCGCGGTCTCAAAGGTACTGAGGAGGCAGTTTCGGTGGAGGCTGTATTTATAACCTCAGAGGGTCGAAGTCGGCTCGTGCACTCTCGGAGTTGATCGTTACTTTGCATTCACTTGCGGGCTCTGGATACTCGTTGGGCAGACGGTAATGCGCCTGAATTTGAAAGCAAGTCTGTGTTGATCTCAACTGTTGCGGACAACGTGATCCGCAATTTATCAAAGTTTTACAGGATCGACTATGAATACTGAAGTTCACCTTTCCAATGCACCTCTGTCTAGTCTAGATGAATAACATAATTCTGGGCTGTAGCTAAAAGGTTATTGTCACGTGATTTAAGACACTTATATGAAATATGGTATGGTAATCCCAGAGTATGTTAAATATAATACTATTAATTAATATTGCGGGGCTCGTTAGTTTGAAACAAGTGACTGTGACAGACAGACAGCTTTACAAAATCTTTTTCTTGTTAGTTATCAATTACTACCTCAGAATTACTACTATCTAGTCTACTGTAATTCATTTACGTTAGAATCTTCGATCTGTTTCGGATTTTAGTTAATAAGAATAAGCTCTACAATTTAACTTTTTTTGATGATTTTGTTGTTTTTAATAAGTAGATAATATTTGATCACAAACAAGAATAACTGGCTAAGTTCAGCAAGTCGGACTCGCGCACGAAGGGTTCCGTACCATTATCTATAAAAAGTCACGTTTGTTGTATGGAATCCCCACTTAAATATATATTTTATTCTGTTTTTAGTATATGTTGTTACAGCGGCAACAGAAATACATCATCTGTGAAAATTTCAACTGGGTACCTATCACGGCTCATGAGATACACCTGGTGACGGACAGACAAACGGACGGCGGAGTCTTATTAATAGGATTCCGTTTTTACTCTTTGGGTAAAGAACCCTAAAAATGAAGTACCTAAACAACAAAGTCTCGGCAAGCTATGCAAAAAATCTCATTATGAAAATCTTTGGGCGAAGACAGGAAAAATGAGAAATTAGATTAACTTCCCGGCAAAGAAATTTGGTAGCATTGACCCCAAGATTGAAAAGCAAGGGTGAACTTAGAAATTATCTCGGAAATTGTGAGGACGTAAAAGCATATTTTTCTAGAACAAGAGGTAGATAACCCTGGGATCAAAGCCTCCAGAGGCAGTTCAACTGGTGTCATGCGGGCTCAAACAGTTCTTGGAAAAACTTTACAAATAATGTTAGACACAGAAACGTGATATTTAGCAATTTTAATTAGTTTTTATACTAGTTAACTAGTTATTAAATATTTTTGAAGTGTAATTTTTTGAGATAAAGGAATAAACCAAAACTCGCGAAATTGTCCGTAACCGACACCAAGTTTTCACTTCTGGCACTCCTGAAGTACCACTATTTTTTGGTTTCGTCCTTCCATGGAAAATTAAAGCACTGATCTGTATGTGGAAGCGAATTCTTTTTGTTTCGCTTTTATTTTCTATAGAAAGTAGTTTGGTATTTTAGACTGAACTAGCTCCAAAATTTTGGATGGTGTCTCAAAAGTCCCCATGTAACCTATCTATTCTTTATTGAAATAAAATTAAATTTGATAAATTGCTACTATACGTCTTTAAAGACGTGCGACATATGACACTTTATTGCGATTATCGGCGACGGTCACCGACGGTCGCCGACAGGTGTCTTAGGCATACTGTCGCTCTTCTGTAAGAGCCCGAAGTTTGAAAGTAGTTACGCATGAGATTTATGTTTCAATACAAAGAAACTTCCTCGAAATCTTCAAGAACATCGAATAGACGACACCCATCGATAAAAGCGAACCCTCTACATACAGTTCGCGTAGCCTCTCTAGGGGCTACATAGAAGGTCAGACTGTTGTGAGGCTCCTGAATGGAATTCCTTCACCGTTGGTACAACCCGAACAATCCTACTAACAGTTCCTATTTTTCACATTTTTAAAGATTATTAAAAATGTGTCTCATTTTTGTATATTGTGTAGACATTGACAACACCGAAAATTTTAAATGTTTGATGACTTAATTCTCGATTCACACACACATAAACAATAAAAAAAACATGTCTACAATATCTAACATAGGTTGGGGAAAAAGTCTTTTCGCATTTTATATGAAATTCAATTCAATTCAAATATATCTTTATTATCATAGGATATTTATAATATCTCTTAATAATCGTCACTTTGTTTTATTGCACAATTAATTGTTGACTACAAAAAGTTACTTAGAGCTAAGTTTTTGAAAATTCAAAACATTTTTTAATATAGTTTATTTACATTTAACTAAAGTATGTAGATACCATTTTGTTCGATAACTTTTGCCATCTTATAGGTAGGGACATGATCCCATTGCTATAGAAATTTTGGGGCTTCTGATCAAAAAACTGCGTCAAGTAGTTTTGGCAGTCCTCTCGTGATGTTAACCTGACACTGCCTAAAGAATTCTGAAGAGACCGAAACAGGTGGAAATCTGAAGGTGCCAGATCAGGACTATACGGTGGATGCATTAACATCTCCCAGCCAAACTCTCTTAATTTTTGCTGAGTGGTTAAAGATGTGTGAGGTCTAGCGTTATCATGATGAAAAACCACACCCCTTCTGTTGATTAATGCCGGCCGCTTTCTCTCAACTTCTTGCTTTAATCTTATCAGTTGTTCGCAGTAGAGTTCTGAATCGATGGTCCTGCCTGTGGTAACAGCTCATAATGAATAATGCCCTTCCAATCCCACCACACACACAGCATCACGTTGTTGCGAGTTAACCCGGGTTTCGCCACAGTCTGTGAATTCTTTAAAAATGGTTCGGTCTCATTACGTCGTAATAAAGAATCACAAATGAGTACACGGTTCATTAGGTTTCTTTCAGAGAGCTCGTGAGGTTACCCAAATATCGAGCTTTTTTGTGTACCCATTTTTTTTCAAATGCGCCGAAACTGTTTTGTGGTCGATTCCCAGTTCTTCAGCTACGTCGTAACTACTGATATGCCAACTAATCTTGCTCCACTTTTTCAAAAATAGCATCCATTTTATCCGTAACAGGGCGACCAGAGCGACGTGCATCTTTGACATCAAAATTTCCGGATTGAAAACGCTTGGTTTAAGCGTTTTCAATCCGGAAATTTTGATTTGATTTGTGCTACTCTCACTGACACTGCACTACATAGGTCCATAAACATCGCAAATTTTTTTTGCGGCTTGCTTTGCATTTTAACCTTTTTGGTAGTAAAATTTTAAAATGTATCTAATTTCTTCACTAGATTTACTCATCTTGACGGTAAGAAAATCAAATGAAAATCACGCATTTTCCTAATTTGAATTTGGAATTATCTTCTTTAAAATTTAAACTTTTAAATGATACCAAAACCAGCCAGGTACAAATAGTATAGCCAAAGTGGTTTTATTACAAGTTCATACATACTATATGCGAAAAGACTTTTTCCCCAACCTAATATAATTATATCGAAAGTTAATGAAACACTTGACTACAAATGAGTCACATTTTTTTATAAGTAATCTTTAAAAATGTTTGATTGTGCGAGCGAGACTGCCAACCAACTGTGAAATGCCTCTTAACGAATGTATCTCAAGTGGTGTGAAATGCGACTAAGTACTTACTTTTTGTTTGAATAATATTTCTATAAGTTCTTAAGAACTTATAAGTTTTCTCAAAATCCAGGTTGGCCGTTTCATAAACAAGACATAAATAATAACCATATTTAAAGCGAAGTCGACCCAAATTGTACTCTTTCAAATTGAACAAGTTTTGCGCCCACTTGCACTCTAGTAATTACTCGTAGGTAAGTACTTTTCTCCGCATTACCTGTCGTCACACTGGTACAGAAAGTTCATGACTTTGACCAATTGTAAAGAAATAAACAAAATAAAGCTTAAAGTTCGAAAGCGCCAACGAAATCTTAGTTTGAACTAAAGGGTGCTAATGCGCCTTTATACTTAATTGGTTAATAGCCAGTAGATATTACCCGTGGTATTACTAACTTTATCATGACTTACTACCTACTACTTATAGTTTAACCTAATAAAATTCTGTTTTCTTCCACTAGGTTAATGCAGCTTTACCGCAGAACCTGTAACCGTTTTGTGTAAAAACACAAATTTACTAAATAAACGACTGGTTCCGTACAAAATCCAAGATAACTAATATCGTTAGTACTTATTCTGTGGTATCGTTTAGTGTCTAAGGTTTAAAAACTTACTTTGGGGCTAACTCAATCTGTATTATTTTTCCCTATACAGGAGCTTTTTTAATTTTGTACAAATATCTTAAGGGTTGGTTCAGGCCATAATTTTTAACAACTTTTCCAATGATTTTTCTTTTTTTTTCTCTCTACTATCTCATATCTAACAATACATACTTTAAGCTATAAGTAGTAATAGTTGATGTCAAATTTAATACTTTCCAGTAAGAGACTGGTGTGTCGAAACTAAGCAGAGAGAGCCTGTATCTCAGTACACCAGCCTCTCCCCACTAGGAGCCAGACAGCCTGACGATATGTTTACGTTTATTGTTATTTAGATATTAGAACGAAAAAAGTAACTAATAAAATAAAAAGATATAGCAAAATTCACAAATTTAGTCTATATAAAGTTATAGATACTCTTATTAATTCTGTGCCTGTAGTGTCACACTGTACATGTATATATTAACCGACTTCAAAATAGGAGGAGGCTATCAAATCGAATGTGGTGAAGTAGGTTTATAGTTTTGAAAACTTTTTATTTTTAGAAAACTTAAATGTATTCCATTTGGTAGGATCAAGACTAGCGGAGTGGTATTATTTGGTTTTTCGTGAATGTATATAGGAATACGAAAAAAATTGTACTTATCGTTCGAAAGTTGGTCTACTGCGCATTTGTATTTTGTGTAATACCGGAGAGCGCCTACTACAGATCGAATCGTACCTTCGAGTGACCTCGCAAGGGCGCTCCACCGAAGGTCGAGCGGCTGCGGGGCTTCGAATCCAGCACCTTGACCTTCCCACTCCAAGGTCGGGTGTGGCCAATGAGAGCGGAGGAATTCTCTTCCGGCAACATTGCTTAATTATGTAAATCGATCAAAAGTCTTAGATACCTACCTGTGGTTTTAAAGTAAAAAGTAGTAGGTGTTTTGTGAGGACTTATTTTTTGTATACCCTACCGGTTGGCTGTAGTTGCAAAAAAATCTGCAGCTCCATACAAAATTAAATACCTACCATGCAAGGGCGGATCCAGGGGGGGTAATGGGGGTCATAACCCCCCCCTGGGCTGGGACCAGGACCTAGGTGGACCACTAAACCACTAATTAAAATTGTTAAACATAATGTTTTTTAATATTTTTTTGTCACAATATAGATAGATAATATAGATAGTAGATACCTTCAAAATTTAATTAATTTAATATAATATTTTGTATAGTAATGAATGGCAAACGCATTATTCGAAAACGAACGCATCGAAAATTTGAATTTTACCGCGCCACCGCTACCACATTTGTCATTTAAATATATGTATTTTTAAGTACAGTAAGTACTTACATACGTTAATAAAATACCTGTTTTTTACTTGTATCTATGATTATAAAAATTAAATTATAACTTCTTGTGACTTGATCACGACTCTGTGACCCCCCCCCCCCTGGCACCAAAGCTGGATCCGCCCTTGCTACCGTGCCAAAATGTATGGAGCTGCAGATTTTTTTTGCGATTTCACTTACGGTGCCAACTTACGGTTTCGTTACACGTTGTATAATGTAAAATAACAACAACAAATTAATTACTATTTTAGCTGTATTTTAAAACGAAATTATGATATACTAGTTAATGCCCGCGACTTCGTCCGTGTGGACTTTATGACTCCAGCGTATCTGCAGCAGGTATTCTAGATCTTCGATTTTTATACCTCAACAAAATAGGCTCATTAGGCTGAACAACCTTTGCTAAGGCGTTATTTTTATATTTCTTATAGTTTACCTGAACTATTATGGTTCTGTCTGCATCAGGTGTTCCATTTTACACAATCAATCATACATACATACCCTATATGATGCCCAAGCTTAACAGCTACATAAAAAAAAAGTTTCATTCGAATCCGTCCAGTATTCCGAAGTTTTTATTTAGTTTCACCTGTCCCGTTGTCTGTCTGTCTGTCTGTAATCAAATCTTTCAAGTTTAATTTGACCCACATCCCGGTTTCCAATTGAGCTAAAATTTTCCACGCAAACGTATATCGCGTGACAATGCACAATATTATGACATGGAACTGATTTGATGATGGAGCTGGAAGGTGGCCATAGGAACTCTGTAATGAAACGACGCAACCCCATCGAGTTTGGGCTCGTTTGATTCGTTTGTTTGGTTAAGGACAGATTCTGTTTAGGACAGATTAGGTTTACGACAGATTCTGTTGGGGACAGATTCGCTTTAAGACAGAAATACAATTGAGCCTCGAGGAGCACTTTAGATAAAAGCTTGTTTTAATTTTTTTTTATAATTACTTTTTTTGAAAATATATATCCAACTAGCTGTAACCCGCGACTTCGTCCGCGTAGAAGTCGAAAATGGTTTTAACAGGATCTTCAATTGGTTTTTTTATGTTATAAATTGTGTTTTAATAGCCCGTTCCCGTTTCCATTCCCGTGACCGTCATTTGCTGGAGGAAAAGAGAACAAATGATCTATTTGACTCAATTTTTTTGTCTCTTACTCAAAAAATTACGAAGTTTCATAATAATATAAATTCGCAACGCCTAATGCAGGGGGGACCCCCAGGGGATGCAGTTTTTAAAATAATTTCTGTATTATTATTTTTTTGTTGACCACTAATTCAAATATCTCATGTGTCGCGCTTCAAAAATGACGAAGATTCATATAAACTTGCAACCCTTATTTCACCCATATAGGGATGTAATTTTCAAAATCTAATAAATGCATTATTATTTTCTACTTACTATTAAAATAAATTAAAAATTTCATGTGTCTCACTTTAAAAATTACGAAGTTCCATACAAATTGGCAACCCTTATTTCACCCCCTTAGGGACGGAATTTCCAAAAATTCTTTCTTAGTGGACGTCTCCTAGTCACAATCTACCTTCCTGCCAAATTTCATCTTCATTGGCTAAGTAGTTTTCGAGATTTCGTGATGAGTGAGTGATTTTCGCTTTTATATATATAGATAGATGTACAGACAGACACATTGTTTTTTCTGTTTTATTATATCTATTAATTATTATATTATATTTGAACTCCAATATTTTTATATAAATATTATTTAGGTACTTTTACTGCTCTGTGTGGTATTTTAGATCAATGAAAAAACAAATTTTCTCCCCTATGCACTCCTAACACATCATAATGTCATGGACATCTTTTCTTCACGATTTGAATGCTTGTAGGTTGTAGGTATTTGTAAATCGCTTAAAATAATTATGGGTTACAATAAAAAAATATGGGTTACCTACTAGTATATCAATTTGAATCAATTCCTAGAACTTTGGCAACTTCTTGTGCAATCCCTCAGTTAGATAATATACCTAAAGTGAAACAAATGTTTATAAAAAATTACTTTGGGTAAAATATTTTGCTTTTATATCCAACAATGCTTATTTACCATTGGTGTAACACAACTCACAAGACTATTTTACCCAAAAATACTAGTTTGACATTGGCGATGTCAAGATCGCGGTGTACCCTATACAACGTGTAATGGAAAGGGGGTAACGTATACATACGAATCAATGTGAACAACTTTAACTACCTCCGTGGCGTAGTGGTCACCATGCTAGTCCGCCACCCAGAGGTCCCGGGTTCGATCCCCGGTCAGGTCAAGCTGGAAAATGGCCTTTTTCAAATTTTCCTGGGTCTTGGATGTTTATCTATATATGTATTTGTTATAAAATACAGTATCGTTGAGTAAGTATCCCATAACACAAGTCTCGAACTTACTTTGGGGCTAGCTCAGTGTCATTTGTCCCTATATATTATATTTAACTATGGGAACATCCCTGAAATCATAAAAAAAATTTTCACCTCCATATATAATTTAATACCTACTTTGCCAAATATTAGTATGGAACAGCAGATCTTTTTTGCGATTTCAGGTATGGTCCCGTAGTAAAAGTTGTTCACATTGATTAGTACTTACATATAATTTCTTTCGGGTTTTTACCCCCTTTTGGTTACACATTGTATATTTTCCCCGTTTCAAACAATGATGACCGTGATATGCACTGAATGCAACGAGTACAAATAAATGCGGTTATGGAACTAGCGCGGCGCGGACAGTCCGGTTTGCAAATATATCAGTTGTGTGAACAACTCACAATCATGTTTTGTGTGTGAGTCGTTTGCTGCGGATTACTGGGAAACGAATAGAATAGAATAGTCATATATTCCTTCGAATATGGTAGTTACATACGATGTTTACAAAATATAGCAAGGGAAAACATATTCTGCCAACATAGACGTAGAAATTAAGAAACATGTACCCTAGTTATACAATGTGGAAGGGACATACCCGTAATAAATCGATTATTACTAGATAGTGATCTATGGTAATAATGAAATGAAAATTATAATAGTAATAATGAAATAAAAAATAACGGTCAAAAAACAAAAACAAAAACTACGTTCCCATAAAGTTGCCCTATGATAGTGATCTATGCCATAGAACCACGGGCTATTACTAGATAGTGATCTATTTGTTTATTTATTTATTTGTTTATTTGTTTAAATTACACACAGATTAACAGTTTACATCAACCAAAGCATCCGCATGTTAGCTAAAATTTTACACAAATATAGAAAATAAAACAAAGTCACGTTAGTCAATTTAAAATGTCAAAAGATTAAATAGTAAAATTTATAGAATTTAAATACTATATTAACTATGGTATTAATATTATCTATGGTAATAATGAAATGAAAATTATAATAGTATAATGAAATAAAAATAAAAGCCAAAAAAACTACATTCCCATAAAATTGCCCAGGCGGTTACACACTTTGATTTTAATTGCATTATAGTAATTACATATATTTATTAAGTATAGCCTGTGGTTTGATTTATTACAGGTATGTCACTTCCACGTTTATAGAATTTATAAATAATACAAGTTATGCCGACATTTAGACGCCGTTTAACACTTATTGAATCCTTTTTTTTGCCTGCATCAAGTGCACCGCATAACTCAGTCCCTCGAAACGCTCGTTTTTTTTTATTACATTTTTTGTAAGTATTCCAATAGGTCCTGTTGTGACAGATTCTTGAGTAGTAAGTTTAGTCTGTCCGGCTGTTGTCGCCTAGTCGCATTCCTTACCGACTCTCGTGAAAATTTATGAGAGGGTTCGAAAATTACTTATATAGAATTTTTCGGGCAATTCAGTTTTTTTCGAAATTTTCCAAAATAGCGGACATTTGGGGGTTGAAAACTTTAAGAATATAATATTTCAGCCTATTCGATCTGTGCACTCAAACTCGACATTCGCAACTACGGAACCCTACACTGCGCGTGGCCCACCCACTTTGCCGCTGTTAAAAATATTAATAACTTATGTAGACTCTAAAGAATATTAAAGTTCGGTGGATCCTTTATTATTGATTTTTATTCATCTTAGACTGAAAACTTTGTGTCTGCATCAAATTGCAAAGATGGATGATATCGTTACAGCATTCGATTAGATTATTGTACCTAATGATGAAATAAGAATGAAAATTTGAAAAAAAGAAATATTTTGTTACTATTTTGTGAAGAGATACCAATAATTATTGATTTCAATCTCAATTGACCACATGGAAGGTGGACTAAATAATAAATAAATAACGAATTACACTGATTGAGCTAGTTCCAAAATAAGTTCGAGACTTGTGTTATGTTATGGGTTATGGGACACATATACATATAGATTAACATCCAAGACCCAGGAAAATTTGAAAAAGGCAATTTTCCAACTTACCCTGACCGGGGATCGAACCCGGAACCTCTGGGTGGCGGACTAGCATGGTGACCACTACGCCACGTAGGTAGGTCTACAGCATTATGCAAATGCATTTACAGAACATTATTATTATTATACTAGCTGATGCCCGCGACTTCGTTCGCGTGGACTTTATGACTCCGGCGTATTAATATAAATAAAAACTAATGAGAGAAAGAGAGAGAGATAAGAAAGTACTTGTAACAGTGTTAGGAGTTGAAAGTCAATATTATTTTAATTCTTTCCTTCGGGAGCCAATATGAAAAGTGCCATTGTTGACTGTTACGTCAACGAATCGAAGGAGTAAAAACGTCATTAGGGAAATGGATATCTAGTCTGGATTAAATTAAGTGGTCTGGCAAACCTTATATTTTAAATAGAATTGAAAGAAAATCAGATACGAGAAAATCACTAAAAATAACGAGTGGCTCAAATGTAAAAAAAAAACATGTGTACAATGCGACACAAATAAGTTGAACAAAAATGGCGGACTTCAAAGCATTTTTGTACAAATTCTGTTGAATCAAAATGGCGGTTATCGGTGCAAATACAAATAATTCGCAAACGACCGCCATTTTGGTTCAATTCACGTTTGGGAATTTGTGCAAAAATGCTTTGAAGTCCGCCATTTTTGTTCAACTTATTTGTGTCGCGTTGTACACATATTACTTTTAACCGCCACATCGCATCAATCCCGCGACGAAACGTAGCCATTGTTACTAAAAACTCCCGACGATCCGATACTTCCTCTTGACGTGAAGGGCGGACCAAACAAAGACACTTTCACGATTGTAAAGACATAAGTATTTCCTCTACTAATGTAATGATCATTCTGAGTTTTACGATAACATGACGTGCAGTACTGGCTGTGCGTGTGGTGACGGCAGAGTAGATCACTAAAGAACTCCAAGATTAAGATTTAGAATACATTAGTCCTCTGGACTGGGTAAAAAGTATATTGTTTTATTTAGTCCGTCAAATAGATTATCCAAAAATAAAGATCCAAAAATAATTTTTCGTTTAGTAAAGTAGTAAAAATTCACAAAGATATATCGCTGCGAAGTTTTGGAGTGGGGTGGTGGTGGTCACCTTTGGTTACAAATCGTAGCTGATCGTGACGTCAGTCGTAACACGAAATTTAAATTAACTGTATCTTCGTCATTATTTACTAATCAGGAAAAAGAAAAAATGAGTTTACAATACTTTTTAATACTCTATGTAATGTAGCAATTTTTTTTAATACCCGTTATTCCCTATCACATCTGTCTTTTCCCACGGGTGTCGTAAGAAGCAACTAAGGGTATACGTAACTGAACGGGCAGCAGCGTCCTTATGAGTTTTATATTTATACCATCTACTGCGATCATCAACCCGTCTGCCCAGCTAGGTGATTAATGATTATGAGCAAGTTATTCCTTTATTGGAAGTGTCCTCTTCCAATAAAGAAGAATTTGCTCATAATCACGACGGATAAGCGGATAAATGAATTACTGACGAACGTAAGGCCTTCGAACATTTGCGAAAAACGGCCACTTCGGGAAAATGTGCAAAGAAAAATGTGGGTGTGCTCTGAGGGCCACTCTCTCAGAATTCTTTGAAAACATGCTCAGGATTTAGTGAACTTTCCCAAAGAATTGTGAAAGTTTGAACCAGATTTTGCGAAAAACAAAAATTATGGAAACAAGATATTAAAGCAAAACATTGTATTATTTTCTATATCTCCGTTCAAAATGGACCCTCACGTGGAAAGCTTATTACGCTAATAAAAACAAAACTATTATTTTGGTTACTCTTTGAAATCCTATATTATACTCGTAGTAAATCAATTGTGAAATTTTGTGAAAGCCATAACAGATCACGATATCACGTTGGTTAAAAATTATCCTTGTAAAAATTCGGACCCTCAGTCCTCCATTTTTTGTTTTCGTTTTGTTTCGCTAGACTAAAATGATAGCTAAGAAAAACACAAAATTATCTCCGTTTGTAAAAAAATGTGTTACAAACACGGGTACCTAGAGGTCCCGGGTTCGATCCCCGGTCAGGGCAAGTTGGAAAATGGCCTTTTTCGAATTGTCCTGGGTCTTGGATGTTTATCTATATATGTATTTGTTATAAAATATAGTATCGTTGAGTTAGTATCCCATAACAAAAGTCTATAACTTACTTTGGGGCTAGCTCAATCAGTGTTATTTGTCCCTATATATTTATATATATTTATTTATTTATTTATTATACATTAGTAGTCAATTTCAGTATATATTCGAATTTGTAATTTTAACGTAATTATTATTATTAACAAATAATATAAATTTATTGCACATTTTTTTTACAAAATGAGGTAATTTTGTGTTTTTCTTAGCTATCATACGTTAAGCGTAACAAAACGAAAACAAAGAAGTGGAGGATTGAGGTTCCGAATTTTTACAAGGTGACACGCACATCTAAGAAAAGCTTCCCGTTCTGACTTAAACCATGAATAAAAATTAGTTTATTTATAAAATAGTTTGAAGCTTACTCAAAATAAAATTTTAAATGATATCTCATTTTCCTTTTAAATAATTTATTTTAAATAGCACTTGACTGCGAGAAATTCATGTTTCCCCTAAACCAGCTTTGGACCAAAATTGACTTTAAAGAAAGTAAATTATGTACATAATACGTTGAAGTGGCAGTGGGCCGGACACATAGCGCGACGAACCGATTGCCGATGGGGCAAAAAGGATCTCGAATAGCGACCACGTACTGGCAAGCGAAGCGTAGGACACCCACCCACAAGGTGCTCTGACTACCTGACGAAGGTCGCTGGAAAGCGCTGGATGCAGGCCGCTCTAAAACGGTCATTTTGGAAATCCTTGTGAGAGGCCTATGTCCTGCAGTGGACGTTATGCGGCTGAAATGATGATAAATGATGAAAGTAAATTGGCTCTTAATGTTATCTACGTGATGTATTAAGGAAATCAGTATGTGATGTATTCCCGAAAAGACATGATTAATCTTGTACCTAATTATTTTGACGAAAGTTGACCCATGTTTACTGAGCATCTCAGTAAGCCTTAATACTTGGCAGCTTCTTTACGTCAGGGCTCCAGGAGTTGACCCTTGAAACCCGAGACACCACTCTGCCAAATAGGTCAGTGTACAAAAATGGCGTCACTATGAGTGAAGGAACGCGTCGAGATAAATATATTAACTAACATACAAATAATAGGTTGACTACTGATACAGTTAGTACAGAATTCGGTTAATTTTAAGTACCTTTAAAATATTGAAATCCTCTTATTTAATGTAAAGGCTGAAGGATAAGATTACTAAGGTCAAGTTGACGATATCAAAAGGGATTAAAAATCGAGAATAAATACATATATACATATTTTTACGCCTGTTTCCCATGGGAGTGGGCAGAGAGTGCAGAGACTATGGATCTTCACTTGCTACGATCCTTGCAAACCTCTTTTGCTTCGTCAACACTCATTAATTACTCTTGTCATACATGCTCTCCGGTTATAGGTAGGTACTCCTTACATCACCTTTCTTCAGAACTTCAGCAATTTGGTCGTAGAACATTCGTCGAGGTCGACCCAGTCCGGTTCTCGCATCCACATCCGGATACGATTAATATTTTTAGTTAGTCTTCTTTCATCCTCTCAACATGTTTCTCAATTTTTGTCAATACATCCGCTTTCGCCTTACATCTCTCACGTATATCCGGTCTTTCAAAGTAACATTACACATACTTCTTAAAGCTCATTAAATTAATACTTCTTAAAAATAAAAATGCATTAAATAAATAGCATAAAACGTTTGATGTTGCTCTAGAAGAGCCCGTTATTTATAATAATTTTTACTTTGATGCGGCTACTAGGGTATAGTCAAGTTGTAAGCCGTGAGGAGAAAAAAACGGCCAAGTGCGAGTTGATCGCGCGTGGAGAGGGTTCCATACAATGGCAAAGATTTTCCGTAAGCCAACGTATTATACTGAGTTTACCACTTTATTTTCAATTGATAGAATTCTTATATTATTTTTCCTGTAATCTGCAAGCAACGAACTAAATAATGTATTTTTTTTAAAAGGCTGTAGTTTCGGAGATCAAGAGTGGGGGGAGGGAAAAACTATTTATTTAACAATAATAAGAAAAATATATTTGGGATCCTCATAACGAGCTGTTTCATTTGATATATGACACAGTAGGGATTTGTTTTTTTTTAATTTCCTAATTTGTTCCCGGAAAATGACTATTATTTAAAAAAAAAAATAATTTACTTATTTTCCTGTAATCTACAAGCAACGAACTAATAATTTTAGGCTAAGTAGTTTCGGAGATCACGAATGGTCAATTTTCGTCTTCTTTAATGAATAAAATCAAAACTGTTTATTTATCAACAAAAAAAAAAAAAATTTAACATCCTCATAATAAGCCCTTTCCTTTGATATGACACAGTAAGGTTCGCAAAGCTTTTTTTTTAATTCCAAGTTTTTACGCCGAAAATGACCCTTATTTAAAAAGAAAATATTTATTTACTTCGCACATCTGTATTTGCGTCATAGGATTACACCATCCTACCAAATTTCAACTGATTTGGTCCCGAAGATTAGGAGAAAAATGACTATGACAGACGGACGGATAGACGCACGAGTGATCCTATAAAGGTTCCGTTTTTTCATTTTTTGTACCGAACCCTAAAAAGTGCGATTGTTTGATCACGTCGACAATATTTTTTTAAAACAAAACTAACGTACTTTCATGTAAAGACATATGACTTACCTTTTTAGAGTATCAGATTTGATTTATAACCGTTAAATGTCAACCACTCAAAATTCGTGAATAGATACTCTAGAAGCTGCTCACCAGACGTCGAGCCATATATCGGACGCTCGTCGCGTAACTAACATGACCTTTCAAGAAATTTACATCCCCTTTGTCGGTTCCATGAAGGACATTTCTAAATTTAAGGTTACAGACAGCTGCAATTCTATTTTTTTTTAAATAGGAGTACTTTTTAAAACCTTCCCCTACACTGGCGATTTAATGTCAACTTCTCTTATTAAGTACTTGCAGGCTTTTGAAAGTCATTAATTACAGGTCATATATTTGCATTTCATATTATTAATATCAAGTCTTAATGCCTTATGTGCGCCTTATGGCATTGTAAAATAGGTACCCGAGAGCAGGGTTCAGACGGATTATGTTAATCTAACCGAAATAACCTGTTATTAACCTAATTCGAAATGGGTTAACATATATTTTGGTTAATAGGCGGTCGCTTGTGTGCGATGCTACATGTGTAGACACTGTAGCTCTATTCCATGTACGAGTACGACTGCTCGAAAAGCGGGCGCGGCAGCGACGGCAGCGGAAGCCATCAAGAGGCGAAAATATTCGGCTCTAGGGGTAACCGTATATATTTGTGCCTTTTGCAGTGGAGACCTTAGGGACTTGGGGTGCGGAAGCTCGTCAAATTTTTAAGGAAATTTCCGCACGCCTGATCGACGGTTCGGGAGACCCAATACAAGGGCCGGCGCGCATTTCGATCAGCGTCTAAGTGCCGCAACAGACGGGACGCAAGTTGCGTCGCGTAACAGCTAGAGATGGGTAGTGGATAGTAACTCAATCCCCATTTGAGTATTTACTCACTAGATTTAATAAATAGAGTAAATAGAGCGTGCTCATATATTGACATCGCATTGATGTCTGTTTACTTTTTTTAACATAAAATTACGCCTTTGCACACCTTCCAGGAAAAAATTATAATTAGTCAAAGAAGCCTACTTTCAGTGTATGATTAGTATGGTATTTTCATATATTTTAAATAAATAAAAAAAAAATCGTTTATTGTCAGACAACTTAGTCCATAGAAATATTAATTAGGTTCATCAAATAAGAATAAAAATAAATTAAATTAAAATTAAAATAAATCAGACTTAAAAATTATGTAATAAAATCCAAATAATAATAATTAAAAAATCATAAAGAGGAAAAAAATAATAAAAATAATCTACTTATATAATCTGCCTTTTTGTGACTAGGCGAGTATCGATTTTAGCGTCGCATTTAACGTTTACCGACATTTTAAGCATATTATGGCATATGCACACACTTTCCGACAAGAATTGCAAGTGTATACTAGATTTAAGTTTCAAAATTGTCAGGAAAACATGAAATAATGAATATAAATATAAGTCTCAACTCATATAAATCAATCTACTCACCAAATGGATAAATTAGGATATTTATCGGGTATTTACTCAATCTACTGAGTAAATATTCAAATGGGTTGATTGAGTATTTATGCAACTCCCATCACTAGCTGTTACGCGGCGCAACTTGCGTCCCGTCTGTTACGGCCCTAAGTATTGCTATCCAACGCGGAAATGCCGCCAGTCTCTTGGGTACTTTGCCCTGTGACGGCAGTGATTTGACCTTCATTTTTTATATAATTTAATAGAAGTTTTTATTATCTCATTATTTTTATTTTATTTAGTTTTAATTGAAGTAGTATTTTAGTTTGTTTAGTTTTAATTAAGTTCTTTTTTTAATTCTTATATTGTACTAGCTTTTGCCCGCGGCTTCGCTCGCGTAGGGGTGTAATTTATCAAAATCCTTTCTTCGGGGATGCGTACGTCATTGTAGCTTTATGCATGCTAAGTCTCAGCCCGATCGGTTTAAAATTGACAAAGTTTCATACAAACTTTCATCCCCTATTTTATCCCCTTAGGGGTAGAATTGATCAAAATCCTTTCTTAGCGGATGCCTACGTCATAACATCTACCTGCATGCCAAATTTCAGCCCGATCCGTCCAGTGGTTTGGGCTGTGCGTTGATAGATCACTATGTCAGTCACCTTTGAGTTATATACATTTAGAAGATATCATAAATTACATAATTTATTTGTAATTTGCAAAGGTATTGATTTATAAAGTTTATATTTCAATAAAAATGGAAATTTTGTTTACATTCTTTTAAATACCTAAACAAATGGACTATAGCTGTGCGTGCTCCACTCCCCGTGGAATTTCGGGATAAAAAATATTCTATGTCCTTTCCTGGGTCTCAAATTATTCATACCAAACATTTGAATCTGCACAGTCGTTCTTGAGTCAGAGATTGTGTGACATACTGACTTTCATTGATTTGTACATATGATGTCTATTTGACCTGTGATATAAAGAATTATCTAAGATTTTTAGAGTTGGATCAGGCTTAAAACCTTTTTTTATTAGTTTACTAGCTGATGCCCGCGACTTCGTTCGCGTGGACTTTATGACTCCGGCGTATTAATATAAATAAAAACTAATGAGAGAGAGAGAGAGAGAGAGAGATAGAGAAAGAAAGAGAGAGATAAGAAAGTACTTGTTACAGTGTTAGGAGTTAAAAGTCAATATTATTTTAATTCTTTCCTTCGGGAGCCAATATGAAAAGAGCTGAAGTATTACTAACCCTGGAGAAAGCCACATTAAGTTGGCCATGCGAAAAACCAGTCCTTAGATCGACATCAGCAGCTTTAAGCCTCTAAAACTGTGACTTATTTTCATAGCAAAGCAAGTAAACACATGGAACTGTGTATTTTCAAAAGGAAAATTGTTAGGGATGACTGGCACCACTCACAGTAAACTTTAAGTGTCTCAGCAGACTATGCCGAAGTTTAGCGTCTAAAGTTCAGTGTTTAAAGTTCGGTGGGGATGACACACTAAATAAGCTGAAGTTCAGCCGTTGAAGTTCGGTGGAAACGCCGGACAGTAGTGATGTGCCGATATGAGAATTTAATCTTCCGTCTTTGGCGCGTTTGCGGCGAACGGAAACGGGAGCGGAAGAGGGAATGAAAGTGGAAGAGGGAACGGGAGCGAAAGCGGAAACGGGAGCGTAAGCGCGAGCGGGAGCGGAAGCGGCAGCGGGAGTGGCAGCGGCGGCGGCGGCGGCGGCGGCGGCGGCGGCGGCGGCGGAGGCGTCGGCAGTGGCGGCGGCGGCAAAGGCTTCGGCGGTGGTGGCAGCGGCGGCGGCGGCGGCGGCGGAAGCGGCGGTGGCAGTGGCGGCGGCGGCGGCGGCGTCGGCGGTAGCGGCGGCGGCAGTGGCGGCGGCGGCGGCAGCGGCGGCGGCGGCGGCAGCGGCGGCGGCGGCGGCTGCGACACGGCGGCGGGAGCGATGGCGGTAGTGGCAGCAGGAGCGGGAGCGGGAGCGGGAGCAGGAGCGGGAGCGGCAGCGGCGGCGGTGGCGGCGGCGGCGGCGGCGGCGGCGGAGGCGGAGGCGTCGGCGGAAGAGGCGGCGGCGGCGGAAGCGGCGGTGGCGGCGGCGGCGGGAGCGGTGGCAGGAGCGGTAGAGGGAGCGGGAGCGGAAGCGGAAGCGGGAGCGGGAGCGGGAACGGGAGCGGGAGCGGAAGCGGCGGCGGCGGCGGCGGCGGCGGCGGGTGAGGCGGCGGAAGCGGCGGCGGCGGCGTCGGCGGAAGCGGCGGTGGCAGTGGCGGCGGCGGCGGCGGCGTCGGCGGTAGCGGCGGCGGCAGTGGCGGCGGCGGCGGCAGCGGCGGCGGCGGCGGCAGCGGCGGCGGCGGCGGCAGCGGCGGCGGCGGCGGCTGCGACACGGCGGCGGGAGCGATGGCGGTAGTGGCAGCAGGAGCGGGAGCGGGAGCGGGAGCAGGAGCGGGAGCGGCAGCGGCGGCGGTGGCGGCGGCGGCGGCGGCGGCGGCGGAGGCGGAGGCGTCGGCGGAAGAGGCGGCGGCGGCGGAAGCGGCGGTGGCGGCGGCGGCGGGAGCGGTGGCAGGAGCGGTAGAGGGAGCGGGAGCGGAAGCGGAAGCGGGAGCGGGAGCGGGAACGGGAGCGGGAGCGGAAGCGGCGGCGGCGGCGGCGGCGGCGGCGGGTGAGGCGTCGGCGGGTACGGGTCCGATTCAGGCAAAAGCATCGGAAGTTCGGCATTATGTGTTGCTAGTAATGCAAATAACATTGCAGGCATGCATTGGCTGAAATTCAGCCGCTGAACTTCGGCATACAGTGCTGAGACACTAAGTTGGGTTCCGTTACACAGTTTCGGCGGAGTCAAATTTCGCATCAGCATTATTGGCCCTTTGACATTAAGACTTATTTTGTGAGCCGAGAGTCCATTTGCTGCAAGTGAATTACGAAACTCAACTGGATAATTGGTGGCGTGGTCAACAAAACTATCCAAGAAATCAACAATAAATTGCGTCATAAGTTCTTTATTAATTGATTTTTAATTTTTTGTTGTCAATATGGCGCGTTCACGTAACCAAGAATTTTTCTGGTGTGTTTTGCTCTGAAGGTCCGCAAATACTGAACTTATAAGTTTTTCTTCGGACGAAACAACTTTTTTTTGGAAAAATTTTCAACGTACAGACACATTTTTTTTACTCTTTTATTATAGTATAGATAGATAGATTTAGTATGTTTTTGTTCAGCGGCAACAAAAAATAATCATCTATAAAAATTTCAACTGTCTAGCTATAATGGTTCATGAGATACAGCCTGGTGACAGACAGACAGACAAACAGTCGGAAGGTCTAAGTAATAGGGTCCCGTTTCTACCCTACCCTATGGAACCCTAAAAGTCGAATAAAATAAGTATTTATGGGGGCTCCCATACTACAAACGTGATTTTTCATAGATACGGAACCGTTCGCGCGCGTCCGACTCGCGCTTGGCCAGTTGTATTATAACTCAACAAAAAGTTCGCATCAGACTTAACAACTTTTGCTAAGGCGGCATTTTAATATTTCTTATAGTTAAGCTGGACCATTATAGTTCTGCATCATGTGTTCCATTTTCCAAAATCAATTATAGCCTATATGTTGCCCAGGCTTCACAGCTATATAACAAAAAAAGTTTCATTCGAATCCGTCCAGTATTTCCGGAGATTAGCGTGTACAAACAGACAAACAGACAAACAGACAAACAGACAAACAGACAAACAGACAGACATTTTTTTTTATTTTCTTACTCTATTACTATATCTCCATCGCCCCAAATATTTTTTTTGAAAAATTTTTAATGTACAGACACATTTTTTTTACTCTTTTATTATAGTATAGATATAATTTTGGCTAACCGAAATAGCCTGTTAACCTTTGATTGCGCTTAACTTTAACCAAATCGACAAAGGTACTACACGTGCATGATACTACACGTTTTTCATTCCTCGTCACTCGGTCACGGCACCTATCCCTGCAAAAGCGCTTGCATGACTCAACCAAACGGCTGTGTCGCACCGAAAACCTAATCAACCTATTCAGATAACGGTCACTGTTACCCTTATTGTGTGGGTTAACCGAATTTAAGGATTAACCGAAAAAAGGTTAACTGATATAACCGAGTTACCGTTATGAATGGGTTTTTCGAACACTGCCCGCGAGAAAGAGGAAAATTGGTATCTATCGATTTATTTCGAAGTAACTACTTATAGCTAAAGCGCGTTGAAATAGAAAACGAAAATTTCAAAAAAAAAAACGTGGGGCATGAGTGATTTATAACTACAGCTATTTCATATTTTAAAATTCACTGAAATTAAAATGCTCTTACTACACAACATCCATTTATAGTTCATATTTATATCCTTTTTTATTGTACAAATATAAACTAAAAATGTAATTAATATTTATTATTTTAATGCGTTCACAACGCTATTTATAACGTAAAAGGAATCAAACACTGAAAAAATTTCGTGTTTTATAGTTTCGCAGGTGAGGTCCCCACTTCCGATACTCTTTATTATTGTAAAATTGTATTATTATTGCTATTTTTTTATTAAAAATTTACAATGTTGATTATTGTTATTTTTTTATAAAAGATACTCTAATGTACTGGTGTATGTATTATTATTGCTCTCTCTTGAAAAAAAGTCTAGTTTAGAATATAGGTTGAATTAAACTACAGGCAAGACAAATATGTGATTCAGGTTTTTATGGTGAAAAAAATGGGGGGCGCTACAAAATAACTGATTTTTTAAAGTGGTCGTTTGACAAAATAAGTTTGGGAACCTCTGCTTTATAGCATCAAGTATGATAGTACTAGGTAAACAATGCAATGCAAGCCATATATATGGCGCTTGTGTTTGACAGGCATAAAGACGTGAAAGAGCATTTTGGGATTAGTTAGCCACTCCAAGCAGAAAGAAACCAGGGCCCCAAGACCCAAAGGTCACTTTTAAGACATTCCCTCAACTGGTTTCAAAGATCTGCACCTGAAGAGAAGCAGCTGATACATTCTTAGTTTTTCTTTTCTCCCAGAGAGGAAGAAAATAATAATTCATAACAGTTTTTATTATTTATAATTGAAAAGGTTTGAAGCTTTCAAGAAAAAGACGTCGAAATGAAAGACGAATTTTTTGGACGCGGCAAAAGTCACAGAAGAAATAGTAAAAATATTGAGCATGTTTCTAATGTCTATAGGTAGGTACCCCAGCCTTCCGAATGTGTTAGTGACCAAGTAACCAACGCTGACTTTAGGAAGTCTACTTACGTCTAATCTGAGTCTTAGGCTTAGGCTAGCCAGTCTATTTCAGAAATTTCAGAAGGTTTTAAATTAGCCTTACATTCAGTTAAAATCCTATTTTCTTATTTATTCCCTAGGTTACTACTTACTTACTTGCATGACCTTTCATGGCATTTACATGCCCTTCGGTTCCTTAAGAAGACTAAATTAAGTCAAATGTTGTTTAAAGGTCAAAGGCGGCTAAAAATTCTTTGTTGTTTTTAGTTCCATTTCTAGGAGCAAAAGAATTATTTCGAAATAGGGTGGTTCTTTAAGGAGCTACCTGAATTTTTCGGGGTCCAGTGCTGCCCCCATTTGAAATAAATCATTTGAAAAGAAACGCAGATATCATTTAAAATTTGGTCTTGATCAGACCCTGAATAATCCTTTAAACTATTTTATGAACTACTGTTTACATTTTAAAGTGAGAACGTGAAGCTTTTCTACGCACATACGCCAAAAGTGGCCGTTTTTCGCAATTGTGTGATTTATTTCAAATGGGGGCAGCACTGGACCCCGAAAAATTCAGGTAGCCCCTTAAGACTGCAATTTGTGGTATTTTGTCAAAAGGTAAAAAAAGCTATTTTAACTACAACTCTGGATGGATACCAATCTAAACCAGGCTGTTCCTGCCACTTATTTCCTCGTTTTCGTGTACCTAGTAATACTTTATTGGTCTTATTGATGTTTACGATAGTCTGCTGACGTAATTGATGGTCAACAACGTCTGTACCTATATACCTACGTCAGACGCTCAAGGGAATTATTCTCCGTAGGTATACATACCGTTTTTGGGTTTTCATTTGTAGTTTAAGGTGCGACTTGGCTCCTTCATTTTTGTTATAAGTTGGTTTCAATTAATATAACCACTCTCTCTCTCTCTCTCTCTCTCTCTTTCTTATCTCAGTGTATTTACAGTTGCATCCCCGTGTGTAATTCTGTGAAGCTTGGAGTACGCTTTTCGGCATTTGCGCATATGCGGAGCGGAGGGTAACACGTCTGTATATGTCTGAAGGTTAATTGGTAGAGAATGCTTTTAGCATTATATCCGCCTGTGTAAGTACCATTTATAATTGGTAAATAAATAAATAAACCACCACAAGGGAACTGTCTTTCACGTTAAAAAATCCGCATCGAAATCAGTCTATCCGTTCGAGAGTTACGATGGCACAGACAGACAGACGGAAATTAGCGTCAAACTTATAACACACCTCTTTTTTGTCGGGGGTTTAAAAAGGCAAAGGATACGAACATAACGATGTTTTGCTAAATTTAATGAATTGACGAGTAGGCGTCGATCAATGAGCGAGGGGATGTGAAGGGGCGGCCGTGGCGCCCTTGTATATCGGGCGCCCTGGGCGGTCGCCCAACCGCGCCCTACCCTAAAACCGCTACTGCTTACCCGTGCGAAGCTAGGGAGAGCTAATCATATTACTTCAATAAAAGCGTTACGGAATTTCAACGGTTTGTCTGTCTAATGATAAATAGCGGAGTTTTTCAAGTCGGTTACTCATACATAACCGGTTTTATGTAAAGTTTATATTCCAACGGCCCTGTCAGATGAGGTGCGGGCGATCTACGAGGCACCAAGCAGCCGCAGACCTTCGATTGACTGGGGATCGGAGGCGGGAATAAACGCGAAATGAAGCGGAATGTATAGCGGATAAAAGAGAACTCTGCAAATTGGTCTGTAATTATTAAGTGGTTTTAATTGAGCTCAAGAATTAAATGTAAAATATCAGTAGTTAAGTCAAAAGTATAACTCAAAGCCTTGAAATATATTAATAAATTGGCCAAGTGCGTGTCGGGCCACGCGCAGTATAGGGTTCCGTAGTTACGAATGCCAACTTTGAGTTCATACCACTAAAAGCATCTAAAAACTTAGTGTCTATTGAATTTGTATAATCGCCTATAACTTTTTAATTTGTTAACCCTACTTATCTCTGATAGTTTTCCTTTAAATTTCGTTATACATACTATAGCTATGATTTTTTTTACGTGTTAAGTTAATATATAACCGTCTAGCAGATAGAAGGGGGGGGGGGGGGACTCTTGACTCTAAGAAAAAAAATCACTTTAAAACTAAATATTTCAGAAACGGATCCCTAAATCGAAAAACGGTGTTTGAAAACTCATAATATTTTTAAAAGACCTATTCAACAATACACGACATGATTGGTTAGTTGAGAGAAAAAAATGACTTTTCACTTTATTTGTATGGGAGCTACCCTAAAAAAAATATTTTTCAATATTTTATTGTACCACTTTTTCCGCATAATTAATAAAGGTACATTATCTATGCCAAATGACAGCTTTCTAGTACTTATACTCACTGAGTAAAACCGCGGACGGACAGACAGACAGACAGACATGGCGAAACTATAAGGGTTCCTTGTTTACTACGGAACCCTAAAAAAGGGGTTGCTTTGGGATTATTTATCGAATGAAGTTTGTTAGATCAATACAAATGCATTCATTCATGTGGTTGTTGTAAGGTATTTGTAAAATTATCTCTTTTTTTAACAAAATAGACTTTTATTAAACAAACAAACATCAACATTTCGAAAAACAGGTAACTAAATATATATATATATATATAGATATTTAGCGCAGAGACATGTAAGTACATCTCTATAAAATTACCTACCTATAATCTGTATTCGTATTTTGTGGTTAATCTTTTAGTAGGTAGTTGTTTTGAAAGTTCAAAAGAACATTTACCTACCTCGTTACTTTCAATTCAGTCGCCATCTTTTATTTTTTAACTTTCGCCTTCAATATTATTATGTCAATAGAATGTTACGTTACGGTTTATCTTTAGCGGTTTATCCATTAAACCGCGGATGTTAAAGGTGCTATTAAATAGTTAAAGGCGAATATTGCACCTTCTTGAGTTTTAAAAATGCTCCTTAGCCATCAAGAAATATTAAAGTGATAAAGTACGAGTATTATATAGGTATTATGGGACATTGTAAAAACTTTATTTTCTGTTTCAATGTCGGTCGATCTAGAATGAAAACTGACATCTTTGTTTTCATTCTAGATTGATGATTAAACCCATGTTAATTTGTCAGGCATTTTAATATGGTTGAGTTTAACGATGTCTGATCCGTGCGTCAACTTGTGAACGGGTGCTGCCTGGAGGGACTGGTCAGCTCGGCTTCGCTTATTTGACTACTTAGTATATTTATTACGTAATTTATGTTTGTTAACTTGTTAGAAAGCATTACATGTTATAATGTGTCAACATTGTATTATATTATAAGTATTTATTAATTGAAAGACAATAATAACACAACAAGCAAATAACAGCACTCAGAACATTCTTCCATCATCACTCACAACATTCACCACTGCATTCATCAATCATTCAAGCCGACAAAAAATACACACCGCTGAACCTCAAAGATCATGCCAAACAAACCAAAGAAACCATAACAACACCGCAACAGAAATTGGATGCTTGGCTGCAAAAATCCCTCCACGGAAGGCATCGCCTCGACTTGATGAACCCAACAGTAGACAAATTAGCGTCTAACGCCTGGCTCAAGCGGGGAGAACTATTTCCTGAAACGGAGGGGTTTATGTTAGCCATACAGGATCAGGTGATTGACACCAAAAATTATAGGAAATATATTATCAAAGACTCCAATGCACAAAACGATTCTTGCCGTCATTGCCATAGTAGTCCTGAAACAATACAGCATATAACGGGAGCCTGTAGAGCTATAACACAAACAGACTATAAGCACCGTCATGATCAGGTTGCATCCATTCTTCATCAGTACCTTGCTATTAAATTCAAACTTATCAATAAAAAGACCGCATATTATAAGTATTCACCTCAAACTGTTTTAGATTCCCCCAAATATAGGCTGTATTGGGACAGGACTATCATAACCGATAAGACGATCCACCACAATAGACCTGATTTAATGTTGCATGATAAGAATAATAAAACCGTGTACCTGATTGATGTTGCAATCCCGAACACGCACAACCTTAGCTCCACCTTCACTGATAAAATAACGAAATACACAGACCTCGCAATAGAAATAAAAACACAATGGCGCGTAGTCACAGTCAAAACTATCCCTATCATCATTTCATCCACAGGCGTTATTCCGAAATCCTTGCATGATGGCTTAAAAACCTTACAAATACATCCACTTACCTTCATATTGATGCAAAAAGCTGTAATTCTGAATACATGTCGCATTGTTCGTAAATTCCTATCTTTAAACTCATAAATACTACTTACTTTTACATTGGTTACGCTTGGCCACAAGCCCGCGCAATCAATTATACTCCTCAAAGCTTACAGCCTTGAGAGAAAAAATTCATGAAAATATATAATAATAATAATAATAAAGGCGTCGGGACGTGACGACCCCATCGCTCACTGGATTCCCAGTGCAGTCAGTCAACGCAGGGCAGCTTGTGGCGAGCTGATGGTGAGTGGCGACACCACGTACCCTACCTCCAGGGGGACCATACACACATGCGCTTACACACACATATACACACAGTTACACACCCCCCGCCTCTGTCTTGCCTTAACTGGCCGGCCAGAGTGGAGTCGCAAGAGCAGAACATACGCTCCAGGGTGGAAGTGTATTGCACGTAATGGCGTAATAACGGGGAAACCCGCTCTCGGGCTAAGCCCCGTGATGGTGAAACCGGAGCCGCACCTCTCGACACCCTCAGCTGCTCACATTGTGTTGCGCCCTGGCCGCATTTTCGTGGCTAGTTAGGGTGCCCACAGGCAGTGTAGCCAACGAGCATCAAGTCACCATCTACCAGGCTAAAATTGTTGTGAGAGATTTTTAGGTAGATGTCCGTATCTCACTCCATAACCCAGCTATCCGGTCCACTAACATCCCATCCATAAAGCCCAAATCAAGTAAATCCCTCCCTGGCAATAGTTCGGTAGCTGTGGAGGATTGTCCGTTAGTGCATCTCAATGGTACATTAAGGGATAGACCTCCATAGATGCAGCCATCTCACTTTTTAGATAAAAAGGTACTAAAAGGCCTCTTCATGTTGGCTTTGGCCCCATTAACGCCTCAAAGGACCGGGTCCCCATGGACCCGTGGCTGAAAAGCGTACCAACAAAATAATAATAATAATGTGTTGCGCCCTGGCCGCATTTTCGTGGCTAGTTAGGGTGCCCACAGGCAGTGTAGCCAACGAGCAGCAAGTCACCATCTACCAGGCTAAAATTGTTGTGAGAGATTTTTAGGTAGATGTCCGTATCTCACTCCATAACCCAGCTATCCGGTCCACTAACATCCCATCCATAAAGCCCAAACCAAGTAAATCCCTCCCTGGCAATAGTTCGGCAGCTGTGGAGGACTGTCCGTTAGTGCATCTCAATGGTACATTAAGGGATAGACCTCCATAGATGCAGCCATCTCACTTTTTAGATAAAAAGGTACTAAAAGGCCTCTTCATGTTGGCTTTGGCCCCATGAACGCCTCAAAGGACCGGGTCCCCATGGACCCGTGGCTGAAAAGCGTACCAAAATAATAATAATAATATCACAAAGTCCTTCTGGCGAGTAGGCGACCAATACTGTGAAAATAAGTTTCTTTCGGCGTTTCTTCTCAGCAGTGGTCGTTAAGAAGTGCTGGTAACGGTAGCTTTTCTTTAAAAATAAATGAAAATTTTTATATACTTTACACGTAACGTAAATTATACCTATTGACCTGTAAAAGTGCCTGTAAAGATCTAATTACTGAATAAACATTTGAATCTTTGATGAAAAAAAACGAATTTTAAGCGTTGACCTCCAATAAATTTTGAACCTCTGAAACAATTTCCTTGAAACATAGCTAAGAACTATCTGGATCAAGTCAGCTTTCAAACAAAAAAAATGCAGCCAAATCGGCCCATTCATTTAAGCTCTACAGACGATACACAGACTCGTCAAACTTAAGTACCCATCTTTTTGTCATAGCGCATGAAACAATCGATATCATACAGGCTGCAATGTAGAATGAAATAGCAGACAAATTTGTTTTTATTTAATTTGCTGCATATCTATTATAATAATATGTAAATACTAGCTGTATCCCGCGACTTCGTCCGCGTAGAACAACGCGTAGAAGTCGAAAATGGTTCTAATAATATCTATGTAATGTAAAAAAAATATGTTATAATATTCCGCTCCCGCTCTCGCTCGCGCTCCCGCTCCCGCTTCCGCTCCCGCTCCCGCCCCCTTCCCTTTCCCGTTCCCGCTCCCGCTCCCACTCCCGTTCCCGTTCCCGTTCCCGTACCCGTTCCCGTTCCCGTTCCCGTTACCGTCATTTGCCTTAATTTCAATTAAGCAAAAGAGAATTATCTCAATTTTTTTGTCTCTCACTCAAAAAATTACGAAGTTTCATAATAATATAAATTCGCAACCCTTAATGCACCCCAGGGGATATAATTTTTAAAATCTAATTTCTGTATTACCTATTTCACCCCTACAGGCATGTAATTTTCAAAATCTAATAAATGTATTATTATTTTCTACTAACTATTAATAGTAGATTGTGCTACAAGGGGCTAAGGTAATATTTTGAAGGCGAGGGCGCTACTTTGAATCCAGAGCTAAACGAAGGATCCCGCAGTTAAATCTCGAGCGGAGCGAGTGATTCTACGGTGGAATCCTGAGTGAAGCGAGGGATTCATGTGTATCGCCCGAGATAAAAATATTACCGTACCCGAGTAGCACACTCTACTTTTCATCTCCATCTATGAGAAAAACTAGCATATACAAAACAGAATATAAAGAACAGAAGAACACCTACAATACCTAACAGACTTCAACCGACCATTTAATACTAACCTTTGTTTGGTGTCGTTTTCATACAATAAATACTAAGAAATATTTTTTCGAAGACCACCAACTTATGATAAAATGTTCACTCATAACTTTGTTTGCGTGGTCCTTCATATCTTTTTATTTTTATACGTAAACTTGATAACTATGAAATTCACTATTGGCTGAAACTCACGACAAAGTATTCACATTTACATAAATAATTACATTTCAATACAAATAACCTAAAACTTCTGTAATTAACTAATTATTTGAATCAAAGGGAAAAATTGCGCTTTTTTAATAAAACTTATTTCTTTTTCCGGAGCAAAAATTTAACCTACATTCATCCATGTTGAAAACGATATGTATTCCAAATTTAAAAAATCACGAAGACTGTGCCAATTATTTTTTATTTTAAACAAAATTCTTCTTTTTTTTGCTGGACTGCCTACATTGTTTTTGATTCTACATAAATTAAACTCGTGTTGTTTTCAAATTGGTTTTAATCCCTAGAGATCTTCTTTTTCACGTTTTAGTCCCGAAAGAATAACCATTAACTTTAGCTCCAAATGTTTCGGGACGAAAACATGGCTTTTTGAGTAGATGAGATGAAAAATAAATAAAAAATTTCATGTGTCTCACTTTAAAAATTACGAAGTTCTATACAAAATGGCAACCCCCATTTCACCGTTAGGGATGGAATTTCCAAAAACCCTTTCTAATCGGACGTTTTCTAGTTACAATCTACCTTCCTGCCAAATTTCATCTTCATTGATTAAGTAGTTTTTGAGATTTCGTGATGACCCAAGCAGCACCCAAGCTGTATAATGGCTCTATTGAAGTATGCTGATACTCTTAACGCTGTATTTCTTAGCTGTACAAAGGCTGTATAAGCGCTTATACCACCCATATAAGTAAAAAATTGGCACAAAATATACAGATTTTAGTTTTATAATGGCTGTACAGTAGCTGTATAAGCTTAAGATAGGTTGTATAATAGCTGTTTTACAGCTGAATTTCGGTGTACAAGGAAACTATTACACTACAAATACTATATTACAAGTAACTTGTACAGCGTTGCGCTGTGAATAGGCTTTTGAATAGAGTTACAAAGGAAACAAATCGAAAACGGTAATTTTACTTTATCATGTCCATTAATATTTGACAATAAAATATAAAATATCGCAGGTGACATATTGCCATCTTGTAATATTAATTTTCAGATTTTATAACTTGTGTAGTGAGATAAAATTAGAAAAGTGACGTGCGAAATTAAATTTATGGTGAAGTAGTACATGTTTTTTAACAAAAAATTTACGCGCCAGGGAAACAACTGAAAAAAACAAGGAAGAAATACTTAAATCGGTAAGTGAATTTCGTATTTATAGGTTAGAGTTCCAAAATATTTGAATTAATTCATCTAGAAGAAACATTGAAGCATATAAATTACCGCATAAACTGATAATCGTGATAAAAATTAAAAATGATGTCCAATTTTTTTGCATTTGTGATCGAAATTTTGTTTTTTAGTCCTTAAAATGGCGTCAATTGGCTAAACAGCCTAAATTCTATTTCGAAGGTCTTATAGCTTTAATAGCTGTACTATATCTGTTATGGATACTATTATGCAGCTTTAAGTTTTTAATCAGCTGTATAATAGAGTATATTTATTCTTGACGCTGCACACCAGTGTTTGAACATCACCGTTTACTTAATATTTTTAGAGATACGTGACAAATAATGGAAAAACCTTATCAGGGAAATAGCGAAATTTATTCAATGTTAATTCAATCTCGTTCTCAAAATATTATATTTTTACATGATATGCTACATTTTTACGCCTATGCTGTGGTTAAATCGATAACATTTAATATAATGATAAATAATGTGTATCCTTCCTGTTTTTTTTTGTAAAACTGAAACGTCCTCACTGCTGGGGCAAGGGTGTTTTTCGTCTATAGTGGGAAGGTTTTAGGTCATACTCCACATACGGGGCAAAGTCCGTATAGGTAGATTCTGAATGTTGTAGGACTAGTGGCCAACTCTGTCAAAACTTCTCAAGCCGCTCACAAGGCCTGACATAGCTTAACAGATGTCATGTAGTAACCGAGAAAAATTCCAGGATCTCACCCATCTTGCAAAAATCAATGCATATTGTTCAGGATGAACTAGAAGTTTGGCGTAATCTGTAACATAAAACGCTGCGCTGCCTCATTTACCGATGTAGGCATTTGATATTTGACGATCACTTGGCGACACAGATTCGTTGATGTTCGGCGGTGGTGAGCGGCAAGTTACAAAGTGTGGCGGCGCGCTTTATTATACGTTTAACCCAGTACATATAAAACATGTTTTTTACTTCTCTTGCTTGTAAATTTTTAAGTTCTCCATATCATGTGTTTTATTTGTGCATAAAATAAAATCGTTGTCTAAACAATATTTGGCTCGAAGTTCGAACTTATTTGACAAATCACTAAAAAAGATTTAAATTTAAAAAGTCACACCTAACAAAAAACTGCATACCGATTAAACCGCACTTGTTGTAAAATCTACTATTGTTTGATAAGTTTACATAAACAAAATAGATAGCTCATATAATTAAAATTGCAAACAAAATAGACTCTTTTAAATATTTGCACTTCTGATAGGCATTTCATTGTGATATAAACATATGCGTAAGTATATAGGGTTTTCACGCGTTTTCAAGTCAATTTATGTTGTTTTATGGTTTCAGATTTTCAAGAAACCAGCTCAACCATCATTATCTCAAACATCTACTTCATCAGCACCAAGCCATATAATCGAATCCTCAGATCCCGATCTGGAAGCTACAGATGCAACAGAATATATTATTCAATACGTAGAAGAAACTGATATGCAAACAAATCAAGTCAGCATGGATGAGTTGGAAACTCCCATAAAATTCCAGAAAAATACTGATGATAATCAGATAACTGAGTATTTGAAACAAATCTTGAATAATCAGAATAACATTGAACAGAAAATAAATCAACTGGAATGTAATCAAAAAAATTTATTTTCAAAACTTTGCTACCTTGTCAGTTCAAATGGACGATGGATTTACCATGCAGGTGCAGGACGCCAAAAGTACAGGAAACGTCGTTACATTGAGCGAATCTAAATCAGCTAAGTCTTTTGATAATGAGGCTTTTATCATAAAACCTATAGCCTCTATTTCAGACTTAGAAAAAATTGAGTCACTTCTATCAGACAAAAAAAAATAAAAAAACTACTTTTGGCACAATATTCTTTTGTATGCTCACGATCAGATGGGAATGGTGTAACATGCGCGTACAAGATGTTGGATATGTTCTTTACTCGGGAGTTCTTATGTAAATGCTCGTGAACAGGCGGGAGTAGAAACAGTGAGGAAGTAAATTGAACTTAAGAAATAAAACTGTCTTGAAAAATTCGGGTAAGAGGAGGCTCAACAAAGGTGAAAGAGCTTCAACAAAACGGGTGAAAATTACTAAGTAGGTATTCCTGGTCTGATTATATTTTGTTGTTTATGTGTACTCAATTTCAAGAAAGACATAATTGAATAAACATTTTGTTAAGACAAAACTAAAACTGTTATTATATTCTCTTAGTATACAGAGAAACAATTTTCAATGTGTGTGACAATATCAGCGAAAATGGTAAAAAATAAAAACACTTTTTTTAATCTAATGAATTTTATTACTCCTTCAAACTGTATGCAAAAGGGGCATGAATCGTTTTTATATTCTATACATACTAGTTTCATTTTTACATCTTGGGGACTAACAATGGTCTCGGTTTGCCTGAAGGAATGTAATTTGGCTTTGAATATGTTTAAGTATGATGATTTTATCGGTACTTCAAAAACTTCTGATAAGTCTGTAATTGTGAGGCCACAAATCTTTATTTCATTATTAACAACATCTATTTTCTTGACTTCACGAACCTGACCATTGTTGCATAAAAAATATTTACCTTGTGATTTTGGTGACAGTTTATAGTCTTTGAAATGTAGTGCAGTTAGTTTTCCGTTGTTAGTACTTAAAAAGGGTCCACTATCTACGAACTCATCTCTGCTCCGAGTTGTTTCTGAATCTTCACTAAATCTTTTCGCTATTTGAGCAAGAGCTTTGTTTCCGTGCCCTAGCATCCTCTTAATTAAATACAGCTTGTTCTCAAAAGGATATGCGCTGAATGTAGGAAGTGGACCAAACCGTTGCACTTCATCCACGATGTGTATCACATTGTAAACATTACTTGTAATATAATCTGCTCCGTAAAAATCTTTATAGTTTTCAACAAAATGCTGTAGGAGCTCTTTTGCCAAAGGTAGTAAATTAACATAGCTTTTACTAGAGCATATTGTTATACCACAGTAAAATGCCAAAAAATGGCGAAATGCGTCACGTGGCAAAACATATGGAAGTATAACAATGCTTAAATAAAGCAAGAATGATCGATACTCAGATGCTTTCCAGTGGAAAAGACAATCTAGTCCTCTCACTGACCGATGAGTTTCGGATGGCAACTTGCATTTATAAAAAAAAATTAAACCTGTTTCAATGGCTTGAGCACTCCATTTAGTTATGCACTTTCCAAAATTACCTTTGCACCAATCAATTAACAACCGTTTCATTACTCCTAAGTCGACAAGATTAAAGAATCTGCTACCGGGAAGTCTTCAATCATATCTATTGGTAACCGTAGTAGAGGTGAGTCTTTTTTATGGTGAGGTCCATACTTTTTGTCACGAAATTCTTGGTCTGTCCTTGGGCGACAATTAATTTCAGGAAAAGTTACTGTATGGGATGTATGGGAATATTCTCCAACAGTGAAGCATTTTAAGCATCCATGCTTTGCATTAAAATTGCATACACCTGAAATATAAATTCATTAACAATTTATTATTTGTGACCTTTTTGATACCAGTATTAAAAGTATTTATGTAGTTCCTTATTTTACTAAAAATAGTAAGAAAGGCTTTGCAGTACAATCTTGTTATAATTTAAACAAAATAGATTGCTGATTTTTAGGGTTCCGTACCCAAAGGGTAAAAACGGGACCCTATTACTAAGCAGCGGGCTGTATCTCACGAACCGTGATAGTTAGACAGCTGAAATTTTCACAGATGATGTATTTTTGTTGTTGCTATAACAACAAATACTAAAAATAGAATAAAATAAGTATTTAAGGGGGGCTGCCATACAACAAACGTGACTTTTTTGCCGTTTTTTGCTCCATATTAATAACGGTAACAGAGTTTTATATTAACTATAAAATTAATTATTAAATAAAAATAAAATAAATATTTAAGGGGGGTTCACATAAAACAAACGTGTTTTTGGTGTAGATAAGGTACGGAACCCTTCATGCGCGAGTCCGACTCGCACTTGGCCGGTTTTATTTTAAAACACTATTACCTTTTATGTAAGCTCTCGCAGGAGAATCACATATAAAGCATCTTATTTCAATAGATACTTTTCTCTTCATTTGTTCGATGTTCATTCCATTTTTAATTAGATGGTCAACCTCGATAGCAAAATTATTTAAATATTCGTCAATTTGCTTTGGTTTTCCAACACCCAAATAAATACCAATTACCAAAGGTTGTACATCAGGTCTTTCAAATATAGTACATAATATGGGCCAGAATTCTTTGCTAGAGCTATTAAATATTTAAATATTGGGAGGCCATCAAAATTAAAATTCAAACAAATTTTACTTGGTACGTCAGTCCATGTCTCGAGTAAATTTTGTAATGGCGTAGCGAGGCCGTTATGCCAATATTCACCTCCTTCAATCGTTTTGATTTGTATTTTCTTTGCAGTATTTAAAATTGTTCTGGCATCGCATGATAAAATTCCCGGAAATCTACTATTTATACTAGTAGCTAAATCGTTTAATGCTACTTGAGCAATATTTTTTTCTCTGGACCAATTCTTTATTTGCTTACGAAATAATATATTTTTTTCTAATTCAGTATCGTTATCACTTGAACTGCTGCATGATAAATTGTCTTCATCAGTTGCTGAAGGTAAAACTAAGTCACACCTGACTGAACTATGATCATTCATAATATTTGCTACGGAACCCATTTCACTAGATGTGGACCCTATTGACGCTTGACTATAGGTGGTCTAATTTATTGAAACCCTTTCATGTTCCTCCGCAGCAATGTCATTTTGTTGATGACTTATTATATTTAAACATTCTTGTCCAATATTCCTTTTTTCCTTTTCGGTCGCTATCGCTTGATTGTAAGTGGTCGGATTTATTAAAATATTTCTATCTTCCTCGGCAGCAGTAATGTCAATTTCTTGATGATTTGTAATGTTTAAATATTCTTGTTCAATCCTTCTTCTAACAGCACCAAATCGTTTTCTTTTCTTCCACATATTTATAGGACAAATCACTTTTTATTTTACCATAAAAATACAATTATTTCACAAATGGCGATTCTGTCAATCATACCGCTTAAAGCTGTACTATAGCTGACATTTATTTTTATAGCTATAGACTACTCTCAAAAACAGAAATTGTAGAACTATTGTTCTTAAAAGAGTGTACAATTACACCATAAGAGCAAGCTTTAGAAGAGAGTTTGTGCACCCTATTATACAGAAATAAGATTTGGATGGCACTTTAATAGCTCTTAGAGCTGTAATAAGTAGGTGACAGCGTGTAAAATACAGCTGCTGTGCAGCTTTAATACTAAAAGTAGATTAGAGCGTAACAAAAAACTTATAGCTGTAAATGACAGTTATCAAACTCCGATTTAGAACCTTAAGCTTACTTTTATCCCATATTGCAGCCTTTATACAGTTAGAGCTGTATAATGACTCGTAAACCGATCTTATAAGATCACAAGTTCTTTTCAACACTCTTGTACATCTCTAAAAGAGTTTTAAGTTCTATATTGCCTGTTTTAAAGGTGTTTATAACGCTTGCATGCTGCTTGGGGAGTGAGTGAGTGAGTGATTTTCGATTTTATATATATATAGAAGATAATAATTATGTAACGTATAATGATATAGATTCAAAATGTATTCTATCTTTGTATGATCTGATATAAACCAAGGTCATTTTATTTGGTCATATAAAATACATTAGTACATTACAGATGGCATAACTAGTAAAAATAACTAAATAGTTCAATAGAATTTGAAAAGATGTCTCTTATTACTGGGTTCATTATTTATTGATAGTAAAAACATTTAACAAACTGTAATGCTTGGGCCGCACCTGCGCCTATCGTCACGAAGCTTCGTGCTATTACACGATACATGCAAATGTGACGGCCGTTATCGGGTATCGTCCCGAATATTCGGACTTCGTCTTCATTATCGCGCGAGTGGCGTTACATCAAAGGGTTTTAGCGTGTTAACTCTGCGTGGTTGGACTAGCGTTGTTCATTTTGACGTTTGTTTTCAACTTGTTCAGACGCGTGCTGTGCGATGGTGCCCCGGTTGTTAAATTTTTTAGGTTTTTCTTTCTAGGTTTCAATAAATGCATTATGTACATAATTGTTAGCACACATGTTAAAGGAAAGAAAGTCGTGGTCCATATTTGGAACACGTAGATGACCCCATCTTGGATTATTGCCAGATAGCTCGTGAAAAATAACGAAGCCGCTAGTGTGACCAGCGCTTTATCGCGATAGCTTTTTAGTGTACAGGACGTACGAAGAATTGCCGCGAATTGCTTCAGGACGATAGGCACAAGTGCAGCCGAAGCATATATTATAAGGACAAATGTCCGTAAAATTACATTAACATCAATTTTATCTTGGTACAATTTCTATATCTGTAAATGGCAACACCGATGAAGTTTTAAACTTGTACTATTATTTAGTCTGTGATGTGATGTGTGTAAACTTTATTGTGAATTTTAAACAAGAATCAAGAATACTTACAGAATTTATAAAGTATGGTCTGAAACAAATAGAACTGTGTTATATTTTGGATATGTATATTTGTAACCACAACATGTATATTTTGCGATGAACAACCATGTATATTTTGCGATGAACAAGTGATTTGATAATATAATTGATTTCCATTACATTCTAAATAAGGCTTTCATTTTTAAATGATTTCGTATTGTTTAAGTAACTATTTATAATCCAAAATATTATGTGACTGCTATACTCATTAATTGTCTCTTTGGCGTTGGGAACTATGGCACATAGATTATTATTGTGTATGGCACAAATTAGATAGTTATGTGTATGGCATGGCAGGCATATATTCCCAAAACAAACATTCATCATACGAGGTAACCTATTTTAGAAGGTATACTAATGTCACGCACGTCACTTTTGTTTGGTTAGTCAGCGTCATGCGGGTGAAAGTCCCATACATTGCGAATTTATGTGCCATTTTTCAAACGCGGAGTGACCTAAACGAATGGTTTTTGTATTGCTTGGGCCGGACCTGCGCTTATCGTCACGAGGCTTCGTGCTATTACACGATACACGCAAATGTGACCGGCCGTTATCGGGTATCGTCCCGAATATTCAGACTTCGGTTATGCTTCGGCCGCACTTGTGCCTATCGACCCGAAGCAATTCGCGGCGAATCTTCGTACGTTTTGTACACTAAAAAAATATCGCGATAAAGCGATGGTCACATTAGCGATCTCGACCTCGACCACTCGTAATTTTGACATTTGTGGCGTAGATATGTTAAAGAAACCTTTCATAAAGAATCCGTTTCGATTCATGCTCCTTTTTTATTCACGATGAAATTCTTAGAAAACCATAGACATATTTTCAATGTTTTCTGCGTAAAATAATATTGTTTTAGCTGACACGACGGTTTCAAAAATACGGCCAAATGGTTTTTTACGCGAGTGGTGAGTTGGAAAACTATACGTTTTGTGTTTCGGTGAGTCCTAAAATGAAAAAATAGCACTCCAGAAGTGCGATTTCTAAACGCGGAGTCACCTAAACGAATGGTTTTTCCATATGTTTCGGCCGCACTTGTGCCTATCGTCCTGAAGCAATTCGCGGCGAATCTTCGTACGTTTTGTACACTAAAAAGTTATCGCGATAAAGCGATGGTCACACTAGCGGCTACGTCATTTTTCACGAACTATCTGGCAATAATCCAAGATGGCGTCATCTATGTGTTTTAAATATGGACGACGACTTTCTTTTCTTTAACATGTGTGCTAACACTTACATAATGCATTTATTGAAACCTAAAAAGAAACCTAGAAAGAGACAGCTAAAAATTTTAGTACTATTTTATCGTTTCACTCCATTTTTACGCATTAACAACTACACGAAGTCCGTATATTCGGGACGATACCCGATAACGGCCGGTCACATTTGCGTGTATCGTGTAATAGCACGAAGCTTCGTGACGATAGGCGTAGGTCCGGCCCAAGCATTAGTTATCGCGCGGGTGGCGATACATCAAAGGATTTATGCACGCTAACAATTCGCTCTGCGTGGTCGCACTTGCGTTGTGTTCATTTTGACATTTGTTTTCAATTTGTTCGGACGCGTGCTGTGTGACGGTGCCACGGTTGATTATGCGTAAAAATGGAGTGAAACGATAAAATAGTGTTAAAATTTTTAGCTTTTTCTTTCTAGATTTCTTTTTAGGTTTCAATAAATGCATTATATGTAATTGTTAGCACACATGTTAAAGAAAAGAAAGTCGTCGTCCATATTTAAAACACGTAGATGACGCCATCTTGGATTATTGCCAGATAGTTCGTTAAAAATGACGTAGCCGCTAGTGAGACCATCGCTTTATCGCGATAACTTTTTAGTGTACAAAACGTACGAAGATTCGCCGCGAATTGCTTAGGGACGATAGGCAAAAGTGCGGCCGAAACATATGGGAAAACCATTCGTTTAGGTGACTCCGCATTTCAGAAATCGCACTTCAGGAGTGCTATTTTTTATTTTAGGATTTACCGAAACACAAAACGTTTAGTTTTCCAACTCACCACTCGCGTAAAAAAACCATTTGGCCGTATTTTTAAAACCGTCGTGTCAGCTAAAACAATATTATTTTACGCAGAAAACATCGAAAATATGTCTATGGTTTTCTAAGAATTTCATCGTGAATAAAAAATGAGGATGAATCGTAACGGATTTTTTATGAGAGGTTTCTTTAACATATCTACGCCACAAATGTCAAAATTACGAGTGGTCGAGGTCGAGACCACTCGTTGCAATTCCTTTGCATACGATCATTTCAAAAATGCGCCCGTTTGGAAAACCATTCGTAAACCATTCGTAATGTGTTATGATGTGACAAGTGATTTCAAAAGTACAGCCCCTGATCGCTACTTAGTTTGTGACTTTGTGTACGCTACTCTATGGTGATGGTTAGCGTCTGCGACCTGCGTCAGTTTGGGCCTTTGGTTTGGGCCTCCGGGCGATCTGTGTACATTTCCTTTCATTGATTTCTTTTGCTGTTTGCAATTTATTTGTTGTGTTCTGGCTGTGTTTTTCTGGTCGTGCTGTGAATTGTTTATTATTGATATATAGATTTTGCCTTTCTTTTGTCTCTGTTAACGATTTTACGAAAATAACACAAAGTATGTAGGTACCTTGATCGTGAAGCATTTACGTTGTATTCTAAAAATATATTTAGTAAGTTCCTATTGTAGCTTTGTAGTTTTTTGAATTATGTCGATTGTGCATTCTTAAGTTTGTTTATGTCATGCAACTTCCATTGTATATCAAAATGTCTGCGTGTGCGACTGCGAAATGAAATATCACGTGGATAGTAGCAGATACGCAATCATGAAATCCAGGCACATATGGTTCAGCCCCAAATACTTGTTAGTCGGGCCGGGCAATGAAAAGGCCATTTTTTTTGGGTTGGGCTAGAAACCCATCACTTTGATTCCAGCATACACCCATCATGTTGATAATGGGCTGGTAGATACCTATTATCGATTCGATCGGTTAAGTATTTTGCAATGGCAAAATTTCATCATATATAATATTCTAAATAATAGTCTAAAGAATGAAAATAAAAGAAACAGGTTTTTTAAAATTGAATCACTGCTCTTTCTTGGTCGACTCTATGCCTGGGGCTCTGGAGGGATCATGGGACTAATTGTTGACACTCCAGAGCTCTGGGCTGCCGGGAAGCGGAAGCTGACTTCTTAGCTCTTAAAGCATTAAAATCTGTATCTGGCGATTCTGGCGTTGGATGGATTCATTGAATTCCAATTTATGTTCTTCATTGTTATTTATACACTTAAGGACAAGAAAGTTAAAGATTCTGAACCGCATCTAATTTTAAGCCTAATTTAAAATTTTAAGTATTTGATGCTCTTTAGAGTTTTGAATATTTATTTCTGTCATGTATGCAGATCATCGATACCCATATTGGGAATGGGAATCTTTTTATATGGATCTGGCTGGCTTATAATATCTTTGTGACCAATATGCTGGTACTGCTAACACTCTATATGAACTGTCAAGGTGCTAACACAGTATGGTTGGTACCATAGTTGAACTGTTTTTATTTATTTATTTAAAAACCTTATAGAGCCAAAAGCTACTGTTGCATTTGATTGGAGACCTAATGTACAAAGACTCAAGTCTATTTGTTGTTTTTGACTACCAAATGTTTTAGTTACATAGGCTAGGCTATCATACCATAGACATCTATCAAGGGACATCACTCCACCTTAAGTTTTAGAGCTTGGCCTATTGTACAGTGGACTCGTAGCAAATGTAACATTGCAACCGTAAAAGGTGCTAACACAGAATGGTTGGTACCATAGTTGAACTGTTGCGTTTGATTGGAGACCTAATGTACAAAGACTCAAGTCTGTTTGTTGTTTTTGACCACCAAATGTTTTAGTTACATAGTTCATCATCACATAGACATATATGAGGCCCATCACTCCACCTTAAGTTTTAGAGCTTGGTCTATTGTACAGTGGACTCGGAGCAAATGTAACATTGCAACCGTAAACGGTGCTAACACAGAATGGTTGGTACCATAGTTGAACTGTTGCGTTTGATTGGAGACCTAATGTACAAAGACTCAAGTCTGTTTGTTGTTTTTGACCACCAAATGTTTTAGTTACATAGTTCATCATCACATAGACATATATGAGGCCCATCACTCCACCTTAAGTTTTAGAGCTTGGTCTATTGTACAGTGGACTCGGAGCAAATGTAACATTGCAACCGTAAACGGTGCTAACACAGAATGGTTGGTACCATAGTTGAACTGTTGCGTTTGATTGGAGACCTAATGTACAAAGACTCAAGTCTATTTGTTGTTTTTGACTACCAAATTTTTTGGTTACATAGTTCATCATCACATAGACATATATGAGGCCCATCACTCCACCAATAAGTTTTAGAGCTTGGTCTATAATATAGTGGACTCGGAGCGAATGTAACATTGCAACTGTAATGGTGCTAACACAGTATGGATGGCTTCATAGTTGAACTGTTGCGTTTGGTCAGAAACTTAATGTACAGAAGGCTTCAAAAATGCAGCCATAATCTCCCATACTAATTTTATGAGAAATTATGATTCCATTTTTGAAGCCTGACCGTACATAGATTCGAATCTATTAGGTACCTGGTACATAGGCCGTATGTTATTATTTAAGACATATGAGGTCTAAGGGCCTCCCTATAAAATTCCCATTCATTCAGCCACCTGTCAGCATTCTCCATAAATTTTCCTAAAAAAATTTAATATATACAGTAGGGCCTCGTTAATCCGGAGAGGCAAAAACAAGACCCTTTCCGGATTATCAAGGCGTCCAGATTATAGTATGCCATATTAAATGTTAATAAAACACATGTTTAACCTTAGTTTCTTTAATCAATTTTTAAATTATAGCATACAGTCAAAATGTACATGTTCAAAATTACATACAAACAACTATGTAAGGAAATCAGCAAGTTAAAATAAAACATTAGTTAATTCTTCTTGAAAAAGTCTGTAATACTCTTCTGTTTATAATTTTCGCACTTCATTTCGAAAGCCCGGTCTCTAAGTCGACGGAGAAACATAACTTCGTGGCTATCAAATTCGTTATCTTCAGCCCATTTTAAAGCTGTGTTTAAAGCTCCTACTGCCTCTGAATTACCAACTTTTGTGATTTTTAGAATTTCAACGCTATTGTCCTCATCTTCCTCATCGTCCTCACACATAGCCGCTCGCACAATCTCCTCATCAGTTAACACTTCATATCTTTGTAACTCGCTTTCGGCACCACCAGCAGCCCATTCTTGAGCTTCTGCCTCACTTATTTGAGGATCATTGGGTCCCCTCAACCTGTTAAAAAGCTGGGCTAAAGGAACATCATCTTCTGGTTCGTCATTATCAGTGAGAAATTCAGGGTGCAAATTCTTCCATGATTTGTTAATTAGCGATGTCTTAACATTGGCCCAGCAATTAGCCAAAAGAAAAACTGTGTCCTTTAAAGTTATCGATTTTAATGAGTCCATGAGGTTTTCAGAACATAATGCAAGACAGTTAACCAAAAGTGATTTGCGGTAATTTAACTTCACATTTTGTATAACGTTCTGATCCATTGGTTGTATACACGCCGTGGTGTTAGGTGGCAGGAACATTGCAAAAATGTGGCCGTCTTCAGAGACAAGTTCATCTGCTGATGGATGCCCAGGACAATTATCCAACAATAACAGTGCCTGAGGAGGCAAATTAACAGACAAAAGATGGCGGCGGACCGCGGGAACGAATTCCGTTTTAAACCACTCAAGAAACAAGTCTTTCGTAACCCAAGCATTTTTTTGTGCACGATAACAAACAGGAAGACGTGTTGATTTAAATGCCCGTGGGTTTTTTGATTTGCCGACAACAAGCAATTGAAGTTTATGAGTTCCAGCCGCATTTGCACAAGGCATGAATGTCACTCTCATCTTCATCATTTTCCTTCCGGAAGCCGACTGCTCATTGCCAGAGGCTAATGTATGATCTGGCAATAATCGCCAGTACAAACCAGATTCGTCAGCATTGTAAACCTGTTCCGCTGTTAATTTTTTCTCTCTAATAACTTTCTGTAACTCTAGTTGGAATGGTCCGATAGCGGCTTCATCATTTGACAGTTTTTCACCGGCCATTTTTAAACGTCTTATTCCGTGGCGTTTTTTAAATTTGTCTAACCATCCCCGGCTTGCATTAAATCCGATATTGGAGTTTGTAATCTGGCGATGAAAAATTCGAGCTTTCTCACAAATCATATCACCACTTACAGGAACATGCAATCGCCTTTGTTGCAAAAACCACGTAAACAAAGCATCTTCTAAAACAGGATTTTCCGATTTCTTTAGTGTTTTTCGTACACCGGGACCACGTTCTGTTAGGCTAACAAACTTCAAGAGTTTGTCTTTGTTTTTCTTTATGTCACCTACAGTTGACCTGCCTATACCAAACTTCCGAGCAATGACAGGGTAGCTGTCACCCTTATCTAACATTTCTATAATCCGTAATTTGTCTTTTATTGTTAATGTCGAATGTTTACGTGGCGGCGCCATGATGTTAGCGAGCGCACTTAATTGACACTACGTATTACACGAAAGGCGATAAACAAAAGACTGACGGCGCATTGGCTCATGACAGCCCCCGCACCTACACGCCGCCGGGCCTCCCCCGCGTATCCCATTGCCCGGCCGGATTACAGCGATCACCGAACAAGCGAGAGTCCGGATTACCGAGGCCCTACTGTATCTTGAACCATTTATTGGTTGTTGCGGGTATCATAAAACTCAAAAAAATTCAAAATTGTATTTAATAAAATTTTGAATTTGCCAAATTGAGTTAAGTATGAGATTATTAATTTTTGTTTGGTATTGAAAACAGTATCTGTGACAGATATGATTATGTGATATATTTCTATGTTTCCTGAATATATGAATCATATAAATGCAAAACCAGCAACATCCACATTTTTCAAAATGTGGCAATAAAAAAAAAAAAGTCTTATGAAGAGATTAAACATGGAATTCCACTGTATATTATTTTGATTTAAGGAGGAGGTAATAATGAACATTTTATATTAATTGAAGCTTTCAATTAATGAATATTAATCGAATCATACTAAAAATTAAGTTGGATATTGCTGTTTTTGAACTGGACTTATGGATTATGCTGCATTTGCATTTCAATACAGGGGATATTGCTGTTTTGGTCTCAATATACGCCATTTTGAATCTTAACTATACAAGGATCTAATATATTGATACTTTTTTGGTAGGTAAAATCTTTTTAGTGTAAATACAAGTTATATTCAAGTCATTCCATCTATGTAATGCACATTTTCAATAAAAAAATAACAAATTTATAAATCAACCCTTACCTACAATAATTTGATAAATGTGAAAGTTTGTATGTATGGATGTTTGTTACACTTTCACACAAAAACACTATATGAATTTTAATGAAACTACTATATTTTTTTTGTATAACGT
Organism: Acrobasis suavella; assembly: GCA_943193695.1. Classification (NCBI taxonomy): domain Eukaryota; kingdom Metazoa; phylum Arthropoda; class Insecta; order Lepidoptera; family Pyralidae; genus Acrobasis; species Acrobasis suavella. The sequence continues at coordinate 4,328,132 of OW971944.1, forward strand.
ATGTTACATATCTATACTAATATTATAAAGCTGAAGAGTTTGTTCGCTTGTTTGAACGCGATAACCTCAAGAACTACTGGACCGATTTCAAAAATTCTTTCATCGTTGGAGTGCTATAGGCTATGTATGTACCTCGGGCGAAGCCGGGGCAGACTGCTAGTGTAGAAATAAAACACAAATTATTATCAAAATTTAATCAAATTTTAATTAAACATAATAATGTAAGACTGGTTCTTGTGGCTCACATAAAACATCAGCACTGTCATGTTCATCTTGAGTATCGTCGATTACATCATCAGCAAGCTGGGCCCCAGAAACTAATGGAATATAAAAACTCAAACCCTCAATTGATTCCCAGTCATTTCCGTAATGCTTCGTAAGTAAGTTTCAGACATATCTAGCTTTTGCTGCATTAATAGAGTTAGTTGCAAGAATTTCGTTCGAATTAATATTATATGAAAGTTGCCCTGCCTTAATTACGTTTTTAAGAATACCGTCATCATGTTTATAATGTATATTGCCCTTAACCAAAACATTCCCTGCCCTCTTAGAGCGCTTCAATATATATCTTTTGCAACTCTTGAATTTAAAATGCCATCTGCCGACAGGCTTAAATACTTCTCCGGTTGCAGTTTTCCAATCGAGAACCTTGCATTCATCTCCCATATTTATGTTTGTACCAAACTGTTTGATTATTTCGTAATATTCTTCAGGGTTTGTTATTATTTCTTTTTTTCGTATTTGTTGCAAATACGTTTGGGCAAACACCCTATCTGGGGGTATCCTTTCACAATTGTGAAATTAAAAAGATTAATCTGCCTTGAGTAGTAAGCAGTCTGGTCTGGAGTTTTAGGCAAACATAAATTTTTTTCGCAATTAAATGATAGTATAAGCGTCTCTGGAAATTCCTCTTTGAGAAAGCTAAAAAATGCTTTTGCTTTTAGTTTATGAATCCTTTGCTTAATTATCAAATCATTGCGCATGTTCACGTCGCTTTCAGTTTTAAGTTTTTCTCCAAATTGAAGACAGATTGAACACACGTCTGTGCGAGGTGTACCAAATCCTAAATTATATTTTCTGTTGAAAATTGTTCGAAAAAAAGAAGAATTGACTTTGACGTTTTCATGTGCCTGGGCATTATACATTTTCCATAATTTATTAATGCTCAATTCAGAAGACAAATAATATCGTTTAGTGTTCCCGCGGCAATAATGGGCTTCTTCGCAATGTAATTTTTGTATAAAGTTCATTACTTCCATCTTCGTGTGCATATTTTTTTGGGAAATACGATCACCACCCCTGTTTTCTTTAATCAAGGTTCCTTTTTCAAAATATTCTTTCATTATTGTTTGCACTCTATAGTTTTTTATTTGTAAAACCTTTAAAAATAAGTTCTGGCAAACAAGCAACCTCTTTTTTAAAGATGTACTGTATACAAAGTAACTAATTTGGGAAGTTTTTGCTTTGTGTTTATTGTTGGTGGGCCGATTTCGTTGCACTGATTTTACTGAACAATGTTTCAGGATAAAAGCATCTTGTTTACTTTTTTCTTTAAATTTATAGAATGCATCAAAAAATGTTTTTATGTCTGCCATTGTTAGTGAACTACAATTGAAAGATTTCTTGTGATTACATAGAGGTCGCACAGGCGCCGAAGTCGCAGAATACCTATAACAATTAAAATAACTAGTATACTAAACACAAATACATAATCGGGTCAGACTCGCACACAAAGTATTCTATGTCATTAACTATAAAAACAAGCAATGAAATCGTGGTTTTAAATGTATGACTTTGAAAATATTAGCGCGAAGTAGGTACAGTAAAAACACTAGACTGTAAATAAATAAATCTACACTATTATTATATTATATATTATACAGTGGAACCCCGGTAGTCCGACAAACATTTTGCAGGGCAGTGTCGAACAATCGAATTTGTCGGATTATACAGTACTGCCTAAGACCCCTATAGTCCGAATTTTTTTACAAAAAAGTACCTTGTAATCCGACAAATTACAGATCCAAGGATAAGAGTTTTTATATTATATATATGTACTCTGAAGTACTAATCATCCTTCATTATGTTGATGTTTAGCCAGTGGCGTAGCTAGCATAGGTGGCACCCGGGGCGGATTTTATAGGTGTCACCCTAAAACTCAATCAAAACTGTTAAAATAAAAAAAAGTTATAATCATTTACGTTTTATTAAAATATGAGTACCTATTACAAATATTTGTTTATTATGTAAAACAAATTTAGTTTGTTAAAAATTAAAATTTCTTCCTTCTAGCTTTGACACTAGCGAACTCCGAAATCACGTCTTCAAAATTTATATTTTGTGTTGCTTCATGTTCTATCGTTAAAATACCAAGATTGTTTAATCTGGTTTCGGTCATTGTAGACCGCAAATAATTTTTAATTAATTTTAATTTGCTGAAACTTCTCTCACATGAAGCTACTGATGCACATATTGTTATAAATAACTTTAGTGCTACCGTTAGATTCGGAAGAGATTCTGTAAAATCCCATTCCACAATAAATTTCAAAAAGTCCAGTATCACCCAATTAGAGACAGTAATATTAGCCGCTTTTAAATGTCTTCTCAATCTTGGTATTTCTAAAAGGAGTTCTGTTTCTGATACTTCATCGTAAAGGTTAGTAAATTTTGATATAGCTAATTTTAACTGTTCAGTGTTTGCCGAAAGCAAGGTCTTTGACTGCACAACCTCAAACAATGAAGCTACGTCTTTAATGGACTTTACTCTTGTTTCGAGTTCAATATTGAATCTGTCAATGCATTCTAACATGTCCTTTTGAAGTTCCGCTCTAAGTGTAAGTCTAGCCTCGGTGGACGACGCTAACTCACCGGGCATGCGTTTCTTGCGACGAATTCGTCGTTCCATCGAAATGTTGTATTTTTCCGATTTTTGTACAGCAAAATCTATTGCCTCTTCTGCTAGATGCAACCGTTTCTCTCCAATGAATAGACGAAGTGCTTCTAGTTTTATGATTATTTCATCAACACATAAACCTTTACTTTGTAATGCAATCTGAGCATTGTTCACTTCCCTTAGCACATCATTCCAAAAGAAAAGAAAACAAAGAAATGAGAAATTGCACACAGCAGGCATAAGATTTTGTGCAGCACCTCTAGTTTCTAAATTTACGTCTTGGTCACATAGTTCCTCAATTGCAGATATTATCCCATCAAAATTTTCAGCCAATACTTTTACTGCACCGTAATGAGCACTCCATCGCGTTGTCGAAAGTCTTTTAACAGATGCTTTGCTGTGATTGAGGAGCACTTCCCAACGGCTTGTGGAAGTTGAAAAAAAGTTAAATATTGTTTCCACTGCTCCGAAAAATGTAACACAAGTCACATTTTGTGCGAACGAATGTTGGCCGCATAAATTAATTGAATGATCTATACAACCAATAAAAATTGCTTTATTGTTTTTTTCTTTTATAATAGCTTGTACTCCTCCGTGTATACCACTCATAACTGCAGCATTATCATAACCTTGAGAACGACACATCATAATATCTAAGCCATCGTTTTCAAGCTTCTTTAGTATTTCAGCGCTTAAGTCAGCTGCTTTTTTTCCATGTAAAGGAAAGAATCCTAAGAATACTTCTTTGACTTCTACTTTTCTATTATTAATTTTTACATAACGAATCACTTCAGACATTTGATCAACATGTGAAACGTCAGGTGTGCTATCAAACATGATACCGAAATATTTGGCCGATTTAATTTCGTTTACAAGCTGACATTTTACATGATTAGCTAAAACATTTATGAACTCATTTTGTATTTCTGGCGATAAATATGTTACTTTAGGTGATTTTTCCTGCTCCAAATATAGTATATGTTCTTTGAGTACTGCATCATACTTTGACAGCAGTTTAACTAGTTCTAAGAAATTACCTTTATTAGACGACCCTTTGGTTTCATCATGTCCACGAAATGCTAGGTTTTGTTTAGCCAAAAACAATGTTATATCTAATAATCGAGATAAAAGATTTTTCCACTTCTGTTTTTCCGTATTCATTAATTGCAAGGCTGCATCATCTATTGTGGTGTGAGATTTTAATCTCATTTCCAAAGTTTTCCACTTTTCGAAATTTTCTAAATGTTCACATGAAGTTTCATGGTCCAATTCTTTAGGATTTAGTTTCCACCACTTCTGAAATCCAGTTGTAAATGTTGTTTGTATGTTACTGACAGCAAATAAACGACAGCAAAAACAGTACAGGTTATTTGATATAGGAGAAAATACCATCCATGATCGTAGAATTTTTTCACCACTAGGCATCGGTTTATAAAACCATTCCTGTGAAAGATGACGAGAATCACCTTTAATCTTTGAACCATGACGAGATACAGTAGGAAACGGTCCTTCTTTGTTCTGGAAATGTTCACTGCCCTTTTTTATTATGTCAATGCGAACATTATCAGGTACCGGTAAACTCCAATGTGAAACATCTCTCAAGTGTTGAACTGATTCTTCAAAGCTAATGCTATCTCCGAAAGTAGCATTAACGGCGTCATTTTCATTATTTATTTTGATTCCGTCAAGGTCCTGGGTCGTCTTCATTGATTCTGTATTGTCGATGTTGCTATCTGAATGTGAGTCTCCAAGATGTGAATCATTACTTTCGTCAGCAGGAGACTCGGGTACTTTACTTGAACTTTGGCCGCTATCTGCTTTTGTGACATATTTGAAAAGAGAACCGGACATGCTCTGAATTTCATCCATTTTAGCCTTTTTGGCTTTTCTCTGTTGAAACCCGCTTTGTCTTTTCGAAGTATGAATTCCCCGAGGCATATTTCGTTATGGGTATTCTAAAAAATATTTTTAGTTAGTAAGTGAAACGTTGATTTTATAAACTAATTATAACAGTAAATAAACACCTACACGTTACGTAACTAGCTTTGTGAAATATATTTTTCCCAGACGCAGGATTGTTAATTTATATTACCTAACAATCCTGCGTCTGGGTGTAAATATGTTTTTAAGTATTATTAGAAAAATATTAGTTAAAAACTCCACCGTTAATTGTGATATCCGTGCCACGAGTGCTCGAGCTGCTCATCTCGGAGCAAAATCAACGTACGCGAAGTTGTATGATATGATTATGATAACTTTCAATCAAAAATCTAAACTTAATGTATTCCGTTTTTGTAAACAAATCCCATTGCTATTAGATAGGAAAATATTAAGTAAGTTAATAATAAATAAGAATATTATTTACAATTAAACATTATTACCTAAAGTAATATCGTAAAACGTGTAGAAATATAAGTAAAATCTTTTTACACCAGCAAAGTCTTTAAAACCTATTTTAATAAATAAATACCTTTAGTAGATAAGTAATACTTGCCCAGGCTAAACAAAAAAATATTATTGCAATCCGTCTGAAATACCTTCTTTAGGTACCTATTTATCATTTAGGACGTCTCAATAATATAGTTTAAAATACACAGTAATTAAAAGAGAATAAAATTGAAGGGTTTTTCAAAATAATCTAAGATACTGCTATTAGAAACTAAATGGATAAAAAATGTAAGTATTACCTGTAATAACAAAAATAATTCACTTACCTTGTTTATTTTCTTCAAGAATCGACTTTTATACAAAAAATGTTGTTTATAATATCTAATAATTAACAAACACTTTGCACTAGACTTTCACACGTTCACGTAAGCGAATATTGAAATGAATGCGGTCGGAAACAAAAGAAGCCCAATCCACAATACAAGTGACGAGCGCTATATCGAGGGAATCCCCTGACTAGCGTTGGTTATGCGCGAACGGGGTATTAAATTTTGGGGGAATCCCTGATCGATTGACACTGTGCACATTGTTTTTTTTTAATATCAATTATTATGTTCGTGGTACGATATTATACATAGTTACCTAGATAATTTTATTAGTGGCGGTTATGCTCTCTGCCGCAGATTTACGATTTTTTATAAATAGAAAGAACTATAACTGATGGTCATAGTCGGGCTCGGGTGTCACCCCTAAACGGGTGACACCCGGGGCGGGCCGCCCCCGCCGCCCCCCCTTAGCTACGCCACTGTGTTTAGCTTTCTTGAGTGTCTGTCTCTTGCCTGGCACACAGTCAGTTTTTGACACGAACTGTTTAATCTTCTCATGATTTTTTTTAATGTCGTAAATTGTAGATCGTCCTACGCCGTATTCACTTGCTAAACTACTGAAAGATTCATTACGATTTAGGCGGTCTAAAATATCACATTTTTCTTTAATTCTCAGTGTTTTGTGCTTTCGCTTCTGAGCTTGTGACGACATTACTAGGTACGTATACGTAATACACAACGAATAAACAGTAAACAATGAACACACGCTAGGCCGCACCGCTATCCTCATCGCATGTAGTCAAATTCAAACTAAGCAATCAGAATCAAAACAATACCCTACGCGTCGAGCACAATAGTCATGGTGCGTACAAGTTGTAACTTGTTCAGTCATGCATTAGCAAATATTATCAAAAAAATATTCAATAATAAATAATAGACCATGTCGGATTACAGGGGGTGCCGGATTAGACAGGGGCCGGATTACCGGGGGTCCACTGTATTATGTATAAAGCTGAAAAGTTTGTTTGTTTGAACGCGCAAATGTCAGGAACTACTAGACTGATTTTAAAAATTCTTTCACTGTTGGATATCTAACTTATCCCTGAGCGCTATAGGTTATGTATATACCACGGGCGAAAACGGGGTGAACCGCTCGTAATAAAAGATATACAGGCATAATACACAGATTGAGGGTTTATTTTAAAAGTTGACTTTGTCCTTTTGTGATTCTGAACGTGTGCAGATTTTACACAATTGGGTACAAACATCAGATAGCCTGGTGTATTAGCTATTTTAAAAAGTAATTACTTTGAATGAATGGTCGCTTTTTCAACATATTTTTTAAATTTTTTGTAAGCCCTGTCTGAGCCGCACTTTCCCAACGAAATGGGGCGAGTGCGGCTATACTACAAATTTACTTGATATTGGCCACTTTTCCACAATTTGACAGGACGATTAGGTAGAAAATGTTAAAAAATCATATTCGTTATTTTTAGGATTTTAAAATGGCAACATTGATGCCAGTTGACGTTTGAAGTTTTCATATGGGGCAAGTGCGGCGTACTTTTTAGGTCGGGTGTGCAAAACATTTTGTAAATTATTAAAATTATTACTTGGGTACCTGGGTCAGTGAGTGAAATAAATCAACAAAGTATTTTAAAAATGTCTCATGGCTTAGTTTATATTTAAAAAATGTGTAAAGTAACAATTTGAACTTTAAACATTTACTTAAACTTAGTCAGACTCTGCTGCAGTCTCATTTGGTAACTTATTCATAGGTATTATGTAACTAGAAAAATTGTCATAACTTTAATAATTTTTACTTATTAAAAAGACTTTGCATTCGTAACCTCTCTTAACCATAATATCACAAGGGAAAGGAACATGTCAAAATAATTTTACTTAATACTAAAATAATAATCAAAAATACTAAAAAAAATTGTAGTAAAGAAATAGAAGTATTGGTGTAGGTATGTTTGTGTATCTGGCTACACGTATGTGAGGTTGTGTTTGTTTGTAAATATACAGGGTGCAAATGCAAAACTGTAAGCCATAATGAGGTAAATGTACTCATAAAAATTATTAACTGCTGAATTATTTCCTACAAAATAATTTAGCCGATTTTCTTTTAAATAGTAAAGTTAGACTCATAGAAAAAGTTGACTGTGTTCAAAAGTACATTCATCTCAACAATACTCGTCATAGTTAATTATTTAAGATTTTGCATTTACTCCTGTAAATTATAATTATGAGAATTAAGGAGGAAGATTTAGCAGTAGTGCTTTAAACGCCATTAAATTTTAAATGCCCGAGAAATATCTGCAGGCGTTATTAACTCATTGATATGAACAAACTTTAGTATTGGCCTGACTCTGTAAACTAATAAAAAAAGATAAACTGTTCCATACATGGGTCGAGTAGATTGAACTTTTGTAAGGAACAGCTGATTTTTTCTACGAGATATCAGAGTCGGTCCCGTAGTAAAAGTTCATATTCATGAGCAGGTGCACCTGCAGAAGATTTTCGGGTACATAAAATTTAACGGTGTGTAGATGTAATTACTGTACGTTGTAGAGATCAAATCGCATTTTAAAAATAATATGGCCACGGCGGGTTATCTCTGGCTCTGGTAGCACTACCACTAAATCTTCCTTGTGTTTTAGTTCACAAATGTCTTCAATGATAGGGTAAGCAAAAATTGAATCTTTTTTTGCTTTATGAATTTTTCTAACATATTTAATGGTAGGCACACCATCTTTCATAGATACAACTTGACCAACGAAATGTTTTAGCGTTCTTTCTGCATCAAATTTAACTAAAACCCAGTCTTTTTCTTTGCATTCAGAAGATTCATCTGTAATATTCTCAACATTATCAGTAAGGTCAACATTAACTATATCAAGCGATTCACAATTGTCTGCATCGTAATCGTCCAGTTCTTTAGTAATAAAACTGTTTAAATCCTCGTAGTCGGACATATCATGAACGCTGAAATCGCTGCTGTCAGTTGATGTCTCATCATTTTGGTTTCGTTGTGTATTCTTAGTTGGTTTCCTTTTTGAGATCAGTTTATTTTTGGTTTTTATCTCTGCATTTTCCTTCTTCGGTTTCTTCAAACTTTTTTCTTTAATTTTTCTGTGTACATTTTGTTTTGGATCAGATGTCTTTTGTTTATTCTTGACTTGTAACACGGATTTTTTATCAATATGTGTCATGGTCTCTATGTTTAAGTTTAGTTTTAAGTTGTCAGATACGCATTCATTGCTGATTATACTTATTTTTTTTGAACCTTGCGTCTTGTTAGGTTTTGATTTTTTTCCAAGTTTTTCTTCTTCCAGTTGTAGTTTCTTGACAACATCATCGTGTGTGATAACTTCACCTCCTCGTGCAATTCTTGTTTTTTTTTTTGTATGGTTACTTTGCTTTGATCTCTTTTTATTGAATTCAAAATTAATTCTTCAAATGAAATTTTTTCTTTTAATGGTGGCTGAATAATCACATCGTGAGACTTGTCTGTAGATAATGGAGTTTTTGAGTGGACCAAATCATTGTCTTTAGTGAAAATACCATTTATCTTATTTACACACAATGATGACAGGGTTGACGGGTTGGAAATAGTTAATTTCGAATTCAGGGCAGCAATTCTTTTCTGTTCTTTCCATCTTTTCAAAGCATTCTGATCTAGTTTTTCGTCTGGTACGACATTATTATTAAAAGGATGTATTCCCCCTTTTTTGAATCCATTTATAATTATCTCCTTGTCCAAGCCGTCCCAAACTTTTCCAATAATAATTGAAAATTCCTTCTTTGACAGTTTTTGGCCATAGTTTGACCTTTGCCATTTCATCATTTTTTCGTCCCACTTGTCTTTGAAGGGCTTAAAAACTGACAAGTCAAGTGGTTGGAGTAAATGACTTGTATGGGGGGGTAGTTTGATGATGGTAATATTGTTTTGAATTGCTGTTTCTACAACCGCCAACTGTATATGCGTGCTGTGTCCATCGAATATCAACAGAGTAGGCTCATCTGTTTGACCAATCATAGGTACGAAACTCTTCTGGAAAAACTCTGCGAAAGCTTTGCTTTCAATCCAGCCATTCTCTGTCGCCGTATATCGAGTTCCAGGGTACGCGTCGTTAGAAGTCCATTCACTCCATACGTTTTTCCCTTTGAATATTATAAACGGAGGACCTTTTCCACCAGCTGCGTTGCTTGCAAAGAGAACTGTAGTATTTTCTTTGCCAGAAGTGGCAGTGGTTCTGGTGGAGGCAAATCCCCGTAAACCTACAACTTTGGTTTTTTTCGGGTCATTTACATAACTGGTCTCATCGATGTTCCATATACGGTGCGGTTTATCCTGTAGATTTAGTTCACATATTGTTTTGTGCAGCATTATGAAATAATCTTCCAGTATAAAAGGATCTGCTGCTTGTTTTCTAGCATATTCTACAGATTGTGGTTTTTTATGGATAGGTTGTGGCGCTGCACAAACCCAGCGAACCAGTCATATCCAGGAACTCCTTCTTTAAATGGGGATTTTATTTTATTTTGTTTGACATATTCCGAGACTAGCTCTACTACTTCTTTTCGCGAAAGACCAAACCCGTTCTTTTCCATGGTACGGATGCAAGAAGCGAGGGTAACTTCTATATCCCATGGGAGAGCTGTTGGTCTTCCACATGTTTTTGATTTTTGCCCTCGTCGACCGGTTATGTGGTCGAATAAGGTAGCTCGCGCTATTCCGAACTGACGGCCAGCAGCACATAGCGACAAATGCTTTTTTTCAATAGCTTCTAAAGCCAATTGCAAAGTGTTTTTGGTCCAGTGAGGCTCTTCTTTTTTCTTAATATAGTTTCGCACCATGGTAAGACTAAAACAAAAATGAAATAAAAATTAATGAAAAAGTTAGGAAAAGTTTCGTATGGTTAAAGTGTGGCAGTTTTAGAAGTACCTAGTAATATTAAAGTCATACTAGCGATCCGCACTGCTTTGCCACGTGGAAATCGACATTCAGCAAAAACTTAATTAAAATCATTTTACATAAAAGCCTTTTGTAATATATTTTTTAAATAGGTAACAATAAAAACAGTAAACAGTATTCAAAAATCGACATAGACCTGAAATTCGAAGTAGAGTACTGCAGTTGACGCGTTTTACTATTCTAACCACAAGAATAACTATCCAAAAACGGCATTCGGGAGTTCTTTTCTTGTACGCGTCAACTGCTTTGCTCTCAAATGTCAGATCTATGGAGATTTTTGAATACCTTAGTATCTTTATCCAAACCCGTTGCGTGGTTTAAAACTTTTAGACATTTAAGTTTCATACAACGCCATCTAGTATGAGCAAAGAAAGCTTAAAAAAAGAAAAGGAATATCCCTCATTTAATTATAGTCTCACACGATTTTATTTTATTTATTTGTAAAACTTATTGTGGCATTTGTTTATATATACTATATATATACTATTCTAAATATTAATTCACGTATTAAAGGTTTGACACCCCTGTCTTGGGGTAAGAGCGGCGGGGCGCCGCACTTTCCCAATACACAGAAGCCGCACTTTCCCAAACACTACAATTTGAGGTTATAATTTTTAAGCCCATATTTTAGCGCCGTACTTGACCAAATCTATGCTTTATTTACATAAATATGATGCTAACGATTCAAAGAATACTCACGCATTGAAAACTTGGCTATCTTCTTCTAAAAACGTAATTTTTTATCCAGCACAATAAACACGCTCCAACTCTGTAGTGTGGTGAAATGTCAGAGTAAAAACAAAATGGCGTTTAATAGCTGTCGGTCTCCGTAACGCCATATAGAATACACCTCCGGAACTATATTAAAGTGGTTTTTATTAACTAGATGGCAGTTTAATCAATATCTCTGTTAGTTTCTGAGAAAATTAAAGATGTCGCACTTACCCCAACGCCGCACTTCCCCCAACTGACCTTACTAAAATCATCAAAAATCATACTTTTAGCACAATTTTGGATATAAAATTCGAGATATTGGTATAAATGTGATTTCTGGCGCTGCGCCGGCCGCTGCCGCGGCACGCTCGCTTCGCTCGCTCGGCTTGCGCGGCGTTTGGTCACCATATCTAACCTAACCTAACCTACTGTAAGTGACTGTGACCATTTTTTTTTGGCTTCGCCCCCCGAGCCCCCCTCGCGGGGGGGGGGGGTTGCTGCGCCCCCCTGTCCCCCTGCTTCTGTTTCGCCCCCGTCCCCCCCTCTTCTGTATCATCTATATGGTGTGATCATCTTAACTACCGCTAATATTGGATAAAAAATAAAAAAACAACGATAGATATATTTCACCAAATTTATTACAAAACCCATTTACTATATACATGTTTAATTACATGAACCAATTCCATAAAGGGATCTTTTTTATTTTTTGCAATGTTTCGACGCCACATATTCATTTCCGCGGCTAAAGGTACCTTGTGGTCGATATGGAGTTATGCATACGCTAGTAATCTGCGACTAATACGCTGTAGATATCAAAAAAGATCAACCTCCTACGAAATTGTGCAATTTCGAGAAACAGACATTTTAAGTTCAGTCACCTCGAATACTATGTTGCCGTTGTAAGTTACATAATGGCCAACGAAAAATTATTCCTAGGACTACTGTCTTTTGAAAAATGTTGAGACAACTTCTGTAATCTGTATTACTAATCAGAACCTTGTTATGGACCAATCAATGTGTCTATTGACCAATTTCTAAAAAAATATGTTTTGTTTAATTTTGCCAATTTCGAGCAATGAGACCTACAGATTTTTAACTGATCTATTAGAACACAATTTCGAGAGAAAATCTTGTTAAAATAAAAACAAGCATTAGGGGTAAAAATCACCTTTAATAATTATCATGCAAAATCACAAAACTTAACAAATTTCAGTCATAATTTACAAGAAATATAATTTTTCATACCTAAATCAACGAAAATCTTTCATTAACTTGAAATAACACTGACAATACGCCATTACAGGCAAATTTTTAGCTTTTTAAGTCACTTAAACTTACATCACAATAGCAGTCTTTGTTCCATACATTTGAGAAAAGGCACCTTATGGAAATAATGTAACAAATTATAATCCGTCAATACAATAAAATTAAGGCAAGTATAGGTAGGGAGACACCTGAGTCAAACTTTAGTCAATATATTTATGACTCTATGTAGAGTCGCTCTACTTTGGGCTCTATGTAGAGTCAAACTCTTTTGTCAATTGTAAAGCTCTCGGGGCTGTGTATAAGGCAGCAAACCGCGAGCTTCTACGACGCTCAGGGCCGGAGTTATAGTCGTCTGAAGTTTTTAAAGATGGCGGCTATTAGAACTTAGACACGCTATAACTCAGCAACCGCTCGTCGCAGGTACTTGTTGTTTGGGTTCCCTGAGGTCGCCCTGGTCTTCTCTATCCAAGTCTGGGTTTAGTTTGCGTCCAAATTTTTTAGTCTGTTTTTCAGACTCTTACCCCACAGAATAGTAGGGAGCGTCACGCTGATGACCTCAATGAAAACCCCAGGTCGCTGCGACAACTGGGGCCGGAGATATGGCACTCTGAAGATTTTCAAAATGGCGGTCCAAGATGGCCGCCGGAATTTCAATGCTCTTTATCTCCGGAACCACTTATCGCAGCCACCTGGTGTTTGGTATCGTTGCACTCAGCTTTGCGTCCTCTACCCGTTTTTGGCCAAAAAAATTTGGATGTCCAAATTTGATTTTAGCCTAATAAATATATAGAATATAGCCCGCCAGCATCAACAGTGAAAACCGCTATCTCGTACGACCTCCGGGGCCGGAGTTACAAAAGTTTAAAATTTTTCAATATGGCCGCCAAAATGGCGGCTAAATTTAAAGCTCAGATTTCTCCAGTCCCAGACGTCGCAGGGCACTCGAGTTTGGTATCTTCAGAATCGGGCCAAAACAGGGGGAATATTCAGAAAACCAGATTTCAGCAGTTTTTAGGAAAAAAATTCAAATTTCCTGAAAACGCCCTATCTCTGTTGTTTATGGCCCGATTCCAAAAATTTAAACTGCTTCAGGTTTAACAAACTTATGCACAATTTAACAATAAATATAATTTAAGCAAATATATGAAATAAAGAATTTAGAAGAAATAAACTAAAATTTTTGTTTTTTCCAGATAATTTTAAAACTCTTAGGTCTAAAATTATGATCTCTATATCAGCAGCTAGAGGGCGTTGCGGTGCAGGTTTCGATGACTTCAAATCCCACGCGTCTCAATGAATGATGATGCAGCAGCGTTTACAAAGTTGAAATTTCTAATTTGAATAACTTTTTCCAGGTAAGTGATAAAATTCAGGTAAAGGTGCCTCCAAGCTGGGCACTTACAGAGTCCTTTGATGACGTTGCTAAAAAGATCCGCGCGACTCTCCTGCGACCACGCCGCCACGTGGTTCTTGTTTTTTTGGTGATATCTCCTCCGCGGGAAGTCGGAAAAATCTGGAGGGGGTATCGCTGCGTAGGCCTTGACAAGGCCTTTCAGGAATCACAATAAAAATTTGGGGTCGTCGCTTTACTTTTCGCGTCGCACTCACTTAAAGTTTTAAAGATTTTTGATTTTCCACTTTTCTTCACTTTTCACTCTGAAAACTTTCCAATTTCTTAAGGAGGCACTCGCGGTCAAATGAGCCGTCACAAGACGCGTCGTTTAAGGTATTGCACTTGAGTGTAGCACAAAAACTGCCGGTTTTACGAATTTTTTCGTACGGAGCGAGACAAAATCGTGGCGTTTTCGAGCGCTGTCGAACGCAAACTCAAATAGGTTTGATTGGATCCAACCTGATGGATGCGCTTTACCTATAGAACCGACTGGACAAAATTTGCTGGTTTCGTTTTAAAAACCCTTTAAACCAGTATCTCCCAGCGAAACCCTCCTTGAAAGGATTACTTATATTATTTTTATAGCTAATTGGCACGCCAAGCGGCGTAAATCCATTCTAGTCAGCCCGTAATATTTACTTTCCATTGTTAAAATGTAAACGACTAGTAAAAGAAAAATGGTATAGATCATTCAGTAAGTTCTGCGTACGCAATAATCCATTTCTATCTAAGTCAGAATACAAAAGAGCGTTAATTTTGGTTAGTACTTCACCTACTCCATTAAGGTCGTCCTCCGGTTATAAAGGACTTTCTAAAATATCTTCTGAAGGAAAGGTAGGTCCTAATTTAGAAAGGGGTTGTTCCATAATGGGCCAGGGCATTGTACACCATCGCAAAAAATACTTTGAAATAGTAGGAATGTAATGAGGCTAACATTTTATTTTTATTGGTTGTAATCTTAGAGTAACTTTAACTTCAAAATCGAGTGTAATCCTTACTAATATTATAAATGTAAAAGCGTGGATGTTTGTTACGCTTTCACGCAAAAACTACTTGACGAATAATCATGAAATTTTGTACACATATTCTGGGAGGTACTAGAAGTAACATAGGGTACTTTTTATTAAAAAATAAAAATATTTAAAAAAAAAAATTGTCAACAAATCAACATTTTCCAATTAAAATCCTCTTAGACATATTTTCGACTTCCACGCGGACGAAGTCGCGGGTTAAAGCTAGTATTACATGATAGTGACATTGTCATGGTGGCTACCTTTCGGTGCATTTAATATTTGTGGCACCATTTCTTAGCACTTTCTGAAGCGCCATTTTTAAAACGCGTAGACACTTAAACAAATGGTTTTTCCATACAAAAAACCGTAGTTTTAGTGATTCCGCGTTTCAGAAATGGCATCACTAAACGTGAATGTGTAATGTCACATTTAGTAACTGTCAAAGTCAAACAACGATTGACAAAAACCATAACATCATCGATCGACCGGCTGACGATAATTCTTGCAGAAGTGCCATTTTTCAATCGCGGAATCACCTAAACGAATGGTTTTTCCATTCAAAAAACCGTGCGTTTAGTGACTCCGCGTTTGAAAAATCGCACCACAGTATATATTCTGTCTAATTTGTGAAAATGTCATTCACATGTTAATGCCAATCAAACGTCAAAGTCACTTTGACGAGCGCGAAGTTGATAATGTTATTATAACCTCAATTACGGCATTTCAAACTAAAACTACATTAAAAATAGAATATTTTTTTGGAAATTATCGATTAAATATTGCTTACCATAAATACGAGTAACTACAAATTTTAGGTAGGTGTACCATGACCTGGCCCAGCTACCATACATTTCTGCAACGACCCCTTTGTTTCCTTAATTCTTGTACGGTAGAATCAGGCACAGGCGCAGCACCCCTGATAATCACTTCGTAATTCTGTTTTTTTTTTGTAGCGGCATTAATTTAACAGGATAAGCCATTATTTAAAAAAATATATAAGAGAAAAAGAAAACAACAAATTTGTACGGAACCTAAATAATATAAATAAAACACAATTTCAATAAACTATGAAATATTTAAGGTGGGAAAAAAATTACATATGTAAGAAAAATAAAATGTAAAACGTACGGAACCCACTGTATTAAGTCGTAATTTATTGATTTTCTTTTAAAAACAACGAACGTGCTCGGAACCCAAAGATCAGATTTGAATAAGAAACTGAATATGAGAAATAATATGAATGTACGGAACGCGCATAAAATTCAAAATAACTGAGTTAAACAAATGCTAAAGGGGAAAAATTCTGCGCGGTACCTACGACAAAAGAAGGCTAAGCATTGTTATTTCATTTTTTTACAAAAAGGAATTCAATAATCAGGGTGGTACTTCTTTAGTGCAATCCCTTAGTCGGCTTTTATGACATCCACGGGGCGAAATGGAGTGGTACTATTCTTAATCCGGAAACCACACGGAATACGAATGAGGATGGTGAACAGCGATTTTTTCTTCTTTGTCCATCCCTAGTCCCGGTGTTTGCGGTCGGGTCTCCTCACTCTATGGCGCCGGGAGATTCTGTTCTGGCAATTGGGCTTTCCTAAGGTGTCTCTCTCTATATTTGACCATCAGGATGACGGCGGGCGGCCTCTATCTTTCATTGGTTCTGGCATGGCTAGTGCAATTTTCACCACGTGGTCCTCGCTTCGTCTTTTTACGTGTCCATACCATCTAAGGCGGTGTTCCGACATTTTGTCTGTGATTGGCGCAATCTTGAAGCTGCCTCTTATGTGTTCGTTACGCACTCGATCAATTCTGGTTACTCCTCCTGCCCAGCGCAACATTTTCATTTCATTTACATGAACTTTCTGCTCGTGTGTCTTCTTTACTGACCAGCTTTCGGATCCATAAAGTAGTGCTGGACGGACAGCTGTCTTGTAGACTTTGCCCTTGGTCATTATAGGCATACGAGGATCGCAGAGCACTCCTGTCAGCGACCGCCATTTTTGCCAAGCTACATTTACTGGGTCAGTGACATTTGCGTCTATATTGGCATTAGCTGTGAGAGGATGTGTTGGGGATAGGTGTCGTTCCGATACAGATAGTTTCAGGGGTTTGTTTATATATATACAATGTGTCCGGTCAGCGGTGTCGGAGACTTTGAAGGGATGAAATACGGTATTTTTTGTCGACAAATCACCCCTCATAATTAGTTTTTCTCCTACCATAATAAAATGGCAGCCATTTTGTTTTTTTTTTTAATCGAAGCACGAGTTTTGTACTAAATTAGCCATAGCTCCCTATGTAGAGGTCCTAGAAACACAAAATAAGTCTCATAACACTACTCAACAAATTTTCATCTTTTGATTTTATCTGAGGTCGCATTATGTGATTACTATTTCTTGCCACTAAAGTAATAAAAATATGCAAATATACACACACCATCACATCTCAATGTCCAGATAAACATCCATGTCCGAAATCACGAATTTTCCATAATTTTATTCTAATTTTAATTAAAATGGCGTAGTTTTTTTGGAGTGGCTGGCTTTTCTCTTGTACTCAGTAGCAGGGGTCTCTCTAATAAGGCTCCAACAGTAATCCGCGAGCATAGCAGGCTCCCATCTGCCTTGAAATCGCTTTTCAAATGCAACAACATCTTGGTGAAAGCGTTCGCCATGTTCGTCACTGACTGATCCCATATTTTCAGGGAAAAAGTCCAAATGCGAGTAAAGAAAATGCAACTTAAGTGACATATTGCATCCCATTTTATAGTAGCAGTCCAATAAAACTTTTATTTTTTCGCGAAAATCTTCAGATTTCTTGTTACCAAGGAAATTGTTAGTGACATCGACAAAAGCGTTCCATGCTTGTTTTTCAATATTATTGAGAGCAGATATAAAAGATGGATCTTGAATCAGGTTTTTTATGTCTGGACCTACGAAAACACCCTCTTTAATTTTCGCGTCACTAAGCTTGGGAAACTTTTGCTTGAGAAACTGGAAAGCCGCACCTACTTTGCTTATTTTTTTCACAAATTTTTTTATGAGCCCCAGTTTGATGTGCAATGCCGGCAAAATAATTTTATCTTGCTCAACCAATGGTTCAAATTTTACGTTTTTCTGGCCCGCTACTAGAGAGTGACGTAATGGCCAATCTTTTTTAATAAAATGTTGAGCTCGAGCTCGGCTATCCCACTCGCAAAGAAAACAACAATATTTTGTATAGCCTGACTGCAAGCCTGTTAACAAAGCAACCACTTTAAGATCTGCACAAACTGGCCATTTATGATCTCTGTATTTAATTTTTTCTAATAAAAGTTTCATAACGTCATAAGTTTCTTTTAAATTAGCACTATAAGCGAGGGGCAAGGACGGTAACTCATTTCCATTATGCAACAATACTGCTTTCAAGCTACTTTTTGAGGAATCAATAAATAAACGCCATTCAGCAGCTACATGATTTTGCCCAAGCTGTGCCATTAATCCATTTACATCATTGCAAAAACTAAGCCATCTTCTTTAGAATAGTACGGAACCAGTGAGCTATATCGTTTACGATAAAAAGATACCTTCACATCTGATTCACATAGATTCCATTGCTGTAATCTGGATGTCAATAATTCTGCCTTATCAATGGGTAAATTTAATTCTCTTATTAAGTCATTAAGCCTAGTTTGATTCAATAAAAGTGGCTCAGATGCACATTTTGGGACATATTGGGGGTCCTCGCTATTTTCACTATCCATCGAACTCGAGTCGACTTCAACTGTCTGAATTAAATTCACTGGGCACTCAGGAACAGGTAACTCGTCAGAATGTGGCTGAGGGTTTATTACCGATGGCACGTTGGCATACTTAATACTTCGTTTTGATTTTTCAGAAAACCCCTTTAATTGCGTTAAACAAAAATAACAATTGACGGCATGATTCGTTGGCTCCATCCACACCATTGGCGTACCAAATGGCATTTTTTTAAGTTGTTCCCTTACACCAACCATTGAGATATGTATAACATCTTAAGCAGCACACTTTAGGAACCCATGACTTGTCTTGATTCCTTACGACACGGTTAAAATAAGCTTGATAGCACTGTTTAATTAAGTCAGAAAGTGGCTTTTTTTCGATTTCGCCGAGTAAACTCGCCACAAATCCACTGGGGACGAATGGGATGCCACTTAGTAAACATCCCGTATGTCCCTACTGGTGACAAATGGGATTATACTTAGGAGACATCCCAGTCGTCACCCCTAATAAAAATAAAATTTAAAACTGTATTTTACACACCTATTAGGTATGTAAGATACAGTTTTAAATTTTATAATACTTCAAATATTAAAAAATAAACAGACAACATTTTTCAAAATCAACAGGTTTTATTTGTATACATATAAAAGATCACAGCCTAATCGAAGTAAAATTTTCAGTTATTTAACTCATATGAGAGAGTAGTGTTATAAGTTGCCTAATTGAATAGACTACTATGTTCAAAGTATCATTAGAAAAAAAAAACTTAAATATACGTCACCTACTATGAATAATTTCTAATTATCTGTGATCACTGATCAACATTATTTATGAAATTGAATAGACTATAACATTCGTTGTTTCCGTTTCTAAATTCAAAATTCAAAATATTTTTAGTGCCATAACTGTGTTACATAAGGTGTTAGGTTGAGTTATCATCATTGCGTTACTAAATTAAATAAAAAAAAAAAAAACTTAAAACATAGATCTTACCTTCTTGAATAATTTGTAATTACATATCACAGATCAATATTATTTACGTAATTGAATAGACTTTGTTCATCAGTTTTGGCTTGGCGCATCAATGCGTACCTAACTTATAAAATATATGTAAAACAGAATAAAGCTAGATCTATACCTATTTTAAATAATTTGTTACTATCTTAAATCAACATTATTTATCTCAGCTAACACGTATCAGTCAACAAGTTCTTAATATTTTTAATAATGAAAGAACCTTATCATTGTCTTAAAACTTCCAAAAAATGACCTACTGTAATATTGCCATGTAATAAATCTAACTGAGTTTCTAAAATAAACTCATCAGTTACGACTATTTTTTTCTTCCTTTTCTTTAAAGGTGTTTCATTGGTGTTCTTAATGTTATTACATACACTGAAATATGCAGAATCTTTAACCAAGACGTTCAGTAGATGAATAATATTAGGATTCTTTTTTCCCACTTCTTGGTTTAACTTGTGATTCCAAGCTTCCGAGAAGTTGGTTGTTCTATGTTGGTCTCCATAAACACTCCAAACTGGTATGAATTCCTCCCGTAGCCATTGTTCTTCCATGTACATTCTGAATTTTTTAAGATCTTCCTCTTTGGTACTGTTGCGAGTTATATATTTCCAGCCATTTGTAATTTCGTGTGATGGCAGTAATGGAAGCACTGCACTAAGTGCAACCTCTCTAATTTTTTTTTGGTCTTGTGATTTAGTAATATTAAGTTTACGGGCCTTATCCCAAATGGCTTTGTTATAATGGAAATAACAACCTTTTAAATTTACTTGCGGGAATATTTCCTTAATCGCACTCATTGCCGCTTTTTTATAGTCCGTTTTGTATTTCTTCGGATTCCACCCAGGGATTTGCGACTTAATCATGGAAAATAGAATTTCATAAGATTTCTTGTTTCTTTTATTCATGAGTGCGTAAATAAAAGGCATTAAATTTGTACTACTTGTTGTACTTCCCATGTCTCCAAATATAACATACAGCTGCGAAAAAGGTTTAGGGCAACTCTTAAAAGTCCCGTCGCTATAAAAATCGTTTGATTTACATATTAAAAGTTTTGCTTTTTCTGTGCAAAAAACTAGTATTCTGATTTCATCATCAGCATAATCAGCTAATAAAAAATTTGAAAATTTTTTCGGGATTTCAACTTTTATTGCTAGCTTCGGTCGTAAGCATTGAACTCCGGCATGTGCATTCCTGAATCTGTACATAGATGATTTTACACTTTCGTAGCTTGGCACTTTGCATACCAAATCTAATCCGCTATTTTCGAATGATGCAACCATATTTTTATAAACTTGAGGAATTGGTTGATAATTTCCTTCTATAGTTTCTTGTTTGTATTTATAGAGTCGCTCTTCAACTTCGTTTTTTAAGAAGTCGGGCGTACATGAATGTGGCTTTTCATTTTCGATATAATTATTCTGCAAAAGAAAATTAAATATCTAAGTAATGTTATCTGATGCATGCGCAGTGATTCAAAATTAGTTACAGCTACAATTAATAAATGAATAATTAAATCTGATCGCAAATTTCTAATAAAGTTATCTCACATAGAAAATTATACAATTACACTACCAAATAAAAGTTTATTATTGTTATTTTTTTAACAAGAATATCCTAAACAAAAGTAAGGAAATTGTTTAAGAGATCATGTTTGTATATTCGATCACTTAAACAATCTAAGTAGGTAGCTAGATGAAAGTTATAATAAGTACGTGAAGGATAAATAAAGTTAAAATGAAGAACCTTTGATAAATAAAATAACTACGTTCTCATAAAGAAACCCATGTAATTTGTATATAAAACCATTTTTTCATATTTTTTTATAAAATATTTATTTCCTTTATTAATTAACATAGAAATAAAAAACTTACACGAATCTTTATAACTCCTTTGCATTTCTCTCTTCTTTGAGTGCATTCACACACTTTTAAACCACTTGAAAATTTTCTTTTAATATAATATTGGTGGCCTCCGTGAAGCAAAACAACTCCATTTTTTCTTTTTATATATACTAATGTTGCTTGACCGGAACTACACGATGCACTTGACCCTGACATGGTTGCGAATGCACTGATAGATAAGACAACAAAAGCTACCCCGTTCCCGGCCGAGCCTTATCCAAATCCTTGGAACAGTTTTAGATCTAAATGCATTGTAGTTATGAGTTAGTTTTGCATGAATCACTCGTAAAACCCTAGTCAAAGCGACATCTGTAGAAATTATTTGAAATCAATTCGCCGACGCATTTATACGCCGAGGATATTCGACTTTATTACATAGGTATTAAGCTAGGGAATCACTTGTGTTCTGTATGTTGTGGTCAAATCAACAGTGGCGCAGCAGACAACAACCAAAGGCAAAATTAGTTAAGCTGCTTAACCCGACAAAAAAAAAATGGGTGTTAAGAGTGAGACGAGTTTGTGATGCAATTAAGATTAGGTACTTACTTCAAAAACAGAACCAATGAATATAAAAGCCTAGTCAATCATGTCAATAATGTTAATCTGTGATGATTAGAAATTATTCAGAGTAGGTAAGATCAATTTGTTAAGTTTTTTAATTTAATTTCGTAATGTCAAGATCATTACTCAGAAACGAAAACAACGAATGGAATAGTCTATTCAATTATATAAATAATGTTGATCTGCGACAATTAGAAATTATTCATAGTAGGTGACAATGTATTTTTAAGTTATTTTTCTAATGATACTTCGGAACATAGTGGCCTATTCAATTAGGCAACTTAATTAAAACACTACTCTCTCATATGAGTTAAAAATAACTGAAAATTTTACTTCAATTAGGCTGTGATCTTTTATATGTATACAAAAAAACCTGTTTATTTTGAAAAACATTGTGTTTGTTTAATTTTGTATATTTGAAGTATATATTAGGTATGTAAGATACAATTTTAAATTTTATTTTTATCAGGGGTGACGACTGGGATGTCTCCTAAGTATAATCCCATTTGTCACCAGTAGGGACATACGGGATGTTTACTAAGTGGCATCCCATTCGTCCCCAGTGGAGACATATGGGATTTTTTTTTAGAAAAAATCCCCTTCGTCCCCAGTGGTGACAAAGTTGGTGGTGACGAATGGGATACACCCCTAACAGGGTCAAATGCACTATGTTCCATTTGCAAAAGTAATAAGTTTCCGGACTACCCGCATTTTAACTTTTGTAGGTAGGTAAAAAAATTAAAATATTTATCCCTATAACCAGATGTGATATCGACATGCATACAGTATTTTTATATTGGTCAAGCTTATTATGAAATAATATGAATTGGGTCAGATATTTTTTAAGTGTTGAGTAGTGTAATGAGACTTATTTGAAAGCGAAACATGTAGAGAAAAATGCTAATTTTATTTATAAAAAGAACCAAAAAATTGCTAAAAGAAAATAATTATGTAATTACTTTGCATTTTTTTTACAATATTAGGTTTAAAAAAAATCTAAGCTGTTGGCCTACATTTTTTTTATGTTAAACGATAGAACAGTATGTCCCCTAAATAAAACAGCATACATCTTAGCCCTAAGTAACATACTTTAGAAGCTATGATGGTTTGAATAGACCCCTTATTGTCTAATCCGGCAGTTGAGAAAGAAATAAAACAAAATACTCAAGTAGAAGAAGTATTTCATTATTTTATTATTAAGTCTTCACGACATTTATTTCGGCAATAAAAAAAAAATGTTATAACTATTGTTGTAGAGACTAATTAGGACCTGGTGATGATGAT
Organism: Acrobasis suavella; assembly: GCA_943193695.1. Classification (NCBI taxonomy): domain Eukaryota; kingdom Metazoa; phylum Arthropoda; class Insecta; order Lepidoptera; family Pyralidae; genus Acrobasis; species Acrobasis suavella. Next base: position 4,351,618 of record OW971944.1, read on the forward strand.
GATGATGATAACCATTGTTCGAAATGTCCTCCGTGGTGTTGCAGACATGCTGTTGCTCTTACTGCCACATGTTGCGTAGAGCGTCTTATCATCGCTTTGTCATTCTTCAATTCATTTCCAACTTGAATAATTTTGTTAATTAGCTTCTCGCGTGTATTTGGCACGTCGACATAGACTTTCTGTTTCATTGTACCCCACAAGAAAAAATCAAGTGGGGTCAAGTCCGGTGAACGCGGTGGCCAAGCGATTGTTCCACCGCGTCCAATCCACGGCGTATAAAATTCATTTAAATGGCTTCGTACATTCGCAGCGAAGTGTGCCGGAGCTCCGTCCAGTATTTCCATTAAAGCATCCAGAAAGTCGGTTTCCAAGAACTCTAGAAATCTAGGGCCATTCATCGTGCCTGGCAAAATTAGTGGGCCAATTAAAATATCATCAATCATTCCTGCCCACACATTTACTAAAAATTGGTGTTGTAAACTGCTTGGTCTCACAGCATGAGGATTATCATGGAGCCAAAGATGCTCATTGCGATGGTTAATGTATCCTGATCGTGTAAATGTAGCTTCGTCGGTCCACATAATTTTTTTCCAAAAATTTGGCTCCGATCTCAACCTTCTTAGTATCCACGAACAAAAAACGGCCCTTCTCCCATAATCCGTTTAAAATGGTACGGGTGCAATCCTTCCCTTTTTAAGACACGCCACACTGTCCATTTGGATAAACCGAGTCTAATTGATATACGCCTGACACTCAGTTTAGGGTCTTCTGTAATCAATCTTAGTACTTCTTCTTCCTCACGCGGTGATATTAAACGAACACGTTCGTCGGCGGGTTGCCTTATCCCATTTTCAGCCAAACGCAGATGTATTCATATGAATGTGCGAGCGTTCGGCGTTGGTCTATTTGGAAATTTTCTCGCATACTCTCTAACAGCTCTGTTAGCGTTCCCGTCACAAAATCCATAGACGTAATGGATGTCAGCGACATTGTGGCTTGAATAATGACCGTCCTCCATCACAATTAACTTTTGTTGGCTAAGGTAACAAAATTTAGTCCCAATAATAAAACAAAATGTCCAACAACAATAACAAAAACGTAACAAAAAATTTCAACGATAACAACGCACAGTATGGCACAAGAGAATGTAATCGCGACGCAGAGCGAGGGACGACTGACCTGATTGGGACCAAATTGCGTCCCTAAGGTAAGACCGCACTAGGCGTAACTGAACTGCAGCGGAACTGCGCGACACGACGCGTCATTTTTGGGTATATTTTTCTTTTGTAATGCACGGACACCCTACACAATTATTTCCTTTGGAAATTTTAAAATATTGATAATTAATAAAGCATCCAACTTACATTTATAAATAAAATGCCAAGTTTTAGTACTTGCATATGCACAATTTTAGATATAAGTTCCGTATTGATATGACGTTGGGTTTTGTAAATAATGGTTAACATATGGAACACTCATAAGGGACATTGAAAAAATAATAAAATTTTAATTTGCTATTGAACCAGCGCTTTTATGGTTTAGGTTTTTATGGAATTAATTCGTTCTAAATTATTATTATACTGTACCGAAAAAACATTACGAATTTGTCCAGCCGGAAAAGGAAATTTTAGGAACACTCCGTTCTCCAATTACAAGGATTGAGTGTTCCTAACTAACCCTTATAAAATCTAAATAAAACGTTAAAATCTATTGATGTAACTGTTATTCGATAACACAAATAAAGTCTTAATTTTACATATATAAACGTTCTACACAGCTGTATCAATGAGCTAGGATTTTATCCAAGTGTTCCAATGAGTGTTCCAATTCTTCGACTATAACTTTTTGACTATAGGAGGAACAATTTTTTTAACTATGTCACGATTTTGGCACGATTTTGTCCTAAAACCAAACGTTTTGTTCATATGGATTCGGAAAAGGAGCACTCCATCCACACGCACACCGTTCAAGTACCAATATCTGCTATCTCAAAAAACGTAACTTTACAGGAGATGAAAAAAACATTCTCATTTATTTTGTATTAATGACAATACAATTATTAAACATGTATAACAATGGTATGATGGAACTGTTTAAGTAATACGAATGCTATAGGAGCTAAGTTAGGTACTTACTGAGTTAATTTGAGATAGGAGATATTGGTTTACTTTTTTGATATGACTCAATCTACTGCTGAGATAGGAGTTATTATGAAATGAAACATTATTGTATTAATTAATTGTACTCTTCGCCACGCAGGCGCTGTCGTTTTGCTTTTTTTTTCCATTCACTAGGTGTTGCTACGTGTCTTCGCTTCCTACCTTCATTCATATCGCCGTGAGAAACCACATCTTCAGGTTCAATCGATCGGTTATTAAAATCAATCATCATGCTCTCATCTTTATCGTCTTTTGATATAGTGTAGAAAGTCAGTAACTGTCGCCTGTCCACATAATTGTAGCAGTCATCATTTAGATTAGGAACAGAGTTGCTTTTCTTGACCCAGACAAATTCTTTTATAGTGTCTTCAGTTAAATCAGATGACGAAAGGGATCGAGCTTGCAGCCTATTTACAATTAGACGGATAACATTGACGTCAGTTGGTGATATTTCTGCATTTGTATTAGGAGATACAGGTATTTGAATCATGCTATATTGTAGGTCTACATTTTCTGTGCAATCTGCTGTGATTGTGGTGCAGTAAACTTACTTCCCTCTATCGGCAATATACCCTCATCTTCAGTATCAGACTTACTGGATCTAGGAAATACATTTTCTTTTTCTTCAGACCTCAGTACGCATCCTTTTCCAATCCGGCCGATATCCTTTAGATTTTCATCTGAAATAATTACGAAATTTAGCAAAAAGAGAAAGAAAAGCACATAGGTAGGTAGTAAAAATATTTTGAGATAAAACATTTTTTAATTCACAGTACGATTTGTAAAAAGTGTATCTAGGTAAAGATTTTAAGAAAATGTAGATAGTGTATGCGGGTAGGTAGGTAGGTAAGTAGGCAGGTAGGTGGGTAGGTAGGTAGGTAGGCTGCTAGGTAGGTAGGTGGGTATGTAGGCAGGCAGGCAAGTAGGTAGGTATGTAGGTAGATACTCCTCACTGCTGGCTGTAATTGACCTTTGAAACAAATATCTTTCTGCCTCGCTTGCTGGTTCTGCAATACTATTTACATTTTGGTTTTCATTAATTTTATCCACGATTCTTTTCCACCTAGATGTTCGTGGGCGCGTCATTTTTACTAGAAAATAAATAAAAACCATTAGGTATACTTAGGTACCTAGATACTTTGTAATTAGATACTTACTATAAAACTAAACCCTGATAGACGTTTTTTATAACATTGTGACACTTGTGAAATTAATAGTGTGTCTTGTATCAAAATTCAGAACAGATGATAGACCTAAGTATGAGGTATCTGGGCAGGTACCCAGTATTTTTTCCTAAATAGGTATTTAGGTAAAAAATAGACGTACCTAACCAGGTATGGGTAGTAAAACGCTCTCTTTAGTTGGTTTATACAAAAACATATAAATACGCACGAAAAACATCATAATAACCAAATAAATCTATTCCAGTTTTATCTTTATCTCACTGATATGTACTAAGCTAATCTAATTGATTATAAAGAAATAACTCCTATCTCTCAATTGACCTAGTTAATATTGTGTTTTAATGCAATTACTAGTGGTAAGTGCTATTGTTTTAATGTAACCTTACCCTTATATATATATATTTAAGTTAACACCAATAATGATATACAGAAGCAATCCAGTAGATATTTTCACTTTACACTAAAATTTTGAATAATTTTGCGTCCTACGTAACAATACACCGAGCGTTCATGTGCGAGAAATGGCGGGGAAAAGGCCGCAATGCGTGCGGGGCGCGGGCGGGGGTGACGCCAGCGCCAGTGCCTGAAACGAGCAACCCGCGCTCGCTGCTTGTCAGTTCAAGTCAGTTGGACACGAACAACAAACGAATGCACACGCGCCTTGTCTGAGATAGGATATTGGCGTATAGCTAAACTGACCATTTTTTTAAAAACTCAAAACGGGACTTCCATAGGACCATAGATAATATACCTATGTATATATCTATGTATGTTCCATACATACTACTAATATTATAAATCTAATATATATATACCAATATTCCCAGTGGGAAGGTTAACAATAAAAATAAACAGAACTTTTTAACCTTCTTTATTTTGTGTTCAAAATTAATTTTTAGTATTATAAGTAGTTATGAAAAATAAGAAGCAATCACCAGCTTCATTAAAGCACCATTAATATGACAGTAATTATTAAATTATGTGCAACATATTGTATTTTTAGTCGTATTTATATTTCTCGGAGGAACAAATTTGCTTTAATAAAGATGGTGATGATTTTAAATAAGAGTGAAATTCTTGACACGTTTTGTTTACATTAACCTTCGTTATCAACATCGCCTTCAGAACTGAAACCTGCAAGTAATTTTTTTCAGACGTCCACAATTTATTCATTACCGAAAATATTCTCTTTACTGGAGCATTTGTACCAGGTAGACATAAAATATATTCAATTAAAATACAAATATTTTCATGTTGCAGATTGTTGGTGTGAAAGTGTTTGAATACTTCCACCCAACGAGTTTCTGTGTGAACTTTTAAATTATTCCAGTCCATAATCTTTTATTTAATAAGGACATTTTTCAATGCTCAAAAAATAGTTCTTTAACGGCTGGTACATTTTCAAAACTCTCTCCAAAGCAGGCATTAGCGCAAGCCAGCGAGTTTTGCTGTAGCCGAGCATTTGGTGATGTTCTATTTCAGCTTCAGCGCAAAATTCCTTGAGAGCTTCAACTCAAACCGTATAAATATAAAAAAAATGAATATATTTTTACAATAATGCTTTCGTAATCTAAAGGTAGACTGTCTGCAGCAGATTTTATAGCATTGTGAGTTATATGGGCTCCACATCCAATACCTATCAATGGTATTTTTAGAGATGATTTTAATTTTGCTAGCTCATTATTAACTCCTCGCCTAGCTACGCCCCCAAAATTGACATTGGCATTATCGCCACAAAATGCCACAACTTTTTCTGTCAAATTATTATCTGTCAATACTTGCTGTAAATAATTGACAATGATATCAGATGTTTTACCTGGTTGATCTTGGAGGTCTAAAATTTTTACCTGCACACCTTCGTAAGGTTAAAAGAAACGCACAAGAACTGGATATATTTTCTTGTTACCGTGGTTTGAAGCGTCGTTTAAAATTGTAATACAGTGGGACTTATTGAGATCATCCTTTAATTGCTCGATCGCTGTACGCGCCAAAACATTTACTACAATAGCTTCCGTCTTCGTACGCGCGCATGTGAATTTCTGATCAAAACAGGATTGTATTAATTTCGACGCACAATCATTAGAGCGAAAACTGTGTGATAAGCCCAGACACCTTCGGCGGCGGCAATATCCAAATCCTTTGAAGATGGTGCGTTTGAATTCTTGAAAAAATTCAACATTGAAGAACGAAGCAGCGGCACAATCTGCATTTTTATGTTTTTCGGACTTCAAATGTTGTTCAAAGTCACCAGCACCACTATGGGAAACACTAAATTCAGTGCGACACTTCGCATCTGACATCCGAAGGAGTATTTTTTTGCTTAATAAATGGGTACTTTGCTAAAATAAAAATCTCGTATCACATTAAGTTGCGACGATGGAACCATATCTGGTGTATTTTTGTTAGTTTGGCTTTTTGTGGCTAAAATTTTAGCTACTAGTGCAGACAGTTTAACGAATCTCTCTAGCATGTCAAAGCAAGAATTCCATCTAGTGCTGACAGCTTGTATCAATGTCAACACCTCACCTTCTTTTTTTCCACATGATTCTTGTTCGGCTCGTAATTGGTCCATAGCATTGACTGACTGCTTAAAGAACGTCACAATGGTTTTGACGTGATCGGTAAGTGCTGAAAATTCTTTAATTTCTTTCAGTACTCCATCAACTACAAGGTTTAAAACATGAGCCATACAGGGAATCCGATGATTATCACAAAACAATCGTACTTATGATACTATATTTGCGCCGCCATCAGTGGTAATTGATACAATTTTAGTTTTGTCAATTTCAAACTCTTCACATATTTCTTTCCAACATTCTTGAATGTACTGTCCGGTATGACCCTAAAAGTATAATTTGTACACTGTAAAATGTAATACTTGCAAATCAAAAAAAATTAGAGGTGGGGTTAAAATTATAAAGGACATCAAATATACCTGAGAAAGTTTCTGGGCGCATAAGTTCAGGCTCTGAATGACAGGCGATCCGTCTACGATGTCAATAAAGTGAACCGTCAATAGTAAGAAACTTCTTGTAGAATTAGTAATTGTAAGTATGTCACTTGTGAAACATAAAAAAGTTATGTCTTTCAATCTTTTTATTATGACCTCCTTTGTAGTATTGTATCTGTTTTCTATTAAGTGAGTTACCTGAATGTAAAAAGTATCAATTATTTGACTGCAATTAAATATTAAAAATATATATAAGAACATAAGTTATTTAGAGACAACCTTTTTTCTTGAAGGCAGTTTATAGAGAGGGCAAACTGTGCGAATAAATTTTTGTAGTCCCTCTTTTTCTACGCATGACAGTGGTAAATTGTCCTTGCATATCATATAAGTTAATGCTTGTGTAATTTCACAATGTTTTTGTCCACCTTCTGAAATATAAAAATTGTCTTAAGTAATATAATTTAATGTAATTGACATTTACTTAGAAAAAAAATTGTTTGAAAACACAAATATAAAAAAGTCACTTTCACATCTAAACTATCGATATATTTACAAATTGATTGAGGAACATCACTAAAATTTGTTGTGAATCACTCTGTTTATCGGAATTTATGAATGAATGTTATTTTATCAAAACTGAGATAAAAATATATATTTTTAAAAACCGTGACACTAAGATACTACCTTCAAAGCTTGAACTTCTCTCAAAACAGCTTGGTAATGTAGGTTGTATTTCTTGCATTGGCTTTCTTTTTTTCGCGGCTTGTTTGAAGAATTGGGTTTTTGGGGAATGTGCAGAATTTTCGCTTATCTCTTGTATTTGGGAATCATCATTAGATGTACTCGTACTTGGTTTTGGTAAGGTAACCTGACGATAGTCAACAGAACAAAAATAATTACAAATCATAACCTATTTACATACAAAGTTGTCTAACTATTGCAATTTTAGTTTGGATATTGAGACTTACATCAACACTGGTGTCATCAAAGTTTGCCGACGCAACATCTTTAGTCGCATTGCTAGACTTTTCGGTTTCTTTCGATGAATTTTGTATGTCTACCATTTGTAAATAAGCAAAATGGTGCTTCGTTTTTAAATGTGTTGCCAAATTTGTAGTGTTTCCACAAGTTTTATACATTTTACCGCACAAGTTGCAAGAAACAGGTTCTTTGTTCCCACTTTTTTTAAAGAATTTCCATACAGCAGACATGACGTTTAACATAAATACAATTTACACAAAAAAAATAACAATGAGCTGCGCTTAGCTTACTCGTGACAACACAACAAAACAACGTTCGTACCAACACTCTAAAATGCAGTCAGTCCAGTGCAGTGATACCAACCAAACCAACAAGCAATGTCATTGTCATAGACAAGCAAGTCATAGAGTGTAATTTTTGTTTGTGTTTGAAGCAAAGAAACTAAACTCATACAGCCTTATACATATTTTCTAAATTTAAGAAATCGGATTGGTCAAAAACATGATGTGACGCATGAGCAGACAGCAGAGCTTTAAAAATATATCGATTTTGATATCCGAAAATAAATATCGAAAATTGATATATCGCGGAAAAAAATATCGCTAATTTATATCGATATTTTTCTGAAAAAATATCGATATTTTGATATATCGATATTTTTTGCCCAAGCCTACGCTATCGAGTCGGCTAGGCGTTGCTCCACTTCCAGACGTGAAGCCATCGTCCTAGCCATTGACGTAATAGCGTCGGCTAGGCGTTGGTCCACATCCAGTCGTGAAGCCATCGACCCAGCCATGGACTCTATAGCGTCAGCTAGGCGTTCCTCCGCCCGCAGACGGCGCTCATCGAGCGCCCGCCGATCTTGCTCAGCCTCCCATGCCCACCTAGGCTGCGGTATTTCCACGGTACCTAAAACAAGACATAAGTGACTTAAGTATTGATAAGATAATAAACATACAATAAAAAATAATATTTAAAAAAATCACACACAGTCATCCGTCATAAACTAGGCAGAGCCTGTATGCTATGGGCATCACAGACTGATAAACATACTTAGATGCAAATATAACACCTAGATAAAAAACATTGATGTTGTTGGTAAACGCAAATCAAAATACACTAACTTGCTGTCCCAGGAGCACCACTCTTTCTTTTTTTAGCAGCGGGTGAGGCGGCCTCAGCAGATGAAGATCCTAGAACATACAACAAAAAAAAATCACTAGATAAAATTATCAATTTATAAATGCTATTGAGTTTTTTTTATAATGCTGTTTATTTTAAAACTAGACATGTCTATGTTAATGAAAAATTATTGAGGGACATAAAATTCCCCCACATAAATTTTTCTGCATTATAATTTAATCCTCGATATTTTTAAAAATCGGTGCAACGGTTTAGGCCCTAAACACACAGTCAGTAAATGTTGCAGTTATGTAAAAATGAAGTGTTCTTTTACCTGCTTGAACCGGAGGAGCACGGCTCGTAGAGGGAAGGGGCGACACGGGGCGATAGAGCGGCACATCTAACTCGTAGCTAGGCGAAGGCGGCTGGGGACCAGGCGAAGGCGTTCGGGGGACGAATTCAGGCTGTAATTGATAAATAAAATATATTTTTTTAATGAAATTGCTATGTCAAACTCTCCTTTTACTTTAGTTATGAAATGATATGTGTTCCATCATATATCACAAACATCTTCTTCTTCATCTGAACACATTCCCGGTTGCATCCTCAGCTATACCCACCTGCCTGACGTCAACCGTCAACCCTTCTTGGGAATGCTTCTTGTAGCACGAGCTTTAAGTGCTATTTTCCTTTGGTTGTCTCTTACAACATTCACAGGAAGAGATGGAGTGGTCCTATTTTGACCCGGAACCACATGGGTAATATATCACAAACTAATTTGCTATAAATACAAGGCATAAGAAATAAGCAAAAAGACAAAACCACCTCAAATGGGATCTGCACAAGCTCGTCCCCACACACTGCCCGGGTGCCAATGATGGCATATACCCGCTGCTCTTGCTCGCTCAAAGGGGCTCGAACAGGGGGGCCACCTCCCGTCCTTCGTCTGTCCACCACCAGCTCGCCAGCCTTCTTTTTGACGCAATATTTCATATCGCGCCAATACTAGCCCACACATCAAACATGCAAAAAAGCAGTGAAATTAAAAATTGCAGAAAATAACATAGGAAAATATTGAGTGCACCGAAGATTTAGTTTCATGCAACAAGCATCACAGAAAAACATTGTGTTAATTTAAACAAAACACTGGTTAAGAGACAACACTTAAAAACATACACATTATGGGTCTATGTGCAAAGAAGATTGTTTCGTGCAACAAGCATTACAGAAAAACAAAACACTGGTTAAAAGACACACTTAAAAACATACTCATTATGGATCTATATAGGAAATGAATATACTTGTCACAAAGCATAAAAATAACACACTTAGAAAGATTTGTATACACTTACGTCCCGCCACTCTGATGCACTTTTGTGCACACCCGTGCCTTGGGCGTTAAGGGTGGCCGCTAACTCCCACAGGCTCCGAACTGCCACCTTGGCCTGTGGGTTGTTAACGGCCTGCCCCTTCGCCACAGCCGAGTGCTCCTCTAAATAATTCAGCAGGACTTCCACCTGCTGAATGCTCACTTTTCTTGATGCAGGCATCAAATTACAAAGGAATAAAGTCTGTGCAACTGGCTAAATGTTTGTTTTATCATAATAATATAACAAAAAAGCAAGTTATTTACTTACTGTTTTTTAATTCACTTCACTTCACGATCACAAATTAGATAGATATTCACGATATTAATTCCACAAAGTGAGATTATAAAAGAATTCGTAATTGTAAAATTTTACCCCGTTCGGTTTTACGGAACGCATTTGTTGATAATTTGATAAAACACAATTATATAATATATAAGCAATTGGACCACCTTCCAATCAAGTTTTTTGCTTATTCAATCAAAACTATACCAATAATTGTTGTTTTTTAACATTATTATTAAATTAAAAAACAAAGTACTATAAAAAAAATTGTACTTAAATTAAGTGAAACGGATCGCAAACCGACGGTGTTTTTTTCATTCATTCAGTACGACGGTCGTCAAGGCGACGCCGCTCTCTTTGCGCGGTACCAATGAAATGACATCGTTGGCATCGGCGTCGGCCGAATCGGAATACGACGCCGGCTTGAAATCGACGACAGTTACACGATAGACCTGCTGTGCAGCCTTTCTTGGTGTATAGTGCATAGTTCTGTGAGCAAAGAGACAGCGAAACCGGGACTTAAGTACCCCGAAGGTTCGCTCGACCACATTACGTGTCTGCACGTGGACTGCTGTGTAATTGGCTTCTGGAGAATTTGGTAGGGTGCCGAGGATGGGAGTCATCATCCATTGACGTTGGGCATAGCCAGAGTCACCTGAAATGTAATTAAATTTTTGTTATTTTTTTTAAATACTTACCTTTTTTATTTTGTTTTTCATATATAATTAATGTGCACTCATTTTCCAACTCCACTACTTGCATATCTTGCTTATCACAATATGTAGAATATTATGTATTACAAATATAATATACACAATACTAGATAATCAATTTTTATGGACCAAATTGTATTTTATAGATGGACTAGAATGTAAAGTAATATGACTGTCAATTATTTCCTTGTGACTGCTATTTTAGACAGATTTCTAAGGTATCAAAATATCCAACTTACCCAACAACCAGTAAACCTGCCCTTCATCATGCAGTCTTCACATGGCTGTGTTGACAGGAGACTTGTTCCATACATGGGAATCATGGCTTGAACCTCCAAAAGATGCATCAATATACAAAATCCTGAGATCTGCATCACAAATCTAAAAATATACAAATAGATAGGTAGGTATATTTATAAATCTAAGGGATATCTTACTTACAGATTTTTTATTTGTTTTTGTAAAAACTTACCACAAGACAATTAAGTGAGTGATAGCCCTTTCTGTTGTAGTAGATCCTCCTCATCAACCCTTGGCTTGATAATAGCCACATGGGTCCCATCGATGCATCCGATGACCCCAGGGAATCCAAAATTGTTATTGAACCTAAACCGATAAGTTAGTTTATTATTTTTACACAATACATATGAATAAAGTAAACCTAAGTGGAAAATAAATTATATTATTATATTAAAGGAAAAGGTAAACATTGTGTTGTACTGCGAAGTTAAACAACTGGCAGGTGAGAGACAAATGGAAGAAAATTCATACTCCACCGACAAGAGCATAGCTCTTAAATATAGATAAATATATTAATATTGTATGTCTATAAGTAGGGATCACTGGTGGCTATGACTTTTGGTTAGCATGCATTTATTATTATTAAGTTCAAGTGCAAAATTTGCAATTACATACCTCCTAGCTACCGAGTCTCGTTCTGTTTGAGTATGCGGAAATTGTATATATTTTCTAAGTATTTCAGGCCTGTTAAGAGCCTCTGTGACCTCTTGTAAGCATTCTGATGTTGATTGCTGGCTGAGGTGAAGAACGTCGTTACCTCCTACACTTCCTTGGTAACTGCCAGTAGCGTAAAAGTTCAATGCCGCTAACACCTGAAACAAGTAAAATATTTTAACACTTCAAGCATTTGTCCATAGTTTGACAAATGAAGTACATATTTTAATTTTGGGTTTTATTCCACTGCTCCTTTCATTTGTGGGCAAAAACGGAATGATGTCCCCGCATAGCCTGATAAATGTAGCTTTGTTCACGCGAAATCGTCCTTGAAATTCCGTGTCAGGCAGCAGCAAAGGCTGCGCCACTGCGCGCTGTTGGCGTCTCCGCTCAATGTTCACTTTTTTCAGCCGCTGCTCCTCCGCTGCAGTCATGAGCGCCATCCAAGCCATGGTGTAAAACGTGTGTATTTTTGGTGCTAGTAGAAGCAGATAACGGAATCCGTCGTATCGTCTCAACAACATCCTTTTTGTTCTCAAATAAAGCATTACCCACCTCAAGAAAGCATTCTTTAACTACGTCAGCATCAGTAAATGGTTTCATATGCTTAGCCAGAGTCCAAGAAATACTTAAAGAAGCCTCACCACATTTTTCCTGCTCAGTCATTGAGCGGCTTATGATCTGGGTTGAAGTAAACTTGCAATTTTTGACTTACGCAGATCACTACCAAGTGGAAAGTTTCCGGCAAATGATATGTGTTTGGTATCATAATGTCGTTTTATATTCGAGCTTTTAATTAACGCCACTGTTTGGTTACAAATCAAGCACATTGGTACTGCTCCAGCACGATTTGGCAGCGTAAAACAAAATAAATCGGTCCATTCCGGCAAAAGCTGTGTATTTTCATCTTCAACTTTTCTTTTTTTCTGTTCCATAGTCAAAACTCGCTATAAACAGCCAAAACTCGCTATTGTAAACAGGTAGGTACTTACACTCGTAAAGTTAACAAGCAAACGTTATAGGTATTTATTTCAGCGCGCCGCGCGGCGTCCTTCGCTCAAAATTAAAACAAAACACTGACCTCCCGGCGGCCCAGTGTTGCGATGGTAAAAAATTAAACTGCCGTATCTAAGAACTAAAATTGCCGTATTTATGAAAAAAGACATGAAATTGCCGTAAATACTTTATTTCTACGAGTAATTAGAAAATATGTTACATAATATTATTATCTGTAATATCTTCACCATATAGGTTTCTAATTGATTCGAAAACATCACTATCTTTTTTATGCAAAGAATATTTTTCTTTACTTTTCATTTTCTTACACATGTCATTTGACGCTTGAAATTTCGTACAACCTCCTTGATTTTTAACTGCTTGTCTTGCTAGTAGAGCTCCGTTGACAGTGGATGTTATCAACTTATTTCTAGATTTTGTTTTCATATTGTTTACTTCACTGAAAACTCGTTCACAATCTGCATTGCTATGTGGTAGACATAATACATCAAGCGTAAATTTGCTAATGTTTTGCAATCTGTCTCATCGTGGACATTTGCCCAAAATTCATGTACTTTCCATGTGCCTATTTCTAATCCTGTAAATTTGTTTATGTTTGGTAGCAACCTTCATTCATCATCAATTCGTTGCATTTCCAATTCACTCACTATTCGTGGCAATTGCTTGGTCAGTGGCAACAACGACGGAAATGTTTCTCTGGCACTTTGACGCACAGCTTCTTCTGGTGTTAAATATTTAAGAAGTGGAAGTACTTTATCTGAAAAATCGTACCTCTTTCGGATTTCGTTGCAGCTCGTTATTAAAAATTTGCTGCCGGCCGCCGCGCCGGGCGGCGGCCCCTGCTCTAAGATATGCTGGAGTTGGTCGGGGGTCAGCTCATCGAACTCGTCCTCTTCCTCGCTCCCGGAATCGATAGCTAAAGCTTCGGCTAACGGTTTGCTTAGGATCGGGTCGTCTACCTGTTAAAACATGCAATCCCTTCACCCAAAGATACACACACGACATTCCGATCAGAAGTTAGTAAATGTGAAATAATATTATATAAAAATTCATTCATGCTAATTCATAACGATTACATGACATTCGATTTGAGAGGGTGTGAAATTTTAAGTAAAATCTGGAGTTAGTAAACCCATATCAATCCATCAAACAAAGTTTAAACAGAAAAACAAAAAGTGAATTCACAAATCATGCAATACATAAAGAGACAGAAAAACATACAAAGGCATGATTTAAATAGGCTATTGTAATAAATAGGTAAGTCGCTTACGTTCTCCTCTTCTGCAACACCCCGAAGAAATAGATGTCGCAAAAGACCCAGACTACCGACACCAATATCGCTAAGACAGTGATCAGTACACCAATCAGGGGCACTGGCCATACAAAGACGAAAATAAAATAAATGAAACCATGTGGATATCACTTACAAAATAGTAAACTAAACTTGGTATGAGGTAATAATTCGATGCGGGGAAAAAAAAAACGAGGAAAAAAAAAACGGGAGTGACGAAAGTGAAGGGAAGAAAAATAAAATTTTATTTACTTTTTTTTTTCTCCGGCTTCGAGGCGCTGTATTTTTGCGAATTTTTATTACTATACTGAACTAAAAAATGTGGGGTCCTTGATTTTTGATAAGCCTCAGGCAAAAATCAGGAGCCAGAACCCATTAGCCTAGAACAAAGAAGCAGGATTCAGAAATCGAACTACAAAAAAAAAAATGTACATAGGAACCAGAAAAATCAGTAAACAGAAACAGAAATTCGGCTGCGAAAAACAGAAAACCCAGAAGCCAGAAGTGAAGAGTGTCAAGACCAGTAAACTGAAGTCAGAAGTCAAATTCCAGAAGACAAACCAGAAGGCTGCACTATTACGACAGTGTCAACAAATCTCTAATCTTACGAAGAAGACCTGCAGAGCAACGCGACGGATACAAAACAACAAAGCAGTCTATTATCCTTCCAAGTATATATCACACACCAAGTATTATATCTATCCTCCCCATACTGATTTGATGCTGGTATTCGGTCGGTTCTTTCAACTCCCTCTCTCTCCCCTACTCCCTGACTGCAAATATCTCTTACACTCCTTTATCCCTATCTACGAGTCCAACTGGTTTCTCGAGCCATGAGAGTGGTATAACGAGGTTTGGCGTCGCCATGTTCTAGGGACTGAGGACGATATACATGCATCGGCTTTGGTCTGCAAGCGTGATGAAGTACTCTCCAAGGTAAACCTCATTCATAAGCTCTTGCAGCGTAACTGCTGGCTGGGCGGACTCAGAACAGAACAGAACAGAACAAGTCGCTTACGTTCTCCTCTTCAACCAGACTTTCGATTTCCATCAGTTTTGGCGGATGAGCCTCTTGAAAGAGACTACGCGGCGCGATGCGAAGCGCCTGGATTACATCAATGGGACCATCTTCGTCCACCTCAATATTTGCAGGCTGCCAGGGCTATCGAATAAATATAAAATCAATGTGTAATTACCGTATCTTATATATCATTTTATCCAAAATTGTAAAAAAAAATTAAATACACGCAGTCTCCCGGAGCCAGTCCTCCGAACTAATAACGACTGGTTACCCAAAGTTAGGCTCCCTTGAGGAGTCCGGGTCAACTCATATGCCTGAACAACAGGTATCGCGCGGCTGGGAAAATCTATGTTACTACAAATAAAAAATGATAATTTTTATTTCACTAAAAGTAAATAGGTACTTGACTAAATTTTATGTAAACACACATTTGTTATTTTAATGTAAAGGATACGAAGTATTAGAGGAACCAGCTTACGCAAGTAATTTAATGCCTATTTAGTAATTAACGACGATACAAAAATTAATTTATTCCTAAATTCTTAATTCACTGTCATTACGTGCGGTCACAAGTACCCGAAAGAAAGACTAAAGAAGTTGCGAAATTCAATCGTCCGACTTTCAAAGGAAACCGCCGCTATTGCTACAACGATAACTAAGATTTTTCGGCGGTGTGTTTGATAAAGTACCAGATGTGCAACTTCAAAGGTGCCGCTCTTGTGTACTAACATTTGTTAGTACTTCAAACGTAACGTTGAATAACCTTCCATCCTCAAGCGTTCGTGTGACACCACCCGTCCCCACTCGATTTTAAACCTTATCTACGCAACTTAGTTAAAGTCTACTTTTATATGCCGGCCGCCCGCGCCCGCTCTATGCCTCAGCTGTGTGCGACGGGGTCTCTGACCTCGGGTCGTAGGTATACCGTATACACAATATGCGCGCGTGACTCAAATGTTTCGTTTGATACTATGGTAATTTTTCTTACTTTTTGATACTTTTTGTTTACTGCATTATGTAGTACCATACCCCCGTAAAGGTATGCATACATTAGTATCTATATGACTATTTCTTATTAACTTAATTTTAAATGAAATAAAGCAAAAGGAAGCAAAATAAAACACCAATACTTAAAGAAAAAACCTCTATTATTCTATTCTTCAATAATTAAAAGAATATCATCTAGAATCTGTGCAGGGGGTAAGATATTTTCTTGGTTTTTTGCCCAACTTAAATACCATATAATTGACATGATATGGGCGCCGCAGCCTACGGCAGTTCTTCTACCTACAATACAGTATCTAGTGTCCTAAAATAGCATCTCGACCTCTACGATTGCTGTCAAATAAAATATAAACAAAATATGTCGGATTGAATTCGTTCGCGCAATAGCCAAGTAGTACTTGGTGCTGACAGCTGTCGAAGGAGATCGTTGTTAACCTCCCTGCACATTTCTATATCGAACCCATCATTTCCCCGTATATGTAATTGGTATGATCCTAAAGAAATTAATATTAATTCACAATATGACAACTAGGGAAATCATTTAAATTATCATTTTGAACAGTTATTGATTCAAAGTCAGCCCTACGTCTATTATATTGATTATTAACAATAAAATCTCCTAACATATTGTGGTGAACCTTATTAATGTTTTGAGTAAACATTATTTTTAACATATATAGTTTTATATAATTGAAATAGGAAACAAACATACATACATATTATTATATAACTTAAATCCGGCACTGCACTACCCTGAGTAGGACCCTGTCGAGAGGGACGAGGCGCGGTGCGCGGGCGCCGCGACCGAGTCCCCTGAGCCGGCACTCCGACGCACAGAGCTCGGCAGTGCACCGATTGAAGCCTTACGCAGAACCCGTGTCGAAAACTAGCCTTCTAAATGGTTTAGTGACATATGGGCGGCTGTTAGCTGTAGAAACGTCACAGTAGATCTCATTGTTGCTGTCCGAAATTTTTATCTTTTTTAGTTTTAGCGACGTACCTTCCTTGAGAAGCGCTTGCAGCTCAGGATCTTTAACTTGAGATAATGCAAGCGCGTCATAGTTGATAGGAGTACCTGACGAAACGGCTTCTATTCTTGATAGGGCATCAGCGACTACATTTTCTTTGCCTGCTACGTACTGAATGTCAGTTGTAAATTGAGAGATGTAGTCCAGGTAACGAAATTGCCTTGGAGAGCAGTTGTCACGCTTCGATTGGAATACGTACGTCAAGGGCTTGTGGTCTGTAAACACAGTGAAATGTCTGGCCTCGATCATATGCCTAAAATGTTTGATGGCCTCATATATCGCTAGGAGTTCCCGGTCATATGGGCTGTATTTCTTTTGAGCTGTCGTCAGTCTGCGAGAAAATAATGCGAGAGGTTTCCATGTGCCTTGAGACTTCTGCTGAAGAACTGAACCAATGGAGACATCAGATGCATCGGTGTAGACAGCTAATTCAGCGTCAGGTTCAGGATGTGCCAGCATAACAGCGTCAGAGAGACTGGACTTACAGGCATTAAAGGCTTCCAGCATCTCGTTGGTCATAGTGATGGGTTGAGAGCCATTTGACTTTGGGCCTGACAACACGACATTGAGCGGTACTTGAAGTTTCGCAGCTTCAGGTATGAATCGCCTGTAGAAATTGTACATACCTAGAAATCGACGCATCTCTCTTACCGTCTTTGGTATTGGGAATTCCTGAATTGCCTGGACTTTCTGCGTGAGGGGACGGATGCCGTCTGCGCTTACTTCGTGACCCAGGAACGTAATATTAGTTTTACCAAACTCACACTTAGCAGAGTTGATCAGGATGCCATATTCAGACAATCGCTGGAAAAGTTGCCGTAGATGCTGCAGATGTTCAGTTTCTGATGATGAGAAAACCAGGACGTCATCAAGATACCCGTAACTGAAGGGAAGGTCTTTTAGGGCTTCATCAATAAACCTCTGAAACGTTTGGGCTGCGTTACGCAACCCAAAGCTCATATAGGGAAAATCGAACAAACCAAACGGCGTGATTATTGCCGTCTTCTGGATATCATCTGGAGCGACAGGAATCTGATTGAAAGCTTTCAGCATATCAACTTTAGAGTAGACCTTACTACCTGCCAACTGGTGTGAGAAATCCTGTATATGCCTAACCGGGTACCGGTCTGGTATGGTTCTGGCGTTCAGAGCCCTGTAGTCTCCGCATGGTCTCCAGCCGTTGTCTTTCTTCGGGGCGAGGTGCAAGGGAGATGCCCAGGGGCTTTCTGATCTTCTTGCTGTTCCGTTGGCTATCATTTCAGCGAATTCTTTCTGAGCGATCTTTAGCTTATCTGGTGGAAGGCGGCGCGGGCGTGATGAAACTGGTGGACCAGGTACGGTACGTATGTGATGTACAGTTCCATGACGAATCTCCTTCTGTGTGCCAGGGGGTCTAGTGATATCAGGGTACTCACGTAAGAGTTGGTGGTATGGAGTATCGCCTGCTACCGACTTGATGGATGAGATGTCAGTAATACTTTTAACCGCCGCTGATGCTGTAGAAGAAAGTGAAGTGAGGCCGTCTATCAAACGGTGGTTCCGCATATCTACTAGTAAATTATAAAATATGAGAAAATCTGCACCTATTATTGCCTTGGGGACATCTGCGACGACAAACTTCCACCTGAACTCCCTGCGTAGCCCCAAATCCAGTTTTAGATGAAGCCAGCCGTATGTGATGATTGGGGTATTGTTGGCCGCAAACAATTGGTAGTCAGTCCTGCGACGAGGTTCTCGAAGAAGTGCTCGAGGAAAGACGCAAAGATCAGAACCAGTATCTATGAGGTAGGTAATCTTGGATGTGCGGTCAGTCATAAAAAGGCGGCTGGGTTTATCGGGGCAGTCGTTAGCCGCTAGTTCCGGCTGCCGCTGACGTTTTCCGAAAACGTGCAGGGCGTAGTACACCTCGTAGCTTTTTTGCCAAAACGATTATGGTACCAGCAGTAGCCTTCAACACGTGGCTTGCTTCTAGAACGCGACCTGTGCTTGCTGTGGTGCGGGGATGCTCCCTGTCTGCTTCTATACCTAGGTCTAGATCTACCTTGTACCTGCGTTTGCAGAGCCGCAACCTGTCGCGTAAGCTCGGAAATCTGCTGCATCATCTCGTGCATTCCACCGCTGCTGGTACCTGCGCTCGCTACAATGGGTGCGGGTAGCGCAATTTCATATACTTTGTCAGCTAGTTCTGAAACAGACTCGAGAGGTAAGTTCGTTTGCGAGGCAATCACTGTCTGGATATTTTGCGGTTGTCTACTAGCCCATAAAGTGCACAAAAAATTTTCCGGTACGGTTGGCCCAGCTAGGGTTTGCAAATGGCGTAAAAATTGTGAAGGCTTTCTGTCGCCAAGCTCTTTGTGCATTAATAATTGTTTAACCCTCTTTTCTTGCGAAGCAGATAGGCGCTTAATTAATTCTGATTTCAATTTTGCATATTTGTTCTCAGTGGGAGGTGAGGTGATAATATCTTTAACCTCAGCCGCATATGTGTGACCTAGCTGGGCAACTATATAATAATATTTAGTACTATCGGCTGTAATGCCGCTGATAGCAAATTGCCCTTCAACTTGCGCAAACCATAATGCTGGTTCTTCTGGCCAAAAAGGTGGAATGCGTACACCAACCTTAAATATGTGACCGCTACCTCCATCTTCTTCGATGTTCTGGCCGCGTGCGTGCGCGCTGCTTCCCGAAGCTTCCATTTCTTTGTTCGCCATGTTACGCGCGGAACGAAACGACCTACTGACTTAATGCGTAGACGGGCGATGCAGATCACGTCGGGGTATAAAGCGAATAAGCGCTTTGTTATGGAAGTTAAAGATAGATGAGGAAGCTTAAATGAAAGATGATAGTGCTCATTACACTTATAATAGACTAGGTGATACAGTACAAACACGGATAGATAGAAAATAGGAAGAAGATGAAATGACAAGACTACGAGATAGAACGTAAAATAGCGGCGTAGCGAAAATGGTTTAGCGCGACACGGGTTCTGCGTAAGGCTTCAATCGTTACACTATAAGCGCTTTGTTATGGAAGTTAAAGATAGATGAGGAAGCTTAAATGAAAGATGATAGTGCTCATTACACTTATAATAGACTAGGTGATACAGTACAAACACGGATAGATAGAAAATAGGAAGAAGATGAAATGACAAGACTACGAGATAGAACGTAAAATAGCGGCGTAGCGAAAATGGTTTAGCGCGACACGGGTTCTGCGTAAGGCTTCAATCGGTGCACTGCCGAGCTCTGTGCGTCGGAGTGCCGGCTCAGGGGACTCGGTCGCGGCGCCCGCGCACCGCGCCTCGTCCCTCTCGACAGGGTCCTACTCAGGGTAGTGCAGTGCCGGATTTAAGTTATATAATAATATGTATGTATGTTTGTTTCCTATTTCAATTATATAAAACTATATATGTTAAAAATAATGTTTACTCAAAACATTAATAAGGTTCACCACACTACCCCCCTGCCGAGACCGATGCTACGCTAAGGTCGATAGTAGTCCGGGAAGCGAACGCGACGTCCGGATCGGGTCTTCTTTTCAGTTTGAGGTGGTGGTGACATCAAGGGCTGGAATGCCGGTGTTTTTGCAGCGGGAAGCGGTGGTGCATTCATGACTTCTGGTGAGGGAGTCGTCCTGGATGAGGTGAGTACATCATCGTCTTTGGCTACGTAGGCGGGTTTCAGCCGGTCGATGGATACGGTTGTTTCACGGCCCTGGATTGAAACTCTAAAGGTTTTCTTTCCTCTTTCTAGTACTTTATGAGGTCCCGTGTATGGAGGATCGAGTGGTCGTCGGACACCATCTTGACGTAGGAAGACATAGTCCGCTGTCTCAAGAGCCTTAGGGATGTAGAAGGTTCTCTCGCCATGTCGATTGATGGGTTGCGGTGACAGTTTCGCCATTTGCAGTCGAAGTCGTGCCACGAAGTCAGTGTAATCGACGATGTCAGGTGTTGCAGGTGTGAGAAACTCGCCAGGTAAGCGAAGGGGTTCACCGTAGACCAGGTCAGCTGCTGATGCGTTGATGTCCTCTTTCCAGGCGCTGCGGATGCCGAGCAGCACCAAGGGGAGTACCTCAGACCAGTTGGAAGTGGCGTGACATTTGATGGAGGCTTTCAGCTGGCGGTGAAGACGCTCTACAAGTCCATTGCAAGCAGGATGGTACGATGTCGTGGGACGGTGTTCCGCCCCCAGGACAGCACTCAAGGTGTGGAAAAGCTTGCTCTCGAACTGCCTGCCTCTGTCTGTCGTGATGCGATGTGGGCAGCCGAAGCGAGACACCCAGCCAGCAATGAAGGTGCGGGCGCATGTCTCTGCAGAGATGTCGGCTATGGGATAAGCCTCAGGCCAACGAGTGAAACGATCGATGACTGTGAGGACATATCTGTAATCAGAAGAAACTGGTAAAGGCCCTACGATGTCCATGTGGACATGGGAAAAGCGATGGGTAGGAATAGGGAATTGGGAGATAGGAGAGGACGTGTGACGGGAAATTTTGGATTTCTGGCAATCTGTGCATTCTGTGGCCCACTGTTTACAGTCCTTTCTTACTCCAGGCCATACAAATCTATCTGCGATTAGTTTTACTGTCGCTCTTACTCCAGGGTGACTAAACCGGTGTAGTGTGTCGTGCAGGTTGCTCTTAGTATGGCCTCAACACCTACAGTCCCACAGGCTGGTCAGTGGAAGAGACTGTACATGTTGCATAAAGGTACAGGACTAGCACACCTAAAATCCTTCCAGACTCCTGATTCACAGAAAGTGCTGCATCCAAGCTTTTGTTGAAACTAGAAGCTGGAATGGGGATGCAGAGCCCAAATGGCCCTTTGATCATGTCAGAGTAGTGTTTGTGGATGTTTCCTTTGGAAAACGCTCTTTCCAGATCTTCGGGCCTCTTGGTAATTCTTCGCATCATCACTAGAATCAAGAATACTGCTGTTCTCTGAAGCCTCAACAGTAACTCGCTAGCATTGGGGTCCTCATTATTTTCAGAGACTTTCTCCAACTTCTTTAACGCTTCTACTATGTTCTTTTTGAATTGGAGATATCCTGCTACATCAGTTGGAGCAGATTCGGATTTGGGTGCTGAGGATGGCATTTCTAACTTGTCTGTTCCTTCATCCCCATCCTCATCTGTGAGGCCAAACAGACTCTCATCTCCAGGCTCGACAGGAGCTGCAATCTCAGGTTGAGGGATGTTCAGGTGTTTGATCTGATCAGCTTGTGACTCTTGCGCCTGCATACGGGAAATCGAGTCATCAAGATTATTAGGTATAGTATAGCTGCAAATCTCCTTACTTCCAGTCGGGAAGAATGTGAAGAGAGACTTTGTATCATCATGAAAACTTGGAGATCGGGCAATGATTTGGCACAAGAGGGCTCCAACATTTACAGGAACACTTAATTCTCCAAAGTACAATGCATAGAAGGACTTCATCTGTGCTATATTGGTGGTTATGGCTGCCTCCTTTCCTGGCGCTTTGAGTGTCTTGAAGTCCTTGATCAAGTAAGCATCTCTCCAGGTCCATCCTGATTGGATACTGGCTGTTGTCCTAAAGGTGGCTTTTTCTGCATATTGGTCGAACAATTCAAGTGACTTCAAAGCCACTTTTTTTGCTGAATCCTGCGACATTGTGTCATTAGTCATATGATATCTACGAATAAATCTTGTTTGGTTTCCTCGTTCATATGTAAATTAACCTTTCGTGAGTGACCGCCGCTCGGGTTTCAAATTACGCCAGACCTGACACTAACAGTTTTTTTAGCGCGTCAGCGCGTTATCGCATTGTTTACATAATTGAGACCAGATGTTTACACTTCAGAGCCGGGGAGTGGCAATTGTGAGAAGTTATTGTAATAAACTATCAACTTAAGCTAAATGGACAGCTTTATGATGTTTACATTATATTTTATCGGCGCCTGAAGTGGCCATTGTGATAAAAAAATTTGGTTCGAAATAAACAATCGTAATTCAAATTTAGAACTCGTAAAGTATTAACACCTTATGTATTTGTATTCTGCAATATATAAGCTTTATAATGAGGGTTAAATATAGGTATCCGCCGATAGTTTTTTTTTTTTTATAAAATCACGCAAATACAATCGGGATTTTTTTTGCTCCGTACGGTCGGCTCCTATGTTTGTAAATTTATTATGGGGAGATTATAACATCTAACTATGTCGTGTTATTTTTTTTACATAGTTTAGTTATTCAACGATATAAAAACATATATTTTTTTCATATAATAATAAGTTTAGGTAGGTAGAAAATAAAAAACCGGGACCTATGTTAATGCTAAGGCATCGGTTATATACTAGAATTTACAAAAATGTTACAATTTATTATTTAAAATTCTAAAAACATCTTACTTATCTTCATAAAATTACCTTTCTGAAAATATATAACTCGATAGGTCTCTTCTTTCGAAAAGAAACGAAAAACAAATCGAAATCTGGAAGATATATGAGGAGTCTACTTTCAAAACCCGCTAAAGCACTTTTAGCTAAATGACGGTAAAGTAAAAAAAATACTGTAATAATGCTTTATATTTTAGTCTATGAATGCGTTTTGATGTCATAAGCTCTTGTTTTTTCATGGGGTCAGTCTAAGCTTTAATTTGTTCTTGAAAAGAAGTACATGTAGAACAGACGTCTGTTCTGGGGGTACCGAAACCAACATTGTAACATGTGTTGAATATATGGCGAAAAAATCCTTGTTTCACCTTAAGATCATTGTCACGTTCTGCGTTATACATCCGCCATAATTTTCGGATATTTAGCTCGGCTGGGAGGTACAATCTTTTCGTTTTAGAGCGACAATAATGACTTTCTTAACATTTAAATTTTTCTATGAACCATTGCACAGACAGTCTTCGTGCCTCATATATTTCTGTTTTACGGTCACCACCTCTATTTTCTTCTGGATGACTCCCTCCGCTCTGATAAAATCTGTTAACTATACCTTTTACTCTGTCTTTCTTGACCAAAAGTGCATCCAAAAACGTATTTTGGCAAACCGGAATCATTTGCCCGTGGTTACCAATAATATGATATATCGTCGCAACCTTCCTTTTTCTGGAATCGTCTGTTTTTACAGTGCAATATTTCAATATAAAATTGTCTTGAGCAATTTTAGTCGTGCATTTGTAAAAATTTCTATGGAATCTCCGAATGTGCTGACATGTTAATATGGCGCACTTAAATGCCTTTTGATTATGACTGCATTTAGGAAATTTTGGCAGTCCTTTGCTTTCATATCTGAAACAATTTGTGTAAACATAATTAGTCACACATCAAACATATGTTATTATTTTTTTATTTATAAATCTTTAATAAGATAAGCAGTCCGCCCCGGCTTCGCCCGTGGTACATACATAGCCAATGTAATATATTATTCTGATGTATAAGCTACATAACTAGGAAGTTTTATCAAAATCCGTTCAGTAGTTTTTGCGTGAAAGAGGACAAACATCCAAGCTCACAAACACATTTACGAGTATAAGTAGGAAAAGATAGTAAGGATGCCGCAAAAAAAATATAACCTGTCAAGTCTGGTAATAAGCTGGCGTATGATAAAGTTTTGCATACTACCATCCCGCTCATTCTGCAAAGTAAAAACATGTACCTTTTTACATACCGTTTTCTTTGTTCCGTCGCACGTTTCCAGTTTGATTTATCACATAATTTCTTCCGGGCATGTTTTGGATCACATTTTGTGATAAATTGCCTCAAATCATCCATTTTTTCTAATTAAAAACCTTAGAAAACCGAGACACTCTTTTCACTTTGTAAACAGAATCGCCATACTGTTTTTAGTGTCACGTGATAGGAACGCCGCGTTGTGATTGGTCGATTTCATTTTAGCGGAATTTGAAAAGAACTGGGAAGGTTTTAGCGGTGTTTGCAACAAACTAGCATTTTTGTCAGCTTATTTGAAGGGGTTTTAAGGGAATTTGATGGAAACTGACAAAGGCCACCTAAAGTAGCATCAAAGAAGTTTCATATTCAAAAGAAACATTGTTTTTGTTTGAATAACGTTTTAGCGGGTTTTGAAACTAAACGACTCATATATGTGTTCCTGAGATATGCAAAACGCCGAGCCGTTCGTTCGTTTTTAAAATCGAATTTATTGGGTAAAAGTTATCTAAAAACAAAAGTTATGTGCACAAATGGTTTTGAGGAGTAATTATCCTTGTGATTATTGACAATTTTAGTAGTTATAATAATAGTACGAGGGTCAAGTAAAAAATAAGGTTCCCACATTTTTTCTGGTGTAACGCATTTTTTATTATAATCGAGGAGTACACCATCTGAAAGCTTGCACTTTAAACTATTTTTCTACATAGCCGCCAGATTTTTCTATACATTTTTGCTGACGAGTTATCCACTTTTGAAAACCCTCTTCGAAGAACTCCGCCGCCAGGCCGTTGAGGAAGTTTGTGACCGCTTCCTGTACCTCTTCGTCCGATCTGAAGCGTTGTCCACCCAAGTGTTGTTTCAATTTTGGAAACAAGTGAAAGTCGCTGGGAGCAACATCAGGGCTGTAGGGGGCTTGTTCAACCACATCCCAGCCGAATTTCTCGATTAAGGCAAGGGTCTTCCGGGAAACATGCGGGCGCGCGTTATCGTGGTGCAGCCTAACGCCTTTGGTCAATCTTCCTCGCCGACGATTTTGAATGGCCCTTTTGAGTTTTTTCAACGTTTCGCAGTATCTGTTCGAATTTATTGTCGTCCCTGTAGGCATAAACTCAGTAAGCAAGACACCCTTCCGGTCCCAGAACACCGTAGCCATCACTTTTCCTGCGGAGAGCGTCTGCTTGAATTTCTTCAGTGGCGGCGATTCGGCATGTTTCCATTGTCGTGATTGCATTTTCGTTTCCGGGGTAACGTAGTGGCACCACGTTTCATCTCCCGTAACGATGGAGTCCAGAAATTCTTCGGTATTCTCCGCAAGTTCTCGAAGAAACTCCTCGGCACACTTGACGCGATTCTCTTTGTGGGTTTCTGTCAGCATGTGCGGGACCCATCGCGCACACACCTTGCGATATTCCAGTTTTTCCGTCAAAACGTTGTCAATTGTTTTTTTTTCACAGACTTCAGGAACTTGGGCAGCCAGCTCCCGAAGCGTTACTCGCCGATCCTCGAGGAGAATGCGCTCGATCTTCGCCACGACTTCGTCGGATACCGATGGCCTCCCGCTCCTTTCCTCGTCGTGGACGTCTGTGCGTCCTTCGGAGAACTCCCTACACCATTTGCGGACGTGTTGAACGCTGATGCAAGCTTCGCCATACACTTCTTGCAACTGCCTATGAATTTCAATAGGTTTTACCTTTTTTGCGTGTAAAAAACGGATAACTGATCGAATCTCACACCTGGCGGTGACAGCAATTGGGGGCTCCATCTCGGATGGCTGTCAGGCCGGCACTGAGCGTCGTACTGACTTCGTCCGGGTGGGAGAATAAAGCGCGGGAACCAAGGAACACGGCGGTGTTGCCAGATTTCTCATAGCATGTCGCACGGCGAGTGTACAGCGTTGGGAACCTTTTTGTTTACTTGACCCTCGTAAATAAAGAACGAAAAAAGAAACCATAAAAATACGTACATGAAAAAATGGCGGCGCTGTAGTCGCGGTACCCATTGTAATAATAATAATAAATAAATAATAAATATATGGGGACAAATAACACTGATTGAGCTAGCCCCAAAGTAAGTTCGAGACTTGTGTTATGGGATACTAACTCAACGATACTATATTTTATTACAAATACATATATAGATAAACATCCATCCTTGAGAACCCACTTAAAACTCTTGAGCACGGCACTTACACCCGTAATGGCCGGCCACTACCGCGAACTGGGAAAGGCAAATTTTGAAGTGGTATTGTGTTAGTTTTTATTGGACAAATGTTCTGGTTGGCTGTCGAATGAATTGCTGCTAAATTCAGCTTATTGCCAAAAAAATTAAAAGCCAAACAGAGCCATAAGTATTACTAGATAAGGATGATAATCGTCTGACGGACGGAGGACATTTATAAATGTCCTCGGGTCTCGACGGTGCAAAAGTGACGACATTTATAAATATCGTCGGTTTTCTAAAGGTTAATTTCATGAATAATATCCCCAGCGTAGG
The DNA here is from genome assembly GCA_943193695.1 of Acrobasis suavella. Lineage (NCBI taxonomy): Eukaryota > Metazoa > Arthropoda > Insecta > Lepidoptera > Pyralidae > Acrobasis > Acrobasis suavella. The sequence goes on from OW971944.1 coordinate 4,378,828, forward strand.
AGGAGGAAATAGGAGGGTGAAATCTATTTATTAAAGCAGCAGCCACCTGAAAATCTTGCCATAAGCTTTTAGACGCCGTATTAAAATAACATTGTCTAAATAATTTAAAATCGCGTTTAAATCGACCATTTACCACTTCCATAACCCAACGACAAATGGTGACTGCTCTCGACTTATGTGCTTCAAGTGTTGACAGCTGTGACACCCTCCTCCAATGAAGTAGGTAAGAACGTCCTATACTTAGATCATTTAATACAAGATAAGCCTTACCTGCGCGTTCCCCTCTGCCAAAGTATAAAAACAAAAATCTAATACGTTCATAAAAACTAGTTGCGTAATCGATTATGATCATTATGTGAATCGGTAAGGCATCGAAAAGACGTCTAAAAGTGCTCCGTTAAAAATGCCATGTTATCTAATTTTCTCGTGTAGAAAGAGGTCAAACACATAGAATCTTCCAAAAGATGGCGTAACCTTTCAGTAGAAAGTATTTTTTTATTTTATTAACGTTGTTTTCTATTTAAATGTAATTTCTGAAAAATCGAAGGAATATTTATTAGTGTCGATTACGAAAAAAATAATCGAATCACGTTTGCAACTGATTTCCTTCCATCCCAGAGACAATAACGCACTCACGAGACTATGTATTTATGATTTACAACCTTCGTCTTTATTCCCTGTACATTAGAGTTGAATTTATTTTTGTCTTCTCTCGCTTTCTTGCCAAGAGTGTATTATTATGTGTATTTACCCCTTTTTTTAAGACAAAGTGGTAGCTAAAGTGGCGCTCTCATTTGAAATAAATTGTTTAAAACTAAATATGGTGATAATTTAAAATTTGATTTGTATAAATGTCTAGAAAGACCTTTAAACTATTTTATGAATAACCTTTGAAATTATTACTAATAGTCCGTCTAGTTTTAAAACTGTTTTTCGCCAAAAGTGGCCACTTTTGGCGAAAAACAGTTTTAAAACAAGACGGACTACCAATATTACTTTCAAAGGTTATTCATAAAATAGTTTAAAGGTCTTTCTAGACATTTATACAAATCAAATTTTAAATTATCACCATATTTAGTTTTAAACAATTTATTTCAAATGAGGGCGCCACTTTAGCTACCACTTCGTCTTAAGTGTGAGTTTTATTGGTGTGCAGAAAATAAGCTAGTGTTTGAGTTTTTTGTAGTGTGCATTTATAGCGACACAAATTATTTCTGTGAATGTCTGATTTTGTTTAGATGTAGTGGTAGCTTACCCCCGCACCAAAAGCGGCAGAAAGTTTTGTAAGAAGATTTGTCTGCGTAACTCATCCTGTATTAAACGATCTAAGGTCCTATATCCACAATCATTTAAAAAACTTAATGGATCACGGAAACCTCTATCCAATATGAATACATCACATCTTGAAAAAAATGCCGGAGTGTGTAATTTTCCGAAAATTCATGTATCATTATATCCGAATCTGTTTAGTAGCTGGATAGGGGCCCAAAACATCAATTATATGGCCATCTGAGCATACAATTTAAAACGGTTTTGTTAAATTCCGATATTTGTGCAAACCATAAGTTTTCTTTTGATATAAATAATTTGAACTTTTTTCAACATAGCAATATGTTCCATCGAAAATAGCAATGGGCTTGGAATCACCCTGAAATAATGCAGTAGGTATGGCTAAGTTCCTTTCTTTTATTTCTTAAATCTATATGTTGGGGAACAAAATGGTCAGTTAAAATGTTGCGAGCTTGAGTTAGCCACTTTTCTAGAGTTCTTCTAGATACTTTGAATAGTGTTGCCAGCCTTTTATTTGGGTCCCTTGTTCTTATTTCATAAGATAAGCTGCTAAAACTTGGGAACTATTGTGAATTTCAAGTAACTGAGGCACCTCATCAAATACTTGCTGAAACTGAGCTTTAGTTAATCCAATCCAGGTATGCATAACATGATCTTCCATAAGTTTCATATTCTGAAAGTTGACGATACTCTTTACATCAGGATCTTTTAACTCCATCATATCAACGATATGAAGGGCACAGGGGAAAATATGCAATGTCACAAATATAATAAACTGAGAAATTGCTAAATTTATCTTTTGATCCTTGAAAAAAAGTACAATATAGTTTCAAATAGAAGGAAATTATATTTATTTATAAAGAAAATATATTTGTTTCTGATGTGTAGTAAAAAAAAACCTTTTCATTCTTATGTTTATTGAGTTAGCACAGGAAAACAGATCAAAGTCAGAAAATACAGGCAAATAATATGCGATGTCCATGATATATTATTGTTTAATTATCAATATATTTTATCTGTGAGAAGTATTGCTTAGCTTTTGGTCCACAAAACTTTGACAGGGCCTGGATATCCATAAATTTTGCCTTTGAAACTGGAAGGCTGTCTTCATAGGATTGATCTGGCAGTACAAACTCACCAGCACTATGATAGTCATTATGGGATGTCAACTTTTTTTAGGTGCCATGAGAATAGATGACGTCCAAGAGGAATTGTAATGTTCTCTGTGGAAAATCAATCTCGGATGATCCTTTTCGACCCTGATTTCTCTTATGGGTCGAGATAAAAAAGGACATGTCTTCTTATACATTGGGGATAGAAAGGTTGTCCATTTTCTTACAAGCGGTTGATCACCTTCTATCACATTAAAGGGGCATGGCTTTTGTCTAGCTTCACGAATCACTTTTACCCACTCATCAGGAGTTTCACAGGGTGATTTCTGGTTTATGCAACCCATATTTCTGTCGCATTCTAAATATGAGTGCCCGCGAATGGGAAATATGATTTTAATCACATCCAAGCGTTTTGCACAGTATACAACATAGTGTATGAAACGAAACACAGTATAATTCTTATTTTGCCCACCGCAGGAATCACAAAATATCACTAGTTCACGAGTATTTTTATCAAGCATGTTAAATATATAGTGATGGAGAAATGAACACACTTCGTCAGATCCTTTTTTTGCTATAGTTTCTGGGTAACAGAAGAAATATGATTTGGATGTAGATAGTTCATGGATGTTAAAAAGATTTAAGGTTAATTGTCTTTTATAATAAACGTCATTTGTGGTAATGTTCGGCATACTTAAATTTTTTTGAAAGTCCATTGCAATAGCTTCCTTTCGAGAAGATGACTGACATTGAATTCTAGTTTCTCTTTTTCGTTTATAGAAAACATTAGCCTTCAATTTATGTAACTTATTCTCAGTTTCTAACTGTTTTATTTTTTTTTTCAATGTCACCTTTTTCGAGTTCGGAAGCATTCTTTAGATTTACTGCAAGATTTTTTGCCTTAGCCAGAAATTCATCACAAGTGCTGCAGGTATCACTTCTTGGATATCCAAATCCTATGTTAAAATGATTAACGAATATAGATCGATATGTTTCGTAGGATAGTGGATTTTTGTCTTCGAACGTATCATACATTTTCTTGACATTCAACTCCTCTGGTAGATAAATTTTTGAGCTGTCATGTAAGCTGTAATGGCTTTTTCTTCCACGAAATGACCTTATGTGATCCATGACCTTAGATTTAAGCATTGGACTCAGTTTTTTCGGACGGTTGCAATGTTTTCCTCTCATGTCAGTTGGGGCTTTACCTGTTGTGAGTAACGATTTTTTTATTGTACATATTCTTTGTCTTGTTACTCCATGTAATGCAATAAATGCTGAGGCACACACTGGCACATCAAGCTGCTGCGTTTCGTCTACAACTCTCACTCTGTAAGCGTAATTTGCTGTATGTAACTTAGCCTCAGGTTCTTCTTTTCTAGGTCGTCTTCTTTGAATTTCCAAAACACTTATTAAACCACATAAATAAAGGTTTTGTTCATCCCTAGATGGCAACAGGTTGAAATCCTTCAAAATTATAGCCCTTTGTTCCTCATTCACAGCTTCAAAACACTTGTATTTCTTGCAATTACAACTTGGACCAGTTTCATGAGTAGATAAATGTTAGGGCAACCAGATACGCATTCATTCAGCGTATCTGGATTGCCCTAAAACTTATCATTATTTTAGGTGTTCATTCATCCTAAATACGCACAGCCGATACAGGTCTGTTTATAAACTACCTATCCATAGCCTAAATATCAGTTATTATCTAGTAGCACATCTGTTACCTTAAGACTCATCCATCTCTATCAGTAGGTAATTATTTAAATCAGTTGCAATATGGTACTTCTTATGATATTGGAATGAATGCTAGATTTACATCTGTTTGGACTTCCAATCACATTTTATATCGATGAGAGGCATTTTTGTAAACATATCTTCCACTTCAGTCAAGGATATTTCTTTTCTATCTATTTGGTTGACTTCCAATCGAATTTTAGATCGTAATGTTGTGCATTTTTGTGAAGGTATTAGAATGACATCATATTGCTCATAATTTATAATTTTAACTATGTGAAGACCTAATAGTCTATCAGCAGTAATTATTATATCCACGTAATCTCCAACATTAAAAGGCATGTCAACTGATCCGGTTATAAACATTGTCACCGAGCGAATGCCACATATTTTTCTCTTATAAGTAATTATTATATCCACGTAATCTCCAATATTCAAAGACATGTCAATTTTCAACTGATCTGTTGATCAGGTATATAGGTATATAGGCAAATACCCAGTTTTCCAAACTGCTTCACAATAACTGATCAAAATTGTAACTGAATCAGTAACTTATATCAGTTACTCAGGTATAATGGACTAATCAGATTGAAGCTTTCAACTATGTGTTTCGAATTGTCCAATGGTTAAACTTTTTATTTATTTTATTAGTATACAAAGATTGGATACTGTACGTTGACAGCTGCATTCTCTTAAACGAGGTTTATGTCATATAGCTCATAATTAACAATTTTTACTACATTGAGTCACATAGCCTTTTTTTTTGAGTATTAATCCATAAAAGCAGTTTTTATGAAATTTCTGTGAATATTTTTTTCTTTATTAAACGAATGAAACAAAATTTCTCATATTATAACAATATATTTTATAATAGTATTTTATAAAATTACATTTTTATTCCTTGTTACACCACTTATATCATAATACATTTTTAATGTACACGTATACGAAATGTATCTAATTATTTATAATAATTCATTGAATAAAATTACATTTTTCTTCCTTACACCAGTTATATAAACATATAACATTTTTTTAATGCACATTTATTTTTATGATAGATACAAGTTTGAATATTTGAAGAATTTTAATATACAATGTTTCAAAATTAGGACCGTTTAAATCTTCTAAATTATATACATTATTATTTTGTAGTATTTCTTTTAACCATAGTACTTTTTCTGTACCCTTTGTATAGATATGCTTATTTCTAAAAAAAACAACTAAATTATACTTATATGTATCATAAGGTACAAAGCCTTCGTTCCATAAAATTCCTCTATTTCGTTCAATCCATGACACTTGTAAACGTTCTTTAGGTGTTAGATTATAAAATGGGTAAGGTTGTTTGATCAACAATACTGTATTATGTGTTTTGCTCAAGATTGCTATTTCTTTAAGTATAAATTGGTTTCGCTCATTCTTAAAACCTTGAACATCAACAATTACGTTCATGATATTTTCCGTACAATGTTACTTAATGGCTTATATTCAAAAAGACGATCGTTAATGATTAAACAATAACCGGTAGTATTGTCAGGTATATCTTCAGAAGACTCAATTTCTAAACGTACGTCTACTGGTCCAGTTTTTACCAAATCATTCTGCCTTGAACAGTCGATAACAAAAAGTGGGGCTTTGACCTTGAACGTGCACAAATCAAGCAAGGGGTCGAGACTGGAGCCATAATACGACTGACGGAAATTAGCATACATTTCATATAATATACAATATTTGCCTTCATCAAATTTCAGATTAAGTGATTCATAGGGATAATATTGTAAATTTAAAAACAATTTTACATTAGTGACTTTGCAATGATCAAACGTAGAAGAACTTTGGGTTGTATCGGTTTTCCTATTACATTGCAATCCGAATATAACAAATCTTGGTTTTTCCAATTGAGATGCGGTTTTGACAGACCATGACTGTTTTGTTGTTTTAGGTAATAATGGATATTCATATAAATCCCAATTTCTGAAAGCTAATTGTATTGGGCGATCTTTTTCTAAACATTTAAGTAAAGAGAGCCTATGACGATCAGAAACTCTTACATGAGGTACTCGCCATTGAATCTTTTGAATATCTACACAGACACTATCAGATTTTTCCATAATCACACAATTTTTGACAGAACTGCTTCTATGAAGTATAAGTTCATGTCTACAATTAATAACAATTTTACGATAATCTTCAGCAAATCCTAATATTTTATTTAATGGAAGAATAAAACTGAAATTTCCATCTGTTTCTTTTGTTCCATTAATGTTCCAACCCCACACCTCAGCAACTTTACTTTCTCCCTCATTCATTGAAACGTAAGATTTAAGTGTAGTTGTAATTCCAGCATTTTTTATACGATCAATTTCAACTCCATTCAATTCGTATTTTATATCTTGAAACAAGAACGATATTGGATTGTTAATAAAATTAACATCCTTTCTGCTCACTTTTCCTGTTGCATCTTTGTTGCTCACTCTTATTTTTCCTTCTATATAAATAGAGCTAGATGAAGGCAGCACATATACATCTTGTTGGTGAATAGGTATTCTAATTTCATCATTATCTTTAAAACTGTTAGTATACGGATTATAACTATGAATTTCATAGCTTTCAATTGAATTTTCATACTGTGGTAAATCCGTTATTTCAAGCATTTTTTTATAATTTAAATCCAAGGGCTTGTAAAAACTTTTTATTATTTAAAGTAATTTTTTTTAACACCTAATCGTTGCACTCGTCTTCCTTCTTTTACTATGGCAGATAAAATGATCTTTTTCTTTCTATCGACAGGGGTTTTATTGAAAACGAGCATAATAATTTTATCCTCGTACTTTTATAAATAAAAGGATAAGTAAATGTATTCAAACGTTTAAGTGAGCATGATGTGTATATCATCATGAATTGTTATAGACTGACTTCATTCAAAAGTGTTAAGTACTTTTATTTTTTTATATTACGAGATGACCAAAACAATTTGAGGAACTTCAAACATAAATGTCCACAGTTAAATAAATGATCTCCTTGAAGATTTTCATAGTTGTATCGAATATTTGATCCTACATATTAAACAAATTCTTTAGGAGGTTTTAAATTTCCATAACTATCGAAGTATTCAACGTAGTCGTTTATTTTTGCATAGGCTACCCAGTGCGTACCCGAGTTTTTTGAGCAATCTAAATTTATAACCCCACACTCCATTTGATGTGGTTTTTCAGGTAATTCATCTCTCATATATACACCACGAAAAAAGGGAATATACTTAGAGTGTTTTAATATATCGATATTAGTTAAAGCTCTTCTGGGTAGCCGGTCATTTAGTTTTTTTGTTCTGTAACATAAATTCCTAATCCATTTCTATAAGGTTTTACATGTAATCCTTTTCCAACACAGAAAGTAGACTTCAAACGACTATCAGCTCCTTTTAACATTGAAAGTTGTTTTTTCGCAGCTTTATATATTTATTTATAGCTCTCGTAATTCCAGCAACTCCTCCAGTTAAACTACCAGCCGCAGACAATCCAGCAAATATAGGAATTAAAGGAAGAAAGCCGCCAGATTTAGGTACCGGTATCACTCTTGGTAATTTAATAGGAATGTCGGACGCCAATTCAGTAGCTGCAGCATATGCTAATTCAGCTAACATTTTTTTACATTTAGGCTTCAGTTTTTTAATGTGTCGTTTTGCATGTGAAACAACATTTTTGAAAGTATTTTTAATGCCAGTTCCTGAAGATACTCTCTTCTTCTTGTTTGCGATATTATCTTTTTTATTTATTTTTTTATTAATAAATTACGCTGTTTATTATCCATTTTTACTAATAGTCTTACCTATTTAGAGGTCAAAGCTTGAATGAATCATAAGTATTACAAAATCTATATATATTTCAACTGAATAAGCCGTACAGTGATCCAGCGAATGTTTTGTTTCATAAATTTAATTGATATCTATAGCACATTTGTCTTATCTATCCAACTGTTTTCATTTTCTGGAAGCCCTAACCACTTAACGTATACCTTATTTCCTTTTTTCTTCAAAACTTTTTCGACTAGGTATATTTCTGGATGTTTGGTTTTTAAAATTTCTTGGGAATAAAATGCACCTAAAATTGGTCTACATCGTGCATCTTCCAATAAATAAGTTGTAGGATTCGTATGCTTAACTTTGATTATTTTAAATATTTCAGTAGACCAGTTAGGGGTGTATCCTTTTTCGAAACATCCTTTATATTTACTTATTCTTACAAAATCACCAACTTTATATCTTTTACATTTTATTATTTTTTTACCTTTAGAAATATTGTTAAATCTCTGTAATATAAAATCTTTATTATTATGATTGACTGATGCGGGTTCTTGTCCGATAGTTCTATGAAAAGTATGATTATATTCATGTACTTTATTAGCAAGTGCACCATCCATCCATTTGTAATTAAACTCTTTATAAAGTTTAGACTTTAATGTTCTAATTAGTCTTTCTACGATTGAAGCTTTTTTAGACGAATATGTGGAATAATGATTAATGCCATATTTCTGAGTAATACTTTTGAATTTATCGTTGTAAAATTCTGCACCCATGTCTGTCTGTAAATTTTTAGGTACCCGTCCTCCTTTCAATATAGTAAGAAATGATTTAGACACTAATTGTTTATTTTTTTGTTTAATTGGAATGGTCCAAGCATATTTTGAGAAGCAATCAATAATTACTAATATATATTTGTATCCCGCGTTTATTCTCGACATAGCCTGCATGTCTATCAAATCTGCTTGCCAGAGGTCATCTATATCTTTTAATACTACATTTCGTCTAGGAAAGTTAATTCTAGCATTTTTTGAATTTCATTTACCACGTCTGCTTTGCTCATAATGCTTGTTTAATTTATTAGCAATTTCTCTAATTTCATTTTTTTTTTCAATTCTTTTGATGTGATCTTGCAGACTCTTAATTATCTTATATAAATATATAATTTGGTTTGCACTACTGAATGACAGTTTGGTGTTTAAAACATTATTTTTAACTTCAGTTTTTTCAATATTTATATCTAAATCGCTCATGACAATCTTTTGATAAACAGACAATAAATGAATATTTTTATAATTATAAATTTATAACTTAAATTAATATTTAAAATGTCTTTTTTATTATATTACTTATTCAACAAGCTGTTGAATACGAATGCTGAATATATTATATTACATATCTTTTTATCCTGTTATGATACCTGCTTCTTTCAACTCTTCAATGATTGACACAATTTCATTATCATGATTACTGTTACCAGCACTATTTGAAGCAATCAACAGTTTCAATCTTTCAATCAATTCATTAGGATCATCCCAGTAAATGTAATCAGTATCGTTTTTATATTTTTTAAATTTACATAAAGAACCTCCAGTTTTTGGCTCTAATTTTTTACTCTGCTGTTTAGTAACGCAGTTTTGGTCTGAATATAGCGGTTTTATTATATTACAGTATTTTAACCCTTTATCGCCTCTCATTTGACCGTTAGGATTATAGTCTCGTTTATGAGCATGTGTAATGTCAAGCATGTTTTTGTATACTACTTTATCTTTATCAGTTACTAACTCAAGATTAGGTTTGTTACGAATTAAAAGCTCCTTTAAACCTGGAGTTAATTCATATTTGTTTTTATCAATAGTCATCACGTATGATTTGTCGTCATTTAAAGCATTTTTCTTAAGTGACATAATTACTATTGAGTTTCCCATCATAAGTTTTTTATTTTCGCAACGTATTCCGAACGGTACATTTAAGTCATCAAAGATATCCAAAATATCTTCTTTTTTGAGAGAAATATGTGTATCATTATTTGTTTCCAACTCAGGTTTTTCATCATCTAAATAATCATTGTATTCTGAGGACGCATTTGAGCTCGTCGTTATTATATCTTTAAAATCATCGTGTTCCACGGAAGAATACAACTCACTGATAGTATCGTCAGTTTTACCGGTATGTTTGGTAATAAGCTGTTCCTCCATATTACTCATATCAGTACTTTCCATATTAGCATTTCTATCACTATTTTGTTTTTTTGCATAAATAAGTGTCTCCAAAGGCTGAATTATAGGATTAAAAACTTTTTTAAATTGTAAATTAGCTTCATCTTCCTAATTTTGGATCATTTTTATTTTATTTTTTATATTATTTACTGATTTTACCAGTTCTTTTTTTAATTGCACATCCATTTTATATTTTAATAAAATAGACAATACAAATGACTACTGTTTTCAAATACTTAAACTTGAATGAGTTATTTTCAATCAAATAGTGTTATATAACGAATATCTAAAAATAAACTAATGTATCAAAGTTCTTTCTATACCTCCCATTGCTTAATAAACAATCTTTATGTATACTTAAGAAACTAAAATGGTTTCGCCATATATCTGAACAAAGGCTTTTAAATTGTATCCAACTCATATCTGTATTCACATGCTCATTGTAAATGTGTTTTAAATTAGTATCATCTTGCTTGAAAATAATAAGTAGATTAACATTATCTCGTATTAGTTGCTTTGGTATTTTTGAATAAGTTTGAGATAAATAAAAACAATCAATCTGTCGATGTCTTCCCATTGTAAAGTAATTTCTAATATTTATTTGGTTTTCACATGCAACATCGTCGAAAATAATAATAGAATTTTGTAATGCATCATTAGGGTGAAGGACCTCTTTGTCATCATTATAGATAAATAGCTTAGCTTCTGAGATTCTCTTCATAATTTCTCTTAAAAATCGATATTTTGGTTGAAATACTGTCTTCGAATACAAATAAATATGCCTAAATTTAAGACCATTTTCATGTAACAATAAAGTAAGCATAACGTTAGTTTTGCCACAATTGGAAGGACCACATATAATACACCGGATTGTGTTAGGTAGCAATGTACTATGTTTAACTATGTCTCTATTAGTGTTAACTTTAATATTATTTACTTCTAACGTCAACGGTTGCTTAACGAACTTCATTTTAATAATTCGAGGTGGTTAAATCTTTCCACTCTTTATATACCACATTACTACTTACATTTCTTCCTCTTATTATATGCAGGTATATAAAAAAAGACAAAATTATTCATAATTTATTTATTTTTATATATCATTATAACATTATCTAGATAAATCGTTTTGATATGAATAAACATAATAAAGCTAGTAGTGAAGATAAATAGTACACGTTACATTAAATTATTCATTTATTAACTTCATAATACAATACGAAATTGACAGGATAATATTAGTAAATAACAGTATTTTATAGATAACCATTAAGTACAGTAAATTGTTAAAATAAAAGTAATACTGTTTTCCCATAGTATTTCGGGAACAAATACTTGTTTTTGTGTATATAGTATTAGTACATATAAACCGTAAGTCATTTAAAGTCTTAAATTCTATACAGATTGTAATTATGACATTGTTTTATATAATCAACAATATAATTACTTAAAAAGATAATTAAAAGTCTACTGTTACATTAAATATGCGTTATCAAATGTTTTATAAGTTATTTTTTTTTACTTATTCTTACATACATTAGTACTTTACACATCGCTAGAATAATCCATTAGCATAGAATCAGTATGACCCCATGGTAATGTATGAATTTGGTCTTCTAATACTTGAACTTTATCATCGTTTCTGTCTAAAACTTGTTTATCTATTTGTTGAGAATACAACATATGTTTGATCGATCTTATCATGTTCATTTTACATCTAAGCACTTTATTGATTGACAGTGCGTTGTTGTAATCATTAATATCTAGATTTTTTGAGACTGCTTTGGTAACACCTTTAGCTTTTTTAATTTCCGTTTTGATACTATTTATGAAATATAATTTAGCTCGTAAACCAATAAAATCTGTAATTAAGTTATCACCCATTTCATGTTTCCATAAACCAGGAATCTTTGTGTTAACCTGCGGTAAGTTGAAGGGATTATTTATTTTGAAATTGCTTGTATCAAACTTTGAAATATTGTCATGCATATCTTGGTAAAAATCATCGGTGTATATTAAATAAAGTAAGCTATCTGTGTCAGTATAGCATAGCTTTGCATTATTTCCATATTTATTTTTTATGAAGTCATAATGAAACTGATACAAATGCTGCTTCGAATATTCCAAAACACTGAATCCAATATAAATCGGTCTATCTAAAATAACTTTTTCCTGATATAATTCCACAGCTATGAAATTTTCTGAAAAAATTGTTACGCTTTTTAAGTTCGGCTTCGCTATTAATTTTTCTGCATCGAAACGTTTACTTGTTTTATTATCAGTATCTCTCCATTTAGTTATTAATTTAACATTCGCTTGTTTGCGTTTGTTTTCTATAGTTTTTCCGAATACAGCATTGTTTAATAATTTAAAAAAGTCTTTTTCAAAAACAGTTTTCGATTTCTGACGAAGACTGGTATTGAGATCGATGTAGCTTTTCAGAAAGCATTCTTGTCTAAAGCTAATTATTTGATGAATTTTTTTAATAACAATCCATTTTTTAAACATTCTTTTAAATGTACATAATGAATCACATAATTATATTTATCATAAAGGTTTGCAATCAATTTTTTGGTATTCCCGTACGGTGGTACTATTTTTTCGACAGCAAAAGGTAAATCTTTGTGTCTGTTATGTAAATAATCCGGGTAAAATAAGTCAACTTCTAAAATATAACCGTAATCATTATCATCTGAAACATTAACTACATCAAAATTGGTAATTTCATCCTCAGATAAAAATTTGAATTCTGAGATAGGGAGCTTTTTCATCATAGCCATACAGATTATTACAATCAAGATATATCAAATAACTGCTTGGTTCTAAATCGTTAAAATTTGGTACGTATTTATTATTCGCTTCAGCATGACGAAGTGAACATTGTGATAACCCGCCTCGTATTCCTTTTTCTAACAATTCATATATTTCCAAGTCATTTATAAGTTCAAGTTCAACGCCTGTATAAAGTAGCATCGCATCCCAGCTTATGCTTGGAGATGTTATGTAATAAGCTGGATCTAATTTATAATAATGTAGGCTTGTTTTTCTAAATTTTTCGAATATATCACATAACAAAAGAACATCACATTTTAGATATAAATCAGTATATTCACCAAGTGTTTTTACTTTAAAAAACTTCCATACTGTTTGAGCATGTGAATATGCTTCATCTGTTATATGATCATTACTCAAAGTATTAAAGAATTTATTCTTTGAAGGAAGTTGTGTTTCCTCAAATTTTGACCAAGAGTCGATATAATCATATGGATAGACCCCCTTTTTTCTCATTAAATCAAATTTTCTTTTATCATTAAACTCTCTAGATAAATAATAGAAATCGTTTTCTGATAAACTTTTACACAATGTATCGAGACTAGAGCTAAGAAATTGAAAAGAATCAATGAATTTTATTTGAATAGGATGATTACAATTTCCAGTTTTCATTACTTTTGTAAATGACAAATATTTTTCTTTGGTTTTTGGTATTATATTTATATAACCTTCATACTTGGTCAATTCCTCAATGAATAAATGTGAGTCATAGCCAGACAGATTATGAAATACAACAGGAATGAATGAGCAAACTCTGTATATCAGGTTACATTTTGAGTGCGCCGGTCCTCTGAAATTGGATGTAATATGATCATGATCTTTAACTCGGTCACTATTTAAAGGTTGTTTACATATGTGACATGTGCTCGCATTTAAATAATTTAACTCTTGCTCAGATGTTAACGGATTCATTAAATTTTTCTTATTTAAAATTTTATGTATACGCTTAACATCTTTCATTAAACATTTGACGAACATTTCTACACAATCATCGCCTCTGTACGTTACATATTTGTTTAAGTCCTCATCGTGTGAGCAACAGACATAATATGCAAAACATGATGGTTTATGTACTTTAAGCTTTTGGGTTTTCTCAGAAATACTTTCATCACAATCAATTAATAAACATTCGAAATCAGCATAAATAATAAAAATTATTTTTTGCTGCCTCTCGTAATGTTTAAATTTTAATACACTATTTTTTCAGGTAAAACAGATAAAATCTTAGAACAACTATGAGACTTATATCTTGTTTCCCTACTGAACATTTGTAAACATATATCACATAAATAAACTTTACCTTTATAGTGAGTGACTTGACGTCGAACAAGACGAGTTAAATCTTTGATCAGACAATAATGTCCTTTTCTACTATTTTGGTATTCAATATACAACAGATTTACATGATTTTTCTTTTTATATTTTGAGACATAAAGCGGTCCGGTTACTATATTATTCTGTAAACCATATATATTAAAACTTATGTTAGGATTATTTTTTTCAAACTTTTTTAAATCATTCATTGTAGGCGGAAAGTTCATTCCTTCTGTATTAAGAATAACAGAGTAATGAGGATATGAACTAGTTTTGCAAACATTATTTTTGGCTGGATGTAATGCAGCAACTATACTCCAAAGGAAACAACAATTATCTTGATTTTTTATATTTATACAACTATTAGAATGTTTGATTGCAGGTGGTAACTCTTTATAAGATCCACCTCGCATAGGAGAATATTTATTTATATTTATTTCAAGATGACTCATTGAAAACAATGACCATCCAGATTGAGTGTGCTGAAATTCAGTAAATTTTTTATTCATTGTATTCATCACTTTCATTAGTAATTCATCCAAATCAGTGTTTTTATAAATTATAATAAATTTAGTATTAAAAGACTTTAATTGCTTTTCATTTAGTTTCGATAGTATAAAGTATGCGAATAATTCAAAATTTAATTTTACAGTACCATGGTTATTCAATGATATATTGATTAATTCTTTTAAATCTGTTTGATTATCGGTCAAGAATGCCTTACGACTGAGGTACTCATTTCCCTGACCGATATTCAATCTGTATGTTACTAATCTGTTTTTAAACGCAGACGCTACAATATTGATATTTGCGAACTGCGTGCTTAATAAACAGTTAGCTTTATGTAAATTCGTTCTCATATGATATGGGTATAGATTTTTCGGAATTGATATATTGCATTTGACACAATTTAGCATATTTCGAGATCTTGATAAGTTGTCAGGATTCACAACTGTGAAAAATAAAAACTCTGTTAAATTAAAATAATTTATATTAATCAGTGATTAAACATTTGAGTAAATAATATTAGTATTACATAGTGTTAATTAACCCTTTGTATAGGGGTTAATTAACATATAGCATAACATAAGGTTAGATACAAAACTTTATGATTCTGCATAAACAATTTATTAAATAAGACGTTTTAGACATATTGTACAAAGTAAAAGATATTAGATATATAGTAGAAATAAAAGAAAACGAATGGTTCGGTTTCTTATTCATACGAGGGGGGGTCAAAAAGTTCGCGGAACGGAGGGGAAGGGGGGTGAAATAAAATACTGTACTATTTTTCTTTTTCAATATATTCCCCCTTAAGTCGAATACATTTTTCAGATCTCTCTATTAACTTATTAATACCGTCGAAAAAAAATGATTTGTCTTTGTCCTCAAAATAGGCCGAAATCGCCGACTTGACTTCTTCATCATCGGAAAATTTCTTCCCCCGAAGCTCTTTTTTTAATTTGGGAAATAAAAAATAATCACAGGGGGCTAAGTCTGGACTATAGGGAGGATGGTTTAACATTTCGAAGCCACAGTGATGAAGGGCAGCCATCGCAACGCGGCTCTTGTGTACCGGTGCGTTGTCATGCAAAAGCAGCACACCCTTTGTCAACTTTCCCCGCCTTTTCTCCTTGATTGCTTCTTTTAATTGTCTTAGTAGATTAGCGTAGTATTCTCCCGTTATAGAAACACCCTTATCTTTATAATCTATTAATAAAATACCCTCTGTATCCCAAAAAACAGTTGCCATGATTTTTCCAGCCGATTGTGACACCCTGTATTTCTTAGGGGGGGGCTGACCCTTTTTATGCCACTGCATAGACTCTTGCTTCGACTCAGGCTCATAATGATGAACCCAAGTTTCATCTGCAGTAACAAGTCTTGCAAAAATTCCTTCCTTGTCGGCGCTACAGAGGTCTAAAAACTCCTTTGAATACTCGACGCGCAGCTGTTTCTGTGGTGGTGTGAGCATTCTTGGCACCCATCTTGCGCTGACTTTTGACATCCCAAGATTGTCGTGTAGAATATTTAAAATGGTTGTAGGTGATACTCCAACCATTTCTGCAAGTTGTTTCTTCTTCAAACGAGTATCCTCCAGTATAAGATTCTCCACTTTTTCAACGATGTTTGAGGTGGTGGCCTCAATCGGCCGTCCTGAGCGAGGGTCGTCTTCAAGAGACTCTCTGCCTTGCTTGAAAAGGCTATTCCACTTGTACACCATGGTTTTCCCAGGGCAAGAGTCCCCGTATACTGATAACATTTCTTCCAAAATTTTCTGAGGTGGTTTTCCTTGCTTAGTGAGGAACTTTATGACGGCACGAAACTCGATTTTTTCCATGTTCAAGTTTTTCTTCCGGATTCACTTGTTTGATCGACGACAGGTCAAAGGTTATTGACACAATCAGGTTCAAACTTGGCATATATACTCACAAAGAGTTGCTCATTAGTTACTACCTGCGGCAGGTCCCCCACCCCCCGCTATCCCCTCCATTCCGCGAACTTTTTGACCCCCCCTCGTATGCACCTAAAACTGAAATGGGGCTATTTTTAAAATCCTTTTGAGCTATTTTTACAAATTTTTTAAGATACCGCCATGATTCTGCGTCTTCGTTTAATTTAGTTTTAATGGTAGTTATTGCATGACGCCAGCGATGCACTGGCTGGATTTTTTTTATTTCATCCACCTCATAAATTTTTAATTCCACAAAAAGTTTACCCTCTTTGGTATCATTAATCTGTCTGGTACACCCTTTGTTCGCTCTCTTAGTGAAATAACAAACTAGCGGTGGTATTGTTTTACCCGTTTTTGAACTTGATGTTCCAGCATTGTCTTCCTCCGAACTATCCTCTCCGAATAGCATACTTGCTGTAACCCGTGACGGCATGGTGACAGGAAGTATGCTAGCCGACTTTTTTTGCTTTTTCGCCGACTCTTCACTGCTCTTACTCGAAGATTTGCGCTTTGACGCCTTTTCCTGTAGCTTCGCCTCTGCCTCAGAGTCGCTCGATGACAGAGCTAGGTCCTTAGCAACCAACTTCGACCTGCAAAAATATAATTATGTTTATAATATGATGTTATTTAGTGAATGATTTGGGACTATTTATGTCAATGTAGGTAGGTTCATAATGCGGATGATAGGTTATCAAATTGTATATAAGAACGATCAAACTTTTTTAACATTCGCTCAATCCATAAAACAAGATAAAAAATACAAATTTGATCCATCAAGCAATTTCAATTAAATTGATAGACTCAGCTGATGTTGGATTGAACATGTAACAAACAAATTATTTTTTCAAAATTCAAAACCCACTTCAGCACGTAAACTACACATCCGATTTTAATAAAATTTCCATGAGATCATCTGACAAGTATACACTATTAAACAAAAAAGGAATTTTTAAATCAGTCCAGATTATTAAGAATATTTGGTGAACATACATAATAAAAGATCTCGGCGAATTGATAACCTCCTTCATTTTTAGAAATCAGTAAAAAATAATAGGCACATAAAATGAAATTATTTTAATTCATTAGTAGATACTTACATTTTGATCCTTTTATCCTTTTTGATTGGCTCTTCACTGGTCTTGCTTGAAGATTTGCACTTCGCTGCCTTTTCCTGTGACTTCAGCTCCACCTCAGAGTCGCTCGATGACAAGAGTAGGTCCTTAGCGAGCAACTTCGACCTACAAAATAAAAATTATATTTACTATAATGTATTTTAGTGAACTATTTGTACGGATGAATGTTTGTAATGTTAAAAAACTATAAGGGGCGATAGGTTATCAAATTGTATATAAGGTCTAACAAATTTAAATTAAATTTAATTTAATATTTAAAAATTTAATTTAAAATTATACTAAAACTATTTTAAGGCTGTATAAGGTCCATGATACTGAACAAATTCAAAGGAACATATATCGAAATATGAAAAATATTTTTTGGCTTCCCCATACAAGTTGACAGATCAGCTGATCCGAGTTTGTATGGAAAGTCCAAAATTATTTTTCATATTTCGATATATGTTCCTTAAGGAAAGTTGTTCAGTATCATGGACTGAATGCATCCTTAAAATAGTTTCAGTATATTTTGTTAGACCTTATATAAGAAAGAGTTCAATCCATAAAACGAAATAAAAATGCAAATTCAATCAATCAATCGATCTAACATCAATTAAATTGATAGTAAGTATCAATTCATGTTAGATTGAACGTGTAATAAATAAACAAAATACTGGAAAAATGCCATGAAGTTATTTTAATTCATTAGTAGATACTTACATTTTGGTTGTTGAATCGATGAACTTGATTGAAGTACAAGAAGTTTGTAGATGGCACCCGAGAACCGCACAAATTAGGCAACAGATTTGTTAAGACTGGAGAGCGACTTGATTCCCCTAGGAATAAGTTGTCTTTGAATCTTTCCTCAAAACATTCTGAGCTTAAATACAGTAGATATCACGTGGAATCTCTCCTTATTTGAAAGGTACATGTGTTAATAATACTGTACAGCATGTTTTCTAAATATGTAAAAAGCTGAGGTATGCATAATTATTAGACAATGCTTATTCCTCGGGTTTGCTCGCCTAGACTTAATAAACATACATATGAATAAAAATAATGTCGCTCACATCTGTTTGTCTGTCTGTTTGGTAGTATTTTTAAAATAAGTAGTATGTGATATGACTGTCTTCTTATCAACAAATTTGTTATTTTGAGTAGGTATATGGTTACATTTTATTGAACCTATTGTGATGGGTTTTGATAAAAAGGTATTCACATAAAGTATATAACTACGTATGTTTATTTGTTACCTAGTAAGTACCTATGGTACAAGCTTTGCTTAGTTAGGGACTAGTGTACGTGTGAGGGTATAAGTGTAAGTAAGTGTGTGTGTGTGTGTGTTTGTGTGTGTCTAAATATTTTATTTATTCATTTTATTGGAATAACTTGACTAATTAATCATAGTATAATTATACTACAGAACATTCGGTACATAATGTACAACTCACACTTGACTATTTATTTATATGCTTTTGCTACCATAAGGACCAGGAAGGAAGGAGATTTATGAAATCTACTTACTCACTAAACCATTGGGATCGCTTTGTATGACTTACTTGCATGAAGTGTGAATAACACAACCTCCTCCTTTTTGAAAGTCAGATAAAAACAAAGACGTATTATGTGACATCCGGCGCCGTGCACATATTTGGTCAGAATCAAATACAGAAGGATGCAAATTAATGAAACACATTTTGAACCTTATGCAAATAAATCATCATTAATATATAAAGGCTACTATTTTGAGAAAAAAATATCTAGTATATTTTCATAATTTGGAAGCAAGCAGTGACAGTAACAATGTCGGTAAGTGAAAAAAATTGAATTAGTTTTCTGTTTATAATATTTTATTTTATATATAACTTTCATATCATTCATATCGAGCAATGACAATACATATGAACTTTGTAAGATTTTTAGAGAAAGGTTTACATACTTAATTATTTTAATCATTAAATGTACCTAAAATTAATATAATATACATATACGAAATGGTGGATAACAAAACTTCACTAAGGTTAATTGATTTTGTTTCAGTTTGAACATTGGAATTATTCACCTTCGTACTCCCCGCTTTCACCACCACCACCATCTGACGGCATGTTAGATTCGACTACTGTTCAAAGGATCATCAGTAATTTGGAAAATACAAATCGAAATGAGAATGGTTATATCAATAATGTCACTAATAGCAATAATCGGAAGAAATTGGTCTCCAGCCTTTAGACAATGACGTATGGGACAAAAGTGATAAGGATTGAAATATATGATGCTGATCAATTCCAAAATTCTGGAAAATCTATTTGTTGTTGTAATGCTGAAATTTGTGCTCAACATGTGGTGGAAAACGTGTTCAGTGATAACATTTATACTCGTATTAAAGACATTTTGAAAAGTATGGACACTAGTTTCTCGTCTGTATCATTGTAAAATAATATTGTTACTTTCATATACAAACTTTTTAATAAAGACGTATGTTTTACAAGAAGTCTTTATATTTTATCTACCAGCAAGTACATGAAGGCTTTTTTGGATAATAATACCTACCTTAAATAATAATGAAAAAGTAAAGACTTTATTTATTCTATTTCATACCAATATCTATCTCTGTCACACTAACGTAAAGATAAAAATGTTAACTCATCAACTCGTCTAAATAAATATGGGATCAGTTTTCTCGATATATAGGAACCTACGCATCGTAGACAAAATCTCAGATCCTCTCGTCAGAGAGTATTATATTCTTTGCTCAGATCATATTTATAGGTTGCGGTTGTCATAGAGTGCAGTAAGCAACAGCTGTTTAAGTACGTGGATAAAGAGTTGTTTGTGTGCTATAACTAACTGTTAAATGGATGAACAGCTAAGTATGATGGATGAGTCTTAAGGTAACAGATGTGCTACTAGATAGTAACTGATATTTAGGCTATGGATAGGTAGTTTATAAACAGATCTGTATCTATCGGCTGTGCGTATTTAGGATGAATGAACACCTAAAATAATGATAAGTGTTAGGGCAATCCAGATACGCTGAATGAATGCGTATCTGGTTGCCCTAACATTTATCTACTTTCATGACTTTGAAGTCTAATCTTCTTATTAACGTCCGACAATCGACCGTAAAGTTTACGTTTTTTGGTAGGTTGCTTCAGATTAACCTCGTTTTCTTCTTCTGACGACATTTTCAATAAAAATATAATATTAAACACACGGGACACAACACAACGAGACGAACAAAATAACCTCAAAAATCAAGACGTCTTTACACAAACGTCAACCTGACAGCGAGGGACAATGCTTATTTTTCTCCTGTACGAGTTGGACATTGCTTGTTTTTGCACTGTATCAATATTTTACTATGAATATTACTACGTGACTATGCATGTTCCTGCAAAGTGTGTTTTGGCGTTTCGTTCTACCAAATTTATACTTCACAATGGCATTGCCAGTTCAAAAAACATAAAAATGTGACATTGCATATTTTTCCCCTGTGCCCTTCATATGTCGATGTAAAACATCGGATTCCAGCATCGATGTTTATCGATATATCGCTAGAAAACATCGATATTTTTCTACTATCGAATACTTTCCACAAAAGTCTAATATTACCTTTTCCCAGTGAAATGCGGTATTTGATTTTGTAGGTGGGAATGTAAAATCAGACATCAGAGTAACATAGCAAAACTATTAGTGTAATGATAGTGATTTTCTATGAGAATCACTATCATTACACAATTACTTAATAAAATTGTAATACTGAGATAATGGTGAGATGACTGAGATGGAGTTATAGCTAAATTTGCAATTCTGATGCCAGTACAAATCTTCGCCCACAGAATCGTTTTCGATGTCATGGTTGGTTTAAACAACGTTGAGGTATCGGCCTTGGCATGTGACGAGATCCAACAGAAGCAGAGCTCTCTTCCCTACTCCTTTTCCCCTTAGGCAAAGTCCCTTATTCTTGTAGTCGTCTTCTTTTGTTTAAAACTTGATTGACAAGTGTTCCTTTGGCTTGAAGGACGATTCCGTTGGTGGTTGTGCAGGGCTATAATATGTGGTGGCACGTTCTCCAGGGAAAAGTTCCTGTAAGTATCCGGCCCACTTATAATGTGTAGAACCAGTAATATTTGTTGTCTTTTCCGTTAATTTAGAGTCAAAAGTGCAGCTGTGTCAAGGTCTTCTTTTAACAAATTTTCCAATATCTGAAACATATACGAGGGGGGGTCAAAAAGTTCGCGGAACGGAGGGGAAGGGGGGTGAAATAAAATACTGTACTATTTTTCTTTTTCAATATATTCCCCCTTAAGTCGAATACATTTTTCAGATCTCTCTATTAACTTATTAATACCGTCGAAAAAAAATGATTTGTCTTTGTCCTCAAAATAGGCCGAAATCGCCGACTTGACTTCTTCATCATCGGAAAATTTCTTCCCCCGAAGCTCTTTTTTTAATTTGGGAAATAAAAAATAATCACAGGGGGCTAAGTCTGGACTATAGGGAGGATGGTTTAACATTTCGAAGCCACAGTGATGAAGGGCAGCCATCGCAACGCGGCTCTTGTGTACCGGTGCGTTGTCATGCAAAAGCAGCACACCCTTTGTCAACTTTCCCCGCCTTTTCTCCTTGATTGCTTCTTTTAATTGTCTTAGTAGATTAGCGTAGTATTCTCCCGTTATAGAAACACCCTTATCTTTATAATCTATTAATAAAATACCCTCTGTATCCCAAAAAACAGTTGCCATGATTTTTCCAGCCGATTGTGACACCCTGTATTTCTTAGGGGGGGGCTGACCCTTTTTATGCCACTGCATAGACTCTTGCTTCGACTCAGGCTCATAATGATGAACCCAAGTTTCATCTGCAGTAACAAGTCTTGCAAAAATTCCTTCCTTGTCGGCGCTACAGAGGTCTAAAAACTCCTTTGAATACTCGACGCGCAGCTGTTTCTGTGGTGGTGTGAGCATTCTTGGCACCCATCTTGCGCTGACTTTTGACATCCCAAGATTGTCGTGTAGAATATTTAAAATGGTTGTAGGTGATACTCCAACCATTTCTGCAAGTTGTTTCTTCTTCAAACGAGTATCCTCCAGTATAAGATTCTCCACTTTTTCAACGATGTTTGAGGTGGTGGCCTCAATCGGCCGTCCTGAGCGAGGGTCGTCTTCAAGAGACTCTCTGCCTTGCTTGAAAAGGCTATTCCACTTGTACACCATGGTTTTCCCAGGGCAAGAGTCCCCGTATACTGATAACATTTCTTCCAAAATTTTCTGAGGTGGTTTTCCTTGCTTAGTGAGGAACTTTATGACGGCACGAAACTCGATTTTTTCCATGTTCAAGTTTTTCTTCCGGATTCACTTGTTTGATCGACGACAGGTCAAAGGTTATTGACACAATCAGGTTCAAACTTGGCATATATACTCACAAAGAGTTGCTCATTAGTTACTACCTGCGGCAGGTCCCCCACCCCCCGCTATCCCCTCCATTCCGCGAACTTTTTGACCCCCCCTCGTAGGAGACTGCAGTAGTAACAATAATAATTCAATTAATTGGCGTTTACTGGTACCAGTGACGTGCAGTCTTTAAAGGTAAAAATACTGTGTCTACCTAAACTGCGCTAAATACATACAACTTTCTTATGGCTATCCTTATTTATACATATATGTTTGTCTACCTTATTTCGATTTTCGGGTTTAGCGTTCATGCCATCGAGATATAGCATGAGATTTAGCCTGGGATTTTAACTTTATAAACGTTGTACGGTATTTAGTATGGCGAATCGGGCCGCGCTGGCCGCCCGCGCGACTCTGAAACCAGTATCAACTGAAAATATTTGATGGCGATAAAAATCACGTGTTTGGTTGTTTCATGTATAGCTCCTATTAAGACTAATGCGAAAATGCCAATTCGTGGACAGACCAGAGACTTAAGGTGAATTAATTATCTACACTTACTAAAATTATATGATTTAATGACAAGCTTTCGCCTGCGTCTACGCTCGCGTCATATCGAACAGTACTTTTTTCCGGGATGAAAGTTTAACCTATGTCCTCCGCACTAAAACAACTTTCTGGACTTAAGCTTTCTCTATTATATTCATATTACAATAATACATTAATATTAGTACAGCGATATTAAGAACAACTCTTTTATAAACATATACACATACATGCTTGTAGAAAATATATTTGTCAAGCATAATATAAAATAAACTGATTTAAAAAACGTATCGTTGGACACCCGGATGTCTGTGTGTATGTTTGTGATTTCACGATTACGCTCGAAATACTTAATGGATTTGTGTCATATTTTTTTAATAGCTTCATCACCTCACGGGATTGTTGTTTATTGAAAATTACTATCTTATTCGATGTCGTTTAATCATAATTAAAATACTCAAAAAATTCGCTGGTAAAATTTTTAAACCACTACAGAATCATCGTTCGACTTAACTGGCTTTTCGAGGAACCGACTGTTATTGTAAAATTGTATAGGTAAACATTTCTCAAGTACGAGGAATGAGCGAAACTTACCTAATTGGTGACACTTGCAAAATATATTGGAAGACCTCCCTACCAATTTTCGATATGTGCTAAGAAACATAACTATGCAGAATAAACAAGTTAATTCTATATGACTTCTTCTAAGTCCACGTGTAGCTAACTAGCTGGGTTACAGACTGGGAGCAGCTTAGAAAGTTGCGAAACTTCGACCGCATGCAGACACGTGTGTGAGCACATGACTTTCGGCGGAAATTAGCAATTGCAACTTGTTCTCGACTTGCATACAAAAGATCTAGTTCGTATTAACCACAGGTAATAAATAGCCGATAAGAAAACACTGTGCGTACGCCGAGCTAACGCATTTTGAAAATGGAATAAAATTTTTTCAGCAAAACATGGCGACGAATAATCTTTTCAAAGGTAATTGAGCCACTTACCGAGTGAAAGTTCTCATCTAGACGACAGAAGACAGAGGCTCGATGAAACATGAATAAGATGAACTTCAAAAACAAGTTTTCGCGTAGTTTTCAATTTTCTGTGAAAATACAATCCCAATCCCCAAACAAGCAGCCATTGAAATTTGCATTGAAACAGGGGGGGTCACTGAAGTACCATGTGACATTTCGAAAAGATAGCGTCGACCTCTGTCTTATGTCCCTACGTATTATTTAGTAAACGCCACAAGCAAACAAATTTAAGCAGCCAGTGGCCTACTATTTCACAACGAGACTTAACAAAGTTGATTTAAAAAAAATATTAAAGGAAGTGGTAGCCGAGTGTCAAAATGCAGGCCTTGTAATTGTAAATACTGTCTGTGACCAAAGCACAGTAAATGTAGGTGCCATATCTGAATTGGTAGAAGACACAAAAAAGTTATATTTAAGGAATAAAAGAGAGTGGCGGCATGATATAATAAGAATAAATAAAAAAAATATTATACCCTTATTTGACACTCCACATTTGATCAAAGGAATAAGGAATAATTTATTAAATAAGGATATGTCCTACCAAATGGACAAAGAGAATTATCTCGTGAAATGGGAGTACTATCAAAAGTTGTACGCCGCTGATCTTCAGTATGAAGAACAGGAATTAAGAACGGCCCCGAAAATTACAGAGGAACACGTCAATCCTGAAAAAATTAATAAAATGAGGGTGAAGACAGCGACGCAGATATTCAGCCACAGCGTCGCCGTGGCTGCAGAACATTTGACAGCTAGGGGTGATTTACCAATGGAATGTCGGCAAATAATTAAAATTACTTTGTTGTTCGACAATCTTTTTGACAGCCTCAATGTTAGTAGTTTTTTGCCTTCACAAGGCAAAAAGTATACAGGCGCCGTCAAACAGGGCTCTTGTCATCACAGTTTTTGGTTGGAAACAAAAAAAGTGTTAAAAACCATTAGATTTAGAGAAACTAAAAGATGTGGGGACAAAGTTCGTACAATTGAAAAAAATGTACCATCTGTGACAAATTTTATAAAAATTATAGAAGGCATGGAAGCATTTGGCAGCTCCTATCTAAAAAGTATGGTTTTGATTCATTGCTTACACGAAATTTTAATCAGGACCCTGCTGAAAACTTTTTTGGGAGCATCAGGAGCTATGGGGCTAGAAATAACGTTCCTAGTTCTGTAGCTTTCCAGGGAGCGTTTAAAGCATTACTAATTAATAATTTTAATTCTGCCCATTCAATAAAAGCTAATTGCGAGGAAGACTCGACTAACTGTCTCCAGTCATTAAAATTCTTTTTAACAGAAAATATAGAGACTCCTGATGTTCCCAATGATGATGAGGAAATTGTTTGTAATAGAGAAATTTTTGAAATAGATAA
This sequence comes from Acrobasis suavella, assembly GCA_943193695.1. NCBI lineage: Eukaryota > Metazoa > Arthropoda > Insecta > Lepidoptera > Pyralidae > Acrobasis > Acrobasis suavella. Next base: position 4,405,041 of record OW971944.1, read on the forward strand.
TATTAATGAAACAGATGCTGGACAACGAAATTATGTATGTGGTTGGGTTCTGACGAAATGTCTAAAAAATATTGTAAAAGGTTGTAAGCAATGTAAGCGAGACCTAGTCGATGATGGTAGTAATAAACACAATGTATTTATAAAAGCCAAGGAGTATACTAATAAAAAATGGCTATGTTACCCTAATAGACAAACTGAAAATTGCTTCCATGAAACTCAAAATATTATAGTATCTTTTTTGAAAAAGGATGTGCCTCAAAAGAATGTTAAAAAAAATATTAAAACATTTGCGGAATTGTTAATTCAATATCCTTTTCAGTGTCCAAAACACAGTGACATTTTAAGTGAGTATTTCTTTGATACGACATTTAATGTAATTGTACACAGTTGGTGTAGATCTATAAATAGAATATTGAGTGGTAAATTAGAGTATGATGGAGATGATGAAACTAAAATATCTGCACAAAAATATTATAATAAACATAAACATTATAAAAATAAAAAATGATTTTGTCTACATAACTTGTTTAATTTTACTAATGTGACTTATTCCTATCCTACCTACCTGATATGTTGTTGCTCTATGTTATGTTTATTGTATTCTGTTATATCATAACTTCATGGGTTTATATTACTGTATATTGCGACCATTCCTTGTTTACAATTGTTATTTTTTTTAAATTTCAATTTGGAAACAAGTAATACAAAAATAAAATACAGTTATAAAAACAAATGAAGTTATTTAAATGGAATACAATAAATATAACATAGTAGCTTCCTACAAAACAGATTAAACCTATATATACAGCTGGCTAGGTAGCTATAGTATAGATTTAGTTACAAGGGACAAAATACAGAGGCGCCACATCAAACAAGTTGGCGTGAAAAAGACGCAAGAGGGCACTCTTTTCCCCATATATTACTTTACTCTGCATTGAAATCAGGGGCAACAATCTCAATACATTAAAGACTGGAAATCGTTTAAGTAAAAACCAAACAATTTGCAAAGATCTGTTAGACCAAACAAGCTTGTGAAATTAATGGTATTTTTAAATTATTGGCATTATAATATAGTTATTCTATGATTGACTAACAGATGGCGCAAGCGTGTTATAATGTAACAAAATATGAAAGTATCCTGTGTAATGGAAAAACCTTCTATCTTACTGACTTCGCTACTCGGGTGCTATAATAATGACAATGATATGGTGCTAGAAAAAAATACTACCCATTTAGTAGTTTTTTTTTTCACTCTAACGTAAATAATGAAATGATAAATTTATTAAAAATAGGCATAAGCTTCTGGTTTTTTAATATTGATAAATTCGTTTTTAAATAATGTGCTACTGTTCTTGACATTTTTATGGCCGTTCATCAAAAAGAACATAATAAATTATAAAGACTATAGACGTGATTGTACAAATTATAATTCGGTATGGCAATATTTTATGACAGCCGGCCGGCGAATTGACAACAGCAATGGCTGTTGGTCGTGGTGTTTTTCGGCACTGTTCGTTCATATGTTGTCGTTGTTAACAGTGTGTGAATTCTGTCCACAATTTACTTGCTTTGTGCTGCCTGTGATTCCGTTGAGTTGAGACTTTCTCCTCCGGTTCCGGTTAGTGCCAACTGCCACCCGGTGTTGTTTGTGTACTCAGAGATTTGGACTCGCAATAAGAGATAGAGACTCAAGTGTTTATTTAAGTACTTTCCCTGATTTGATTCCCGTTCTACGATGTTACGCTTGAAGTGTTGTGTTCCTGGTTGTTTTGCATCGGGTAGTAAGTATAGCCACATCATAATAATTATAACCTATAAGAATTTAATCCATTCTCAATAATCAAACCAATTAGTATATGTTTACTTATCTAATTGTCCTTTTATCAAATGGCAGGTTTGACTAAATTCTATACATGTAATTTGTCGCTGGCAATATCATTTTATGTATTCTGAAACGGCTAAATAAATTTTGTAGCTTTGAACATGTCCACAGTAGGCCGCGCTCGAGGCTTCACTTCCATGTTAATTTTGTGATAAACTGTGTAATAAATACCCAACCTGTGTTCAAAATGCATTAAATCATTAAATTTTAATTTCCCCAATCTCTTATTTTACCCAGTTTGGGTGTGCAAATATTATTAGTTTCTGTCAAAGTTACATTATATTTAGTCTTACTGTTAAATTAAGTTATAAAAATCATGCATAAAATTATTTATGTCCAATATCAAATTACATTCCAATTAAAAATATTTTTTATATAGCAGTTGTCAGCAGCTTTTTATTTAAAATAGTCATTTAAGGAGTAAAAACATTTCCTTACTAACCATCGATGCAATTCGTTTTTAAATTTAATAAAGCAAATGTAATAAAGCTTATATTGTGTCAAATTTGTTTTAGATGCAGACTCCATTCTGCACACATTTCCCAATCCTGTGAAGGACAAAGACCGCTTTAACAGCTGGATATTTGCAATAGGAGGTGAAATAATTGGTTTGGACAATGAATTTATATTTGCACAACGGCGTGTATGTCGTGCACATTTTGAAAACAAGTTTCATTGTCGCAACAACAGATTATCCAAAAATGCCATACCAACACTAAATTTACGAGGTAAGTTTCATGTCACAATAATTATCCTGGGGTTTATTATTACTTTACCCATTTGGTACCACAAACTCTATAAAACAATCTTTGTAATGTTGAATTTGATGATCTGTTTAAAATGAATGATTAACTATGATTTTTATTTAATAGTGTTAAAAATCCCCGACTTTCAAGCGTTCACCCCTAATAACTTTAGAACGGCTGAACCGATTTTCATCAAAAAGTAGATAAGAACCACCGCAAGGAAACTTGCTCTTACGGCCTGGCCACAGCTTCTGGCGGTGCGGTGTGCGGTGCGTCAGGAGGCGCAGCGAGCGGCGTGATTTGCGGTGGTATGCCACAGCTCGACCTGTTGCGACCGCGGCGGCGCTAGCGGTGGACGTATTAAGAGAACGGCTTACTATTAAAATGGAAGGAAATTTTTATTTTACTTCGTCCCGATTTTTTTTTATAACAGGTTTATATTTAAGGATGTTTTTACATCCATATCTTCTCAGTATTTTACTAATAAATTGTTCCGTATCCATTATTTACATAAGCTCAACGCGCGATAAAATCAAAATGATTTGTTTCGGTCGCGCGATGCCGAATGCGTCCACCGGTGCCGCCGCGCGCGCCGCTCCGAAGTGGCCTCCTGTACATTTGTTTATACCGCGCCGCCGCCGGCCGCGCCGCAATTGACAACATTTCAAAAATTTTATATTCATATTACATTTTTTCCTTAAAGAACTTAAAAAAAAAGGACATACGTATTTTTTCTTTTTCATTTCTTTTCATTATTTCTCCTAAAATTAAATTGTTTAAAATCTCTCCATTCTAAAAGAGCGTAAGTACAAGAGTTAGGATGTAACGAGTTTACATCTTTGCCATACATTATAATTAAAAAATAAAACTTTTACTGACGTCTATAGAGTTGTGTTTTGTAGCAGTAAGATATCGATATCGATACAAAAACTTATGTATCGTAAAATAGGGTTACTTTGATTAATTTAAAAATTCAAACGCTTCTATCTCAGCTATTTTTGGCATAAAAATATTATATTGACGACTTGGTATGTGGAAAACAAATGGCATAAAAATTACGCTTGTAATACTCGACAAAAAAAATTTGCCCTATCATCTCTGTACTTGAAATGGGGTTTTTGGGTAACTCACGTTTTTTAACGGATTCTCATAGTCGCCCCTTACAGAAATTAAGAACACAAAGAAAAAATGTTTCACTTTTTAAGTTACAGCGTTTTAATGTTAATTGGGTTAATTTGACTGAAAATAAAAACAAGGGCTCCGGCGTACACGCGTTCAGAAATTTGGAAGATTTAATTAAAAAACCAAAAAAAAAGCTATCATAAATGTCACCTTGTGTTTTGAAAGTTGCCCCATTTTAGGGTAGCATTTTTCCTTACTTCATTTTTTTATAGTTTTTAAGACCTGGATGTCAATATTATTTTTATTTAACCTGAAATATCAATCATATAAAGGAAATATTAGCATTTTGTCACCAAACTATGTAATCATTTCATTTTAATGCATGTGTATTTTTTTCAATCCTAATTCTACTTTACTGAAAGAACTATCAATATTAGATGGTCTTCCTATCGAACTGATACTTCTATGGACAACACTACTATTATCTCTCTCTCTCACTCGTGATGTCAGTTGTCAGATTGACGCACACGTCAATTGACAGCTGAAAGCTTGACATAATTTTTTCACTTTTAGATGTTCAAGCAAAGGCGTAACCTATTAAATGCCTATATCCTTGTACTTTTGAGTTTTTTTCATTTATCTCTAAAAATATAACTCAAAAAAATCTGAAAAAATATTTTACGTGTTCAGAATTGCTAAATCTCGAAATGATTCTCGAATTTTCATTCCTTTTAGAAAATGAAATGTTGTCAATTCGCGTCGCCGGTAGCTAATTTCATATGTTGCCTTCTGTTTGTTTTCGCTGCTCACCGCTTGCCGCTTGCCGCGCCGCAGCCGCGCCGCAATCCGCGCCGCTCTTGGCTGTGGCCAGGGGGTTACGTAAAAGAACTGCATCGAAATCGGTCCATTTGTTTGAGAGCTACGATGCCACAGATAGACATTAGCGTCAAACTTATGATACCCCTCTTTCTTGCGACGGGGTTAAAAAACCATTGTTTCGTCACCACAAGCGTGACGTACACACCTTCGTGTAATCAGTATCACGCCTATTGCTTCTACACACGTGCCACTAGAACAAGCAGTGATAGATACGGCCTTGGATTTTTTGTATACACTAGACTCGTGTCAGTCAGCTGTCAAACTGCTGTACCTTAACGACTGTCATTTATGATAATAGACAATGGCTTAACGTGCCTTACTTAAGAGCTCAGGATATTTTAATGTCACTTATATATACCAATTTCGTGAGGGTTAACAAGGAATTATTAAAAAAATATATATTTTAAAACAAGCTTTTATCTAAAGTGCTCTCAAGACGAATCAAATGAGCCCAAACTCGATGGGGTTGCGACGTTTCATTACGAGTTCCTATAGCCGCCTTCCGGCTCTTTCATCAGATCAGCTCTATGTCATCATAATATTGTATTGTCACGCGAAATACGTATGCGTGCAAAATTTCAGCTCAATCAGAAATCGGGAAATGGGTCAAATTTCATTTGCAAGATTTGATTACAGACAGACAGACAGACAGACCGACAGACAATGGGACAGGTGAAACTAAATAAAAGCTTGTAAAAATGATGCTTATGCCTGACCGGTCTTCGAGGTCCGCTTGTCCGCTTTGGTGACCATTTGCTAATATTTTAATCATTTTGTCTTGCATTGATATGGAATAAGGTATACATTTAAAAAACTTATGGGGAGCCATATACTGCAAAAATTTTACATATTTTTTTAAAATTGCTAATCAAGACTGCTGAAAATTTGCTATTTAAGACCTTTAAAAAGAATAAAAAGAAATAAAACTCGATGTAACAAGAAAACTGTTTTTATGACTCTCCCTTTTTTGTATATAACATTCGTTATATAATTTTTTTGCAAACAGATTGTAGCCCATGTCACCCGAACAATAATGGCGTAACGATTGACATAACATTTGTGAAAATTAGACAAGCGATTCGGATGCTACGGTGGAACAGAAATATTTAAAAAAAAACCGAGTGCGTTGATGTCTTTTCTTTGTAAATTTTTTTTCTTTTACATTTACGAAATAGCGGACTACTCGTAATTATTTATAGAAATAGCCCATTACTTTTATTCACATCTATAAAATATGCTTTTGTTTTAAAAGGTTAGAATGTTTTTACTGTGTAGTTCACTTCTCCATGAGATAAGTAGTTTTATATCAAAATCCAATGGGATTAGTTACTTATCGCGATAAGCTCTCGAATTAGAAGTAATCCTGCCCACTTGTCATGTAGTGTTTTTGATATAAACTTTAAAACATTATTATTACACTAAATAGCGAATAGTAATGTGTTAGTTACTGGAAGTGTCCATTTATCTACTAGATAGCTCATTATATCTTTACAACTTATTTGTCTTTCACCGACATGTTGTTTTTCTTGTAGATCATGATGATTTTCATTTACTGAGAATCTACACTACATTATGTACTCAAAGACTACCTACATCATTCCGACCAAGAACATTGGTACTCTTCGTAAATGGTCTAATTTGTTACTCTTATTTTATACTATCCCCCACTAGAACTGGAAAATAGAAAATTTAAGATGTCTCGCTTGAAAGATACAAGTTATTTGTACATTTTTCTAGATGATCTAGCTATCCATTCACTATACCTACTCCATGATCGGACGAGTACCGAGATTGGAAATCATTAAGGGGACGAAGTTTAAAAAAATGTTATTTAACAATACGTGCGTGTTAGTTTTGCCATGAAATACACAAGCATCAAGTAAGTTCTTTCAGTTTTTAGCTGGGTAAGTATGTACCTACGTTTTTCTGATTGTTGTATAGAAAACGGCCTCAGTCACGCTTTCTAATTATATGTTGTCATATGCAGTTTCGATTGGGAAATGAAATACGTTGCTCAGGTATATGTACATTGTGCTGTCGAATTACATAATGCTGCTCAGTTCGATTTCATTGACAATATAGGTACGGACATACCTATATTTTTACATTGTAAGTAGACATTTATTTCAATTCCATTTATTAAAAGTATACGTATCAATATGTTCAACATGTTTTTACGCAATTGTTTATTCCTTTCATGAGTTTATTTGAGGAAACTTTGTCAATATGACTTCATGGACGAAAACCTACTTAAAATTATCCTAGGATTGACTATTATTTATTTCGACTTTCTATTAGCAAGCTTATAGAGAACGTTGCCTTCTCATTCTCAATGAGGCTCAATTCTCAAATTCAATTTGGTAAAAAATTGGGTAGCTTTATACTCTGCGAACGGGTGAACGGACAAAAGTTTTCTCTCTATTCGTCGGAAGGAGATTGTTGCTTATATAACTTTAAGGCAGTGAAAGTTTCTAGACTAGGCTGGAACGACTGTTATCAGTATTTATACTTCCATTTACGGACATAAAATAAGAAAATGTCGCTATAGGGTTGCTAATGCGATCGAGGTAATTTAATAAGTATAAATTTCTACGAAACTATACGTCTTTTTTCATTACAGGATAAGCGGAGCCAAATAATCCGTCAGAGATCGCAATGTGCGCGATAATATACCATGGTACGTGGTAGAATAAGAATCAGTATAGTGACAGGTTGCTAGCCATCAAGTAGGCATTATACCTATGCTAAGTAAGCCATTTCGTAAAATCTTCGGTTATATAATGTTATAACTTATAACCTACAGGAGGGCCGATGCAGGCATAACTTGGCTCGATGGCGTTACATTGATAAATCCGCAACACAATGCAGTGTGGCCACGGCGACCAGACTATGACACACCTTCTCTCCTGCCCATCGTGCCCCAGCAGCTGCACTAAACGTGACCTTTATGAGGCTTCAGACAACGCTGTAAGAGTGGCATCATTCTGGAGGGAAAAAAATAATGTTTGAGCCAACGACACGAAAAGAAGAAGACCTACAAAATATGAGTAGATTACCAATCAATCTACTCATTACTGTTAATGACGTTCTTTAACTTTTCCAATAAGCAAAACGTCGTGGCTTCTTAAGTTTCCATGAAGAAATTGATTGGAGGTGCAAATGCTGAGTAATAAAAACACAAGGAAAACCCGTGCTTTGAACCTATAAGGAAAACTGGGATTGGAAATCATGTGACAGTAGCATAGTAAAATAAATGTAGCAACGGGCAAATTTTTCAGTTTGTCTGTTCGTGTGTATGGTGTGTGCATAAGCGTATGAATGTGTGTGACTAATAACAGAGTCGTAATGATGATGCATCCTTTTCTACACTTATCTATTACACGGTAAGAAAAACGAGCCAAATCGTATAGATGACCAATTTTCTCACAAATGTTATTTAGGCGGGAAGACAGGTTTCACTAGTTTTGGGAAAGTTAGTAATTTTGTTTCTCGTCAAAGTAGAGTCTTGTTGGAGTATGTTGTTTGGGAGTAATCCTTCATTAACACATCATTGAACTGGATTTGTTTAAAATTAGTTTGATTTAGTAAAAAGTATGTAAAGGATAATTATAATCAGAACAAGTTTTTCAACAAGTATAATGCTCTAATTTTAATGTTTACTTTGCATTCTTTGTAGCAAAAATAATAAGGTTTGTAGGTTAATGCCGTCTGTGCATCCGAGAAGGTTATTTCACTATACATAGGTATGTACATTGTACATAACTGTACCTACTCGTATTTAAATAAGTCAACATTCTACTAAAACTAACTATAGGTATTAATATTTGACTTGTATAAATGTCAGATGTCTTAAAATAGTAAGCATAAGATTATCATATTCCAATAAAATCAAGCCCGAAACTTTTTGTCAGATTTTTAAAGCGGCCGACAAAGCTCCAACAGTGCCATTAAATGACAGCCGGGACCAATGCCTTGATTTTATTGCTAAGAAATAAAGGCTTTTTCATGATTTGTATAATGTCTTAAACTAAAAAGTAGTGTAGTGAACAGCAATGAAACCTAATAACCTAATAGTCTGACTTCACGTGACCTATTGAAAACGAGTACTTATATAACTGCATTTTGTCATGAATAATGAGATGTCTAGGTGTGTGCTCGACATTAGTGTCATTTGGGGTGGTGACTCACCTAAACTCGTGTTGATATAGCACGATGAGAAGTTTAAAACATTTTTGCACTTGACTACCTTTGTAATAAAATTATTGAAAACAAAGGGACAAAGAAAAATATTTTTCTTTCATGAAAAACAGTTTATACGATTGTCTTATGATGTTAGCTTGGAATTGGTTTAAATTCCTGGTATTACTCGTTTTTTAAAGAACAAACTATTTATACTTTAAAATGGGTGGCTAAAATCTTATATAAAAATTCTAAGCGTTTCTTCATATGTAAAAATATTCTAAGCGTTTTTTGGGTCATGTTGTGGTTTATGAGCCAATGTCTAAAATAATAGTTAATAATACTCTAGTGACTGATTTTGTATGGATTTGTAATTTTGCTACTTGTAATAGCGGTCATTTCGTCGTTTCTGGATGTAGCAAATTAACTAGAACACCACTTGATAATATCTTTGGCACTGAACAGATGAGAGATGGAGGTGGAGACGTATAAAGGTATATATAGTGTTACTTTTAATACTATATATATTCAATAGTAGTTGTTGAATGTAGCTTTACATATAAATTAAATTTGAACAAACATATATTATATATTCTTTGCAAGAGACCTGTTCTTTATCAATGTACAGATTTTTCTTTAGAAACTCTATTCATAAGTACGCATACGCATATAGCATAGCCTTAAACCTTAAACAATATTGGACTTTAGGTATAGTTAGTTTCAATAAACTCGTTTAAGAAAAACTAAGATGACAAAGGAGAGACAGCAAACTTTAACAAGGATTATTGTTTAACTGCTCTAACGATTACGAAGATTGCAAGTATCAACAACAGAGGATTATTTAAGTGGTTTGGCCTTTGTCATCCTCGTTACACCCATATGTATAAACATTAACTATATATGATATGTGTACTGATAATGCTTATTGCTCTTGTAAACACCGTTTGCGCAGAACATTTGGTGATAATTGCTTCCTAGTTCACAACTATGATAATGTGGAAATAGATTTCTTTTTTTTTTTGTGTTTCGAATATAATAAATTTCTTTTCAGTGCCTCTTTCACAGCGAGTTCAGACTATGAAATTAATTGCAATTCCCCTATTTTATTACGTATTTTCACATGTGGTCGAAATTGAAACAAATGTTTGTATTGGGAAATGTTATCAGTACCTATCATAAGCTGAAACTACTATTGAAAATGACATGATGAGAACCTACCTTTAGAGTCTAGTCAAATGAGTAGTGTTTATGAGTTATGAGCCGCTGAAAATAAGTTGCGTAATTTCAGCCGCATTTGGTATAACCCAGTTTGAACGTAGCACTCGGGAACTTTATTTAAAAAAGTCTCTTGTTTGGCGCTGAGCCCTTATACTGACATGAACAAGTCTTATACAAAGTAATATAAAAATTCAAAAAAGTATAATACATAGTACATACCTGTATAATTGTAGTGTATGACCCTTATCTAATTTAGGACGACCTCCATGGTGTAGTAGTCACCATGCTAGTCCGCCACCCAGAGGTCCCGGGTTCGATCCCCGGTCAGGGCAAGTTGGAAAAATGGTCTTTTTCAACTGTCCTGGGTCTTGGAAGTTTATCTATTTAAGTATTTATTATAAAATATAGTATCGTTGAGTTAGTATCCCATAACACAAGTCTCGAACTTACTTTGGGGCTAGCTCAATCAGTGTGATTTGTCCCTATATATTTATTTATTTATTTTTATTTATAAGTATTTATTGTATTTCGTTCTTATGTTCGCTTTCCTTTTCAATATAACTGTCCTTTATTCTTTTAATCGGCCGGAAGAGACACCTTCTGCGATAAATAAGTCTACCATTTGTACCACTATGTTTAAAATTATATGTTATTAATGTTTGTTATTAGTACAATAAAGTTTGGATGATATAAATAATAAGCCGCAGGGCAGATTGTGGCGAGCTGTTGGTGAGTAACGACAATAGGGACCCGAGCGCTCCAGAGAGCCGGTCAGAGCCCTCGTAGCCGACGCGTCTTCTGCATTGCCGTGGAGTCGTTAGAGATGTCGCTCCAGAGGTGGAACTATTAAAGGGCATCACGCCGTGTACTTCCGAGAAAGCGCAGCACACCTCTCGACACCCCTGAGTCGCCTGCACCGGTGTTGCTCCTTTGCCGGAAACTATTGTCGGCGCGTTTGAGGGGCTCATTTGGTGGGTGGCAAGCCGCCACCTGCCTAGAATAGTCAGTAATCATGATCACGGCAGGCAATATTCCAGCATCAGTCTATCCCAATCTCATTCCATAAACTATAGGCCTTTCCCTTTTTCTTGCAATAGATCTTTCTCCTGCCGAAACCTATTCAGGGGTACACCTTTAATATGTATATTCAGGAATGGGTTTTGGCGAAAGCGCCACATTACATCAACTTTTTGATAGGTTTTGGATCGAAACGCGAAAGCCTCTCAAAGGACCAGGGTAAAAAGACCCGTGAATCTAAAGGAGAGACGTATTTTACGAAAGAATAAAACATATTATGAACTTATCAATGGCTCCCCCATTAGTATCTACTTACATACTTTCTATGTTTCTCATTTACACAAATGTTGACGCAGCGAGCAATGCCCTACACGTGAACACGTGTCGTTTCCCAACGTGATTCCTTATCGGGGAGCAAATCATGAAAGTTGATTGTTTTCAGTTGACTACAATCATTTCAAGAAAAGAGTAAATTATTTCATTCAATGATATGAAACTAGTTGCTGCTTTAAGTAACAAACAATGCTGTTTCAGTAATGTCGAATAATGCTGAATCCCAGGATTTATTACATTGTAGGTAGGGAAATTAAGACTAAAATAAAGATTATATTGATAAAAAGCTTTTAGAAAACTTTTACTTTATGATTGATCCCGTGTAACATATATGTATCTTTTCAATCTTTCGCTTATCTATATATATAAAAGCGAAAATCACTCACTCACTCACTCACTCATCACGAAATCTCGAAAACTACTGAGCCAATAAAGATGAAATTTGGCAGGAAGGTAGATTGTGACTAGGAGACACTAAGAAAGGATTTTTGGAAATTCCATCCCTAAGGAGGTGAAATAGGGGTTGCCAGTTTGCATGGAACTTCGTAATTTTTAAAGTGAGACACGACATTTTTTAATTAGATGCCAATAAAAACAATAAATAATACAGAAATTAGATTTTAAGATTTGCATTAAGGGTTGCGAATTTATATTTATGAAACTTTGTGAGTGACAGACAAACAAATTGAGACAAATAGATAATTTGTTCTCTTTTGTTCTAGCAAATGACGGGAACGGGAACGGGAACGGGATATAATAACACAATTTATGAAGTAAAAAACCAATTAAAGATCCTATTAGAACCATTTTTGACCTTCTACGCGGACGAAGTCGCGGGTAATAGCTAATACTCTATAAATTAGTAGCGATGTCACCTATACCACTCGTGTTGATACTCTCAGTTACTAAAGGTACTTTAAACTACATCCAACTCAAACACCCTGTGGATGTATATTTTTAAATTTATGACTGATAAGAAACTTGTTTGATTTTCAATTGAAAACATATCACTGTTATCGTACAGAGCATAAATCTTAGTTGGAAACAGATACATTTTATCACGTCTTTATCTTTTTGGGGTAGACAGAGCCCAGTCCAGGCGTTGTAAATATGGAAAAAGGGAATAAATAAAATAGTGATGCCTTGCCGCATAGCCTATTCACATTATTCAGATTTTCACTCATTCTCTTGATCGCCTTTTACGATCTACCCAGGTGGACCGCTGGCACATTCCAAGGTTTTTCTTTTCTTCCAGACCACCATTGGAGAAGTCTACGTCGGTAAAGCCGGAAAAACTAAGTCGCAAGTGCGCCAAATAGGTCATTTATTTTAGTGGGCACTGAAATAACGCACTGAAAAATATATCTCTCTTTGTATGACGCAATATGTATACGTATGGAGACGATCAACCACTTGTATATCAGTAACCTCACTATAACAATAAAAATATTATTTTCATATACGTAACAAGTTGCTGTAATCGGGTATTTTTCTGAAATATTTCATGTTGAAATATTTTTATTTTAAATATTTTTATATATGTATATATTTGTTTGTCTAGTTCTAATAAATTTATTGATGATGATGATGAATTGAACATGGAATTAACGTACAGGTAATACCGTATAACTATGAATAGATAAGGTTGTTACGTGTACAATTGTACATAAGCTGTGCTTATAGATATAGATCTTTTTGTTGTGATGGCTGTGACCGATAAAATAATTAGTTATTGATATAAAAAGAGACATAAGGCAAATTTCATTTCAATTATGCTCACCTTCGTGTTATTTTATATTAGAGATGTACCTATAATTGTAGACACAACATTCGTTTATGGGCGGATAAATATTTATAAGTATGTAAAAGTAGATTTAGAATACGTTCTCGGTAGTTTTAATTTAGGCTATGCATATCAACTTATAAAAGAAGCATCATAATTTGTTATTATAGTTTTAGATATACACTAGCTGTGCCCGCGACTTCGTCCGCGTGAAAATCCGTTCAGCAGTTTCGGACATTCGGGTGTACAGTGTGCATACAGACACTGACATACAAACAAAAATCTTAAAAATCTTCTTTTAGTTTCTGTAACTCCTTATATATCTTGCTCACGAATACATACTTTATTATCTGTATTTGGTGCCCACGAATTCGCCTGTGTGAAATTCAGTTGTTACACACCCTTGTTGATAACATGACAAATTAAAAAAAAATTGTCAGTTTATCTGTATATTTACAGTTCGAGATTTTTAATGTAATGCGGTATACTTTTAATATTGCTAATGCGAAAGTTTATAAGGATCTATAGATGTATGGATATCAGTTACTCATTCATACAACAACTTATGAATGGATTATAATGAACCCTTACAATAATAATGATAACCTTCGTGTATAAATATATAGGTACGCAAACGAAGTCAGCAGTCAAACGTAACTCTGTATAAATATGTAGGTACGCAAACGCAATCAGCAGTCAAACGTAACTCCCTGTTTGTAAAAGTCTCCGAGGCGCGAGATAGTGTGTGACGTTCTCGATCAGCAGTCAAACGTAACTTCCTATCTGTAAAAGTCTCCGAGGCGCGAGATAGCGAATGACGTTCACGATCAGCACTTAGTCGCGACTCCCTTGAGTGGAACTCTCCGAGGCGCGAGTCAAATAATTTCGTTCTCGATTAACACTTAGTCGTGCCTGTCTTTTGTCATTGGATTCTTGGGATCTACTCATCCGCTGTCTTTTCGCTTGTCTAGTATTCTGAGTCAGATTTGACTTTCTTCGAAGCATTTTTAAAAAGCAAAGCACAAAATACAGTAATATATATACTAAATTCAATTAATCTATGTAGCCAAGCATTTTTTAAAGATAATATCCGAAATAGCTAACCAATCCACAAAGCAAGGTCACAAAATCCGTATTGCTATAGCCAAATGTCAAAGTTAGTTCAATAAATCTATAAAACCAAGAAGCTTTTGAAAATATCCGAAATATAAATAATATAAATATATATATCAACAATATTATCCGAAATATTAACTAACCAATCCTCAAAGCAAGATCAGAAAGCCCGTATTTTCATAGCCAAGTGTAAAATTATAAATCAACAATATTATCCGAAATATTAACTAACCAATCCACAAAGCAAGATCAGAAGTCCGTATTTTCATAGCCAAGTGTCAATTATAAATAAATCAACAATATTATCCAAAATATTAACTAACCAACCCACATAGCATCAAAGCAAGATCAGAACTTCAGAATCGCGTATTTTCATAGCCAAATATCAGTATAAAAACAACAAATTTAACAATTCAACAACAGTCACTAAACAAATCTCGTACAGTGCAAAACAATCAGCTCGTATTTATACATTTTCACAAAAACAACTATAGCGCATTTTAAAATTTCTTGAGGCGCCATCTGTTGCTATTTTATGTAACTATAAAATCGCCCATAGAAAATTATCTTTAAAATTTAAATGACGATAACTTTTTATCTGACATCAGATTTCGATGAAACAAAGCCTGAATTATAGCAATAAGATTTTCCATTTTAGCTCTTAAACGAACGACTTCGGGGGAATCTTCATACTCATCCTTATTTTTAGGCATTTTGAAGCGAAAATAGATAGAAAGAAATAGCAAACTTTATGATAATGAAATTAAATTAAACGTGGCGATTACGTAACTGCGTAGAATGTTCGAGAACACTATGGAACTCGTAGGACGCTCGCGGGCGCGGGTGGCGGGCGCCGAGGTAGATACGGCTTGAAAATGATGTTATTTCGAAAAGTACTTGTTTGCGCCTGAATGTTATATATAATATGTGTACAATGATGAATGCGTATGCTAATTAAAGTATCAGATGTAGCAGAAATATATGCGTGTTCGAGATTTAGTGAGAAAGAAAGCGGTGTCGTGAGGTAGTTGTACCTAGCGTGTATGGCGGGTTTATAGCGTGAAATATAATAAATTAAATAGATATTGCGATATATGCGTTTGCGTGTATATTGTAGGGCGATGGATGAGGAATCCGGCGAGAGGGAACAGTTGGACGGGCCGGGAAATAAAGTAGTCTACCTGTTCACACGGTGCTTCAGACGACTTCCATGCGCTGGTTCTACTTCAGTGCCTCGTACACTGTTTTAAAGGGGGTTGGTCACAAGCACTCACTAAAATTGCCACTTTCTTCTCTTATTTTAGCGTCTTTAAAGTTTATATATTTTTTTTACACAGCGCGTTTGTACGGAGATCACATTACGCGGCCATCTTTCTTCAACAGGTGCGGAAGGAAGGGGCGCGGGGGGGGGGGGGTTCGTAGGTTCGTAATTGGTAAAAAGAGTGTGCGTGTTATATGCGTATGAGTACAAATGAGTGTATGAAATGAGTGGGTGTTTAAATTAAACTAATGAATAAATAATGAAGACATTTGGCGTAGACAGTCACTGAAGACGAAGTGGTAGCTAAAGTGGCGCCCTCATTTGAAATAAATTCCTTAAAATGAAATATGGTCATAATTAAAAAATTTATTTGTATGAATGTCTAGGAAGACCTTTAAACTATTTTATGAATAACCTTTGAAAGTAATATGGTAGTCCATCTGGTTTTAAAACTGTTTTTCGCCAAAAGTGGCCACTTTTGGCGAAAAACAGTTTTAAAACCAAACGGACTATTGGTAATAATTTCAAAGGTTTTTCATAATATAGTTTAAAGGTCTTTCTGGACATTTATACAAATCAAATTTTTAATTATCACCATATTTAATTTTAAAGGATTTATTTCAAATGAGGCCGCCACTTTAGCTACCACTTCGTCTTAACAAACGGTATTTTGTATGAAAAAACATTCGTTTAAGTGACTCAATGTTTCAAAAATGGCACTTTTGGTCACTAGGAAGACGTCAATAAAAAAAATTAAGTCTTCCATAGATACCTAGTATAAACATATGGTAGCATTTCATACTTTTCTTTGTTTATTTTTGGATTTCTTTTAGTAAATGTAGTCGTAGAAAAAGTATTGAATGCAACGTTGTATAAGTATGTCAAAAAATGCTCGATGGCGTCTCCTTACGATGCTCGCCAAGGCTCGCATCGTAACCTGCCCCACTCGCATTTTATGAACCTTCTTATAAAACTGTTGCATAAAATACTATTATGAACTACTGTTTACAGTTTAAAGTGAGAACGTGAAGCTTTTCTACGCACATACGCCAAAAGTGGCCGTTTTTCGCAACCTTTGACTTTACATACCCAGCTATTTAGAAAGTTATGTTCAAGGATTTCTTGTATGCCTATTTAAGTAAACATGGAGCTTAAAATATTGTACCCGTAATAAATCGAACCTCGAGCTATACTAGATCACTATAGGATAATGAAATTGTACGGTGCAACACCGCACATTTTGCATAGTCAGTACACGTATCGGCTAGCAACAAGCTACGCGTGCTCACGGTCGCAATGGACTATTAATTACCATTTATTAGTTTAAGTTTTGGAGATAATAAATCAGTTTAATAACTCCTTATCAACTCTATCATTTTATATGTACGGCCAGGCCGAGGCCCGTACATATTGGTCCTTCGAAGCAATTTTGGACCTCGTGGTGTGACGTGTGACTTTTCCGCGTGTGACTGTGAGGTGTCTATCAATGAACCAGCAACTCTTGTGCAGTTATCGAAGAGTGTACAAACATTAGCAAGTGAACTATCAATCCCAGCAGTGGACTATCATTTAGAAGTTATCATTATCAACAAACAGCAGTCGGGTGCCGAGCTACAGCTAAGTTCCCGCACACAGCAAACAGCTACCAGCTTACAAGTATGATCTTTCCAATCTCTTACTATTATATCATGGCCACCATGAAAGATCTCCTGCAAACACAGCAGCAGATTGCCACATCAATTGAGCAGACATATACGAATTTTCAAAAGGACGGCTCTGATCGTAAGACCGCCGATTACATTAAACGTAGACTAGATACATTGGACGGATATTGGCGTGAATTTCGAAACAATCATGTCAGTCTCTGTAGTTTTGGAGTTAGGACTCATTCTTACTTCTCTACTAATCAATATGAGGCGGTGAAGGAGCGCTACGATACCGTTCGCACCGCGATTGAGAACTATCAGCCCACAAGTAGGCAGCCAACACCAATACCGGCGCTGAAGTCAATAACTTTCGGGGATTCGGGACCAACAGGATCCTTCCCCGTCTCTAAGGGTACAGAAAGCAAAACAGAAGAAATGCTCAAAAGCAGGCGAGCAATTTCCGAGCGTTTACACGAACTGTATCGGGCATTAAGATCGATTCGGTATCGGAAAAATGGGAAATGGAGGATCTCCTAAAAACCCTCCAATCTCGTTGGGCAGTTATCGATTCCCTACATTGGGAGATTGATAAAGAATTAGACGGTGGAACCAATCAGGAATACGAATCCATGTTTTCTCATTATGAACAAATTTATCTAGATATAAAGAAAGGTATTAATAGGAAACTATGGCCAGCCTCCCACAGGGAGATCACCGAAAAGATGACCATTCCGATTTTCGGAGGTCAATACAATCAATGGTGTTCTTTTAAAGATTTATTTTTGGAGAGCATTCATAGCAATCCCCATATAACGAATGCACAAAAAATGCAATTTTTGAAGGCTAAGGTAAGAGGTGAGGCGGAGCGACTAATACAGCATTTACCAATCAGCGCAGATAACTACCCCGTTTATTGGGATATCCTTAATCATAGGTACAATAATCGCAAACTATTATTCACGTCGCACGCTAATACCCTGTTATCTTTGCCTACAAGTCAAAAACTATCAATAAGTCACATGAAACGTATCCATGATGAAGCATTAGAAAGTTTAAACGCAATCAAAAACTTAGGGGTTGACGTCGCGTCTTGGGACCCATTAATTGTACATATTCTGGCGCAAAAATTAGACCAAGAAACATATAATGACTACGTACAATCGGTCAAACAACCGCGTTAGCTGCCGGTACTCAAGGAATTCTTGGAATTTCTTGAAAGCAAATTTACAAGTTTGGAGACATTTGGTCGTTTAAACAATCTATCTACCTTGAGTACGGGTAAGCCTGCGGCTCACGGTCAAAATCAGAAACAACAATTTTGCAGACAGGCATTATCTAACAACACTAATAAATCAATTTCATTATCTTCAAACAATGTGCAATCAAAACGTTTCAAATGTTTAGTTTGCAGTAGCAATGAACATGCCATATTTCAATGTCAAAAGTTCCTAGGTATGTCACCTTTTAACAAGAAACGTACTACTACCTATATCAAACTTAAACTTGTGCAATAATTGTCTTTATGACCATCGTGGTAACAATTGTATTTCCGAGAAAAGATGCCGCACTTGCAATGGGCGACATAATACAATTTTACACGAGGCTTACGCCACCGCCAGCAATCAGACACCGTCGACTTCAAACAGCGGGCCGACCGCTACACAGGCACCGCCGGCAACACACGGCACCCACGTGTCGGTACAAGGTGAAATGCCGGTAGTACTTTTAGCTACAGCTATTGTTAGAATTCAAAAAATCGATGGTACATATCAAAACCTGCGAGCCCTTATTGACCAGGGGTCGCAAGTTTCATTAATTTCGGAAAATGCGGCTCAACTGTTAGGTATCCCTCGACAGAGTACCAAAGGGAAATCAATATCAGGAATAGGTAACAAACCTAGCAGCTGTAAGGGAGTGCTTATCATTAATTGCGCATCTATTTATAGCGAGTATTCCTTTCAAGCAAATGTATGTATCATGAAAACATTAACAAAGCATTTACCAAGCACATCATTTAGTAAATTGTCAATTCCATATTTGGATAACATTCAGCTTGCTGATCCTACGTACTACGTACAACGCCCGATTGACCTTTTACTAGGCGCAGAAGTTTATGCAGAGATTTTGTTAGAGGGTGTTTGCAAACCGAGCGGCTCCTTGCCTATTGCTCAACAAACCCGACTAGGGTGGATATTGAGCGGTACGGTAAACAACACCTTGCATTGTAACGTCATCACTAACGACATAGAGGAGATTAGTAGATTTTGGGAAATTGAAGATCAAGGAAGAGCAAATTGTATCAGAAAAAGATCAAAGGGTTATTAATTTTTATAAATCTACTACTGTTAGGCGTCAAAACGGTCAATATGAGGTTAGGTTGCCATTAAAATTAGATTTTGAAAAACTTTTAGGACAGTCTCGAGGAAAAGCAATTGCACAATTCAAACAATTAGAGCGGAAATTCGATCATCAAAAAGAATTTGCGCAACAATATAAGCTATTTATTGACGAGTACATTTCGCTCTGACACATGACGCCAGTTCATGAACATTCAACTACTCAGCTTTTTTTATCTCACCACGGCATTCATAAGGCTGATTCCACAACGACGAAACTTCGCGTTGTATTTAATGCCAGCTCAAAAACATCGAGTGGGTACAGCCTTAATGACGTCATGGAACAAGGTCCGAACCTACAGCAGGATTTACAGAGACTTATCATCGAATGGAGACAGTTCAAGTTTTCATTCACAGCAGATTTAGCAAAAATGTTTAGATATATTTGGCTTAGTTTATCAGATCAAAATTTACAACAAATTGTGTGGAGGAACAACCCTCACGAACCTTTAAAATCATATAAACTAGCTACGGTTACCTATGGGACCAAAGCAGCCCCCTTTCTCGCGATGATGACCTTGCGTCAACTCGCACATGATGAGAAATTGAATTATCAAGATACTGAGGCAATCACTGTCCTTAAGAGATCATTTTTCATGGATGACCTTATTTATGGGTCACACTCTATTGAGCATGGTAAAATATAAAATATAAATATCTCCGTTTCCTATCATATGATTTATTTCTATCACTATATCACTACGAGGGGGGGTCAAAAAGTTCGCGGAACGGAGGGGAAGGGGGGTGAAATAAAATACTGTACTATTTTTCTTTTTCAATATATTCCCCCTTAAGTCGAATACATTTTTCAGATCTCTCTATTAACTTATTAATACCGTCGAAAAAAAATGATTTGTCTTTGTCCTCAAAATAGGCCGAAATCGCCGACTTGACTTCTTCATCATCGGAAAATTTCTTCCCCCGAAGCTCTTTTTTTAATTTGGGAAATAAAAAATAATCACAGGGGGCTAAGTCTGGACTATAGGGAGGATGGTTTAACATTTCGAAGCCACAGTGATGAAGGGCAGCCATCGCAACGCGGCTCTTGTGTACCGGTGCGTTGTCATGCAAAAGCAGCACACCCTTTGTCAACTTTCCCCGCCTTTTCTCCTTGATTGCTTCTTTTAATTGTCTTAGTAGATTAGCGTAGTATTCTCCCGTTATAGAAACACCCTTATCTTTATAATCTATTAATAAAATACCCTCTGTATCCCAAAAAACAGTTGCCATGATTTTTCCAGCCGATTGTGACACCCTGTATTTCTTAGGGGGGGGCTGACCCTTTTTATGCCACTGCATAGACTCTTGCTTCGACTCAGGCTCATAATGATGAACCCAAGTTTCATCTGCAGTAACAAGTCTTGCAAAAATTCCTTCCTTGTCGGCGCTACAGAGGTCTAAAAACTCCTTTGAATACTCGACGCGCAGCTGTTTCTGTGGTGGTGTGAGCATTCTTGGCACCCATCTTGCGCTGACTTTTGACATCCCAAGATTGTCGTGTAGAATATTTAAAATGGTTGTAGGTGATACTCCAACCATTTCTGCAAGTTGTTTCTTCTTCAAACGAGTATCCTCCAGTATAAGATTCTCCACTTTTTCAACGATGTTTGAGGTGGTGGCCTCAATCGGCCGTCCTGAGCGAGGGTCGTCTTCAAGAGACTCTCTGCCTTGCTTGAAAAGGCTATTCCACTTGTACACCATGGTTTTCCCAGGGCAAGAGTCCCCGTATACTGATAACATTTCTTCCAAAATTTTCTGAGGTGGTTTTCCTTGCTTAGTGAGGAACTTTATGACGGCACGAAACTCGATTTTTTCCATGTTCAAGTTTTTCTTCCGGATTCACTTGTTTGATCGACGACAGGTCAAAGGTTATTGACACAATCAGGTTCAAACTTGGCATATATACTCACAAAGAGTTGCTCATTAGTTACTACCTGCGGCAGGTCCCCCACCCCCCGCTATCCCCTCCATTCCGCGAACTTTTTGACCCCCCCTCGTATATATCACTGGACGC
Organism: Acrobasis suavella; assembly: GCA_943193695.1. Lineage (NCBI taxonomy): Eukaryota > Metazoa > Arthropoda > Insecta > Lepidoptera > Pyralidae > Acrobasis > Acrobasis suavella. The sequence goes on from OW971944.1 coordinate 4,426,633, forward strand.
GCGTTTGTGCGTCGCGATTCAATTATTTTATTTTTACCCGGCTGCGCCAGAAGGGAATCCTTATGAATAAATTCGTGCGAGTTTTACAACCGGCATCTGCCCGGCGTTATCCCTCCTTGGAAATGCAATTGTGCGAAAAGTTTTACAACCGGTATCTGCCCGACGTTATCCCTCCTTGGGAAATACTAATTAAAACAATAATCAATTCTAATGAATTAAATATTGAAATTTTCATTACAACTATTGGCACCACTTGCCACAGTTATAAATAAAGGTAGGTACATTATTTTAAATTAATTAATTGATACCAACTCAATCAGAATTCAGAATCCATAACAAATTGACATCTTATTCTCCTCTAAAAAGTTTAGTTTTAAGAGTTCTTGTACAAGTTTGCCTATTTAAGTGTACACGGCGCTTATATACAGTTAGTGTGACAGAGTTCTAACAGATACTGCAAACCAAACTAAGGCTGCCTGTCCATTTAAGCAGAGCGAGCTTGCGGAGCAGGGCGAGCGAGTATTGCGGAGCGGAGTTGCGGATTGTTTCTGTCCATTTAAGCGAAGCCAGCTTGCGGAGCAGGTCGAGAGAGTATAGCGGAGCGGATTTGCGGGGCTAGTTACCGACCGAGTCGAGCGGCAAGCGGCCAGTTCAGATCGCGAAATAACGGAAAACAGACATGTTGTCGACACAAAAGTTAAAATGTTACTACCTCGCATTGCTTGAGGAAGAAGAAGAAGAGCTGGACTTGGAAGAAGAAGTCTCAGCATACTATATTAATAATTCTCTAAGAAAACATAGATTTTGGTTAAGAAATCATATCAAGTATCGTTCAGTGCACGGTGAATATTATACTTTTTTCCAAACTGCTGATGAAGAAACATTCGAAAATTCTTATAGAATTTCACGACCTACTTTTCATGAGTTACACTCTCTAATTCAACCATATATTCAGAAACAGAACTCATATTTCCGAAATTCTATCAGTAGTCGTGAAAGGTTAGCAGTGTGTTTAAAGTAAGTACTCATTTTAAAATTAAAGTAACTTTTATTTATTTTTTAAGTTGATACCATGATATATGAGCGTTTTCAGAAAAATACCACACGACCGCTTTCTAAAAACGCTCATATATAATATGTAAAATAGGTGAGATGCATGGGTCAAAAATACGAAATTCTAATTAGTCCGTTAATAAGATAAAGCAAAAATATTAGACACGTATTTTTTATTTTACGAAATTAATGAATAATCACTTAGTTATAAGGCGTTAAAGTTTAATAGTGGGGGCTAAATACGTCACAGCTAGGTAGAAATCGTACCTGGGTGTGACGTCATGCGTAATTTCAACTCTAAATATCTCGGTAATTGTTTGAGTATAATAAAAAAGAAAAAATACGTGTTCAATAGTTTTTAATAAACTATCTAATGGTGAAAGAAACAAAAATCAGTCATCTCCCCTATTAAAAAAATATTACAATAAAATTGTTATAAACATCTGCTATTTCGAATCTGCTAGTTCTACAGGCGTTCCAGTTCTTCCAGTGTTTCCAGTACTTTCTGAGTATCTGGAACATCTGAAGCAGTAGCAGTAGTAGTAGTAGTCTCAGTTTCTTCAACATGCGAAGTACTTGCAGTAGTATTACTGATATTTATATTATCTGATGTTGGTGTTGAGCTTGTAGAGTAACCATAATTATTCGGAGAATACCAAGATTGTTGCAGATTAGTTTCTTCAGCTGCCATTACAGCATTGAAACAATTTCTTCTTATTTGAAGTTGTAAATAATATGGCAACTTTTTTGTCGACGCAGCCAAACTTAAAAAAAATGAGTCTATTTCATCGTGCTTGTCCCTGGCTTCTATAATATTTTTAATTTCCATCCGTTCTTGTCTTAAAAGGTCGCGGTTTTCTTGATTTTTTCTCAATATATCTAGGATTTCATTGTTCTTCCTTTTTTTCGACGTCGATGGAATCTGTTCAGTAGTTGTCGAATTATCGGAATCATTTGCAGAGGCAAGATTATTTGTAGGTGATGGCAAGATACCGCTTGATTCTTGATAATTATCATCAGTATTTGACTGACTAAAAGTATCTAACGAAGACTCGTTAGACACCAATGATCCAAAATTTGATGCCCGATCTCTGTTACATGGCAAAAGAAATGACATGGCGTTTTGATATTTCCATTCTTTGATTTGCTTTCTTGCCTGTCCACTCCTTGTCGCGTTTTGTCGTTTTAAAGCATCTCTATGGTTGTCTCGTAGTTGTTTCCATCGACATTTGGCAGTTTTAACTGAAACAATCAACAAACACATCAGTATTCCACACACTATACAAAAAAAGCTTATAACATTTTCATTTTTTATTAAGGTACATATTTAGTTTTTAATCGGTTATTCCACTTATTTCTACCAAAGTATTTCCCCCACGGGAAATAGATTTCCATTCATTTCTACCAGCATACAATACTTGAATTACTATGGTGGTAGAAATGAATGGAAATCTAAAAACTTTGGTAGAAATAACTAGAATAACAGTTTTTAATATATTAATAAATGGTTTTTTTTATTTTACAGATATTTAGCAACCGGCCAGTCATTTACGGTGATAGCAGAGAATTTTAGAATTGGAATAAAAAGTGTGTCAAGAATTGTTGAAGAAGTTTGCGATGCCCTTTGGAACGTATTGCAACCACTTGTTATGCCAGAACCAACAGAAAACGACTGGAAAAAATATGCAAAAGATTTTGATGACCTATGGCAATTCAAAAATTGCTTAGGTGCTCTTGATGGCAAGCACGTATATATCAAGGCTCCTTCGAAATCTGGGTCTTCATTTTTCAATTATAAAAAGAGATTTTCTGTAATTCTGATGTGTTTAGCTGATGCCAGAAGAAAAATCATAATGGTCGATGTTGGATCTATGGGAAGATTTTCAGATGCAGGAATTTTTGATGACAGTATTTTCGGAAAACGCCTAAAAGAGGGGAGGTTACATTTACCACAGCCAGTACCACTTTATCAGGGTGGAGAACCAATGCCATTTGTATTTATAGGAGACGAAGCTTTTCCATTAATGGAAAATTTTATGAGGCCATACCCCCGTGATGGACTGAATTCAGAAAAAAGGGTATTTAATTACCGATTGTCACGAGCACGTCGCATCGTTGAAGCAACTTTTGGGGTACTGGCACGAAAGTGGTACGTGTATCATAAAGATTTCGAATGCAAAATCGAAACAGTTGATAAAATAATAAAAGCAACATGCGTGTTGCACAATTATTTAATTGACCGGCAACCGGACTTCCTAAACCACAACGAGCAGATATTAATCTCAATGGGTAACAGAACAGAGACACATAATTCAAGTAAAGAAGGTTATCAAGTTCGAGAAATGTATTGTTCTTACTTCAATAATCAGGGGAAGGTTCCATGGCAAGACACTCGCATTACGTCAAGAATAGAGAGAATGAAGAATTAATCTTGTACTCTTAAATAAAACTAAATACTAACTAATAGCTATATTTACTTACTGTCCTTTATGTTCGCTTCAGTAATAATTACATTCCATGCCGCATCCTTTGTTTCGTTACATTTATAAAATTCTGAACTTGTGTCCCAAAGACACGGAAACTTTTTCACGCTTTCGATGAGTCTTTCATCCATTTTTACAACAAAACGCACGCACGTACTGGTCGAATATCAGCGGCACACTACCCCCGCTCCGCTGCCACGCTCCCCCGCTCCGCTACCTCGCGCCGCTTCCAAAAATGTATGAAATTTTAAACAAGCTCGCAAATCCCTGTCCACTGCAGCGGAGCGGAATTTTTGTGCAATACTATTGGCTAATATTTGTCCGTTTCTCCGCTCCGCCGCATCGCTCCGCTTAAATGGACAGGCAGCCTAAGGGGGAACCCGCGCGCCCTATGGGCTTAAAAATTCTCTCAAACTAGCTACATCTTCACGCCGACGAACTTTATTGATTTCCGATCAAGAATCTATCATTCGAACATATATACAAACACCAGATTGCTGAAGGAAATATTTTGCTCGCTAGTAGATTTATTTGAAGTTAAATTTGAACAAGTTTTTTTATTGCATAGGCTTATGAATTCAAAAATACATTTTATCTATCCTATCTAAATATTGCTTTATGGGGACAAGAAATGTTGCTATTGCTTGAAATTTAGTTTTTAAACAAACTGAACGGGCACACTACTTACTAGTGTGTACAAAATAACCAGATGAGTACAGCTGAAATGGCAGTATCCGGGTTTTAATTAGGCTAAAACTAATGCGAGAAAAAACACTATACATTTAATGGGTTATTCATCCATTGTTACCCATGTAACCATTTACAAAAGCAGGGCAGCTTTGAAAATCTGACCCCGGTGCAGGTGTAGTGTTTGTGTAATTCGTACAGATAAATAATAAAAGATGTTAAGCTTACCACATGTCATTTTGTGAAATAACATCACTGCAGCTCTGTGAGAATAATGTGGCTTCTGCAAAAGACAAGAAAACATATTGTTTAGCGGATTGAATATTCTTACAGAGTGCCTGCAAATATCACTTTTGTTTAAGAACTACACATTTTTTAAGATTATTATGCCCATAGGTTTTTTTTTTTGTGTTTCACCTAAATTAATTAACATTAAAAAAACCCTGATTAAATTAATTGTGGTATTCACATGTTACATATGTTTCATGAAGATAGTTTTACAAAATATAAATTTATTTTTGGTAGTGCCCGAAGTGCGGTCTATTTGAAATAAATTTAGTGTTAGTTTTAAGTGTTTATTGTTTTACTTTGTTAAATATTGTAACAAATACCTATGTAGACTCATATATATTATATAAATAAATAATTAATGAGATATACATATTTCTCAGTGTTCAAGGTAATATAAGTCAGTGTATAGTTTTACAAGTCAGTCACAACGCGAACTAACTTTGTTGTTCGGTTACAACCATTACTGACCCGAGTCAAGGTGTCATGTGTGGATGAGTCAGTGGCATATCTTCTACGAGTCAACCAGTTTAAGGCAGATGGTTGAAACCAATAATAAAGTTAGTCCTTGCCCTATAACAAGGTTGTGTAATGGCACCTACTCTCTTCGCTATATACTTCGCAGAGGTTATGAGAGATGCGCTGCAATCTTGTGACAATCTAATCAATCTGCATGTACGAACAGAAAGAGGCGTATTTCATGTGTGAGGGGTTCAGAGCAAAGACAAAAATTGAAATTATCCCTGTATAGGAAATACTGTATGCTAACGACGTGTGCCTTATGTCTGGCAATATGGAGCATCTCCAGAGCTATGTTGACGCTTTGCATCAATCTTGTCAGCGTTTTGGACTTGTTATCAGTGTTTCCAAGACCCAAATCCTCAAACAACCACCAAGAGGTAGCAAAGTGGATCAAACTGCGCTGTATTTAAATGGGAAACCACTAGAAGAGTTATCACATTTACATATCTAGGTAGCACCATCCGACACGATAACACCTTAGCTTCGGAAATACCATCACGCATTGCTAATGCTGCAGCTAACTTCGGACGACTCAATGATCGTGTCTGGAAGTCCCATGATCTAAAGCTAGAGACGAAGACCAACATCTATCAAGCGTTGATCCTACCTGTCCTTTTATACGGCGCAGAGACATGGTGTCTTTACAAGGCAGACATTAAAAAGCTTGACACATACCATCTAAGGTGTCTACGATTCATCTTAAAGATAAAATGGCAGGACCGTGTGCCTAATACTGAGGTTCTGCGTCGATCAAAAATGTACGGAATGGAAGCACTCCTTATGAAACGACAGCTTCGGTGGTGTGGGCACGTCCTCCGCATGGAAAACCACCGTTTACCCAAAGCCGTTTTCTATTCTGAGCTAGCAGAAGGTAAACGGAAGCAACGCAAATGCTGACCATTTGCGTTATAAGGACGTGCTTAAAAGACATCTTATTGCCTGTACCATAGATCCTGATTGTTAGGAGGGGCTTGCTGCGAAAAGGTCATGCTGGCGAACTATGTACAATCCAGAAGCAAGTCCAAGTGTTAGAAGAGACCCGACTTTGTGAACTTGACTCTAAGCGAAAACTACGTAAAGATAGACCTAAGCCCTCCTATACATATACGTACAACTCAGCTGGCCAACTGTACTGTATGCCGTGTAACAGAACATTTAAAACCAAATTCGGTCTAGCTATATTAGGGCTCACGGTAGAAACAATGCTACCACCTAATAATCTTGTCCAAGGTCGCTGTTGTCGAAAACGACTAGGAGGACTATATATAATTTTGTTAGTTATATATGTTTATACGCTAAACAGAGAAATTTTTAAAGCCTCGGGTATCGCTAAAACTCTCAATTTTGTGACTTCAATGTTGATACTTTTGGTACGGTAACGTATAAGTTGATCTGATTGGTAACAAAATTGAGTTGTTAGGAAACGTTTACATTAAATTTGTTTGTGTTAATCATATTAAGTTTATCGCTATCAAAGTCAACCTATTTAGGCTCCATACTTAATTATTGTAAATTTTATAAGCACCAGAGATAATGACCATTTATACATGTTTTATCCATCAGAGTTCAAAATAAAACTATAGAAAAACCAGAGTATACCAAGAATCAAGAAATAAAAGACATAGTTTTTCTACTAGCCGTGACTAGTAATAAAATTTTGTATGGTAAAATAGGAGTTCTCATACAACGCTTCACTCACCTTTTCATTCCCTCAATGAATTATTTTTGAGAAAATAACTATTCTATGATCTCCCCGGCCCTGGGTCTCAAACTATATTCATATAAAATTTCATCTAAATCGGTTCAGTGGTTGAAGCGTGAAGAGATAACAGATAGACGGAAGACAGGCAGAGTTACTTTCACATTTATAATATTTTCTGGAAGTATAGATTGGATTGTAGAAGCAATTTCTATATTTAGATAGATAAACAATAACAGGGCAAGTGCGAGTTGAACTCGCGTGGAGAGGGTTCCGTACAAAACTAAAAATTATCCGTAAGTGAACGTATTATATTGAGCTTACTACTTTATTTTCAATTGATAGAATTCTTATATTATTTTTCCTGTAACCTACAAGTAATAGACTACATTATGTATCTTTTTTAAAATTTTAGCAGTTCGAAACCACAGTTGTGAATTTCAGCCATTGAATCTGCAGAGGTGTGGACGCGGGCATTGTCCTGGTGAAACAAAATTTTTTTACTGATCATTCCCGGACGTTTTTCTTTTATTTTTTCCCTTAATTGTCTCAGCAGGTTACAGTAATATTTAGAGTTAATTGTTTCACCCTTTGGTAAATAGTCTACCAAAATAACCCCTCTTGCATCCCAAAAAACAGATGCCATGACTTTGTTGGTCGACAAAACTGCCTTTGCCTTCTTGGGGGTCGGTGAACCAGACCGCTTCCATTGCTTTGACTGCTGCTTGGACTCGGGTGTATAGTGATGAACCCAGCTTTCATCCATTGTCACAAACCGTGACAAAAAATCATCGGGGTCGGACTCAAACAGCTCCAAACAGTCACGCGAAATGGTGAAACGAACCCTTTTCTGGTCAGCTGAAAGCAACTTCGGCACCCATCTCGCCGACACCTTGTGAAAACCTAATTCTTAAGTTATAATATTTTGAACTCGGCCATAACTAATGCCAGTGATCTCAGCAATATTATTAATGGTTAGTCTTCGATCTCCTAATATGAGATCACAAATTTTATCCACGTTTTCCTGGGTGGTGGAAGTTGATGGCCGTCCACTTCTGGGTTCGTCTTCAAGACTCTCCCGTCCGCGTTTCAATTCAGCTACCCACTTTTTTACACATGAATATGACGGAGCAGATTCTTCTAATGTGTTAACTATATCTTCATGGATTTGCTTTGGCGTTAACCCCTTCTTATACAGGTACTTAATCACAGCACGCAGTTCCATTTTTTCCATAGTGAGAAAACTTCACGACTTCCTTTACACAAAAAAATATTTTAAAAAAGCAGAGAGGTGTATCCATTAACCATTAACTGCAAATTTGCACGCTTACTAATAAATAAACAAGCTTCAAACTTTTGGATCCACCCTCGTAGTTATATGCGCGCGCTCTTTCTACAAAAGATTTTAAAAATAAAAAATTTCGTGTAATGTTTCGGCATTTTGAATGTTATACCGACCTTGACCGCAGTACCACTGTGAACGACTTTGTTCTTCGATGAAAAGACAAGCTTTACAATCGTTGCAAACATACACAATCGGTTCTGATAAATTGTGTTTTTTTAATGTAAATATTTTTACGGCATTCAGCTCGTCGTTATACCTTTCTCCGCTTAGTTTTGCGGATCTTAATTCTTTGTCTACATTCCGGTTTGTAGTATTGTATTTATTTACTGATTTCCTTTTAATATCGGGGTTTTTTTCCGAGTATGTCTTAAGACTTTCACGATTAACTTCAGGTTTATTTTTGTTGTGTTTTAACACTTTCACGATTTAGGTTTATTTTAATGATATTTTTTTACACTTTAACGATTAACTTCAGGTTAATTTTTAGTGTATTTTTAACGATTTCGCGATTAATTTCTGTATGTTTGTTTGAAAAGGTTTTAGATGCAAAATGATGTATTTCTAGATTGTTTTCGTTATATTTCTTTAGTACATCCAAATGTGGGTTGTTAAATTAAAAATCTTTTTTGGCACCCGTTTGTTTTTTATTGGTCGCCCTCTTTTAGGTTTTTACATTTTATTTCAATCACCATCGGAATCGCAATTTAAATCTATAATTTTAGAGACAGTAACAGCTGACGTTGAATTTTGATCGGCAGTTGAATCTATTTTTGATACTGTTGATACTCGTGTCTTTTTGAATATATTTCTATTTATTACCTTTTTCTAAGCTGTGTATTGATTCGGTTGAATCGTTTATAGCAATGGGAAATGTATTAGTGTTAGATATAGTTGAAAATATCAAACTAATTCTTTCCCGTAATTCGCACAGATTTCCGATAGTTTCACAACTAAATAAATGTGCTAAGTTTTCGTCATCATTAGAACTGCAAGTATTGATGTCATTAACAGAATGACTATTTAAAAGATAATAAACATTATTTGCTTTCCAAAAAGGAACCTGTTCTATCATGACCCGTAAAAACGCATGGAATTGAAAACTTGTTAAATAAAAATAATTTTATGCTGTGATAAAGCATTAGTTTCATTATTGTCAGTTAAATTATTAGTTCATTTTGGGAAAAGGCCGTTGGCTACCCAGCTGTCTGCCATTGGTTTGATATTTGCCAAATAGTTCCCTGCATAAAATTCAGTAGGCAAATCTTCTGGTTCTAATAAGGATTCCTCCTATAAAGTTGTTCTAGAGGTCTAAGACTTATATAAAGTAAGTCGTCACTGTATAGAGGACAGAGTCTTCTTGTTCTTTTCTCAACTTGTTTCATTGAAACAATTTTAATCTGTGTTGAAGTGTTAGTTTTATGCTCCTTTGTGTTGTTATGGTATGAGTGTCTGGTACAGCATGTATTACTAAGTCTCTAGGAGTGTAGTAAATGGGCGTGTTCGTTTACCTAAATTAAAACACTAGGTGAGGTTAACGAATTTAGCCTTTATTTATTAGGCGTACAAAACAAATATCCACTATGTATGGATAAACAAATAATCACTGTATGGGCCAAATCTACCACCTGCGGAGCAACTCCCACCTGGACCTCCCTTAGTCAGTCCGGAAGTCTCTCAATGGACTCCGGGCTGGTGTTGGGAGGTGTCGAGAAAACCGAGTTAGGTGGAGTCACGCTGATAACGTCCTTTGCGACTGCGGTGCCATTCAGTCGATGGACCACCTTCTATTGTATCCGAATTACCCTACCTCGTGTACCATCGAGGACTTAAATGAGGCTAACGACAGAGGGATCGCCGTGGCCACATACTGGTCAAATGTCATTTGAAAGAGAAACTATACTGGAACCATTTTGACTCGACAAGAAAAAGATTAGGCGTACTGGAGGCAACTGTAGCTTTCTGTGCCTGTACACAGATATATATTGACAATCAAAATATTGAAAGACAGAAATGACACCTTGTGTCATAAGTCATAAGATACTGACGTAGGGAAGTATCCGAACATTTACATCCCACTTGGAAAAAGAAATTAAATTTTAAGAATCTGTAAAAATGTTACCTTCAAATATTGTTAATAAAATATAAATAATAAAACTTCTGATACATATATTTTTTAAGAAAGAAGGTGGGATAAAACAAAAAGGAATTCGAGAGAAGTAATAAAAGTACTGAAAACCTTGTATAAATCTTATATACTTATAAATAGATTAAGAAAATGTACACAACACATATGAAAATAAATCATTATTCTTACAATGTATATTTTTATTATAAACATTGTTTTCAAAAACAAGTCTACTTGACATAGATTAACATTAGTAAAATAAAAAGAATAAACTTGATTTCAGAATTACTTTTAATTACGCTAACAGTAATGTGGTTTTCGTCGTGTGGTTGACGAAACCCTAAAAGTAACGGGAAACAATTAGATTGAAAAAGCAAATGATAGATCTAAATGTAGAAAACTGGAGGAGGCCTTTACTCTAAAGAGGTCCTTTATAAATCACAAATGAAATAATTAATAGTAATTAAGTCCAAAAGATAAAAGAAAAATGCATCAAATAAAAAATACCCCTATTTTATTAATAGTTAAATTTATAATTTATTTTACTTGAAATTATTTTATATTAATTGAATTAAATTTGTTTTGTATAAATTGATTGACCAACTATAAAAACTTAGTTATAAATAGCATGCACATTTATATTTGTAAATTGTTTTTGTATTTATTATTAAAATGTGGTTTTCATTTGACTGGGAAAATAATCAGCTCAAATTATTTCGCTATTAGGGCCAAAACACATCACTGCGTCGCGACGCCGCGCCGCTAAAATCGGCAGATTGCGTTGCGGCGTTGCGGCGTCGCGAAAAAGAGCGTTTTATTAATTGTACGCTAAGGTACCAGTTCCTCGTGATTTTTGAGTGTATTCTCTCTGCCATGGATCGTATTAAACTTATTGCTTATTTGTTATTAAGAAGACGTTACTCTATTTTTAAAATACGACAAACAAAATACTGGATACATCCATTTAATAAGGCTATGAATCCCGATGGCGAGTACTTTTCTCGAAAGTACGAAGCATTAAATATAAACAATAATTATTTTTTGCCTTCTTTAGAATGAGTATATCATCATTTAAAGAGCTATTAAGCGAGTTACCAAAATATATACAGAAAAAAATAAATAAGGAAGGATACCTGTTACTGCTTTGGAAATACTGGGCTTGACTAAGGTAACATTTTTTATTGATATTTATGGCACTGAGAATCAAATTAAGTTGTTTGCATTATAATAAATTACTTATTTTAAGAATACTTCACTTGGTCTTTCAAAAATACAATGATTTATTCAAGAAAAATAAAACTCTTCGTCTTGTGTACTATAGAAAGTACCTGACGTTTCATCCAGTGAAAATGGTGAATTTATTGGACGTTGGTGGTTTGATAACTATATTTTTGAGAATGCGGCAGTCCTCGGTGTTGTAGTCTAACATCCAGGAAAAGAAGTGTGGTAGCCACTCTGAAAAGTATCATCGTATCTCTGAGTTGAATATCCTTAGTTATAGCCCTGATGTGTTGATATTCTTGAGTATAGTCGTGTGAAATATATTGCTGAATGTCCGTTAGTATTTGAAGTACCCGACTTTGAAATATCAATGTTTGATGATCATTCAAAGATTGTAGAGATGGTAAAATCCCCTTAAAAAAATGCAAATTCTCCGGTGTTTTTAATATTTTCAAAATATCTTTTTGTAAGTAATCCTTCTCATCTGCCTTTCGTTTTCGTGATGATCTTTTATAATAAGGCAATGCTGTTATTTCAATTTGATTCTAGCTATCTCCTTCAACTACATTGATATTGGAATCAGTTGCATTTTGTGCGACTTTTTTCATAAACAGTAATTGTTTATTTAACCATTAATTAGACAAAAAATTTGATGATTTTTTTTAAATTTTCGTTTCCAGAATATTAATGGGAGCTGGAGGAGGCTGTTGGAAGCTAGTGTATAAATAAATCCACGTAGAAAGATTCTTTTCTCATTTTTATTAAGAAAAACAACAACGAATCGTTTCTTTTAACAAAATGTGTCAAAAGAAGGGAAATCTTAAAAAAATACAGTATTTTTTGTATGTAGCGTTATGTACGAGTAGTAGCTCTATTGCTTATTGTGAAAAATGTAAAAATAGTTCCATTTATTAGGAATAAAACAAAGCCTTATTTCACATTTCGTGCATAAGACGTTAGTTTGCCCTTTCTTGCAAAATCTAAACCGTCCATACAACGTACCAGCTTGATTGTGGCCTAAATTGTCAAATCTGATATCGTCACAGGGGCGACTTCGCTTAGGATTAGCAATTTTTTGTTGAACTTGCTATTTGAGGCACTTTGGCAGACAATGACTGGCGTCCAAATTTTAGGAGATCTTCACTTATGTCCATCCAAAATTCTTTTAGCTTCTAATTCTTAGCTCCTATCCTTTAACAATTACGTCTATACATAAGCCATGCGTTTTTAACTCATATATCTATCATTTGAGAAAATATTGTCATAGCATAGAATTGTCAATTTAATAGGGCCATCCCGGCCATCCATGCATTGGGAAACACATTGTCGAGATACTCCCTCACAGTCAAACGCCAATGTGCAGGATAATCGTCAAATATTATTTCTGGTGTTCTTTGGGCACGACTAAGCCTATTTATTACCTATGTGTCCTGATCAATTTTTGCTATCCGCTTCAGGACACTTAACTTGTTATTATTTAATAATTTTTGTGGCAACATAGAATGTTCGATAACTTTTGACTTGGGAAGATACACATTCGTTAAAATCGATGAAATCGTAGTTTTCCTTTTTTTTTGTAGCCAACTCTGCTTGATGGTGCCCTTGGTCACTGCTCACAAAAGTGTGCCCGGATTCAAAATAATACAGTTATTTTTTCTGAAGCAATGACTTCACTATTAATCATAAAATGGGCATGGTTACATTGACAACTGGTTGAGGTGCATTCATTATTCCATCTAAATTAAATTATTATTATTATTATATCATTTACAGAACTTTTTCTGCGCCATCTAACTTTTTCAACTCTAGACAGTGACAAACAAGACAACATCAATTTACTACTTCATTTTTATTGCCTATGACTTGTCGTGTATAAAAAAGAAAAAAATTGGAAAAAGAAAAAAAATGTTAATTGGGGGAGGAAGTGTTTGTAAACTGCAGCGGGTAGGAGGATATTATACACGATCAATTATTGTATGGTGTGGCTATGCAGATACTGAGATTAATAGGGACAAATACCTAGATAACGCTCAGAGCAGAACACCTAACCTTTGGAGTACAAGGACCTCTGTGTGTGACCTCAGTGAGCTGAGTATGAACCAATGGTTGTGAGGGGTTCGGCAATGATGATATCTTTGATACAAAGTCAGTAGTTCAAATATAATGTTTATTATATTATATCACAAAGTGGTATTCGCCCTGCTGAAGGCGAGCATAGGGTATTGCTCTAGGCTTATGTTATAACTATGTTACTTAGACTATTACCAATGGTATACCGTCAACCGCTGAAGGCGGAATATAATTACTTTTTCGAAATATGAAGATACAAGGTTGTGCACTGCGCAAACTGAGAAAACGACTTCCTTAATATCCACCTGGCCAGGCTTACGCTTATTAACGCTCGCATCGCTTATACGTTGTAGATGCTTAATCCTGGGGGATGTGAGACCAAAAGCGTGGGTGGAGAATGTGGGTCCGCGTGATGAGCCTTGGGGTCGCCAGCAGCAACCGGCGGGTGCTGCGGCGGGCAGTCCACGGCCTCTCAAACTGCCCCCTGCGGTTAGCGCTTGCGCCTAGAAGGTTCTAAGGCGCTGACCCTCGTGTGCACGGCATCCTGCCAGCAAGTGATATGTGTCTGGATCGACGAAAATAAGGAGATCTCCTTTGCTCTTCGCGCGGATCGCGCAATGACCAATCTAAATTATGATAAAATGCCCCATGGCGGAGCGGCCGAGGAGATTTTTCACCCAAAAACTCAAGGAACAAGTTCAAGCCATGTTTGGTTAGCTAATCCCCAGCGAAGAGAGCTTTTCTACCTCAGTGACGCTCAATTTCCCAAAAACATGTTTCGTTCCACACAATTCAGTCCCCTGCCAAACCAGCTCTTAATGTTTATCAAATCGAACAATGTTTAATAAAATGTTTTAAGTATTGATATTAATATTATTCTAAAGCAACAATACTATTCAATAATAATTAACATTCTAAAAGATTTTAATACGAGTTCTTATTTTCATTTCGTTTAACAAAATTGGTTTGAAGCTATCCAAGGAACGTTTTTCACTAGCTGTCAATGTCAGACGTCGAAATAGATAATGTCTTGTTTTGGTAGAAAAGATGAAAAGACATATAATTGTGACAGTATGCAAAAATACCATAAGTAATTAGTATCGATGTTTGCAGTTTGACGTGAAGAATGTATTGATGTATGTGTCAACGAAAAACTATAGTAAAATATTATGTGATCAGTGAATCAAGTTTCAACAAGTGCGGCTGTACTTTCTTATGTGAAAGTATGGAATTCAGTAGGTTGGGCAGGCTTTCACGCTGCCATACAAAAAGCCTGGAATGTAGGCAACACACCAGGTAAATAGTGTTTTATAACAATAACCATTTTGTGAGAATTACAATATTTCAAGCTGGTAGGTTGTGCATGCAGATTTAGTAGATGATAACAGTAGTTATCACTACAGACTGCTAAGTAGTTTGACATTAAGAATACAGGATTGCCATGTACTAAAGCTCCCCACGCTTTCGTTCGTTGATGCTACGAATCATTAAGCTGTAATAACCTGCGGAAAAACAAAAATAATTTTATTTTGTAAGTTGAAACTGTCGCATACTAATAAATTTTCCATGTTTCTTGGGACGAAGTTACTTTTTAAATTTTAAATTAAAAAAAAAAGCAAATTATATTCAGTGTTCCTTAAGTATAATATCTAAAACTTACAAAAGGAGCGTTCAATCTGCGTCAAGAATAAGTTTCAGTTTCGCGGAGGATTCTCGTAATGTTTTACTCTTTACATGGTCACTTTCCATGGTTCTTCGGGGTAAGCGATTACAGTTGTCTCAATCCTTTCTTTCTGCCATCGGATCCAAGATGCTGGGACAGTGTACACTGGACTCAACCCCTTGTCTTGTTTTTTCAAGAATGTAATTATGAAAAAAACCGAAATGTTAGCGACTAGACACAGAATTTATGTAAAGAAGTGAAGATCAGTTTCAAACGCATAATTGCTTACGAATGGTCATTAAATTTAAATGATGGTAGATACATTACTTTGATAACCAGTGACTTCCGCTCGTTCACCAAAAGGGAGTACTCAGAATTACTTTATCCTCATATTTTTAGAGATTTTTTTTAGGGAAAACAACTTTATCAGTTGAAATTGTGCGTTTATAAAAAAAGGGATTTTTTTTAAGCTAATATAATTTGACATTTGAAGTTTTTTTTTTGGAATTTTTCGCAATCTATTTTTTTTGTCATTTCCCCTATATACACTGGGACTCAGTGTTGACAAAAAAGGAGTGATTTAAATTTAAAATGCAATCAAGAAAAATGTATTTATTTTAATGAAAATATTACATTTATTAACCACTTTCGTGGTTCTTCTTGAAACAGTTACGCCCCGCCACTAGACACAAATGCATGTTACACGTCGAGCAATATGCTCTTTTTTTTTGTTACAACCCGGCAAAGGACATCTATGATCACCTGAATCATGGGCATGTGAGCTGCCATGGCTGTCCTCAGCTGTAAACGTGGTTGAGGAACACTTAATTTCTTTTTGCGACTAGTAAATGCTACTGCTGGTTCATTTTCCTTATCTAATTCTTCATAGAGGTAGAATTGCTGTCTTTCTGGAGTAAAATGCAGCAAAGAATTGGCTATTTCTGCTTTGAAATCCAGATAATCAAGAATGTATTTTTTGGTGTTTCTTACTGCAAAATCGAAGAGATGAAAAATTAAACGCACTGTCCATTTTTTAGAGCGAGCTCTCATTCGATAGAAACTTATTACTCGATCGAGCAAATCTATCCCTCCCATTTTTCGTTATATTGCTGTACAGCAAACGGTCTACTGATATCAATGTATTGCTTCGTTTTTTTGCACAATCGCCGGCAGTTACTTTCGGAAAGGGTGGAATCTACGGATGACGCCATTTTTAAATGGTTAAATAACAAACCTGTACTAATGTACAGGTTTGTTATTTAACCATTTGAGACAAGCAATTTGCCCATCATTTCTAACGACTTTATCCGAAGAACCACGTCCTTGATCTCGCAGTTGCTTGTCTGTTTTAAATTTGCAGTTTTTTGGTATTTTGGCCTTTCTTTGCGTGCCTGTACCTTGCATTTTTTATTCTGCAGCTTGTCTAGTAATTTGATAGACGTAAAATACCTATCCAATCCATATATATCTTAGCCCCTTCTGGTTAACTAGTCGACAACTGCATAACTACTTTCCCTCTAATATCTGAACCTTCAGTTCCTTCAGGTGGTAGAATAAAGTCACCTTTTCCCTCATAAAAGAAAAATCCAAAGGGATATCATCTGGAGTTGGGCATTCAAAATTTTCAAGCCATATGGATTGGGTTTTCCTCTAACAAACTGTCGCATTGATACTTTGCCCCAAAATGGCACCATCTATTCATCAATGCTGACATATTGAGGTCTTCAGTTTTTCAAACAAGCATTCCTTACTGTTTCAATCAAAGGTGGTATCTTCCAAAATTTATTTATAATTTAATTATTTATGTAGGTGTGAAATTTTCTTGGTGCTTCCAGTATACAAGGGCCCAGTGCTAGCAAAAGACGAGAGAAGAACATCATCCTCACTTAAATATTCGGACGAGGTGCATTCCTCTTCTTCATGGATTAATTTGTTTATGGGAGCAGGGTCGACATCATCCGATAATCTATCTATTATTGAATCAGCATCATTAAATTCCAAAAAGTTTTCTATTTCTTGATTAGACAAACCTGAAAATAAAGCAAGTACATTATAAAAAACAACATAAAAATATTTTTTGCCTGCTAAAAAATTAAGGCTGAGTCCCAGTGTCCCCTACGGGGGACTCACCGGTTTCAGACATCATCGCGGACAAATTATGTGTCAATAAATGATAAAACAATTTTTCAAAACCTTTTACTAATTGTTTTATTTTAAAATGAATCAAAAATTACCTCGAGCAGCCATTTTTTAAATTTTTTGTGATCACGCGACTTCGATGAGTCAAAACTTTTCAATTCAACCACCACCACTGTGAAACTTTATTTTTTTATTAAAGCGCTATCTATGTAGAATATGTGGAACGATTTAAAAGAAAGTTTCCGCAAACTGTCGATTGTTGGCAGCAATAGAAAAAAAAGGGGACATCAGGACTGAGGAGGCTACATTGGAGGTAACCCATCGACCGTTGAACCTTTCAGTAAGCATGACTGCTCGAACTCGTGGTTTTACACTTTTTTTCTAATGCCCAAAAACTTATATTTAGGACTTACATGATTTATTATTATTATTTTTTTTTTTTTTTTTAATATATAATTCCAACTCCTTCAGCTTAAAGACAGCGATATTTAAGCCTCAAGAGATGGGTCTGGCTTAACATTGCGTTCAGGTGTTTTTTGAGACGCTATTATAGCGTTTTTGGTTTCGTCTTCGCCGTTCCATATCGCCATTTTCAGGTTGTTTTTCTGTTGTGGCTTTCTCCGCTCGCATTATAAGGCGCACTACTGCGTCGTCCCTGACAGTGCCGGTGTAATATATACAGGTTTTCGTGTGTCGGGAGATAGCCGCAACAGCGTGAGGAATACTTTTAAGGAGGCTCGTTTCTTTGGAAGACATGCTAACTATTATTACTGTGTCATACGAAAGGCCTTCTCTCAGAGGGTTCAGCAACAAGGACCGCGTTGTTGTTTTGGATGAGTATATGTCACTGTAGACTTCGTTAAGGGCATATGCTACATCTTGCGCGTTTCTGTACACAGTAATTCTTTTGTGATGTGTGTTGTGTTTAGCCTGCTGTATTCCATCGTGAAAAGATTGTGTCTGTCTATGAAGGGCAGTTGGTTCGGGTCGCCAATGAGCAGAACTTTTCCGGCTCCCGCAATCTGAATTGCCATCACTATGGCTCTGTAATGGTTCATGAGGGCTTCGTCCACCATTAGGCGTTTGCACGGTTTTCCTCTCATGCCGTTTACTAATACGGATGCCATAGTCTTTAAGAAAACTTATTTAAGTTATTTTCTAGTATGCCACGTAGATGTTTTAGTGGTTATGGACTCGAATATCTTCAAGATGTGTCACAAACATGGCGTGAAAGGTAACATCAGATGTCATTTCCGATGATCCTCCATTCTTCATTACAAACTTGATCTTGTCATTCCACACTCGGTGTAAAACTTTAGCATATCTGCACCTGAAAAACTCTAATTGAATCCTGCCTTTTTGTGACTCATCAATAAATTGCCAATATGAGGGGCATATATATTTTCTGGGTAGATCTTGCAGTTGTCAGCAAAAGGATGTCCCCAAGTTTTAATACTCCCGCTGCCTTAAACTCCTAATACTCCCATTGCCACGCTGGATCGTCCTTTGCACAAGAAACAAACCTGAGCGGGAGTCACCAGTCTTCTCTGAAATTCTGTGCCCTACCTCATTGATAAGGCGCTTGGCATCATCGCCCCAGCAACTAGGGTATAGAGAACCGGCTCTGTTTCAAGGAACCGGGATTTTCGGTACCGGACTAAGCTGGAACCGGGACTTCCCGGGTTTTCGGTAATTTAGTAATTTTTATATATAATATTATATTTATTGATAAATTTAAACTATAATGGTCTTATCTCAAGAATAAAACTACAAAATTAAAGAAGAATCATAAAAAACTTATATTTCAGCAGTAATCAGCTTTAGCTACAACCAAACTTAATATTAATACTTATAATCAAGACTAGATACAAATTACAATCAGTCAGTATGTCATTGAATGAGATCAGTAGAAATCAAATTAAGCTACATCTTTTTAATCAACTGAAAAACGTATACTTACACCAATCAACTTATTTTAAATGAAGTTTTAACTCTCAAATTTGCACAAATAATCATCAATGGAACTATTTTAAGAAAACAAGTCTCTCATTGAATGAGAATTATGACAACATTTATTAAAATCTAGTAAAAATCTGACTATAAAAGTAGGAACGCTGAGTTAACTTTTAATAGAAAAGCTGCATTAAAGTTACAAACAAAATAAAATTCAAATGTTTAACAATCAAAATAAAATACTTTAACAAATAAATCGAAATTATTTGATCTTTTTGAAAGCTTTTTTTATTGTAATATGTCCTTAAAAAGATCAATGCGTCCAAAGTTACATCACCTAAACGCGATCTAATTTTATTACACAACTGGCCAGCTGAAGAAAAGATCCTTTCAGGTTAACACTGGTAGGTGGAATACTCAGAAGCTGGTCATAAGCTTGTGATAAATGTCGTCCACGATCGCCTTCATTCTCGAAAAGAGCCATCTCAATTCTTACATTTGTTTTAAGGTCGTCACTCTGAGTTAATCTAACACGTTCCTTGCAAATTTTCTTGAATTCTGCATTTAACTCCTCGCTCTTAGATAGAATACTTCTTTCCACTGCAGGTTCGGATTCGGAATCCTCTTCTATTTCTAGTGAATATTGGGTTGTTGTTGATGGCGCGGTGGCGGGTGGCGGACTAGTGCGGTTTAGTAGAAATACAATTTTATCGCACATTTCGTTACTGTTTGATCGGGAAAATACACTTAAATCCTCATCATTTATAGTAGAAAAATATGTGTCTGGATTCTGCAAATAATTAAGTGTAGATGCTTCTATTAACCGTCGTTGTGTGTATCGTGTTTTCAAAGCTGATGTCATTTTTCTGATAAGATATGTATTAATATTAGATGATAACTTATTCAGTGCGAATTTGATGGCCACATCCGCTGTGAGTAATGTAGCATCTCTACGACACAGCGCTTCTAACCGCTCAGGCGATGCCCCGGCGCGATAACCGGCCTCTAAAGCGCTGCTGAGCGCTATCAATTACCAACCGCAAATAGTGCGGTATGGGTTTTCATTTTTACAGTTAGTACAAAAAAAATTGGCAATTGATTTAATTTTTAACACTAGTTTCATAAAATATATTAGTAAGGGGTTATATATAAATGCATTCTTAATTGAATATCACGTTTTCGATATAAGAAAAATCACGTAAAATAAATTTTTTGTAAATATTTTATTCACTTGCATTAAATGATTCATGTTTCAGAATACAAACAATAAAATTTGTGGGTTTTGTATGATTTCAGATCATACATATTCTACGTTATAATATAATGTAAAAAAAAAAAGATAAACATTAATAGCGTTTAAAATACTTGTTTGTTTTACTTAATATTGACCAAAACTGTAGAAAACAATATAACCTTTAACTTTACTTAACATAACTGAAAAGAAAATATACATAAACCTTTCTAAAAATAAGTGAATTCTCCGACAGCCTTGTTACCGTAAAATGCTGCAACTTTGCACGAAATTTAACGTTTTTTTTAAATATCGCTAGAAAAGATTTATTATCTGTGCCGGTTTTACAACAATTAAGCAAATTCAAGACTTATGGCTCACGTATTAAGGTTCATAATATCAAAACTGATGTTAGATTGATGTCCAGGAACTGTCAAAGTTGTAGGCAAAGTTGGGGAGAAATGGCGAAACTTTGCCTGGATAAATAATCAGTAAAAATATGCAATTACTACATTCAAAACTAGTCATAAGTAAAACCTAAATCTTGTGTTAATGTCGTGATGTCTAGATGATGGCCAACATCTTAATAATATATTTTTTTCTAAAAAGTAGGCAAAGTTGGGCTTAATCAGGCAAAGTTGCAAATTGTATTCATACTAACCATTAAGCATGGTCAGGGTTGCTCCAAACAGAAAAAACAAATTTAAAATACTTACGAACTTTATTGTAAGTATAAAAATATTAAAAACAATGTTACAAATAAACTAATGTTTTTTTTTTGGCGACAAAGAATAATCATGACAATTTTCATTATAAATTCTTCGAAAAAAAAAAAAGTAATAATAATCCTAACTTCTTAGGCATTTAACAAAATATAGCCTACATAATCAGTCTCTCATAATAAAAACCTAAATTACTTCAAAGGTTATCACAAAAAAAAGTTAGGAATAATGTTGTTATTAAGAGTCCCCTTACCGTAGACAGAATTACAGTTTTCCATACAAACGTAGTCTGCCTTTTATTTCAAAACGACATGTCAGATTTCGGCAAAACTTTGTAATTTTAAAGAAATTGCATATATCTAGGGTTATAACTGGTTTTCGATGTCAAAATATAAACTAGAAAGAGAATAGAGTTAATTATATCATTTTTGCACATTAGTATGGAAACCTTCTAAACCTTATATTTTCTTTCCATCTAGTCAATCTTTTATTTTTTAACATGTCGTTAAAAAATAAAAGATTGACTAGGTACGTTTGTATGGAAAAGTCCAGGGTAAGGGGCTCTTAATTACAAAACGCTTCAAAAATTAACACAAAATAAAATCAACATAGAAATTAACTTATATGGGCTTCGTAAATCTTCAAAATTATCCTATATTTTATATATAATTTATATATAATATAATATGTATATGTATATATAATTTATATATATAAAACATTTCTTAAGATTAGAAATTAAAAATAAACAGCGTCTCCTAAGTCATGTAATTTGTATTCTTCAGGTTTATCAGATATTTTATCGAGTTTAATTATCTTTCCAATCAATACTTTTGGCACTGTGTCTCTGTCAATTTTCTTCTTAGGTAATTTAAATTTCAGCTCGCCTTTATTACGTGTCATAGTGAAAAATGAGATGTCAAATGTTTGGTCACTATTACAAGCCGTAATCACTCCAATGTAGTATTTCCATTTCTTATATCTACTATAATAACGCACCAAGACGTTATCGTTCACAGAATAACCGAAAACCTGTTCATTGTTGGCATTTGATATTTCATCTGACATCTTAGCGTTACTGTCGATTGGCTTGTTGTATATGTTGAGATTTGGACTCCATTTGTCTTGTCTCAACACCTTACTTTGATCTGCTGAACTAAGGACATCATCAGCACGGCAATTTGAATCTGTGGCATTATCAGGAAATAAAACTTGTGACAAAGGCTCATCTAGATCATTTAGGGAATGTATGTCAGAGTCAAAAGCATTACATGAACTTCTTGGAATTTCTTCGGAATCTATGTCGTCTTCTTCCAAATCAATGGCATTGATACTAGAGTCAGTGTGTATACTCATATCATCCGACACACTAGTAGTACTTGAACTCCGGTACCGTGTCGGTTTTTGTGCTTTGGGTTTTTGACTATTCACTTTTCTTGATTTATTTTGTTTCTTGTTTCTATTAAATTGAACATTATCTTTATTTTTTGGATTTGGTATCATTTGTAACACTGATTTATTTATTCCCAAAGTAACTCGCTCCTTTTTAATACAAATATTTTTTAAGTTGGCATGCTGGTTTTTCAAATTTTTACAAATATTATCAGATTTATCGCAACTGGTGGATGATCCTGCTTTAATTACTTTTTCAGATAAAATCGTCACTTTACATGTTTTTGTCGAGTTTGAAAGAATTCTACTAGCTGTTTGCAAAGTTTTTGGCACATCATCTGTGTGTACAGCCACGAATGGTAAATTTTCATTATCTGTCTTAGACATTGAACTTAAGGAACGAACATTCGACGTTAGCAATTTGCTTTTCATCGCCGTCCTTTCCTTTGCAACAGTAACTATGCCATAGTTTATAGTTTTCTCTGAAAGTAATAATTTGTTTACTACTTCCATACTTAAACTTTGTAACGATTTTGGCTGTTGTAGTAGTGGCAAGCTTGCTGCGTCTAGAGGTATTTTTTTTGTCGTTTTGCCTTTGCCCTTTCCTTTTATTGGTTTTTCTGCTTTCTCCGTTGACAAATCTTTTTTTGTAGTTTTTCCGTTCTTCATTTTCTCTGCTTCTTCCGTTGATATAGACTTTCCTGCAGATATTGCCAACTTCTTGTTTGATCCTGTCTTAGACTGCGTTGTTGGAGTTCTAATTTTTTGTAGGTAATCTAAAAGACAAGCGTCAAATTTAGCACTTTCGTCAGCCGCGACGACTGGTATTTTTGAAATAACCCTCGACGGGTTAAAAGGGAATATTCCGGAACCTAAGAACCCACTACATATATTGGACTTTTTGGCCATATTAATATTTGTCATAAGCTCTTGCAACAACTGTGGAAAATCACATTTATTAATCGTTGTTGAGGTTTGGTGAGTGAGTTTATACTTAAGCAAAATTTCTCGCCAAGTCTTTTTCATAGGGCCAAAAAAAGCGATATCAAGTGGCTGGGTCAGATGTGTTGCATTTGGTGGTAAAAATACCAATGTAATATTATTCTCTTCACACAATCTCACGACTTCAACACTTAGATGGGACGCCAAATTATCTCCAATCACAACTTTAACACCCTCACGTGATCTGGCCCATGGTAAGATAATGGTTTTGAACCAGTTGTCGAAGCAACACATATCGAACCAGCCTGACTTCGTGCGGTTATAACGGGCATTTGGTGGCCCACCTTCACACCATCGGCTCCACAAATGTTCGGCTTTATACACGACATATGGTGGCAGACATTGGCCATCGGCTGTTCCGCTGAACATAATCGAGACAGAGCTTTTGCTTGAATTTATCACGCGCTCCGGATGTTTAGTGCCACGTTTGAAAATTGCTTTTTTGGATCCGGGGTCGTCACTCAAATTTGTTTCGTCAAAGTTCAGTATATTTTCGCACGGTACATCTTTGAGCGACGATTCCAGGTTTTCGAAATAAGTGGTCATTTCTTCGACAGTCTTTGATGCTCGACTACGTTTGATGTTTTGCGTAGCCCGCTGTGTAAAATTGTGACGCTTCAAAAAATTGCGAGCCCACCGTTCACCAGGCATTCGACCTTTAAAAAGTTCTGTCTTTCCACATTTTTCAAGGTAATTGTGTACTACTATTCGCAAGTCTAGGATTGAAAGAGGGCTACCAAAATCAGCAGCAATTTCAACTACTTCTGCAATGTGTCTTTCTTCTTCTGCTGACAGTTCTTGTGGTCGACCAATGGCTTTGTCGTGCCTGTTTTTGCACTTGTTCAAAATTGTACGTCGTGGAATACTAAAGTGTTTTTCAGCTTTATAAGATGACATCGCTTTGCTTTTTACTAACTCTACAGCAGTGTCTAATGTCTCTTGCGAATAATCAGCATACCGGCGAGCTCCAACCTTTCTTCTACTTCTCTTCCCCATTTTTTCTTTATTTTCGTACCTGTTAAAGAATACAGAAATATATATCACAGGCCTCCAAGTCGTCCTACTTTTCCTACTTTTCCTACTTTTTAGTAGGAAAGTAGGAAAAGTCCTACTTTTTACACATTTGTCCTACTTTCCTACTTTTCTATATGTTGTTTTTTTTTTTTTTGAAGTGAAAACTTCTTTAGCGGCGCTTGGCACTTTTTGTTGGATGGGTAAAAAATGTTGAACTCGCGTCAGATGCTGATCGAAAAAGCGTAAGATTTATGGAGAGGGGGTAATACATTTTTACCGTACGGTAGGAAGAGAGGGTATGCCTGCTCCGTTTGTCTCGTTTGAGTGGGCGCTGGGCGCCTGCGCGTGTGTGTTTGTATTACAGTCTTCCACGCGCATCTACAGATGGTGACAGCTGATGGCTCGACCGCCTGTGTAGTGCTGTGTATTTGTAAAAGTCGTGTATAAAAGTGTCATGGATGAAAGTTGATTTTCCAGAGAGATTGATGTAAAATAATCGTAATAGTTTTGTATGTTACCACATAAATAATACTTTTATATTGATAATTAAAGCAATTCGGGCAAAATTATTGCCTAACCATTCCAAAATGCACAACGTTGATATTTAAGTTTTCACTTCTGCCGGCACTCCCGGAGTGCAACCCGTGTTTTTTTTTTATTACAAAACCCACAGCCCTTAAGAATAAGTAATAAGCAATCATTTATTATGCTTATTAATTAATGTTTACCTAGCAATATTTCCCAATGAGAAGTTTTTTTTTCTACAAATATGACTGACTAAGATCCAATTTTTTTTGGAATAAAATAATTGATTTATTTAAATTTATAAGTTCCAGTAGTACATGTATGGTTAATCTAATCAACATTGTTATTGGGTGAAAATATTTTTTTTCAAACACATGGCAATACTATTGTGATACAAAATAAAAATAGTGATTATTATCAGTGCTTACTATTCTGACATGTCTCTTAGATTCCCCAATGAAGTAAACTGAGGGGAAATCCATGCTCCTGCCTACTTTAACCCAGGTTGTTGCAGCATTTTTTTCCAGGGTCAGGAAATATTAAAAGTTCACCTGAACTTTATATATTTTCTAATGGTCTTAGACCTACCAATTCATGTGTTTTTTTTTTGCGATCTTGAGTTAATGTTCATGTTGTTAGGAAAAAGTTGCAGACTTCTAATTCAGATTATTTAGTTTTTGAAGAAAGATCAATGTTTATGAACATAGCAGTGCAGTGAACATGCCTAATAAAACATCGTTCAAAGATGAGTGGTTAAAGAAGAAGGACTCAAACGGCCAAATTATTGAACAGTGGTGTGTAAAACAATCAAAATGTGAAGTGTTTTGTCGTTTGTGTAAGAAAGTTGTACGATGTGATAACCGTGGACTAAGTCAGTTGCTAACTCACTCAGAAACGAAACTCCACTCTTCATTTGCTAAAAACGTGTTAGCTGGAACACAGATGATTTTAGTAAGTCAAACAAAAACTTCAAGTGAAGCCGATAACGCCGAAGCTACTATTTTCTGTTGGACTGCAAAAGAGGAGGTCATAAAGGCTGAGCTGTTGTGGAGCCTCAAGTCAGTTAGTAGTGATTTTTCATATAACTCAGCAGATGATACTCCAAAGTTGTTTAAAGAAATGTTCCCTGACAGCACTATAGCTTCCAGGTTTTCTATGTCCCACACAAAATTATCTTACATGATAACAGAAGCAACTGGACCCTATTTCCATGAGGCCTTATTGTATGATATAAAAATTTCATCATCTCCATATTCCATTTCTTATGATGAGCTGACCAATAGAGAAGTAAAAAAACAGCTCGATCTCAAAATAAGATACTGGTCCAGCATTAAAAAAGAAGTTGTCGTCCATCATCTTGACACACATCTAATGGGACAGGCAAAAGCCAACACTATCTCAGAAAAAATTATTCAAACAATTAATGATGCTCAAATCCTATTAGCAGACTTTATTGCATTAGGCAGTGATGGGCCCAATGTAAACAAAGCAGTTTTCCAAATGGTGACTGAAGTGAAAAAATCTCAGGACCTGCCTCCTCTTCTCAATATCGGGTTTTGTAACCTACATTCCGTTCATAATGCTTTTTCCAAAGCTCTACATGAATTTGGAGACGATATAGCAGACTTAATAGTTGACTTACACTATTTTTTCAAACTTTCCCCTGTCAGGGTCGAAGAACTAAAACAACTACAAGATGAACTTGGTTTCAAAAATCAAAAGTTTTTAAAACATGTGCAAAGCAGATGGCTTACCTTAGGACCTGCTTTGGAAAGATTGCTGAGCCAGTGGTCAGTGGCAGAAGAATATTTTCTGAAAACCCTTCCTGTAAGAGATAAGAAAATAACTGAAAATGGACGTTACAACCGAATTATAAAATTCTTTAAAACCCCCGTCATAACTCTGTCCAAGATTCATTTTCTGATTACTGTATCGAATTTACTGGAACCATTTCTAAAACTTTTCCAGAAGGAAGAACCTCTTATCCACCTACTGTTTGATCAAATGGTCAGTGTTATTAAGAACTTGCTTGGACGTTTTATCAGAATCCAAAATTTAAAAGAAATGAGTTTTGAAGATTTAAAGAGTCTGAAATTCCCAAATTTTGAAATTGAACTCTCGGACAAAGACATAGATATTGGAGAAAACACTAGGAAATTAGTAGGTAAACTGAAGGCTGAACAACAATCAAGTTTGATTGTGGGTATGCGTAAATTTTTAAGATGTGTAACTTTGAAGTTGTTGGAAAAAGTACCAACCAATGGTGTAATCAGAGAAGCACGATGTCTGAAGGCCCAAAATAGGTGTGAATCTTGGACTCTTGCATCTGTGAAGAAACTTGCAACCAGTGTCAAATTAAAAGAACCCCTAAATGCCGATGTAGTAAGTGATGAATGGAAAGTTCTTCAGTGTGAAAATATTCCACAAGACTGGTACATGTATGAAATTGATGGAAATATAATGCATAAGAGGGTTGATCACTACTATAGTCAAATCTTTGCTTTGAATAATGATCTTGGCCAAGAAAAGTATCCTGAACTTACTAAATTAGTCAAAGCAGTTTTGGTAATTCCGCACGGTAATGCCGATGTAGAACGAGGATTTTCTCAAACTACAAACTTTTTGACTAGCACAAGAACATCTCTATCAGCAGCCTCGATTAGCGCTTTGCAATCAACAAAGGATGGCTTAAAAAAGTATGACAATAAATGTCACTTGGTCCCTATCACAAAAGATTTTATTAATAAAGGTGCTAGAGCCTACAAATCTTATGTAGAGAGAATAGAAGAAGAAAAGAGAGTTGAAGCGGAAATAAAAAAACAAAAGGAAGATGAAAAACAGAAAAAAATGAAAGAAAAAGAAGATTTGGCAAGAGAGAAAGCTGAATTTGAAAAGAAAAGTAGAAAAACTAAAGAAGTGATATTAAAAGAAAAATCTCTAGGAAAGAAAGAGGATGAAGCTGCGTCAGAGATGGACACTTACAAGACACTAATAGACGAAGCAAATGAAAGAATAAAAAATGCATTAAAGAAGCAAGATTTAAAAGGGGTTAAAATAGGACAAACCATGCTGGAAGCAGCGTGTAAAAAAGTTGAGGAAAGTAAATCCAGCCTAGCTGAAATCAGAATGCAGCAGAAAGAAATTGAAAAAACTAAACGTACGATGTTAGATATTTTCGTATCAAGTCAAAACAAAAAACTCAAGAAGAATTAAAAAATTTAATAAATTCCTGAGAAATTCCTTTGGTTAAGTGTTTCATCTGCATTTTTCTAGGAATATTTTCAACACCTAGAATTTTTTTGTATTTTTTACCTAATTTTGTCATTTTTTTATGAAACAATTACGTTAATTTTGTTTTTGTGGTAGCCTACAATGAGTCATTTGTTTTTTTGTTTTTCTAATGATAACTAGATAGTTTTTAGTTGTTTTTTCATGGTAATAGCAAGAAGCTATATTAATTGTTGATATTGTGTTTTTGTGGTAGTCTTAAGCGATGAGTCATTTGTTTTGTTTTCAAATTATAAAAAGATAGTTTTTGGTTGTTTTCTTTTTTCAAGGGTATACCAAGAAGCTATGTTTATTTTATTTAGTTTTCTTATTTAAAGGGCTATCTCATGTCAATGGCCTTGAAGTGGCGCCCTCACTCATTTAAATTCTGTTTCTGTGTGAGTGTAAGGGCGCCACTTCAAGGTCATTGACATGAGAGAGCGCCTTAATTTATTTTTATGGTAAAAAAAGTTTAAGGAGCTTTTAAACTTAAGAAGAGGTGATTGATTTAATATTACACAATTATGTAAACTACTACAATTTAAGACTGAAATTAAATTAGACTGATACACCATTATTCACTTAAGGTTTTTCTAGGCAGTGTAATAATATAGTTGTAATTTTGAAAATAAATTAATGGCCAAACCCCATCCAGAGTTTTAGTTGATTTTGTTGTAAAAACATATTCAAAGATTCAAAGATGCAAAAGATTCAAAAATTTATTCAGAAAATAGGCCTTATCAGGCACTTTTTCACGTCAATTTCACATTTAAAAAATATCAAAACTAAATTTACTTAAATATTAAATTAAATTGCTAATTTTACTTCGAAATCTAAAGACTACTAGCGTTTCATAGACCACTGCATATACTTACACGTTTTCAAGACAACCTCAACTAAAACTTTATCCGGCCTTTTGGTTGGGGATTTTTTAAAATAAAATTAATTAATAATTGATTACAATTTTAACATATTTGATAGACTATTGAGTTTTTTAGTATATTTGGTTTTTAAATATATATTGTTTCAGCAAAAAAGTTTGATTTTTATGGCAAATTCAGTCCTACTTTTCAGTAAAAAAGTCCTACTTTTTGCTGAAAAAGTCCTACTTTTCCTACTTTTTTGGGGTCAAAAACCACTTGGGGGCCTGATATCATAATCCACTATACAAAAAATAATCTTAATAATTAATTTTTAAGAACTAGGTAATTCTACGGAAACTGATAACACCTGTCGCGTCATATCTACAAATAAAAAATATTCTAAAAAATAAACAAAACGACGTTTTTTTTTGTTTTAACTATAAAATTATTATTATTTATGACTTAGAGGACGATCGACGTCGCAAGGATAACATGCGCGCCATGAGATAATTTTGTCACCGCCATTTTGTTGTGCCCGGCGAAGTTCACTATGAAAAAGCGCGGTATTTATTCATAGTGAAGTACGCCGCGCACGAAATAATGCGGTGAGAAAACTGTCTTACTAAACGACGTATCTAACATTTAGGTAAATGCCTGGTGGTCCACCAAGTGGTCAACAAATGAATAAATAAATATAGCCACGGTTTCATTCATACAGAAAATGTGTCACTTAATTATTATTCACTTACTTTTTCAACATTTAGAAATATACGTTTGTAAAACTACTTTTAAGGAAGGTAATAAATTAAAAAATAATATCTAATACAAAATTCACATCTTTCCACAAAATATTTTATAAGTTCATCATTATTGACAAATGCCAATAAAATCCAAGCGCCTCAGTATAATTGAGTAGCAAGTGACAACCCTAGCTCTAGGCAAACTTGTGTCACTAGTGTCCGAGAAACCTTTTACAACATTGCCTACCATCATCATATTAGTAAACACTTATATTTATAAGAAATATCATTAAAAACAGAAGAAAGAGAACATTTACTTACCCTTTATGTATGCACAACGTTTTAAATCCCGACTTTTTCCCTTGAAAATCAAAAGATCCGCACTCAACATTAAAATACACGTTTTCTTTGCGACCGTTGACAGCTGTCTGACAAAAACGGTGCAGTGTTACCAATTCAAAAAATATTAAAATAAGTTGCCAGATTAATGACAAACTTTCTACCATTAATAGAAATAGAAAACAAGCAATGGTTGTCAATTGACGTCGGTTTTAATAGATTAGGCAAACTTAAAGATTGGCAAAGTTGCAGCATTTTACGGTACATTACTGTTCACAAATGTTCATATCATATCACTTATATACAATAACGGAGAAAGATTATTAAAACACAAAAAACTACATTCAATTGTGAACAAATTGAATTAATGCACTGTTCAAAATATTAAAAGAAACTTTACAAAACTAGCTTGCAAAGTGCATATCGAATCACACTGACTGGGGCACGGATTCGCGCCTAAAGCGTTTTAATACCTCACAAGATAATACATACACACTACATACACAAACATACGAAAGGTAGGTTGAATGTTGTAAAAAAAACCGTCCATTATTAAAGTAGTCATATTTGACTTCGTATTTGATTACCAGATGACATCATGTTGGCTTGCAAAGTACCTTACTTATTTTTGTCCATCTTGTAAGTAAACAAACGCCTTATTGTTTTAGTTCATTCATACGGTAAGTATGTACTAATCTGATCAAAAATATCAACCAAGGGCGAGTTCAATTTGCACTTGGGTTCCGTGTGAAGTCTTTTTTATCCTGGTCGGGAGCAATTATGCATTTTCAGCGGTAAGTCCGCCAATGTATAACCGTATGTAAATGAATACGGCGTACCTACTTACAATAAAGAAAATTGTCTTATCTTAAAGGTTGATACTTAGATAAAAGGTAAATTAAAAACAATATGTGATCATTTTTACTATTATATTGTGTGAAAAGCCTATACACACAACAAACATACGAAACTATATATACTAAGCATTATTAACTAGAGTACTTACCACCTATTATTTGAGCATCATTTTAAGAATTATTATTTATCATTCATAGCAAAAAACTGCGTCTTTGGCTATGAATGATATTCTTTAAAACAATTTTCGAAACATAGTGCGACCGTGCATTGTTCGCATTTATATGCGGTTCTTTTCTTTTTATCGTACTGTACACGGCACCACACGCATACAGTGTGTCTGGTTTCAGACTTTACTATAAAGTGATTCCCAGATAATATTGGGCGCTCTTTTGATCGCCGGTGCTGCATTTGTTTTATGCAAATGGTCCGAATCTGCGTACGGGGCGACGGAGGGCAAGATACGGACAAGAGAGCTTCAGCCAAATTATTTCTAAAACTTCTGTGTTCAATATTAAACTTGCATTTATAAATAACGTAGCTGTTTAATATCGAGACATTGAGAAGTCTCAGAAACAATTTTTTATACCACACTTGGTTTCGTTTCCGCTCCATGGATATGCTGACAAAAGCTGATCTTTTTTGTCGACACCTCCCATAAGCAGATTATAGTCAAGTACGGCTTGTGGCTTATATTTAATCTTGCCGTATTTCTCCTTCGGCGCCACCGCCACTTTATGGTATGTCGAGAGCATACACACTAAATTAGAGTCTCGCCACAAAAGAATCGTTAGGTCATCGGTGTTACTAAATGCAATTTCACCGATGCGCATTTCTCTTTTGGTGAGAGACTTAATCGATTCGGGTACCAACTCACGATTGACACGAAGGGTCCCCATAACGTCCGTTTTTTGTTGTTTGAGACAACGCGCTAGTAATGGCGAATTATAGTAATTATCCATTACTAGCGTGTGGCCTAAATTGAAAAGTAGCCTAGCTAGGTCGTAGACCACTTTCGCTGTCGCCCCGTCTGGCTGTGGGTCTGTTCCGTGGTCCTGTCCTTCTGTTTGTGTGTCTGTATCGTCTTGTCTGTCTGTTTGTGTGCCTGTCTGTGCATCTGTCTGTTGGTTCTTTGCTGCACCGCCATAGACAAAAAAGTTCCACAAGTAGCCTGTGGCCGATTCGCACAGCTCAAAAGTTTTTATACCGACTTTAGCGGCTTTATTGCTGATCTTTTGAGCAAATGCCAGTCGGCCCTTCCACATGAGAAGACTTTCGTCTATTGCGATGCTTTGACCAGGCATGTATAGTGACTTAAATTTCTCAGTCAGTCTGTCAACAAGGGGCTGTATTTTGTGGAGTCTGGTCTGTTGTTCAGTTAAGTTTGGAGGGAGATGGTCAGAAAAATGGAGGAAACGCTTTAATAAGACAAAACGATTATAGGTCATCAGGGCAGCTAATTCTGGCATTGCAAGAATCCCTGATGCCTTGAAATAATCCTTTTGAACAGGGAGGTGTGCTATACCATGAAATTGGTAAACGGCTAGAAAGCGTAGTATTTCAAGTCTGTCTGTCGGTGTCCAGGACCAAAGTCGGGAGTTTTTTTGTAGGGGACCTTTTGCGGCAATCGTTGCAGCTGCGTATTTATTGGTCTGATCTACAATAAAATCAATCAAAGGAGCATCCCAGATCTTAAAAAATGCATCCAACGGGCATGTCAGATCCGATAGCGGAAAAGTCGGACCGGCGTTGCCTGTGAATGATTCTCTAGACCCTTTAAAAACCTGGGGATCACTCAGCCACTCAAAATTTAATAAATCTGGTGACATGACGCTCCGCAACGCCATGTCGTCCCTTAAATCGGCCCTGCGGATTCTCTCCACCTCAGCTAAGCTTATAGAATCAGGTAGAACCGCTGGGGCCAAGGATGCCATATCTTCGTCATCGCTTTCTTCCGGCATCTCATCGTCCGTCGAATCCTCAGCTTCTACAAACAAAAATGTCATCTGTTTTATTTAACATAATAATAAATTTAAGAATTTGAATTTGGGTAAAGAAAATGCTATCCAAAATAAAGTTATTAAGAAACCTATAAAGTTTATGACCAGTATAATAATAAGTGACTTTATTGAATTAGAATAAATTAACCTATCACTACTTTTTCTTTAATTAAAATAAAATGAAACTGCGTTAACCTGATTGTACTCCAGAACCAACATTCAAAGCGGGAGATATCAGCCTAAGCTCTTGCGCATCTGTTGCGGCATCAGGTACTTCAAGTACAATGGGCGACCCCGGCTTGACCTCGTGCATGGCAGAGTCTAAAACAATGACAATAAATATATTTGTAGACAAAGAAGTATACTCAAACTTAAGTACGAACTGGTTAACATAAAAACTAACACAAAAACCTAATGATCTTTGTGTATAAGCAAACAAAAAGAAACTTAAAAACATAAAACTAAGAGCGCGGTGCACGTGCTGCAAAGTACACAAGGGTTGTTGTGCAACGGGTGCATTTTACTTCATTTCAATAAGAGAATTGATGTTTATATTCATAATTATTATCGCGGTAAAAGTAAGAAGACTTATTAACTAACCTGCGGATGTTGATGCTATGGGTAGTGGTGGGTCTGAAGACATCGAAGAGGATGCTGAAATTATGTTTTAATATTCAAACACGTATACTTCTCAAAAAAATACGTTTCTTTGCACTAGAGATGAAAGTTTATAATGTAGAAAAATATTATTACTTACATGCAGATGTTGATGCTATAGGAAACCGTGAGACTAGGGGCGGTTTTATGAGAACATCTGAAATAATACAATATTTATTTAATATTTATGTTAGTTTCTCACAAATTTATAACTTTTTACGCATTTATTACTAACTTGACAGTACACTGATTTGTTTTTCAGGTCTTATATAACTTCGATCTGAAAGAAAAGAAAAGCGTGTTTAGGAAACAAGTACAGTTTTTGGTTATCCTAAACTTAGGTCATTAATTCATTTCCATGACATCTGAACTAAGTAATTTTTTTTAGTAAGAACACTCACTTAATTTAATAAAAGGACGCTCCGGGCTTCCGGGTATATCATCACACTCTTCAGCCTCTACCTCAACACAACCCTCAATGCCTCCACGCCAACAGGATGGCGATAGCGACTCAACCTCTACTATGCTTGCCATGCTGCTGCCACTGTACAAAAAAATAACAATATATTAATCATTAAATGCAATATCAAACATTTGAGTACCTACTTCATCGTTTGAACACTTGAAAAACATACCTCCTAGGCATGGTAGGAGCTCTTGCTGGCGGAGAAATGTCAACGAGAGAATGTGACGTGGAGCTCGTGGATGGGCCGGGGTTAATAACTGGCAGATTTGCCATGGGCCATTCGATACGCGAAGGAGACGATAAGCTGTATGAAAAAAAAAAGTTTAACAATGTTTAAAGAAGAAAGTTTTATTAAACTTGCTAAAGTATAAAGAGATAATTTAAATTATAATAGTATCTCACCGTCTTCGTTTCGCGTCTGGTGCGTCCGGCAGAAGAAACCTAGCAAGTTGTTTCTTCCTCTTCGCTTCTATCAATTGTTTTTTTTTTGTAGGTGATAGATTGCGAACGCGTTTTAAGTGCATTTGGTGCTGAGTCCGCATCTTGTCCAAGTCACTCAGAGGGCTAAGATAAAAAAAATATAATAAATTTTAAATTTACAATTTCTATAAAAAAAAATTTTGCATTACGACTTAATGTTTCTAATTCTTTGAAGCAGATTATACCTTTATTTTTAATAAAGAATATCATATGATATATATGATATGACTGAAACGCTAACATCAGAACAGTGAATAAGAAGCTATTACTGACTTAAAAAAACAGCTGATATTTAACACTACGTGCGCTATATTCTTATTAATATCTACTTACTTCGATGTTGAGGTAGACGGAGTTTGCTGATGCCCCGATATTGAAGACAATGACGACTCTTCAAATCGCGCCGAGAGCGTTCGGCGGGAACCTATTCCTCGTGGGCGACCACGGCCTCGGCCTAGGCCTCGTCTTGGCTTACCAGAGCGGCTAAAAATATTTCAAGATATTAAAAACCATTACAATAAAGTTCAAGCTTAGAAAGAACTTTAATGTCAAAACCTAACACATTTATTAATTACAAAACCACAAAAATAGCAAATAATAGAAAATATTATCATAAAAATAACAGGTGCCTAAACTATAACATGCAATACAACCCAACCGCGGACTATAATTAATGATTCCTAAAATACCAAGCAATAATGAGTTACTACTCTAGTCATTTATTGTTAAAGTAGGTAGATACATTCAAAGGAATGCCAGTAAATACTTTAGTTAAAACATTTGTACAATAATTCAAATGATTGATAAAAAATATCATGAAGTTGTCAAAAGACATAGGAAACCATAACGGTTCTCGGGAACCCTAAAAAATGTAAGTACGATATGAAAGATACTTCAACCACTCAACTATATACAGAAGAAAATAAGCTTTGATAGCAGCACAATAGGGGTGAAATTAGAAATTCCAAGATTTTGTTATTCCATCACCTCGCTCGTAACTCAAGTGTTTTCTTAACTAATTCGTGTGTAAGTGACGTATATGTACGGTACTTGTAAGTACTTGAACCAGTAATAAACGAGCTTCGGTTTAACTCAGTCGTTTCAATTCTATCCGATACATATCATTGGCGACGATATAGATCTACCTACGCGCAGAAAAATAAAAGCAAAAAAAAAATGCAGTTTTTAGGACATTTATCTCCTTTTGATCACCAAAAGTGTGAGTGGTCGATTTTTAAAAGCCGATTAACGCAGTTTATAAAAGTCAACGACGTGAAGGAGGATAATAAAAGTGCAATTTTAATCACGCATTTATCGGATGAGTCCTACCGGTTGTTAAGGAATTTGGTGTACCCGGAGGAGATAGAAACGCAGAGTTACAAGAAGCTAGTGGAATTGCTCGACAGTCATTTTAAGCAAAAAAGCTGTACGTTCGCGGATAAGGCAAAGTTTTACGGGGCAACACGGAAACCAGGCGAAAAACTAGGAGACTGGGCAGCGAGGTTACGAGGCTTGGCAAGCTACTGTGACTTTGGAGCTGCACTGGAGACGAACCTGACGGATCGTTTCGTCCTTGGACTGGGATCAGGGCCCGAGCGAGATAATCTTTTTGAACAAAAAGCTTCAAAACTGACTCTGATACGTGCTTTAGAGATAGCGGAACAGGCAGAGAGTGCGAGAGAAGCCCGTACGGTGGTCTCGTCGGTAGATTCGACGGTTGTGGTCAAGGAGGAGAAGGTATACAAAGTGTCTTGCGGAAAGCCACGCGGTAGCGGTGACAAAGACAAACCGGTCGCGTCAAGGTCATCCCGTTATCAGGAGGATATGCAGTGCGCGGTTTGCGGTATGAAAAATCACGTTACGGAAAAGTGTCGTTACAAAAATTATAAGTGTCAGAAATGTGGAAAAAAAGGTCATTTAAAAAAGGTGTGCGTAGAAAAAATACCTCGTGTGCGAGTTAACAACATCGGCAGTGATAGCAGCGTAACGGAGACGGATGACGAGTGCTACGAGTGCCAAAACTTTAAAATAAGGTATGTGACTGACAAACCGTTACATTTGAATTTAAAATTGGGAAATGAACCTGTAGTGATGGAGCTGGATTCGGGATCTGGCGTGTCTGTTATATCTAATACATTGTTTAAAAAAATGTTTTCAACATATAGACTTATTCACTGTAAATTAAAAATGTGTTTGTACAACGGACATAAGATCTCGCCATTGGGTTATTTCTTAATTAATGCTAATTATGAAGATCAAATAAAGCAAATCAGAATATTCGTCGTAAACTCAAATGGCCCACCATTACTTGGCCGAGATTTTATGTCGGCTTTTAACTTGGTACTTACTTCAAATATTAATAACATATTTTATCATCACGACACCGATGTAAATACAATACTAGGATTATATCCTGACCTATGGAAAGATGAGCTAGGATCTTTTAATAAATTTAAAGTACATCTACAGTTGAAGGATAACGCGCAACCTAAATTTTTTAAAGCCCGCTCAGTGCCCTTTGCCTTAAAGGATAAGGTAGAAAAAGAACTTGACAGGCTAGTTTCTTTGGGGATATTAAAGCCAGTTAATCATTCTAACTATGCGACACCTATAGTACCTGTTCTAAAGGATGATGGTACAGTGAAAATAGCTGGTGACTATTCTGTAACATTAAACAAGGATCTGGTAGTCGATAAATATCCACTGCCAAGAATAGAAGAAGTGTTCGCAAAGTTAGGAGGGGGCCAGCATTATTCAAAAATTGATTTGAAAAATGCTTATAACCAATTTATCCTTTCTGACGAGTCACAAGACCTAACAACCATAAATTCATCTAAGGGGTTATTTAAATATACACGTCTTGTTTATGGGCTCGC
Organism: Acrobasis suavella; assembly: GCA_943193695.1. NCBI lineage: Eukaryota > Metazoa > Arthropoda > Insecta > Lepidoptera > Pyralidae > Acrobasis > Acrobasis suavella. Next base: position 4,464,310 of record OW971944.1, read on the forward strand.
AAACGCACCGGCTGTTTTCCAAAAATCAATGGAATTATTACTTTCCGGCATAGACGGCGTTAGCATTTGGCTTGACGACGTCTGTTTGACTGCACCCTGTAAGGAAGTCCATTTAGAAAGATTGAAACAAGTTTTAAGCAGATTAGATGAGGCAGGTCTGCGGTTGCACCAAGACAAATGTAGTTTTTTTAAAGATAATGTTACTTATTTAGGTTATGTAATTGATAAACACGGCCTCCGCACGAGCCGTGATAAGGTTAAGGCAATTCTGAACGCACCCGAACCTGCTAACGTAACAGAATTAAAAAGATTTCTTGGTGTTGTAAATTACTACAGAAATTTCATACCTAATGCATCTACATAGCATTATGAGCCCTCTTCACGAATTATTGCGCGCCGGCGCGCGGTGGGAGTGAGGCGAACCTCAGCGCAGAGCTGTGCGTCGCGTCCGCGCCGAGCTGGCTTCAGAGCGCGCGCTCGCGCACTTTGAACGTGATGCTCAGCTCGTGCTGGCGGTGGACGCGGGGCCCACGGGGCTGGGCGCGGTCTTGTCGCAACGCGATGCAGATGAACGGGAAAGACCACTGGCTTTTGGCTCACGATCACTTACAGCTAGCGAACGCAATTATAGCCAAATCCAAAAAGAGGCTACTGCGATCATCTTTGGTGTTAAACATTTTCATCAATATTTATATGGGAGAAATGAACCTTTCATATTAAAGACCGATCATCGACCTCTCGTTTCGATTTTTAATAAAAACACAGGTATTTCAATCACTACAGCCTTACGATTACAAAGATATGCAATTATATTATCAGCTTATAATTACATTGCTCAATATACATCCAGTGAAAATAACTTAGTAGCTGACTATTTCTCTCGCGCGCCCGTGTCTAATGCCGAGTGCGAAAGTGACAAACAATATGATGCGTATTGTTCTCTAAACTTTTTAGATTCAACGCCGTCAGCTGTTTTGTTTACTGAGATCCAAGACGCCACAAGTAATGACAAAACATTACAGACCGTTATCAATTATATGCAAATAGGTTGGCCTCGTAAAATAATGTGCAATTTAATACGACCATATTTTTGTGCCGAACAGATTTACAATTCGAAAACGGTATTTTGTTACGAGGGCATAAAGTTGTAATTCCCTTGTCATTACATGAAAGGCTTTTAAATGAATTGCATAGCACACATTTGGGAATCGTAAAAATGAAATGTAACGCTCGTAGTAGGATGTGGTGGCCAGGCATCGATAGTGACATCGAAGCATGGAGCGGGTCGTGCGAGGTGTGCGCGAGCCTGCGGCCGGCGCCGCCGCGCGCCTAGCCATCACCGTGGCCGCGGCCGGCCGGCCCGTGGCAGCGCATCCACATTGATTACCTCTCCGTAGGGCAAAGGGTTTACTTGGTCGTGGTTGATGCATATTCTAAATGGTAAGAGTGTTTGTATATGCATAGCGGTGTCAGTACACATGACTTAATCAAAAAGCTGAAACTTATTTTTTCTGTTTTTGGAATTCCGAATACTCTAGTGTCAGATAATGATGTAAAGATTAATTCTAAAGAATTCAATGACTTTTGTAAAAACAATGGTATCCGGTATAAGACTTCCCCAATTTATCACCCTTGTTCCAACGGTCAATGTGAGAATTCGGTTCGGATGTGTAAAAAAATGTTAAAAAGCATTCTGAAAAATAATGTGGCCCAAAATGTTATTCAAGAAAAATTATTAGTTTATCTTTTTGAATATAGGAACACTGTGCACTGTTCCACGGGACACTCGCCAGCTAAATTAATGTTTGGCAGGAATTTGAGATCTCGTCTTGATTTAATTTTACCCGAAGATAAGAAACAGGTTGCATGTCATAATAAATCAAAAACTATTTCTAAAAGACATTTTAAAATCGGTGACAGGGTGAGAGTCCGATGGTACAGTGCTAGAAAGGAAATTTGGAGATTAGGAAGAATTGATAAGGTTATTGGAAATAGAATGTTTAAAGTTTTAATAGAAGGAGATGGTACTTCATGTATCAGACACTTAGATCAATTGATGCATTATAAAGGGTATAAGTGTAACAATAATGAACAATCCGAGAAGGAATCGACACAGGATGCAACGCCCATTCCGATCCACGAATCACCTGCATTTTCGCCGCCTAAACCATCAGTTATGAGGGACCGTGAGGTAAATTCCGAAAGTACTGTAATCGTGGAGGAAGGGTATAGGGGTGATGCATCACCTGTGGGTGCTGCAGACATTGTTGCAGATGCCCGTCCGAATAGATGTAGCTTGTCAGAAGGAAGCGTGGAGAGCGTGGAATGTCCTCGACAGGTTTCATCAGCTGAAGTTGCACCTGCTACTGAAACTATACCAGAGTCCGTGGCCGCGGTCCCTCAGGCCCCGTCACCTCCGCAGACAGTATATGCACATACACGCTCTCTACGACCCAGGAATAAAGTAGATTATACCCAGTTTTACTAGTAAATTTTAATAGTAATTATTAGTGTTATTATTTATTGCTGTTTGTTATTGTCTACAGGCTTCAGAAATAAGTGTGGAGGAGTGACGTATATGTACGGTACTTGTAACTACTTGAACCAGTAATAAACGAGCTTCGGTTTAACTCAGTCGTTTCAATTCTATCCGATACATATCAGTAAGCCAACCAAACACCATTGAGTAAATTGCTGAGTTTTGATTTACACTTACAGGATAATGTAAAACAACCCAAGTCAAGTCCATATCCAAGGTCCGGAGAAATATCAAACACACCTGAATGAACACACCTTTACATTTTTAATGGCCGACTTGGGGCAGCAATTTGAAGCCCGCAGCGGTATAGAATCATTATTACATTACCTGAATAAAGGATTAATGACGAAAATTCATATTTGCTGAAAAAAATATTATTCTGTAGGGTCACAATTATATCTGTAAATATCTAGAATTAGTTTGTATGTAGTTTTTGATTATATAAATAATTTTACATACTTATTAAATACATTTTACTGACCATGTAAAGATCCTCATGAAACAATCAACTTTTAAAAAATATTTTCTGGTCAACTTTACAGGACTTTTCTTTAAAAAAGTTATCAGGTTTTATAAATATAGTCCATATATTTAATTTATAACAAAATATTATTTAGAAAATACTTACTTCATAGTTAATACTGCAGAAGAAAACACACAACAACACTCCACTTCAACTAAACTTCACAGCACTACTGAGGCTTTTTTTTTCTTCTATGATCATTGACGTTTTGCGTCTATACAATAGTGCTGTCCATTTAGAATCAAATTCAATCGTATTAACTCGACTAACACGTCTTAAAATTGAATGAATAACATTTTAACATCACTAGTAACCTAATCAGCTGAGGCGCAAATCCGCGCCTCAATCGCTTTAGAACGTACTCGTCGGGTATCAAAGTGCAGCCCGCAGCGCCTTAGTGGCTAAAACAGTTTTCACTATGTCGAGAATTTCATGTAACTGTTCAAGATCCTTCCAGTCATTGTCTGAAAAATTTATTTGGACTTTGAGGTCAATCAAAGCTTTGACGATACAGTTTTGTAACTTTAAAAACCGTTCAAGTGTGTTTGCCAGACTGCTCCATCGTGTTATTGAATCGCAAGTTAAAGCATATTCTCTTCCAAACTCATCTACGACATATTTTTGTAGTATGTCGTCGTTTTTAGTAGGGGATTTGCGAAATATTTTGACGACCTTTTTTACTTTGGCAATCAAATCATGATACAAGAATAGCTGCTCTGATACTTGAATTGTTGCCACAGCATTTGACACGAACTCTGCGCTGTATTCATCATCGTCAGAATTATTATCCGAAGCAAAATTTTCCGTGTTTTGGCGTGGTTGTCTAACTAAGGAAGATAAAGGTAAGTCGTCATCGTCTTCTTCTTCTAATTCTTCTACCACTTGTGATGTGGTAAGTGCTTCGTCTACCGTATCACTCTTTTTATAAAATACGTCCGAAATGGCAAGTTGAAGCACATGGGCAATGCATTTCTGGAGGTATGAAGATAGAAATTTTCCAAATGTTAACATCATGCTGCATCCATCTGTCGTCTCAGCCACGATATCTTTTTCCAGAGAAACTCCGAATTCATGCAGCTTGCGTTTTATTTCTTCGAAGCATTTTTTTGCTGGTAAAGAGCCATATATTCTGATGAGCCCCAGATTTTTAAAATTGTTACCACCAGAGAAGTTACGTGAGTGTAAATTTAAACTCAGATATCGTCGATTCCTGATGGAAGTCCACTCATCGAATGAAATGGAAAATGTATGCCCTTCTTTTAACAATTGTTGTATTTCTCCCTTTAATAGTTGTTTTATTTTGTCAGCCTCTTTTACGACTATATTTCGAATAGTATCAGCGCACAGTGGTAATTTGTGGTCCGATTTTAAGAAAAGCATTCTCAAATCTTCACATTCTATGAAGGTCCGGAAAGAGTACCCATTCATTGCCGTCATACGGGAAATCATAAGTTCCATGGAAGGATTTGTGTCAGATTCATAGTAGTCAGTAACTTTGGATTTTTTCTTGGGTATGTCTTTAGCACTTGTGGACGGAATCGCCTGATTTGAAACCCCGCTATGCGATTCAATAATACTGACTTGCTTCTCAGCCGTTATTTGATGCACATTTTTCAGATGTTTCTGAAGCCCACTCGTACTGCCTCCGGCACATTTTAGAATCTTTTGGCATTTTTTACATTTAGCACTTATTTTATCACGTGCTCGAAGAAAGTAATGCCGTACCGACGACTTGTCGCTCGCTTTGCTCGAAACCTCGTCAAAATCCATCAGATTGACTATTAGATAAGATTTCCCTGTAACAAAAATAACAATCTTATGATCGAAATATATATATTATATATTAATATATATTACATACACGCACGCACGCACGGTAGAGGCATAAAAATTCTGTCATTCTTTAAAGGTCCACGCACATTATCGTACAAAACCTATTAGGACGGAAATGGCGGCAAATTTCAACTATATCAAACGCATCATATCGCACGCGTGTACTAGAGACAAAAGCAGCAATAATACCAGTGTCAATCAGTAATAGTACCCCGCATCCGACTAGTTGAAGCCTTTAATTACTTTTCTATTCTATTTCCTAACTTCTAAGAAGGCACGATACCCACTTGGTCCTTGTGAAACCATTACTAACAGGTCAGTCTTCAACTCCGCTCTTATCTGATTTATTCTCTTCGCATTCTTCTTAAGAGTAAGTGGCACAATGCAGGGAACTCCCTTATTTTCTTTCCGGAAAAATGTTAGTGTCCTAAAATAATCTTTCATTTTATGTTCAAGTTTTCCTATCACACTATCCGATCCTTTTCCCTCTAAATGAACTGAGTGAAAATGCACTTCCATTTTTCTTCCAGGAACAATGTTGCAAACGGCTCTCACTGAAGAGAGAGCATCAAGAAGAGAGACGAGTTCTACACTAGATTTACCGAGACTTGTCACAGTCGACAAGATCAACAGACAACTGATTATCTCTTTGGATAGGAATGGAGTTGTAATTAATGTGTCGTCTGTTAGATTTATCAATCCACACTGTTGTTCTATACTAAGTAATAAACTAATTAAGTTCTTCTGATGAGCATCACTTAAAAAATGGGTAGTTATTTCTGTCATTTCATACTCTGATCTAACCAGTCCTAGACATGGATGATGGTATAACAGCCTTAATGGTCCACTATAGACATAATCTGTCAGATAGTTGAGATAAGTTACTCTAATGTCATAATAAGACAACAACTTATTATCCTTGGAACTAACCGAGAAATTCCATTCTAAGACTTGTTTTTCTCCCACAAAGTCAGGTACAGATACATGACAGGAAGAATCACGAAATAATACAATGTACACTTCATTATTATGTGGATGACTAGCAGTCGGTTTGTGGATATTATAGTTGAGGCGATGCAATGACGTTAAGTGATTGATGGTTGTTAATTGGTCTTCATTAAACAAGAACATTTTGTTAATTATTAATCCGTGTTTAGACAAAAAAGGAAGTATAAGAGGAATATACAGTCGAAGTTTGTCAATATTGTCAAGGTCAGTTTTCAGTTCGGCATCCATCGATAAAATCGAGACTTCAGTTTTGAGATTCTCTAGTGCTCGTAACAGCTTTTCTTGAAATATTCTTGTGGTGATATCGGTTTCTCCCAGGCATAAATCGTTAAGATAACGAATCTTCCCTTGGATGTCGCAAGCATCACCGACTATTGAGGGTGGAATCACGTTTAAGAAGTTCTCTTTGTTCGCTACAGTGTCGCTTTGAAGTGTATTGTAGAGAAGCTTTGACTTGGGAAACTTGTGAGAGAGAGCATTTAGGATACTTCCTGATCCTTCTGCTAAAGTAATTATTAAGCCGCCTTCTAATTCATTCACATCATAATGGGCTAGTACCTGTAGTATTTTTGAGGCTGCAGAGCTTATTTGGCCTACTTGCCTCGTCATATGATGGATATACTGAACCCATATGGGACAATCCTTCTGACCGAATTCTATAATGTTTCTCCAAGAAAACTCAAAATGAATTTCACTAGACATCAACTGAACGTCAACCACCTGATGTTGAGGTTTCAAATATCGAAGTTGTTCAGAGAGGGGTAAGTACGGAGTCAAGTGCTCATTGAGATGCTGTTTTAGATCCCTCCAAACCATGATTGCATCATTCTCCTCATAAGGAATTTCAACCAATAGCGCTTGAGTTCCTCCATTAGGAACTTGCTCAATCCATTCTTTGCAGGCGGTACCACTGATTGTTGGAATGCGAGATAGTCCATTTAACTGGCTTTTAGACATTAAGTTTTTGTTTTTAACATCAAATGGACAAAAAAGATCTCCAGAAATATGCTTGTTTAGCTATTCTGTCACTGAGGAAAGTGGTAAAGCTGCATGCAAGGAAAATGGGTTCTAAGTTGAACAATACATATTGCTTAACTCCCTCAGCGAGAACCCTTGACAGACCTCCAACTTGGGTTACTTCTGAATGTTTTGAAATCTTAAGATTTAACGTACCAGCAACCTCTTGGATATTATCACTGTTAATTACTAGATAGGACAGATGATCAAACAGAGCCTTAGGAAAATCATGTGTTTTGGATAGCACAAATTCGTAAAATTGTCTACTTTCTTGCAGAGCTCCCACCAATAAATAAGGAAAACAACATTGGCGAAATTCAGACATTAAATTGCTGCTCAACCGCTCTGTAGAGTCTTCATTTTTAACAGAGCCCATAGCCTCTAATCCACTGTGGATGTCGGACTCATAGGAACGGGACATAGCTAATTTCCTCCCGATCGATACGGACATAGCCAATGTACACAATTTAACACAGGGTGTTAGGTCATGTTTATTTAGATTCGATTGGGGAAGCTCTATCATCATCTTTGAGCGATAGTCCAGACTGCTCTTGTCAAGAGAGATTGGTTTGTTCAATATTTGGTATGTGCAGGAGCTACAAAATAGCAAAATAGCATAAGTATCCCATATCGGGTAATTGTGATATGCTAACTCAGAAATATAATTTGGATAAACAAAAATAATTCTTAAAAAAATAGATTGTAATCTTCATTACCTCCCAGTGATTTTCCCAGTTGATTAGTGTTAATGTTTATATGTGTAGCCAAATTGGCCGTTAGTGCAAAAAGTGCTGACCTTTATTGAGAAGAAGCCTTGAACCTATGTTCATAGCTCCCTCCATAATTTTTACCACACCAGTCTTCTAACGGTGTAGATCTGAAGATTGGTGCACGAGTAGCGAGTTTGTCTTGAATCATTCTGTTAATTAAACATATCATAAGGCTATCTTTGTCCATACGTTGTAGATATGTGAGAACGTAATACAATTTCCTAATTGACTTTACTGTAGGATTAGGAGAGGTTACAGTAAGTTTGGGCTTTGTCATCTTTTCAGGTGTTGAGGATCCTAAATATGGTGGATATGGGCCTCTTTCCTTAAAAGCCTCTTTTTTAGCGGTTTTAAGTTTATAAGAAGTCTTAGCCACGATACAGTCTGCTCTGTCTGGTTGAGGAGTTATATCATAATCCTGCAATACAATCTGTTCACATGGAACAGGACTAGTTATCCCTGTGATTTGAAACCCCCAGGTTAATTCTCTCAGCTTCAGCGCCATTGTGAATGTACAATTCTCAGTTGACATCAACTGACCCACAATATGTTCCGGCACTGGTAGTTTGCATTCGGATATCCTACGCTGAAGGACTTGTATAGCTTCTTTGTCCTTTAGTAGCCCTAGATGGAAAAGTGTTTCAGTCTCTTCTGATACCTCATTAATTATTCGATTGATAGTCTGGACATTTGTAAAACTTCCAATCAGTTGCAATTGGACACCTTCATTGGAGTTTTTAAGTACCTCATGGGCTAAGTTTGGTATATAAGGCCTCATGGTTATTAGAGTCTGACACAGATCTTCCAGATCCTCTCTGGAGGCTCCTATCAATCTTAAAACTTGTGGATTCGTTACATACTTAGGCAAGAATTCTTCAACCATTTCTCTGGCCTTTCGTTCGAAATTTGGCAAACTAGTGATATTAAGACTGTACATTTCCTCAACAATTTTTATAGGATCCATTGGGACTTTTACATGACAAGGTAACAAATGGAGTAAGGCACGGAAGATATCTGGACTCTCAGCACGAATTGTCATCCAAATTTTGAGCCATATAGTTAAAGGGTCGGGACAGCCTCTCTGACAATGCTGATAAAGATTCGATAGAGGAAGTCCTCCCAAGATGGATGGGGCATTCAGTAAGACTGATAAACCAATTTTGTCGTTCGGTGATATTAACTTCTTCCTTCTAAAGACTTCTCCGACTCCCAGGGAGTAAAAGAAGAAAGGGAGACAAGGGGAGATACAGCTTCTAGAAAGGTTTTCTGTTGTAGTAGCAACTCCGGTAAATCAAGCCACAGAGTTTAAGCATATTCGGCCAGTCAACCGTGTTAAAAAAAGGAATTATACTCTAAGAGCTATTGATTCATAATTGCAGTAAAAAAAATGTTAATAAACAAAATTCTGATGTAACCTGTATCACAAGAAAATAGCAGATTTTTGCATTTTTACAATAACTGTAAATACAAAATTGAAGCTTAGAAATGGTGATGCTTCTTGTTGGTTTTGTTATGAAATGTTCCCTTCGTGTTATCGAGGGAGGCCCGTACCCCAGCAGTGGGGGCGTAATGGGCTGAGGAGGAGACGTTTCTTTCTAATATAGTAGCGCGCAAGCGACATTGATGTTCCTTGCTTTGTACAGTAGTTATACATAAATAGTGTTAAAACAAATAAATGTACTTAACGTAATAAATCGTTTTGGTTACACAATCGCGGCAGCGCGGGAGTCGGGTCGGGAGCGGGTGGGGCAGCGTGATGAAAACAAAATGGCCGCTCCGCGTTACGCTCGTTGCGAAGAGCGTCGCTCGCAAGTAACGTCAATGTTCCCACGTTCCCAGTTGTCATTTAATATTTAAACGTTGACATTTAATATTTTAAATTAATTTGCAACTGAATTTTAAATTTAATGTAATATTATTCCCATATAGGCCTGTCGCTAGCTAGTAGCTACCTGAAATAAACGAATTTTATTTATTTTTAAAAAAATCCCGAAAGTACCGAAAATCCCGGTTCCGAGTATTTGAATTACCGGTTCTTTTACCGCTCAAAACTCCCGGGATTTTTGGTACCGGGATTTCCCGGTTCTATACACTACCAGCAACCCATCGTTTCTACTGCTACGGGGACGAAGCAATAATGTGGCTCCAGAGCAACGTACTTAATGCGTTTTCTCTTACAATAAAATATATATATGGGGAAGGGCGATTACAAAATGTTCACTTCACTTCACTTTACCACTCTTTGTATGCCGAATCCCTCACGAAAGAAATTTCCCAAATAAATATGTTTTCGCTTCAATACATTTCTTCATTTCAGCTGCTGACCTTGTTCCAAAATTTGTGTCCAGCGTGTCAACTAGCTTACCATAAGTTGTTCCAGTTAATTTTCGGGGACACAGCAAGTTGTTCCCTGTTTTGCCTTCAATATAGGCTCTAATGGCTAGTCTTCCTGCCTTCCATTCAATATAGTTTTCTTAAACCTCCTTGGTCTTTGCTTAACTTCTCTGTCACCTGTCTGTCGTATGACCGGGTTGTGCTTTCTATCTCCGTCAGTCGACAATCTTGGGCGGTTGCTTGGTGCCATCTCTGGTATCGCTGGCCGGCTCCCTTGCAGTGGTGGTAGCATCGAGATGTCAATAAGTACAGTAACATATTTTTGGCAGTACCTTAAAGCCTTCTGCTGATCGTACATCCACATTCATGCTTGCTTCTTGCTGGATACCGGTTTGTTTGAACTGTAGTGGCTCTTTATACTGTGCACTTAGTCACTAACGATGGCTAGCTGTACTTAAAGCTTCGATTCTGTTTTTGCGTGGATGGGTACTAGTATGCACTAAACACGGAACTTCCTGCGAGAGCGTTCCCTACTCGCAGTGTTGCCAGTAGGGAACGTTGGGCGAGGCACTCAATGAGTGAAACACACGGCTACTCGTAAAGGGGTGAAGCCCATGCACAGTATTCCAAAGACCCTTCGGACCGGACATTTTTAACTGAGCCCGTAGATTGACGTAGTTTATTATACTGAGTAATTGTCTAGAAGTAACCCCTATTCAAATACGGATAGTTTTCGAGAAAAAATTTTTTTTACATTTTTCGGTCCCTCCGGAACCGCGAACTTTAAGAATTTTTTTCTCGAAAGCTATCCATATTTGAATAGGGGTTACTTCTAGACAATTGCTCAGTATAACAAACTACGTCAACCTACGGGGTCAGTTAAAAATGTCCGGTCCGAAGGGTTTTTGGAATACTGTGCCATGCTGAATCCGAAGGCCGGCTGGTATCATTCTGCAACATCGAGTCGAACTCTTGATTTCGCTATTTTGAGTTTATCGTGGTGTACAAGAGACCTGTGGCTCAGTTGTGGTGCAGATTTGGTGTATGGTGTAGTGTGCGGTGTACTCCGGGTGGGCGAGTGATTTCGAGGCATTGGGCTAGTATATCGTGATACATAGAGTTACCTTCACTGAAGAAATGCTTTCATTACTAAATGCGAGCGAAGCCGCGGTCGTAAACAGTTTCATTGTCTATGAGGCGTTTATTTCTGACATCGACTATGAAATTGTAGTGTGATAAAAAATCCACGCCTATTATCGCCTAGTAACGTCTGCCACAATAAAATGCCAAGAAAAGTCACGGCGCAACCCAAGGTTTAAAACTAAGTGATAAAAACCGTATGTACGAGGGTGGATCTAAAAGTTCGTGGCCTAACTAAGAAAACAACATTTTTTTTAAAAGAGAAATATTTTTATTTTTCTACATAATCACCGTTTAATTCAATGCACTTCCTCCATCTCTCCTGCAACTTTTTAATACCTTCGATAAAAAATGATTCCTCAAGGTCCTCAAAATACTCGTTCACCGCAGCTATCACCTCCTCATTTGATGAAAATTTTGATCCTCCCAAGTGTTTTTTTAAATTCGGAAAGAGGTAATAGTCCGACCTAGCCAAATCTGGCGAATAAGGAGGGTGGGGCAGCAGTTCGAAACCACAGTTGTGAATTTCAGCCATTGATTCTGCAGAGGTGTGGACGCGGGCATTGTCCTGGTGAAACAAAATTTTTTTACTGATCATTCCCGGACGTTTTTCTTTTATTTTTTCCCTTAATTGTCTCAGCAGGTTACAGTAATATTTAGAGTTAATTGTTTCACCCTTTGGTAAATAGTCTACCAAAATAACCCCTCTTGCATCCCAAAAAACAGATGCCATGACTTTGTTGGTCGACAAAACTGCCTTTGCCTTCTTGGGGGTCGGTGAACCAGACCGCTTCCATTGCTTTGACTGCTGCTTGGACTCGGGTGTATAGTGATGAACCCAGCTTTCATCCATTGTCACAAACCGTGACAAAAAATCATCGGGGTCGGACTCAAATAGCTCCAAACAGTCACGCGAAATGGTGAAACGAACCCTTTTCTGGTCAGCTGAAAGCAACTTCGGCACCCATCTCGCCGACACCTTGTGAAAACCTAATTCTTGATTTATAATATTTTGAACTCGGCCATAACTAATGCCAGTGATCTCAGCAATATTATTAATGGTTAGTCTTCGATCTCCTAATATGAGATCACAAATTTTATCCACGTTTTCCTGGGTGGTGGAAGTTGATGGCCGTCCACTTCTGGGTTCGTCTTCAAGACTCTCCCGTCCGCGTTTCAATTCAGCTACCCACTTTTTTACACATGAATATGACGGAGCAGATTCTTCTAATGTGTTAACCATATCTTCATGGATTTGCTTTGGCGTTAACCCCTTCTTATACAGGTACTTAATCACAGCACGCAGTTCCATTTTTTCCATAGTGAGAAAACTTCACGACTTCCTTTACACAAAAAAATATTTTAAAAAAGCAGAGAGGTGTATCCAACTGCAAATTTGCACGCTTACTAATAAATAAACAAGCTTCAAAATGAGGGTAATTAAAAAATAATAGACATTTATTTACTAGGTGAGGCCACGAACTTTTGGATCCACCCTCGTATTTATGACCGATCCGTTAGGAGCACACAATTCAAAATTTTATTTTCGCACTACACGAACACACATAAATCGCTACCCGTATCTACTAAAAATTATAATTTAGATTGTCTATCCGTAACAAGTAAGCGACCGGCACTTGGGCAGTCGTCGGCCGCCATTAGCGACTGCCTGTCGCATTTCCCGAATAGTCACAGGGTTTCACACACCTATTTGCTTTATCAGCGACTTAAAATGAATCCAGCAGATCGGATGCTTTCTATAATTCGAGTGTCATCTTGGCGACGACGATGAGTGACCTCGGCGGTTTGAAAAATAAGTGTTCGAGTTCAAGTCACCAATGAAGCTATGTGGCAAGGTTTACTGAATTTTAGATGGTGGTACACAGTCGGAAGAATGAGGCACCTCCCTGTGTAGCTGCTAGCGTCTGTCTTTAACGTGTATTGAAAATTCTCGTCTGCTTGCTTTTAGGTTGGAGCCGTGGTACTCGTAAGGTACTCCTTGAGAGATACAAAAGCATTCCTTTTCTCTTCTTTTCACTCGAATTTTGCATTCTTCTTTGTCAACCTGGTCAAGGGCTCGCAGACTTCTGAAAATTTTGCTATGAAGCGACATACCAAGAGCAAGTCTGAATGAAAGACAAAAGGTGCTTCAAGGTTTTTGGAGGAGGCAATTAATTTATTGCAGCTACCTTCTCTAGATCTACTTGTAGGCCTTGTGGTGTAATAATGTGCCCCAAGTTAGGGTCATACCTTAGAATACAATCTGGGTCACACCTTAGAATACAAACAAATAATGAACCTTACACATGGAGCGATTGGTTACAGTATTGGTGTTTCTCGTATAACACGTCCGTTCATACGACAACGCAATATACACCTTATGAATTGGTGTTCGGGAAAAACTGTAGACTTCCCAGTAATATTTCGAGTAATAGTGTAGAACCATTATATAATTATGATTCATATCCCTTAGAATTAAGATATACATTACAAAAATCCCAAGAGGATGCTAGGAATAATTTACTTTTAACTAAGATTATTAGGAAAGTTATGTGAGATCAAAAATATAATTTAGTGCTAATTAAGAAACAAGATAGAAAAAAATTAGACCCAGTGTATTCGGGACCATACCCAGTAATGGAAGACAACGACACAAATGTAAAATTTTAATCCGGTCCGGCTCGACGACACCCACCAGAGTATCTATATACATATATGTTAGACTATGTCTAAGGTCTAACACAAAACTCCTGTGCCAAAATTCTGATATATGACACAATTACTATGGGATCCATTTTGATAATTTAATTGTTACTAAAATATGTCCAAACACCAGTTAGTCTTTCAAAGTTGAATCGCAGTTGTACTATGTAGTGATTCCATTATCATTATTTTACCAGTACTTGGTGGTCCTTTAAAGAATAGATTGTTTTTCTTACCGGTATTTCCGTGAAAGTGTCTTTTTGTGATTGTTGCGAACCTTAGGGTTAGGATATCGTTATGTCCCAGTATGTATAATAGAGTTTGTCCATTTCTTTTCTTATAAGAGAGTCATCTGATATAAGTGGGTTTCTTTTTAGCTAGCCCAAATGATGTCCTCATACACTTCATCCACCTCTTCATCGAAGTGATCCTCAGTTTGCATATATACTTGTATGATCTTCAGCGAGGATCTTTTAAATACTCTGAGTATCAGGTATATTACCCTGATAGAAACACTTTTGATGGTTGTGACGTTTTTGATGAGGGACTTGTGCACGAGAAACCCGACACCATGCTGGGACTTCTTTTTGTCTCCTTCCCGGTGATAGAGTAGGTTACCAGACTCTAGGGTGTCGTGTCGCCCTCTCTTCGGACTTCAGACAACCCCAAAATGTCCCACCGTAACCTACTCATTTTCTCTTCCTCCGCATCCAGTTTCTCGTCAGTCGTTGTGTGTTACCAGTTTTCGCCGGGGGTGGTAGCCGGATCCCATCCGAGGATTCTTAGCACCCCCTGCCCCGCCGTTACCATAACCGCTAGCGGAGTCAGGAATAGCGGGGCTGCCGAGTACTGGGGGCCTGGTCATTTTGTTTTTATCCATGAGGGGATATTGCCATACTCGCCACGCTTGGCAGTCGGGTTGGCGAGCGCAGAGGGAGTCACTATTCTACTTCCGACGCTGCTGCCCATCGTCTGTTCCATCTTCAGTGACGAAAATATCTTTCAGTCGCCTTTTACGACATCCACAGGAGGAAATGGAGTGGTTCTATTCTAGGCCGGAAACCAAGCGGCCGTTAGAAGTTAATCGAGTGTAATCAATTGGTAAATAAAAACATAAGTTTTTTTTATATTTTTCTTTCAATAGTACCTTGCACATATTCTGCTTCCATCTGAGTATGGCCTTTGGTCAAATATTTTTAGTATATTGTTATGCCTTTATTAACACTGAAAGATAGAAGAGCGTTTGAAACATCCGAGTTTCGATTTTGATAGGTACATATATGATGGACGATTTTTCTGATAATACCAATGAAAGTAGTGATCTGTGAATCTAATTAATTTGTAAAATTATTTCGTCGCCGACAATCGGGGTGGATTCTTACCGAATATACACTTCCATCAAGTAGTTATATCTTGTAAACACGGCCTTCCTTAGCGAACCCGGGAAATTAAACACCTATTTTTTCTTCGATCAAATGTTAGCTACCTAGGTTAGTCAATGGAGACTGGTACTGTGGGAAATAGACCATTACAAGTCCTCAAGTTGCTAATACCTGGTTGTGAAAGCCGTTAAGTTTGTTAACATACTGGACACATGTGGTGCTACCCTCAACAACTATCTCTAGAGTGTATGGAACACATTCAATGCATTGCGCGAAGGTAGACAGGTATTTACCAATGTAAAGAGCTAATTAACTACTTACACGTATAAGGTATATGAAAAGACATACGAGGGAAGGCTGAAAAGTTTTGAGCCTAACATATTAAAACACAAGATAAAAATTAAAAAAAAATCTTATTTTTCAATATAGTCCCCTCCGATTTCAATACATTTTTCACAGCGTTTATATAAAGCCTGTAACCCATTAAAAAAAATATTCTTCGTTTTTGTCCTCAAAATGTTCGTCAACTGCCGCCTTTAATTCGTCTTCACCTCCAAATCTTCGCCCCCGCAAGTCCTTTTTTAAATTACTAAAAAGATAGAAATCGCTGAGAGCCAGGTCTGGGCTGTATGGTGGATGATTAATTTCTTCGAAGCCAGTCTCTCGCAGTGCCTGCCCCGCTGTGGACTTGCTGGTGGAGTTGGAAGTGGCGGCAGAGCGTATTCGTTTGGCGAAGTTTGTGCTGTGTCAGAACACCGTGTCTGTAATAATAAAAAAAGGGTCGTGAATAAATAGAGGTCGTTAGAGAAAAAAAAGTAAGGTTCCAATCCACCCAAAGGGTGAAAACGGGGCACTATTACTAATATTCCGTTCGTCCGTCTATTCGTTTGTCTGTCCGTCTGTCTGTCTATCACCAAGCTGTATTTCATGAACCGTGATAGCTAGACAGCTGAAATTTTTCACAGATGATGTATTTAGCAACAAATACTAAAAACTGATTTTTATAGATACTGCGTACGGAACCCTTCGTTCGCGAGTCCGATTTGCACTTGACCGGTTATTTCATCAACTCCCGAGGAAATTTTTAACACGAATAAGGACACAAAACACAAATGGTAATAAAAAATAGGGCTTTCTGCAGTTTTTTTTAAATAATTAAATTGATGAAATTGGGTATTTGTTTAAAAAACTCCATGACGTCGTCTATTTTGTAAACATCTAACCTATATTTTGCAAAGTATTGTAAAAAAAGGTCATATTTACCGTTCTGCGGCCTCCCTGCCGTGTTGTTCATCACCGTCATTTATATGTCCTTCCCTGAAAAAACATATAGAATAAAATTTAATTATTTTTTTTCAAAATTTTAATACAACTAGGGATGCAACATCGTTCTGAAAAACATCGATATTTTAAATCATCGATGTTTGCATGAAAAACATCGATATGCAAAAATATCGTTGATATGGGCGATATATCGATGTTTTTGCCGATGTTTTACTTTTTTAATAGGATGCTTCATTAACACTAGCATTAACACGTTTTATTACATTAAAACACATTTTAATACACAAACGTTATTTATTTTAAATAATGTAACAATTCTGAGACAGAGTTAAAGTAAACAAACTTAGACATGATGTTATGACAGCTGCTTCAGCAGCAGAATCATCTTTGTGTAGTTAACATTATATTACATGGAATGTTATATAATATTTATTTCGAATTTAATAGTCTTGCCACAGAGTTAAGGAAAAGAAGCTTAGATAATCTAGACCCTAACAGCCTATTTCTTTGTTGAGTAATGGTTGCTCCAGCTTCCGAGAACAACCGCTCACTTGGGACAGACGTGGCAACGATTGGAAGGTATATCATTGCGACTTTTGTAAGTTTTGGAAAAAGAGATTTCATATCTTCCCAAATTTCAATGGCATCTCTCTTTATTGGTGTTACAGGAGATGACAGGTACATCTGGACCTCGGTTTCGTTGATGGAGCCTGAAAGTGGCATAGTTGTAGCAGATGATTTATTTTTCATGTTTTTATGTGTCAGCTGCTTATGGTATTTCCAAATGTCAAATTCCGAATCATCTTTATCAGATTCATCAGAGGTATCACTTCTTGTTGCAGCTCCAGGCGAGCTTTTATATTCCCGTACAAATTTATTTAAGTAATTAAATACTTTACTTTTGGCCACTGGATCTTTAAAATGCATGAACTTGAATCTGGGGTCAAGAGTAGTTGAGATAGCTAGGATTGAGGAATGCTCTAGGGTATCAAATCTTCTAGCTAGTTGTTTCTTTAATTCCTTGTTAAATTTTTATTTTATTTATTTATTTTTTTTATTTTTTTTATTTATTGGCACACAAAACAGTCTTACAACGCAGCTATAATAGAAACATGTCTAGTTGCAAAACCAAAAAAAAATAGTGCGCACAGCATGTTAAACATTATTTGCTCACAAGAAAACATTGTAAATTAGTAACATAATAAAGCTATATATTAGCTATATAAATTGAAGTATTATTTCATTTTTTGGTTTTATGTTCTCTAGTACTTCACGGACACAGCTAACTAGCGGAATCACTTTGCTTACCGTTACGTAACTATCTCCAGAAAACTCTTTTGTCAATTTCTCAAACGGGCATAGTAATTCTATCATTTCTTTAATGCAATCCAGTTCACTGCTTGAGACCATTGGTGGAGCTTCAGGTCGAGTCAAAAGTATTGATCCTACAATGGACACCAATTCCATGAACCGTTGAAGCATATAAAAACAAGAGTTCCATCTTGTGCGAACATCGAGTATCATTTTTTTAATTGACCTTCTTTTACTCCCATCTCTAACTGTCTCTTCCGTAATTCGTCACTTGCATTGACGCTCCTTTTTATATACTTAACTATATCCCTAACTTTGGTTATTAACTCAGTACAATTCAACTCAAAAACACCTAAGGTTCCACTAAGAAGTCGAGTCTTATCCAAAAAATGAATAGTGACACCAATAAATGATTTATTTTGCATGGTTTCCGTCCAAATGTCGTATGTGATGCAATAGCTTTCAGAATTGTTTATATACATCTTAAAAAGATTACTCAATGTCTCATATTTTTCATCTACTCTCGTTTTAATTGTCTCTCGACTCGGCACGTTATACAGTGGACACACTTCTTTCATCAGTTGTCGAAAACCTTTACCTTCAACAGTCGAAAATGGTTTATTATCCATGATTATGAAATTCGTGATGGCCTCAGTTATTTTCTTTGATTTTGCACCATCTTTTGTAGTTATACTCTTAATGTTGTTTATAAAATCATCTACATTTGGCTGAGCAGTTTTTTTAGAATCAATAACAATGTCTGACGATGTACTAGCAACAGTAGTAACTGACTTTTGAGATGAAGGTAATACTAAATCTTTAACACTGCTTGAACTGGTCGATGGTTGGTTAACGTCGACGTCGATGTTTGATTGTAATGGAAGGTCAACATTATGACTACTGGTACTTGCAGTTGCTTCATCTATGTGCATGTAACTAGTAATGTTACCAACTTTTTTTTTCTTGCAGGGTACATCAATATCTTCCAATTGCTGGGAATGTACATTTTCTAAATGACCTCGAAGATTTGTCGTATTTCCAGAAGTTTTAAGACTCTTGTTGCATATATTGCAAATAGCCTCCTTGTCACCAATTTTCTTAAAATAATTCCAAATTTTACTTTTTATTTTATTGGAAGGCATAGTTAGTTATCTGTAAAGAAACAAAAACATTGTTTATTTTTACAAGTAATTAAAAATAGATTTTGTTTTTTGTGTCATACATACATGCGCTTGAAAATCATAACACCCCTAATTGCGCAGTAGGGTAAAAATATACTGTCGCTCTATTCGGTATAAGTCTGTTTGACTCTCGATTAAGCTTTAATAAAAATAAGAAGTACATGATGGTAAATTAAATTACTACAAAATTATTGTCATCATTAAATTAGTCAAATAAAAAAAATGACAACTGTAATTTCACTAGCTGCATAATATAACAAGTTATGCGTTTTTGTTAAATTCTTTTAATCTGAAATGACACGCTCACTTCGCACGTCCTTACACAAACCTAATGCAAAAACAAACAAACATAACCTAACTAAATTATAAATTAACGAGTACATTACTCACCCAATCAAGAAATCCAAAATGTGTATAGATATTGGGTAATCCAATAATCGAATCGTATTAAATTGAATCAAATTAATCCAAACTAACCATACACTTCACGTGTCAACACAACAAAGCAATGCGATGCGCGCGAACGTCACAGTGATTCCGAATTCCGAAAACCCGAACGGACTGAACAACGATTTCGATGTTTCTGAATGTAGCAAACGATGTATCGACGATATATCGCTCTTCAAAACATCGATGATAACATCGATGTTTATGACCGATACCTCGATGTTTTACAAACCTCGATGTATCGTTTGCATCCCTAAATACAACAAATCAATGTATAAATACGTGTTACATATCACCGGGCCTGCTGTTCTTTTAAAACTGAGCTTCAAAAGCTTTGATTTAATTCTGCTGAGACTATTTGTGTATGTTAAGTAATAACAAAGAGGTTTAGGACTGCTATTGCTGACGTCGATGTTTCGGCTTAACTTATCCTTAAGGTCTGATCTGTGCGAAGTAAACCGAATAATATGACAGTATTGTAATTGACAAGAAAATTTTATTGTAGTATTACTATTTACTTACTATACAGCCCAGCATACATCACACTCGTCATCTATATAGTGATCATGTATCATGTAACCACAAACACACCAATTTATATTGTTAGATATGAGGTCCGACACGTTTGAATTTATTTTTAAGTCCATAGTAAAATGATATATAGGCAAATCTTCTGGCTCTCGGTAACAAAAAAAGTTACAAAATTCTACTTGAACAAAATGTGTGAGCCCTTCCCAAGGCCACTCCACTGCACCGTCACTATCTAAAATTAATTCTAGGTCTTTGCGCCTAAGTCGTCGATCGACATCTGGTAGAATAACCATGTTTACGTGTAACTACAAACTGTAACATACAATTTATATTGTTTGATAGAAGTTCCGAAACGTTTGAATTGATTTTTAAGTCCATAGTAAAATTATATATAGGCAAATCTTCTGGCTCTCGGTCCTACCGTAAAATCAGGTAAATATGATCCAAAATCACGTACTCTTAACTTTATACCTTTGTGTATACAAAACCATTGGCAATATTGACAAAGGGTTTGATAAAGTCTGTAGCACACTAAATTATGAATAAGTTGTATCAGTTTTTATGCTTAAAAAATGAAACATTTTTATTTTATTTTAAATTGGATAGATAGTATGCATAGTTGCATATGATGTTTTCAACTATATTCCTAATAGAGTTTAACCAAGACAACATTCAGTTTTTTAAATATGGGCTATAGTTTGAAGCATGATGATGGTCACTTGACCATAAGTCTGTTGTATATGAAATATAATCAACACGTCTTAGCTTTTCTTGAGCAACAGCACGACAAAGCTTGTAATGTTCGTCAAGCATGTTTAATGAAAGTGTTTTACGTGATGGAAGTACGTAGCTGGGATTTAGCATTTTTGTATATTCTATAAACCCTTTTTGTTCCACAATACTCAGAGGTTGATGGTCCCATATAATCAAATTAACCAAAGCTTTGTCTATTTCACGTTTTTCTACATTTGTCAATTTTCCGGTCACTTGAAATAGTGTCGCTTGAGATTTCTTTTTTGGTACTTCTTCACTTCCTGGACTGGTTGTGGATCTGCTGACTCGGTCTCGGATAAATTACTTTTTTCTGCGTATTGTAGAGGATGTTTCCTGTTTAAATGATTTACTAAGTTAGTAGTAGTGTTTGAATTTTTATAAACCGTCTTGCAAATATTGCACGTCATTTTTCTTCACTTTTATTAAAAAAGTCCCAAACTAGACTTCTTTTAATCGGTGCCATATTGTTCAATATTCACTATTCACCAGGATATCAATAACTCTTATTTTCGCACTAGTACACTACACTCGCAAATTCAAACTTTAAAACGAATCCTATCTGTTTCATCAATAAGGTAAGTTTGCCGTACAGTGTTAGATTCGAATCAAAGAAATTGATTCGAAACAATTCGAATCAGCTTTTTGATTCGAATCAAAACTCTGATTCGAATTGATTTGTAAATTCGAATGAAGCGTTAATTCGAATCGACATAAAATTTAATTAGAATAGAGTTCTGGCTGCCATCAGTCGAATCATTCGAATTAAATGTGATTCGAGTCCCATCTCTAATTGTAAGGTTATGCTCAGCTACAAAAGACGCCAATAGAACTTCACCTGTTTTTACATCATCAGCAATCGTACCTTTTTGAAAAAAAGCTGTGTCTGGTTTTTGAATGGCAGAAGATCCAGGAATTGAGTTTAGGTGTTTAGTTGTTTTCATATGTCGCACAAGATCATTTTTCCCCCCACCACCGATGGCAAGGTCTGATAAACAAAATTTACAGTATGCGTAATCTTCTCCCTTTTTACTTTTTGTTAACCACGATTTAAAACTGCTTTCTTCCAGCCAAGTCTGATTAAAACGCTGCGTATTCCGTGACTTTTTCGCGATCATATTAACAAGTTAATTACTTCACACTAAGAGTGATCAATTTTATTTTTTTTAGAATGCAGCACTGCACACACAAGTCACAACACAAAATCGACAAGAAAGTTAAGAAATCTTAGCGCAAATACGACTTGCGATACGCGACGAGAACTAGAAGTTAAAACTCCAACCAAACAAATCGTTTCATTCTGCTCATTCCGTTCATTCATTTGTACTGCAGGGATTCCCCGAAATTTATGTTTGAAATGAAACATAAGTTTCGGGGAATCCCTTCAGTACGCTATGAATGTTGCCAGGGACAACGATTTACACAGAACACAGGGAAAAAAATGTTGAAGGCAATAAATAAACACTAAATTATTATACACTAAAAAAAATTACGAAAATTGCGAAAATTACGAAAATCTGTATAAAAGTTATGCTTAATCTGTAATCTGTATTGGTGATGAAAAATCTGTATAGATAGATACAGATAAATCTGTATATATGGCAACACTGACCTTAGCAAACATTTTTATTTCAGTCCGCTTCTTTCGAGTTTTGACGCCACACTCGGATCACCACAGCTGTTCTAATGTCATATTATTTTTTTGACAATCCAGTGTAGCAATTTTAATAAAAAAAAAAAATACTACTAATAATTTGTTTGTCACTCAGAAACACTAAATAGCACATATTTCTTATTATTTAAGAAAAACCACAGAGGTGTCAATAAACTGGTAGGGTGTCGAAAATTAGTACTTTTACTTTTACCCTAATTAACGTATGGTGGTAGGAGCTGACCTGCAGCATTCCCACACACCATCACACTAACAGCCGCTTTCGTGGAGTTTTTGATGGCCTCTGGATATTTGGTCCCACGTTTGGTTAAAATTTTCTTCTTGCCAGGATCGTCTACAAAATTTGTTTCATCATAGTTATATATCAAATGAGGTGGAACGCCCGCAACTTCTGCCTTCAAGTGATTAAAGTAGTTCTGTATAATTTCTTCATTCACTGCCGCTCGTACACGCTTAATGTTGCTGCAGAACCTTTTTGACAGCTCTGCTCGGTGCCTTTTCAGAAAAGATTGACCCCAAGTGCTATTGATTGAATAGAATATGAGAACCAAAGTCGTTTTCCCATAACACTTTAAACACTTGATTTTTTTTTTTATTTTATTTTATTTATTCAAACAATAATATACAATCTTCAATAATAAAAAACGCTATATAATCTCATTAGAGATTTTCCAAACGTTGGAATTGCCATACAAAAAAAAATCTTAAAAAGTAAATACATTAAGAATAACTACCTATCAATTATGTATTAAAGGGATTAAGTAACATTACATTTTTGTTATAATGTTTAATAAATAATATAAATGATGTACCCTATAATAATTCAAACCTCTTCAATGTACCTACTTATTATAAATACGCGTTGACTTGACACAATAAAGTGTAAAGTGTAGGCGCCGTCGCTGGAGGCCCGGGGGAACCGGTTCTCAATGCTCGAGCAAACAACTATGCAAAGGTACATAGGGTGATGTTTTATTTCCGATTAGTTATGTGCGGTAAGTTTTATTTTATTTATTTTTTTGTAACCTAATTTGGTATATTTTGTATGAAGTATTTTTTTAGCTTAAATTTCAAATTTGTTTTATTTAGTTGTGTTTTTAATTCTTTTGGTAAGTTATTTATAAGATCTGGTACCATGTATTGTAAAGTCCTTTTTCCGTGTAAGTTATTATATTTCGGAAGAATAAGTTTATTGTCTAATGTTCTACGTGTAGTTATTTTATAATGTTTTGTGTTATATTTATTTTGTATTTTTTCATTATAAAATTCCTCTTTTAGTAACGTAAGTTTTATTTTTTCATGAATAGGTATAATTTTGCATATTGAAAATAGTTTATAATATTCTTCATTACATTTTTCTTTTATATTTTTTGGTACAATTTTTTTCAAAATACGTAGTTGTAGCGAATAAATTTGGTTAATGTTGGTTTTGTTTGTTCTGCCATAGCTTGACAATCCATACGAAATAGTTGATTCGGCTAGAGATTTATAAAGTATCAACAGTGTTTGGTATGGTACTTGATATTTTATAATGGAAAATTTTGCCAAAATACTTCTCAGTTTATTGCAGACGTGTCTGGTATGTTCTTTCCAATTAGCTCGGTCGTCAAATACTAGTCCCAGGTATGTATGTTTGTCAACAATATTTATATAATATATTAGAAGTAGTTTTGGGAATTTAGACCTGATTTATAAACTCAGTCAGAGCTGCTACAGTCTTAATGGGAGTTGCAAGAATTTAATAATGCCCTTAAATTTACAAAAAAGAGCGAAATAAAATAACAATGAAAATTCATGTTTAATGAAAAAATCCGGAAATGAAAACATAACACTTTTATTGGAGCAGTCGTCAACATCCACTGGACACAGAAAAGGAACAAAATAAGTTATAATATAATATAGTTATATTTATTCAAACATACCTATTTAAATATGGAACTCCCACGGTTGGAAGGGAAAATATTTAAGTTTATGAAAGATAATATTTGTTGAATACTGCTAAAATTTATTTGTATATGTCTTGGCCACACCATATGGTGACAAAAGGCCACAAAGTATGTTTGTCAACAATATTTATATAATATATTAGAAGTAGTTTTGGGAATTTAGACCTGATTTATAAACTCAGTCAGAGCTGCTACAGTCTTAATGGGAGTTGCAAGAATTTAATAATGCCCTTAAATTTACAAAAAAGAGCGAAATAAAATAACAATGAAAATTCATGTTTAATGAAAAAATCCGGAAATGAAAACATAACACTTTTATTGGAGCAGTCGTCAACATCCACTGGACACAGAAAAGGAACAAAATAAGTTATAATATAATATAGTTATATTTATTCAAACATACCTATTTAAATATGGAACTCCCACGGTTGGAAGGGAAAATATTTAAGTTTATGAAAGATAATATTTGTTGAATACTGCTAAAATTTATTTGTATATGTCTTGGCCACACCATATGGTGACAAAAGGCCACAAAGGCAGCTAGTTTGTCGAACCATATGTATTGGTTCTGGCCAGGGCCAGTCCGCCTCGCCACCCAGGATAAGGTAAAAGTCCTGGATTGTCAGACTGGTGTTGGGATCTACTATCATGACACGACCATTTTGCTTTAAAATATTCAGTATAATGATGTAATTTTATGCAACACAATTAATAACTCAGACTTTCTTACAAGCTCTTAAGATATAGATTTAGTGCCATGAGTGATGTGATGTGACACAAAAAGTTCATGGTTAACTCCAAGGAGACAAAAAAGGCGTTCTCGTCGACGCCGCGGTTGATTCATTCTGCCATAAGGCAGGACACCAACAGTTTCTTATTTTTTTTCTTTTTATGTTATAGGGCGGCAAACCAACAAGCTGGTCACCTGATGGTAAGTGATCACCGTTGCCCATGGACAACTGCAACACCAGGGTTGTAACAGAAGAGTTGCCGGCCTTTCAGGAAGATATAGACTCGTTTTTTGAAGGTTTCAATGTAGTATCAGTCCGGGAACACTGCTGCAGGAAGTTGACTCCACAGTTCGGTCGTACGTGGCAAAAAGCTCCTTTTCAAACGTACTATGGTTGATTGCCAACTATCAATAAAGCGTCAATTTAGTTCATTAGATTAATCAAGGAAGTTAAAAATGAAATCTGTTACCTACTTGCCTTTGCGGCGGCAAGATTCACTCAAACACTTCATGCCAATTTATTTATTTACACTTCATAGCAGGGTTGATAAAAATCATGATTTTTATAAAAAAAAAAACAAAAAAATTGGATTTATTTGATTTAAATCGGATTAATTTGATTTAAATCGGATTTTTTTGTTTTATTTTACATTTGTCCTTTTTTTAGTTTAAAAGTCAGTTATTAATAAAAAGAAAAAAAAAACAACATATTTTTTAAATTATAATTATTAACAGAATTAACAAAAAAACATTAATATCAATAAATTGTTAAATTTTTTAAAACAGAACAGTTCTACATAATTATATTTGGCGTATGTAACAAAAAATATTATGAAATTAAGTAAAATTATCAAAAATCAGTCCTTCTAAAATCAAATCTTTTTTAAAAGACTAACTTATTTTTGTCATATTTAATTAATGAACAAGAAAAGTATGTAATTAGTTTAATTGTTTCAAAAGGAAGACTAATTTGGCTGCCTTCTCGGTGCCTAATCTATTTCTTAATTTGCTGTGCACCAAATTGAATGCCGAAAATATTCTTTCAACCCCAGCAGAAGAAGCAACTGTACATAGCAGTTGCTTGATTATGTCCAGTTCTTCTTCAGTTATACATTTTTTTCATATTATGTATTGCTACCCACCAATCGATAGGGGTAGTTTTCTGTATGACTTGTTTATCGAATAATACTCCCGTGAAAGGCTCAACTTTTGCATTGAAACGAATAATTTTCTTGCAAAAATTGCAAGGCTGCATCGCTTTCATCAGTCGACAACTTTTCTTGGGGCAGTTTTGGATTAACCATGTAGGCTAGATAATGAGCCGGTGTCATGGCTTGGCGGTAACGCTTCATGACAACCTTCATTTGGATCATGTTTAGTACTTCTTCCAGTTGATCTATTAATTCTTTCCAGATAAGTACACTATCTGAAATAGTACACTTATCGCTCTGAACCTTGTCTAGAGCTTTGGCTATTGGCTCCAGTCGTGCCACAAGGTCCTCTGCATTTCTTTTAATACTCATATTTTGAATGAGGTTTCTGATGTCAGAGCTAATTTCCTCTTTATTTTCATCGGCTATTTGCATCAACAGCGGCCAGTTTTTTATGTAGCTCTTTAGTGAATCACACATTGTGTTCCATCTCACTTCTTGTGGCATTACTAAACTGTTCGCTTTGGTGAGTGAATATTTAGAATGCGCCAAATGATTATTTCTGAAGTACTTGATTACTTTTAGGACATGTACTGAAGCATCTGGAATTTCTAAATCTTTTGCCAGTAAGTTGAGAATAAGCGCCGAACACCCGTACGTAAGTATAGTCACATTAAATTTCTTACAATCACCGTCACTAGTGTTTGTTTGAAGCTGTCTACGCATTTTTGCCATATTGGCCGCGTTATCTGACACAACACTTCTGACTTTGCAATTAAACAGTAATTCTGCTTTTTGTATACTCGAATTTGCCACAGTTTCTAAGTAGTCGGCAGTGTGATGATTGTCGGTCGTATCAATGGTATCAACCAGAATAGTTTTACCATCATTCGTTGTGATACACGAACAAACGATAGGATCGTTTCGTATGTTGGACCACCCATCAATTGACAAGCATACAGTTTTATTCTCTAAATCTAATTTACATTTGTCTTGTTATTCCTTGAAAATATCATCGAGTAGCTTACCACCAATATCAAGTCGATTTGGAGGAACGTAGCCAGGATGCAGCATACTTATCAATTTCTTGAACTCCTCGTGTTCCGCGTGCAGGAAAGGAGTATTAGTCGCATAAAAATACCTCGCAACTTGCAAATCAAAAAGATGTTTTTTCGTAGCATTCGTTTTGATTACGTAACCATCTAGTTTTTCTTGGCCTAAACAAGCGCTCTGGTTTGCTTTAGATGAGGAACTAGCAGAAGACTGAGCAGACACAGAGGTACCAGCGTTGTCATTTAATCCTAAAACAAGTAAAAAAAGAACCCTTATGTATGACATCTAAGCTTTGTTATAACTTTCCAAAAAACACCCAACTAGTTTCCAATAACAAAACAAGACAAGGTATGTTCAGAAACTCGCGGTATCTGCTACCATTTGACGCCTATGATACGGGCGCGGCATGATATCCTGCCGGGTGTTGTTGTTGTATGTACACATATCCGAAATCGTACCACATTCATAAAATAAATTGTATGACAAACAAAAATCGTACCTTCTGGCGCCGCGCCGATAACGGATACTGCGCCTATCTGAACAAGCTTTAAATAAAAAGAAAGGTAAAAAAAGGAAGTTACCAGCGCTCGCGGCACCTCCGCCGCCGTTGTCTGCGTCTATGTTACGATTGCGATCGATTTTTGTCACACATGTTTCTAAATGTTTTTTCATTCTCGCTACTAAGCCTATTAATTCCTTCTTACAACGTTTACACACTGCTTTGTTAAACTTGCCGCAGGCGGATTTTTTTTCATCGAAATAAACCCATACAGCATCTTTTTTCCTTCCAGACATCTTGTTGTATTCACTTTCACTAATCAAACACGAATGACTGGGCCAAAGGCTAAACGGACTGATTCAGTCGCGAGTTTAAATTTCGGGGAATCCCCAAACTGTCTAGGTAAACAGCATTGGACACGTGTGTGCGCGCCGTAGTTTATGTCGGGGGAAGTCCCTTGACACATTTTGGCTGATTTTGTCGCAGTAACAAGTGAATTAATTTAAAAAATTAAAAACTGGACTTCTATTTATTATAATGTTGATAAACCCAGTGTTACAATCAAGACAAATCTAACGGTACCTCGCAAGCTAAATATATTTATTATTTATAAATACGCTCGAAAAACATTACCCTCTTTCTAACGCAGTCGGGTAAGTGATTTAAATCATTGATTTTTATAAAAAAAATCACTTGATTTTAATCGCGATTTAAATCCGTGATTTTAATCAAGCGATTTAAATCCTATCAACCCTGCTTCATAGTTAATTAATTAGCTATCACATAACAAAAGAAAAAGGACATATTGTCTAAAACAATTTTAAGTTTTGTAACGTTGTAACATATTCGTTACGATTTTTAATATAACTAAAACTAAAAATAAAAATAAATAAACTATAACTAAAATTAAAACAAAAAAAAAGGAAAGGTTTTCTTGTGCCTGAGCGCGTTAAACACGGATCCCTAAATATCTCTCGTCCCGCAAAACCTGTTTGACCGGTGCCCCGGCGGCTGCGCGCGCGCCATTGCGCCGCTGATCTTATATTAAGACGGACACGTACTGCTGGTGATTTGGCTAAGGTCGAGCCTGCATTCTGATACCTTTTAATTTATAATTAACTTTTGGCAGTAGCTGTAAACCAGCCTAGTATTGGCTGCTGTGTGGTGGTTTTCCATTAATTTAACTTATTTGGATTATTAAACCCCGTTAGGGTAAGTTTGAACAATGTTTTTAAATAAAAGTGTAGGTGGTCATAAATTTCTTTGCGTTCACATTAACATTTTGAAAATATATTAGTTCGTAGTGTTCATCACTTTAGCTTTGTTTAGGTTGCCTGTCTCTCATCATCAAAATCAATCATCATTAAAATAATTCGTCATCATTTATCATCAAAATCATTTATCATGTTCTCATCTGTTAATCACCCTTTGTAAACTCCGCTTTTGATTGCCTCACGCCACTTTCTCCTTCTACCTTAGTACTTCTTGTATCTACTAGCTGCGTGGCATGAGCAATCACGGATGTCAACTGCTGCCTAGATGCTTAGTGCTTGGATGATGATTCCAGGGTCCCAAGTTCCGGCTGAAGGTGCCGGCGGCGAGCGTCGTGTTGGTGACTTCTTCACGCCCGGCCATTTTGAAGATCGTCGATGCCCGCTTGGCCCACAAGGGAAGTACTAGACTGCGTGGCAAGGTTAGGTGGCCATCCGAACTCACGACCTAATTGTGATTTTGTGGGGGTAACCACTAAATAAATTTTGTTTAACGTTACCGGTGTTTCATTTAAATATCCGGAACGTAACAGTTTCCAAGCCTACACGGAAAAAGCAAATGTAATCAGATGTGTTACGGCTTTAAATCATACGATGGAATCGTAGTATGAGTGCGGATTCATGGACGGAGTTCTCAGGGTTGCTTGAACATCTAGAATACCGTTGTTAGAAATAAAGGTTTATACTACATGATTTGAATTACTTTGTGCAATTCCGCCACCAGTTAGTTCATGCAAACTATTGCCGGCCGGCGCCCACCCACTACTGTTAGTCCCAGCATACCTGCCACCAACAGCCCGTGTGCACCCGCCACCAACAGCTGATGCATGCTCCCTCCGATACTGCTGCATCCGCTGCGGCTGCAGCAATATCGGACACCGCATACGCGACACGTGTTTCGCCTCTCCACGAGGCATCTTCAGGCACCAAACAAGTTGTTGATCGTTCGGCAGTCAAGCGTCGAATGATAAAACTACACCGTATTGCCATCCTTTTATACTATTAGAGAAGAGGGTGGGGGAGCGGAGTTGCCCGAACTTTCTATAGTAAAAATATTTAATAAAGGGGAATTATTTACCTCAAGCTGTTTATTTATTAATTGAATATTAGATTTTTTAAATTTATTTATTTCTAGTTGCTCCCAAATACTCAATTTTAGCCCTTTTTCTTCGGTGTGTAATATTTTGTACGTATTATTTGATGATAAATTATGATTTTTATCAAGAAGGTGTTCTGCAAAATTTGACCTTTCTGGGTGTTTGTTCTTATACGCATTTATGTGTTCATTATATCGAGTTTTAAAATTACGGCCGGTTTGTCCAATATAAACTTGTTGACAATCATCGCAAGTTAATTTGTATATACCAGATTTTTTGTCTGACTCAATTTTATCTTTTACGTTACAAAGAGATCTTAACGAATTTTTTGTTTTTAAGGCTACGAATACCTTATTATTTCTGAATATTTTAGACACTTTATCTGTAATTTTACCTAAATATGTTAAACTTGCTGTATATTTAGATTTTATATTTTGTGGTACTGCATATAAAAGTGGTTTAATCATATTCTGTCTTTTCTTACGTATAATGTTATCTATTAATTGTGTATTGTAACCATTCGACTTTGCTATTTGATATATAATGTTCAGTTCTTTATTATAATTACTTTTGCTTAGAGGAACCGTCATTAATCTATGTATCATTGACTGGTATGCAGCTAGTTTATGTTGCCATGGATGATTAGATGACGCAGGGATTGTTGTATCTGTATGTGTTGGCTTACGATAAATCTCAAAATCATGTTCTGTCTTATTTCTTGTTATATTCAAGTCTAAGAAATGAAGAGAGTTGTTTTGTTCAAATTCTACTGTGAATTTAATTTTGGGATGAATTTTGTTTAATTTTGAAACAAATATATCTAACTGACGATTTGTACCTGTCCAACAAATAATTATGTCATCAACGTATCTATAATAATAAAAAATATTATTTGATTTCCCAATAATATTTTCTCTTTCATAACTATCCATAAATATGTTAGCCATAAGAGGACTCAAAGGAGATCCCATTGCTAAACCTTCTTTTTGAATATAATATTTACCATCGAATTGAAAGTAGTTTTGGACCATACATAATTCTGTTAATTTTAGTATATCATTTATTTCACCCGGGTGGACCTTCTTCTTTTCAAGTTCAGATTTTAAAATTAATAAACAGTCTTTATATGGAACATTTGTAAACAAACTTTCTACATCTAAAGAAACTAATTTCGCGTTGATGGGAAGCTTGACTTCTTTGATATTTTCAATCAATTGTAAGCTATTCTTTAGGCTATGTTTTGGTCTAAAATCTATTTTTTCTCTAATAAAATTATTAAGAAACTTTGCCAGTTCATATGTTGGAGCTCCTATATAAGATACTACTGGCCTTACTGGTATATTATCTTTATGTGTTTTAGTAGTTTGGTTTGGTATTTTTTTTAGTAGTTTGGCTCAATTGAAGTTAACTGTAAATGGTACAAAATTTATTTTTCCAGATAATTCGTATTTAAAAACAAAAGTAATACCAATGAATACACATGCTCCTATGTTATACGGCCAACCTAAAACACATAAAGATAATATACCAGTAAGGCCAGTAGTATCTTATATAGGAGCTCCAACATATGAACTGGCAAAGTTTCTTAATAATTTTATTAGAGAAAAAATAGATTTTAGACCAAAACATAGCCTAAAGAATAGCTTACAATTGATTGAAAATATCAAAGAAGTCAAGCTTCCCATCAACGCGAAATTAGTTTCTTTAGATGTAGAAAGTTTGTTTACAAATGTTCCATATAAAGACTGTTTATTAATTTTAAAATCTGAACTTGAAAAGAAGAAGGTCCACCCGGGTGAAATAAATGATATACTAAAATTAACAGAATTATGTATGGTCCAAAACTACTTTCAATTCGATGGTAAATATTATATTCAAAAAGAAGGTTTAGCAATGGGATCTCCTTTGAGTCCTCTTATGGCTAACATATTTATGGATAGTTATGAAAGAGAAAATATTATTGGGAAATCAAATAATATTTTTTATTATTATAGATACGTTGATGACATAATTATTTGTTGGACAGGTACAAATCGTCAGTTAGATATATTTGTTTCAAAATTAAACAAAATTCATCCCAAAATTAAATTCACAGTAGAATTTGAACAAAACAACTCTCTTCATTTCTTAGACTTGAATATAACAAGAAATAAGACAGAACATGATTTTGAGATTTATCGTAAGCCAACACATACAGATACAACAATCCCTGCGTCATCTAATCATCCATGGCAACATAAACTAGCTGCATACCAGTCAATGATACATAGATTAATGACGGTTCCTCTAAGCAAAAGTAATTATAATAAAGAACTGAACATTATATATCAAATAGCAAAGTCGAATGGTTACAATACACAATTAATAGATAACATTATACGTAAGAAAAGACAGAATATGATTAAACCACTTTTATATGCAGTACCACAAAATATAAAATCTAAATATACAGCAAGTTTAACATATTTAGGTAAAATTACAGATAAAGTGTCTAAAATATTCAGAAATAATAAGGTATTCGTAGCCTTAAAAACAAAAAATTCGTTAAGATCTCTTTGTAACGTAAAAGATAAAATTGAGTCAGACAAAAAATCTGGTATATACAAATTAACTTGCGATGATTGTCAACAAGTTTATATTGGACAAACCGGCCGTAATTTTAAAACTCGATATAATGAACACATAAATGCGTATAAGAACAAACACCCAGAAAGGTCAAATTTTGCAGAACACCTTCTTGATAAAAATCATAATTTATCATCAAATAATACGTACAAAATATTACACACCGAAGAAAAAGGGCTAAAATTGAGTATTTGGGAGCAACTAGAAATAAATAAATTTAAAAAATCTAATATTCAATTAATAAATAAACAGCTTGAGGTAAATAATTCCCCTTTATTAAATATTTTTACTATAGAAAGTTCGGGCAACTCCGCTCCCCCACCCTCTTCTCTAATAGTATAAAAGGATGGCAATACGGTGTAGTTTTATCATTCGACGCTTGACTGCCGAACGATCAACAACTTGTTTGGTGCCTGAAGATGCCTCGTGGAGAGGCGAAACACGTGTCGCGTATGCGGTGTCCGATATTGCTGCAGCCGCAGCGGATGCAGCAGTATCGGAGGGAGCATGCATCAGCTGTTGGTGGCGGGTGCACACGGGCTGTTGGTGGCAGGTATGCTGGGACTAACAGTAGTGGGTGGGCGCCGGCCGGCAATAGTTTGCATGAACTAACTGGTGGCGGAATTGCACAAAGTAATTCAAATCATGTAGTATGTAACTTTGACTTCCGCAAAGTAACACCTGAATCTATTAACTATAAAGGTTTATGTCGTTTTTGTGGTTTATTATTGTTCTTTTTTTTCAATGCAATTAGCTTTCGCAAAAAGAAAGGACATTATAACTAAATATACACTCCGTCATCAAAATAGGTTACAAGTACTACTGGCCAAACGCAAGCCTTTACCCCTTAAAGTTGGTATTCGTCTGTGCTGTCCAAAGTCACGTTATATACGTCATATGCCAATGGGATTTACCGGACAGCATTTTTTTTTACAACAGCTGTGAGAATCAGGCAAACTGTTTACTATTACAACCTTAATTTCACTAACAATACAGTTCGAAATAGTTTGAATTCGAAATTGTTTGAGCCCGCCCACTCGCCACGGACTTCGCTCCCCGTGGGACTTCGGGAGCAATGACCCTTACCAAATTTAATTTAAATAGGTTAAGTCCTAAGCGGGTCCAGTACAATAAATCTTTCAGAACGCTGATGAGGCTGCCTTGTTACTGTAGCGCGTACAGATAGGATGGATGTCGATGGTGCATTAATGAGGCAGTGGATTCTGATTCATAAAAATGGATCCGTGTCCAATGTCTGATCAACTATATTACCTAATCTGTGAAATCATGTGAACTTAATTATATGGAATTTGTCTGAAATAAAGTTATTATTATTATTTAAGGGTTGAAGCGTGAATAGGTAACAGACACACAAAAAGGGAGATTCACTTATTTTCGCATTTATTTGGACTAGATTCCGCTCCCTAATGACGTATGAAATATAGTTTACGAGCTTCTCAAACCTACCAAATACACATTAAGTTTCATTAAAAAATCGGTTTAGTCACCGTTTTCGAGGAGTTCATACTCCTACACAAACGCAGTGACGCGAGAATTTTATATATTTAAGAATATATTTATTTATTTGTAGAAAAATAAAATAAAATTAAAACTATAGTTGATAAAATTTTAATTAAAACTAAATAACAACATAAACTTAAAAAAAAATACAAATTATTTAGTCCCACTAAAATACTACCTAAACTAAAATATCACCCCCCGGCAGCGTGGCTAAAAAGCTGGTAGCATTGCCACGTTGTATGGCAATGCTGATTCTTTAAGCCAGGTAGTTATCAGCCCTTTGGTCACGGGATACCTCGAACAAACGTTTGGAAATAAATTTAAATAGATTATGGGTTGAAAGAACCCACGGACTAAAAGTGTCTACTCCAAAAAAGCTCAAAAATGTAATTTTCTCCAATGCCTACATATTTAAAAAAAAAGTATGTATTATACCAAATTGCTAATCTTATAAAAAATTTAGGGGTTAATCTTATAAATAATTTTACGACTCAAAATATTACAAAACTAAAGACCGACTACTCCTTTTTCGAAGTAGGATTAAAATACAAGCTAATTGCATGGGAAAAAAAGGAATAGTAATAAACAGCTACTCACTAAACGGCATTAGCGTTTATTTCTAACAACGGTATCCCAGATGTTCACGCAACCCTGAGAAAAAGCTCCGTCCATGAATCCGCACTCATACCTTGCCGGATTGCCGGTGGGACCCCGGCAAGGTCGTCGTTCCCTGCCTCATCGGCCTCATCATGTGAGGGGTCCGTGAAAATGGTGGACGGGGTCCCACCAGCGAGGCCGTCGTCCCCTGCCTCGTCGGCGGTGTCAGGCTGCAAGTGCGGTGCCTGCGAAGGGCACCATATAATTAACATCTTTAGGGATAATATAATAATAGGCCGCACTCACACCACACATTTAAGTTTATAAACGATAATATTTGTTGCACACTGCTAAAATTTATTTGTATATGCATTGGGCCAACTCCATATGGTGACAAAAGGCCACAAAGGCAGTTAATTTGTCGAACCATATGTGTTGGTTCGAACCAGGGCCAGACCGCCTTATCCAGGATAAGATAAAAGTCCTGGATTGTTAGACTTGAGTTGGGATCTACTATCACAACCATTTTGCTCGGAAATATTCAAAATAATGACTCCTTTCCGTAGTTTAAAGCTGCACAATTAAGAACTCAGTCTTACTAACCAACTCTCAAAATATAGATTAAGTGCCATGAGTGATGTGATGTGACACAAAAAGTTCAGGGCTGACTCCAAGGAGACAATATTTTTGACAACCATTTAACGATTGTCCATTCGATTTTTATTTTCACCCAAATTAAAGAAATTGTATATTTTACTTATTTCATTGTTAGTAACAGCCCGTTGCATTAGATTTATAAAGCTCTGGCTTAGGAGGGCCTAACACTACTGTCATAACAGTGGATGTTGATGACGCTCCAATAAAAGTGTTATGTTTTCATTTCCGGATTTTGCATAGTTTTTCATTATACATTTGTAAATTTAAGGGCATTATTAAATTTTTGCAATTCCCATGAAGACTGTGGCAGCCCTGACTGAGTTTATATAAATCAAGCCTAAATTCCCAAAAATACTTCTCATCAAGTGTTTAAAGTGTTAAGGGAAAATGCCTTTGGTTCTCATATTTTATTCACTCTTCACAGTTTATTTACGTCACAGTTTGTCGTTACACGTAAATATGGTGATTTTACTAGATGTCGATTGACGACTTAGGCGCGAAGACCTAGAATTAATTATAGATAGTGACGGTGCAGTGGAGTGGCCTTGGGAAGGGCTCACACATTTTATTCAAGTACAATTTTGTAACTTTTGTTACCGAGAGCCAGAAGATTTGCCTATATATCATTTTACCGTGGATTTTTAGGCGGGTAGTAGGTACCTACTTCCCGCCTAAAACTCCATTCGTTTGATCCTCTAGCTATGTCTATAAATCTATATAACAAACTACCACAAGCCATTAAAGACAATGAAAACTATAAAACATGTTAAAGAATTTCTGTCCAACAAATGTTACTATTCTGTAAATGAATAATAAGAAGACACAGAGAAATTCATTTGAAAATTGTAAATAGTAATCAATACCAATATATAAAATGACAAAATTACCAATAATGACATATTATTATAATATTGATCAAATAATTACATTTTAAATTTATCAATATTTATGAAAATTTAATGAATAATCAACTGGTCAAAATTAACAAATGGCTACAACATAATTACACCTACAAATAAATATTACATATACATACATAGGTGCCGAGAAAGCACGTACATACACATTAATGGAAACTTTAAAATTAAAATAGCTTTTCTCCTATTGCAGCGCCCGCTAGGGCCCTCAATTGATCCTTATTTTATTGCAACACCTATATTGAACATTAAGGAAGCAATAAATATTGAGTATTGTTGTATTTTAAACCGGCTTCGAAAAAGGAGTAGTCGGTCTTTAGTTTTGAAAAATAATAATATTTTAAATCGTAAAATTATTAATTTTATCGCAAGAGATGCATTTTCAAAATTCTTTCTGTGGCTGGAAAAATTCTCAGCTACCTAGTTTTACTGTGATAAAGCAACTTTTGGTAGTTAATATCAATTTATTCACAAATTGATTTCAAGCTTTCAGTGCGCACAGTATATACTGAAAAGAAATTACGAAGCTTCATCACCAGCGATTCGATATCTATTTTAATCATCAGTACCATGTTGGATGCAATTTTGAGTAATATGTGCTGGGTAACCAATTCCAACAATCTCCTTATTTAGTTTTTTCTTAAGATTTGTCAACCCATTTCTTCCTGCTTGTCTGCTGATCCCTTCAAAGTTTACGTTGGCATTATCCGCTGTTAGGGTGATACATTTTTCAGCTAAGGCGTGCTTTTCCAAAGTCTTCATATATAATATCAGATATGTTTTCTGCTGTCTCGTTAGGCGTGTTAATGACATCCAGTATCTTTGACTGCACCTTGAGAATCTAAAAACTAGATCATAGGCATTAGGTCTGCCTATTGTATTTTTTTTTAATTGTGCAATAATATTTAAATAAATTATAGCCGGAAATATTTTTTTCCGAGCCATGATTGCTCGCATCGCTTGATACCCCAGTGTATGTTATTTTTTGTAATAAGGACTTGATATTTTAAATTATCAATGTGCTATCGCTCCATTTACGATGGCTTCTGTTTTAGTCCTATGGCAAGTAATATCCTTGGCAGTATTGGAATCAGCAAAGATTACCTTCATCAAACGCCCAGTGCAGTACATGAGTTGTAAGACTAGTGAGTGGTGTTTAACAGTGTGAAACGTAAGTGAAGCTTCAGCAGATTGCTTGGTTTAACTTTGAGACGATGACGACTGGAAAATAAGTAAGAAGTATCTATTTTGCGGTTTTTATTCACCACCAACTGTTGGTGTTTTTTGCTTTTAATGTGTGTGTCGATATCAAACGCACGAACTTATGGAAACACTAGCGTCCCGCCCTGGCTTCTTAATCCTGGAACCTCAATTAACTTGGAATTCCTTTGCATTTTGTTTTCTAATCCATTCTAGGATAACTGTGTTTTGTTCTTTTATTGTTGTTAATATTTATGCATAATAGTCATAGCTTGAAATTACAAAAATTATGTAATCTCAATTAACTTGGAATTCGTTTGAATTTTTTTTTTCTACTCCATCCTAGGATATCTGTGTTTTGTTCTTTTATTGTTGTTAATATTTATGCATAATAGTCATAGGTTGAAATTACAAAAAATATGTAATCTTAATTAACTTGGAATTCGTTTGAATTTTTTTTTCTACTCCATTCTAGGATATCTGTGTTTTGTTCTTTTATTGTTGTTAATATTTATGCATAATAGTCATAGGTTGAAATAACAAAATATAAGTTAGCCACTCGTCCTTATTCTAATACTTACTATGAAGTTTAGTAAAATGTTACTTAATAACATTTTAATACTTAACTTTGTTAATTGATGTAAGACTCAGTTAACAATCATACCAGTTTTTGCTGCATACAATGTAGAAGTGTGATGTTCTGCTATTGATGAAGACGCTGTAAGATTGGAATTGGCCCAAACGCAGCCCAATCCCAGGATATCCCCTGATAGACTGGAATGACTTTCAATACGGCTTCTATTCAATTTATATATTAATCTATTTTGAATAAAATATTTTGACTTTGATGTTGGCTTATCATGAATAGCTTAGGAATTCCTATGGCCATCTTCAGTCTCCATCATCAGACCAGCTCAATGTTACTATGACATTGCAGATAGGAGTAACATAATGTACATGTATGCAGTCAACAGGAAGACGGTAAAATTTCAATGACTACGTTTGAGCCATACAAACATAAATTATCTTAAAAATAACAGATTTTTCTGCAGGCTACAGCTGGTGAAGATGCAACTCGTGGAGGAGAATAATGTCCTTAATTTAAGCCAGCATTCATTTCACGATTTTCTAAAAGTTTGCTTAAAGTTTATACCTACCTACTTACCTTTTCAGGTACGATAACAGGTGTCACCGAACTTGTGATAATAGGGAAGAATACTGCCTTTTTTACCCTTCAAGTGTCGTATAAGCGCAAATAGTAAACCCCAAACATATTTAGTGTAAACCGTGGAGGTTTATACTAAATACGTATGTATGTTTATATGTGCCGGAGCACAGAACCTCAATAAGCTCTATGCGTTGCTAGCGCTCCCACGTCGCCAACTGCGGCCAAGTTTTCAGCATGCTTCCCTATTGAAAGCTTATTGAAAAAGATTATAGAATTGAACAACTTTAAATTTTCTAGAGACAAAGGTTTCTACAAAAACGAATAGTAAAAACACGCCATTAGCCAAGCCACCTTAAGCATTGGACGTCGACAAAAAAACTTCATCCAAAAGAACAGAAAAATATATAATTATTAGAACCAACCAGGATTTTCGCAAATAGTCTTTGAATTTTTTCTGGTTTTGTGTTTATCGAAAACATCTTCCTTATCACTGCTGTTAGATTCAACTATCTTGGATATGTATTTTTTCCTTTTAGCACAGCTATCACGATCAGTAAGAACACTAGTAATTTCAGCATCCTGTGCTTTCTTTCTGGCAAATAGAAAGTCCTCTAAAAAGAAAAAAATACATCATTACTTGACAAAATTTGTTACTGGTTCGCTACAACGTCGTTGCAATGTCAAAACCTTCAATACAACAGTCTAAGAAAAACAAAAAAAAAAACTTAAATATTTTATGTTTAATATTCGAATATTGCTATGGGGAAATGCTGCGGACATAAATACTATATTTGTTTTACAAAAACGCGCTGTTAGATCTATATATAAATTAGGTGCTAGAGAGTCTCTAAGGGAACATTTTAAAGACATTAATATTTTGACTCTCCCTTCGCAATTCATCTATGCGAACATAATGTACGTGAGTCAAGATTTTGAG
Source organism: Acrobasis suavella (assembly GCA_943193695.1). Lineage (NCBI taxonomy): Eukaryota > Metazoa > Arthropoda > Insecta > Lepidoptera > Pyralidae > Acrobasis > Acrobasis suavella. The sequence goes on from OW971944.1 coordinate 4,504,125, forward strand.
AACTCAAAATTTAAAACTTTATTTTATAAAAATTAGTTTTTTTTACAAAAAACCTTAAAGCTACTGGTAGCTAGTGGATGAATGACAACAAATACAGAGTTTCTTTGGTTTATATAGGCCGCTGTTGCTGTCTGCTGCACTTTCGACGGTGGTCCAAGGAACAATCTAAGATTAAGTAAACGACCTTATTGTTCACAATGCTTCTCCGAAGTAGTAGTCCATGGAGAAAATTTATAATAGGTGTCGGCTAGTTGACTCTCCCCCACTAAATTTGAAGTCCATGGTTGCTTAGTGACCGTGGTACTGAAAAATTTTAAGGCACATATCATAATAATGAAAGTGTGGTATCTCAAGCTTCATTGTTATAATTTTCTCCTAAGTCTCCTTAGTTTTAAATCGTTGAACTCCAGAGACTATGACATCACAATTTTCTCCTTCTAATAAATAAGGACCACTAATCCACGTAGTTTCTTCTCGATTTCCACATTGAATTTTAACTTCAGTGGTTTTATTTTAATACTGTAAATTCCTTTAGATGAAACTTCATGAATATTTTCATCTGGACATCTTATTGGGACTATACTACATTTATTCAACCTTTTCGTTAATAATATCTCAGTTTCACAAGTGCTGCGCTGCAAAACTGCACTTTTACATATTAATTGCTGAAGCTCTATGCAATCTTCTACTTCATATATTGCAAAGTCATCGTAAGCTAATGTAACCTTTTGTAAATTTTTGTATATTTATAAGATCATCATTATCTAAATTTCCTGTAACAGCTTTAATTATTGAACCTAAACCATTAATAAGTCCTCTTTTATATCTAGATTGAATATAAAGATGATTACATATTTCTGTTACATGTTCCAATATAATATCTATCCTATCATAAATATGTTGAAAACCAACAACCTTATTATCAGTTTTTAACTTTTTAATAGTTTGAGTAATATATTTTAAATTAAATATAATAGGATTAATATCTAATTGATGGATAATTGTCCACTTTCCTTCCATAATTTTTGTATCTTTTAAGTCTAACCCCCTAATTCATAAAAAAATACAGACGATTGCTAAACCTATTTTAGTTAAAATATGTTTTGTCCTTTTCATTCCTTTCAATATTTGACATTGCAAGAACAGGACAAAACATAATTTAACTAAAACAGATTTAGCAAACGTTCGTTTATTTTTATGAATAAAGGGGTAAATCAATACATTTCCTTCTGTGCTCAATGATCTGAACTTGAATCCTCTTGTAATGAGACATCTGTAATACACAATTCTTCAACATGATATGTTTTACCATTACTTAACTTATATTTATTATTAGGTTCACAATTAACTATAGTAAAAGGACCTAAAAATCTAGCATTTGTTTTATGCTTTTCAGCTTTACTATTTTTTAAATAAGCTGTATCACCAACTTTAGAACATTTTGAAGGTTTCATTTTACTATTAATAAGCTCATTCCTATCACGGTTATTTTTCTTTAAAGTATCATCAATATTTTTATGTAAATCAGAAACAAATTGTTTTTGCTGACATGTATATCTTTGGATAGTAACACGTAAATTATCAAAATTACTAAGTTGTGGTTTTCTTCCAAAGTGTACTTCAAAAGGTGTCATGTTAATTGTAGAATGTGTAGTGTTGTTATAAGCATGTGTTATGTAGAAAATCTTTTGATTTTTATCTAAATCTGAGTCTCTTTGCTGTAAGGTTGGGTGTTAGGAGACGAATTGATACAACGAATAATTGGTTAATACTGACTTTTATTTCATACTATTTTCTTATATATACTCTTACCTCTACACCTCCTTCGCAGGGAGAAATTAAAATAAAATATTGTTTTATTTTAATTGAATAACATATATCTATATATTTAATCAAAATACGAAAATAAAAAATAAACTATACGTCATATTATTTAAATGTTAAAATTATGCACCTACCAAATACAAAAATATGTACTGTATCTATAACATGTATAGTATATAACATGTACCTTAATTACATGTACCATAATAAGATGTACCGTGCACGGTTTGGTACCTACATTGGTTAACATTACATAAAAACAATACCTACATTTTTATTTATTTTACTTTACTTAAAGTTACAAGATTAGGTAAGTATTAATTTACTTTTAAAACACATTATTATAACAAAAACAAAACATTCTAAAAAAAGAATAGAATTTACTTCTAAAGTTAAATTCACATACAATTTATTTATGCTGCAATACATTCAATAAACTGTGAATATTTGCAATAATTTCAAACCTAATATGTTATTAGAGGTATACACAGATCTAGGATTTCATGTCAGTATGTTTTTATGTGTTTTCAGTTTTTCAGGAAACCTTGTGGGAAAATAACTCCTGTTGCCTGTTTACATTCTACCCTTTGATGAATATGTGGGAAATTATTTCCCAACTTGTGGGAAATATATTTCATTCATACACAATAATAACAGTAAATCAGAATTTGATGAATGTAGTCAGAGATAATTGAACGAAATAAAACATTTAAATTAAAGAAAATAACTATTTTATTTTATTTATGGAACATTTCAAAACAAGGGGCAGCACACAAAGATACCTTGCAAATTTTACATATGTATTTACTGCGCTGCTCCTTTGCACGTGTACTACACATTCTACATCTTCGAAATTTTGCCAATTCAGGCATGTGGAATCCTACATCTGCCTTTCGAATCTCATCTGGTACTGAAATGGTACCTCCTTTTTTATTTTTAAACACAGGTGCAAGGATTTTTCTTGATGAAAAATTGTTAATGAGGCCTCTGCCCAACCGCAACCGGAATTCTTTATGGGAGTTTCTCCTTTCTGAGTGAGATGTCATATAAACAATATAAGAATTGATCACAGCTGCCTCCATCAAGAACCAAAAGAGTCTGTGCCAGTTCTTCCGCGATTTTCGACCTAGCGGGTATGATGCCCTAAAATGATCAAAATGATCTACACCGCCCATGAATTCGGTATATTTTTTAATCGCAAGTGGACAATATATTTTCTTTTTACTACCATCTTTCTGTTTCCTCTCAATCAATTCAACTGCTCGAGGATCAAACGCAGTTGTTCCAACAAAAACGTCTTTAGTATCTTTCCATTTCAATACTTGTATAGGTGAACTACACTGGTATATAAATTCACCAGTTTTTAAGGCTGTTTCTTTCTTTTCTTCCCGGGTTAGATTTTTTCCTGTGATCAAATCTGGTAAACCCTTACGGTTTATTCTTAGTGTTCCAACACTATAAATTTCTTTTTCATACAAAAGCTCCATCAATGGAATACTTGTGAAAAAATTATCAAAGGCCACTAATGTACCGCTTGGCAAAGTCTCACATAAATCCATTATAACCCTGGCCCCTAAATTCTCTTCAGTTCCAGTGTCAACTTTACCAGTATAAAACTGGAATTCATATAAATACCCTGTACGAGCATCTGCCCTTGCCCAACACTTGTACCCAAGTTTGATGGGTTTTTTGGGCATGTACTGCTTCATGTGACTACGACCCTTAAACCTAATCATACTTTCATCTATTGAATTACATGCTGACACTTGAACATTGTCTTGAAAAGTTTTGTTTAGGATTGAAATAGCAGGTCTAATTTTACCTAATTTATCATAATCTGGTGAATTTCGCGGAGCTTCTGTTGAAATATTTGATATATGGAGATTTTGCGTAATTTTTTTAAATCTTTTTAAGGGCATAACTTTAGATATTACAGGGTTTCTATAAAAATCATCAGTTGACCAATAAGTATTTACATCTGCTAATGGATTTATACTCATTAGTATAATCACTCCAAAGTAAGCTTTTAGTTCTTCTTTTGTAATATCTGTCCAAGCTTTTGAATGTGTGTGTTTTGCATAAATATTTGTATTCTCAGCAATAATATCCAGTAGCTCTTCAGGAAAAAAATCAACAAAATAATCCACTGGTTGACTTCTATTAGTGTAACTTTTTTTTACCAGCATTTGCTTCTCAAAAACAGGCCAAGTAATATTATTATCAATTGCAACAGACCAATTCCTTGATTTGTTTTGTAACTGGTGGAATGTATCCCTAGAAAAATTATGACGTTCAACAGGCTCTGGTAATACTGGTCCTGGAGAAGAATGGTCTCCCTGGATATCAGCCATAGCAACATCAGCAGTATTTTGATCATGTAGTGTAGAAACATCCAAAGACAGATGAGAAGGGCCTGCTTGAACTTCAGCCGTGGCATCTTGTGAAGCTGAAGATGCTTGGAGAGGAATTGGCACATAATCCTGTTCAATTGATGATAGATCTGATTCTCCTACCAATACTGAATGTAATTCTTCGACGGATATATGTTGAATCTCATCCAAACGCTCATCTAAATCAAAACGGTAATTACTGGTGGCAAAAGAATCAACTACTTCTTCGTCATCTTCATCTTCCGACGAAAACAGAAGCTGTGCTAATTGGGCCTCAATTTCGGGATCACGAAGTGGTTTCTGTAACGTAAAATAGTGCCCATGAGACGAATGGAAATCTAACATACTTCCGACGGAAATAGTTTTCCCACACAGTTTATTACATATTGAACGTAATTGGGCAACAAGCAAATATTTCCCACACACTTTCGATCAATGAAACTAAACCGTTTCTTGTTATTTTGTAAAATAAAACACATGAACATCTGAATTGACATTATATCTATCGAAAATACCCAAAAATAGACACTTACCGGATTTTTCTTCGACATAATTACTATTTTCCAAAAAAATTGCACAAAAAAGCCGTAATCGTAACCTGTTATTTGAAACATTGACATTGACATTTTTTTTTTTCTTTCGTTCGGAAACAGTGATACCAGAATATAAACAATAGATAATATATTTAACTACGAAATGACAGTGACATTTCGTGGTAAAATAAGTCCGTTTGACCGTTACGAACGTGAATTTAGCGTGGGAATAATGTTCCTGTTGCCCTATTAAGGGATAAAAGTGTTGGCTAAAAATAGATTAAGCTGCTGATGCGACACATATACCTACATTACAATGCTCCTATGTACCTAATGAATCATCTGACTGATTATCTCTAATTGGGTTGATGATAAATCTTTGTCCTATTTTCATGAACCAAATCTATTTTACCATTTTTTATAATTTCTACATTTGGAGAAATGTCTCTGACAACTCTGTAAGGACCGGAATAAATACTTTGGAGTTTATTAACAGTTTCGTTTTTTAATAAAATTAGATCATCCTTTTCATAAGTAATTGGGTTACTGTTACGATCATACTTGTCTTTTCTTCTTAATTTACTCTGTACTAAATTATCTCGCGCTTCTTTCTGAGACGTTTGTATCCTGTATTTTAATTCTAAGGGGTAGTTATCGACATTATATAAGGGATCTATATAATCTTTGTTAAGATTTGAGGGTAAAATACATCTCTTACCGAATACAAGCTCAAACGGTGTATATTTTGTTTCGCTGTGAACAGATGTGTTGTGCGAAAAACACCAAAATGGGAGCCATGTACTCCACGACTCGGGATGCTTCTCACACTGTATACGTAAATAATTACCCAAACCTTTATGTTTATTTTCCAAACTGCCCAAAGTCTGGTGATGAAAAGCTGTGGACTGCAATTTTTCGATATTTAAAAGTTTACATACCTCTTTGAAGACTGAAGACAAATACTCCGTACCTCTGTCTGTCGCTATGACCTGTGGAACTCCATATCGTAAAATAAACTCGTTTACTAACTTTTGTGCTATTTCGACGCTACTCTTTGTAGTCATGGGATATGCTTCGACGTACTTAGTTAATTCACATTGTATCGTAATTATGTATGAAAAAATACTATCATCCCTATCTAACGGTCATACAGTGTCTAAAAAAATTTTTTCGAACGCTGAGTTAGCTGTAGTCGTGATCACCATGGGCTCTTTCACATAATGCGAGGAATATTTCATTCTTTGGCACTTATCACATCGTTTAATGAATTCTTTTACGTCATTTTCCATCCCTGGCCAATAGTAATATTTTTTAATATTAGTGAATATCCGCCTAATACCCGCGTGGCCACTTGTGGGCAAAAGGTGGAAATCGTTCAAAATCACTCGCTTTTCATCTTTATCTTCTATTCTCCTAATTTCATTTAAAACACATAGTCTTAGTCCGGACCAGTCTTTTATTTCTTTTATAGCGCTTATTAACTTTTCTATAAAAATACAATTATTATTATTTTTTATAAAATATACCTCTTTTATATCGCTCTCTTTACATAAATCACAGAGCTCTCTCGCAAATTCGCCTGACGATATTTGTGATTGAGAAGCCGGATTAATAAAAATACTCTTTTTCTCTTCAATATATATTAGCGTATTCGTTTTACTACTTTTATATTTTAACTTTGTAGTATTTTTTATCTCTGACATGCTTGCAAACCGTAATTCCACCGATGTCCTAGGTTGAATATGCGTGCCTACGACTCTTGGTTGATCAGTCCAATCGTCAGTAGGTACCATATTACTCCCAGAATCTTGGTTTTCCTCATTCTCACGTCTTTTCTGCACCCGCGTCATCACACTCATCACTTGTTCGTTCATCTCTTTCAACTCATCTGATGTTATACTCAAGCGAGATAATGCATCTGCAGCTGCATTATCAGCCCCTCTTATATACTCAACCACAAAATCGTATTCTTCCAATGCTATCCTAAACTTCATGAGCCTACTGGACGGATCCTTCATATTAAACAAATAAACAAGAGGCTTATGGTCCGTTTGTATGATAAACTTTCTACCATATACATAAAGGCGAAAATGCTTCACGGCCCAAACGATTGCAAGCAATTCTTTCTCTACTGTCGGATAATTCTTTTCTGCTTTGTTAAGGCTCCTACTGGCGTATGCTACTGGCCTACAGTCGTTGTTATTCAATACTGCACCTACCGCATATCCAGATGTATCCGTCTGAATAATAAAAGTATTTTTCTCTGATAAATCAGGGTATTGCAAAACAGGGTGGAAAATAATTGCATTTTTAAGAATTTCAAATGAATTTTGACACTTTTCATCCCAGATAAATAAAACGTTTTTTTCTACATAACTGATTTAAATAATGAGCTTTTTCCGCAAAATTATCCGTCTGAAAATTGACGAATAGCTTGTTTTTCAGTAATCTTCTTCAATATGTTATATTGAGCTGAATCTCCTTCGGATTGCGAAATTGTAAGACTGACAAACAACTCTGAAAGTTCTTTTCCAAAATTTGCAATTGATGAATAAATAATAATAAATAAGTTCTTTATCCGCTTAAAGATTTGTACAGCATACGTTTGTTATTACACAAAAAGGTTGTTAAAGGTAGTACAAATTAATTTTTAAGTCCTGATTTCCAAACTAGGCAGGAGCCTGTATTTTGGAATCCAGTGTTCGGCCGTATTTTATATGAAGCGAGGACCAAAAGTTCAAAAACAAAATAAAACGAAATAAAAAAAAAATTATAAAAATACAAGCATGGGGCATGTGTATGTATAGAAGTGTGTGATTGTGAGTGTGGTAATGAAGTGTGTTTGTGTTGTGTGTGCCGTGCCGGGGGTTGACAAACTGTTACCCAGGAACATCTAATATATTTCTAGGTAGCAGTTTCTCTGTGTCGTCATAGTCTTGTTGTGACAACCAAGTGGTTAGTTTTGTTTTGACCTCATACTTATTTAATCGATATATGTTTAGAGTGTTGTTAATTGTTTGATAGATAATCGAACTGGAGAAATAAAACTGTCGAGACGCAAATGAGGTTCTGTGCGGGGGTATGGGACATATTCTGCCGGGGGTTATCCTTTTTGATGGGTGTGGGAGTGGTAGTTTAGCGTGTTTTCGAAGAATAGTTCTGAGCACAAAGAGCTGCCTCACAGTCAGCACAGAGGCAAGAGTATAAAGTTGCTGGGTGGGAAACCGGATAGGTTTGGAGTACATGACTTTGAGTACAGCTCTTTGTGCCCTTTCAACCTTAATGAAATGGGTTTTAGCAGCACATCCCCAAGCTGTTACGCAGTAGGTTAGTACTGAAAGACAGAGCGCGGAATAGACTAGGTTTAAGGTTTCTGGGTCGGCTGAGTGTCTAAGAGTTTTAAAAAGGTGAATAAGACGCCTTACTCTGGTAGTAAGAGCATCAATATGATGGTACCAGTTTAGATTAGAGTCAATATAAACGCCAAGATATTTAATAGATGGTGCTTGTGATATAGGAATGCAGGTGCATTTATCATTCTGACTGCAGTTGGAGTGGATGTATATCTTATAATCTGAGGGTGGTTGCGTATTGTTTCGAATTGAGAACGGAATGAGGTGTGTTTTAGAGAGATTAAGAGTCAAAAGATTTTGAGACAGCCAGCTATTAATAATCATCAAGTTGTATTCTGCTGTAGATTTGATCTCAAGCCAGTCCGAACCATGGACCACAAAAGCGGTATCGTCCGCGTATGTAAATATTTTACATTTTGGCAAAGTGATATTGCATAATTGGTTAATGTAGACCAGAAATAATGTGGGTCCGACAATCGATCCTTGAGGGACGCCATATTCGATGGGTTCTTCATCACTAATACACCCGTCGATTGTAACGCTTTGACGGCGATTGGTAAAGTAGTCGCGAAAGATGTCATGTGTGATACCTCGGATTCCAAGATAATGCAGTTTACGCAAAAGTGTAGGCACATCGACGGTGTCAAAGGCTTTTTGCAGGTCAAGGAAGATACCCAAGCATTTTTGTCCCTCGTCTAGTTTCGTGGTGATATGCGTAACTAGATCTGCTACAGCGTCTTCAGTGGACACACCAGTACGAAAACCGTATTGTTGGTCCGATAAGATCTTATTTTTTATCAAAAATTGGATAAGTCGCTTATTGAGGAGTTTTTCAAGTATTTTGGACATGGAGGTTAGGACGGAGATAGGCCTATAGTTGGCAGAGTTGCTTTTGTCACCGTTTTTGTGAATTGGGTGAAGTAGGGCCTTTTTAAAGGCATTAGGGAAGACTCCTGAGTGAAAAGCAGTATTGCAAATATGGGTGATAACTGGGATCAAAAATTGTCGATTGGATTTGTGTATGGAGGACGAAATTCCATCCCAGCCGACTGCTGAATCAGACCGGAGGAATTGATGAATCATTCTGTTTTAATGTAAGTAATTTTTTCTGTAGAGCTGTAGCAGATTTTTGTACCAGCAAGCATGTTTTCATCGCATTAGCTAATTCAGAAACACTACTATAACTATCCCGTAAAAGCAGTTTCGCTGATTGCGATAATCTACTCCTCATAACAAAAGATATTAATTTTTTCTGTGACTCACTGTCAAGTTCCTCAGCATAATATTCAATACCATCAATGAGGCTTTTTGTGGTATTTTCTTCATCGTTCATCACTGGTAATAAACTCAAAGCAACTTTATGATTAAATTTCTCCATTTTTGAAATACTTTTACTACTCTTACACAACTCTTCTAGTTCTTTATATAATTCCTCAAACAAAGTACAATTTTTACATAATATTTCATAGTCACTACTGTCTATTTTAGCTAAATTATCATTTATTTTGTCTAACGTTATTTCATATTTTTGCTTTATTTCTTCAGCTTCCTTTAATTTCTTTTCGAGAATTTCTCCAACTCGTCTTTTAGGGCCTTTTTTTATTAAATAAATTCGAACAGTCAATAATTCTTCATAAACATCATAAATCAAATCAGCCATAGCATTATTCTAAACATAAGAGCCTACCCTTAACTAGTGTTTACTTATCGTCCGTCCGTATATGGTGCGGCATTACACTATCACTCCTCGCTGCATTTTATTGATTACGTGTTCTTATTTTAATTATATAACGATATTGTACATTTTTAAATTCACTGTTTTAAAAGTCTATGTCCATCTTGATTTATATATTTTTTTAAATATTATTCTTTAAAAGGTATTTTTTATAACATACTAAAACACTACACTTGTTTCCCTATTATAATCGTCGACGTCTTAGATCTGCTCAACCTTGGCTGCTTTACGCCGTCTACGCCAGGACCTCTTGAAGAAGGAATCTCTCTCTTGTCGGATCTCGTCTCTAATCCACTTTCTGTGGCATTTCTTATAGAAATTGAAAATCAACACACTTAATCCCAAAAAAATTGTGACGAAAATTATGATCAACATAACATTGGTGAGGCCCATATATTTGCTCCGACGTGGCCTAGTTAAAAGCTCCACCACCAGCTGCATTTTGAGCTAGAACGATTTCTTCTTTCGATTGCGTGGACCCTATTGTTACACACGTGAAAAGATGCAGTAAAATTTAGCACAAATTAATTGTCCATTTTAATTTAAAGTCTCTCGGCGAACTCACATTGTCACCGCGGTAGCAACAGGCCGAACTTAATACTTTACACGCGCCAGCCGTCCCAAAACCAAAACAGGCAGGGTTGCCATATAAGGTTGGGTGTTAGGAGACGAATTGATACAACGAATGATTGGTTAATACTGACTTTTATTTCATACTATTTTCTTATATATACTCTTACCTCTACATTGCAAATATAAATAGCTCTTGGATGGTGTTATGTAATCTTTTAACATCAGAATTCGATTTATGATGTTGTGGAGATGTAGTATGATTAATAATATTATAAGTTTGAAATAATTCTAATATAATTTCTGAACAAAACGATTGCTCTCCATCATGTTTAGGTTTCCTTCAAAACCACTTTATATACATCTATTTACACTTATATTACATTTTTTTTTGTTTTTTTTTTTTTTTTGTAACAATATTTAAATTTATTGACTAGTAATACTTTTAAATTCTTAACTATATTTACAATTTTTTGCTAGTAACATAAGTACATCTTCCTCTTTCATTAAATTTCTGTCATCGCCGTACACTTCCCAGAATGCCTCCCATATAAATGGATTTAATTTAAAGTAATGTTTTGGTTGTCTGAAGTGGAATGTGATTGTTCTGGTATCCACGGCTTCTTGTGCTTCTGGGTTTGTGACGTATGCGCAAATTGGATAATTGCTTGCAGTGTACTTATACACTTTTGTCTTAATGCAATTTTTGACATCCTGTCTTTTTTTATATTTTACATCTGTGGACATTGGTTTTGCCGCTGCCAGCAATTTCCACTGCTCGAATTGATTATCTGTCAATTGGCATTCGTCCATGAAGCACGCGTTAGTGTGTATTAGACTTGCAAAATTAAATGATGAGGTAGGTGTTAGTCCAGTTAGTCTTGTGAAGTTGTAGTGTATATTCACTAAACTTTTCATGATCATTGTTTTCCCTGTGCTGGGTGGTCCTTGGAAAAATAAATTGTTTTTTTTTTCTCAGTCAATCGGTAGAAGTGTCTTTTTGTGGCTCTTGCGAATATGTATATGCTGATGTTGTTATTTTCTAATAATTGTACCAAATTGTCTATTCCATTTTCGATGGTTCGTGGGTGGTTGGCCGTTGGGTCTTGTCGTAGTTCGAATTCTTTCGCTCGGTCCAATCTTTGTGCGTGCGATTCCTGAAATACCAGTGTCCTGGCGATACGTAGTGCTGTAGTAAGTCTCTCTGCGAAGTTTCGGTTAAATTGTATGGTAATCCCCTCAGGCGTGTTGCATAGTAGTCGCGTAGCTTCTCCCTCGTCGAAAGCCTTGTTTTGATATAAGTGCAACACAAGCTCTTGATTTTCTCGTACAATTGCCGCACGTCTGCCAATATTGGTTAGTCTTCCTTGTTGTGGAAAGGCTGGCGGTTAACCTCCAACACCATTCCCTGCGTTACGCTGATGAGGCTGTTGTTCAATACTGTAGGTATCTTCAGATAAGCTTTTACTGGCCTCAAGAGCGTTGAAATCCACCAATCGCTGAACATTGGGTCTTATTGCGCCTTCATCTCGAAATAGATTATTTCGCCTTTCGGTATTTCTACGGATATAGGTGTTTTGTTTAGGGTCAAGTCCCAACGAATGAGCAACGCACATTGCCACCTTTTTATCACCGCTGGTGAGAATTTGTTTTTGTGTTGTACGATTAAGGCCGGTAGTAATGTACTCAAGCAAGCACTGAATACATGCAATCGCAGAACATTTGTGTTCTTTGGATCTAATAGTTTTTCCAAGGCGGCTATTATGCCCCCAGTTTTTCGCGGTACTGATGTAAATGATGTGATAATGCTTCCGTCTTGTTCCGATATGGCTAGCGATGACTTTTCAAGGAGATGATTTATTTCTTGTTGGGTAACGTTTTCTCGTGTCCAAGGTGCAATCCAATGAGTTGTGTTGAAAGTCCCATTCTTCGATCGTTTCGCTTGCTCCGCTGCTCGTTTCTTCTCTTCTGCCAATCTCGCTTGTTGGCGCTTGGATGCCGCCTGGCGTAGTTCCAATGGACGCTTCGGAGCATTCGTCGTTGGTGTTGGCGGTGTCGGCGATGGAGTTTTCGGCGATGGGCTCTTCGTTTTCACTGGTGAGGACGCTGGTGACAGAACCTGTGTGTTCACCGTAGAGATGAGTCGTTCGCGATTGAACGAATCAAAAGGAACGGGTCATTAACTCGTAACGACCCGTTCGTTCACTTCTACAAAAATGATCCGGTCGTTCGTTTCTGGCTTTTTTTTTTATTTCGGCCGGCTTGGGTCGAATCGATCGCGGCGAACCTCACACTCACTGACAGACCCGCGCCCGCGCCTACGCTGCGACCTGCGAACGAACGGAGCGACACTGCGAATGTTTACGAAAGTTCACATAAAAATGAAATATTAAGAGTCCATTTTTGCTTACTTATTTTTACTTAGATATAAACACTTTCTAGTGTTTGCTACTGTAAACTTTATGATCTGCGTAACTCTCACTCTAGAAATAAAATAATTGAAGGTTAGTTGGGGGTGGCGTATAATTCTTTTCACGCGCTATTTTGGCAGTTTTTGACAAAATTTATATAGAGACATTATGGTTTTTTCATTTAAAAAACCATTCTTTTAATGTTGTATGTAGTTTTCTACGTTCACTGAGGTGATGATGTGGTAAGCACAGTACATTACTGACTGATGTTTTCTAACGCCGCGCTCCCCTTTTATATAGTCTTATTGCACCTGGAGCATGTGTTTGTAACGTTCACCTTGCTTGCCGCCCACCTGTTTGACCTTTTCACCGCCTCAGGGTTATGTATGTAGGTAGGTAGGTATTAAGTTATGTGTTACTTTGTTGCAAATGTCAACTTGTCGAAATATGTTTGACATTTGATCTTTTGAAATGTCATGTCTAAAATGTGTCGTGTAGTAGGTATAGTAGATGTAGGTAACCTTTTCTTTTTTTTTCTTTTTTTTTACGGCGGAAAGATCCCTGTTACGGATACCCGTCAGCCTGTGGGGGAGGCTGTCGGGTTATGTGGGACTCCACGCCCAAGTGACGTGCCTACCCACTAAAAAACCTCCGGAGTTCCATCACAACCGCTTTTGCCGGGGACACGGGAACGGAAATACAACCGTGAACCCCGGCGCGGTTGGCCGCCAAAGCGGCCCCTCCGCGGGGACGTCACAGCGCCCCCCACTCACCAAGTCGGCGCGTCCGGAACTCATGGACGCGCCGAACCTCCTCGGGCCAATTGAGAGGCGGCAGACTCCCACGCAGTGCATCGCCTGTGGACCCATGGGAGCCAGATAAACTGGCTCCCAGCTGCGGAGAAGATGAAAGGCTCCGCCGCTTGCCTCTCGCCGCAAACGCGGTGCGGCACTGCATCGCCGGTACCCTCCTGGGGTATTACGATCTTAGAAGACGCCATATCATGTTTTCCTTTTTTACAGGGTGAGGTCCCTGAAACTTCCGCAACCACCCTAGCGCTTGGGACGGGACTCCCCTCACGCCATTCATCCCCTCGGCTCGCTAGATCTTGGGATTAGAGTAAATTTTTGTGAGGTTTTCTTCCCCGCAGTACTGACCGAAACCGGAACAGTACCCTCGGCCCCATCAATTTAGGGTAACGAGTTGCCCGACGGTGACCATAGTCACACGTCGCGCGAAGAAACGCGCCCTGTTTTTCCACCGCCTGAAACAAGCAGTGAGAAGACAAGGCGCCCCCCAAAGTGAGCGTTACCCATTGCTGGGCTCCGCTTCCCCCCCCCCCTAAAGCAGGATATTTGCCGACGGCTAACAAGACCCTTAAATAGCAGGGAGTTTTAACTGTCACCCAGGGTGCACCAGCCCAGTCCCTTGTCAGCCCGCCGCTCTCACCGGATCAAGAGATCAAGTGGGAGAAGCAAGCTTTCAAGGAACCAAGCCAACGTGGAGGTTTCCTGACCATAGCACCCCAACCTAACCTAACCTTTTTTTTTAATGAGGAAAGATCCTTGTTACGGATACCCGTCAGCCTGCGGGGGAGGCTGTCGGGTTATGTGGGACTCCACGCCCGAGTTCCTCTTAGCTTCCCCGTGGCTCGAGGCTACCACGGGTACTGAGCCCCCCCGGTACGACAAACCGGGAACCCATTGGAGGGGATAGCACCCCAACCTAACCTAACCTTTTTTTTTTTGTCGCGGAGAAAATCCTTTCGGATACCTTACCAGTCACGGGAAACTGGTAAGGTTATGTGGTGTTACCACTAAAAACTCCGCGGTGTCACCTCTCAGCCGCTTTGTGCCGGGGCCGTGTGCTATTCTCGCTCCATAGCCCCGGCGCGGCGACCGCTATGGCGGTCCCTGCTCGCTCTGGGGTCCCTCTCACTAAGAGAAGGTATCAGAGCGAGCCTATGGGGGGGGGGGGGGGGGGGGTTCCCACGATCGCACACATGTCGGCGCGCTCTTCCGCCCAGGCTGGGCAGCTCTCCAAAGTGTGTTGGGCGTCCTCGTCCGCACACCCGTCACGGTGGCGGTCGGCTCCCTACCCGCTCTGCGACACAGGTACCCTCCGAAACAACCGTGTCCGGATAGTACCTGCGTCAGGCGGAAGGTAAGATGGCCATGTTGCCTCGCCAACCACTGGCTTAAGACTGGGCGGACAGCCTCAACCGTTCGGATTCCGAAACTGGGCTGCTCCAGCCTATAGCCCCACTCCTCGATAGAGCGCTGATGCAGCTCACTGCGACGTCCCTCTACTTTCCTCGGTGCCGTTCGGTGACCCCGGGCCAGCGCCTCCTCACGCCAATAAAATAGAGACGCGAGGGCACTCGCTTCTACGTTCCAGGGTATGGAACCGGAAAGTAGACTGGCAGCCTCAAAGGAGATCGTGCGGTATCCCCGGACGGCCCTTATCGCCATCAACCTCTGCGGTCTGCGCAGCAGGGTGATGTTTTGGCGATTAAGGGACTCATCCCACACGGGGGCGCCGTAGAGCGCCATCGACCGCACGACCCCCATATCACACCGCCCAGCAGAGCAGAGACGATTCCATGACCCCGCACAATATTCGCGGGAGGCGAAGAGCGCGCCGACACAATGAGTGTCACCAGGCCATTCCGGTCAGACACCCAGTTGTGGGCGGCCGGCGGGACAAAATATGGCTCGGCGACAATCGGGACATCTATCAACCACTCCGCCATGCTCTGGCAAAGTAAGTCCTGAGCCCTGGCGCAGTGGTTGATATTCGCCTGGAGGAATTTTTGGGCCATACTTATGCGATGGCCCCAACCTCCATCTCCTCCAAGGCGCTTGGTTGCGCCGGCCGGGCGGGCTGTGGCTGGGCCGTAGCCCCTGCTGCAGCGCGCCGTCCGCGTCGTTTGCTGGGTCGGTAAGCAGAACATGCCTTGTTCCCGACCCTATGTCCCGCCGGTTTACCCTGCCCCGCGCAGAGAACGCAGTGAGGGGCGTCCTTACATTGCCCGGCTTTGTGGCCAGGCTTGCCGCACCGAAGGCACAGTGCACTCCTGTCGACTTCTGCAGTGCATGTCTGACCGACATGGCCAACCTCAAAGCAGCGGTAGCACTGCAGTGGTCTCGGCGGCAGGACTACAACCCGCGCCAAAGACCATCAAACACGGAGGCGTGCACCTCCGGCGGTGAGCCGCCTGGTAGCCGCAACCAGGAGTGGTCCTCCTTGATATCCCCGACCCTCACTTCGTCCTCTGCACACTGGCTTGCTCCCGCCACAGCCGCTCGGACTTCCTTAGCTGTAACTGCTTCGTCCAGCTCCCGGACCCAGAACTCCGCAGTTTTTTGGGGTCTGGACATCTCTACTAATTTAGGATCCAGAGCCTCTCTTAATTTGGCCACGAGAGCGTTGGCTTTTTCGTCCCTGCCTTCACCCTAGACCTCCAATATTTGGGCGCCGGTTGCTGCCCGCCTCACCCTGACCCCGTTACACACACACACACACACGTTTCGGCGCGTCGGTTAGTAAGTGGTAGTGAGTTCCATAGGCGTACGGCTCGAACAGAGAAAGAACGTGAGAAAAAGTTAGTGGAGTGAAAAGGAATTCTTAAAGAAAGATTTTCAGAACTGCGTAGAAGACGAACTTGAGACTCACTGAAGAATGTAAATAATTCTCGTAAATAGTTAGGGGAGGTAGGATTAAAAAGAATTTTGTACAACATAGACAGGATGTGCCAGTCACGGCGATGTCGGATCGGAAGCCACTTGAGTTCATTACGAAAGTGAGAAACATGGTCATATTTACGAAGGCCATATATGTATTGAATAAACATGTTTTGGAGACGCTCAAGCTTATCAAGTTGCTCCTCAGTAGGCCCGGGATAACAAGTATCAGCATAGTCTAGGATGGGAAAAAGAAGGGTGTGTGCGAGCGTAATTTTGGTATCCATTGGAAGGAACTTCCCAAGCCTCCGCAAGGCTGCAAAAGAGGCAAAGATCTTTCTACTAACTTCAGCAACTTGCGGTGACCAAGAGAGATTTTTATCCAGTTGTACACCAAGATTTTTAACACAGCTACTGAAGTTAATAATCGTTCCGTTAAATAGCACTGGCGGAAGCTGATAAAATCAATCCTAGTTAATAACCTTGAACTACCCACAATAATACACTGAGTTTTTGCAGGGTTGACAATCAAGCCATGATTTCTACTCCAAAGAGAGATACGTTTAAGTCTTCATTAGTAGTACAGATAGCTGTGGAAATAGAATCAATACTGGCTTGAGTGTATATTTGGAGATCATCTGCATAGAGGTGATAGGAAGACTGAAGCTGTACAGTAATGGAGTTAATAAATATAGAGAAGAGAAGTGGAGACAGGACGCCACCCTGCGGAACACCAGCAGATGTAGTACACCAGGACGAATATGCATCCTCAATGCGTACACGCTGCTGTCTTCCTGACAGGTAAGAATGAAACCAATCGATAACCGTTGGAGATATATTAAGAGATCGCAGTACACCCAGCAGAATATCGACGTCAACTGTATTAAAGGCATTGCTAAAATCCAGTAGCGTTAAGACAGTAAGCTGTTTGTTATCCATTTCCCTTCGAATGTCATCGGTAACTTTAATGAGGGCAGTAGTCGTACTGTGACCTGGACGGAAACCGGATTGGAAAGGATTAAAAAGATTATGAACAGAAAGGAAATGGCTGAGCTGTTGTTGAACCACTCGTTCCAAGACTTTTGAAAGGAAAGGCAGTATGGATATAGGGCGATAATCAGACAGGGATGACGGATTAGGTTTTTTTGGAAGAGGAGTTATGTTAGCATTTTTCCAAGCGCTTGGGAAAACACCAGTCATCAGGGAGTTGTTAAGGATTATAGTTAAAATAGGAAGTAAGATGTCAATGATAGGTAGGATCATTTTCCGGCTAATGTTGTCACTACCGATGGCATTCGATGTTATGGAACGCACCTCTCTCTCAATATCACAACCAGTAATCGGACTGAAGATGAAATGTGGAATATTTGGAGTGGGAGTAGAAGAAAGCGAGTTTAAGGTATTTAATTTTACGTTGCTGTCCATAGCAACAGAATCTGAAAAGTGCCTATTAAGGGTATCAATATTTAAACTACTAGAATTGTTCCCCTGGGTCTTCCCAACTCCAAGCGTTTTAAGAAACTTCCAGACCTTCCCTGGATCTCCGCATTGGACAGATTGATGTATATGGCGTCGTTGTGCCTCCCTAACCACCTTATTACAGTGATTTCGGGCTTGAACGTATGCGTCACGGTAAGTGTCAGGGTTTGATCTATACTTGGCCTTCGCTCTGATTTTCTTGGCTTGAATTTTCTTAATTTCTTCCGTCAACCAAGGTGCAGGAAGGTGTTTTACACGGACCGGACGTACTGGAGCGTGCTTGTCATAAAGGTCTAAGACCATAGAATTAAACAAGTGCAGTTGATCATCAACGGAATCAGTGTCTGCGATAGATTGCCAATCACAGTCACGTGCATCTTTACGGAGTTTTTCTAAATCTATAGCACGAAAATTACGCTGCATTAGGATTTTGGATTTTGATTTTGGGGGACGGATTTTATAGGAGAGGAAAATAAGGTCATGGTAGGAAAAAGCATCCGCATTTTCCTGGCCGAACTTGGCAACATGGTCAGAAGAAGAGACAAGGATGAGATCAAGTAAAGAAGGTCGGCGTCCAGGAGTGTGATGTGTAGTCTCAAGGGGAAGGATTTTTAAGTTGCAACTTTTTGCTACTGACTTCATGCGCTGAGCTCGACAATCATTCTTCACTAAACACGTATTAAAATCGCCCATGATAACCGAGTGGGTGTATCCTGGCATTAGGTCTTCCAGGAGATTTTCAAATTCAGAGAAGTAGTCAACAGCTGACGAATAACTATAAAAAACTCCTAGAAGTACTTTTGTGTGTGAAAGATTGACTTCAAGAACAAGATATTCAAATTCACTAGTGGGACTAGAAGTGTTTAGAACTCTGCACGTGATATAGGAACGTAAATATATGGCAACACCTCCACCCCCTCTGCCAACGCGATCGTGACGAAACAGTTGAAAACCAGGAAGAGAATAAGAAGTAGAAGGGAGACATGGATTAAGCCATGACTCTGAAATAAGGACAGCATGAATATTTTTGACATCGAAAGTCGCTAGCATATCAGCAAAATGAGCAGGGATACTCTGTGCATTAATATGCACAACATTGAAATTTTTACGAAAAGGTTGAAAATGAGATTGAAGAGTTTCATCAAGAGGAGTAGGTAAACTATGAAAACTTTCATTATCGGAAGATGAAGACAATGAGAAGTATAAATCATCATGACCGTCAAACATTTTATGTGTAAGTTAATGAATATAAAAATAAAGTAAAATTGAATAAACAACCTAATAATTATATACAAAAGTAGGCAAATTATTTGCATCTATATTACCCGCTAGCTTAAATAAAATGACGGTGCACAGGTTTATGACAAAGTAAGTAGTTACTATTTTTACTATGCCGGGAGGAAATATGACAGCTCTCCATTGCAATTTAAAACAAGGTAAAGTTGACTGGCAGAAACTCAAGAAGTCAGAAGGAAAAAATTAATAAAGTAAAATATAACAAGTGTCAAAGTCAAAGTCCAAGCGACTGTCACTTGGCTGTCACTACACTAGAAAGTACAGCAGGTATTTGTCTACCGGCAATTATAAAGTTATTTATAACATCAAATGTAAAAGTGTTTGAAGGTAACTTAAAGCACAGTAAACGGCTATAATGTAACAATAACCAATGATCAAAATGTGCGAAGTCTATCATTTTCTGACGCCACGCTTCGGCCGCGCCTGCGCCGGCGCGGGCGCCGCTGCTGCGGCTGCCGATGTCGAAGCCGTCGCTGAAGCAGCTATGAATTCTGGAGCATCCTCGAATAATGCGCTGACTACCTCAATGCCCGCCAGCCGCTTCACCTCATCCGATGTGCTAACGCGATGCTTGGATCCATCGGGCGAAATAATGTGCACTAATCCATCCCGTGTCCAAGACTTGGTCACTCCGAAGTGCTGCCTGGCCAGCATAAATGCGTCGTGTCTGCTTTTGGTCAAAAATTCCGACAATGTTATGCCACTTCCTTTTAAGCTGGGCTTGGCAAACCAGATTTTATCTTTTATGTCTAGACTGGAAAACTTAACTAATATAGACCGGGGTTTGCCTTTCACCGACTTGCCCATGCGATGACATCGTTCAATTTCTTTGGTTGAAAACTCTGGGACCTTGAGTTTCTTTTCGACCATATCAACCAGCACAGCCTTGTCCTTGTCGCTTTCCGGGACACCGTGCACTAGCAGCATCTTACGGCGGGAGCGCATCTCATAGGTGTCTTGTTGGTGCGCCAACATAGTTATTTGCTTCTGCAGGCTGTCAAGCGCAATCAAAACAAATGACTTGAAAGTTCCAAAGTCTGCTGTGAGTGTCGCGGCAGTGCTAGGATTGGCATTGGAGCTGTCCAAATTCTGCTGAAACTCGGCCATCTTTGTGTTAAAATCTCTCGCCATTGTGTCCATTGATTTTTGAAGTGCCTCCATGTTAATGTGCAATGAAATAAAAAAGGAAATATGATACTAGCAGGTAATCTACTTTCACTTAATTGTTTTAAACATTAATAAATTGCTTTAAATAATTTTAATATATATTTTAAGTTAAGAGTAAAATTTCGATGTTGTGGTTTTTACTCCTACCCGCAGCCACCGCCGGCCTCATCGGCTTTGCACCTCTCCTGGCAACCTGCACCCATGGCTCGTCTATGGACTCATGGGCAGGCGGTAGAGGGCGAGCCTCCGGGGCAGGGCGTGACGCTGGAGCAGTAGGTGCGCCCTTGGCCACCGGAGCCTTGGCCTTGGCCGGAACCTTGGCCTGAGCCTTGGCCGGCGCACGCACCGGGTCCTTG
The DNA here is from genome assembly GCA_943193695.1 of Acrobasis suavella. NCBI lineage: Eukaryota > Metazoa > Arthropoda > Insecta > Lepidoptera > Pyralidae > Acrobasis > Acrobasis suavella. The sequence continues at coordinate 4,524,922 of OW971944.1, forward strand.
GACGGTGCAGCCACCAGCGGCTTGGCTGCAGCCCGCCCCGTCGATGTGGATGGCGTCGGCACCGCGGTGGCCTGTTTCCGGCTCTCACGCCGCTGTCTCTTCGTCATTGGTGGAGCAGGGGCCGGGCTCTTTAAGAATTCCTTGGCCGTACTCTCCGGCAACGGTGCATGACTCAGGCACTCCTCGTCACTCTCGGAGGAGGACGGGAGCTCCACCTGCGACCTCTGGCTGCCAGGCCTGTCAGCCGCCAGCGCAAGACGCAGTCGCTTCTCAGGAAGCAGTCGGCCCTGTATGCCCTCAAATCGGGCGTTTAACCTTTAGAAAACCGACGACATTTATAAATGTCGTCACTTTTGCACCGTCGAGACCCGAGGACATTTATAAATGTCCTCCGTCCGTCAGACGATTATCATCCTTATCTAGTAAATCTTATGGCTCTGTTTGGCTTTTAATTTTTTTGGCAATAAGCTGAATTTAGCAGCAATTCATTCGACAGCCAACCAGAACATTTGTCCAATAAAAACTAACACAATACCACTTTAAAATTTGCCTTTCCCAGTTCGCGGAAGTGGCCGGCCATTACGGGTGTAAGTGCCGTGCTCAAGAGTTTTAAGTGGGTTCTCAAGGATGATATCCTTGAAAAATCTAAGTGAAGTGCTATTATGTGTTTGTGTTATAGTGTTTTTAGTGTTTAGTACAACACCTGTATTTTGTAGTGTATTTAGTGTATAAATCAACTTTTTCACGTAATGGGTACCGCGACTACAGCGCCGCCATTTTTTCATGTACGTATTTTTATGGTTTCTTTTTTCGTTCTTTATTTACTATTATTATAACTACTAAAATTGTCAATAATCACAAGGATAATTATTCCTCAAAACCATTTGTGCACATAACTTTTGTTTTTAGATAACTTTTACCCAATAAATTCGATTTTAAAAACGAACGAACGGCTCGGCGTTTGCATATCTCAGGAACACATATATATGTTCCAGATTTCGATTTGTTTTTCGTTTCTTTTCGAAAGAAGAGACCTATCGAGTTATATATTTTCAGAAAGGTAATTTTATGAAGATAATAAGATGTTTTTAGAATTTTAAATAATAAATTGTAACATTTTTGTAAATTCTAGTATATAACCGATGCCTTACTGTATACGGAGGGAGGTGGGTCCAAATAAGAGTCACTAGTACTGTGAACTGCTTTATTGGTCCCGAAAGAACTGCCGGTACAAAATTCTCGAAGACCTATATCTACGGTGAAAAAATCTCTATAGCGCGTTTCACATTCTTAGTGGATTGCACAACGCCATCTATCGGAATACTTCTGAACTAAATAAAACGCGTGAACATACCGCCCACCAAGGACGGTACTGAAGTAACGTTCTTAAAATTCGATGATCAGCTCTAAAATACAAAACATCCTTGGTAGGAGATATTACAAGAACTCGTGAACTAAACTCTTGAACTAACGGCAGAAACTTTCAACTTTACTAATTGAATTATACATGAACTATGAACTTATACAATTTGAACTGATCTATAAATATGGACTAATAACTTAGATCTTCTAACATCAATTTACAATGAACTTAATGAACTCTAAGAACTTTCGATAGCTTTACATTAATGAACTGTATTCTGAACTAATCTTACATCCTTTCGATAGCTGAGTGAGTATTAATGAACTGTATTTATTAGATTAGAATTTTGTACTAATCTTTACCAAATAAACTAATTAGAACTTTATTTACTCGTATAAACCTACTTAACAAATATGAACTTATATAATTTAGATAACATCAATATGAACTGTATGAACTAAGATCCTATCACCTTTCGACTGGATCACTAAGTGTGAACTGTATCCCGAATTAATCATTGAACTAAATCTTAACAGTAGTGTGCATATACCAAATTTAAATGAACTAAGAAATGAATTATTCAATTCTTGAACTAAGAAAACCATTACAATGTTACCATGAACTAAAAGAACTGTTCTGAAAACTGAATAAATAATCTAAATAAACTATTTTACTATAAACTTAGATTTTAACTCGACGTTCTAAACAAATATCTTATAACAGTATCTAAATGTTTAAATAAAGTACTCTAAGAACTGAAGTTGAACTAGGTACAATACTCGAAAAACCTTTGATCTATTTAAGAACTAACATATTTGTTTGCAATTTTATTTTTAAAATTTTTGTGATCTTTTAAATTATATCAATAAATTTATGCTCTTTTTTAACTTGAACTTGCATATAATAAACGTTGAATTATGACAAGAACCTACGAACTTGTACTGAACTAATAAATTAAATATTTACAATATTTATGAACTGACTACATTTAATGATGCACTTATATCGTTTACATATTCTGAGAAGTACTAATTATTCCAAAACATTATTGTACTGATTGCTAACGGTTAGAGAGACTAATTGGAGAGCCTTGGTTAGTATCGGGGACAGCCAGCAACGGACCACCCACCGAGAACGCTCCAAAAATCTAATTCTTAATCTTCTCCAAGGCGCCGCCCACCCTGGCAATATCAAGGTAAATACCTCTAAGATGCATTCATCGGACTTGTTCTTTATTTTCCTTCAGATTTTTCTTTTTTTTTTAACTTGTTCTAAATGCTCTTTTGCGCCTTCTGTACAAACTACTTCTTGCTCTTCTCTTAATCTTGATCTTTTGAACTCTGTCAACTTTAGAAGTTTTCTACTATATCTAATCTACTTCTTTAGATCTTTTTACATTTCTTTCATTCACTGTAGAACTTCTCATAAAACTTGAACTGTTGTACTGATTGTAGGCAAATATTTTCTTCTGTTACTTCTTTCTTCTTCTAACTCAATTCTCATGAACTTGTTCTTCAAATCTAATTATTTCTCTTCTGTTACCATCTATGCAAGACGGGTACTAATTACCACCTAAGAACTAGGAAAGGCGGGTACTCATATTCATACTAGAATGACAACTGAACTAATTGTTGTACATTCCTTGATCCCTTTGGACTAGATGAAAAAGTTCTTCGAACTATATCTTGAGCTATTGGACTGTATATTCTAGGTTCTTGATCTTCTTTCTTCAGTACTGTATCGTTTTCTTCGCACTTTTGTGTGCAGTTTTTCTTTAATATTATATTTTGTTGGACTACGTGTGACTACTCCTGATATAATCCAGCCTAAACTCGTACATTGAGCAACTAGCGATCCAGATGGAGACTTCTTTACTCCCTCTTTAATTATCTTGCTGTGAACTTCAGCTCCTAGTAAAAGATCTACTCTCTTAGGTTTATTGAACTGTGGGTCAATTCTTTCCAGTGCAAAGCTTCGATCTTCTTTTCTGGTAGATATGAACTAATATTTTTCAAAACGTAAGCATTGACTTCAACTTCAAAACTAGGATCTGATAAGGATTGTACTTGGAATGATACCATGTGCTGAGTTTCTAATTTTCTATCATTGCTTAGAACTGACACCGTGTTTTTGATAGGTGTTTTCTTTAACTTTAGGTTCTGGACTGCTGACTCTGTGATAAATGAAGCTTGAGAGCCTTGGTCTATTAAAGCATGAACTCTTTGACTATTGTGGACTGCTGATCTATGGTTATCCCATTTACTTGATCTGGTCTTTACGACAGCGGTAGGTAGCAAGACTTCTTTATTGACTATTTCTGCGTTCCTTTTTGTTGAATGACATGATACTATTTTTTGACTTTTTTCTGAACTATCTTTCGAACTACTGGTACTAGTTTTAGACTGTTGTTGTTTATCGGACTCTATTTCTTGCACTAATTTTGAACTTGCTGGTGGATGTAAAAGTGTACTGTGTCTTCTCTTACAAATGCGACAACATGTGGACTTCTTACAATCAAGTGATCTATGGTTGGAGCCAAGGCAGTTGAAACACATTTTCCGATTCATAACAAACTCTCGCCTTTGCACGTAATCTAGAGCTATGAACCTTTTGCAGAAACACAATTTGTGGACATCAGAGCAGAGCTCACATTTGAATTTACTGGTAGTACTGTGATTACGTGTGAATAAGACCTTTGGATTCTGGGCGGATGAACCGTGCTGAACTGGTACGTTGGTCAGCTGGATGTACTCTAATGCTCTAAACCGACTCTCCAAAAAGCTCTTAAACTGACTTAATGTAGGCAATTCGCTATCATCAGAACTTGTAACATGCAACTCCCACTGTTTGCGGGTTTCTGGATCTAGCTTATCTGTCACAATATGAATAACTAGCAAGTCCCATGTACTTACATCTATATTTAAGTTACTTAAAGCATTTAAACAATCTGTGGTTGTGTCAAGAATTTCCTTTAAACCTATTGCGGACTCAGTCGACATTTTTCTTATTCCAAAAAACCTTTTGAAAATGCAATTGGCAAGATACTTTTTATTATTGTATCGTTTTCCTAATTTTTCCCAACATTGTTGATAGTTGTTTTCTGTAATAGGAATGTGTCGGATCAACTGTTCTGCTTCGCCAGACAAATGACTTTTTAAGTAATGTAGTTTTTGGACGTTATCTAATGTGTTATTGTTGTGAACTAATGAAAAGAATAAATCTCTAAAAGATACCCATTCTGAATATTGTCCTGAGAAATTACAAATAGAAATTTTTGGCAAACGAACTAATGAACTATTGTTTTTAGCTTTGGAACTAGACTGGTCTATCGATTCATTTTTATTATTATTGCTGAGAGTTTTTGGGATTTGTAATTGATTGCAAGCTGATTTTAATAAAACCCGGTATTCTAAATATGTATCCTTTACATTATCAAATATTTCTTTTTGAAAGTATTCGGTTTCTTCTATTTCGTCTGAGTATTCATCTAATAATTTTATATGGTTATCTCGGAACAAAGACCAGTCCCTTTCCAAATCTTCCGAACGTACTTCCACATACTCTAAAGTTATTCTTTGCTTTGGAGACTTATTGTAATTTATTAATGCTTTTTCTATACAGACTTTCAATTGGAGCTGAACCTTTACAAGACCTTCTGCCATTTTTGGTATCCTTTGAATAATGAAATCTAACAACAGTGAGATATAGAACTAAAGAGCATAAATTTTACACAAGTACAACCTTTGCTGCTGCAGATAAAGACTAAGACGCTTTGCGGAAAAAGTACTTACAGTTCTGCTGCACTATTCACATTCACTGCAATACTTACTGCTTCACACTGCACTAAACGTATACTTTTTCTATCGTTTTGCACTGACACTTGGGTTATTTAACCCGGCACTACAACAATACACTAGCTTTTGGCGTCTGCGCCCTCTGGAGGTCGAAGAACTGTTGGATGTTGACTTCAGCACTCCAGAAGTCGGTGTCTTCTATTCCCACGCTCCTGCGCGACGATGTCTGACCTCTGCGCTTCTGGAGGTCGACGGACTCGTCGTTCCCCCGCGGCGGTTCTCACTGTCAAGACGTTTTTCTCACGCGTCTAGACTGACCCTCGGTGCTTGCCGCCGCGCCGACTGTCTGGCCGTCGACCCCACAGCACTTCGGCAGGTCGACGGACTCGTCGAGACGATGTCTGTCTAGCCGTCTCGTCGGGACGATGACCTCGGCCAGTGGTCTGGAAGATACCCCAGCACTACGGAGGTTCTTGACCCTGGCTGCTTCGACTCACCGCAGTCCGCACCTCCTCTCCTTGAACTCACCACCGAGGTGAGGGGCCCTGCACTGCAATCCAGTCCTGACACTGCAATCCTGTCCTGGCACTGCAATCCTGTACTGGCACTGCACTAACACTTCACTTTGCACTTTTATTACTCACTAGTGCACTAACACTACTTACTGTCCTGCCCCGGGGTCTGAGCGGTTCTTCCCAACCTGCTCAGAAACTCGCGTATCCGGCTCCGTAGGACTTCGTATACGGAGGGAGGTGGGTCCAAATAAGAGTCACTAGTACTGTGAACTGCTTTATTGGTCCCGAAAGAACTGCCGGTACAAAATTCTCGAAGACCTATATCTACGGTGAAAAAATCTCTATAGCGCGTTTCACATTCTTAGTGGATTGCACAACGCCATCTATCGGAATACTTCTGAACTAAATAAAACGCGTGAACACTTACCATTAACATAGGTCCCGGTTTTTTATTTTCTACCTACCTAAACTTATTATTATATGAAAAAAATATATGTTTTTATATCGTTGAATAACTAAACTATGTAAAAAAAATAACACGACATAGTTAGATGTTATAATCTCCCCATAATAAATTTACAAACATAGGAGCCGACCGTACGGAGCAAAAAAAAATCCCGATTGTATTTGCGTGATTTTATAAAAAAAAAACTATCGGCGGATACCTATATTTAACCCTCATTATAAAGCTTATATATTGCAGAATACAAATACATAAGGTGTTAATACTTTACGAGTTCTAAATTTGAATTACGATTGTTTATTTCGAACCAAATTTTTTTATCACAATGGCCACTTCAGGCGCCGATAAAATATAATGTAAACATCATAAAGCTGTCCATTTAGCTTAAGTTGATAGTTTATTACAATAACTTCTCACAATTGCCACTCTCGGGCTCTGAAGTGTAAACATCTGGTCTCAATTATGTAAACAATGCGATAACGCGCTGACGCGCTAAAAAAACTGTTAGTGTCAGGTCTGGCGTAATTTGACACCCGAGCGGCGGTCACTCACGAAAGATTAAGACAGGGCCGACTGTCCTCAATATTAGATTTTGGACCGCGTCCAGTTCCTCACCGCCAGCTATCAGAGCCGACGGAGCCACCGGTGCCGGTGTAGCGAGGGCCACCGCAGTGGCTCGCTCCACCACTGCGCGAAGTGCTGCCATTTCGCGCTCTAGCGCCGCCATCTTGGCCTTGAGGCGCTCATTCAGCGCCTGCAGCCGCAGCGTCTCCTCGTTGGTCGACCTCTTATGCAGGGTCGACACAACTTCCTCAATCGAGGTTGCGGCTTCCTTGAGGCTCTTTACAAAAGTGCCTTTCAAGTTTCGCGACTTAGTCGCAACCTCTTTGATTATGGAGACGCTGGTCTCCGCCTGTTTTTTGAGCGCCTCTGCAGGCACTCCCTCGTCTTCGGTCTCCAGTGGCCTGGTGACCCGTTCCGCCATCGCTCTTCGGGCCATGTCAGCCACCAGGCGCTCCGCTTCAGCTTGGCTGGCAGCCGCCGCCTCCGCTTTGGCCCTGCGGTCACTGACCGACATCGAACGGCCTCTCGATGCGGTTGTCATTTTAGACGGTGCCGCGTCACTCTGGGCGCCCACTAGGCACCTCTTTCGCCCAATATTCCTACTTCTGTCGCAGGAGGCTGACGCCACCGACTCGAAGCTCATGGTCGAGCTCGCGTCGGAGACGTCACCCTCCTCGACATCCACCTCTCCACGACCTTCTCGGCCCACCAAACGTTCCATCCGGCCATCTTGGCCCGGGCAAGGGACTACGTCCCTGATAGTTAGGGAGGCGAGGTAGCTAAATGGCGTAATTCAACGGCGCGGTCGAGACCTATCAAAATCGAAAGATAAAACAATTTCGAAAAGAAAAGCTCCTATGGCAAAAACCATTTTAGCGGTGGGTTTGGCGTGTACGGTTTTTCAAAAATGTTAAAAAAAACAGTTACTTGGGCATTCTCGAGCGCGTCAGATATTCATACTACGTATGCCCCGAGTGCCTCTGATAACAACGGTATACTAATCTGCCGGTTTGCGTGGTGGGGGTAGGCATATAAAGTAGTCAAAAATGCAAAAAAAAAAAATTTACTCGAGCGCGTCAGATTTTCGGAAGGGGTGTTAAGTAGGCCCCAAGGAAGCTCCCTTTAAAAAAACTGACGATTTCGGCGTGACGATAAGTTACGATGAATTTTTGAAAATGCAAAAAAAAAAAGTTTTTTTGAAATACTCGAGCGCGTCAGATTTTTATAGGGGAGGTTCATCTCGGTATCCTGAAAGCATATTTTTTTAATCTGACAAAAATGTTGGTGGGTTCTCTTAATCTGACCGAAAAAAGTTTTTTGGTTTCTTTTTTTTCCTTTCTTTCTCCTTGATAAAATGGGGAATTTAAGAATGACAATAAAGCGATAGATACAACCAACGTAAATGCAGATGAAATGTAGTACGAAGTGGATTATTTATTGTATGAAAAAATGAAATGATATAAAAATTTTCGCTCAATAAAATTCATCGTCTTCTTCCTCTTCACTGGAACTGTCGTATTGCGGCTCCCCATCGACAATTCGTTCCTGCTGAGTGCCTGCAACATCCGTAACAATTATTTCTATTCAGTAATTTTGTTGAAAGAATATTATAGAAGTACAAAAATTTACCTGAATCATCCGTCTCGTTATTGCTGTCCTCCGTGTCATTCTCGTTGCCCAGAATATCCGGCGGTACGACAACATTTTCATACGCATCGGGCAATTGATTCCCGATGAACCACGTGAATTCGAGTTTATTATCCTTTTCATTCCACCCATAATCGGTCGGTGCAAGGTCAGTGATGTCGGATTTGTGGGCATTCCTCCACAAATTGGCGATGTACCGAGTTCTGAGGCAATGCTGGTATAGCTCTGACTGGCATGGGGGTAAATTGCAAGCGTCGTAGTTGCGTACATCCAACGAGAACGGCTTCGATGTGTCGTGCACCTTATATGTTTTATTAAAAATGTCGAATCGAGCTTCGTTGACATCAGCGAGTTTCTTCAGTCCGTACATGTGACATATAAAAGATTGAAGCGTGGGGAAAATTGTTTGAATATCACAATGATCGGACCCTACATCAGCGAGCGCTTTTTGAAAGATTTCAGATTTTCTCAAAATGTCAAAAGGTCTCTTTTTGCCTCGTTTATATAGTGCTGGATTAAAATCGCATCCTGTCAAAGCGTGGAAAGCAGGCAGTGCGCGTGAAAGCATTGAGCCTAACTGGACTGACAGTGCCGAAACATCTATATAGCGACGTGCATTACCGACTCCGAGATCCATCCACACTCTCACCGATTTGTTCAAATGCTCCACATTGGCCAACATAATGACCAGAATATCTGTGTCTGATGTTCGAATTATTGTTGTCGAACCTTGTGGCAATTGACAGGCAAGGAAAACTGTCTTCGTGTCGGCTTCTTCGTGACTTGAGCATGAGAGCTTATCATCGATTGTTCTCTGCACTGTTCCATCGACGACTTTGAAGACGTAGCACAAGTCGTGGTTCAAATAGATGGTTTTGTTGCGAATAATAACGGCCATCTCTTGAGTATTCCAATGATCAATGAAAAACTTTACTAGAGCTTCTTTGAACTTGATATTTTTCAAGTCCTTCGCAAAGTCTACTAATCGGATTTGCTGAGGACCGCTGATGTGGTAGTCCTTATCGTCATTCACACTGTTGCGGAGAGTATGCTCATAATCTTTAATGGAAGGTGTAAAGTACCGATCAAAAACTATGGCAATTTCATTTCCTTGATTTTTTACTAAAACTGCCAAGAGTTTTTTTGATACATCTCCAAACGTTCGAGGCATGTCTGTCATGGTATTTAACAGAAAGAAGCCATCGATGATTACCATGTCCACGTCAGAGGGCGGTTGTTCCATGTCTTCACTTTGCTGTTCCAACACTTTCACCAGCACCGATTTAACAGTTTTGTTTATAGAACCATCTATGTGACACAAAGACAGTGGAATTGGCGTTATTGGAAAACGAAGCATCTTTTCAAGATCAATTTGCGCGTCCAAAGATAAAGACAACAATCGGCCAAACAAGTCACGCTGGAGACGAACTTCAAGTACTTTTCGGCCGATCTGAATTTTTTTCTTCTTCTTCATGCTCGCGAAAGTCAGTACTGCATTTTTTGGTATTCTTGCGTGAAATCTCTCAGAGTTGTCATTGCATTCAGCAATAAATTTGTCTCTTAACTCCGTTCCCTTTGATACTGCGTTCAACAAGCTATTCGCTACTTCAGGAGTTGCAGCTTGTCCACTCGAGATATTAAACAATTTATCAGCATCGATTGAGAAAGAAAATGGATTTATTGTCTGACGAATACCTTCCACAAAATCTTGAAGTTGCTTCTTATCTTTCTGTATACGCTGTGGATTTTGCTCAGCGGAGATATCATGGTTCTTGTTCAGTCCTGCTTGAGTTAGTACGTGCGATATTATTCGCGTTCGAGCTCCGTGATTTTTCGCCCAGCGCTGTCTAGCACCAATTGAATTTGTCAGATTTGTTATTCCGGTAAGTCGGCGTGCTGCGTCTCCATTGATGGTTTGTTCCAGCGTTAGGTCAACCGGAATTCGAGAGAAAGCTTTCGGAGTCCTTCGAATCCCAAAAGATCCCCGAGCCAATTCAGATCGGAGGCCTGGATGTGTTTGATCGATGTGTAGCAGTTGATTTATGTAGTATGTCAGCCATCGACTATAGTTTTGTTGATTATAATGAAAGAATAAAATTACGATTCTTCCAAGAGCGTAAATGAACAAATTCAAATCTCCTGTTCTAACACTGCGAACGAAGAAGTGATAGAGATTGACAAAATCGCTGTACATCGCGTAAAATTGGCACGTTTTTCCGTGTTTACCTTGAAGAGATTCTGCTCTATATTCTTCGTACCATTGGATCAACTGCTGAGTTTCGGCGTGGTCGAGTTGCGGAGAGACACCTTTGTGTTGCATGAACTCGGCGAGATAATCTATCACCGATTTTGAAATCGTCGAATGTTTGCGATCAAGGAATGACTCGAAATGTAATTGCTCCAACGCCAAAGCCATAATTGGATGTAATCGTTTACACCTATTGTAATTTTTCCCGGAAATGAACCCACCGACAGATCCACTCGCAATCAGATTAGTCTCAACCATTATATTAGTCAATCCACTCTCTTCAATGAAGGTTCCAAGCGCTTTAAAGAAAGCCATCTCAATATGGAAAGCCCCCAAATGAATAAAAATGTTGTCGAATTGGGGGGATTCTTGAGCTTGGATACAATAACTCGTTCGAGCGATGGCCAAATCATACGTGATTTGGATGTAGGAGGCTTCGCATTCAGCTGCAATGTTTTGACTGATTTCCAGAGTTTTCATTACTGTCGAATGATTGGTTGGAGATAAATTGATCGGTGTGAGATACGAGACTTTCTGGACTGGTGAAATGTCAATCGTAATCATGCTTTGATAGCCGATCCACATGGGAACATCGTTAACGTTGAGCTTGTGTAACAGCATCCACGCAGTATCCAGTTGGATAGATTTCGTCAAATTATCAGGTGGGTAATTAAGTTGTGAAACATCAAGCTCATTCCATCCTGAAATCTTCATTTTTTTTGTAAATGGTCGTAACTCAAATGTGACCTCTTCGAACGTCCTGCGTCTTTTCCTCCTGCGTACAGAACTCAGCGATGTTTCTGCAGTACTTGCGTGAGCACATTCATTGGTGGTGGAATTGTCTTCACGGAGAACAGCTGGTGATATGATTGCCTCTTCATTAGGAATGATATCTTGAAAAATGATCCCCACCGTGTCGTGCAGTGTGTCTTTGCCATCGAGTGTGTCAACAAAGCGATCAAAATTATCAAACGCGACTCCAGTATTCAAATCAGGGCGGCGTGCAATATCCTCCGGACATGCGTATGTCGAATTTATCGTTGAATATGTCAATTCAGTCTCTAATTCTTCGAGTGTCGTATAAGAGCAGCAATGCCCAAACTTGGATAGTAACTCGACAATTTTTTTGCTGTTGCACATGCTCTTCACCGCCAACCCCAAAGAAACGTGTTTCGATGTTAAAACTCTGCGACTGTACGTAGCGTACATCAGATCTTGACCGAGAGAAAAAATCGTTAGTTCGTTGCGACTTTTTTGAGTTTCACGCTGTTTCTTCGATATACGTGACGTATCGCCTAAAATTAATGCCTCAAGGAAGCAAGTCAAAAGCTCTGGTACGGAATTGCATTCTCCTTTCAGTAAATCTTCTGCAGAAAGGTCATGGGGTAATTTTGTCGTGGTGTAGTTGACAATTTCCTCTCTTATGTCTTTTGCAATGGACCGAATATTTTCTTTCATCGACATACTTTTGAATAAATTCTGGTAGGTTACAATGTCGACGTCAAACGGAGCAAGAAATTTTTTCTTTTCGGCATAAATAATCTTAATCCTGCGATGGAAAGTTTCCATCAGTTTGTTTTCCAAGTGACGATCGGAGAGTGCGGTGGTCTTGATAGCATGTGATAGCGATTTCGTTTCTTCTATTAGTAACTCGTCATACTCTTTCTTCACAGTGTTAAAAAACAAGCATTCTTTTTCTTTTACTATGCGTTGCTCCAACGTTTGGCACAAAATCATGTAGGCACTGTTTGATGCCTTCCTTTTAATGAAAAATGGTCGATCCTCGTTCCTTGAAATGTCGCGCAAGTACTGATCTTTACAGCACTTATGATAACGAATATCGGATTCGTTAGCAAAGGAACTGATTTTTTCCAACATTTTTTGATCAAAAAATTCCGTGGCCGCGCTTTTTATTTGTTCGACAGTGCCAGATTTCGTTACGGCCAGCGGAACCTCGCGTCCATGAAAACGTTTCCGTGGTCTTTCGCATATAAAACATTGTGCCAGTCGCAGATCCTCATTGTTCGGTTCGTTTTGTTGAACTTCGTCACGGCAACCTTCCTCCCATGGGTTTGCCACCTCAAGCCTGAAAATAATGTTTTCCCATACAACAATCAATTTATTTGGCCGATTTTTTACATCAGTTTGAAGAAAAAAAAAATTTCCAAACGAATATAGACAATTTCTTCAATAAATTAATAAATTTATTTATTATTTTTATTATTATTGTTAATTAATTAATAATTAAATAATAATATATTGTTATTAAAAAAAAAAATCAATCAATAAATTTTAAACAAATAAATTAATAAATTAATAGTGGTTTTCCAAAAGTAATTTTATATTTTTGCTATCTCCGGTAAATTCAATAAAGAAAATTATCAGCTTTGAAACGTTAAGAAAAAAATTCGACACGAAATATATATTTTGAACGGTTAGTATATGGGTTGAAGGGATGACCGTGTGAGAATAAGGACTGGGGCAGGTAGCAGCTGCTTCGTAAAAAGGCTTTATAATGTCTATTGATCGTATCAGGAGAACCCAGGTATAATTTTAAATCAAAAATACAGAGTTAATATAAGAAAAAATTGTACAATTATTGCGACAAAATGTTAACAACAAAAGTTCTTACTCGTCAACAGATGTGTCAGCAGCGTCGGTTGAAGTTGTAGGAATATCAGCTGCGCAATCCACCGAGGCAGGAATTTCCGGATCAATGTTTGACTCGACAGCGCACAGCTGTTCAGTGCTTTTAGAAAAATCTGCCGGGATTTTGATCGCTGTAAACCACTTGTAGCATTGCGCATGGTATGCTGCATCTCCCGATGCATCATCGGGAAGTTTCAGATTGTCATACGTCGTACGTGATTTTCTGACGCTCGGTTTGTTTTGGCGATATTCTAACACTGTCTTACATTTTTTCAAAGTTTCTGTAGTAAACGTCGCAAATTTAGCAGTCAATAGTTCCGAACAAAACACACACTTCCTTTGATTATCACTCATCACGAAAATCTTACCACAAAAGTCGATAAACTACAAAAACATATTGAATAAACTGTGAGCTCGAAATACGCAAGTGTACAGTACACGTGTGCCGGATGCCGGCTGACTGAGGAATGGCCGAGGAACAAGATAGATACAGCGAGTGCGGGGCGGGGCTACAGGGGAGAAAGTTTCCAGCACATTCGAGAAATATACCGTCGGGTCTTTTCTCTCTCTTCAATCGGCGTCATACTGAGGGCACATAGGCCTACGTTAGGGGACCATAAATATATATTTATATATATATATATATATATATTGTACCGAAAATTAATTCCCTCCTACCGCTTCTTTCCCCACCATCAATGTTGCGAAATAAAGGAAAAATACTGGTAAGACGGCATATTTCCGCGAAGCGCTCAGTCTGTATTACATGTTTATGGCAAATTCCTCTTTTTTGCTTCAATTCTTGACTTCGTTTTGCTTACGGTACGTGCAAAAAACAATTTGAGGATCAACAGGCTATTGAATAATATAAATATATGAAACTGTACATGTTAATAATACTTTTGTATACAGATACGCGTAACTTTTTCCGAGTACACGAAAATTGTCGAGAAGCTTTAGAAAAAAAAAAAAAATTTTGAGATATAATAAAAGTCACATAATTTAATCATCGTTATTTCACATAAATTTTTTTTAACACGCTCAGTTTTCGAGATATACTCAAAAAACCGGGAGTTTGAGTTTTTATGATGCTTCAAGTCAAAAAGTTTTAACTTTGGACAAAAATATGAAGAGACCTTTTTTGTGTAAAATAAAATTACCTTTTTTGTTTATTTAAACTTTTTTTTTGTAAAATGTATCGTTCGCGACTTATATGCCGTACGCGTTCTTAGGAAGACGAAATGGCTCCTCCACACTTCCGGTCATGCGGAAACCGGCAGATTTTGTATTTTTTGTGAGTTTTAGATTATATTCTTCAAAATAAAAAATAAAAAAATCGCGCTCGAGAATGCCGGATTAACGTTTTTTTTTTTCAAGTTCGCGACCCTATAACTCGGCGGCGTCAAGGACTTATCGTCAGATTAGTTAAATTTAGTCTTTAAACACTAAAATCAACCCCCAATATCTTAATCTGACGCGCTCGAGTATTTCAGACTATCCATTTTTTTTTACTAATCTGATCGTCTATCCTAGGCGCGCGTCACTACATATAGAGCTAAATACTTTACAAGGTTGTTCTATTACGTCTAAGGTATCTCTCATATCTTAAACTGCCACGCTCGAGTATTGCCGAAAATTCCCCTATTCGCCTCCCTAACTATGAGGCAGTTTGTGCCCCCCCAGATACGGTGGGACTGCCTGCGTCTGAGACGTAGGGAGGGATTCTCCGGCTAGGCTGGTACCCTCCTGGGGTATTACTATTGGCAAACTGTCCATTTCATAATTTCCTTTGTTATCGGGGTGAGGTCCCCGGTTATTCCCCTCCCCCCCCAGGCGCTTGGGACGGGACTCCCCTCCCGCCATTCATCCCATCGGCACGCCAGACCTTAGGGTTGGGGTTATTTTTTATGAGGTTTTCCCCGCAGCACTGCCCGTCTACCGGACAGCACCCACGGCCCCATCAATTTGGGGTAACGAGTTGCCCGACGTGTATGGTATACCAAAACACGCCGCGCGAAGCACAGCTTCCGCCGCGCACCGCCGCCGACTAAAGAGCCAGCAGCGTTGGCCGTCGTCAGCCTCCCCCAAAGCGAGCGTTACCCATTGCTGGGCTCCGCTGTCCCCCCCCTAAGGCAGGATATTTGCCGACAGCTAACAAGACCCTTAAATAAAAGGGAGTTATTAACTGTCACCCAGGGTGCACCAGCCCAGTCCCTTGTCAGCCCGCCGCTCTCACCGGATCAAGAGATCAAGTGGGAGAAGCAAGCTTTCAAGGAACCAAGCCAACGTGGTGGTTTCCTGACCATAGCACCCCAACCTAATCAGCCTGCGGGGGAGGCTGTCGGGTTAAGTGGGACTCCACGCCCGGGTGACGTGCCTACCCACTAAAAAACCTCCGGAGTTCCATCATAACCGCTTTTTCCGGGGAAACGGGAACGGAAATACAACCGCGAACCCCGGCGCGGCTGGCCGCCAAAGCGGCCCCTCCGCGGGGACGTCACAGCGCCCTCACCAAGTCGGCGCGTCCTGAACTCACGAACGCGCCAGATAAACTGGCTCCCAGCGGCGGAGAAGATGAAAGGCTCCGCCGCTTGCGTCTCGCCGCAAACGCGGTGCGGCACCGCTCGGTCGCGGAGGATAGGGAGAGCGGCAACGTAACACCGACACTCCTCCTCCTCCGCGACCGATCTTCAACCACAGCCACGGCGGTGTGGCCCCGCCTGAAGCGCCGGGAGAGCAATGAAACATTGCCCTCCCGGCGGCCCCACCCCGGGGAGAACTTCCCACCCCCCTGCCGCCCCATTGAGCGCATCCCTACAGGCTCAAGGCCGAAGCAGAGCCCGCGGGAGCGCCCCTCCCCGGGTGGGGGGAGAAATTCCCACTCCCCCGCCGCCCCAATGTGGGCGCTCACTGCTGGTTGACGTCAGCAGGAGCGCCCCCTCGCGGGTTCCTCTTAGCTTCCCCGTGGCTCGAGGCTACCACGGGTACTGAGCCCCCCCGGTACGACAAACCGGGAACCCATTAACCTAACCTATTTTTTTTTTTACGGAGGAAAGATCCCTGTTACGGATACCCGTCAGCCTGCGGGGGAGGCTGTCGGGTTATGTGGGACTCCACGCCAGATCGACGTGCCTACCCACTAAAAAACCTCCGGAGTTCCATCTCAACCGCTTTTGCCTGGGACACGGGAACGGAAATACATCCGCGTACCCCGGCGCGGCTGGCCGCCAAAGCGGCCCCTATTCGGGGGCGTCACAGCGCCCCCCCACTCACCAAGTCGGCGCGTCCGGAACTTACGGACGCGCCATACCTCCTCGGCCCAATTGAGAGGCGGCAAACTCCCACGCAGTCCACCGCCTGTGGACCCATGGGAGCCAGATAAACCGGCTCCCAGCGGCGGAGAAGATGAAAGACTCCGCCGCTTGCCTCTCGCCGCAAACGCGGTGCGGCACCGCTCGGTCGCGGAGGATAGGGAGAGCGGCAACGTAACACCGACACTCCTCCTCCTCCGCGACCGATCTCCAACCACAGCCACGGCGGTGTGGCCCAGCCTGAAGCGCCGGGAGGGCAATGAAACATTCCCCTCCCGGCGGCCCCACCCCGGGTGGGGGGAGAACTTCCCACTGGGGGGAAACTAACCTTTTTTTTTTTTTTTTTTTTTTTTTTTTTTACGGAGGAAAGATCCCTGTTACGGATACCCGTCAGCCTGCGGGGGAGGCCGTCGGGTTATGTGGGACTCCACGCCAGAGCAACGTGCCTACCCACTAAAAAACCTCCGGAGTTCCATCTCAACCGCTTTTGCCGGGGACACGGGAACGGAAATACATCCGCGAACCCCGGCGCGGCTGGCCGCCAAAGCGGCCCCTCCTCGGGGGCGTCACAGCGCCCCCCCACTCACCAAGTCGGCGCGTCCGGAACTCACGGACGCGCCATACCTCCTCGGGCCAATTGAAAGGCGGCAGACTCCCACGCAGTCCACCGCCTGTGGACCCATGGGAGCCAGATAAACCGGCTCCCAGCGGCGGAGAAGATGATAGGCTCCGCCGCCTGCCTCTCGCCGCAAACGCGGTGCGGCACCGCTCGGTCGCGGAGGATAGGGAGAGCGGCAACGTAACACCGACACTCCTCCTCCTCCGCGACCGATCTCCAACCACAGACACGGCGGTGTGGCCCCGCCTGAAGCGCCGGGAGAGCAATGAAACATTCCTCTCCCGGCGGCCCCACCACGGGTGGGGGGAGAACTTCCCACTCCCCCGCCGCCCCATTGGGCGCATCCCTACAGGCTCAAGGCCGAAGCCGAGCCCGCGGGAGCGCCCCTCCCCGGGTGGGGGGAGATCTTCCCACTCCCCCGCCGCCCCAATGTGGGCGCTCACTGCTGGTTGACGACAGCAGGAGCGCCCCCTCGCGGGTTCCTCTTAGCTTCCCCGTGGCTCGAGGCTACCACGGGTACTGAGCCCCCCCGGTACGACAAACCGGGAACCCATTGGGGGGGGGGGGGAACCTAACCTAACCCAACCCTACCAACCAACCTAATATGAACCTAACCCACTAGAAACCTAACTCCCAAATCGTGAACCTAACCCAAAAAATATTTTTTACGCAAAGTCAATCAAAGAGGTCCAGCGCTAGAAAAAAATTGAATAAAAGTAGGTCACCAGGTCACGAAATTGGGTCACTTGGTCAGTTTGTGTGCCACTGAGTCAAGCGCGAAAAGTTTGAAAAATTTTCGATTTTGCCCCAAGGTCAGCACTTATTCAATACGTAGTACAAGTCACGTGACTTAGACGAAGTATTGAATGATATGAATTTCCAATTCATGACTACGTCTAAGTCGACTTGTATACGTCATGAATTGAGTGTTGTGTTCCACAACGGTGATTCACAAAAAGAAGGGTAAAAGTACCAGGCTCGCATAACATATTAAGAGGTTAATCGACGGCGTAGCCGTCGTCGGGGGGCGGGGGGGGGGGGGGCTCCCAGGCCTTAACGTTTAACACCTACCTACACTACCTGACCTAACCTAACCATAAGGTCCAATCTTTTTAGGAGCACCTATCATAGCAAAGATTTCTGATAAAGTATCACATACTTTAGTTTTTTCACTTGGCTTAATGATAGCATATTTAGAAAATTTATCTATAATAGTTAAATACCATTGTCTTTCTAAAGACATAAAATCTATATGCCAAATTTCCATTGGCTCATAAGGCGTTTCCGTTTCTAATGACAAGGTAGTGTGAGGATGCCTGTTACATTTTTCTTTTTGACATGGCTCACATTTTAATATAAATTTCTTAATTTGTTAACGCATATTCTCCCAATAATACTTTTCTTTAAGTTGTTTATAAACACTTTCTATTCCATGATGTCTATTATTCAGTAAGTGACATTCTTTAATTATTTTTAATTGTTCTTCTTTTTCGGAAATTTCAACTAATGTCTTAGTATATCTAACTGGTTTAAATTTAGAATGATCAAAATATTTACGATAAACTTCAGAAATTTTATAATATAAATCATTATTAGGAATAATTAATACATATCTTTCATGTGATAAATATTCTAACATAAATTCTTTAATAGAATCTTCTTGTCCTGGTGGTATATAGAAGTACCAAATACCATCGTTAAGGGTGGCTTTTTTATACGGCGCTACCTCAAAAATTACACGTCTTAACCGTTTAGGTGAATAAGAATTAATGATTGGAATAACAGTTGCGTGGCTGCTACTTACAATAGAATTACTATTAGAATTTATTTCTAGAGATTGAACTGTTTGCGAACGTTCCTGCTCTTGCATCTAATGAATTGGATATATGATGAATCTCTACACGACTAAGGGCATCAGCTACATGATTATCTTTACCCTTTACATGTTCTTTCGTAAAATCGTAATCTTATAATTTCAATTTTCACCGAGTTAATCTCTGATTAGGATCCTTTAATTAAGATAACCATATTAATGCTTTATGGTCAGTTCGCAATATAAACTTGCGACCATAGACATAAGGTCTAAACTGATTAATAGCCCAGAGAATTCCTAGTAACTCTTTCTCTGTTGTGTTATATTTACTTTCTGCTTCGCTAAGTGTTTTTGAAGCATAAGTTATGGAATGATTATTTTGACTAAGTACTGCACTTAACGCTATATCAGAAACATCAGTTGTTATAACAAATGTTTTATTAAATTCAGGGAATGCTAAAGTTGAGGCATTCATAAGTAAATGCTTACACGTTGCTATTGCTTCTAAATAAGATTTACTATTAATATTTATGATAGCATCTTTTTTAGTGGCTTGAGTTAAAGGTTTTATAATTTTACTTAGATTTGGAACAAACTTTCTATAGTACCCTATTAATCCTAGAAAACCTCTTAATTCTTTTAAGTTCTTTGGAATTGAAAATTTTTGGATAGCTTCTAACTTTTTTTGATTTGGCTTAAGACCATCTTTATTTAATATGTGACCTAAAAATTCAACTTCAGTAATTTTGAAAATAACTCTTCTATATTAGGTAAAGGGAATTTATCTGATTTAGTTTTCTCATTTAACTTGCGATAATCAATAACCATTCTTTTCTCATAATCCAAATATTTTTTTACGATAACGCGCACATCGTGCATTCCAATGGGAATCCCCAGATCAGCCAAAGTGACTATATGACTTAAAAAAATTGCCTCTTCAGATTGTAAAAGAGCTATGGGTTTCCCCACAGGTTTATTATGCTCTCCTTTCAATTTATATTTTATAGTGCTTGGAGAGGCGACCGTGTAAATAGGTCGTCTCCTTGGGGGTGAAGCGGTTCGAGGACCTAAGGTTACATCTAATGTCTCGGATAAGACTTAGATCAAACGGCCTATGGGTAGGAAGAAATGCTACAACTCGGTGATTTGACGAACTAAGTAATCGCTTACCTCGTTGACGAGCTGCAGACTTCTCTGGTGCACCAGTCCTTCTCTTCTCTGTAGCAGAGCAGTGATAAAGTTCCGGTGAGAATCAAGTTCGGCGCGCGTGTGGCCACGGAGGCGCAAATTCGCATTCGCGCTGTCACAATGACGTACAAAACAAGACTGATCATCAGGACGCTGACCACCGCCGTTGAGGTCCGCGTCTCCATCCCTCTCTGATCATACTCGCCGAAAGAGACAGCGATACCAAGCCGTCTTATCACCAAGTTGAGGAAGAAAGGGAAAAGTTAAAAATTGAGGCGCCTGGCCTCAACAGTGCTTCTTGGAATTTTAACAATTTCGCAGCTTCTCTTTGAGATAATTTGCAAGTTTTAAGTTTATCCAAAGCCTCATTTAAATCTTCCTGAGAATAGTTACTTTTTATCCCGTATTTTCGTACTCCTACTGCAGATATTTTTTTGCGACCCGTTCTGTCTTGACAGCCTGTGACAAAGATAAAACAACGTGTTACAATTATAAATCTAAATATTGCGTATTTCGTTATAAATTAGTAATAAAATAATTAATAAATAGCAATACTACACTTCCAGTTGAAATTTATAAAGATCCTGGTAACATTGACCCGCGGGCCAAAGTTACTCTGATTTACTGATAAAAAATTACCTGTTCCACATTTAGGACAATATCATTGAAATAAGATAACTAAACTGAGTAAAACTGATTTGTATTTTAAAGATAAACATACTACCGCCACTTTAAATCAACACTTACCTTCTGCAGATAACAAATAAACGCACAGTACACAACTTTTTGCAGCACTCCAACTAAACTCCAATTTAGTCCCAACTGAAAATGTCAACTGACATCCAAACAATGACACATGTCAATTGTTTCGCGGGTTTGGTGCATTCACGAAGATAGCTTTTTACACGGTGTTTAGAAAGTTAGTTTGAAATAAATAAAATTGAAGCGAAATAAAAATGAAACGCACAAAAAAAAAAATTCGGGCCAATGTTAAATTGAAGGCTTAAGTTACCCAGATTGACTGTATCTCTACAGTAATTTCTCCAAAAGTAAATAAACGTTGAGGCTATATTATGAGCTTTTCTTCCACTTTGTCCTTTATGCCACAATATACAAACAGCTAGCTTATTTTTTCCTGGTTGAACAAATGATTCATTGAAAAGAACGAATTTTCTTGAAAAATAATATTCTTTTGTTTTTAGGAGTGACATACATATAGCTTTTTGCATGTCAACTGTAAATACAACTTCCTGTCCATTAGATTGATCACACCTCTCTTTTAGTAACTTTAAATCTTTTCTGGAGTTACGCTTGTTATTTAAATGCTGTTCTAAACTTTTGCATTCTTCACAATTGCATGGAAGAGGTAGTATTTTAGGGGCTATTTCATGATTTTTACATTTAGTGCATTTTGGGGTATTTCGGCAGTAGATAAATTCAGTCTTTTAATAATATCATGAAAGTGTGCCCAACTACAGACCTTAATTTCGTTTTGTATACAATGCTCTTTAAATTCCTTAAAATAGTAGAGAAATAGATACCTACTGGTAAATACAGCCTTTTAGGTGCATGATTGTCGTTGTAATGAGATTGAACAGTGTTATAGGACAAAATAATTTTTTCTATAGCTTATTCATACTCAGGTGGAAACATATAAGGAGGGTTATGCCGTCCTCTTGGATCAGATGTAGGACTGACTTTAGGATTTTTATTACCATGGATATAGTTAAACGATTTTTCGTTTAGGTTCAAAATGTCCAAATCCCAAAATGTCTTTAGGGTGCAAAACGTCCATATCCCAGAATGTCCGAATCCTAAAATGTCCAGATCCCAAAATGTCCAGATCCCAGAATGTCCACATATATACTAGTGTATGTATTTTATTTATTATCAAGTATTAGTAATAGTACTTGTGTATATTTAATTATGTATAATGGAATAAAATGAAAAAAGAAATAACTTAATTATTTATCAATATCAAAATAAGAAAAACAATGATATCTATATTAATTTATGTTAAATAGTTAGGTAATTCCAGATTTTTGCAACTGAACTGTTTATTAATAGGATTTCCAAATGCACTCTATATAAAAATAAGAAGCAATTTTAATGTTTACTAAAAAAAATTATAGGTATGTATACATTAAGTAAGTAACCAACTAACAACAAAATCTGAACGAGTCCAGACGCTAAGAATCTTATGGCAATCAGCAATTGCAGCAATGGTGGAATTGCCAGTTCTCGGTTAGTCATATTTTCTTGCAATTGCAACAATGGAAATAATATATAACATGCAAAACCAGTGTCTTTTCTGAATCGAAATCTTTTTCGAAATTGTTTGTCGTCAAAATACTCCATAGGATTTTCTACAACGCGAATATATCGCCTGGTTGGATATTCATAGGGATTATCGTATACATAATCCAAAAAATCCATAAAATCTTCAAAATCAGACATCTTCTACAAATTGTTATTTTGAAATCACGAGCAGAACAACAAATAAGCGTCAGTTATCAAGTTCCAGGGCTTCTCAAGGTAGCTGGCGACTAGTGTTGCCAGGTCTGATTTGTTCTAAACCGGTACAAGAGGTCAAAAAAAACGGGATTTAGGGTTGCAGATCGGGAATAACATCAGGAAACATGGCATTGAACTTATAAGATAACAAAAGAACAATTCTAATTAGAGATATAAGATAATAAAATAATGCTTTATTTATCAATGTTGTGTAACTTCATGTGTCGTCACATTACGCATATAAACTAGAATAAAATTACTACATGTGAGATAACATCAAACGACTTTTGAAATAAAATAAACATGTATTTCCTGAATATAGTGTTAAAACAGACAGCCTCAGTTATGACATTTTACTAAAACTAGAAAAAAAATTACAACATGTGATTCTTCAGTAATAAAAACAACAAATAAAAGTAAAATCAAAGGTATTTACAATACTACTTCATATATATCGGGCGGTTTTTTTTACTTAAAAGCAGAAAAGGGTGTCTTTTGAAAAATCATTCGTCTTTAGACTTAAGGTGAGCAGAATATTTATGAATGATGTTTTTTAGATTCTCTATCGGTTTCCTTATGTTGCATTTATCCGTGCGATAATTGAGTATAATATGTTCAATATTTTTGTCTCTGTTGATTGAATAACTAGAGACTAGTTGACGATACTTTTGCTGATAGGCGGTCTCTTCTTTTAATTTAAATAACAGCTCCAAGAGACGCGGTTTCTTCTTGGGTATTTCATTATTTAACCTACGGTGCCATGCTTCTGCTGAATTGTTTGTTCGGTGTCTTGATGAAATCGCCATCATTAGGATTTTTCGATCGAAACTCTTAATCCCAAACCGCGCAGCCTTTGACCTGATGGCTTGGATCCAGGACAACCGACCCTCAAAGACTCGTTGATGGCTATGTCCTGTTGAAGGTTATATAAAGATTGGAATTTTTTATTTAGAAAAGTAATGACTGGTGCGAGTTTCGCTACTTTTGCTGATAGTGTATTTTCTTCACCTTGCGGCAAATTCTGCGGAGCAGAATTGTCCGTAAAATGTAGAAATTTACTCAACAAAACATAACTATTAAACGACATTATCAAACGGCTTCCTGAACTTGGGCATTTCGAGAAATACAGTCGTAATCCAATATTCGTGCAAAGATGACCGCAAAGGAGGGGTATCCATAAGCTAAGAAAAATGACCCCTCTAGAAAATTTTAAAAACTATGTTTTTTGAATAGCATGAGCCTTATACGTAAAGAAAATACAATTCATTTTCCAGAAATATCTTTTATTCTTTTTTAGAACACAATTCAAATAAGTATGCAACATTATAAGATATTTTGAATTTTACTTATATTTGTAGGTTTAGCATGCAATAAATTAAAACTCACAAGAAAAATGAAACAAAATATTTAAAAAATTATATCTATTCTGTATCAGAATCATCTGACCACCCGAACTTGGAAGTGTTCACTGCTGCGTCCTGCACAAACTGACTGTAATGAATATCACGCTGTACGTTGGTTTCATGTCTTTGATATGATAAATACCACAGTACTGATGCTATGTGAGCACAGCAACCAACAGTACGAGCTCCTACCTTACATTGACAATACCAACCCGAAATGTTAGTGGTACTGTACTCTAACCAAAGATAATATTGTTTAGAGGAGACATGTCGTGACTGTATTTTCACTCTTATAATACTATTATTTTCACGATGAATTGCAATCGTGTAAAGTCCTTGGGTATCCAGATGTTCCTTAGTATATGACTTGGCTTGTTTTAATTGGTAAACACCTAAAGTTATAAAGCGTAATTCTTCAGTAGTAAGGCGGGGAAAGTCTGTTAAAGAATCGCTTGACATTTCTTTCCATGAAACTCGCTTTCTTGCCCAGCCTTCTTGTTCAACTTTTTTTTCAAATCATTTGATGTTTTGGAAAGACTAAGCATACGGCTAGCCAAAATGACGTCATTTTCATTTTGTATTCTTGGTGGTCTATAAGCGTTACAAATAGAACTCACTATCTTGACGTAGTCACCAATGTAGGGTATTTGAGAATTAGGCATCACGTTGTTCAGTACATTGAAAGTTTTGAGTAGCCCGTTCATAGCCTCTATAACCCATCTTATAGATGTTATAAGCCGTGACTCATTGGCCTCATCTGTCGTATGTTGTAGTTCACCTTTTTGAAGAAAATGAGGCATTTTGGGTATAAGGTTCATGTCTTCCATTAAGCTAACACTGTCTCTGAATCCTCTATCTACCACAATAACATCATTTTTTTGTAAATATTCTCGTAATGAATTAGCACTTCTCGTAAGATGAAAATTAAATAATGAAGCATCATTATTTTTTCCATCGGCGAAGAAAGGGCCCAATACATCTAAAATATACCCTGTCGTTGTGACTACCATCATTAGTTTTACAAGCGGCCTACCTTTATGCAAAGAGTAGGTTCTTCTTTGGAAACTGTAATCTGCACTTTTTTGTATGTAAATATAGGTACCGTCAAGAATAAGAATTAAAGTATCTTCTTCTGCACAAAATATTTTTTTCGCCATCGGTCGTGTATGTTTGTTAATCAAGTCTTGACGAGTGATGTGTGTGTATCCTAAATATTTAGGTACAAACTCTGCCATCAACACCCTTCTACAACTGTGTATACATCTACTAATAACTATTTTAGGTAAATGAAACAGTGATGATAGAACTCGATGTGACAATCCTGTACGAAGCTTAGTCAAAAAAACGGCTAAACAAGTGCGGTTCAACCGTTGTGTAGTTGATCGTATATGATTCTTCACGTAGTTAAATAAATTGTCAAAACATTCTATATCTAATCCAGTTAATGACCAGTAATCTTCAATTTTTAGACGGCCTGGAGTGTCAAAATCAAGTCCTTTTTTGTTTGCCATCATTTGAATATTTTTCAATAATTGGCCTATGTCTGTCCGATTGAGCATAACCGATCCTTCTCTTGGATGAACAGACAAAGCGTCTTCTTCCTTTATAAAAAATGGAGGCTGAGAAGTGAAATGTTGATTACAACATTTATTTCCAGGTGGAATTAAAAGCCCAGTGTCCACAAAAAACTTTGATATAGCCTCATGTGAAATTCTTTTCATTACTCTGTCAGTTCGTGTACATATTAAACACTTTTTATGATCATTGCGAGTACGATTGATACCAATTTTTATCTTTCGTGGACTTATAGCATGTTTTCCAGGTTTGGGCTTTCCGTCCGATTCTTTAAAAGTACTGCTGCATGAAGACATGTAAATAGAATCACTGTATGTACGATGACAGTGGTTATAAGCCTTAGTAAAACATTTAGGACATACCTTACAGTCAGATCTTAAGTTTTCATTTATTTTCTTCAGGTATTGCACATATTCATCTTTTTTGATAGATCTCAATTTATTTTTTCTAATTCTAGATGAACAACAGTCACATAACCAGCTTTTAGGCATTGTAATCTATAATATAAAATATTTACTAATATTCAATCAATAATCAAATGCAATAGCGAACTGTTTGCAATGTTCACTAACAAAAAAATGCGCCGTAGATCGTCCGATAACGACTGATTTTTAGAATGGACTGAACTTAAAAGAAACAAAGCAATACGTTCTTTATTGTTTTCATCTCTCTTACACTAGAGTGTTGACATTGTTATAAACACAGTATTCGTATAACGCACGATTTAAATGAAGAGTGGGGAGTCGAAGTGAAATGAAGATAGCAGTAATAACATACGATAATATTTTTTGAATACGACTGCTGAAGATTAAAAAAAGTTTTATTTTACTATGAGCGCATTATTTTAGCATGATGACTTTTTTATATGTTGTTCTTTAGACGTTAACAAATATATACACATAAAAATTAAACTGCTAAAAAGATGCGCTCATGTCTGAAAAAAATTGATAATGCAAAAAAAAGGTACAATTTTCCAAAAAAAGCCATTTTGACCTCAGTTTGTTGATTTTTTTCGTGAGCAAAACGTAATTATTTGGACTTTTAATTTATTTTAGCATAAAGTTAGTGTTCTGTATTTTACAAAAAAAATGAAAAATATAATAAAACATATTATTAAATTTTTGGTCAAATTGGGGTAAATTTCCTTAGCTTATCGATACCCCTCCTTTATATCCATCAAAATAAAAACTGCAATAAAAACGTACATCTCATTAACATTAGTGTCAGTCCAACGATGTAGACGAGATGACGGCTTCATATTGCCTGCCGCTATTTTCGCGTCGATCGTCTGTTTGGCAACCGATTTGTTTCTCTTACGATAGTCTCTATGAAGTCCCTTGTAAAAATACTAGTGAAAGCTTCATAGAGACTATCGTAATCATGGCATGGTCCAGGGGTGGGACCCGAAAAATCTTCGGGCACACCCTTGAATGTTTCGAAGTTATCTTGCCAAGAGAAATCTGTCGATATGTCAATCACACGATCGACTGCATCGTCCATGGCCCTACTCATAGCCTGTATGAGATTTTGCTCCGACTCCTCCAACTCTTCATCATGCCTATAAATTGCGGCAGCGAATTCTTCTACGTCTAACTCGTCGTCAAAATCCGAGTCGAATTCGCTGCCGCAATTTTCGAACCTTATTTTGGCGTTCACTGTGCCAGAAGTAGATGGCCTAGGCTCCGGAACTTCTGTGATGACGGGCTGTTTGCTTCCAGTAG
Organism: Acrobasis suavella; assembly: GCA_943193695.1. NCBI lineage: Eukaryota > Metazoa > Arthropoda > Insecta > Lepidoptera > Pyralidae > Acrobasis > Acrobasis suavella. The sequence goes on from OW971944.1 coordinate 4,552,309, forward strand.
CCCCTGCTGTTGTATTAGCAGCCGGGTTCACCGCTGAGGGCACAGGAATACCGGCCAGCCACTTCTGGATGTGTGCGGTCTTAAAATTTTCTTCCCCCTCTTCTTGATCCAGGTCCATCACCTCTGCTCGCTCGAGAGCTGAGTTGCTATAAAAAAATTGGTTTATGTTACCTTATTTATAATGTACTAAAAATAAAACAATAAACAATTTCATTTCATTTATAAATTTACTTACTGAATAGACTGCTGGATCGTGTCCTTGGGGGGAATTTTTGGAACCCGGCTCAGCACGCTTCCTCCGGGTGTCTGAAAAATTTGGTGCGCATGGCCTAAACGCAATGAACCCCCGGGGGTAACATTTATTTCTGCCGCCAAACAGCTCCTTAATTCACCACTACTAAAAGACTGGGGGACCTCCTCCAGATCGATATCCCTGGCTACCTGCTGCTGGAGGAGGTTACCGATAAGTTGCCACCTCACCGATTGTCCAGGCCCTGGCGTCACCGATCGGGAACGCGAACGCGTACGGGACCTGGGACGGACCCGCATTTCAGCGGCCACACGATTATTCCTACAATATATTTTTACAATTAATAATTTAAGTAGGTATGCATAAATGAATGAATATGTCCTAACAAAATATACTGTAAAAACGTACCGTAACTATGAAACTATGAGTTTACAATATACATAAGAAATATATGACATGACAAGAAATTATAAAAAAAAAAACCCGACTGCTTTATAATTTTTTTAAATACCCAGTATTACTCTCTCACTCACACTCTCAAGCTTAAATCCATCAAGCCTAAACGGCTGCAGAGCGTCCTAAATAAATTAACATACATACATGCAGTCGAAAACATAACCCTCCTTATGACGCAGTTGGGTAAAAAAGCACTCTCTAAAATAAGTTTGAAAAAAATCATGACCTATTTTTCTTTCGACAGTACTGAAATTGGCGTACGTGAACACGGAGGTCGAACGTCTTACTTCGGCATTGAAAAATGGCGCGCGTCTCAGATTTGAAACGATAACTATGAAATTACGCTGCGTTATGATATGCTTCCATCAAAATGAATTACAAATATAGATTCCTGAGTATATCTACAACAAATTTATCTAGTTTTATTAACATTTTAATTAACTATAGTGCACACCATCAATAGAAAATCTTGGCGATCTAAGCAAAATATTTCGTCATTAAATTGATGTCGATTTTTCAATCTAATTTTTTTATTTCAGCTAAAATGAATAAGTTAAACACACTGCTTGCACTTAATCAGCTTAAATTTGATATATAACACATATAACAAACACTTACCTTTTGAATGCGTAACCCCAGCAAAATGTTGCGCCTTAGAGAAATGAGAGTATTACAGATACTTGGTTCATAGTAAGCCTCAGTATGTTCAAATATAGCAAAATTCGTTCATGTTGTATTTTCGAAGTTATTCGAGAAAAACTGATTTTGCTGGAGTAACGTTACCCCAGCAAGATGTTTTTCAAAAAAAGCATTTAGCCTAGAATCAAGTATATGAAAAGACAGCTCTTAATGAGTTGTAAATGTATACCGATAGCAAAATCTGTTCATCTTATACTTTTTGAGATATTCAAGATTTTGCTGGGGTAACGTTTTGCAATTTTCCATATCTCGAAAACTGTTAGTAGCAGAATTTTGAAAAAAATACTGTTTATAGGCCTTAGTATGTTCAAATTTGTTTAAATATGAGTATTCCGATTCATCAACAAATATCAAAGTAAATTATTATTTAAAAAAAACGGAAAATCCCGGTTTACTCGTAAACTAGTACATTTACTAACAAATAAAAAGCAGTTACATATACGTATGATATACCCTTCTAACGTGTACAAATTTGGATGAACAAACATTGCGCAATATGAAGATATAAAAGAATTTCATCGAATTCCTAGTGGTGTGACTTTGGCCATCAAATACGCAGTTCTCTCTAAACACAAATAGATAATCTATAGTGAACATATGTGTTCATTTTGTTACAAAACATGCTTGAAAATTTCGACTTCAAATCTCGGATGGAATAAAAGTTATTAAACAAACACGAAAATATCATCAATTCTCCTACAAACCGACTAAATAACGGAGGCTACGAAAAAGCGGCCGTTTCATACTTGAGCGTAACTATCTCAAAAAAATGGTGTTGTAGTCTTTTTTTGCTAGTACAGTCGCATACAAAAAGGTTCTTGCGTTTGGTGGATAAAGAAAATACATGACCATGATTATTTTTTATACAAATTACTGTTTTACAATAATAGTATGCTATATAACTCAAACTAAGAAAATCATAGATAAATTAGTATTATTAAACAACTGTACTTTTATCACTAATTTTAGACTTAAATAATTAAATGCTTTTCAGTACAAGCTCAAACACATTTACAAAAGTTAATTTACTTTTCTTAGTAAAAAATACTTAGTATACTGAACGATACCAAGTTAATGAAAAAATAAAAATACTCATCATTTTTAAATATAATAGCGCAGCACAACAGCAACTTTTCAGGTCTCACAATGGTATGGCTTGACTAACATGACTCATCGTAATAAAATGTATGCCTGTGCTTCGCGGCGTAGTGAGAAAGAGACGCCTACATAGTGGCAAGCGGGACAGAACTGTAAAACAAACTTCTTGTGTTGGACACCGTGACATGTGATAAAATTTTATGCATTTCAATATTAATATAATTTTTGTTTCTTTTACAAAAGGACTCGAGCATAGTAATCATCTATTAATTTACAACTGTTATTATTAAATATGTACTTAGTTTTAAGTTTTAACTATGTTTTTGGTTACCTCATACTAATGACGACAAGGAATTTAAAATCTGTCTCCTAGATAATAATAAAACGTAAAACTCGTATTTATTGCTTTGTTTGAGTAGGGGATGCGACATTTATTAATCTATCCGACATACACTGCCATAGAGTTGTCAACCCTATTGCTAAAAACGAATTAAATCACAAATGTATGAATTCACACCAAATAATACTATAGTAAATATACTTAAAAGATTTTAAATATCGGTTACATGAATATTATACTGCTCGACTGTACTTTTTATCGGTTATTAGGTTGCTAATTTGCGTAGGAAACCCGCAAGTATGAAACGGCCGCTTTTTCGTAGCCTCCGTTATTTAGTCGGTTTGTAGGAGAATTGATGATATTTTCGTGTTTGTTTAATAACTTTTATTCCATCCGAGATTTGAAGTCGAAATTTTCAAGCATGTTTTGTAACAAAATGAACACATATGTTCACTATAGATTATCTATTTGTGTTTAGAGAGAACTGCGTATTTGATGGCCAAAGTCACACCACTAGGAATTCGATGAAATTCTTTTATATCTTCATATTGCGCAATGTTTGTTCATCCAAATTTGTACACGTTAGAAGGGTATATCATACGTATATGTAACTGCTTTTTATTTGTTAGTAAATGTACTAGTTTACGAGTAAACCGGGATTTTCCGTTTTTTTTAAATAATAATTTACTTTGATATTTGTTGATGAATCGGAATACTCATATTTAAACAAATTTGAACATACTAAGGCCTATAAACAGTATTTTTTTCAAAATTCTGCTACTAACAGTTTTCGAGATATGGAAAATTGCAAAACGTTACCCCAGCAAAATCTTGAATATCTCAAAAAGTATAAGATGAACAGATTTTGCTATCGGTATACATTTACAACTCATTAAGAGCTGTCTTTTCATATACTTGATTCTAGGCTAAATGCTTTTTTTGAAAAACATCTTGCTGGGGTAACGTTACTCCAGCAAAATCAGTTTTTCTCGAATAACTTCGAAAATACAACATGAACGAATTTTGCTATATTTGAACATACTGAGGCTTACTATGAACCAAGTATCTGTAATACTCTCATTTCTCTAAGGCGCAACATTTTGCTGGGGTTACGCATTCTACCTTTTAAAAGATTTAGACATTATTTGTCAATAAACTCCACGTCACAATTACACGGCACAAGATTAGTTTGAATGTGTCATGGCTGATTTTTTTCTTGACAGAGTATTTTATTTTATTCATAACCAAATTCTGCGTTTTGATTGGTGTAAAAATACGACGTTAAAGAGGTATATATATACATTACTCGTGACAATTTTTTAGCCGGGCCAATCGAGTCAAAGAACTCTATAATAAATAACAAAAACCATAGACTGCTCTAGTCACACGTTGTGGGACTAGGACTCGCGCGAGTTAACTTTCAGCGACGGAGTTTTCCGAAAAAATAATGTAAACTTTATTCACACATTTAATTAATTAAAAGTTGATTATACAGAGTACCGCCGCGGATGGCGAGTAGACTAATAATGCCTCTATACAAAGCAAAGTACGTCTTATATAATAAACACATCTTCGGGGTGGTGGTGTGTCTGGCGTTATCTCAATTGCCTCCTTGGGAGACGGGACTGATGTCAACGAGTTGCATTAGAAGTTATTGTTTGTTTATAAGATCCTGGTGGTCTTCAGCAGGGCTTCTGGTAAGGCATCTGGTACCTGTCCGTTATCGATAATAATTTATGTGGCGCTGGGGGTCCATGTGGTATTTTAGAAATACAAGCCGGGTGTCTGTTTAACACCTCTCCCCTGTAACTGGAAATATCCCTTCACGACGAGGGGGTATTGAAGGTGAAGTTTCAAGGTAAGCTGGTTCAGTGGTCAGCTCAATATCGTCATTCCTCTGGTATGTGTCACGTCTTTTCGTGCGTTGTGGTTGGAACCTCTTGAAAGCTTTTGTTCCCAGGTATAGACTTAGTATTATTGATGTGATATATAACACAATGTCGTAGGGAAAACTTGTGTTAGCGTTACCTTCGGGTATTTTAAGGTTTCTTAACTGTTGTATTTGCTGTTCCATTTGATTCTCATTGTTGCTAAACTGGATAGGTGGCAGTTGTTCCAAAATCTACATTTTTAATTCAGGTATTCGCAGAATTTCTTCAGGTGTTTCAACTGATCCCATTGTATGTTCTTGGAACGTGACACGACAATTTTAGTTCCTTATAAGGGAAGATCCTTTGATTTTTGTTTGTTTTACTCCATCTCTGCATTCTATTTCGATTTCTTCGGCTGCCGTCGTATAGACGAGGTATATATTATTGCTGTTTTTCGTCCACATGTTTGCAGTGCATTGGATTGTTGAAAGTTTGCAGTTTTCTTCTTCTAGTTGTAATATATTATAAGCTGAGCTTCATATTTTTTGCCTGATGGCAACACCGTCCCTTTAAATATCGTGGCTCGACCGTGAGCGGCCCTATTTTGCTGCTCGACCGCCATGCGGATAACACCTTGGTGAAATCTATCTTGTATTTTCCTTGTTTTGCAAGTCAGTAATATTTCGGTTTAATTATTAGTAAATTGTTTAAAATGGCTGTTCAGTTTATTTAATTAGTGTCAAATTACATTTATGGATTATAACCTCAAATGTTTATTAGTATTTGTGTTTTTTTAATAAAATCCCTTAGGATTGCTAAAATCAGAATTGGGATTGAAACACATTTGCCCACTTATATTTTGCGTTTTAATTTTATTACTGGCTTGCAAAATTATTTGTGTGTCTTCATATTTTTCGTATGTGTGCTTAAAATAGTGCGTACGGGATCGCCTACCCGCAAACATAACTATAAAAGGCGTACATTGTGTAAATCACGGGATAGGAGTGTTAGTCCACTACGTGATAAGCGTGATCGGCTTTATCTTAAATCGCGGAGTGTTTCACGTACTCCGAGTGGTCACCTTTTTCGTGATTGTGCTATTCGAAGTGTTTGAAGTTTCTGGTAGTCTAGAACGCTATACAAATGACTCACGTGGCCGTGATCGAACACGTGAACGTAAAAGGACATGCCGTAGTTCTCGTGATGGAGAAGACCGCCTTTTACGCAGTGTTTCATAAATTGGGTTGCGACGTCACCGTTGTGATCATATGTCGAGGTCAGGTTAGACCGAGTCCTTGAAAAGTGGAAGCCCTAGAAATAATTCTCCATCAGAAAACTTTAAACAAGTCTCCCCATTGTCCTTATACTACTCATAGATAGAAATAGAAGCTACTGTTCCTGTTCTTTGGTACGTTATATACCCGTTGAACAGAAAAGCATTGCGTGAACTCGATCGCGTTGATTATTGAGGAACATTCAGACCATGACAATTTATTGGAGCCAAAAGAGATCATTAGGGAAACCGATAGTACGTGTACAGATTTAGCTCGTTGCCAGAGGGAGTGATGAATTGCTGTGCATTGTTTGTGTTGTTGTGACCGTACTAGAGTTGGGCCGTAGGCCGCGTGGCGGTAGGCGGTCAGCTCTGGTGGAGGTCTGGTTTCTTGAGGAAACCGTAGGGTCTGGAGGACCTGGCGATCACAGGGTGGTGATGCGCGTTTTTGTATGCTCAGTGACCTGCAATTCTGATCGTTGGTGATTTTGAGCTGATTTGATTAGTTTTGTTTTTAATACGGTTTAATGATCCCTTCTGACTCAATAAGCACTGTACTTTTTAGACATTGTGAAAATGAAGTCATTTTGTTATTTTCGTTGATTAATCAAATGTAAAGTTTAAAAGTCCGTTCCAAATAACAAAAGATCCTGATGGGGTCGATAGTTTTAGGTATTCAGAAGATGCCCAAAGGCCATATACCAGTCGAAGTTAATATAGAGGTGCATCATAAGAATGACGAGTAGTGTTTTGAAGAAATCTCGAATGAGTGCCCCAACGGCCGTACTAAGGGCGATCGTACCAAAGTCCGTGGGTGCGCGGTGTGCGTGTATGAGGCAATAGTTGTTACTTTTTGGTCGGCTGTGAGAGCAGTGGTGTTGGTGGAGTTCATTCGAGATAGCTACACTATCAGTAGTAAAGAGGAAAGGAAAGAGATATGGAGTTAGAGTGGTATAAGGCCTAGGGAACAAATTTTTGTTTTGTTTCGATTATGTTAATCGACTCCGGTACCAGTCTCGAACTTTTAATATCGACGATCGTGTGTTTTTCATAAAGTTTTCTCGCATTTGACAGGGAAACTGGACTCCGGCATGTGCGGGCCATACAAAGTGGTCAAGGTGCTGCCAAGTGGATGTCATGAGCTTCGCTTGCTGAGCGGTGGCTACGGCAAGGCGACGCTGGCTGCGGCACAATACATGGTGCCGTGGCGAGGCGAGTGGCAGCCGCTGTGCCGGAAGGCGTGTACTCTGTACGCGTGTCGGGTGCAGTCCCGGTGGGCGCAGTCCCGGTGGGTGCAGTCCCGGTGGGCGCAGTCCCGGTGGGCGCAGTCCTGGTGGGCGCAATCCCGGTGGGCGTAGTCCCCGTGGGCGCAGTCCCGGTGGGCGCAGTCCCGGCGGGTGCTGTCCCGGTGTGTGCAACCTCTGCGCGTGTCGGGTGCTGTCCCGGTGTGCGCAAACTCTGCGCGTGTCGGGTGCTGTCCCGGTGTGCGCAAACTCTGCGCGTTTCGGGTGCTGTCCCGGCGGGTGCTGTCCCGGTGTGCGCAGACTCTGCGCGTTTCGGGTGCTGTCCCGGCGGGTGCTGTCCCGGTGTGCGCAAACTCTGCGCGTTTCGGGTGCTGTCCCGGCGGGTGCTGTAGTATTTGTGTTAGTATTTGTGTTTTTTTAATAAAATCCCTTAGGATTGCTAAAAATATTCTCTTCGCATGATGATAACTTGATTGCCTTCTTAGTGCATATATACTCGTCGTTATTAGTGCAGTCTGTTGTTGCCTCAAATACTTTGTCATGTCGCAATAATTGTCTCCGTTGGGAGATGGGATAAGTACAAAGGGTATCATTTAAGGGTTGGATAATTGGGGTAATATCCAAATATTCATATTTTACTTCCTCTACTAAAGGCAAAGTAATTATAAAGTAATAATGACTTTCTAGTTTATGCAATTGGACACTTAAATAACTACTTAGCATTAATAAGTTGTCAGTGATTAACTGACCCTTAGGTATACATTTTATCGAATCTAAAAGCACATCATGTTTAATAATCGAATGGTGATACATGCCGTGTTGGGCAAATGTTATCGCCGTGGACAGTCTTTCTAGTAAATTATAATGTTGTAAAAATAATGTTTCTACATAATATACAACTAAGTCAGCGTAAAGCAAGAAGGCATTTATCTTGCCCGCTATTCTATTTACAATATCGTTAAATCTTTTTCTGATTTTCCGTGAGGTTAAATAGTTAGGTTTGTGAAAATCATCTAAAATAGAGACAGTTAAAGAGATTTGCTCTTTTAAGATATGACGATTCTGATTGATTTCTCTTGTTAAACGTTCAATGTCATCATTATCGGCGTTTCCTGTGATAGATTTTATTATAGAGCCCAAACCATTAATTAAACCTCTCTTGATGCGTTTGTTTAAGTCGATATGATTTATTATTTCGTCATTTTGTTCTAAGAGGTAAGTGATTTTGTTGATCGACGTATGGGAGATATCGTTTCTTCCGATTTTTTATTTAACGAGTAAAAATTTTGTTTTTCCAATTCTTGTTGTTTTACGATGGCTTCTAGGTTTAGTACGTGAATTATTTTCCATTCTCCTGCTCTCACTTTGGCGTTTCCCAGACTGGTTATTGCGAAATGTTGGTTGTTTTTTAGTTGCTCGAAGTGGACGGTTCCTCTTGCGAATCCGACACTGAACCTGCAATTTTTATTTCATTAACGTGGGATTTTTAATTTCTAATTTCGACGTTGATATACAATTATGTTACGTGGTTCTATCTCTAATACTTTGAAAGGACCTATGTATTTATTTTTATTTTTTCCACGTTCTGTGTTTTTTATGTATATCATTTGACATATTTTAGGCATCTTTAAGTCAGATTCGGAGTTTCTTTGCTGAATCTTATTTTTAAGTAAATCTATATCGTTATATATTTCTGTATATACCTTTGTCATTAATTCTCTATGTCTAGACACGTATTCCGTTACTAATAAATGCTGAGATGGTTCATATTCGAATGGTATCCTAATACCAAAATGTACTTCAAAAGGGGTAAACTTCGTCGTACTATGTGGTTGAGAATATGGTAGTCCATTTCGTTTAAGAAGGAGTTATACGCGTCGCCTCTATCGTCATCCGATACGCTTCCCTATCAGTGGCTCCAGGCATTAACGTCTCCTCCTATAAGAATATTTGACGTATTTAGGTTTTGACTTTTGTGCCAGGATATTGTTTTATCACCCCACTTTAACCCACGTCCTTACGTGGGTTAAAGTGGGGGATAAGCACAAAATAAAGGTATCACCATCGCGCTCGTACAGGAACCTTTTCCTGTACGAGCGCGATGGTGATACCTTTATTTTCTGCTACTTGCAGAAGCTCGGCTGTTGCTAGGCGGGAACGTCTAAGATTGACTTGGACGATGTTTAGTCTTGTGTGTCCATTTCCAATTGGGAGAGGTGAGCCATAGGTGCCTGGGGCGCCTTTAGCAGTATGCTATACGAGAACGTGCTATCATGTCCCACGTTTGTCGTTCTGGGCATTCATAGCTGAATACCACGTGAGGTTGGATGGTTCTGGTATCCTTTTTGCCCTTTGGCAATTTTTTACATTTAGAAGGGCTACCTGTGCTCCTGGCAGGGCAGTCTTGCCAGGAATGGGCTTCTCCGCAGTAATTGCAGAGGTTTTCCTTCTCCTTGCACAACGCTTGTGTGCTCGAAGCCCAAGCATTTCGCGCATTGCACCAGCGGGGATTGATCCTCAACAGAACTTCGTTGAATTCCGATGTGGACTAAACCCGCCTTCTGCATACGCTTATCTAGTTGTGGGGACACTTTCAGCACCAGGTGGCATTTGTCCGGATTTCTCGCCTTCTTTCGATACTTGACGCAGACTTTGGCTTCGTCTCCTTTTAGGTTCACAAAGATAGTTTTATTTTGCGCCTTGACGTTTTCCAGCATGTCTGCGTCCGCGTGACATGATAGCACATTGTTTATTCTTATCAGAGGATTTTGTTGTTTTGTTACCCTTGTTTTAAGTCTATCTGTTTTGTTTAGCTGTTGGAGGATAAGCTCCAGATCCTCCTTTTTTTGCATGTGAGGACGACTTTTCTGTTTTTCGCTTTCCGGACTCTGTCCACTGTTATCCCCGTAATCTTGAAGTCCAGTTCTCTGCTGATCGTATCGATTACCTTGTCTCCGGTCTTGGTGGGGTCGGTTACCGTGACGATCAGTGAGTGGTTGGGCTTTTTAGGGTTCACAGTTTTTTGGGCCTCCGCGAAAGTTTTTCGTCTGTCCGTGGTATTAAGGATCTTTGGAACACTGGCGGATGTGACCGACGAGTTGTACCACTCCATTTTTCGCTGTAGATCCTTTGAGCTATTGGCGATTTCCGCAACGTCGGCCCTTAGAGGATTTATGAGCTCCTCCAATTGGGTCGTCGCCTCGGCTACCGCCATCTCTGCTTTTAGGTCTGCATTCATTGTTTTCGGTCCCATATGAGCATATGAAGCCTCCTTTACCTCCTCGATCCCCTCTGGGATTTTGCTGGCTTTTTTCATCAGTTGCACTGTTATTTCTTTAAGTTTCTCGCGAACCTCTTCTTTAGTCACGGACTTTACTGAAGGCCTTTCTTCTAGCTTTTTATCCAGACGGTCCTTCAGCCCTATTATCTCTGTTTTTATCTCCTCGAGAGATACTTTGACTAAATCCGTGGTTCGCGGTATTTCTGGTCGCGTTGGGGATTGTTGGTCTTCGAATTTCCTAGCAATCATGTGCTCTTTAGTCTCGCGCTTGATGTAATAGAGTTCTGTTGCCAGCTCTCCTAGTTTCAGGGACAGATCATCAAGTTTTTTTTTATATATCTTGGAGCTGGGAGTCTTCGTTTAGTGTTTTGAGGGCTTCACTGACCGCAGGAATAGGATCTGCTTTTTTTATGAAAGCTGCCTTTACTTCGAGGTGGGTGGCCTTTACCAATTTGGTAAGGTCATCCACCTCGAAGTTTAGCTTTTCTTTTATGGCGCTTGATGTGTTCTTGATTCCGCCTCAGTTGTGTCTTTTTGGCGGTCCGTTAAGTCCTTATTCATCTTACTCAGATCTTTCAGTCTAATGAGCATCCTGCCCAACTTTCTACTGCTGTGGCTCGTAGTTCTCGCTTCAGTTACTCTCCAGTTTAGAGGACTCCAGTGCTGTTTTTCCTGTAAGAAATACTTCCCTGGCTTCTTCTGTCACCTAGACACTCCTATTCTAGCTAGATCGGCTGGGGGCAGCAGGCTTGGCCTGCACTCCTTTTCGTTTTCCAAGTCGTTCCAGTCATCGGACGCCTCCAAGCATTCGCTCTGGTTCTCCACGCGATCCTGCTTTTCTGACTCCTCGATTGTTTTAGGGTTTGGGCAAAGGGGTTTGCGCCACTTTGCATGGACTAGGGGCGTAATTTTTTTTCCAGCGGCCACACATTATTTTAATATAACTTTGCTTTTTTAAATATACATATTTGTATCATTGTTTTTGTCCTTAGTGATATCGGAGCAGAGATATTCTCATTTAAATATTTTAAAAATGTGGTCTACTTAACTACTTCAAACCTATGAAAAAAAACATTTCTTACTATTTTGATACAGAAGAAGTTCAATTTTAGAGATCGTTAAGTAAAACATACATTATATTATATATCATAACGTCATAATACAATACGGGGTAGACATAGCCTAAGGTTATACAACCCACAGGCATTGTTTAACGTACCTATTTGTGGGCGTAAAGGTAGAAAAAGAAAATGTTTTAAGTGAAACATATGTATATTATTATAATTGATGACGCTCTTTGCCAGCTTTCGAGAAAAAGATAGTTCCTGGGGGAACCCAGCTGTGACGTCACCATGCGAGATCGCTGGTTCATAAAATAGGGATACAAAAAAAACTGCGCTTCTCGTGTTAACCAAAAGGCAAATGCGGTCAGGTACTTACGTGCTCGTACTGCCGCGATCCGTTGAGTTGCTTGGCTTGAATTGCAACGTCTGTTGGTCACCACCACACAACACCACACGAATTTACCCGGCCGGGAGTGAGAATGCTATTTAATGTCCAAAATACAAGCAAAATAGAAGACGGAGCGATACAAAACGTGGCGCCCGCCGCGACGGGATCATGCAAGAGGAGCGGGAAAAAAGTTCTGTCAAGTGACATTGACACTCATGGCACAAGATTGCCAGTAATCAAAAACACTGTGGTAGACAGACCTTTTATTCCTCCTGGCAAGCACGAGCGCATATTTAAAAAAATAGAATGATACCATTAGTTCACTAAACTTCCGCTAGATGTGGCGGAACCAATAATAATGTATAATATTTAACATAATAATTATAACCATATAAGATTTTGTAATACAAAAACATAAATAACATAGTAGTAATAGTTCTAATCATCATCGTCTATTTCGTTTTCAATATCATGTCGAATTTTGCCGGAGGAGTCAGATCATCTTGATATCTACCCCATCCCATGTACCAAATGATGGACATTACATGCGAACAGCAGCCTAAGGTCCTTTTCCCAATAATGCATGAACAATAGTGTCCCAATATTGCATCCAGTCCTTGTGTAGCTCGTTCTACGACATACACGTAATATATCCGTCTTGATGGGTGACGGGATTGGATCCTACTTCTAAGAAGCCATGGATCAACCCAGTTTAATGATTCTGTGAAAAATTGTCAAGGTTGGGTTCTCGACATACTTCAATCACATAATTATGACCCATCACTTTTTACATGTTCTCCGTAGTAACTACGGGCTTGCTGTACTCGGTATGGTCCAAGTGAGAAAATAATTAAATCATCGGCACATAAAATTGAAAAATCATCCATGCCAAGAACTTCAGTATTCATGTATTCAAAATCAGCTCTTCTTCTATTTAAATTATTCGCTATAACATATTCGCCTAACAAATTCTGATCACTACTGTTAGGTATACGATTTATTATTTGTGTAAGCCTATGATCAATTAGTGGTGCCCCAAACGTATTCAGTAATGCTGCAGCTATTTTTATTTCCTGAAATAAATGACTTGCAGCAATATTAAAATTCTGATGCCGAAGCTGACGGAACTGATTCTTTAATCTGCCATTAACGGTTTCGACTACCCAACGACAGATGGTTACTTTTCTTGAATCATTGGCCTGTTTTGTAGTTAGTTGGTATTCATTGTCATCTTTTTATGCAGGCATATAAGCACGGTATCCACATGATTCAACATTTTGTATGCAGTCTTTGAACCTTCTGTCTAATATTAGTAGATCATTTTCATTAAAGAACCAATGAAAAGGATCATCTATACTGTTTAAAATCTCAGACAGAATTGTCGCGTCAGATTTTGTCGCTTCATATAAACTATATATATCTATGATGTGGCCATCAGGACAAACCATTAAAAAAGGCTTTAATAAATGTCGATGTTTATGCAGACTTTAAGACTTTCTCTGAAAGTAATAATTGCTACTTTTTTGTAAATAAATGTAAGTTCCGTCTAGTATAATAATGGCATTCCGTTCTGTTCGAGAAACATTAGGATTGCCAAACAATACATTTGGGATTGTTAAACAACTATTTATGACATCTTGGCGAGTTAAATGATCATAGCCAAGGTGCCGTGGAAGAAATTCATTTATTAAGTCGACGTTAAAACGAGTCTCATAGTTTTTTCTAAAGTATTTCTTGACATTTACTTAGATAATTCTTGGTTAGTCTCTCCCGTGTGAAGTTTGGCAAGCACGGTAGCGAGAGCTCTACCTGCCTTATTTTTATGCCGCTGAGAAATTCTTGGACAACTTTCAAGGATTGCTTATGATTGGGATTTTAAAAAGCCTGTATAAAAATGGAAAAAAGAATCGTTTATTGAAGAACGTCTTTTGAAGTCTAAAAACACCTTTCGAGTTCTTAACATGTCTATCATGTCTTTTATATGAGACGGGGCAAATTAGCTTTGTACCCGATGAGTACGAGATTCAATATTTTGCCACAATGTATCTTCTACCTAATGCTCTTCACAAACGCGAGTGCCACGTGGTATATAAAAGCATTTTTCCTGTTGAACTGTGGCTCTGACATCAATGTGAATTCTCTGCAAATCTGTATTATTACATGCCGCGATAATGCATACGTGAGTATTAACAGGTGCTCGTGTGTAACCCGGTAAAGGTATCATCTGCGACATGTTCACCTGCACTTCTTGATCTTAGACGTTCACATTCGGTTGTTCTGGTACGGCGTATTCTTCGGCAGGGTCCTCTTGCAGATTGGTCTGAAGGATCGTCTGCAGCATTATTCGAGTTTACGCGAGGGCTAGAGTATCGTTGAGCACGTTGTAGACACGGTCTACAGATTTTGTCCTCCACGCCAAACTGAAAAAAAATCACATTCTTTTTACAACTTACATAGAAAAATATTAGTACACTTACGGATAAATGTCACAGATTAAACGTTTCTCCATTTAATAACGTTTTTACATTAATAAATAGTAAATTCCCGTACAATCTGAAAGAAGATCCGGCCTGGCCGGAATTTGAACTCAGGAACTTCGGATGGTAATTACGGGTGTGATGTTCATAACACCACGTAATAAGGCATGACATGATATCATCGATTACGTATTTTTGAATAGGTATTAATTGCTCTTGTTTATAAGGTAACATGTATAACAAAATAAAATATTTTACAAAACTTACCTACATAACAAACGCAATCTCTATCAAATAAGGATGGTTTTGCACGAACTCTGCAGTCATATTATATGACCTACGACGAGTTCCGCTAACACGACTGAGACTTCGTCGGCAACAGATACAAAATGCACTGTTAACATCCATGACATTCAAAAACCAAATCTTTAGAATATCGGAATCCAAAAAGTATGCTGGGTCAAAATCACAGTAACAGATATCACAATGTCCAAGGAAATGCCAAGTCGTTATAATTATGCACAAGTTCTCGGAGATAAGTAACACACAACAATAAGTGACGCGCGCTTACGGTTGAGTGAGGCCGCCGCACGCGCAAACAATTCTAGATGCAGGTAAACGAATCCTGTACTCGTACGTGATTGGCCGATAGTTTATCGCTCGTTCGAGATGCACCGCGCGCATGGTTCTCGCTAGACAGACAGCCGTTCAAAGCGTTCATTTATATCGTTTCAATAAGTTATTTATTTCAACTGCCTTGCTTTACCATCCGACGGTCGCAGGTTATATAAATACAGCAGAAATCTAAAAGAGATCAATAGAATATAATAAAATCGTCCATTTATAAATGAGCAACAAAAACCCAAATATCTTCGTTCCGATATAGTTAACAGAAATATGTCCATAATAACTTTTACTGACTTTATATTGTTCTTTCAAAATATCCAAGTTTCATTGCTGGCCGCGCAACTTTGCGCAAACCCCTTTCCACTACAGCGTCGTCTTCTTCCGAACTTTGCCGTTTGAGCGGCGTCGTGGAGAAGATCACGCTATAGTGGTCCTTTTTTGCATAGGATACTGAGGGACCAGTTTGAGGCTCGGGTTCCGCGTCCGATGCGTCCTCGTGATGTTTTTCGGCCAGTGGTGATATTATTTTTGTTGGGGTTATTATCGTGTCCGGGATGATTGTATTGTCCAGATTTCGGACGCAGTCTTGAGACGTGGTTCTGGCCAATAGCTGGGGATTCTTTATACTTAATGCCCTGCGTAGACCAGCTGCACTTATCTTTGATAACTGCGTCCTTGAGAGAAACGATGTTTCGGCAGAGTTCTGATGGCCCCTTGCTAATTGTTCGCCTCCGAACTCCGTCTGTCTCTTTTTTTTGAGTCGTGATTGGGTGGTTTTGTGTCTCGTCCTTGTGTCGTTGTCTTTGTTTTTGTTTCTGTTTCTATGTTCTCCTCGGTGAGGGTCAGCCTCCTGCCAATGTGTTTGATTGTCGCGACAAGGTTGAGAGCCGGCGACGACACAACTTCTCCGCGGGGCTCCCCGCACCCGCAACTTCCCCGGATGTGATTGGGGTTGACTCGGCGAAGGAGGTGGCAGAAACATTTGATGGTGACGACATCTTTTTTAATTTTTTATTACTAACTTAACTATTTATACAACTTATTTCTAGTCCTTACTTAATTGACGATGTGTAATGTCTTCGCAGCTGCGCTTGGATGGTGGGTCGCGGTGGTCTGCTGACCGGAAAAAACGGAAAACCGAAAAAATAAATAAACAAGATCACCAATCTTGTTTTTTTATTTATTCGGTTTTCCGTTTTTTTTTTTCGGTTTTCCGGTATCCCCCATGGCCAAGTCCTCAACCGCGCTGGGGCCAGTATCTTGGATTTTCAGAGACGAGTCCGCTGAGTCATCTCGCTACTCTGTAGCTCCAAAAATGTAGGAGATAGCCCGAGGGGGGGTGAAGACGCAATCAGGGGGGAGTGTGTAGATCCTGATTTGGAACCACAAATCGATGTGGTATATGATCAGAACCTGTGCGGTAGTTTTTTGAGAGTGTGTGCAGAGAATTACGTGCGTCCTGGCGTTCCCGGATGGAAATTCGGGAATGTGTTGGATGCAAGTTTTAGGTCTTTCCTTGCCCTTTCGTTTGAGCCCTTTCTCGGATCTCTAGCTTAAGCCGTTTCGGAGATAGGACCAGGAGGGGTGAGGGGGGGGGGAATAATTTTCTTCTGAAACGGATAGATACGGTGTCAGACGAAAAAAAAATTAAGGGGTTGTGTGGGGGTGTGTAGGGTCAGGGGGGAGTGGTGCCTGTAGGATGTCGCTTCTTCCCGACTCGGACAAGTCCGCGCGCGGGCCTTCAGCTGACCAAGCTTGGGGATTTGGATGGGTTGACCGGGTGCGGGGGGTGTCTGGAGTAGGGATTGGGGTTGGTGGACGTGGGAAGTTCGCTTCTTCCCGTGCAGGACGAGTCCAAACACGGGTGTACTAGGGAATAAGGAGATCCCTCGAAGTTGACTCACCGCCTGATGATGGGCTGGTCTGTTGGATGGCGAAGTTTCGGGGCCCGCCTTAGAGTCTTCAGGTGAGGCACCGATGATCCGCTGGCTAGCTCGTGTAACGACGATCGATGAGAGCTACGTCTCAGCTTCGACGCGAGTTTGCCGTGTCGTAACAGTGGTACGTTGTATGAGAAATTTGGTACCTTTGGATGCCTCTAGCTCCCTTTGCTGTTCGGCGTATCGACCTGGATGAAACTTCGTTTTATTCGTCTCGACGGCGGCTATTCGAATACGTAAAAAGCAGTTTTTTGGCACTTACCGCTTAAACGCAATACCATTACCCCGCACGATATTAGTGGGAGGCGAAGAGCGCGCCGACAGAATTAGTGTCACCAGGCCGTCTCGGTCACACACCCAGTTGTGGGCGGCCGGCGGCACGAAATACGGCTCGGCGACAACCGCGACATCAATCAACCACTCCACCATGCTCTGGCAAAGTAGATCCTGAGCTTTGGCACAGTGGTTGATGTTCGCCTGGAGGAATTTTTGGGCCATACCTTTGCGATGGCCCCAACCTCCATCTCCTCTGAGGCGCTTGGTTGCGCCGGCCGGGCGGCCTGTGGCTGGGTCGTGGCCCCTGCTGCAATGCGCCGTCCGCGTCGTTTGTTAGGTCAGGAGGCAGAACATGCCTTGTTCCCGACCCTATGTTCCGCCGGTTTGCCCTGCTCCGCGCAGAGGACGCAATGTGGGGCGTCAATCTATTGCCCGGCTTTGTGACCAGGTTTGCCGCACCTAAGGCACAGTGCACTCCTGTCGACTTCTGCAGTGCATGTCTGTCCGACATGGCCAACCTCAAAGTAGCGGTAGCATTGCAGTGGTCTCGGCGGCAGGACTACGGACCTCCGGCGCCTGGCAGCCACCACCGGGCATCGGACGAGGACCGACCGGGTGCTGGAGTGGTTCTCCTTGATGTTCCCGACCCTCACATTGTCTTCCGCACATTGGCACGCTTCTGCCACAGCCACTCGGACTTCCTCAGCAGTAACTGCGTCGTCCAGCTCCCGGACCTGGAACTCAGCAGTCTTTTGGAATCTGGATACCTCCACTAGTTGAGGATCCAGAGCCTCTCTTAGTTTGGACACGAGAGCTTCGGCTTTGCCATCCCGCCCTTTACCCGAGACCTCCAATATTCTTGCGCCGTTTGCTGCCCGCCAGCGAAGCCTGACCCCGGCGAAGCCCAGGCCCTGGATTCCACCTTTTCACGGGCAAGCGTGAGAATTTGCCCGTAGGTGGAAACAACTTCCGGCTTGAGCTGAACCGCAGCCGAACGTGGCGGGCGGAGCTTAGGCTGAGACTTCACCTGAGCTTGTGGCGGAGCAGCAGCCTCATCGGCTTTGCACCCTTCCTGGCAACCTGCACCCATGGCTCGTCCATGGACTCAAGTGGGAGAGAGCGAGCCTCTTCCTACTCAAGCTCCTGCTTCTGTCGCAGTAGGCTGACGCCACCGACTCGAAGCTCATGTTTGCGCTCGCGTCAGAGACGTCACCCTCCTCGACATCCACAACTCCACGGCCTTCTCGGCCCACCAAACTTTCCATCCGGCCATCTTGGCCCGGGTAAGGGACTGAGTCCCTAAGGCAATTTGTGCGGCGCAAGGTCATTGATCTTTCATCGCTACGTAGGTATTACGTTTAATTAATATCATTATGATGCTCAAATGGCTGCATAAACCTCGCGTTTCTACCTTTTACACTGAACTACGATCGTGATGCGTATTATTAGCGTTTTCGCATGTTAATAAGCCCTGGGCGTGCGCTATCCTTGGATGGGTGACCGTAAGTGGCATAAAATTTTCGCGGACTCGTCCAGCTAACATCGTTAGATAGCAGTCAAGTTATGTCTTAAGGCAGCTTGAAAAAATCTTGCAAACAGTGTTGGCCACTTATCGTATTCGTAAACACACTATAAACAAAAAACTGAATTTAGTCTCAATTTTATACCTAGTCATAAGTCGCAATTTCCCTTCATACTTTTACAAGCTTAGGACCGTCAAAATACTGAAGCTGTTATTAGTTGTTATAGAGCAAGAAAAAACATAAGGTACATATCTAGATACTAATAAAAATGATAGGTACGTAGATAATAATTATAAGTAGTACGTAGGTAATTAATAAAGCATTCACCAGCTTTTGCATTTAGGCGTATTTAAAATTGAGAATCAAATTATGGTACAATAATTAAAGTCTAAATCAACTTATTTACAAATCAATAATTGAAATCTACGTTAAACCTACTCTTCTTACTTACTAATTTACTTTAAAGAGCTGCTCTAAATGGAGTCAATTTCTTACTAAGCAGATTCTTGCTCGCTTCAGACAATTTCTCTTCAGTTTTCCAATCATGGCACGGTCACTTTTTAAACTATTGAATGCACTAAATATTAATTCTTTTAGTACGTCTCGGCTTTGAGGCTCGTGCTTCTCGTACAGTTCAGTATCTAAATCCTAATAATATTAGTATCAGGTTCAAGACAATCACAATCTTCATCTTCACTGACATCTCCGGCATCTCCAACTTCTATCATTATTATGTGAAGAATTATTATCCAAGATACCAACATACCATTGAAGCTCTTCAATATCCTTCCACTTATCTCCAAATTGTTTTACCAATAAATTGTCAATGTCTTTCTTTTTAGCATCTGCTATGTCCCGTCCCAGAGATTGTAGTTGTAGCAGTTTAGGATGATTTTTACCTTTTTTCAGTAATATTACTCCGGTGTCGTTGTCAGTCTCATATTTAAATGTTTCAAATAATTTGGTCAAGTAAACTATTTTTTGCCCAGCTCGAGTTTCTTTTAATTCTTTATAAATGCGTATTCTTTTTAAATTTCTGATTGTAGTCCTAGCATAATTGTTTCAAATCAAATAACTTCCAGTCTTTTCCAAGAAGACTGACATCCCCAAATTGTGAGAACTTATCCAAATACTCATCTTTGGATGTAATTACTGGGAATTTTGATATTTCTTTTTCCAAGCGACCAAACACTCTATCGGCTGGTAAGAAGGAATGGCCTCTGATAGGATAAGTTATTTGAATATCTTCTATTTCGGGAGGGGCATGATTCACCAACCAAAAAATTAATACATGAACAATATGTGAGTTTTTATTTTGCCCGCCACATCCATCACAAAAAAGCCGTACATATTTTTTACCTGTATAATCCTGCTTCATTAAATGTTGCAATAATGCTGATCCAATTTCAGTGGATCCCCGTCCAGAATTCCAGATTGATTTTCCGTCCAGCAATAAAAGGTTGGATGTCTTGCTTCCATATCTACAATACATAGATTGTATAAACTTAATTGACGGCTGTAAAAGGCATCTTGGATTGGAGTTCGGGGTAAGGGTTGTACTTGCTGAAGATCAAAACAACACCGAAAGGTTTGTGGATCATCTACCTTTGTTAAATCATAGAAAGCATTTGCTCGTAATTTGTGAATTCGTTTTTCTGTAATTAATTTTTGTTTTTCCTGAGCATCTTTGCAGTTTTTAATTTTATTTGCAAGCAGTACACAAGCAGAAAATTGATCACTTGTGGGTGCTCTGAATCCAATGTTGAATTTTCCATTAAAAATTCTTCTAAATAGACCACATGATACTTTTAGATCAGTTCCGACAGAGTTGTTATACAGCTTGAACAACTTTTTGATGTTAAGTGAACTATCCAAATATATTCTCTTTGATTTACTTCGAGAATAATGGCTTTCTTTGGCAGGTAATTTCTCAATAAATTGTATGACACTTTGTCGTTTCTTCTCAATTTTTTTTTCTTTGTGATCTCCACCTCTACCTTCTTTAGGAAGGGTGCCATTAAAGACATTTTTGCAGATTGTTCTCAACCTAAAACTTTTGATTGAAAAAGTTGACATGAACAGACTTTTGCAAACTTGAACTAACTTGTTCTTCTGTCCGGTCAAAAAGAAACTGGAACATAATTTTCTTGGTTTCGAAAGAGATCCTTTAGGTTCCTTGATTCTTTGAGGTGTGTATGAAGAGACCAATCTTGTCAGATAAGTATCTTGTGCTACTTTTGTTTTGTTTTTATAAAAAAGCTTTCTGTTCTTGAGTAGTATGGGAAGGCTTAACTTATTGCATTTGAAAACACTTTTCGTAACATGTTTACAGTTTCTCTTCAAATTAAGTGCAAGTGGATCACTATCCACATACCTGTAACAGAAAAATAGGTAATTGAAAATATATTTAGGTTTCTTTATAAAATTCCCGCTCAAATTGATGTGAAATGTCACTTACTTGGAAGTTGATATTGCTATTCGTTTACGTCCACGCCGTGGCCTTGTTTTTGTACCACAATTGATCGTTACAACTTCAGCAGTCCCGTCTTCATCCATTTCAACATAAATTTAACAGTAAAAACTGCACGTCAACACCTAAATAAACAACCGAATACAACAAGTTCTAACTCGAAAAACTTTAACAACCTAATAGTTTTGACAACAATGACAACTTGAAAAGTAAGCGTCAAACGTCAAATAGCTGAAAAAATGTTGCCACACGTATGAAAAATAAAAATTACCATAAACTATTTAGCAAAAAGACCAGACATAGATGTTTAGCACCTTTAATCTAAACTCAATGTTTTTATGTGGTTTTGATGAAGTCTTAATGATACCGCTAAATTGTACTCCAATAAAGTGAGCTTTTGAAAAGTATCGAAGGAGACTGTTTTTTTTTTCTCGTCTAAAGTGTGGTTTTGTTCTAAACTCTCTATTTGAAATGAATTTTTTAATAAGAAAAGATGTGTTTTAGATAAGGTTTTACTTATTTGCTTTAATGAATTCAACATTTTTTGCACATAGACTAAAAAAAAATATTTAAAACAAAAATGGAAAAGTGAGGTTTTGTTCTTCACCTCCTCACTTATTTCTTATATGCATCATAACTAAGAATTAAAATTTTATTAATGTGATCACGCAAGTCTTTTTATACTCACTTAACTCTAGTCTTCGTGAACATGTTTTGGTAAGTGTTATATTGCATTTGTCATTTGTTTTTTTTTTCTTTTATTACTAACATTGACCATTACCATTGTAAACCCATTTTTACTGTATGAAGTTTTATAACACAATGCAAATGGTTTCATCTCACAAAATTTCAGAACCTTCACGTCGTTCCATAGAACAGGGTTTAATGTTCATCTTTGTTATAATTTTATCCCCAATTTTCTAGCAGCGTTTTTAAATCGCCAAAGAAGTCGTCAGCTCAATCACATTAAATGGTTTACCGTTTTACGGACATTTTCAATTAATGTAGCATATTTATACGGAGAGTACATTAGTCCAGATTTACATTAGTCCAGTTTTTTTTCCTTTTCTATAAGGATGTGGATGTTATCTCCTTATTTTGGGTGTGTTATCTCCTTATTAACAATATGTGAGTGATAATATAGATATTTTTGAAACAAGTTGCAGCGTAAGAGTATAAACTTGTGATAAACTTATTTTATTTTGTGAATAGTTACGAGTATTATCGAAGTAAAATGTCACGTTCAGCTTTTTGTTTGGGTTTTGCTTATTTAATCGTCGTTAGTAATCTAGGACATATCACCTAATCTCATAAGCGCCTAAAGCCGCAGCACTCAATGGCATAGATGGTGCACAGGGATTTTCTTGAGTGTGTACACTGGCTACAAGACCAGAATCTTCGCAAATCATGTCAATGATGTAGCTTTTTGTATTTGTAAGAGTCTCTTCGTCAAAAGCATGTTGTTAAAAACGAGAATCTAAAAGAGTACATACTGCTATGTTCATGTTTTTGTGCAGGTAGTGAAATCTTCTATTTAGACTAATTCTAACGTTCTTCAGCAGTTTTTTTACCGGGAAGAAATATTCGTTTGTATCAGCTATTTTTCGTATTAGTTATTAAGTCCCTGTGTTACCACAATTGCTTTACTAGCAGTTAAATAATTATCTGCGCTCATAATTAAATTAGCCTCATTCATAATTAAATTAGGCCGTTCCCGTTTCTCACTTTTGATAACGTGAACCACTTCTACTTCCTTTATCGGAGGTGGCGTGAAGGGTGGCACATTCTTAAATGTTTCCACCAATTCATTGGCGAGGTTTAGTCTAAACTGACGTTGCGTCACTGTCGGGAATTTGGTCTTATATATAATGTACGCGTTTAGTATCGTCACGTTCAATAGTCGCCGAAACACCTTCTTATACCACGCCTGATTCCTACCCCTTTCAATGGGATGTGACGACAAAAGTTAATCCTTTTTATCGACACCCCCCATTGAAAGGTTGTAGTCCAGCACAGCTTGGGGTTTGTAGCGGTACGTGCCATATTTTTCTTTCCCTCCTATTTCCCTCCGATGATATGTGGAAATCATGGCTATAATGTTTTTGTCGCGCCATACCAACATAATAGCTAAGTCGCGACAATAACTTTGAACGATCTCGCCAGGTCGAAGCTCACTCACCACACCTTTAATAGACTCCGGAACAAATTGTCTATTGACACGGAGTGTCCCTAAACAATCTGTTCAGTTTCTTTTTAAAAATCGAGCCAAAAGGGGCGAATTATAAAAATTGTCCATTGTTAAGGTATGCCCACGATTGAGCAACAGCCTGACAAGATCTATAACAATTTGGGCCGTGGCATTTGTAGGCATCTGCTCACTGTCCAGTTGGTCAGTTTCTGTGTCAAAGTCACGTCCATGTTTGTGGTCCTTCCCCGTATAGATGAAAAACTTCCACAAGTAGCCGGATTTTGACTCGCACAGTTCATATGTTTTAACGCCTACCTTGGCTGCTTTGGTAGCAATCTTCTGTGCGAAGTTCAAACGTCCGTGCCACTTAAGTGATTCATCTATAGCTATTTCACGCGACGGAAGATAGAGTTCACTAAATTTACTGTTCAGTAAATTTTACTGTTCATTATAATGCCGATTCGTTTCAGTGACGAGCGCTTCAAAGACCTCGTCTGTAAAAAAATTCAAAAATATGTCAATAGGCCTAGCATTATCCGGTACGGAAAATGTAGGCCCAGACTGACCCCGGAATTCTTCACGTTGTCCCTGTAATGTATCGGCATTATTAGTCCAGTCAAACGTTAAATTGTCTGTCGGCATAAGGTCCAACAAGTCTGTCACCGTCATTTGATTGTCCTCACGCGTAAACCAGTCTTGTACTGTCACGTCGATATCATCTGGCAGATGAGCAGGTGCCTCGTTTACAAAATCCAGTTCATCTAGAGGCTCAAGGCCCATCTCAAAATCGTCGTCATCGTCGTCAGCAAACACCTGCTCAAACCAGTCGTTCACCAACTCTTGCCCCCTAACACTTTGAAGATCTGAAACGTAATATTAAAATTTTTAATCAATTTAAAAGGATTTTTTTTATTAAGATATAAATGTCTTGAATACCTGATACGGGCAGAGCGTGTGGCGCAGCTGGTTGAACAGATGCTGCTGATGATGACGGCAATCCTGAAATAGAAATAATGTACATCATCATATAAAAAATAATAGTTTTTATTACGAAATATCTCAAATTTTGATGATGGCTATGTGATGTTTTTTTTTCATTTTATTTAGATATAAATGTCTTAAATACCTGCTATGGGCCGAGCTTCTGGCGCAGCTGGCGCAATTGAGTCATCAGCTGCTGATGACGTACATAGCTGTCCCTTAAATAGAAAAAATATAATTTTAAAAAAATAACAGATTTTATTACGAAATATCTCAAATAATGATATTTATTTTATTTTATTTGTATATAAATGTCTTAAATACCTGCTATGGTCCTAGCGTCTGGCGCAGTTGAGTCATCAGCTGCTGATGACGTTGCTGTCCCTTAAATAGAAAAAATATAATTTTTAAAAAATAACAGATTTTATTACGAAATGATGGTTATGTGATTATAAAATTTGTTTACCATTTTGTGTTTCCTCACGCACATCAGCAGGCACGTCTGCTGATGTGTCCTTATCAGCAGGTACATCTGCTGATGTTGTCGTTGTGAGCCATTCTTCTTCCCCTAAAATTATGAAGCAACGTTAATTTCAACATATAATAGTAGAAACATCGACTATGTAGAAAATTATAAAAGCTCTTACTTAGGCCGCCTGTCGTCCAGTCACATATCAAAGGCGATGCGACGGAAGACGACGGCGCCGATTCTACGAAGACCTTGTACCCAAATAAAACGTATTTAATAAGGAAAAGCGTGATTAATTTTTTGTTTTACTCAACAAGTCGTAAATGTATCTTACTCGTGTTGCCACGGCTGAGGTTTGGGTGGCGGAGGTGTAGAAGGGGTCCCGGCCACCAATCTAGCGGGAACCCTTACTGGAGAATTTTTTCTGTAAATGAATTAAAAAATCAGTTCCGCAACTTAAAAGAAAATAAGAGCTTAACATGAAAACCAAAACTTACAGGGCACGCTTCCTGGGCGGAGCATCTGGAAGGAGTATGCGCTCTAACTCCTTCTGACGCTTTCGTTGTTCATACTCCTTCCTTACCCCTAGCGGCATTTTCGAAAGAGCTTGCTTGCTCTTTTTTGAATTGAACACTGTCCGGGCCAATTCTTCTGCAAAGGTTCTAAAATGCATAAAAATATTTAATTCCAATATCATTAAAATATGCCAATATATGTCTTGTAAAGCAAAAATTACCTAGATGTAGATGGCAGCGGCACATCGGGCGTGGGCATCCCAGCTGCACCGTCTCCCGCAGCACTACCGCCGCGGCCGCGGCCACGGCCACGACCGCGGCTATGGCCTCTTGATTTTACGGGAGTCCTTCCACGTCTATCAAATATATGATAAATGTAACTTTGCAAATATATTTACTAACTTTAAACTAACCTCCTTTTAAAAAATATAATATAAATATATACAAAGTCGCACAATAATTCCATGTAAAGATTAATAAATATATAAAACAAATAACACAGGTTGAGCTAGTCTTAATCTTAAATGAATAATAAAGCTTATTAAAAAAAAAAACTATTTTTGAACCATACTAAGTATTTGGTTCAAAATATTGTATGAAAAAAAAATTTGAAAACAACCATCAAAAGCATAATAACAACCATAAAAACCAACCACCAACTACCAATTAACCATCTTATCAACTAATTAAAAAAACAATTTTTTTCTGTGTTCCATTAATTTTTCGGTTGAAATATTGCTCACAATCGACGGACAATATCATCAGGTTCATTTTAAATACACAATAACAATAATTTACGTAGAAAATACATAAAAACAAAATTACTTACGGCATAATTCCGTTAGAGCACTCACACAGCTTCACTAGCGTCGACAGAAAATTTTCAATTTGACATTATTATTATTTTTTCCACTGACACTATTCTGTTTTAGTTGCCATAGCCTGCCCCAGATATTCCCATATATAAATTAATTCAATGGCAACCCAAATAAAGAAAGGAAAGGGATAAAATCACGGGAAAAAACGAGATGAAAAAAATGCAACCAGAGTTGCACGAAGCGCTCGGCCGTTTTTATTTCAGGCAACTGTGATTGCACGGGCGCTTTAGTCGCTAGTAAAGCGTAAAATAAAACAAAAAATTAAGTCCCTAAGACCCAAGTTCCTAATCTCCCATTCTTTTTGCCCGAAGGATATCAATTTTAAGCTGGAGTTTCAACAACTCAAGGAATCACTAATTGCAAAAAGGACACTTATCCATGAGTGAAAAATTTTCAGGAGAGCATAAAATGTAAATAACTTTTTTTTGAAAAGTTAATTTACCTTCGCATTGTTTTTAAAAGCATTTATGTAACCTTTTTCTTGTCTATTATAACTTCATTATGTAATTTTCATGATAGTTTTCTAATTATTTGCTGTAAAAACGCAAGGACATGTGCCCTTTCTGCAAAAAAGTATGGACATGAGCCCTTTTTACACTTAACTGGGAAAATTCAAACAATGGTCATATAGCAAAACTAAGTTTATTTAAAGTTCTAAAACATATTTATGTATTATTAATATTTACGTTGCACTCTGACATCTCTTTGCACTCTATTTTCAGTAGGCCATCCAAGTATTTCATCCCAAAAACCAACATGTTCTTGTGGAATATAATGCAAAAGTTTTTTAGGTCATCCATCTTGGCATTTAGTAAAGGTATTTATTAGAATAAAAATTCCCAGTAGGCAAACATACAGTAGATAGACCTAGCTTTCTCAAACGAAAATGGTGTTAAACAAATACATTAATATACTCACAAACTTTGACAATCTTTGGCTCTCTGGAATTAAATTCGAAATAATGATAATTTGAAATGGTAAAGGGGATTGAGGGTACATTTTCACGCGATTCTGAATGTTTTGATTTAAGATAGTAATATGGAAACCAATTTTGAAAATCATGTGTTGTGGAGTTAGGTTATGTTGAAAAACTATGAAGACTGCATAATAACATTGTGTATGAACTCATCAACAGTATATAATTGGTCAAAAAGTTGTAGCTTCCTTTTTATTAGACCGAAGGCACGGTCGCAGGGTAGAAACGAATGTCCACGCACAGGAAAATTTAGTTTGATTTTCTTAAAAAAAATTAATTCAGTTAATGCCATTAGCATTCTAATCATAGCATGATTTTTGTTCTTTCCAAAGCAATTATCACAAAATAAATGCACCTCCTCTATACCAGATCTAGCAAAGTTTTGAATGTAATGCAGCAAAAAAGAACAAACATCATCTGGTAACTTCCTAGCTAAACCTTCATGATAAACATAGCATGTGATTTGATCAGTACCATTGTTGTATATTCTAAATGTATTTACACTTAATTGTCTATAGTAATAAACTTCTTGAACTGGAATATTTGGCAAATCAATCACAGCCATATAATCAAAACAAATGGATAGTATTTTATTCTTTAGTGCTGTGTAGAATTTTTTGTTTTCAATGATTCACATTTAGAGCAGACATCTTTTGCAGAGCTACCAAAAGAAAGATCGAAGTTTTTCCTGAAATATGACCAGTAGTATGGGTATTTCACTGTATCAGCTAACTCTGGATGTTTTATTAAAAACATTTTGTACATATTTTTGATAGTCAGATTTGCACTTAAATATTTGTATATTCTTGTAGTATAATGAGTCTCCTTCACAGGAAAAGGGGACTATCACGAGCAACGTAATGGTGCAACATACAATTGTTAAATACAATTTTCACCGTTATCGTTACTCCTTAAGTTAACTTTGACGTAAACTATAACCAAGCCTACGGTGCATGTCACGTAAATAAATTAACCCTCAGCTATACGACCGGATAGTTAAGAAAAAAAAATATGTCAAATTTAGATAAAGTTTATTTAGGTTCAATTAAATTTAGATTTAGCTTAAGTTATCTAGTATCAGAAAAACACCAACACTGCTGATTTTTTTTTATCTTCAATTTTCCACAACAACTTATTCCATGAATAATTTACAATTAAATATTACACAATTAATCAAAATATGATAATAGAACTTCCAAAACTTTAATCCTACTGACAGCGATTTTACTAAGAGATCTTTACTGCTCGATATTTTAACGCAGACCGCCCCCGGCTGGCACGAGTTAGGCCGTTTTGTTGATTCAAATTCCTCACGCTTATTTTGTAACGAACCGATATTCAAAATTTACAACTGTGTTTCATTAGAGTAATAATGAAATGTTTTAACATATAACGTTATTTAATTAAATAACGTTATTTTACCCTTTAAAATATGGAAAACCTTACACTAGATTGGTTTTAAGGTTAGTAACTTTATTTAGGATAACTAAGAGTCTAGAAATGTTTACAGCACCTCGGCTGTCTCGGAACAGGACGGTGGATGACTCAGGCTCCTTCTGTGGCCCACGATGGACCAAGTGTTGATAGATAAAGGACGACTCCAAACGTCGTCAAGCTTTACGAGTTAAACCCGTACAGTGTTCCTATCAATAGTAATATTAATCTTTCTATTCATTTCTAATTCATCATTTCGCATGATGAAATAGAAATGAATAAAAAGAATTGTTGGCCGCATAACGTCAACAACTATACATAAGTCTCTATATGCCAAATGATGATAATGCCAACAAAAGTTAATGCGGCCATAAAATATGACTCTTTACTTTATGCTACCGAATATGGACTCCAATATTATATTTCTTGCTCTATTTCCTGCATAGCTGAAGAAACACCAATGACCTCTACCCTTGGTTTACGCTTAAGACCGTCAAATTGCAAAATAATCTTAACATATTGTTGTCTTAATAGTGGCCATTCTACGAGAAATTATACGGCGTTTCGTGAACAAAAGATTTCCTTTGGCAGGTTTTTGATATGTAGTGTAGGTCCAAAGGATTAATTTAAGAAGTGGCTTATAATTTGACGTCACTTTGCTAAAATATTCAACACTTAAGGCGATCGGTTTCGGTCAGCCGCGAAATTAAAAATTTTGAGGTTTTTTGTTGATTATGGCAAAATTATTAGTTTTTACACATTTTTTGTCATTTTCCGCAAATAAATTACCATCTCCTACGTTGGTATGTATAAAGTTGAAGACAAAGTAAATAAAATAATGGTAAAAAAAAAGCTTATATATTTTACATTTCTATTTGTATGAAATAAGTAATTGTTAAAAATAACTTTCTCAGGTCTTCCAATTCCACCGGAGGGCCTCGCGGACTACGAAACTGTAACAAAATAGATAATATAATATTAGAATGTATGTACAATCTCTATGATACCATATTCTCCGGATATAAAGTTATCTAACAATATAAATATATCTGGAATCATCGGAGTATCTGTCACAGATCCTAATCTTCGATAAGGGCCTTGCGGTCTATTGCACTGTAACAAAAAAGAAATAATATTATACAATGTCGATAGTACCAAATTTAGTAGACAAAGTTATTTGACAACATAAATATACCTGGTATTATCGGAGTTTCCGTAGCAGCACTAACATCGGCATCTAAGAACATCGGCCCCTGCAGCTGTTCTGTCATCCACACTTCACAAGCTCTCGCGCCGCCTCCCAGATACTGGGCTGGATTGTCCATAAGGGCTGCCATTCTCCTTCAGTTTGAGTCCATCTCCAGTCAGTTGGAGAAGGGATAACGCCTGAGGGATCAAGAGCTTGTCCCCAGACGAAGCCTGCTTGATAGGATGCCCTCAATGTGTGTATGCTTAGAGCATCCCTCGTAGTTATATGTATATCCTCGTATTTTGCAAGGACTTATTTTATGTAAATAAAATCTTGCGAGCTTCATTAACCGAAATAATTTCAGTTTCACCACAGTAAAACATGATGACGTACTTTTCTAATCTTGTCAATAAATCAT
Organism: Acrobasis suavella; assembly: GCA_943193695.1. Lineage (NCBI taxonomy): Eukaryota > Metazoa > Arthropoda > Insecta > Lepidoptera > Pyralidae > Acrobasis > Acrobasis suavella. The sequence continues at coordinate 4,582,633 of OW971944.1, forward strand.
CTGTCACTTCTTTCAATGAATTGGAAAGTGCTTTAAAAGCAGATGTGGTCTCGAGACATTTCTGCCACGCCTTCCAGGTCAATGTTTTGCCTTTCGAATAGAAAGCAGAAACGATGTCACAGCCTGTGAAAGCATGGTATCCTCTCATAGCTTCTGCTCTGTCTTCGCCCAGATCCTGTGCCAGGCTCCTCAGTCCGTGTTCCTAAAAAAAAAGTGGCCCTCCGGGAATGCCGTCAGAAATGAAAACTTGGTGACGGTTACGGTATCGGTCTCGCGAGTTCAATGGTTTTTTGCCATCTCAAAAAAGACCAATGCACCCTAAAGAAGTTTTCATTTTAAAAACGTACTTATACCATACGTTTTCATGTCGGTTAGTACATTCGTATAGTTAGTCATTTATTTATTGTACCACTTACCAGTTTTTAAACGAAATAATAATAAAGCTGCAGTTTGTCGAATATCACCTTATAAATAAATTAGGAATGGTAAGTGTTAGAGGACTTTACAAATTGTAGTTGGCAACACTGGCGTGGTTCGATTCGATTCAATCATTATTATTGTTACCTACGTATCTTGGCATTCTCGATTCATTCATAAAGGATCACCTGATTTGATTACCCACGATGAGAAGTAGCGGAAAAAATGAAACCTACCTTCTTAGACGATACCACAAAATTCATGTACCTCGTTTGTGGGCGGACCTAAAGGTATTGGTAACCGAAACGTGTTGGTACAACCACCAACCTAATAAAAATTACTATCAATCTCTCTTAATGCAACTTTGCTTTTATGGTTATAAACTCGTTTGGAAGTAGCCCCATTGAAAATACGTAGGTAAGCAGTTTCAAAAGTAGGAAACATTTTTAAAAAGTCAGCACTAGGTACTCATAGTAATTCCTTGTACAACTAGATAGTATCTAGCGTCTATAGATAAACCATAATAGCAAATTTGCATTAAGAGTGATTGATATTAATTTCTATCAGGTAACAAGGAACAAAGCGCGAAGTTGCGAAGAATATGCAAAAGGACTCCACACTCATGGACCGCGAGTGATTCGCGGCTTCGCGTGGGATTCGCGCGCGAGTGTGGAGAGGCCATAAAGACCTTTTATGCCCTTTGGTTTTTTTATATTTACTTATTACATTTTTATTAAAAACTATCCAAATTTTACATTCAAATACAAATTTAAAAAAAGAATTAGTCTTAGACTCCCTATTTTATTTCGATGTGTGTTGCTTTAGGTTTATTGTAAACTCAAAATTGCTGACATATGTCGTAGTCTAGTTTATTTTAATTTACTTGAGAAATTATGGACTATGGGAAATTTTAACTTTACTACACATTTGTATGGCTATTAAAAAAAAAAGAAACAAAAGCAACTGGGATCTTCCAACTCCCTCAAAAATGTCCTAATCTATCCTCTTCCTAATGATGTGCCACATGTCCTAAAGATCTTTTAGTAACTTTGTGATTTCGCTAAATTTACGAATAGGGTGTATTAAACATATTTTTTGCATAAGTAATACATTAGATACAGGTAAAATTTGCTATTTCACTCTCGCGAAGTATTTATCTCTTTCTTGCATAGTGCAAACTCGTTTAAGGCTGGCCGCATACATACGTTTACCGTATTCGTTTTCCGAATGCGTAATTTCGAGTTGGAATTCCGTAAGACTACCGCAAACGTTCGTTTTTATTCATTCGGAATGTATCCACTTCAGTACAGATAGTGATAGCGTAACTGAACGCACGACGATGGAGGACGACGATTTATAAGCAATTGCATTCCTGTTATCAATACATAAGAAAAATAAACGTCGTCGGTATTGGATACATGCACTAAATACTCGAAGAGTCTATGAGAGTCCGTATTATTTGAAGAGAGCTAAGCTACGAGCACACCCAGATAAATTCTTTGATTTCTACAGGATGTCAATAAATTCTTTTGATGAACTTCATAATGGCATACGCCATTAATTAATGAAGCAAAATACCTGCATGAGATTATCTTTGGATACGGAAGAAAAACAAACCATAACGTTGAGGTAAGTTATCTTTATTTTTACATCTGTACTTGTTTAAAAATGAAAACAAATCAACAATCTTATTCAATGCTTAAACTTTAGGTATTTTTCATTATTATTTTCCTCTTCTTGTCCTTGAGATTGTACTAAATAAGTTGCTGCTTCGGTATCCTCGGTATGTTGAATATTATCAATATGGAGAGATGTGGAAGGTGATGTGTAGAGATGACGTGGTGATTGAAGTGGTGGCAGATGTGTAAGAGAGTTAATAACCACTCTGGAATTGTTTGGGGCAGATTGATAATTCTTGGTTTTATTTTGAGAAGAAGATGAACTTAAGTTTGGAAATGGAGTTTGCGTTTGATATATCATATAAGGTGATGTTTCTGGTACAGGAATATATGAATAACACGGCTTGATGCTGGTGTTACTGAACGTGGACTGAATTTATCATAACTCAGTGAAGAAGATGGAGATGAACTGTAGTCAGTATTAATTTTTTTTACTGACTGCAGCATTCCCAATTTAAAATCATTTTTTTGATTTTCATGCATATTTTTCATATGTGTTCTAAAGCTTAATAAAAATTTCATGTCATCGTCTTCTACTTCTTGTCGTTTCTGATTGGCTTTCTGTTGGTTTTGATGTAAGATACTGAGTATTTCGGAGGGGATATCTTTTTTGTTTCGTTTTAACTTTTTAGCAGGTGGAGTTGATATAGGTGATGGAGGTTGTAATATATTTGTATCCTCTTGTTCCACGCTGTGTTCTTCTTCGGTTTCAGATTCTTGTGAAATAGTATGGTTTAAATCATCGGATTGATAGTTTCCTTCGGTATTTCTTTTATCAAAGACTGGTATAAGAAAATACAGCAGATCTGCATAAACATATTTTTTAACCTTTTTTGCGGCACTGCCTGTAGGAGCACATTTATTTTTTTGGTAGTCTCTTCGAAAGTAGTCTCTTATGTGTGTTCATTTTTTCTTCACCTCAGCACCTGAAATATAATTAACATTATTTTAAATGTCTTTTTTTTTCAGTTTCCTGGCAACTGGTAAAAATTTTGAAGAGTTACACTTTGACTATTTAATGGGGAGCAGGACTGTATCAGCCGTAGTTAAAGAAACCTGTACAGCAATATGGGAAGTTTTTCAACCTTTGGAAATGAAGCCACCATCATAAAAGAACGTTGGCTAGAAATCGCTGAATATTATTATAAAAGAACTAATTTCCCTAATTGCGTAGGTTCAGTGGATGGGAAACATATTCGATTGATTTCTCCTCTGCATAGTGGATCTGCCTTTTATAACTATAAAAATTTCTACTCTGTGGTACTACTAGCAGTAGTAGATTCTGACTACCGTTTTATAGCTGTAGATGTTGGTGCTTATGGTAGAGACAGCGATAGTAATATTTTCAACAACTGGAATTTTGGAAAAAAGCTAACTCATAATCGCCTTAATATGCCTGAAGCAAAACCTCTGCCGAATACCAATGACAAACCTCTACCTTTTGTGTTTCTTGGCGATGAAGCGTTTCCACTCAATAACAATTTTATGAAACCATACCCGAGAAGTAATCTCAATACTCAACGCAGAATCTTCAACTACCGCCTCAGCAGATCACGACGAGTAGTGGAATGTGCCTTCGGCATTCTCTCAAATAAATGGAGAATTTTTCACACTAGCATGACGACTCCACACCAGACTTTGCAGTATTAGTTACTAAGGCAGCGTGTGTATTACATAATTTTGTTCCCAGACGAGACGGCTATCGATTTGAAGATACTCTGACACATTACTTTGAAGATATAGCTTTTCGTAGTCCACAACATAGATCTACCAACCGAGGTCGAAACATAAGAGACAGTTTTGCCGAGTACTTTATGACACCCGCAGGTGAAATATCGTACCAGTATAACGAGAGAATAAGTAATTTACAAGAATAAATATGATATGTAATATAAATATACTTAAAGAAAATATATTACCTTTGTTTTCTTTGTCCACTTTAGTGCACGTGTCCCAATCCTTTATAACCTCTTTGAAAACATTCTCCCAAGCCAAATCTTTGACATCTCTATTGTGATAATCGTTGTCATGAATATTCCACAGGCAGGGGTATTTTTCAACCGCTAATATTAATGATTCTACCTCACACATTATCGTATTACAAATTTATGCGTAACCAATACAAAGAAAACGTACGCGCGCGGCGCGGGCGCGGAACTGAATAGAAGTTTCCGAACGTGTGCGCCGGCACGAACAAAATGTATGCAAGCGCCGCGTTCCGCATGACGTCATTAGGTTTTTTCGAGTAGGTTTCTCCGAACGCGCCGGCTTGCTTACGAAACGTACATGCGGAATTTATTCCGTTCGAGAAAAAAACGAACGTGTGCGTCAGTTAATGTATTTTCTACTGATTCCATTTCATATGTCCGAATACGGAAAACGAATTCGGAAATCGAACGCGGAAAACGTATTTTTGCGGCCAGCCTTAACAATACGTTAACCGACGCCGACCGCCAGCGGCCGGCATTTTTTTTTAGTCGAGACCGCGGTGCAGCTGCCTTCTGACGTGTGTAATTCGCTCTACGATCTTTTCGGAGTTTTTGGCGGGAAGTCAAGGGGTTCAGTTAGAGTTTGTTTTAAATTGTTTTGCAAATTGATTCTAGTGGACTTTATAATATGAAATCTGTGTAGTTTAGTGTTATAAATGCTCATGCTCATGGACAATATGTGAAATGGTTAAAGTGGACACTCATAGCGCGGCTGTAGTGATATTTATTTGCGGACTGTGGTGGGCATCTTTAGGCACCGTCCGCTATTAGATCGACTATGAAAACCAGTGGACTCTTATAGATTTGTCGCAAGAAACTCCCTTGAAGCAGTCAAAAGACCTACACCAACCTTTGATTGTATAGTTAGGGTTAGGAACTTAGGTTAGGAATAAAGAAGTGATAAAATAAAGATGGGCTCCATAGGACTAGTATCCAGAGCCGTTAAATAATTATAAAAAAATACGATCTTTTCATATTGTGATTGTTACTTGATTTTTGTTGAATTTTTTGGTTGCGATGTGTACATTGTCTAACGAAGAATACGCGGATATCGTCGTTGCTCGTACAACGCTACGGTGGAACTCTTGGTAGACGATTACCAGGCTGCAGGGTCTTCCAAGACACTTACTGACGCCTACGCGAGACTGGCAGTATTAATTTTGGCGAACCAAGAGGCGTTGTGTTCAAGTTGACGAGAGAGCACTGGCAGTTTTTGACAAAGATCCTACGAGAAGCATTATAAATGTCGCAATCCTTGATTCAATATGGAAAGTGAGGAAAATTTCTCGTCCAAAAAAATAAACATCCTTTTCTATACATCCTGTGCAAGGTACGTAATTTACAAAAGATAAAAAAAAAACAGTATTTGCTCACTTTATTGATGCGAAAATGAGATAGCAACTTGAATCAAATGTACCACTTATGCATAAATATTTTTTAAACATGATTTTAAATAGCCATATTTGACCCTATTCGTAAATTTTGCGCTCCGATTTTTTCTTTCTCTGGGCTGGACTTGGACCATGACCGAAATCTTTTTGGAACAGCATCTTTTATACAAAGATTCAAGATTCAAAGATTCAAATATTTATTCAGTAATTAGACCTTTACAGGCACTTTTACACGTCAATAAGTATAATTTATGTTACGTGTAAAGTATATTAAAATTTAATTTATTTTTTAAAGAAAAGCTACCGATAACAGCGCTTCGTAACGACCACTGCTGAGAAGAAACGCCGAAAGAAACTCATTTTCACAGTATTGGTCGCCTACTCGCCAGAAGGGCTTTGTCATATTATTATAATTGTCTTTTAATTAATAAATACTTATAATATAATACAATGTTGACACATTATAACATGTTATGCTTGCGAACAAGTAAACTAACATAAATTGCGTAATAAAAAATATTAAGTAGTCAAAAAAAGCGAAGCCGAGCTGACCAGTCCCTCCCGGCAGCACCCGTTCACGAGTTGACGCACGGATCAGCCATCGTTAAACTCAACCATATTAGAGGGAATCCAACGACCCGACCAGCGACGCCACCACCGGATTGGACATTTTAGTGAGCATGAAAAACCCGAACTCGCAGACCTTGTCAAGAGAAATATTAATTATATGTTGGTCACTTATTGATCGCAGAGCATTTACATGTTTTTACAGTAAGCTTATTATGGTAACAGAAAATGCAGCTATTTATGTTTCATGTGTGGAGTGTAATGGAAAATGTTTAGGAAGTATCCACGCGTTTTTATCTCTTAAATAATCATTGATAGTATAGTATGCATTGTTCAATAAAACTTTTTTAACATGTGTTTTAAATTTTGCCATTGGTAGGTTAACGATCGCTTCGGGAAGTTTATTAAATAATGTTATACCTAGACCTAAGAGTGACTTTCTAGTTTTAGCAAGTCGAAATTTAGGCGTATGAAGCTGATTTTTGTTGCGAGTATTATAACTGTGAACATCACTATTTTTCTTGAAATTATTTAACCTAGATTTAACAAATAGAAGATTTTCGTAAATAAATTGAGATGTCACAGTAAGAATATTTATAGATTTAAATAACTCTCTTAAGGAATCGCGTGATTTTAGTCCGTAGATCGACCGAATTTCTCTTTTGTAGCACAGAGATAGCATGTATGTTAGCCGCTTTACCCCATAAGAGCAAGCCATATGACATTATGCTGTGAAAATAACTAAAGTATACTAGCCTAGCAGTTTCAACGTTAGTACACCGTCTGACCCTCCTACAGCCTTGCAAATAAATATTTTGTTCAGTGTGAGTAGAGAGATTAACAAAATTATTAGATTTAAAAAGATTAAGGCAATCATTTTCATTAATTTTGTCCTGGCATTTAAATCTGCAATTAGGAATGGGCCGCATTTTATGATTTTTTAAATTATTTTTTATTATTTTGTTTCGCTCCCAGGTTTTAGGGTTTCTTTTCCACTTTTTTCCCCGTTTTAAAATCATTAGCGCTTTATAAGGCGATGTTATAAGTTTTTTTTCTGATTGAGATGGATCTGGATCAAATAATCCGGTTTTAGGGTTTAAAGCATAGTTCTCAAAAACATTTTTAGTTTGGGCAGAGACTGGCACTGATGCAGTTTCTAAAATATCATTTTTATGCTCAGCATAATCACAAGGGGTATCTTCAAAAAGCCCCGTTTCAAAATTAAGGAATTTATCTTCCATCCCATTATTTTGTTCCAGTTGTCTAACTGATGTAGTTTCTAATATAAAAGTATCTTCATTATCTTTATATTTACGATTTCTTTCAGGTCCAGCCAAAGCAACTAAAGCAGTAGCATTATCTGAATTGACTTGCATATTTGTTACATCTGTAAACCAAAACCAAGCTTAAGCAAATTACACCTTGAGATTGTGGCATAATTGTCATAAAGTATTCTTAGTATATCCACATGCTTTAAGGATTATTATCATAATAAAATTATATACCTTTGCTTTTCAGTATTATATAAATCACCACCGTCCCTAATATAAGTATGTTCTGCCTCATAAGATTCTATCCCAAGATACTCAGTATCATGTGACCTATAAAAAAATATAATAACAATGATGAAATCAAAATATTTTCTCGCGGTGAAAGTAGCTTTTGCCACTTCTACGCCGTTCTGTCTATCTCCACACAAAATTTCAGATCAGTTTGTTGTTTAATTTTCAAGTGAAAGAAGGACTTACAAACTATCACATTTTAAATATTAGTAAACGTCATTGACAAAGGACATCACCAGCCGTTGGCTCAAACGGGGCAAGCCGATATAAATGAATGGGGCGATAAAAGTAAAAAGAGTAACATTTGAAACGGTTACGTACAAACACCATGACCGCTGTACATAGAGGCATGTCTAAGGTTTCAGAGTAGGGAAAGATAAACAGCGCACGAAAAAAGAGACAGTAGTGGGGCGTGGATAACGCGTGGACTTCTCTAGAAATTTGATGCGCCCTTATGTTTCAACAATATTACATACATACAGGTTCAATTTATAATCTCCTTTGTTTAACGTAGGCCAGTTAAAGATACAAATTTAATAATGTTCTTTTTCAATCTTTTGCGTTTAAAAAAAAAAGAAACTATGTATATAAACTGGACTTACCACGAACGTTGACGTTTCGGTGGAGTTACATCCATCGCGGTCGCCATGAGTCGTTGCGACCACGATGGATGAAATTCGACCGAACCTTTAACGAATACAAAATAAATTAATGTTGTATGTTGGGTGTCAAGGAAGGGTTTCAGATGGTGGGGTATTTAATGATTCAGTATTGAAAAATAAAATTGATAGCGACTTATTTAATCTTCCACTCCCGAAGGCATTAGAAGGAACAGATATAATTGTGCCACATTACTTTGTTGCTGACAGTGCATTTCATTTAAGCAACCATATTATGAAACCCAATTCAGGGCAACATGCCAAAGGATCAATGAAACATGTATTTAACTATAGACTCTCAAGAGCACGAAGTACTTGTGTACTTGTACTCTCAAGAGTACAAGTGTATTAAGAGTTTTACGGAAGCCAATGCTGCTTAAACGTGAAAAGGCTCAGTTGATAGTGATGAATATATGCCACCTTCATAATTTTCTACGGAAAAGCCCAATTTCTGTTAATCAAGCCTAGATAACATTTGCACTTTATGCACATTACTTGAGATTTCAGCCCACAGCCGACCATGTGATTAAAGCCATCTTCGGCTACTTCAATAGGAGGCAATGCAATACGGCGTCGTTTTTTACCTATTCTAATATTTTCAATGTTTACATTTAGCTGTCGTCTTCTGCGAGTTGTTGTAAAAACTCTGGCATCTTCTTTTATTAGAATATCTCCCACCATAATTTTAAAATCCAGCAAGGCTATGTACAAGTCTTTTGTTTATTTCTACGACACCACAATAACCAACTATTGACACAGACTAGGTCAATAAATTGGAAAGTCAATCTGTGATACCACTTTTTGCTTCGAATTTTAATTCTGTAAAAACCTAGCATACAATCCAATCCGTCTTATTATAAAACCCAGACTAACTTTGTTACTAGGTTTAAACCATTATCCGACCAAATCAAGTTGACATCTCATAATATCACACTATCTCACCTGTCAATGTCAACTTCATTTTAATAAGTCCACGCCACCCATTATTTGTTGTAAATTGTTATAGCTTTTGGGCAAGGGATATCTATTCTGGGCCTTTCTTTCTTCACAAATCTTTTAACCATCGCCATGGATTCTTTTCCTATGTATGAAGAACACAGGTTTACAGGTTTATTGTCTACCCAAGTTGTAACTGTTAATTTTACATTCTTATAAACGGTAGATTTTTCAACACAATATCCTCTTTTTTATAGTTTTTTGTCTATAAATTTATGCTAGATGCTCGATTCAGTTGAATTGTCCCTAAAGGAAGAAATTGTTTTTATGTAAGTTGGCCATAAGAGGCAACATGTGTACCAAATTTTGTATACAAAAAATGTATAGTTCAGATTTTGTGGAACAGTATTTAAGTTTCCGGATATTCCGAGATCAGGGCAGTTTTCTGTGGGATCAGGATGTTTACCAGTATCAACGTCAAAATCGTAGCTAAAGCCACTGGCTCCGCTTAGCACATAATTGAGGTAACCCCATTTGTGTACTTTTTTGACACTTTTACGCCTCTTACCAGAAGTGCGTGCTTTAGCAGGAATCATTTGTTCATCAACTGCCAAGTATTCTTCTTTTGGTACTTTTTAACAATTTTTTACGCAGCATATATAGGAAAGGGCGTATCTTTTGTAACCTGTCGAAATTTGAATCATAAACTCGTCATTATTGTTAAAAAAATTTGAAAATCTTTTTACTTCTTCAAATTTGTTACATGTCGTTGTCGAAGCCACCTTTTCAATGCGTGTTCTTTCTTTCCAATAGTGACGAGTTGTTGGAAGATGTAGTTGTGGTTTAGTAGGTTTGTATGATTGTATGTGATTTTTTATTATCTGGCAATCTATTTTATGTGCTTTTTCATTGTGTCCTAGACCGTCAAAAGGAATAGCATTATTGTTATTCAGGGCATTCCTAACAACTTTTTCATTAGCTCTATTGTCCAGCGCAGTCAAAAAGAAAAATCTGCACACTGATGTTTTTGCTACCATCTCAATGTTTAGAAAGTACGAAATGGTTTTAGTTCTATTTTTCTTTTCTGTTCCGCTAAAGTTCTTTATTTTTTGTGGTTGAGAAGAAGATGTGTTATGTAAATAAACAATTTCTGTTCCCTGCATGACATCAACCAATACTTATCATGAATATCTCTTCTCCGCTCTTTAATAAAATTAATCGTGCATTTTTTCTATAAACCGATGCTTTAGAACCTGGTTTCAGTGAGTATTTGATCAATATTTTTGTATCTCTGTTCTACTTTTTTCTTTCATTATTATAGTCGTTCCCCTTGAACAGATGGAAAGCCGCATTCAGATCCCAGTATCTACTTTTAAAAAAAAATCAACGAAATATATCTGTTCGCAGTATTGGTATTTTCGTAAAACACTATTTTATGCTTGGCTATTCTATAATGCCAAGCATCAACCAAAACACAAACAGTACCCATATTTTGTCGGCGTTTGTTTCATACCAGTCCCTCGCAAATCTAGGTCGAGAGGCCGTAAGGGACTGAGCATACCGGTTGGACTCAAGCGCAATGTGGGACATGATCTCATCTGTCCAGAATGCATGTAATGCATCATATGCATTGACAAGGCGTCGAGTCGGCCCCGTTGTTCCTTGCAAAAATCTCTCTTTCATCCCGTTCCATTCTCCATGCAAAACTCTCAATCAAATCGTCCAGATTCACCGTCAAACTTTCATTCTCTATCATTTTTTCATTATCATCTACTTTTCCACATTCATTTTTTGTCACATATTGACTCTTGAAGCCAATATGCGATTTATTGCTTTGCGTAGGTGATCGGGCAGGTCCGCGTCGCAAATATACCGCTCCTCTAATAGTTCTCCTCAAGTCCATCCCCTTCCACCACTTGCTAGGCCTCGACCATGGCCTCGGCCTCGGCCACGCCCTCGTCCCCGAGTAGGCCTGGCAAAAGTGTATCATCGAAGTGAATGGATCATTTGTATCTGCATCAGTCCAAAGATTCATATCCGTGGAACGTATCAGTATCATTTGAATCACTGAACGAAACTCAAGAAGAGCAGAATTGAAATCGCTTGCGCGAATCAATTTAACATTCTGCATCAGTCCAAAGATTCATTTCCGTGGAACGTATCATTATCATTTGAATCACTGAACGAAACTCAAGTAGGTAGAGCAGAAGTTAAATCGCTTGCGCGAATCAATTTAATAACTCCTCAATTCGCTTTTAATTGACCTTTGTTAATTTTTTGCACACATATTGAATAAAAAATACAATATAGTAAAATATATGTAAACATTAGTTTTATAATTAAGCATTTAAATAAAATCGATTCCCCTTCATACTTTTCTCAGGCTTAGGACTGACAGTTAGTATATTACCTAAATAAATAAGAATTCCTGCGATAGATTGAGAGGATATTTACTCAATTAAAAGGTAGAAGCAAGTACGTACAAATTTAACGATAAGATCATACTTACATCGCTACGCACATACATAAATAAATATATATGTATATATATATATATATATATATATATATATATATATATATATATATATATATATAAACATACATACATAAAATTATAGCAATACATATATACACATATACTAACTATATATATATACATATCCTACATACATACATAATACATAATAAATATATAAAACAGATTTACAGATAAGTACCTATTCAGTCCAAGTGTGACGCAACCAGAGAGGACTTTAATAACCTAATTTTAAAAGTATCCAGTGAAGGTGCCATCTTTACTTTAGCAGAAAGCGAGTTCCAAAGCCTTGCCGCCAAGACTGTGAAAGATTTGGAGTACGACTGAGACGAAAACCGTGGAATGTCCAAAATAAGGCTGCCGGCTGAGCGCAAACGACTATCCACATTCCGAAAGTTAAATTTGCAGTGCAGGTAATTAGGGGCAAGGATTAAAAAGGGCGTTGAAAAGGAGGGAAAGAATATGGATATTACGACGTATCCTAACAGGTAACCAATTTAGCTTTTTGCGAAACTCGGTGATGTGGTCGAATTTCCGTATGTTGAAGATATACCTAATACAGATATTTTGGAGGCGTTCTAATTTGTCAAGAAGTTCCTCTGTGGGATCTAAATACGCCACGTCAGCATAATCAAGAATAGGAATAATTAAAGAACGTGACAGCAGTACTTTCGTGCTTATCGGGAGAAAATTTTGCAATCGCCTCAAGGAATGCAAACCCACAAACATTTTGCGACTCACCTCATTGATTTGAGCAGACCAAGACAACGTTTCATCAAGAATTATTCCCAAGTTTTTAACTGTTGGGGTGAAAGGAATAATAGTACCATTAAGTATAACATTGGGAACAACAGCAGAATGAAACTTTGCTATGAAATGTGGACTACCAATCACTATTGCTTGGGATTTATCTGCATTGACCATAAGCCCGAAGTTATGGGACCAAGTCGCAATAGCGGCAAGGTCGGAATTGATAGTGCTCACAGCATGACTGAAATTATCGAGAGGGGCAGCCGTATAAATCTGCAGGTCATCTGCGTACAAGTGAAAAGAAGATTTAAGAGAGGACGTGACACCGTCAATGAAAATTGAGAATAATATTGGGGAAAGTACTCCACCTTGGGGAACACCGGCAGCTAGGTCACACCAATCAGATTGACTCTGATCAATTTTCACCAACTGTCGACGCCCATGTAGGTAAGAGTGAAACCACGTAAGAGAAGATGCAGAGAAGTTAAGGGAATTTAGAACGCCGAGTAGTATGTCAAAATCTACAGCATTAAATGCATTAGAGTAATCTAATAGAACCAGAATAGTGAGCTCCTTATTATCTATCTTCATTCTGATGTCATCCGTAATCTTGACGAGGGCAGTAGTAGTGCTGTGTCCGGCACGAAACCCTGATTGAAGTTCATTTAGTAATTTGTACGAAGATAGATAATTCGTTAATTGCTGCTGGACATAGTGTTCTAGGATTTTCGAAAGGACAGGGAGTATGAATATAGGACGGAATTGGGAAGGTAAAGAAGGGTTAGGTTGTTTAGGGAGTGGAATCACGTGCGCGAATTTCCAAGCAGAAGGAAAAACCCCAGTGGACAACGAACAGTTAAAAATGTCAACCAACATAGGGGATAACACTGGTAAAATGGGCCTCAACATATCAAGGGAAATGCCGTCATTACCAACCGCATTAGATTTCAACTTGATAAAAATGTCCTGCACATCCTTAACTGACATTGGTGGTATATCAAATGCTGGGCAATCAGGCTTTGTTTTATCAGCAAGCTCCGCAAGCGTAGCATTCCTGACGCTTGCAGGAAGGGTGGAGCCAGTAGAGCAGAAATGTTTATTAAGAGTGTTCGCGTCAATACCGAGAATAGGATTAGATGACTGCTTACCAACCCCTAATCCCTTCAAGAATGTCCACATCTTACCAGAAGGGCAATTCACAACATTTTGGTGAATATATCTACGCCTTGCTTCCCTACAACGCTTATTACAAAGATTGCGTAAACATATAAACTTTTCGCGATTTTGATCGGAAGGGTTTCTGCGAAGTTTTATTTTAGCATTGTCCCTTTTCGCCATAAGTTTTTTTATATCAGGCGTCAGCCAGGGTGCTGGAAAATGCTTGACCCTTATCTGCTCGACTGGGGCATGCTTATCATATAGGGACAGTAAACGGGAGTTAAACGCTTCCACTTTAGAGTCGACATCATTTGCCATTCGAACTGAGTTCCAGTCCAGACCTCGAACATCACCATCAAACGATTTCCAGTCGATACCACTGTAATTCCGCCTCAACACAAACTTATGTCTGGGCTTTTTAGTACGCAGCTTGAACGAGGAAAATATGAGATCATGGGCCGAGAATGCAGGAGCATGAAGTTGACCGTGCCTAGAAACAAGCTCCGGACAAGAAGTAATTATAAGATCAAGAAGGGATGGAGGACCATTTTGCGGAAAGTGAGTAGGATTAAGTGGTAGAACGTGAAGATCGAGAGAATGGAAGAGAGAAAGAAGCGAATTGGCTCGGGAATCTTTTTTAATAAGACATGTGTTGAAGTCTCCTAAGAGTATAAGATGGTCGAACTGAGGACGAAAATCAGATAAGAGAGTTTCGATCGAATTGAAATAATTAATATGTAAAGAAGGGCTGTAATAAACGCCAAGAAGAATTTTCGAACCGTGGAGATTAACGTTTAGAAAGAGATGTTCAGGCATTTGGGCAGTAGTGTCAGATTGTGAAAGAACTTGCGCAGGGATGTCACTGCGCAAATAAATGGCAACCCCACCCCAACCAACTACTCTAGTACTGCCGTCATCACGTGTCACAGTATATGCACGGTCATTTCGAAAAAGACGATATCCTGGTAACGGATACAGTGCAGAAGGCAGGGAAGGCTTAAGAACGCTTTCAGATATTAGTATGGCATGAATATGGCTATACGAGAAAGTAGCTAAAAGGTCCGTATAATGAGCGGGTACGCTTTGTGCATTGATATGCACCACATTAAAGTTTGATTTTAACTTAACAAAACTAACATTTAAATGATCGTGTAATGAGATATCATTGGAATCATCACTCTTTGCACTAAGTAAGCTTACAGACGAGGAAGAAAGCGAAAAATATTCTAAATCAGAGTCCTCACTAAGCACATCAGACATAATCAGGTACCTTCTATAAACAATATAAAATACACTTATAAATAGTACAAAAGAATATATAAATATATATACTTATATTTTACCAAAAATAAATAAAAATAACCGAGTTGGTATTACCAGCTTAGGTAGGTTAGGTACCCACGTCCAGCCCTCAATCACTCGCCAGTCACTAGGCGTTTACAAATGAATGGCCGCAATACAAATATTAAATTAAGTACACACAATTAAGTACCGCACAAGAAACAAAACAAATAATAGTGATGGAATGGGATGATCAAATTGTGCACTTGGGTAGATAAGTCACTTTTTCATATGAAAATATGTGATTACCAAAAATTCGAAAAATGTATAACAAAGGATTTGTATAAACAATATCTTAGGGCCTGCACATCGCAAACTCCCGCTGCGGCCAAGTGTATGATTGAAGTGTACCTATTTGAAATTGATATGAGCAACAAGATAATACAATCACACAATACTAGCATACCGCTGAAGTCGCCACATGCAAGCGCCCCAAGCCTTATTCGATTTTTAACTTTGGAGAAAATATACGAGAAACTTAAAACTACCAAATGCCAAACCTAGAAATTTTATCAAAAACGGTTATGTAGTTTAGTATTGTTGAAGTCAGATTTTAGTTTTGAAAAATTAAGACGAAACAAAACGCACTGTCAAGCAACTATCATGTCAATGTCAACTACATGCTTGTTTGGCACAAATGTCAAATAATCAGACTTTCTAAGTTTACTTTGTGTGTGACAAAACAATATTATATATCTACACGAAACCGTCAAAGAAATAAAATTATTCTACCTTTGTTTCTAACAAAAAAAGTGTGTTTACAATTCATCTACCCATTAAAGTCACACATACGTATAATAACCACATATAAGCTTCACAATATACAATACAATCAAATATACCTACATAGATTAGACCAAGACCAATGGAAACCCAATTCAACCCAAAACAACCTGACGAAGACCTAGCGTTGCGGCGTTATTTCTGCCTTTGTGTCCTGGTGGCCCGCAACTGCCGGCCGCCGTGCTCGTTGGAATTAGAAGCGTCAGGCCTAACCGCTGGACCTGAAGCCTCAGAGATGACATCTTTGCCCACTTCGACAGGCAGCTCAGCCAAAATAGCACGCAGATCCACCAATGTTGAGATTTTACGCTTCACGCCGTTGACTCCCACAACCACAATCTTGCCATCAGCAGTCCAGCAACCCTTGACACCCAGGGCTTTGCGTGCTTCCACAAAGACTGCATGTCGTGTAGTGGTCAGGAATTCAGGGATTGTATATCCAGATCCCTTCAACAAACTCTTCGCAGCCCAGGCCTTATTACGGCAAGTGCAATCCGTGAAACGCAGAAGAATGGGACGGGGTTTATCTGCTCTGCTCACTTTTCCCAGGCGCATACAGTTGAGAGATTGGGTGATGGTATCCGGCAATTCAAGGCTGCCATGACACAGTTGGATGACTTTAGACGTCAGGTCCTCTTGCTTTTCCTCGACCATACCATGCAGCAGTAGGAGATTTGATCTGGATCGCATTTCCATTGAGTCCAGCGTCTGTACAACTAACTCTAGCTGCAGTTTGAGAGCAGATGTAGCTTTCCAAATTAAAGTTTTGAATGTCTGGAACTCACTTGATAGTGTTGCAACATCCAGCGGGCTGCGACCAGCTAGATTTTATTCAAATGAAGTCATCTTTGTTTCAAACATCTCCGTAATGCTGTCCATATGATTCCTTAGTCGTGCAAGTTGGTCCATAGTGAGTAACAGTGACGTTAATGATTGAAGTATAAGTAAAGTGCAGTGCCAAACAGTGAAAGGAAAGGTGAAATTAATAGCTGGCGAGCAGTATTAAGGTATTTACCACATTTATATAAACTGGTTATAATAAATACTTTATATAATTAATTTTATTAATAAATTACAATTGCGAGATAATAAAAACGTCTATCCGTTTTCACTCCTACCCTCCAAAAAAAACCTTTGTATGGGGCGGATGGACGCGAAGTCCCACTCTGGGGAAACGATGATCTAAACTGTGAGAATTGAGAGAACGAAGAATTAGACGTGACTCGACAGTTATATCCGGGTGAAATACTTACACCCACAAATGATTCTTCGGACAATTTATTCAAAGTACCATAAAAAATCACATCTGATATTAGTTTGCAAGCTATAGCATGTTGTTGTTTATTTAGGTCACTCAGTTGCATTCCGATAGATTTTCCGAGGATCTCCCAGTCTTCTTCTTTTGTATTAATCAATCCGGCAGCCTTGTCAAGTATGTCATGTTGACGTTTTAATGGGGCTTCTTTCTTTTTTTTCTTGAACAAATTTTCATTTGTAAACTCAGATGACAACTTCCACTACGAATACGTAGTGGAAGTTGTCATCTGAGTCTCAGTGATCTCGTTGTCTTCTGTGCAAGATAATGGTGAATGCTGAAAATAATTCAATTATTGTAATTTATTTTCAGTTGCCGCGAACAGAATCAGAATGGAGACAAGTTGCAGCAGAGTTTGAAGAAAAATGGAACTTTAATCATTGTATTGGAGCATGCGATGGCAAACACGTGTCTATTGAAAAACCACCAGGAAGTGGCTCTCTGTTTTACAACTACAAAGGGTTTTTCAGCGTAATATTATTTGCCGTTGTCAACGCTAACTATGAGTTTATGTATGTTCAAACTGGCACAAATGGATCCGTTAATGATGCATCAGAGTCTACAAATTTTTATCAAAAACTAATTAATGGGGATTTAAATTTGCCGCCATCTTGTCCATTGCCAGGAACAGAAACAGATACCCCATATGTTCTATTGGGGGATAGTGCCTTTTCTATTTACAAACATTTCATGAAACCATACCCATTGAAGAATATTAGTTGTGAAAACAGAATATTTAACTATCGCTTAAGTAGAGCCCGTAGAGTGGTGGAGAATGCCTTTGGAATATTAGCTGCTCGTTTTAGAGTACTACGAAGACCCCTAAGTCTTGACTTACCTAACGTGGATGCCGTGGTTATGGCATGTACTGCTTTACACAATTATTTAAGAAAACGGGAGCCAGCTTACATATCTAGAAAATGGTTAGACGGAGAAAAAACCTCACAAGGCTCGATTCAGAAAGGGAAGTGGCGGGACTATACTGACGGATTACCATCTTTAAAAAACACAAGCCCGAGACAGCGCAATGAAGAAGGAAATCATGTTCGAAACATATTCATGAATTACTTCAACATAGTGGGTAAAGTTTCGTTTCAAGATAAAATGATTAATACTGTACCTATGAATAAGTAATACAATATGTAGGTACCTCATCTTCTTCAGTTTGTGTGACTGAACGACATGATTCTGTAGTAGACTCCAGAAAACTGAAACTATCGTAGTACCAAATCGACGGCACATACACGTCTTCATTTCCAGCACCGGTATGTTTTGACGCCTTGACCTTCAAAAGAAAAAGTTACAAATTAATCATAAATGTAAAAAAAAAAAACTGAATTACAAAATTATTAAAATAATAAATTTGAAACTCTTGCTGGTGGTTTTATTTATTTGTCAAAACAAATTAATTAACATCATTCGTAATAAAATATACTACTATGTAAATAAATAAATATCTACAAATCCGAAGCCGCGGGCGATAGGTTAGGTATATACGTAAATTATAAAGTTCATTCACTCACCTTTTTATATTCCTTTTGATAGTTAGTTTTTAACTGTCGCATTTTCATCGATGTCTTTGTATATACTTAAAAGCACTTTAAATCCCTCATTTCTTACATTTTTATTCATGTAATTTTTATCGTTTTTGTTCCAAAGATAGGGCATATCTTTATACAATTCGATGATGTTACTCAAAACTACTTTTTCTTTTGCCGCCGACATCGCGCACTCACGTAATTCGCAATCGTAGACACATTAAAAATTAGCACGTCCTCACGCAATGACGGGTGCGGTGCGACTGAGGCATCTAAATGCTATTGCACCTTCCTAAGTCGCTTCCTAATTAGGATGCTAAATGATTTAGTTAGAAGCCACACTTCTTCCGATTTAGGATGCTAATTAGGATCCTAACTTCCTAAATGCTATTTTATTTGACTGAATTTAGTTACTGAATCATTTAGGACGTCTGAATTTAGTTAAGTGGAATACGCGCTTAAGCGCCGTTAGGCATTTATTTTTATTATTACTCGTACTCACATAAGTAATGTTTTTTTAATTTCTAGAAAGTTTTTATGTTGTATTATTTTAATTTTTTATTCTTTTTTGGTCAAACAATCATTTTGAAAAAGTTTGACGTTGCCTTCACTTCCCTGTTAGTTCCTGAACTATTTTTAGTAACGGGTACCTGACCGGTCGATATTCATGGGTGTTTATGGAAGGTGGTGTAACACACATGCATTCTTCATTATTGACTTCTTTTTTATCAAATTCCAGTTGTATAATATGAATGCTATTTTTTGCAGCTATTTCTGTAGTCAGTCGGTTCCCTTTTTTGTTGTGTATGTGACTATGGGTATTGAATAACCGCTCTACGCTAGCAGAATTACAAGATAGGTGCCGTGAGAATTCGCTTAGCCGCTTTGCTTAACTCAGTGGACTCGCATAAGCTGCTCCATCAAGTTGTAGGTTTTATTTCACTTACATTTTCCAATAGAAATCGTTCGAAATAATCTTGATCTGTTAGCTGTAATAGTAAGTCCAACGGCTAAGAAGACTCGCTCGCTTGGCGTTTTTGTGGCGGGAATACACATTACCAAGAACCAAACGTGGAGGGTGAACCTTACGTTCGGAGTTGGATAATTCAGAATTCAATTCGGAGTTCCCCTGATGTGTCCTCTCGCATATGCAGACTAAAAATAAACTATTGTTTGCCCGTTTTCTTCTGAATAAGTGTCAATTGCACTCAGTCCTTGAAGTCTATAACCAAATAATGCAGCCGCGATTATTAATTTAGTAATAGAAAACTTCTGATAAAATTTTCTTAACATGTTATTTTTCATGCGGCTCGCTATAATAAGTTCGTTGTTATCTGTATATCTGTATATCATATAATGCATCTTCTATTTCACATCTGAATACTAGCGCTGCATTGATTGTGATTGTTTTCGAGGCAGTCGTTATATTCACGGCATCCCAAAATTTCGTTAGTAGTTTGATTTAATATCCCAAAAGCTTCTACTCGTTATCTTCTAGTTGTCAAATACCTAAGTCTGATTTATGCAATTTGACAAAGAGCCTATGCCAAGAATTTCTGTTACATAGGTTAAAGATGCTTTCTAACATTACGAGAATGCTATGCCACCGAGTCAGAGTTGCGGTTTTTATTGAATTCAAGCCCAAATCTTCGCATCTTCATCAGTTTTATCATGTATTCATATATTTTATCATTACATTAGACGTATATATGTCTAATTACAAATAAACACAATATCTTTATGACATTTTTGATGTAAGGATAATCCACTCAATTCGTCATATATCTTTTTTCTAGTTTGGTCTGGTCTGGTTTCTTGAATTTGAGGCATAATTATTACGCTGTCCATGATGGTAGTCCTAAGATCCTTAATGTTATGTCCTCTTCTAAACTTAATGTTATGAAATCTTTCACTGATGTGCAGTGTCTCAGTAATATAGTAATATAGTACCAGAAGAACCTCCGCTCGTAAGAGAAATAAATCTATAGCGTCTTACTTACTCTACCTTGCCAACTTCTCCTTTTTTTTCATGATACGCAAGAAATTTTCGGAGAATTCTTATAGTTTTACATTTCAATGTATGCGCCCACCTTGTTTCAAATGAATTTTTCCTCCACCCAAAGGTTGGCTGGAAGAGATTGCATTTATAGCGATAAGTCCGCCTTTGTGCCTATATTGTTTACTTTTTAATTTTTGTGTGTCTATTATGTTGCAATAAAGTTGATTTGTATTGTATGCGGTTCGAATAGGACCATTTTGTTGACGTGTTATGGTCGTTTTTCGACTGGATTGCACTTATTGCGATTTTTATAAAATAAAACACGGGTCCTCTTGCGACTGACTAAATGACAGATGATACTCTCGTTATAAGTAGTTGTAAAAAATGGCGTAAACAAGATGTTTGATAAATGACGGAAAACAGCTAAGTCCATTGGTTGGAGAAGATTTTTAGCATTTAGATATAGAGAAATTAGTATGATGTTTTTCTCTCGGCAAAAATTGCTCAGCGTTAAAGTAGTATGGGAGCAATGCCCTTCCAAGATAAAGAGTATAGGCAATGAGATATGATGTTTTACTGCCCAGGGGTAAAAAACATTTGACATGTATTCATAGAACGATTCTCCTGTCATCCATCCTTTCGGAGGACATCCTAGGCCCCAAACATTGGGCGTAATTGAAGAAATTTTTAGAGGAATTGACTTCAGTTTATAGAGTACCTACCATTGGTGGGGCTAGTTCACCGGCAGCACTTGTACTTATGAGAACTGTTACACATTATTTTTCTCCGCTTTGAATGCCGTTGTAAACGTTTTTGGAACCTCGTTTTGCTAACACTTTATCAGTGGGTGACAAGAAAAAAGGCATTCTCGTCGCAGTTAAATATTTGCATTGGGCTGTTCAAAGCTTCTTTCAGCTGGGTTGCAACGAAAAACTCCACCATAGCTCTCATAGTGTTCTCAGTTTTTAATTTTGGAGTTTTTGCACCATATTTCCTAAATGTACATGTGTCAGCACCACCTCTAGTTTGACTGGTTGAAAAGGCCTACGGCCTCAAGTCCGCCGATTACAATTTCATGTAATAAAGTTAAATAAATAATAAAAAATTGCGCAGTCCCACGGTCGGAAGGGAAAATATACAAAAGGCCGCACTCACACCACGCACATAAGTTTCTAAAAGATAATATTTACTGAATACTATTGAAATTCAAAAGTATATGCCTTGGGGCCACACCGGTGCCAAAAGGACACAAAGGCAGCTCGTTTGTCGAACCATATGTACTGGTTCTGGCTTGGGCCAGACCGTCCAGGATTAAATAAAAGTCCTGGATACTTAGACTGTTGTTGGGATCTACTATTTTAACTAATTTTCTTTTTCGTGTTTCATTTTTCTTTTGATGTATCTGCCTTTCTTTTTCTTTCCATTCTTCCTTTTTTATTTTGAGGGAATTTTTTAAGTTGTCGATATCTCAAACGCTCAGCTATACGTGTTTGTTCTAGTATTTCTTCTTTTGTTTTGGGTGGCTTCTTTTTCGGTGGCATTTTGAGATAACACTTGTGGAAAGTGCACTAAAAATATTATTCATGAAGTATTTACTTGCATTTGACTGCTACAATCAATTATTACATACGACTTATGTACACACTTGTTACATCCACTATTCTACTGTCCGACCTTCACCGGTCCGCGTTTACGAATGCCCGAATCAGATTCCCGTCAGTGTTACCATTGTAAGAAAAGTAAATTAACTCATCTAATTAATATTTTATGTATTATTGTACTGTTTTTATTTATTTATATTTATAAATTATGATAACGCTAACAGAAGAAGACTATACTTTTAATGGACAAAACCTAAGAAAACAGTCCCCTGTGCTATAAAATGACAGAAGATTTGGTCAGGAGACTGTCATTTATACATGACTATTTAATAAAACAATATCATTTAAAAACATTCAGATAAACGAAACAGATGTGGCTACATTACAGATGATCAATTATTTCAAACAAATTTTCGTAATTATATCTCTTAAAATAGTTACATAAACGCTTACCAGTGGACTGTTTTTACGAACGGCTGAGACGCGTGGTTCACTAGCTGACGCAGTAGTAGCACTACACAAAATGGCGGCTGCTTAGCTACACAACGAACGAACTGTATACCGATTGCGTTTCGTTTCACGGTTTAAATGCTTCGCGCCAAAACTAAATTTAACTTTAGTGCGATGTCCCCAGCCTCGTTGGCGTCGTCAGGCTGTGAGGGGCCGTGATGATGGTGCACGGGGTCCAATCAGCGAGGCCATCGTCCCTGCCTCGTCGCCCTCGTCAGGCTGTGAGGGGTCCGTGATGATGGTGGACGGGGTCCACCAGCGAGGCTGTCGTCCCCTGCTGAAGAAACTAATTTAATTATAAAAATAAAAACGTTATTATATAATGTTAAGTTTTAGAGAAGGAAAAACCTGTTAGAAATAATCGGCGGAATATAAGCACTTGGCTGAGATTACACGAAATTTTATTGGAGCGATAAAAAAAGACGTACATTACCAGTTAGGGATACGAGCCAAGAGAGATGGCATTTTTGACATATGTCACATAAGTTATACTCAGTTAAAAAAGGTGTATCATTAAAAAAATTATGATTTCAAAGTTACCCAATACATATACCTACATTACACACAGATCATTCTAATGTAACATTTTATAAACTATCACAAATTCATTAAAGAAATAAAACATTTACGAGGGTCATTTGAAAAGTTCTTAGCCTAACATACTTAATGAAACCACATGATTTTGATGTTTTTTTTTTATTTTTCAACATACTCTCCCCCGAGCTCAATACACTTTTTCCATCGACCCGGTAAAGCTTCGATACCCGTTTTAAAAAAATCTTCGTCTGACTCCTCAAAATAGGCGTCCACGGCAGCTATAACCTCTTCATTTGTAAAAAAATGTTTACCACCTAGAAATTTTTTCAGCTTTGGGAACAGATAAAAGTCTGACGGTGCTAAGTCCGGTGAATATGGAAGATGAGGTAATAATTCAAAGCCACACTGATGGATTTCTGCCATGGATTGCACAGAGGTGTGAACGCGCGCATCGTCCTGATGAAACAAGACCTTCCTTCTCAATAAACCTGGACGTTTATCTTTGATCTTTTCTTTTAAACGACGCAGAAGGGTGCAATAGTAATCGGAGTGTATTGTTTCACCCTTTTTTAAATAATCCACCAGAATTATACCCTTTGCATTCCAAAAAACTGATGCCATGACTTTGCCGGCCGATAAAACCACCTTTGCCTTCTTTGGGCTGGGTGATCCTGCCCTTTTCCATTGTTTCGATTGTTCTTTCGTCTCAGGTGTATTGTTGAGAACCCAGGTTTCATCCATGGTTATAAATCTTTCAATGAATTCCTGTGGATCTGCCTCATATAACTCTAAACAGTCGCGGGAAGTCGTGAATCGGTTGCGTTTTTGTTCCACTGAAAGCAGCCGCGGTACCCACCGCGCAGATACCTTAGAGAATCCAAGTTCAGTAGTAATTATATGATGTGTCCGCTCAGAAGAGATGCCCACAGTCTTAGCTATTTCCTCGACAGTCAATCTTCGATCAGATAAAATAAAATCACAGATTTCTTCTTTGTTTTCATCAGTGGAAGCAGTTGAGGGCCGACCACTACGGGGCTCATCTTGAATGGACTCACGACCACGTTTGAACTCTGCTACTCAGTTTTTAACAGCCGCATACGAAGGAGCGGACTCACCGAAAGTAGCAGACATGTCTTCATGTATGGCTTTTGGAGTTAAACCTTTCAAATTCAAGTATTTGATCACTGCACGAAGTTCAATTTTATCCATTTTCAAAAACAGCTCTGACTTGATTTACGATATCACGTGTAAACGAACAATGAATTATTGTAAATAAACTAAACTTTGCATACTTGTTACTAAATAATGTAGCTACAAAATGAGGGTAGTTATAAAATATACCAATGACTCAAACTATGTTAGGCTAAGAACTTTTCAAATGACCCTCGTATTTATGCAACAAAACCTTATTACAAACCTAGTTATTTTACAGTTAGCATCTGACTTGTAAACTTGTAATGCTTCTCTTTACAAAGTGCTTTGGTTAACACATCCGCTAACATAACTTCAGTTGACAAATATTTTATTTCAATAACACTTTTACTAATAATTTCGTTAGTAAATTGATGACGAATGTCAATATGTTTAGTTCTGGAATGAAATATAAAACTTTTACACAACTTAATAGCAGATTGATTGTCATTATAAATTGTGATTTTAGCCATGGTGTCAAAAATCTCAAACAGAAATTGTCTAATGAATAAAGCTTCCTTACTTGTGTCAGACAATGCCATGTACTCTGCTTCAGTGCTTGACAGAGCAAAAGTGCGTTGCTTGCGGCTCTCCCAAGCGACGACACTCGCCCAGAGTAAAAACGAAGCCAGTAAACGACTTACGGTCCCCGTTGTCTGACGCCCAGTCGACATCAGCATAGGCTGAAACATTTAAACCTGTTTTGGAAAATACAAGTTGGAAATCAATCGTACCTTTCAAATAACCTAAAATCCTTTTAGCAGCTTTCCAGTGAGTTTCGCCAAAACAATCATTGAATTGGCTTAGGTAACTTACAGCATAACTGATATCACGTCTGGTACAAACTGCTACATACATCAAAGAATCAATAAGTCCTCGGCAGTCGTAGGTTTCGTCCTGTTTGGGATCCTTAACAAGTTTGAGATCAGTCTCCATGGGTGTTGCAGCTGATTTGCAGTCCTCCATACGAAACTTCTTTAGTATTTTCCGGATGTAGTTAGTTTGATTTACAAAAATCTTATCACCTTACCTCATCAGCTTCATACCAAGTCCATGTTGAGCTGGCCCTAGATCAGTGATCTCGAATTCCTCCTGTAGTTCCTTTTTAATCTTATCTTTTCCTTGAAAATCTGGTGATAAAAACATAATCAAGTCGTCTACGTACAATGCTATAATCATCATCGATTCATTTTCACACTTGAAGAAAACACATGGCTCAGAAGTGAAGCGACGGAACTTCAACTTGTCACGGAGTACCTTAGTAATTTTATCGTACCAAGACTTGGAAGCTGTTTAGGCCGTACACAGCTTTGTTGAGCCTGTATACCAGATCTCCGCTCCCCTTGACTTTTAAATACTCCGGTTGCTCCATGTAGACTGTTTTCTCAAGATCTTCGTTGAGGAATGCAGTTTTTACATCAAAATGTTCCAAATTCAAGTTATATTCTGCTGCTAGAGCAAGCAGCATCCTTATTGTGGAGTACCTGACTACAGGTGAAAAGATGTCTTGGTAATCTATACCGTATTTCTGGGTATAGCCTTTGGCAACCAATCGAGCTTTGATAGCTTATAAGCTCACCATCAGCACTATATTTTCTTTTAAAAATCCATTTGCATTGAACTGGCTTATGGCCAGGTTCCCGTTTTGCCAAAGTCCAACATTTGTTGATAATGAATGAATTATACTCATCGTTCATTGCCCTCCGCCAACTACAACTAGTATATGCTTTGGGGCCACACCGTATGGTAGCAAAAGGCCACAATGGCAGCTGATTTGTCGAACCATATGTACTGGTTCTGGCCTAGGCCAGACCGCCTCGCCGTCCAGGGCTAGACCGCCTCTCCATCCAGGAGAAAGTAAAAGTCCTGGATGCTTAGACTGTTGTTGGGATCTACTATAACGACCATGTTACTCTGAAATATTCAGAATAATTATTCCTTTCTTAAGTTATATGCACCACAATTAAGATTGATTGAGTGCCATGAGTGATGTGATGCTGAAGACAATATTTTTTGACTACCATTTAACGATTTTCCATTTGATTCTTATAATAAATTTTTTATATTATTTATTTCTAAATTTTGTAATTCTACTAATTTCATTGTTTATAAAGCCCGTTGCATTAGGTTTATTTAGCTCTGGTTTGTTGATGTACCACACATGGAACATTGCTAATCTTTTTTGATTTCTTTTGTATTAATGGATGTTCCATGGGTGGTACATTGCTGAATTAAGGTTAAGAATGTGTAAAAAAAAAATGTGTTTTTTTCATAAAATATAATCATTATATTTATGGACATGATGCTATACCGAACAAACGGTAGGTAACATCTTTAAAAAAACTAAAAAAATATATATTTAGTTATACAGATATTATCAGATGTGAAAATATCGCACAACCAACCAACAAAATATTGTATTAAAAGTTTTAAATAAAAGGGTTACACTTATATCTATTTTTTAGTATGAAATGATAGAAAACAGTTTCTATGATCTCTTCCGGGAACAAAACAAAGCACCATGTTGCATTTTATGCAAAAAACATTAGTTTTCTGTTGACAGTTTCTAAAACGACCTCGTTAATTTCCTATATCAGGAAAGTGTCCAATGTCGTCATATTTGATGGGACTCGAGGGTCTGGGAATCGTTGGTTTATTTACCTTACTTTCAACAGAAACCACACGACTAACTGAAATACCGAGTTTCTTTAGTTCTTCATAAACCTCTCGCCTGAAATGCTTCAGAGTCATAGTTTTTTTCTGCGTTTTCCGGAAGAGTAGCCAGGCATTGTTGAGGCATATGTCAACCAACTGGGCAAATATACCCATATACCATCTATTGGATTTGAAGCGAATTTTGTACAAAGAGATCAGCATGTCTGCTAGATCCCCCCCTCCCATGTATTTATTATACTCTTTCACGATCATTGGACACTCTACATTAACTTTGGCTTTGGCTTCTTTGCAGTATCTTTTAATTTTACCGACGGGATCGGCACCCACGTATGAACTGATCAACGTGACTGGTTTGTTGTCATTCCACTTCACAATAGACAATTTATTTTTATTACAAACTACTTGAGCATGTGAGCCTCTCCTTCTCTTCTTGAAGGTCTTATCAACTGGCAGTACTTTTTCAGCACCTCTCATTCGGTTTGATCTAATTGTACCAAGTCCCAATATTCCGTAATCTTTCTTTAAAATGTTAAAAAGCTCTGGCGATGTAAAATAGTTGTCACAAAAGACATAAGATGGTTTCTTTTTAATTGATTGACATAGTGCAATCACAATCTTTGCACCAAATCCCAAACCTTCTTTTGTGAAGTTGTGGAATCGGAATGTATCTTCCCCTCCATACAAAAGAAAGTCTCTGATCATGCCATCTAGGCTAGCTCGTGCAAAATTCTTAAACCCCCATTTATTCGGTTTATCCTTCATATATTGCTTACGTTTGCCGGCCTTTTTGCCCTTATAAGGAATCATCACCTCGTCTATACTATAGCATTTGTCATTATTGTCTAACTTTAAACAATTTTCTCTCACCGTTTGCAAAATTGGTCGCACTTTATAGTATCGGTCTCTTTATCTTAATAGTTGTCAACAAAATGCAAATGCCTTCTAATTTGTTGATATCTTTTCAGAGTCATGACGTCAGACGTATTAAATTGTACCGAAAACCCTCAGACCAATAATCAATGTATGCCGGCATTCGTACCATACCCATAATAATTTGAATGGCAAGGAAGTTTTTTAGTTCATCCATAGTCAATTGCATCGATTTTCCTGTCAGTTCAATTTGCCTTTTCCTAACTTTAATTCTTCTATATATAACGTAACGTAGGAAGATATTCCTGTATCTAGGGTAAACTGGTTAAATACGCCCTACTTTTTTATTACGTAAAATAAAACACATTTCTAATGAAAATATATTTATTTTTTTGGCACAATCTGTTTCATTAATTAATCAGCCTCTTATTATTTGGTCATTCAGCTAGTAATTCTAATTATTTTTCGAATTATAATTTTTTTTTTTTACTTTAGGAAAGGGCGTTTTCCCCAAGTGGGCTGGGAAAAATGCCCCTTATGAAAAATAACAAAAATAATAATAATTATAATGAAAAATCAACATATTCCTGCAAAAATACTACTTATTTTGTTGCCGCACATAATACCGACCACATTCGTTGCACAAATTGTTGTACATAGTACAGTCTTCGTGCAACCATTTTAAGCATCTTGTACACTGTATCCAGTCTACTTGTCTCTTCGTTACATTATAATCTTCCAAGCATTCAGCACAAGCATTTTCTTCAATGGCACGTTCACTTGACGAAGCTAATTCTATTTCTATGTCTTCTTCTTGAGATTCAGAAGAAAAGGAGGGCTGTCGCTTTTTCTTTTTTATTTTTCTCTCACTATTATTTCCAATTTTTCTTTTTTTTTCTAATTTCTTGTTTCTTCTTTTTATTCTGTTCTTCAGATGAATCTTGAGAATCAGAAGAACGTAAATCCCGATTTTTTTTCTTTTGAGTAATTCTTCTAACAAGTTTTTTCTTTTTAGTCTGTTCTTCAGATGAATCCTTTTCTGTTTCGTCTTGAGAATCAGAAGAACATAAATCCCGGCTCTTTTTCTTTTGAGTAATTCTTCTTACAAGATTTTTACGATTCTCTTTAACCTTGGTTGTTTTTTGTTTATTCTCCTTCAGTTTCGTTTTCTTGGCCATGAATTCAGGTGATGTAAATACTGTCGTCTTTTGTTTTCTGCTTGTAGCTTGATATTGTGGTATTATAGGGATAGGTCGAATCTCTTTTAAGACCTTTGAGGGCGTTTCCTTTTTCTCCGCTGCCGACTGAGACGTATCTAATATTTTTGGGTCAGCGCAGCCAATTATCTGAGATGATTTGTTAGTAGGTGACTCAAATATTTCATTAGCAACGATCATTGACGGGCCAGGGTCATCGTCAGGGCTTTTTGGTTCTGGTCTGGGAATAAAGTTATTTATTGGTAATTCAAAAAAAATGTCACGGTCTAAAAGAGAAGGAGAATCATTTCTAATATTTAGGTCGTTGATTGAGGGCTCTGTAGCCTCAGGTGTAGTCTCAGGATTGGTAACAGATGAAGCTTGATTTTGATGAGAGCTACCACCTGAAGCACTTCCGATTGATGCGTCTGGTCTTCCTGAAGAAGTTGGTGGTATTTCTTTACTGATTAAACCACTTGAAGATGCCACTGCTACTCGGCCGTCTATTTCTTGAGGGTCGTTGCTAGCGGCATCTATGCAGAAAAAGTAACCGGGTATTGCTAGAGGGTTAAATGGGTATACTCCTGTACATCGCATTGCCGATATACCTGTGGATATGGTAGCTGCTCTGCACCAAGCGTTTCCAATTAACTGAGAAGCGTAATAGCGATTCAATTTTCTTTCGTCGTGCTTGGTCACCCACATTTTTGTTTCTTGATTGAAATAAGTCTTGAATGGTTTAAAAAATGCACGATCTAAAGGCTGCAAAGCATGAGTCGTGTGGCTGGGAAAGCAAAGAAGTATGACATCATTTGCAGCAGCTGCCTCAAGCAACTCAATCGAATTACTGTGAGAACCATGACCGTCCAAAAGCAACAAAGCTTTTCCTGTACCTTTCTTTGGTAAAAAATGCTGTGTAAACCACTTATAAAACAGGTCGCTATTGATATATGATGACTTTTGATTCATATACACGTCAGATCCAGGTGGTAACCCTTCAGTAAACTCTGGTTTTTTGTTTTTACCTTTAAAAATAATAACTGGAGGTAAAAACTGCCCTTCAGCATTACAACAAGCAATAACACTGATGGTCTCGCCCTTTTCCGAACTTGTCAAAGTATAAACTTCTTTAGCTCCTTTGGTAGCTAAAACTCTACCGGCTTTATTATTGATTTGAACTCCTGTTTCATCAACGTTGTATATTTTACCTGGCTTATCCATCAATTCGTTTTCAATAAGGATATTTTTCAACACATTAAAGTAATCTTCAACATCTTTGCGGTTCATTCCTTGTGCACGAGCTAAAGACAAACCTTCAGACTTACGTAATACAATTTCTTTATTACGGCGCATAAAGGCATAGAACCAGTCATCACCAGCTCTTTTTCTCTCTTGTGAAAATCTATGTTCTAATTTCATTTTTTCAGCTAAGGCATAAGCCAAACTCTGAACGTCGTCTTTGTTAGGAGAAAATCCAACCTTTTCAAGAGCTTGAATATGGTTGACAAGTTTCTTTTCATATTCGACCCCTAGCTCCGGACATCTACCTAATGGCCCTTTACCTTTGCCTGATGTAAGATGTCTTCTTAGGGTCCGACTAGGAATGCCATACTCCCTGCTGGCTTGGTTGATTCCTAATTCTTTACTGGAGACCTTTGACATCGCCTCATCTAGAGCTTCAGCTGTCCACGATCCTCTGGATGACTTTCTTTGGTAGCGCCGACCCATATTTTATCTGAAAAAAGCAATTAAAAGGCCATTAAAAATTGTGCCATATTTCACCTATAAAATCAGGGCGTATTTCATAAAACAAGGACAAATATGCCCCGGCACTTAGTACCTAAAACTGGTTTAAACTTGCGAAAATTTTCGGCAGTATTGTGAAGGTTATGAACCTACAAAACACTTAAATCGTTAACACTCGTTTAAAAATATTACTAAAATATGTTAATAATACATAACAATACTCACCCACATAAGTCTTGTTACAATCCAAACAGTTTTTTCTACGATTTTGATATTTTTTCTCGACAACAAACGAAGCGCGGCCGCTCGCATTGACGAATTCTAGTACCACTGCCATCTATCAATTGGCGCCGTAACTACTTTATTTGTTACGTCGGTGTGCTTTCTATTGCAAGTGGGGCATATTTGCTGATAGCGTATTTCACCATTTTACCCTATTAGTATTACTTAGGCCTGAATGTTGTGCATTATCCTTGTACCGGCCATCGTCCTTAAACTGTTGGAGTTTAAAGATTCTTGATTATTTTGCGATACGTGTTGATTATTATTTTGATATCCGTTATTTAGTTTATCTTGATGATTATATTTTCTATGAATTAAATCGTTATTAAATCTTTTCGATTGTCTATTATAATACTTGCGAAAATTATTTATTGTTATGATATTTATTATTATGATATTAATTATATATTGCTAGAACTAGGTTTATTGTGCTGATTATTATCGTCATGCCAACAATCTCGGCCCTTCTTATTGCAATTAAAACAAGTAGGTACTTATATTGATGTAATAGTAGGGTTTTTTTATATTGATAGACCAGATGTCCCATCATATTACACTGAGAACATCTTTTTTGGTTACGATCAAAATGCCTATTTGTAAATTCTTGTCGAGATTTTATTTCCTGCTCCTCCGAGATGGCTATCGACACCGCTTCTTCAAAGGAAGCTGGCTTTTGTGACTTTAATAATATGAGCAGCTGTGAAATAAGTCCACTCATAAAAATCTTTAAAGCTTGATTTTTTAAATTCTATGTTAGCGTTGCGCGCTTCCTTTCTATTTTTTTGATCTGGTAAATTGATTAATTTTATGTATATTTTGTTGCCATGGAGCTTCTATACGGCTTTCTGAACAATTTTCGATTAAATGTTGTTTTAGATATTCCCATGAACCAAATGATCTGTTTAGTATAGTAATCTTGCTCCAAGGTTGCCTTTTATTTGTGTACGGAATTAAATGCTTTTAAATTTAGATTTAAAAGATCGTTTGCATTGTTGCAGTTATCGATAAAATCATGCAGATTTGCCTTATTACCATCGTACTCACTGACCATTTGTTCAGCTAGGGCTATTTCAATATAAGTGTTATTACTTATATTATCGTTTACACTATTTACGTTGAGGTTATTATTATGACAAGAAGTATGTTATGTAAATGACAATATAAAATAACTTACTTTGATATTTCTTCATCACACGTTTCTTTCTTCTTTTCACTACCAAGGGGCGCTCTTGACACGTTGTGGCGAAAGTAAATTCGAAGTTATTGAAGAACTGTGACTGCCATGGCAAAGCTTCCGTATTAACCTTCTGGCGATCTTGCCACGTTGCGATGACAATAATGGAAGTGGAAGTTTTTGAAGAACTGCGATTGCTACGGCAAGACTCTGGAGCAGTGTTGTCCTCTCGTTCGTGCACAACACTGGATGTTGCCTCTGTTGCTGACGTTCACTCGAACTTCTGACGTGTTGGTTTCTGGACAGTAGAGTGTTCCTTGTTAACCAGGCTGTCGATAGATGACTTAGACGCGAAGACCTAGAATTAATTACAGATAGTGACAGTGCAGGAGAGTGGCTTTGTGAAGGGCTCACACATTTTATTCAAGTGGAATTTTGTAATTTTTGATACCAAGTGGCAGAAGATATGCCTATTTATAATTTAACAATAGATTTAAAACTCAATGCAAACTTTTTGAATTTTCTTTTTAACAATATCAATTGGTGTGTATGTGGTTACAACTTTATGTGACCACTATAAAATGACGAGTGTGACGTGTGCTGGGCTGGCTAGTAAGTAAGTAGTTATACAATAATTAAATTTATTTTAATTAATTATCAATTACAGTATTGTTATATTATTCGTTTTAATACCTCCGATATTATATATTTTTGACGATCTCCGTGGCGTAATGTTCAACTCGCTAATGGCCTTTATCAAACGGTCCTGGGTCTTGGGTTTTTATCTATTTATGTATTTATCATAAAATATAGTATCGTCAGTTTAGTATCGTATAACACAAGCTTAAGCTTACCCTGGGGATAGCTCAATCTGTGTGATCTTAAATTCTTAATATTATGTAAATATTTCAAACGTCTACCTGTTGCTATTATTCATATTGAGCAAAAAACCGGTAAAAATATTACGTTTGTTGTATAGGAGCCCCGCCCCCCTTAAATATTTATCATATTATTTATAGAACTCGATGTATAAATCTACTATTTCACGACCCTTTTTATATAATTACAGACCACCAGGTGTTCTGACGCCACCACCAACTCTATCAAGGTCGCCACCGAGAACACCGCCCTCCGCTTCCGCTGCGTGGAGCGGATCACGGCCCTCCACCACCGGCACCGCCGTAAAATTTTTTAGGCGGTGTCAGTGCTACACAAAGTCTAATAAAATATACTGAAACTATTTTTTTTTATTTTTTTATTTTATAATATTATTAAAAGTAACGTGAGATGACATAGTGTAGTCGGAAAATACCGACTAGTTTCGATCGGTTTAGACGATCATCATCAGGGCGCGGGCGGCGACGCGCGATGCTACGCTCAGTGCGTTGAGGACAGCGAAACCGTCACGTCCTCGTCCCAATTCGACCTGATGATGATCGTCTAAACCGATCGACACTAGTCGGCATTTTCCGACTACACTACGTGAGTAATACCGTTTTTAAATATTTAGTTATTTTATTTTAACTATTTTATTTTTAAGTAATAGTTCATAAGATAAAATAATATTATTGTAAAGTGCTGTTGATTCTGTAAAGAATAAATAAAAAAAAGGGGCAATTGAGTCCATGATACTGGACAACTTTCCTCAAGGAACACATATCGAAATATGAAAAATATTATGATTCCCATATTAACATCGGTCAGCTGATCGGTAACTTGTATAGGAGACCAAACACTATTTTTAATGTTTCGACATGTGTTGTATGTTTTTCCTTAGAGAAAGTTGTTAAATATTATGACCTGAACTGTCCCTTAAAATATTTCCAGTATATTTTGTTAGATACTTTTTCTTAAAATTTATGTAAGTAATTAATGATTATGTAAGATTGTGTTAGTAAGTAGATATAATAAAGGTTTTCAATTAGGAGCGAGAATTTTATTTATCATCTGTTATTATAAGTATAAAATAGTAACCATACAAAATGTAAACGCGATAGTTTTGATTTTTATAGAAAGCTATTTTCTAATAACATTTAATTGATTGTATTTTTTATTAAAAATATATAAACCTACGATACCACTCACTGACTCACTCACTGACATAGTTGTTTGGTTTGTTCACGGGTGACAGGTGTCATAAACGATATACCATCGATTAGAGGGTGCTCCAGTGAGTACCAGAAAAATGACATTTCAAGATCTGCGGAAACCTCATGTGGAAGGTGTACGGCCTGCAAAAACAAAATGTAGGGGGTTGTGAGCAATTTGACGACTGTCATTTGTTTATTGATTTTTTCAAAATCCAAAATTGCCGCCATACATGGACAATTCCCCTCCATACAAATTTCATACAAAAATACCCCCTAAGTAACTAGGCGCAGCCCCCTGCGAGGCCGTATGCCGAGCTGCGTGGCGAGGCCGAAGGCCGAGACCTTCCCCCCTCCCCCCTCTGACTCCTCCATTCCCCCCAAAGTTTCGCGAGGCCACAGGCCGAGTGATGCGAGCCCGCAGGGCGAGCTCCCACCAAGCGCTTCGCTGTTTTTTTTTTAATTTTATTTTTGGAAATCCAAGATGGCCGCCGAAAGTCAACTGCTTCTGTTTTTAATGAAAATCGATATCTTCATGTGTTTTGAGCAGAAAAATCCAAATTTGACATTCTTTTTGGAATCCAAGATGGCGTCTAAATTTTAGAAAATTCAAATTATTTCGTTCATAACGTCTCAATGGAACTTCGTAGGGGTCTGAAATTTTATAGCGGCCAGACAATTAAAACACAGCCTGTTTTTCTTAATGAACTCGCATCGTTCTATCGGTTGCATATTACAAAATTCTTTACTGTGACAAGGTGTGATCAGCCCCACACATGCTGCAGGACTTCGGCGGTGACGTGTTCTCATCAGCGGATGCAGCATGGTAAGTTTTAGTCTTAACTACTTTTTTCTTTTACAGGTACAGGATTCACCATCTCAAGAGTGCGGAACTTAGTCTCCAGAAAGATCTTCAAATCAGCAAATGTACATAGAGTTTTGGCATCGTCTTTGTATGAGTACTCTTCCCAATCCTTATGCGTTTCTACATCTAATTTCTGAACCACCAGGTATATTAAGACTTGATCCCAATAGTCAGTAGGTATATCCAGATTTTTTACTGGCAAGTAGTATATAAAAAAAATTTCTTCCGATTAAATAATTTTTGCAATGAGGAATGCACAAATATTTTTTTGTTCCCATACCTTTGGTTCAGTGTATCCCATGCTTGATCATAATTTGTTTCAAACACCGTGATATGTCTGTAAAAAAAATTCTAAGTCTATGGTCTGAGTAGTACTTCAGGTTCGCCACTAATGCTTGACTTTAAATAATGTAGCTTCTGCACCTTACTACTGACGTGTTATCGTACACTAACGAAATAAATAAATCTCTGTAGGTAGGCAATTCGTCATATGATTCTGAAAATATTTTTAGTTTAATCCTCGGTAGTTTTATAGCTTGAAAACCATGTTCGGTAATATTTCCGCTCGGGCTCGATGATCGATGCTCGCTGAATGATTGCAACATATCTTTTAAATCGCCAAGCAAACATGAGCACATCTCTTCTACTTCGAAATATTCATCTTTCTAGAAATGTTCATTTTCTTTACGTTGTGCCTTTAGTGTACACTTCGCCAGGCTCTGATGTGTTGACACATAACTTCGCCAGTACTCTTCCATGCATTGTATCTTAGCTTGTATATAGCCCTTAGTTAATCTAGATTTCGAACATTTCTTGAAATTTATTTGTGTCTTTTTTAAAAGCATAGAAATGTCTTAAGTGCATTAACTAATCCTTGTTATTCACTAGACAAATTCATCTTGAAACGATCTCCTCAAACTTGATTACGGTACGAATTATTAACACGATGATTATGTAATCGATAATTTGCATTACTACGGTGCACAAATCCTCCGGGTGACCGCTCTTCAAGGTCAACTGGTCGACACTCCGGCTCGATGTCTATTATGAAGGCGTTAGGGTTCACTTTCGCTTGCGGCAGATTTAACTAATTATTGGAGATCGAGTTAAAGAAATACACGACACGACAGATACAAATGTATATATAGCGCGAACATCTACTGTTTCCAAAGAACCACTAGTGCTATAAGTCATATCTATAATACAATTAACCTAACTAATAACTTAACATTTCACCGCCCGTGTCTATTACCCAGTCGAGTCGCTTTCGCATCGAGTTTACCACAAGTAACCTCTTCGTTGTAATTTGTGCTCGCACGGAGTGAATCCCAAACTTGGTCAACAAGTGCGACAATGCGTATTATTGGTATATAAGGTGTAACAAAATATACTGAAACTATTTTAAGGATGAATTCAGTCCGTGATACTGAACAACTTTCCCAAAGAAACATATATCGAAATATGAAAAATATTTTTTGGCTTCTCATACATGTTGACCGATCAGCTGATCCGAGTTTGTATGGAAAGTCTAACATTATTTTTTATATTTGGATGTATTTTCCTTGAGGAAAGTTGTTCAGTATCATGGACTGAATTCCCCCCTAAAATGGTTTCAGTATATTTTGTTAGACGTTATATATTGGTTCCCCCAATTTTTTATATTCCTAATATGGATTGGCGCACAAACTTTTCGTACAAAATTTTTTTTAACATTTCTATTAATTCTAATTTAGTATAGTTTTATTACTTTTCGCTTATTTTTTTACGCTGTATATTTATTTCATAAAATAATCATTATGTCTGATACTTAAAGACCTTCTTATATTCTCAATGAATAATTTGTATTTCGCAAAAAACGAAAACGCACCAAACTGTTACGCCTTATCATTTTTGTGCAGCAAAAGTCGAAAAATAAAAGATAAAAACTAACCTCTTTTTTGTTTTGTTTATTTGTCTGCTCTAACAGTCTTTTCGGGTGGTCATAATAAAAGTAGACTCAAATTACTTATTTTTCAGCCCTAACTTAAGTTATGATTATTTGAAATTATAATCATAGCAAGTAATATTTGTTTCAAAAATAGTTATATAACGTTATTGTTACTTTTAAGATATGTATGCCAATCGATTTTAGTCCATGTAATATTAGAGATTCTAAAGTTAGTGCTAACAATTGATAGGCTAAAACTATTATTGTGCAAAAATATTAATTAGCCTAAACGATAATTTTACATCACAACTTAAGAATAATAAGGTTCGCGCGAAGTGAAATCAGTAGTAAACATTTTACGCGAAACAAAGGGCACCCGTGCGACAAATGCCTCTTTCAACATTTCTCCTTTATGCTTCCACTTAAGGGGCTACCTGAATTATTCAGGATCCAGTTCTGCCCCCATTTGAAATAAATCATTTGAAAAGAACAATTGCGAAAAACGGCCACTTTTGGCGTATGTGCGTGGAAAATCTTTACGATCTCACTTTAAAATGTAAACAGTAGTTCATAAAATAGTTTAAAGGGTTATCCAGGGTCTGATCAAGACCCAATTCGAAATTATATCTCCGTTTCTTTTAAAATAATTTATTTCAAACGGGGACAGCACTGGACCCCGAAAAATTCAAGTAGCCCCTTAATAACCATTAAACCCCATATATTCTCAATGGGACTATGATCTGGCGAACTCTCGTTCGCTTTCGATTACGATAAAGGTGGCGAAATGAAAGAAGATGGAGAGCGTTGCAGTACAACATTTTTTACTCCTAGATCTATATATATTCAATATAACAAAATCAATGGCTTAAATACTTAGTTAGAATGACATAAATATCAAGCAATGCAAGGTTTACCGTAAGGTGTCTTTTTCACGTACTAAATATGTTCACGTTACTTTGATATGCACGTAATTTGCATATCATCACATTACCACAGGTTCATGGTATAGTAACACCTGCAATATAGACTGGTTTTGCATCCACTGTTGCACGAGCCCTGACTTGTGTATCAGGCAGTTGTCTTGCACGAAATCCATTTCCGGCATTTCTTCTGCGGGATTTACAACCCTCACAGTAGGCAATAGAGCAGCCATACTCAACCTTTTTTTACCCTGGGCCACATAACTGCTACTGTTTAACCTTGCGGGCCGCAGTAATTTACCTACGTACCTATGTCGCCTACGTCCCGAGCGAATAGTCTATCTATGTACCAAATTTTATCAGAATCGATTCAGTGGTTTACTCACGAAAGCGTAACAGACAGACTGGGTTTCTTTCGCATTTGGTACTAGCGGTGAAGTGAAGATTATGCGACAGTTAAATAAAACTATACGAGTATATTAAAAATATAAGCATTTATTTCTGTCATAAAAATTAATGTGATTTTTGACATTGTAACAAATTTTTGTCAATTTTTGTTTAATCAGGCACATAGTTACTGCATGCTACTCTCAAGACGTCGTCTAGGTGCGAATCAGTAAGCCGAGATCTGTAGACATTTTTTGCATATTTCATTTTTGAATATGAGGATTCACCTAGGTAAGTTGATGCAAACAGTGTCAAGAGTAAGTGTGCGCAATTTTTTAACGTCTCATAGCTATCCGGTACTAATTTCCAAAATTCTTCATATTGATGTGTCTCTCTTTTCTCTTTAAAAATCGCCTCCAGATTCGTTTCATTTTTTAAATCAATCAGCTCATCAGATAATTTTACATTATCAAAACCCAATAATGCAAGCTCTGTTGTAGTGGCTACTTCTAAATGCCAGGGATTTTCAATTAAGAGAAGACATTTCTTTATTTTACGTATATCCTGAAATCTCTTCTGAAATTAGTTGCTTAAGGAAAGTAAGTAATTAGAAATATAAACCAGATTTTCTGGGGTAACCTTAATTCCATCCTGTTGAGCTTTTAACAATGTTGGAAGATTATTAAGATTTAAATTTTTTATTTCTTCGATATACATATGAAGTTTGTCTTCGAAAGCAAACACTTTACTTGCCATTTGAGAAATAAGTTTATGCTCACCTTGTAATCGACGATTAAGTTCACCAAGTTTTTCTTTTATATCGCAAAAAAACGCTAAAAAACACCACCAACTGTCTTGCTCGAGTTCTTTATAAACTTTATTATTTTGTTGTAGAAATAATATTTTTTCGTGCCTTAAAGCGTAAAACCGTTCTACAACTTTTGTCCTACTCAGCCATCGCACTCCGGTATGTAGAAGAACATCGCCATACTCACTATTTAATTCTTGTAACATGCTCTTGAATTTTCTATGGTTCAGTTCTCGTGCTCTAATAAAATTGACGATATTTACAACGGTTTTCATTACGGCGTCAATTTCTAGCACAGTAGTACGTGCTGCGAGGTTTTCTTGATGTATGATACAGTGAAATGATAGAAGATTTTTAAGGTCATATTTTTTTTCAAAAGTGGAATAAACCCAACGTCGCATTCAGTCATAGATGGACATCCATCCGTGCAAACACTTACAATTTTTTTATATCAATGTTATTTTTATTCATAAAAGTACAAATAGTATCAATATAATCAATTCCTCTGGTTTGACCTTTCATGGGCAGAAACTTAAGAAAATCTCGAACGATACTCTGTTCCGTACAGTACCGTACAAAAACTGAGCATTGTGACGTCGAGGAAACATCGGTGCTCGAATCAAATGCCAAGCTGAAATATTTACAAATCATCTATGATACAGTCAGAAATATGCTTCGAAATATCTTCAATTCGCCTGACGCAGGTAGAATCTGAGAGCTGTAGTTGCCTGATTTGTGATATTATCTGCGTTTTATTGCTAAACTTGTCAAATAATATATTTTAAGCGTTTATAAAACACTCTTTTACTATCTCAGCATCAGTAAACGGTTTCATATGTTTTCCTAGTAAGTAACAAATTTCGTAGGACGCTCTTGTCACCGCTATATCTTGTGACATTGAGACTGCCATAATTTCTGCTGTTGCTGTAATGACCTTTTGAAGGAGTGCAACTTTTCTTTTCGCAATGCAGCCCCAACTGGAAAACTATCGCTGAACATCTTATGTTTTGTAGTGTAGTGTCGCATAATATTATATTTTTTTAATATCACACTTTCGCGGCAGTTAATCATGTTGCCGAACCGTTT
The DNA here is from genome assembly GCA_943193695.1 of Acrobasis suavella. Lineage (NCBI taxonomy): Eukaryota > Metazoa > Arthropoda > Insecta > Lepidoptera > Pyralidae > Acrobasis > Acrobasis suavella. Next base: position 4,623,118 of record OW971944.1, read on the forward strand.
TTGTTCAAAACAACAAAATATTCCTCTTCCCAATTGTCTTGAAACAATCTATTTTCGTCAGAAATTTTACGTTTGCTCTTTGAAGATACACCAGCCATTTTGATTAAATGTTCGTCACAAATAACGTAAAAACTAATTATCAGCCGTAACGTAAGGTAACCCGTAATACTTTTAATATGTTCGAAAAAACTATTGTTTCAAGCGCAGCGCATAACTGACCGATGAGTGACAGACGACGCGCGGGACCGGGCGCGCGTGCGGCAGGGGCGGGGGCAGGGCTAATATGTCGCTTGGCTCAGCGGTCTCACTGTCGCAGTCATCGGTTCCCGCCCGCACGCCACAGAAAATATATGTTAAACTTGGCGCGCACTCACTAGTATTCTGTGCATGTGTACGTATTAAGGGAGAAATTATGAGTGAATGCGTGAATTAATAAATACGTTAATTTTACGAAATTTTGGACCCTTATCGTATGGCGTGGCTCGGGCCGCAAAAAAAAAGCGCAGCGGGCCGCTGGTTTAGTATGGCTGCAATAGAGTGTCTTGCAAAACCTCTAAATATTTCCCGTAATCCTACCTGACTCTGCATTTGGGATCAAATCTTTGTGCTCGTATATTGTGTTGTTCGTACGTCAGAAATATTTTCGACGATTGGCTTGACTTAAAGGTCTTTTCGTCTGTAAACATGACGAGCGACCAATCAAAAGAGAAGTCAAAGAATTTTATTTTTCCGTAATTCTTTGATGAATGTCCTCATTGTGTAAAACATTACGTATTGTTTGCTTAGAACAATTCAATTTCTCCGCAAACAATCTTGTCGGGGTAAATGGGTTTTCTTCATACACTGCCTTAATTTATGTGACACTTTCCTCGTTTATAAATTTCGACATCGTTACAATACGGCTCCTTGCAAGCAAAGAAATATTTTTATATTCACTCATAATGATTTCGTACTCTTCCTCGTTCGAGCGTCGCGTAAAGATTACAAATGAGACACTAACCACCGTGCTTTCGGGGAACTCTTTATTTTTCTATGAACGAGTGAAAATATTGAAATGAATTCCTCATCCTTGATTTATACGGAAACGATACCAAACACGACCTATTTATACAGACATCGACGTCAAAGTGCAGCACGGTAGATGCAAAATAAAACAAGGATTATAATTTTTTCTGAGATATCTTCATTTGACAAATCAGAGATACATTTTTAATTGACTAGCTATAAAAAGGTACCCATCTCAGTTACACAAAAACAAAAAAAAAATCATCTCCGCTTGTTTAATATCAATATCAACAAGATGTAATTATAAATTAGAACGCTAACTTTTACATTTTGTTATACCTACCTACCTACATAGGTACGCTTAATGCGTATTAAATATTTTTTAAACTTTATTAAAAAATATTTCAAAAACTTAAAAAATAAAATAAAGACCTTTCAAGTCATTCAAAAAATCATAAAATAAAATAAAGACCTTTCAAGTCATTCAAAAAATCATTTTCAATTGTTTAATATCAACATTGCAGAATAAAATTATAAATTAGTACGCTTACACTTAATGTGTAACTATGTAGTGATTTTTATTAATCAACTACCATTAAAAAATCGTATTATTAATAAAACATAAGTAATTCAGGTATATTATTTTGAGTATCTTGTCTACGCACTATTTTACTTAACTAATAAATCACAGCCTAGGTAACTATTTTTTATTTGAAAAAATAACTTATACTGTATCTTATATCTAATCGATTCAATCTTGCAATTTTCTATATAATTCTAGGTATCTTGAGTATCTGTATAGGAGATAAAAAGTGAGTAGAACAAAGATTCAAATGTTTATTCAGTAATTAGACCTTTCAGGCACTTTTACACGTCAATAAGTATAATTTATGTTACGTGTAAAGTATATTAAAATTTAATTTATTTTTAAAGAAAAGCTACCGATACCAGCGCTTTGTAACGACCACTGCTGAGAAGAAACGCCGAAAAAAACTCATTTTCACAGTACTGGTCGCCTACTCGCCAGAAGGGCTTTGTCATACGTGGGGCGCACTATAAGTTTCCGGAATGAATATGAAAAAATACTATTAAAGGTACAAAATTAATTTATTGTTTTTCAAAATAATCTCCCTTGGCGTCTATGCACTTTTTCATTCGATGAAACCAGTTTTGAAAACTTTTGTGTCACTTCTCTGTGGTGACCTCTGAAACGTGTTTTTCATACTCCTCGACAGCCTCTTCTGGTGATGAAAATCGTTGACCGCGTAATTGGTTCTTAATTTTTGGGAACAGAAAAAAGTCACAAGGTGCCAGGTCGGGACTGTATGCAGGATGACTCATGAGTTCTACATTTTTCGCCTTCAAAAAGTCGTTTGTCTGTCTGGCCGTGTGAGAACTAGCATTGTCGTGGTGCAGGATGATACGGCGTTTACGGTTATTTTTACGGAGTTCGTCAATAACTTCCGGCAAACAAATGGTCGTGTACCAGTCACTATTCACTGTACGACGATTCTCTAAACTCCCCGGTGACTGCAGTGTTCGGTTGCACTCCTTGGTAGCGTGTGGCCCTAGGCACTTCACACACGCACGCAAATAAAATAAAATAAATAAAATAAAATAACTGGCAATTGTGACATTGCCCCATTCTTCCCGTTCTATGCGGTTTTTCAACCGTAATGCCATCCAGGCCTGCCACGTCTTTGATGTTAAAAATGGCTTTGGCAGCCTTGGATTGCTCAAGAACTGCCAGTACCATGTTGTACGGGATTTTAGGGGCTCTTTTGGGGTACATTCGGTGGACCTCAAATATCGGTAGGTTTTTTGATTTTAGATCCTGTAGGACGAAGTCCGTGTGGATCTGGTGTGGTATGTTTTTTAATACTACTCTGAGATGCTTCTCATCCTCGAGTGAGTATGTGTGATATTGGACATCCCTCTGTTTAAGGAGGGACTGAAGTGCCCTGTGGTCAGCTTCAGCTGGGACCTTTACCTGGATCCCATGTCCGATATTTGTGGCGCTTGAGAATTTTATTCCTTTGACGTTGCAGGCGGCTGCAACATCAGTCCACTTGGCCTTATCTTGGATAATAATCGGTGGTGGGGCTTTACCTGCTCGGGGGCGAGGGCCGCTGGGAGCAGTTTTGTCGGAGTCCTCGGTCGCTCGGGCGACTTTGGCAGGTGGAAGAGCTTTTGGCGCTCTTTGTCTCTTGCCACCAGTAACTATTGTGAACTCCTCGTCCGAACAGGAGTCCTCGTCGTTGTCGCGTTGAGCCTCACTGGTAGAGGGCGTGGGGGCTGGATCCTTCCTCGCGTCCAACTCCATTTCATTGGATTCCTGCTGGGATTCCTCCATGGTGTTGGTTTCCTCCAGAGGGGGGGGGGGCGGGAAGTGAGATCCTTGATTGGGGCAATAACCTCTGCTCCGCTGCTTAACACCGAACTAAGTTCGGGTTGGTTTGCGGTTGTGGAGGTGCTCGCCTCTAACGGTTGATTGTTTACGCGTTTTTTGGCGGGTTTTTCGATTTTAGATGCTTTCGCGACGGAGGGGACCGCGGATTTAGCGGGCGGCGGTTTGGTTGAAGAGGGAGAGGGGAAGTTGCGAGCGAGTTCCGCCCCGAGTCCCGGAGAATGGGTGTCTGCCCATCTCAGGAACCCGTTGCGGCTCTCGCCTCTAGCGTTCTTAAGGAACGCCTTAAGGAGCAGTTCGTACTGCGATGTCGCCTTCCTCTTTCCCTCCCTTCCCTTTTTAGCCACCATTTTTTGGTTAACGCGGGGGACTTGGTTTTTAAGACTGAGGGGAATACTCAGTGGGGGGCGGGGGTTGCCTATCGGCTTCTGTCGGGTGTAGACAGAAGGTGTGTGCCCTAAGTCCCTGCTTCGTGATGTGTGTTCACTCACCGGTGAGTGGGTCTGTCGCCAACCTTGTTAGTGCGAACAGGTGTGTCCCTAACTTAACTACCTAACCGATACTCGAAGTTGACTAGGGAAGCCCCCAAGGCCAGTGGTCTCGAGCCCAGCCTAGGTTCTTGCCGTTACCCTGAGGGGGTAAAGGCTAGTGCCATGGTCCGCACTACGTCCACTGAGCAGCCCGTATTGGCGTAGAACGCCGCAACACGATTGCTTATTGCACGGCCTCAACTAAATGTGAGGACTTTCTCTGCGTGTGGATTACGCAGGCAATACAAGGATATGTATCGAAAGAAACCACGTCAGTTGTTCTGATAAGAACAACCGGTCGTGTGGGATGAACAACACTCAGTTGTACTAGAAGCTGAAGATGCAGATGGTGTCCGCTGTCCGCGATGATCCGCGATGTTGATGGTCCGGGCCGAAGCTGTATACTGGAGCTCTGCAACAGTAGAAGAGCGATTATGTGCTAGTCAAGGTGACCGAGCGATCGGGCAGTGGTGGCAGTGCTGTGTCAGAGTGACAGAGCGATCGGGAATAACAGAGTTCACTGTAGGGGCGTCTGGAGCGCTCAAAAGCGTGACCGCACGCAACGACAGCTAGACCTGTTATGTGTCAGACATCGCACAAGCACGCGGCACTTCAGTCGAACGCAGAATGAATGAACGGGGGAGGGGATGTGCGCGGGCGGCGTGCGAGCACTTTCGTTACGTCGACGCAACGCTATGTTTGCGATGTGGTCGGCCACTAGTTCGCAGTGTCACTGGCTGTTGCGTCGTGGTGGTTGCGATGTGGTCGGTATCACACAAACGGTCGATAACGACTGCAAAATGTGGTACGTGTGAACAGTTCTATTCATTTTCAATTTTTTACTTTCATTCACTACAACAAGTCTCAGTGGAGTTTCGTTGGCTAAAGCGGAGATAGCCGTTAGCGTGCGTGTCGGCTCTGGCGCCAAATCTGGTATTTCCGCCTGTAACGTTTCCCCAGGTAATGGTTGTTCATCTTCGAATCTAGTATGAAGCTTGTTCTTCTGTTAAAAAATCATTTAATCACACAGCATCAGTGAAGATATGTGGGTTCATCGGGTCTGTAGCACGAAAGCCATTTAAGCCTGCAAGGTTACATTGGGCTCCTTTAGCCTGCAAGGTTAAAGGAGCCCAATGTAATGTGCATTAGTAAAGAACATTAAATAAAACACTTAAAAACCTTATATTGTTTATTCAATTAGGCTATTGCTATAGCGCTAATATGAATATTAAATCTGATAAACATTATTTTTATCACAGAGAAGAGGCGGCCAGAAACTCTATGGTAGCTCTTTTCTAGTTATATTGACAAGCATTATTTTTATAAAATTAACATGTAACATTTGGTATATACTGCTATATAACAACACTTCACATTAAATACGATTTCACACTATTAATTACGTAACACAACTTAAATACACTGTACTTATCTTCTGGTTCGGAGACTCTAAGCAGACTGACTCAAGAACTAATTTGGGACTGTAAGAACACTTTTGATGGGAGGGGACTTGCAACAACTTCACACCATAACTCACTCATTAAAACAAAGTATAATTAGTAACTAATTACAAAAGTACATTTTATATTTTATAATTCATAATAATGATCAATAGGATTACTAACATTTATTTATAATTAATTACAGCCATATAATTAGTCTTATTAAATCCTCAGTTGACAGTTAAGTATCAAATCAGGTTTTGAAAATACATTCATATATTTTATTTATAGATAAATAATTAATGATGAATTCTCTAAAAACCATAATTTAATTTATAATTACTTCTTCTTCTAATTTGGTTCCGAAGATTAGACATGCCAGTAGATCCAGCATCCAACAACACTATGTCAATTCTTCTCTCCTGCCCATCGTGCCCCACCAGCTGCATTAAACGTGACCTTTACGAGGCTTCAGACAACGCTGTAAGAGTGGCATCATTCTGAAGGGATTTTTTTAATTTGGGAGCCAACGTCAAGAAGAAGGAAGAAGAACTTCCTAATTTGTCCCTCGAAAATGACTGGTTTGGTCCAGAAGATTCAGAGCAGATTGGTTGTGACAGACGGACGGACAGACAGACGCACGAGTGTTCTTATAAGGGTTCCTGCTAACGAGCGTGGAACTGTAAGATGTTAAAAATATTAAATGGATGAAATGGAAACACGTATATAGAATATTTCGGTATATTTCACACACAATAATGACAAACACTACCAGAGTAGTAACCACGTAAGACACATATAGAGAATGCAATCCCGCAACAATATTTTAATCCCGGTATTTCCGGGACTGAGAGATTTCAGTCCCGCGGGATCCTGATCTTTGCGGAATCCCGCATGTTTCTAAAAGTCATTGAGAAAAAAGAGAAATCCTGTATCATAAATGGATCTAGAATTAAAAATGAAACAAAAAATATTATTCAAAATCAAAATTATGTATTAAGAGATCAACAGAAAGATACACAACAAATAAAAAACTATTACAAAGAGACAATGTAGTAGTTTAGGCATTATTTTGAAAGTAACTACGCATAAAACATAGCATATTAACAGTCTTATCTGCCAAACGACTCCTAACTTTACATGCCAGATAGCCGGCAGCAGAAAATTCTCGTTCTGCTTCCACGTTTTTGGGTACAACAGTTAATAAAGTGTGAAGATATTCGCCTTTTAATCCACCAGACTCGAACAAATTCATTTCTTCTTGATTAAAACTTCGAGAGATTGAACTCAGAATGAGTGCTACAAGGAGTTTTAAAACTCGTTAGAGTTTGTTCAAGTTCATCTCGAAGAGACATCGGTTCAGGCTCCATAGTTTCAGCACTTTCAGCTTGCATCATTGCGGATACTGTCGCAAGAGGTAAATATCATGATCTTGAGTGGAGATAGAAGACGTCGTACAAGCATGTGATGAGATTGACGTTGATTTTGTGATTTCTGCGTGGTTGTCTCTCTCACAGAATTTTAATCTTTCTACAAGATTTATAATTTCTTTACGGACTACACTCTTTGCAGGTAACTTAAAAGTTTCGTCGTGCATAAATGCAATTATCTTATCATTATTTATTTCAGACACTTGGCCACAGGCGAGTCTTATCGTTCGCTTGCCTTTCAGTATCGTGTAAGCCATAGCTGGATAAGCGCTATAATTAAAGAAGTTAGTACTGCCATTATCAATACTATGCTCCAATTAGTTATACCATTGCTAAACTGCGTGGGAGCAATTGATGGGAAACATATAAAAATGAAGGCTCTCATCAATAGTGGATCATTATATTACAACTATATAGAGTATTATTCAATGGAATTGTTAGCAGTCGTCGACGCAGATTGTAAATTTATTGCCATTGATGTTGGTAATTATGGAAGAGAAGGAGATGCTGATATTTACTTAAAAAGTAAAATAGGGCAAAATATAAGAAATCAAACATTCAATATACCAGAATCGAAGGCCCTACCTGGAACAAATGATGTGATACCACATGTTTTAGTGGGAGATGAAGCTTTTGCTCTCCACGAAAACTTAATGAAACCATATCCAAGACAGCAATCAATCCATGATTTATCAAAAGCCGTATATAATTACCGATTATCACGAGCTCGAAGAACAACAGAAAATACATTTGGAATTTTATGTGGTTACTTCGGATATTTTTCGTACCTATTGCTACTGCCCCAGCTGTGACAGACAAACTAGTAGTGAGCGCTTGTATTTTATATAACATATTACGGGAAGCAAAAGTACTGGCTTCTGGTCAAAAACATGTTGATGAGCCCCTTTCATTACCTACTGAAAATTCAATACCTCTGGCAAATCGCAATGTTCGAGCCCAAACAAATCCTATACAAATACGAGAAACATTGAAAAATTATTTCAATGGACCGGGGGCTATTGAGTGGCAACATAATTATGCAACACAAAATTAGGATGTCCTTAAATAAGATAAATGTACCTAGCTAATTAAGCACTGTAATGTGAAATGAAAATAGATAATTAAAAATCTTTTTTAAATTGTATATAGTTATAACCTGTTTTATTTTAAATTTCTCCAATTTCCCGCCACCAATTCTGTTTCAATTGAGTTTTTCTGTATTCTTTACTTTTTATATTATAAATAGCTTCATGATTACGTACGAAATCTATTAAAATCTTGTCGTTCTCGCTGCTCCAGGAGTTGGAACTCATTTTGTACGTCGAAAAACACAAATACATATATTTGTGTTTGAACATTGCTTCACCGCTATCAATTAAACGTTCACGAAACAATCTGACACCGACAAGACGGCCGTCATGCAAATGGCGGCCCCGCTTTTGACGTTACGGTGACAGTTACCGCTCTCTAGGAAACCGCGCCATTTTTTGTTTATATAGACAACGTTCAAGGGACGTCATTCACCGCTGTATTACGGCTGCTTTAAGACGGCCTATCCATTTCAAGGCAAGTATAGGCATATTTTTGCGTAAAATACGACTAAAAAGTAATGTAAATATCTTTCAACAATTTCTCGCACACCTGCCAAACGGAACGCCAATGAGTTCATTTTGGTATTGGTGGATTTCTCCACCAATATCCTGGCGTTTTGTATGGAAATGTTCAACAAGTGCTGAACATTTTTTTGTTTCATTTGAGGCACTGTTTACGCTCGAGTAAATATGGCTTAAGCATTTGGTCCAGTCTGTCAACTCCCCCATGTTCTTGTTGTAGTCCTTGATGAGCTGCAACTTTTACTTCCCGGGATGACCTGGGCGAGCTTCCTTATGCGCCTGAGAGACGTCATGATATGTGGACAGACAGATTACTCTCTTCCTATCCTGAATGGCCACTACCATGACATCCTCAGATGACCGGGCAATAAATAGTCCGTCTGCGAGAAGACATCTCTGCACCTCTAGAGGCACGTGCTTTCTACAGGCACGGAGTGTCCCCAAGCAGTCGGTTTTTTTGCCGCTTCAGCCATCGCGCGAGCACAGGAGAGTTGAACCAGTTGTCCATATAGAATGTGTGCCCCAAACGGAGAAGTGGTCCCACCAGTCTTAGGACTATCTGCATACTGGATGGCATTGCACATGCTTCTGAGCCGCGACCAACGTACACAAAGAACGACCAAAGGTACCCGGTCGCGGACTCACAAAGTTGGTAGGTCTTTATATCAAACCGCGCGGCTTTTGATTTAATATACTGTTTGAAGCCGACTGGACCTTTCCACAACGTTAAGGACTCGTCGATGCATATGTTTTGGTTCGGCTGGTACATTTCCTGGAATTTCGAATTTAAATGTTCGAGAATCGGGCTCGTCGGATGTAAAAGATTATAATTACGGTCGTTTCCCTCGACCAGATGGAAAGCCGCATTCAGATCCCAGTATATACTTTAACTATTTTAGTAAAAAAACACGATTTTATGCTTGGCATTTTTTATAATGCCTAGGATCATCCAAAACGCGAACAATACCCATATTTCGTCGGCGTTCGTTTCATACCAGTCCCTCGCAAATCTAGGTTGAGAGGCCGTAAGGGACTGAGCATACCGGTTGGACTCGAGCGCAATGTGGGACATGATGTCATCTGTCCAGAATGCATGCAATGCATCATATGCATAGACAAAGCGTCGAGTCGGCCCCGTTGTAGTCCGATCAACGAGGAGATTCGTTGTATGGAGACTTCCGAATAATTCTCCCGCCTATGAAACTTGGCACATGTTGAAAATAGGTCATATAGATTATAGATATATAATTATCCAACAACTTTTATTACGAATAGTTAGGTATTTATACCTAAACATGAAAATTGTTTATAGCTCTCTGTGATAAATTCCACAGACTGATATTCTTTCTGTATAGGTACCTATGTACTACTTAGAATATGTATGTAAAAGAATCCAAAACTAATTCGTTTTCAGAGATACCCCAAATGTAACTTTTAACATTTTGCACTATAGCTTCTACTGAAAAATTGCTCTGCTGGTTTTTATTTTTTAATATGCTTTTATATATTCAGATACATAGTTTTTCGCAGTTATCCAAAAGTTTTTCATTTTGAAACATATTTATTTTTATTTTCGGCTTAATTACTTAATATAAAAATTACTCCGTCCATTCTTATACATCTATTGATCATTTAATTATATATTAAAACAGATTTTTCAATTATCCAACAAATTTTCGAACGTTCACATATTTTTAAGGATTTACTAACGCAGACGAGATGCAGTTCGCGGGCTAGTCAACGGTACGTTCCTATTACTACGACCGTAAGGTTGAAATTGTAACAAAAGGTAGCGCATGTCCGTAGCGAGTTTTTCATTACCTTATGCTTATGCCTTAATAGTAACAAGAAAGTAGGTAGGTAGGTATATTTTGAAATAAAACACCTTATTAGTTTAGGTAGGATAACTTTCTTTAAATCAATTTAAAGTATTTGGTTAAAAGGTAGGTACTACGAATAACATAGAGAGACTGCAGTACTCGACATCTTACTTTCATTAGGTTTACATTTTTTCCATACAAAAGCATGTGCCTGCAATAATTTTAAATTAAAACTAACTTATATAATCGACTAGGTATAATCACATTATAATTTTTATTTGGTTCCGTCTTTTCATTAACAAAACATACCTACAGTCGTTAGACAAGCTGTAGTCAAAGAGCTTCGAAATGGCTGTAGTAGTAGGTACCTAATGTCAAGTTTAGACGTTTCATTGCTCGTTCAATTCTTCACGTTAATTTCAGTTATTTGACCAATCAGCGGGCGGCCAGGTTTATTAGGGTTGCGTCGATGTCCTCTATTTGGTCCAGTAACTGAGATAAACGAGAACTGAACCGTCTAAACACTGCTTAACACATAGAATGATAACCATAATTACTGCAGTAGTAATAAGAACATACCACGGGCGACAGACATTACAACAACACGTGCCTACAATAATTATTTTATAGATTACCTATATAGTCAGACAGATTGCAGTAGGTATATCACATAGGTACATAAACTGGATGGAAATATAGATCTTGATCTAAATTAACAAAGAATAGTTTATGAGTTGAATAGAGTCATTCTGATTCTAATAAATAATAATTGATATTAGGTAATTATTATTATTATCAATTCAAATCACAATTTTTCCTAATAATTTTTCAATTTTTTTAACATAACTGGTAAGTAATAACAGGTAAGTAAAATTTAATAATCTATGTTTTACGGCGGCAGTGCTGGAGCATTAAATAAAAATAAATTAAAAAAAAAGAACAACGGGTTGCTCCAGGAGTGCCGGCAGAAGTGAAAACTTGAGCATGCAACAGGGATACACTTTTTGCCGCCGCCGCGCGGTAGAAAGAGAGGGGGATATTACGCCGCACTGCTCTCCCGCGATCTTACGTTTCGATCAGGCCAAGTGTCATGACGCTCGGCCCTGACGCGAGTTTAACATTTTTAGGGTCCTATCACACAGAGAGCGGTCACGCGGTCAAGCGGTCTGCGTTCGCGTTCCGCGTTCGAGCGTCCAATTGCTCACGAACCCCGCTGTTGAACGGTCGACGCGGTACCACTAGTATCACCATGATTTTTGACGATAGTTCATCGGAAGACGAATTATTGATTTTGTGGTCATTATCAGCATCAAGACGGAAAAGAAAATACTGGGTGCGCCCAGTAAATAAGGACAGAGAACATGATGGAGAATTTCATAGACTTTTTTCTAAATGGGTTAATGATGAAGAAATTTTTTATAATTCTTTTCGGATGACACTTGATTCCTTCAATGAACTGTATGACAAAATTAAACATGACTTAGATAAACAAGATACTAACTGGAGGAAAGCCATTTCAGCAAAAGAAAGATTGGTGGTATGTTTGAGGTAAGTTACTTTATTCCTTAAACAAATAATTGTATATTCTTAAGAATATTCATTATTATCATTATTAATTACTTCAGCAGCTTCTTCATAACACCGTCTAAGCTCAGAAAATTCAGATATATTTTGGTCTTGATTTACTTCATTTGACTGAACATGTTGTGTGTCATGTAATAATTCATCCATTTCGTGTGATGACAATTCAGGCAGATCTTGTAAGTTTTCAACATCTTGTACCATACTGTCTTCGGATAAATACATGTTAGTTGATGGTGAATTGACTGGAGTTATATTTATATTATCCTGGAGTTGCATTTCGTATTTTGCAAATAATGTTGCCATATCTAATTTGAGCATACTTTGCATGCGAGCTGGCATTTTTCTCATAGAAGTCGCATAACTTTGAAATAAATAATCAATATCATCAAGTTTTCTCTTGTTAAGTTTCTTCTCGTGTAAATATTTTAACAGTTGTTGTTGTGGATCTGAATCAGCTTTTTGTGTTACGTTTTTATTTTTGGCAGAATTTCTAGAGTAACTACTATTACTAGAACCGGGACGGGAGAGGTTTTCAGAGACAGAATTTCGCAAATCAACACTGTTACTTGGGCTTGATTGGTTGGTTGAGTCGACAGAATTTCGCAAATCAACACTGTTACTTGGGCTTGATTGGTTGGTTGAGTCAGAAACTTGTGAAGTGCTGTCTCTATTTCCACTGTTAATATTACTATCAGTTTCATTCAGAGCAATGGTGTCATCTAGAAAGCGAAGCTGATCTGCCCAAGGCCAATTTTTGTATTTTTTATATGCAGATCCAGAAGCAGTTTCTGTTGACTTTTTGAACTTCTTATAATTATCTCTTAAGCTTTTCCATTTAGTAGCCCATTGTTTACCTGTAAAAATATATGCACGATCAATTCGGATTTGCACATTTATAACAAACTTATTAATAATATTTCATAAAATATATTAATAATATTTTTTGTACTTGTTTCAGGTATCTTGCCACTGGAGATTACTCATCCACAATAGGCAATTCATATTGTATGGGAAAATCTACTGTTACAACAATAATCAAGGAAACATGTAGTGCAATTTGGAAAAATCTACAGCCAACATACATGCCATTCCCGTCTGAAGAAATGTGGAAGCAGTCTGTCATCGGATTTCATGAAAGATGGAGATTTCCAAATTGTCTAGGCAGTATAGATGGCAAACATGTAACAATAAAATGCCCATCCAACACGGGGTCTTTGCATTATTGTCATAAACAAAAATTCTCAACAGTATTGCTGGCAGTGGTTGACTCTGATTATAAATTTATTATGATTGACGTAGGCAGTTATGGCAAAGACAGTGACAGCACTATTTTTCAAAATTCTGTCTTTTACAAGAAGTTGATTGACAATGAGCTTAATATACCACCACCAAAGCCATTGCCAGGGATGGAAGTACCTGTGCCTCACATATTTCTTGGAGATGGTGGTTTCAAGTTAGAAAATTTTTTAATGAGACCATTTCCTACTGACATAGTAATTAGAGACCATAGAAAAGCAAATTACAATCGCAGACTTTGTGGTGCACGGCGTATAGTAGAGAGTGCATTCGGAATATTGGCTCAGAAATGGAGGGTTTTTATGAATGAAATTGAACTAAACACAGAAACAACAAACGAAGTAATAAAAGCTGCGTGTTGCTTACACAACTACCTCAGAATTAAGGGGGACAACAAAGTGGTAGATGAGGATATGATTCGTCGTTACTATATTAATGCCCGATCTTTTAATGATTTCGCACCAAATGCCCAGAGAAGTAATATGACAGCATATGAAGTTCGTGAACATTTTATTTCATATTTTAATTAACATTAATATAGTAAAGATCGGATATTCTAGTGCATATTTACGTAAACTTCGAGGAAGTGCGTAACATTGAGGGGCCATACCACTTTTTACCTAATATTCACATAAACAAATCCAATTTAGTTTTATATTACGTAACTAATACAAAACATTTTAATTTGACATAATTTTAGTACGGAACTCAAAAAAAATAAAATATTCTTCCAATAATATAATTTGTACCTAAGTTGAAGTTTAGGTAAGTATGCACTGGAATACCCGATCTCTGATAATAAGTGCCAAACTGCTTCATTATGTACCTACCCACAAATTGTAGGTATTTATGTATGTATCATAAATATGGTATTACAAGAAGTATAATATGCATTACAGTCTCTTCAGTGTTGGCAGCTATTTTTTTTCATTCATAACTTTAATAATCTGTGGACCGACTTTCATTGTTGACTGGAATAACGATGTAATAAAAATATATATTGTGACTGAGGTTTTATTTTTATTCTTCATAACCTAGCTAGTAAAAATACATTTCTATATTCCTTAAAAAATGTAGTTTCTGAACGAGTGGCAAAAAATACATGTTCCCCAAAACACTATTTTATGACTTACCATTTTCATTTCCCATTTCTCTGGCAATTTCCAACCATGCTTCGGCTACTATTCCTCGGTTTTTGTAATGGTTATCCTTCGCATCGTATAAAAAACGCTTTTCACGTACTAACATAATTAGCTTTTCGGTCTCCATCTTCTTTCCAATTTGGTCGCCGAAACAGCAGTGAACGCGCGAACGCGTGCGTTCCACTTGACCGACGCGGTCAGAATGCCTCCTGTGTGAGTATATCTATGTAACGTAATATAATACAAAGAACGCAAAACTGACCGCTTGAACGCTTGACCGCGTGACCGCTCTCTGTCTGATAAAACCCTTACCCGTACAAAAAAGTGCCCAGCGCCGCCAAAGAAGATTTTTAAGCAGCAGCATCGTCGGCAGAATATGCTGAAATTTGACTCAATTCAAGGTCATTTTTAGATAAAATTTGTATTATTTGATCTATTATTGCTTCACTGTTTTCTTGGTTATCTTCGTAAAAATCCAACAAACCAGTTTGAATTCCATTCTCGAATGAAAAATATTTAATCAATAACGGATACATTTTCAAATTACCTTTATTTGACGAATCAATCGCTTCTGAAAAATATTGACTTGTTTTTAAATTACTAAGTAGGCATTCTTTACTAGCCGGCCCTAAAACGTTTTCGGCAATACTGCTCGCTTTTGTCCTTCCGCATGACACTTTTTTCGCTGTCATCGAATCAGAAAACATGATAGCGTTTAATTTGTGTCCACAATCTTGACTATTGTAACTGTGGTGATGTTTGATACCATGGAAAGTTGAAGTAACTTCAGCAGCAGTAATTAAATCTTCTTCTTTGCTGTTTTTAGACGAAAAAAAAGACGTGATACCTTGATTTGTTTTGACGTTCTTCATATAAGTTTGATGCTTCAAGGATTTTTCATGTTGTTTCACAGATCCAACACCGTCAAACTTAACCGAAAATAAATTCTGACATATGTTACATTTTGCTGTGAACTCATCTTTTTTTGATAACCACGTATGTTGTTTTAACCACAGGTCATTGAAAGTACAATAATACTTTTTTTCTTTGCACCTGTACTACACTCACCTCCCGAGTTATCACGATCCATTTTTCTTAAATTATACCTACTTAAAATAATAATATGTAATAACCTCGTTAACGCAATACGCATTCATTGAATGAATTATCTAATTAGACTGAGAAGAACAAAACAAGAAACAAACGCGCTTGACAAGCCGCGGGGGGACCTGAAGAGAGCGGTGTCTGTCTCTGTCACGCCGAGGCGCACGCGGCGTGCGTGACAGAGACGACACCGCCGAATCGTCAACGCCGACGGCGCGACGGTGAGACGAACAGGTTTATACATGCAGCGGCCATGGTGTTGTGTGTGTGTGTGTGATTGCAAAGCACGCAAAGAGAGCGAGTAGTGACGTGCGAGCGAAGGATGTGTAAAATTTTTAGAAAAACCGGAGAAATTACTGTTCCCCGGGAGGCCGGGAGATTAACTATTATTTCCGGATTCTCCCGCGCGATCCGGGAGGGTTGGGAACCCTACGTATAGCCCTTGTCTAAATTGCTGATTGGGTGGGTTTCAATTAGTACAAGATCCCCTATTTCATATCCCGGATCTGGTTTACGTTTGGTATTCACTAAAACACAATTTTGTTATTGCATCTTCTCTATATTATCTTTGGCAATTTTTAAATCTATTGCAAGTTTTCTCAAGGTTGGTGTTATTTCTGTTATAAAGTTTTCTGATTGCACAATCATGCTTAAATCATGCGTCAAATCGTAGGGCGTTCGAAGCTCTCGTCCAAATATTAAATAGGCTGGTGAGTACCCCGTGCTTTGACATTTGGCTGTGTTTAAGGCGAATTGTATAGCGGGTAATGTAGAAGGCCAATTTGGATGTTTGCCTTTTACCATGATAGCAATTTGGGTTTTCATATCTTTGTTTCTTCTTTCGACCATATTTGCTTGTGGATGATAAACAGGAGTATAAATATGATCTATGTTTAGGCAGAATGTTAGTTTTTGCATTATGGATGAAATAAATTGGGTACCGTTGTCACTAATGAGTTTTCTAGGTAGCCCATATCTTAGGAAAATCTCTTTTAAAAGTGTTTTAGCACATATTTCTGCGGTTCCTTCATATATTGCAAATAATTCGATCCATTTAGTTGCTGTGTCTTCAGTGATAAATATCCATTTTTCTCCTGTATCCGCTTTTGGAATTGGTCCGAATAGATCAATAGACAATACTTCGGATCTTTGATTATTTGCAGTTGATTGATAAAGTCCAGCAGGTTTAAGATTAGAGGGCTTGTAACGTTGACATTCTATGCATGTTTTAATATACTGAATAACGTCTTTTCTAAGTCCATTCCAATAGAAATTATTTGTTATTCTATTTATAGTTCTGTCTACACCCATATGACCTGCAGTTGGTACATCGTGATAGGCTTTTAGAATATTTTGTATTTCGTGATTGGGAACGACTAGTTTTGGATTTTCATCGTCCTGATCAGGAGAATATTTATATAAAACTCCTTCGTGTACTAAATAGCCTTTCTTTAACCATTCTACGTAGTCTTCGCTATCCATAGTATTTTCCAATGATTGAATAATGATGCATAGTTTGTTATCTTTTAACTATTCTTCACGAATAGACTTACTGCTTAGTTTTGGCATTTCTATCTCCATAGCATAGATTATAGTTTCATCAATGTTTTCTTTTATCGGTGGTCGAGATAGCATGTCTGCCAGGACATTGTTTCGACCTGGAGTGTATTGAATCTCAAACTCATAAGGTTGTAATTGTAATGCCCATCTAGCGAGTCGTCCTGTAGGTGTTTTAAGGTTCATTAGCCATTTCAGTGGTTGATGATCAGTGATAGTTATGAATTTAGTACCTTCAATGTAGCCTCTAAATCGGGACACAGCCCATACTATTGCTAATGCCTCTTTTTCCGTTACTTTTTCGTTTAGCAGCCGTTAATAATCTGCTGGCACATTCTACTGGGTGTTCATCTTTACCCTCCCCCTGCAATAGAGCTGCTCCTATGGCAAATTAACTTGCATCAGTTTTTAGAGTAAATGGTTCATTGTTATTAGCTTGGCGGAGAATGGGGCTTGTCGTTAGTGCTTTTTTTATTGATTCAAAGGCTCCTTGTTGTTCATTCTCCCACTGCCAACTTATTGTCTTTTTTGTTAACTTGGTCAAAGGTCTTGCAACTTCTGCATATTTTTTAATAAATCTTCTATACCAAGAAGCTGTTTATAAGAAAGAAATAAGTTGTTTTAAGTTTTCAGGTTCTGGTAAGTCTATGATAGCTGATATTTTTTCAGGGTC
The DNA here is from genome assembly GCA_943193695.1 of Acrobasis suavella. NCBI lineage: Eukaryota > Metazoa > Arthropoda > Insecta > Lepidoptera > Pyralidae > Acrobasis > Acrobasis suavella. The sequence continues at coordinate 4,640,721 of OW971944.1, forward strand.
AGTCTTTATGCCTTCAGGCACGATAACGTGACCTAGATATTTTATTCTGGAGCATCCTAATTTGCATTTATCTCTATTAGCACGTAAATTATATTCTGTAAATTTCTTAAAGATATCTTCTAAATCTTTTAGGTGATTTGTGAATGTTAGTGATCGTAAATGTACGTCATTTAGGCTAAGCTAGGATAAATTCATTCTTTAACCCTCTAATTAGTCTATCAATTAGCCGTTGAAAGGTAGCAGGGGTGTTACGTAACCCAAATGGCATTCTTTTGAATTTATAAGTCCCAAACGCTGATACAAAAGAGGTTTTATCTTGGTCTTCTAAATTGACAGATATTTGCCAGTATCCTGATTGTAAATCTATTGTCGACATAAAGGGCATTGCTTTAGCTTGGTGTAGAAGATCATGGTAGTGGATATCGGTCTGGTATTGTAATTTTATTAAGACGGCGATAGTCAACACATACTCTGACATCATTATCTCCTTTAGGAACTAGGATTACTGGTGAACAACAAGAGGAATCACATTCTTCAATAATATCATTACTGAAAATTTCGTCAATTTTAGTTTTCAATTGTTATTGGCGTAAGGGAGACATTCTGTACGGTTTGACTGCAACAGGTTGATGATTGCCTGTATTAATGTTGTGTTGTATGTGTAAGGTTGGTGGACCTTGTGTGTAAAACACATGCTTGTATTTTTGTAATAAATTATTTAATTCATTTTTCTCTTTTAAACTTAATAGTTCACCTTCGTCATCTCTAAGATTTATATAAGGACACTGGTTGTTAGAGAATAAATCTAGTGAGTACAATTTTAACGCATTTATTGAAACATAATTCACTCGCGGATCTTTGTGTTTCAAAAAATCTTCTTTTCCAAAATCTGTCTCTTCCGGACGCCTAATTGGTGTTGGAGAATCAAGTTTGATCAGCTTCCATAGTATTTCTGAATTGGTTGTAGACCTTGTTGTTGGTGATTTTAGATGAGGGGGTGTTGGTGGAATTGGGGATAGCATTGTAAGGTTACGTGACTATTGCAGGAACTCGCCGGCTTCTTCACTGAGTAAACATGTACTTTTAGTAGTTAGCTCATCAAATTCCAGTTTCTTTGTAAATTTGTCCAATGGTTTGATGAACGATTTTTCCTCTATCAGGATTGGCTCACTGGATAATTGTTTGAAGTTGAATATGTTCTTTGGCTCATCAATAAAGTACCAGGAGCGCTGAGGTATATTGAGTACTATTCCAGCCGATTCCAAAAAATCTATTCCAAGTAAAGTTCTAGTGTTTTCTTCTTTAGGCATTGCAGTTAATGTAATTGAAATCGAGCGACCGCCGATATTTATAGTAGTAGTCGTTAATAGTATCATTTCTCTCTTGCTTCCGTCAGCTAAGTATACTGATTCATTGATTTCCGAAAAAAGGACACCTGAGTTTACAAGTATCTTATACAATGAGTGACCGGCAATACTGGTTCTGGCGGCTGAGTATAAGTAGGCATAACCAGGGTTGTTGTTGGGAATTTTTGTTCCTCCTTGCAGCGGCGTTGAAGTCATATAGAAAAACTTGACAGATTTTGGTGGTGTTTCCTTATTTTTGCAAGTACCGCAGTTGCTGCGATACACCCCAGGAGCTCCACATCCATAACATTTGAGTTTTTCCGCAGTCTGCGTGCATGTGCCCTGTGCTTCTTCTAATGCTTTAAGCTTCCTGCATTCTTCCTTCAAGTGTCCTCGCTTACCACAGTAGTGGCACTTTTTCAACCTTATTGGAGATGGTGAAGCAGAACGTGGTACTTGTTTTTCTAAGGCCTCGAAGTGACGGGCTTTAGTGAGTAGATCGCTAAAGGTCTTAATATCGGAGCGTGAAACGTTTTTTTTGATGGTGTAATTCAGTAACCCGTACACTAAATCTAGTTGTTCCTCCTCTTTGTGTCTCTTCGGTGGCAATTGTGCCAGCAAGGCTCGTTTTGTGCAGAGAAATCCGTCAATTGGTTCCTTATTTCCTTGTTTTTTTTTGCAAATAGCTCGATATAAATTTCGTGAGCTTGTTTCTTGGGCGCGAACGCATTTCTAATAAGTTTAATTGCGGTGTCCCAATTCTTTGCTTCTATTTTCACTCCTTGCCACCAAGTTGACGCAGTTTCCGTAAGTAGAAGGCCGAGACCTTCGACAGCATCTGCGTCGCTGATATTTTCAATTTTCTTGTACACATTTATGGCATTGATGAATTTATCCACCTTTTCATAGTTTCTCTCGCCGTTGAAACAGGAGGTGCACTTCGTAAAGCTCTTACGATTCATTTCTGATGATAAAGTCGTATTGGTTATAATGGATTGCACTAGCTGGCTAATATGCTCTTCGTTCGCGGATATCGTTGTTGACGCTAGCGACTGAATGAGACGACTGAGCTGATCTTTGTTCATTGTGACGGATGTCATTTTTCAATAGCTTCTTCTGAGGGTACTTTTGAAAAAGTATTTTAAATTCATGACAACTTGAGGGTAGTTGTATTTTTCGTTGGGCGCCAAATATAGGGTTGGCGTGTTTGTAATGACTGAGGGAGGCAGAGTGGGAAGCGCACGGGATTCGTGTGCATTTTCGCTGCCGCGAGGCTTACTTTCATCAAAAAGTCCGTTTTCTTTTAAATGGCGTGATAGTACACTCACACGCTTGGACATAGTGAGTAGCTGTGTCTTGGATTCTCAATGGTAAAAGAGATCTCAAGGCGTCTCTCTTCGGGGGTAGCATACAGGAATTTCTTAAACAACAAATCAGCGTATCTTTGCGCAACGAAGGATGGAGATGTGTAAAATACGAAACGCATCAGAAATTCATGAGCCCGTTCACTTGAAGGCCGTGCATCGTAGCTCATGATCATTTCCCGTTGTATCGTCCCCCGCATAAGTAAACATACAAGATGCGAGGCAACGATATGCATAGTGGGGTTTAATGCGCGCAATTCGCACAAGTCAGTTATCATAACATTCATCAGATCATTGTTGTCAGCGCTGAGGTCCACGCGACGTTCCGAAAACCAAGCGTTGAACGCGTATACGCTCTGATCCCATGAGTGCGCTCTCAACACTGTGGCATGTACGTCCAGTATTGAACGTAGTGAGATGATTTGTCGCAAAGTGGGGTATAATGTGATTACGGGAAAATCGGGTGTCAGACTTATCTTTGTGGGCACCCGTCTTCCAGCCTCTGGGCAGACAAGAAAGGCGTGTGTCCCAATGGTTTTTAGTGCTTGACCTCTAAGCTCCTCATCCGTGTCTGAGATCGCACGTGGAACGCAGTCATCACCAAATTTTAGATTTATAGTCTCGAAGCATGGAAACGAGATGTACTTTGAAAAAGAATCGTCAAATTTAAGGGAATATTCGTATTTATGTTGGCCACGTAGAAAGCGCATCACTTTGATCAAACAACCATCGCAAGTGCCTTCACTGATCCACACAATCGTGTTGACCAGTAATGAAGCTACGGATGCTATACGACCATCACAGGAGAATCTTGCTACATAGGGCGCACTATAAGTTTCCGGAACTGGCCACTTACATAACCTCTTGACAGTGACACGTAATTTTTCGGAAATATGACGTCAGTGCGACCGGGTCCCGGTTTCCGCACTGACGGGGTTTTTTAAGGCATATGTTTCATTCTAATTGGAATTTTGGGAATTATAATGAGAATTACACTTAAATTCTAATTTGATTATATTACTAATTAAGTATTTTTACCATTACTTTACGTTTAGCAATATAAATATTGAATTCTTGCTAAAATACGTTAATTAATATGGAGTACCCTAAAGTTGACTATTATTCTTATATTTCTATAAATAAAACCAAGCATTCACTGTTTTCTATTGTTTTATTTAGCTTTTAATATATATTATTGCAATATAAACAATAACAACATATGTCACAATATATTTTATTGAAAAAAAAAACACATTTTAAAAAATGGTATAAAACTCATACACGATGACGTCATCAAAAGTAAGCTGAACTCTATAATATTTCTCAAATGCCTCGTAGCTTTGAACATAAAGAGATTTTGTTCACAGTAATTTGACCTTATCAGCTACAAGTACAAAAATCAGCATAATGTTACAATAGGTAAATCAAGAGTATAACTTGAACAAATATGGTGCTTTCAATAGCCCCACAAATCAGTACCTATAAAAAACTAAAATTTTTGGTAGTAATGTCGACGCTAGTGACAAAAAATTTAACAATCTAATATCTACACACAAAGAAGTATCATGTAACATAAAAAAACAAACATGCTTCTAAGAAAGATGTCGAGTACAAAGCTGATAAACATTGGGAAAAAACGACCACTTAGCGCCCAGAGAGACTAAAAAGGTACGGAGAGGGTGTTTTGTAAAAAATTTAATTTATTTTGTAAACTGCGAACACATTTTTTTGCGCTTACATTGCAAAAAATTAAATGTAAGAAAAAGTTAAAAGCAATATTTTTTGAGCTTACATTGCAAAAAATTAAATGTAAGAAAAAGTTAAATGCAATATTTTTTGCGCTTACATTGCAAAAAATTAGATGTCAGAAAAAGTTAAAAGCAATATTTTTTGCGCTTACATTGCAAAAAATTAGATGTAAGAAAAAGTTAAATGCAATATTTTTTGCGCTTACATTGCAAAAAATTAAATGTAAGAAAAAGTTAAAAGCAATATTTTTTGCGCTTACATTGCAAAAAATTAAATGTAAGGAAAAGTTAAATGCAATATTTTTTGCGCTTACATTGCAAAAAATTAGATGTAAGAAAAAGTTAAAAGCAATATTTTTTGCGCTTACATTGCAAAAAATTAAATGTAAGAAAAAGTTAAAAGCAATATTATTTCTATATAAATAATATTTTTGTTAGTTTTTTCTTCCATTTAATTTTTTTAATATTGTACAACCCCAATAAATGACGTAATCACAGCTTTTCTCAATTATATAATATATGCAAAACACGAAAAAAAAAAAAAAAATGCAGCTTTTTTTGTCTACTTCCCGTTACGTTTTGGATGGTTTAATTACTTACTTTCATACATACATTTCCCATAGAATTGGCGGCCTACTCACATACATACACATGCTTTGCCGACTTATCTTGAATATAAGTGTTTAAACAGCCGTGATCTGTTAGCAGTGTTGATGTTCAGTTTATCTGTTAGTGTGGTATGGCTGAAAACAAGTGAAAACACACAGTGGGACATCACAGGCCATACAATATGATGTTGTGCGTGTTTTACAACACGCACAAATCCGCCTCTGCCGCTCGTGTTTTTTACCCCCAACAAAGGGGTATTGTGCGGGGTAATGCCCAAGTGTGTTTACACTGTTTGAAGCCGGTGTAGGTTGTGCTGCTGTGTGTTTTGCTAGCAATTCCCTTACCAACGTTTTGCGAAAACGTCGGCGGGTCATGCTATGCTCTGTGGTGTACAGTATGTGAGCGTTTAAAACGCTTACATTCAAAAGCCGCCGGAAAAGCTTTTTATACCAAACCTTATTCCGCCTTCTTTCTATGGGGTACATGGCGAGCTTGGAGTCTTTTAGGTCAACTCCCCCCATGCAGATGTTGTAATCTGCAATGATGGAGGGCTTCGGTTTACCGTCGCACTCCACTAAAGCAAGACCGTGGTAAGTAGAGATAAGAGCCACACGGTTCTTATCTCTCCAAACCACTAGGTCTACGTCTCCTGACGTGCAACCGCAAACTTGACCTACCGCCATGTTTTGTTTGGTAAGAGTCGCCAGTTCAACGGGAACAAACTGACGATTCGTCCTAAGGGTTCCCACGCAGTCGAATCCTTGAACCTTTAACTCTCGCGCAAGTGCGGGAGAGTTATAAAAATTATCCATCCAAATCGTGTGGCCCCTATGCTCAAGACCATTTAATAATCTGAGCACGAGGGCTGGTACAAATCCAGAAACTGGAGTGTCCTCCTCTGGTGCTTCATGACCTGCGTGGACCTCAAAACGCCACAGGTAGCCAGTTTTGGATTCACATACTTCGTATGTTTTAATGCCGACTGTAGCCGCTTTGTTGTGGATAAACTGGCTAATATCTAACCAACCTTTCCACATCGTTAGACTTTCGTCCAACGCAATGTTTTGCGACATATTATATAAGTTTTGAAACCTGTTGTTAAGGTGGTCCAGTATGGGCTGCACCTTAAACAACTTCGCCTGGGCTCGCGTCATAATATTGGGGTTGCACAACTCATTATTATTGAAATGGAGACATTTCGACAGCAAATTGTATCGGTCATACCGCATCGCGACCGTGAAGCCTGGAGTGCTGAAGATATCTTTTTCGCTACTCCAGTAGTCTTCCAAACGTGACTTTACCACAATACCCGTGGCGAGTACTATGGCAAAGTACACGTATAACTCGTCAGCGTCGGTGTTACGCCATTTAGTTATGCGGCTATTAGGCTGCATGCTGCCATCTTGCAGCATGGCCGATGCAAGTTGCTGGGCATAGCGATTAGTCTCCTCTGCTATGTATGCCATTATTTGGCGATCCCATATGACCGTAAAAGCTTCATACGGACTCGCCAAAGGCACAGTGGCACCACAATTAATGTCAGAGAAGGGTTCTCGTCTCGATTGTGGTGGAGTCTGAGACTCGGGAAACCCTCTCCATTCAAAATTAAATTTGTTACTGGGCTCCATCGTTGGAGCCGGAGCGGGCACGGCATCTGCTGCAGGTGTGGCATCTGCAGCAGCAGCAGGCGTGGGATCTGCTGCAGGTGTGACATCTGCAGCATCAGCAGGCGCGGGATCTGCTGCAGGTATCAGATCCGCAGAAATTGCAGTGGGCGCACGATCTGCTGCGGGTGGCGGCCACGCCAAGCACATTGATGGAGGTGCGGTTTCCTGGTCCTAATCAAAAGTAAAATACAACTAAATTTCCTAAATGGTGGTGATGTATTTTATTTTATTTGGCAAATGGTATTTCTGTTTTAATTTTATTATTTCATAGAAAATTTAGTTTAATAACTATTGAAAGTAGAGTAGTGAAATTCAATATTTGAATCTCTAATATTAAGTGTTTTATTTACTCACCTCGTCCTCGTCGTCGGAGAGATAAATTCTCGCCACTCTCGGCATCACCACCGGCATTGGCCCAATCTCATCTTCCAAATCAATGCCTTCCTCCTCTTCTTCGCTGCCTGTTAAAAACAAACTTAATTAAAAATTATTTACTAGTGCTAACTAGAGACTGGATCTTATATTTTAATGAAAAATACTTACCATAACATAAAATATTAGAGATTTCGTCGTCCTTAAGTGGACAACGAACTGCAACAGTTGGAGGCGTTGTTGATGAAGATGAGATTCTAAAAAAAAAAAACGTTAATTCCCAATACAGGAGCGACTGATTTTTATACATACAGGATGTATGGGACGGCTACCCGAAAAATTTTAACCATGAAATCAGATCATCATCCTGAGCAAGAATCTAAAAGAGTTTTTTCGCGGAAATGTAAAAAATTTCAACTTTCCATACCAACTTGGTCACGTGACCGGCACATTTTGTATGGGAGGTCTAAATTTTTTTTCATTACCGCAAAAAATACTTTCATATTCTTGCTTAGAGTGGTGGTCTGAGTTCATGATTAAAGTTTTCGGATAGCCGTCCCTTACACCGTTTATTTATGTGTGTATGAAATGAACTTACAGGCAACGTTTCGACCGTGGTGTACTGGATGGACCAGCAATAGCACTAGGACTGTAAAAAAAGATAAAGTTTATTAAACAATTCAACTAGTCGCTTATACATAATCAGAGGCTAAAATCTTAAATACTATACTCACGCGGGTCGCTTTCGCCTAATTGTAGTCGGTGTGGCTGCGCCCGAGGTCGAGGCGGAACGCGATGTGCTTGCGCTCGACGCTGAACGTGGTGTGCCACCACATTCAATGTGCCTAAAAATATGATTAAGTGTCAAAACTGTGTTTATTTTTAGAACTATACAAACTATGTCAAATAATATGTAAAAGTTGCCTATAGTTTAATCTAAGTTGCTATCTTAACGACCTTGGTCGTTAAAAAACGACCTGTAGGAATGAATAGCTTTGTGTTATGGTTTGAGGTTATGTATTGAGCAAATTACCAAATGGGAGTAGAAAAATAAAATACTTACAGAGCTGGTGAGGGGGGCGCGGAACACAGCTGCATGGCTAAAAGTACTTCCGGCACATTCACCGGAACTTCAGGAGCATCCACTAGAACCTCCGGAGCATCGACCAGAACATCCGGAGCATCGACCGGAACCTCCGGTCCGTTAGTCTCGGAGGCGGAGGCACTTTCATTAACTATTATGGCCCCCAAAGAGGACCATAATGACATATCACTAAAAACAAATATTATAGTAAATATTTTATATTAACAAAAAAATAATAAAAACCATTTTTTTAAAGTACATGCACTATGCATATAATGCCAATGACGTTAAGTCCGCTCCTGAACCTTTTGTGCACAAAATTAAAAGAAACAAAATATCTAATATTTACCCAGTAGGTCGATTAGGCAATACTCGCTTTCTTTTGACGTGGAGGGGTTGTTCTAAAGGACCGCTCTGTTCTGAGATTTCCTTGATCATACCGGAGAATATGCTAAAAATATTTAATTTATTTGTTAATTTGTTCTAATATCATATTAGTATAGATTTATTGTTAATTTAGCAAAGCAGTTAGTAATTACGAGTCAGAAGCAGAGGGTCGACCACCACGCGTGCGAATTGCACCACGCATGCGCATTGCCCCACGCCCGCGCCTGCGACTATTTGCCGCTCCACCTCTACCACCGCCGCCACCACGAACATGGGGTCCAGATCTTAAAATCACAGAAAGTAAAACTTAACATGCAAACAACTCATGCAAAATTTACCCTGTGTATGACACCAAACTTTTAAATGTTAAGGAAATTACGAAATTATTTAATCTCGTTATACTTTAAAAATATGGAATGCAAAAAAAAAGGAATATCTTACTAATTTTAAATTTCACAAAAAAATTAGTTTAAAAAAATAAAGGTGCCATTTTTGAAACCATCAAAACAGTAAAACGAATGTAAAGAAATAAACTATAAAATAAAAATATTAGAAAAAAATTATTACAAAAAGATAAAATATCCTCTCCATACCATTCTTTAGCCCTCCATCTTATGCTGTCATTTAGTTGTCAAACGCGGTCAGTGCGGAAACCGGGGTTCGGATGAGAGACTAACTTACATGTTATTTTGATAAATTTGCAACAAAAACGTAAAATTATGTGATTTCGATTAAATTAATCATAAATTTATTAACATGGTGCCATCTTTTACGAACCACCGGTTAATTTTATCAGTTAATAGTCTTAAAATAGCGAAAACAGAATCACGTACGCTTCATTTTCTTTCGTATGGTCACTGTTAGAGATCAAATTTTAGGTAAAACCCATAAGACAGCGATGTGATTAATGAAAAATATGATTAATTACTTACCTTTCCATGTTTTTCACTACACAAAACACTAGTTATCACTGTTTAATTCAAAAAAACAATAACGCAAACTGTATCACGGCAACAGACAGACTGGCGTATTTTGAGTGAATTTTTCGATAGGTTTTTGTTCTGAACGAGTACTGAGTGAATGATTTATATGCTAGCTTGCTTACTCTTAAACATCTTTCAGTATGTTAAAGGGTGATAGAAACAAAACAAGACTGTTAATTCTCGCGCCAAATGTGACGTGAGCGGGCGACCGGGAGCCGGTTGGCGCACTAACAGGGAAATGGCGGGTGCAACCGGCTCCCGGTCGCCTCACTGACCAGAGGATAAACAATATTTAAAAATTTATTGCAACATTTGAAAATAGAACTCTTTGGCTGTAGAATGCAGTTTGTTTCATCTGACTGTCTCTTGTTTTTACCTTGTGGCGCCATTTAAAAAATTGTGTGTCTGCATCAACACGGATTTAACTCGGGAAAATTTTCGTAGTATGATTTTCTACGATTTTAAGTGTAATTTGACAGCTCAACAGAGCATCGCTCGGCTTGAAACAGCTTTTGGCAATGAAGCACCATGCAAGACAACTGTTTATAGCTGGTTTGCAGAATTCAAGCGTGGTCGTATCAATCTCAGTGACGAATCTCGCGATGGTCGGCCGTCCACCGCTGTGACCAACAAAAACATCGATGCTGTGCGCCGTATGATTGAAACAGACAGGCATGTGACCTACCATGAAATTCGCGCATCCTTAGAAATAGGCATGAGTCAAATACAATTAATCCTACACAAACATTTGGGTGTGAGAAAGCTGTGCTCGCGGTGAATCCCACACAACTTGACCGAGGCTCAAAAAACGGACCGCGTCACTTGGTGCAGTGCCATGCTTACCAGATTCAACTAAGGTGCGTCAAATTTGGTGTGGGACATAGTAACAGGTGACGAAACATGGATTTATTGCTACGATCCCAAAACAAAGCAGCAATCGAGCGTATGGGTCTTTCAAGATGAGCCGAAACCAACCAAAGTGGCGCGCGTGAAAAGTGCATCTAAGCGGATGATTGCTTTTTTTTTTATTAAAACTGGACACGTGGCTACTGTTGCTTTAGAGAATCGTCGTACAGTGAATAGTGACTGGTACACGACCATTTGTTTGCCGGAAGTTATTGACGAACTCCGTAAAAATAACCGTAAACGCCGTATCATCCTGCACCACGACAATGCTAGTTCTCACACGGCCAGACAGACAAACGACTTTTTGAAGGCGAAAAATGTAGAACTCATGAGTCATCCTGCATACAGTCCCGACCTGGCACCTTGAGACTTTTTTCTGTTCCCAAAAATTAAGAACCAATTACGCGGTCAACGATTTTCATCACCAGAAGAGGCTGTCGAGGAGTATGAAAAACACGTTTCAGAGGTCACCACAGAGGAGTGGCACAAAAGTTTTCAAAACTGGTTTCATCGAATGAAAAAGTGCATAGACGCCAAGGGAGATTATTTTGAAAAACAATAAATTAATTTTGTACCTTTAATAGTATTTTTTCATATTCATTCCGGAAACTTATAGTGCGCCCCACGTATCAGAGCAATAGCGTGCATCAGTACTTTTAATCTTATACCTATCTGAAATGGTCGGTAGCTAGGCTCGGTCGGTATATAGGTGAAAACAAAACTTTCTGAAATGGTCCGTATCAAATTCTTAGGAAAATAGGATCGACAATATATGAAATCGCTGATCCACATAATGCAAAACAACCAATTGGTAGATACCACACATCTGCCATTACACCATTTAAAATACGAGACAAAGAAAAACCAGTTCCGATCCCTGTAGAACCAGTAAGACGCAGAGGCAGGCCAAAGAAAACCGAGACCACCAATTAATTCTGGTCCTCTCTCGGGACGATATCGAGCACCAGTGGGGGAGAATATAACATCACGACTCGAAGTGCTACCCATTCCACTGACGTCGCGCACACAAGCACACTGACGAGGAGCAGTCTACAGAGTGGACAGGGCGCATACACATATGCGCCAACGCTGGCTATAAAACGCCAGAAGCGGCCGAACAGATTCATTCGCAAGCTAGGCTTCTTGGAGTGAGGCGGCCCTGAGGTAGCCCTCTTCAAAGGAGCATTCGCTTCGATCTGATAGGTGGCCAAACAAGCCGTCAGGTTGAAGTACAGACTAGGAGGGCACGGGAGTGCGAAGGCCAGGCAATTCCACCCCAAGATCCACTAATAGGGTCGTGTAGGAATATATATCTTTGTATGTAAAAAGTAATAAAGTAGTATTCTCATTCATACAATAGTATCACTCAAACACGCTAACCCTATATTTGGCTATATTAAATATAGGGTTGGCGTGTTTGAGTGATACTATCCTCCAATCCAAGATTCCAGAAAGTAGGCTGGTTATTAATAGTTGTATGAACGTTAATATTCAGAAAGCGCCTTCTCATTCCAGACGTCCATTCATCAAAAGAGAGTGTAAATCTATAGTCTTCGTTCTTTAGCTTTTGAAGATCTTCTTTAACTTTAATTTTCAGTGTCATGCCATAATTCATCACAATTAATTTAATAGTGTTTGGTGAAGAAGGTAATTTATAGTTGTTACCTTTTGAAATAAAAAGATTCCTTATGTCCTCGGATGTGCAGAAAACTCGAAAAGGCAATCCATCTTTTGCTATCATTCGAGAAATCATTTTTTCTTTAGTCACGTCGCAGTCGGATAGAAAGTAATCATTAATTTTCTTCTTTTTAGGCGTTTGGCATTCGCTATTTTCTGGAGTCTCTTTGTCTAAGGTGATGGTGGCACTGACAACATTGTAGTAGACGCTGACGACAATGACAACGGCAGAGACGACGTAGACGCAGCATCAAGTTGCAGAGTGGTTGATGGCCGTCGGAGTCCCGCATTCAATGTTTTTGTGTCTATTTTGTGAATTGACTTCATATGTACATGTAATCCTTTTGTGGAACTTGCTGTAGTTTTCAAAATTGCTTTACATATTTGGCATTGGGCTGTCAAATTATTCACCGCTTTCTTGAAATATCTCCATACCGGAAACGAACTATTAAACTCTATATATAATAGGTTCGTTTTGATTGTTCGTCGACATTTTAAAAGTATTAATTTAACAAACTAGCACTTGCGTTACTAAATAATTCAGTTAATACATAAATCACGTAATGACATTTTATGTCATTACGTGATTTGACAAGATGACAATAACTGCACAACTAAAAAAGTTGTAAACAAACAAGTGCCTACACGCCATCTAATATCTTCCACTCACTTACTCTAGTCAAAATTATATCACCAGTTCTTTTATATCCGCTCGCTCAACATCGTGTACACTCGGGAATAGTCGGGATAGTTTGCAAATGCGATCCGACACCTTACTTTGCCAGTTAACGACTCGCTTGCGCGCAGAGAACTCGCGTCATGCTCATGCGTCGCCGACTACTGCCACTCGATCACGTAATTTTATGCTTCGAGATTGATCCCGAAAAACGAGACGAGATCTCGGAAGTTCGAGATCTCGCGAGATCTCGGCCGAGATCAAGTAATTTTATGCTTCGAGATTGATCTCGAAAAATGAGGCGAGAGCTCGGAAGAACGGGATCTCGCGAGATCGAGATTGCATTCCCTAATCAAGCATTGTCTATTATTCTTAATCTAAGATATAAAATGACTGATGACGTTATGTTGTCGTAACGTCAATGTCAGAGTTTGACAATGTTCTGGTGCGGCCGCTGTGCGATTTATACTTATTTTTAATTAATTTATATTTATGTTTTACAGCAAAAATCTAATACCATAACCTTTTGGCACACGTAGCTTCAAAATTTTCTTTGTCATCGTCGGCGATAGCAACATGCATTGATAAATCATCTGATGCTAAAATAATCTATTCATCTTCATCCAAATCAGAATCATGTGACTGGTAAGATTCTAAACCACATGTAAGCATTTGTTCAAATACAGTCTCAGGCTCATCAGGATCATCGTCATCATCAATAGTTATTGAACCAGTGCACGGCTTGCCATGACAATCATTACACATGGCGGAACAATTCAGAGCTGCTTTTTTACAAGTGCAGTTACGCCCACATAAAGTTTTGCATTTGCAAGATATTATAGAAAGTATTTCGGGAGGTGCTGGGTCATCTAAAGTTTGTACTGGTTGGTAACCGTTTTCGTATTTCCATCCCCAGTTTTCTGGTTCTTTCCTTTCTCCAAGCCAGAATTGAACTTGACAGCAAGTTCTTAATGAGTGTTGTGCAGCTGCACCAGAAGTTGGGGGCAAGGAAGCTAAATTAAACTTGCTTTTAGTTATGGATCGTGCGAACATTTCATATCGAAGATCATTAAGGCATGTTTTTGAAGAATTTGAAGAGTATAGCACGATCATAATTTTTTCGCCAGCTTCAATTAAAGACTCTTTTTCAGCATTTGGATCTCTAAATAGTGAAGAGTATTTATGGAGCGATGTATTTTTTTCATTACATCCACCAACTTCTTTTTACCTACGCGAAACAATGCAAAGGTGGTGTCACATCCGGAAATGCATGCAAAAACAACAAATTATCAGTTAGCTCCTGTTCTGTAAAACTGTGGCTCGTGTAAACTTTTCTAGGAACTTTATTCCTTCCCGGTTTTATAAACAGAACTTTATTCCTTTCCGGTTTTATAAACAGAACTTTATTTTTGTTGTTATCTGGACTTCCAGAAAGAATAACCAGTAAGTTGATATCTTCCCCTACAATAAAAACAGAATCTGTACGCCAGTTTCGCCAGTAAATAATATTTCTGCGCAGTTATTTTGGCGTTTGTTGTTTTTGCGTCTCAAGCGCTCTGTAGATTTCGTACCTTTATTTTAGCGATCTTCTAAGTATCCGTCGAAGACAATAATAGACCGCTGTCCATATTTTTTTTAAATATATTTCACATGTATAAAAAAATTTGGCCCAGAGGAGCTACATTTCTGCTGCATGCAGAAAATGTAGCTCCTCTGGGCCAAAAACTTTGTGCAGTATATATCCTCCGTCTATAACAAAAGATTTGTTTTCGAAATGCGGTTCTTCTTCAAGAGGATTAAACAGATCATAAAAGGCAAACTTTTTACATTTCCTCATGCCATTAACATCAAATAAGGGTAATGGAAACGGCGCCAACTCGTTCTTTAAATATTCCTTAAGTTCCTCTTGTGTTTTTTGGCAAAAGCTATCCTACGAAACATCATTTTTGGCTCAACTGGTACTGAAGGGTCTTCAACTATTATAGATGTATTTACTGCAGCAAGAAGAAGCACTCAATCTTTCCTTGAATATGAAATGTCCTCAAAATTGTTACCCTCAGTTTTGGACATAATTCCAATTCCAATTTTCTGTGCTTCGTAACAATTAATATTAATATCTCCTGTAACGCCAGTACTTATTGACATTATTTTATCTAGTTTTATGAACGGGTTATGCGACTGAGGAATAATGTTTTCTTCTTTTCAAACGCTTTTATCATGGCATCATTTATATACGATTTTTGACATTTCACGTGTACTGTAAGGTTTGACACTTCCATAAGTTGCGAGAAAAGTCCATCATCCCTTCTTCTGCTTGATTGTCGAATCTTTTCAAGTCCTTTATGCGTCACTTTAACAAACCCCCCGGTAATAGGTTTTTGACACAGTACACATAACTCGCTGTCGCCTTCTTCTGTCATTATTAAATTTAAATAAAAATTCAAACGTTCCTTATATAAGTTGGTACACAGTACACGCACACACAACTATCTCGTTTTGTACTTCGAGCGAGACTGTAAACTGCGCCGGTTCGCGACTGCGCGGCCTGGTGGCCACCGCTCTGCTGCACGAGCGCCCCGCACCCCTCTGCACTCCCGCGTGCCTCGTCGCTGCTAAGCGGCGGTAATACTTAGTATTAGCAATTATTTATATTTTAAAAACTTGTTAGTTCGTGGCATTTCAATTGGATTATTGAAAAATCTATTACAATAGAGCGACCCATAACTAAGAAACATAATTAATTTACCTGAGCAATTAATCACATGACGTAATTACGTAAAAATAAGAATTATAATTTTGTAAAGGAAAATCTTTTGGATAACTTATTAAAGCTATTTATTTAAGTAAATAAAACCATATTAAAAAAAAAAAAAAAACAGAAATCTGCAGAGCAATTTTTCAGTAGAAGCTATAGTGAAAAATGTTAAAAGATAAATTAGGGGTATCCCTGAAATCGAAAAAGTTTTGGATTCTTTTACATGCATATTCTAGGTAGTACATAGGTATCTATACAAAAAGAATTTCACTGAGGATTTTTTCACAGAGAGCTATAAACGATTTTTATGTTTAGGTAAAAATACCTAACTTCTCGTAATAAAAGTTGTTGGATAATCGTATATATATATAATCTGTATTATCTATTTTCATCATGTGCCAAGTTTCATAGGCGGGAGAATTATTCGGGTTACAAAAGCTTCGTTGATCGGACTATTGTTCCTTGCAAAAATCTGCCTTTCACCCCGTTCCATTCGCTCATAGGTCTCCATGCAAAACCCTCATTTAATCGTCCTGATTCATCGTCAAACTTTCATCCTCTATCATTCTTTCATCATCATCCACTTCTTCCACATTCATTCTTTGTCACATATTGACTCTTGAAGCCAATATGCGACTTATTTCTTTGCGTAGGTGATCGAGCAGGTCCGCGTCGCAAATATACCGCTCTTCCAATGGTTCCTTTCGAGTCCATCCCCTTTCACCACTTGCTAGGTCTCGACCACCGCCTCGGCCTCGGCCACGCCCTCGTCCCCGAGCTGCTCCACCACCACCTCTTCTAGATGGAGGCGGCGACACCTCAATCTGGAATCTCGCAGGAGATGCAGGGGGCGCAGGAGTCGCAGTGGGCGCAGGGGTCGCAATGAGCGCAGGGGGCGGGAATATTGGACCCGTGGACGGGACCGGGTAGAGGCTTCCTACAGTAATTCTGAAATAAAAAATATATACCGACACTCGGGGGATTGTGCATATTTTAACGTTATAGAGTTACTTAGAAAAAGAAAAAGTTTATTCCAGACTAGTGTTAGAAATTTTATAAAAAACAATTATAAAAAGAGTGAGCCAACATCACGTCTCTTCCGCCTTTATTGCGCATATCACATTCACTGCTGAAAACATACCGTGCATGTTTTTCAAAACGGGAACGCCAGTGCGGGCGCCACACGCCACGCGTGTTATCCATTTTTTCCTACGGCCGTGCTGTTTATCACCCCTCGCGTGGTCTGGCGTTCTCTAACGACAGTGCGGTAAATCACACCTGGCATGTAATTCTCAAATACTACGACAGTGCTGAAACAGCACGAGGTGTGTGTTTCCCTTTTTTTTTTTAGATATTTTTAAATACTTTTACTGCCACGTTATTCTTCAATGAGAAGTTTTCTTAAGACTCACCGAAACACAAAACGTGTAGTTTTCCAACTCACCGCTTGCGTAAAAAACCATTCGGTCGTATTTTTGATACCGTCGTGTCAGCTAAAAACTATGCTAATATATTGCTTAATAAATTACGAGTGGCAAATCCTTCGCATACGATCATTTCAAAAATGCGCCCGTTTGGAAACGCTCGCGCAAACCATTCGTAATGTGACAAGTGATTTAAAAATCCGGCCCCTGTACCTACGCAATGTAATACCCATAGATTTAAGAGTAACTAAAAAAAAAACTTGGTCTATGGTAATACTTGTTTTGCCGTAAACACGATCATTCATGTTTGTATGATTCCATAGCGTCGTTCTTGTCTCGCTCGACTTGACTCCTTCCTTTGTTGCCAGATTTTGATAGACTACCAATAAATATGGTGATGAGTTTAGTAAATAAAAGTCACTTGTCAAATTGCTTATTATTTATTAAATTTCGTTCAACATACGTAAGTTTATTTATGTAATATAAAGATTGTAGTATAATACTTTACTATTGAAGGAAAAATAAAATAGTACATGGGTAAAATATACAGTGACATAAAATTTTTGATTTCGGTAAAGAGCGTAAGGAAATAAAATACTTACGATTATCAACAACAGGAACACACACACCACAATTCACCAAATATCTAATCGAAAGCAACTCGGAATCCGTGAACTAACGCCAATGCAATCGGAGGCAAACTCAAGAGTCCATAAAATCAAGCCAAAGTCGGGTCAAAGAAAGCACAATCGGTAATCCAAAATCACAGCTGGGTCAAAATAATAACGAGAGTATATGTACACAGAACAGGAGTAACGTGCACAAGGACTTGTAGCACGCTGCAAATAATTTCTGCTCAACGTCTAAGGAAGATTCAATTAATAGTTCAATAATACTAACTCTTGTCATAATGAAAAGTCTCCGCCATTGTCATCCATCGCAGTGACTCTAAAAAGAAGATAATGGCGACTTATCTTCAGTCGCTTTAAAAAGAAGACAAAGGTGGCGAGTTTTTAATGATAATGGTCAGACCCCTTTGTTCAATACTAGGAACAGATATTTTATAGTTTAGTTCAAAGCATAACAAATGTTATAATTTTGAACGCTTGCATGTTATCAATGTAATCATACACTAATAATACAATACGGATTTTTTGCGACGCTTTCTGAGGTGCTTTATTTTACAATATTTTGACACCATCATGGTATCAAAATATTGTAAATATGTATGTTGTAAACTTGTAACAAACATGCCAACTTGAATACTGAATTTATATCTGTCTTTAAATTGAAAGGTATCAATATGTATAATACTATGTAGTAAATATTGACTAAATAAACGCCTTTTTTAGACGTTTCAAAAATTAAGTTACAATTATTTAAAATTGGGATTTTTTTTTATATGTAATCAACACTGCAATACAAGTTCAAGTAGTTAAGTATAAATGATTCGATCGCTCGTTCCGTCCAGTGTTGCCAATTTAGCGACTTTATAGCTAGATCTAGCGGCTTAAATTATGTTTCTAGCGACAAAAAATGGGAAATCTGAATTGAGACGTGGGGGAAGGAAATCGAAGTAGTGGAAACACTGCTGTCTTCACTTTTTCTTTGTGGTTAGAGCTTAGAGCGCTGTGTTTACTGTTGTAAGTAATTATTTATTTTTTATACTTATTTACTGAAATAATCCGTGAAAGTGGTTTCATTTTGCTGGTTTTCGTTCAAACTGATACAATGTTGATATTTTTTATTTTCAGAACATAATCGACATGACTGAAGACACAGAAACGTAAGTTTTTACCTATTACTTATATCGTTTGTTAAAAATACATGTACCATGCTGGTACCAAAAGAACAATTAGTTTTCAATAATATTTCTCTTGGTCTATGATGCCTGATACAAGTTACTATTTTATGTGCAGTTCAATGGATACTGCTAGCATCAGTCCAGGTATGTGCATACGAACAGCAGAACCTACCTAACAACTTGGGCTAGGTATATAAAGCTTTGGTAAAGTGCACTGCACACCTTTAGTTTATATGTTGACGAATAACTATATATTGTTTGTTTTTGCCTGTTGTAAATATTGTTTTGTGGGTTATGGATTTTATTTCATCGTTAGTTTGTTTGTGATATGTATGCTAGACCGATCGTGTCGTGTCGTGCATGATCTATCTAACTAACCTAATAGGATGTACTTAGACCCGCACGAAAAAATCGATCTAACAGCCTCTTGTGTATCTAATATTCTATTCTAGATCTAACATAAAGCTGCATATGTGTATATAATCCTACTGATAACATAATATTTTTTTTTGCTGTGTGGTATCGATTTGATTAGGTCATAACTACTTGTCCTGTGTACACGTTCGTAATGTAATGCGCACCGTTTCGACAGCAATATTATTCGAATATACAAAACTGTTCCTACATATTTACTTATATTATTTACAGAACACCTTTGTTGGAGCCAGTGCCAGCGCGGTGGCGGCACAGTTGGTGGCGGCACCTCTTTTGTTGGTGCAGCCGCGGCGGCGGCGGCGACGGCCTGCCGGCGGCGACCCCGGACCCGGAGGCTGAAGAGGCGGTGGAGCCAAGGCCAGAGCCGGGGGAGCCGCAGGCGGAGGCGGGCGAGCTGCAGGCGGAGGCGGGCGAGCCGGACGCGGAGGCGGGCGAGCCGGACGCGGAGGCGGGCGAGCCGGACGCGGAGGCGGTGGAGTCGCCACCGCTGCTGATGCAGCAGCGGTGGCGACTATACCACCGGCTTCGCCTGCCGGAGGTTGAGGCGCCGCCAGCGCCGCAACTTGCACCAGCAGAAGTGGCCGCCGCCAACGCTCGGTGGCGCGCGGCCATTCTAAAAGCCGAGCGCCGGGTGGCGGAGCACAGTTTGAAGATGGGGAGCTCTGTCCATTATTAGAAAATTACTACAATTCACTCAACACGCCGGTTGTAATCGACACCGACGCTGTTGAGTGAATTGTAGTAATTACTGATATGGACAGGGCTCCCTAGACGAGTTGATTTTTAAATGAATTATATATAAATTAAAATAAATACCGTTCTTTTATTTACGTCGGATTACAAATTAGATGCCTATTCATTGCACTGATTGCAAAATTTTATGATCTTGGACATGTCAATAACTAGGTAGTATCGATGATAGCAGTATGGAACTCTGTTTAGACCGTTTCGGCGGATCAGTACCACAAATGAAAATGACCACTTATAATAATGTCCTGCTACTTAAAATGTCCCGTTCTCAACATAACCATTTCTAACAATACCTACGTCTGGTATTACCTATCTTGAAAAATCACCATTTCTGAAAATGACCACTTTTCTAAATGACCAAATTTTGAATTGATCACTTGCCGAAATGACCGTTTCGTCAATTGATTACTTTTGAAAATACCAAGTTCTTGAATGAACTACTTCTGGAAAAAACAATTCTTGAAAAAGCTACTTCTGAAAATTATTGTTGGGCTGACAGCAACAACGAGCTCTTATCTATAGAATTAGTATTACAACAAAAATAATAATGCATACCGACGACTTTACACATTTTACGTCACTCCGGGTGGTAAGTTAGATTAACCTCCCACGGGCGCAGCGGCAAATCTCACTTCACACCCAGGAGAAGACGTAAAATTATGTACGCACCACGGGCGGTAATTCGTAAAGCCCCAGATCGCATATTTATGGCCCTCACCTTCGGTTCGGGCCACAAACACCTGCGATCTGGGGCATTCACGAATTCACCGCCCTAGGCACGTAATCTACTATTACACTAAAATCGATATTTCAGCTTACCTACTTACATAGAAAAACTGCAACTAACCTCTTATGTCTATTATATTCATAACGCTGGCCACTTAAATAATTACTTTTAAAACTCTTGAGTACTCTGTTGTTGTTTTTGATGCCGTCATTATAATTCAGGTGCTTATGAAGGCTGCTGAAATAAAATTCCGTCAGTATAATTTATTTACTCTAAAATGAACAGTAAATTAATATTTGCGTTGAATCAAAAAGGAAAGGATACTGTCCTTTTTGGCAAGTATAGATACAACTTCAGTATCCAAAACCAAAGCGGTACGTCTCGTTGGAGATGTGTAAATCGCAGTGACTGCAGCTCTACTATCACCCTCAATACAGAGCGGACTTTAATACTTCGGTCGTCTCCTCATACATGCATGCCGGAAAAAATTGATAACGATGTGTTTATTGCCATTAATAAATGCAAAGAAGAAGTTTGCCGTAGTTTCGAATCAGTTGAAAAAGTTTTCGAAAAACAGGTTTTGAAGCTGAAGAAAAACTGCAAACATACAGATATAGACGATATTCCGGAATTTTCGTCAAAAAAAGACAGCTTGTACGCAGCACGAAAAAACTTTTTGGAAACAAAAATCTTAAATTATAAGACTGTCGCTGATGTCCATATCCCAAACAAGTTGGGAAAAGATTTCGTCATATACGAAGATGGGACTATAAATAAAATTATCTTATTTAGCTCAACAACGGCACGGATGTATCTTAGTAATGCAGACCTGGAAGGCAATCATGTACATTTCTTCGGGGATGGTACATTTCATTGCGTACCTTATCCATTTTACCAACTTTACTCGCTGCATGTAGACGTCGGGTCGACAGAGAAAAGCACAAACATTGTCCCATTTATTTTTGGGCTACATCCGGACAAGAGACAAGAAACCTATGTTCGGTTTTTTAGTTTAATAAAAGAAAAATTGTCTATAAGCGTGCTGAATTTCAAATGTGATTACGAATTGGCAGTCATAAACGCCATTAAAGAAGTATTTCCAGATTGCATAATCTCTGGCTGTTTCTACCATTACAACAAAGCCATATGGCGAAAAGCTAAATTACTCAACTTAAATACATCAAAACAAGACAGAAAAGTTGTGAAAATGACCTCTTACCTGCCTTTGTTACCCCAAAGGTTTATTGAAATAACATGGAACTCCATAATGAACACAGCACAAATCACAGATCATGTTGCCAAATTTATAGAGTATTACAATAAACAATGGATACCCCTTATTAAAGACAACAGTCTAAGCTGTGCGTACCAACGTCACAGGACGACTAATCCTGTCGAGGGTTGGCACCATCGTGTCAATGAGAGATTCGGCAAAAACAGCCCCTTCTTTAAATTTTTCTCGAATCTGAAGAAAGAAGCGGTCCATCAAGACCACCGAATAATGAAATCCTATTTTAGCGTGCCAAAAAAGAATAGACGGAATCGTCATATTCGCCTGGATCGAGCTCTCAAAGCACTCGTGGAAGAAGTTGATTCTGAGAAGATTTCCCTGATTTTCTTTCTTAAGCAAGTAATTTTTCATAAAATTGCGGAAAAGAGATAGCTGGCTCATTTTGATTATTGTGTGCGTGTGCGTGTGTGTTTATTTAAATTTAACTGGAAGTAGCTTTACGTTTAGTTTAATGTTAAGAATGTTTTTTTATTCAATAAACCATATCTAAATAGATTAATCGTCCTTATTATTTAAATCTTCGCTCTAACGCATCGAGTAACTATATGGTAACGATATCTTGTAATGATACATTTTTGCTTTTTTTTCGCTTAATTTCAATTCGCTTAATGGTAATTTCGCATATTAATCATTTGGCATAACGTTTCCAGACGCAGTCAATTCAGCAATCGGGCATTTCTAGAAATGGTGATTGTAAGAACCGGGCATTTTTTAAAGTGTATGTTTCAAGAAACAGCCGTTTTAGAAAGTAGTCATTTTCAGAAATGGTTGTTTTACAAAGTGAGTATTGCTAAAAGTGGGTAATGATAAAAGTAGACCTTTTATGTAGTGGACATTTTGGGTAGTGGACATTCTACGCAGGGGGCATTTTTAGTAGTGGACATTATTAAAAGTGGTCATTTTCATTTGTGGTACTAATCCGCCGAAACGGTTTAGACTTGATTCAGAACTTTTAAATTAAGTATTGAAGTAATCGCAATAATAATAGTAAGTGTAGTACCACCAACAGTAGTACTACCAAGTACCTAAGCACTTTTTTTTTCATAGTATTATTGGGAACCAGAGGAAGGAAAATCCTGTCTCATCTTCCTTCCTCTGGTTCCGAAAAAACTGGGCTTGGTTGACTACCTTTTCTACCTATTTACAAATTCATTACTAATCCAGTTCATTTTAATCGTACCATACTGAAAATTGACAGAATAAGTAACCATTTCTAAAAAAATAACCATATCTAGTTTTATTTTTTAACAACGCCATCTAGTGATCTAACAACTAGATGCGACACGATCATTCAACTACTTGTTAGGCAGCAATTCACTTACGGCAACACGCCTATCTATACCTACAATAAGTACCAAAAATTGCATTAGGTATTTTGCCGAACACGAATTCGCTACTTTCCAACAACTCAAATCAGATACTTTTTTCTAAACGTCAAACAAACAAGCAAGCCGAGAGCCGCGTGGCGGCGCTCGGCTGGCTTGAGGATGGGGAGCTCTGTCCATTAGTAATTAATTACTGACATGGACAGGGTTCCCTATGTTAATTATATAAATGAAATAAATTAATTTGTATAAATATTGTCGCTTATGGAGATGAATGACACTGTCAACGTCACGAATTCGAACAAAAAGAATTCAACTGAAGGAAAATTTCATCAACAATGTCAGAGCACGATTGGTCTAGTGGTCTGAGCGATGGACTGTGAATCCAGAGACCGCTGGTTCAAATCACAGCCACTTTTAGTGTTTTTGAAGTTTTGAAAGAAGTTTCTAGATAATACTAGACTAAATGGAAAAGAAAATATGGGTCAGAAAATGAGTGAGAGAGAGAAAGCGATAGAAAATTAGTAATTTGAGTTTGGAACATTGATGCGATTTTGTTCGAATTCGGGGGGTATATAAGCGGAACAAGGCGCCGCCTAAGGCAGTTTAGTTGGAAAGTGAAATCCGAAGAAGAAGGAAGAAAAGAGAAAAGAATAGTAGTAAGTAAAGTGAAGTAGTGAGTAAAAGTGAAGTGTTCAGTGCAGTGAAGTCCGCGCGTGTGACAGTGCAGTGACGTTTACGCGCGTGTGACAGTGCAGTGACGTTTCCGCGTGCGTGTCAGTGCTGTGACGTTTCCGCGGGCCTGACAGTGAAGTGACAGTTGGAGTGCTAAGAGGACTGACGCTGTCAATTGTGAGTACTGCTTGAGTTGTAAATAAAGGCACCATTCAATAGGATTGTTGTTTTCTTTCCTATCCCCAACCCACTCTCGTGACAATATCATTCTTTTATTTACGTCCGATTACAAATTAGGTGCCTATTCATTGCCCTTATTGCGAAATTGTATGATCTTGGAGATGTCAATACTAGAAACGTAAAATAGGTAGATTCGTACATACCTATTGTACGTTTCGCGTATTTGATAGGTAGGTACACAAGAACCATTGATCCGATTCTAAGAAATTACATAGAAAGTGGTCAATGGGTCACTGTTGTTAATAATTTGGCCTTTGAAATGATGAGGCGGCCTTTGTTTTTGATTCGTCGTTTCTATGTTCTTGTTTAGAATGTAGCACAGGTAAGTACCAAAGATTATCTGTTTTTGTGGATATTCAAAAATGTATAATGTGCACTCGGGACCGAACCCTAAAGAACAAAAGAAGGCCAAACAATAGACGCAAATACGTATCTAGCGGCACCTTTAGACTCATAGGCAAATTTGTATGGGCTCAAATACGCGTCAGTGGCATCTCTACAAAATCATAAAAACGCATTAACGTAGTCGGCGGCACTGAACGAAAGCGTTAATAAATATAAGTATACTAACGTGAAACTTATTATGTAAACAATAGCTTTATAGGAACAAAGAAATGCCGAAACATAATTAGAACCACTGATGTACTTCATAGAATTGAGTTGCTTTTTTAAGGAAGCTAGTACCAGGTATGAATGTATGAAAAACCTACCTACCTACTTTCCTGCTTTTGATATCATTTACTTAGTACCAAGCAATAGACGTGTGTAACTCTTTACTGAGTCGACTCAGTGAGTCGTTTCTTCAAAGTGATTCACTGAAGCGTATCTCGAATGTATACTAGAAGTGTATCAGTATCATTTATATTCTCTCTCTCTCGGATCCGTGAGTCGAAGAGTCGGAACGGAATCGGAACGCGGCGGCTATACATGGGCTATACGCGAAGACCGACGAAATTTCACGAAAGAGTGAGATCGGGCTGTTCGGTGCGGCGCTTCGGGTGATATCGGGTCGCGTCGAGTCGACGATCGCAACGCGGCCGTGCGCGCACTTGTCGTGTAGTCGGCCATGTTGTTTGTTTATATTTTGCTTATAATAATTTATATATAATACATAATTTTACATAACACAATTATGATTAGAACTGTAAATAAACAATTGAATGAAGAACGAACGTCCGGCCCATCGGAAATTCGTTTTATGCTAAACACATTAAGACAGCAACTAAACGACAGATTTAGAAATGTAGAGAGTAATGCATTATATGCTGAATCAACTATATTGGATCCACGATACAAAAAAAAATGGATTTAAAGACGAAAATAACTACAAAATAGCTATATGTAATTTAAAAAAAAAATTAGCAATGACTCTAGTTCCAGAAACACCAAATATTATAACTGTTACTTCAGAAGAAAGTCAAGAGATAGTATCAGAGTTAGCCGAACCCGGAACATCTAAAAAAACCTCTATTTGGGATGATTTTGACGCTGAATTAAGTCAGCAATCAAGACCTCAAAATCTAACTGCAGCTGGCATCAAGGAGCTCGACAGATATGTAGAAGATGAGATGCAACCCAGAACTGAGGATCCCTTAAAATGGTGGGAAGACAGAAAGCGAATTTATCCAATACTGTACAATTTTATGCGTAAGAGATTGTGTGTTATGGCTACATCCGTACCTTGTGAGCGGGTGTTTTCTAAAGCTGGCCATGTTCTCAATGAGCGAAGAACATCATTAAAAGACGACAAAGTCTCACAAATATTATTTCTCAATCATAATATGGCCGATTAAGTCGATTATTGTAAATATTGTATAGTGTAAATAGAAAAAAAAAAACAAAAAAAAAGAAAAATAATAATAAGTCGATTATTGTAAATATTGTATAGTGTAAATAGAAAAAAAAAACAAAAAAAAAGAAAAATAATAATAATTTAATCACTGTACATAGATTCAGAAATCATTGTATATAAAATCGATTTTTAAATACGCCAGTTAGTACATTTCCTTCCTACCAAAACATAGACGGATAAATTTAATTCATTATTTTATTTATTTAGGTAATATACTAACTGTCAGTCCTAAGCCTGAGAAAAGTATGAAGGGGAATCGATTTTATTTAAATGCTTAATTATAAAACTAATGTTTACATATATTTTACTATATTGTATTTTTTATTCAATATGTGTGCAAAAAATTAACAAAGGTCAATTAAAAGCGAATTGAGGAGTTATTAAATTGATTCGCGCAAGCCATTTAACTTCTGCTCTACCTACTTGAGTTTCGTTCAGTGATTCAAATGATAATGATACGTTCCACGGAAATGAATCTTTGGACTGATGCAGAATGTTAAATTGATTCGCGCAAGCGATTTCAATTCTGCTCTTCTTGAGTTTCGTTCAGTGATTCAAATGATACTGATACGTTCCACGGATATGAATCTTTGGACTGATGCAGATACAAATGATCCATTCACTTCGATGATACACTTTTGCCAGGCCTACCAAGCAAGCTACATTTTACAGCACTAGTAATGCTGTTTATATAACCAGAGTTTTAAAACCTCTGGTTTTCCAAAAATTAAGTCAATTGTGCAGTGCAGTGAGTTGTTGCATAACGGCACAGGTCCAAGATTTATTAGTATTTTCAGAAAAAAAAAAAGAATGTGGTGTCGTGGGACACCAGGTAGGAACGAAGTTCCTTCGGCTAATGTAGAATCGAAACAATGTGTATACGACTGTCGCGCCTGCGCACGTCTCATTTAACGAGGTCATCCTTACGGTTTTACTATCACATTTTTTTCAGTTCGGTCGCGCAGCAAAATCCTTATCTCCTCCAAGCCTGCCGTAAGGAACTTCGTTCCAAAAACCCTATCGCGTTTTACATTTTTCAGCAACTGTACAGCGACATCTAGTGATATATTTTTGAATTAAAGGTGGCCATAGGAACTCTGTAATGAAACTACGCAACCCTATCGAGATGTGAGATTCGAACTCACGTTTTCGGAGTATCGTGTAATAATTTCAATAAGTATGACATCAAATTAATAGCTCAGCCAGCTGAGCTATAGATTTAATGGCATATCTGTTGAAATTATGGGTTTATGTGATTTGCCACCACTGGGGGCGGCCACCACTGGCGGCAGACGGGACAATTTTTATGTACATGTGTGTCAGATGCCACCACTCGCTGGTTATTCTATTAATTGATAACCTAAAATCAAAATAACACTATGGGACGACGTGATTACAGAAGTTCCGATTGAATTTGACCGAATGTTGTTGCAAAATTTCGAGAGATGGCGCTTTTCAATTGGAAGAAATAAAAATCTGATTTAAATAACTACATGTCAATAAATAGTAAAGTACATAATATTAGTAGAAAGTAATATTGGTAGTCCGTCTAGTTTTAAAACTGTTTTAAAATTAGACGGACTATTAGTAATAATTTCAAAGGTTACTCATAAAATAGTTTAAAGGTCTTTCTAGACACTTATACAAATCAAATTTTTAATTATCACCTTATTTAGTTTTAAACAATTTATTTCAAATGAGGGCGCCACTTTAGCTACCATTTCGTCTTAATTTATTATTTATTTGTAAATAATTGTTAATATGTAAATAAAATAATAGCTAGGAGGCAGATCCAGGCAGTCATTCACATGACCAATTTTTTCAACACCAGAGGTTCAAACCTCTTGATAATGATATCGAAAGCACGGACGAAAGTGGTCAAAAGATTGCATTTATTACTTGGCCATTGTCATACCGACTTCGCCTTACGCGGCTTCCATTGTACATGTAGGTACCTGGTACTAGGTTCCTTAGAAAAGCAACTCAATTCTGTGAAGTACACCCGTGGTCCTAATTATGTTTCGGCATTTCTTTGTTCCTATCAAGCTATTGTTTACAAAATAAGTTTCACGTTAGTATACTTATATTTATTAACGCCTTCAGTGCCGCCGACTGCGTTTTCATGATTTTGTAGAGATGCCACTGACGCGTATTTGAGATACAAACATTGCCATACAAATTTGCCTATGAGTCTAAAGGTGCCGCTAGATACGTATTTGCTTCTATTGTTTGGCCTTCTTTTGTTCTTTAGGGTTCGGTCCCGAGTGCACATTATCCATTTTTGAATATCCACAAAAACAGATAATCTTTGGTACTTACCTATGCTACATTCAAGAATCGACAAATCAAAAACAAAGGTATTTCAAAGGCAAAATTATTAACAACAGTGACCCATTCGATTTTACTTGCATCCACATTTGACACATTGTCTAAGTTATGCAAGATGAATGAATGGGTATCTTTTGGATAGACATGCTACATCCTAGTCTTCATCGTCGCTTTCCATCAGGTGAGATTGAGGACAAATGCCTAAACCAATATATTGTAAAAAAAAAAGATGAGCTGTATGGTGACCTATTAGCCTATCGCCAATATATAGGGAAAGAATGAATTGTTGTTCAAGAGTAGAAAATAAATAAAACAAAAAGTAATTAGTTCATTGTTTATTTGAGGCGGGACCGTGGGCATCTACATGTAAAGTGTAGAGCCACGGTCCCGCCTCACCGGAATATCCATTGGTCTGGAGGGTGCAGGCCGAAGCGGGATCGTCTCAGCCGGTGGTGGCAGCACGCCTGTGCACCACCAGCTGAGGTAAGCCCGCTTCGCGTGCACCCTCATTCTACGTCGTAGCTCCACCCTGAAAATAATACATGCACTTAGTTTCAAATTTCAAAATATTGACATAGCTTATTGGCGATGCAAAGATTATCCGCACGCCTCTAGTAGCGAAATTTAGAAGCTGTCTAAAAACGACACTGTTTGTTTATTTGTTGAGGTTATGTTTAGATTATTCAGATGGATCACGATTATTCGCTTAACTGTCTGTCAATAAAGAACAATAGTAAAACAATGGCGCGCGACCGTATTACGGTCGTAGACTGTTGAAGGGATAAGGAAACCTGTTGCTAATAAAAGCAGAAATACGAAATATTGTTGCGTTCCTCAATGTAGTACTTACGGAGATACGGGAATAAGTTTTCATTTATTCCCAAAAGACAAAATTATGAAGAAAAAATGGAAAACTGCTTTAAGAATAGGCAAGCCAATTTCACCATCAATGAGAGTTTGTTCTCATCATTTTCAAGCTTCAAACTTTTTTCCAAACAGTAAGTATAATTATGTTTTAGTTATTTTATTGTACATAAATTATATTTATATTTATTTCATAAGTTATTCATTTAGTTTACGCTAAGGCGAGTTTCTCGTCAGATAACGAGATTATGTTTATTGTTCCAGATTCTAAAAGGCAGAAGTTGTTTCCTTATGTCGTACCGTCTCAGAATATTCCTAAAAGAAGCTCTGATAAAGAAGTACCATTAGCCCAAAAAATTAAATCAATTGCTCGAGAAAATAGGGCTTATATTAGACACAGGAAAATAGTGGAATCAAATAAAGAGCTTGGACTTGCTATTGAGAATGAAGAAACTAAATTTGAGGATGGATTTGAGGACAATAATATAACTGATAACAATAGTCATCATCATGTCATGACTTCATCGACACAAGTCAATTTAGTGGATTACAGAAATTATCGTCCCCGAGAAGATTGGAGTATAGCTGACATTCTTTGTGACAAAGAACCTTTGGAAAAGTGCACTCAAATAAATTTTCTTCCTATGTGGGAAGAGGATAGATCAGCTTTAAAGCAATTAACCCTCTCAGATTTACTCAGTAGTGATATGTATTTATTTACTTTTACAGGTATTCACTCAATAGAACTTTTAGAAACATTGGTGACTTGTGTTAGTGAATTGGCCTTAGATGCTCCAACAAATAAGAAAATGTTATCTGTAAGAGACAGAGTTATTTTGACAATGGTAAAAATTAAACAAAATATGTCATTTAGAGCCATTGGTGTTTTGTTTGGTATAAACAGGCAGACATGTTCTAATTATTTTAATAATATGTGCCCCATGCTGAGTAGAGTACTCAAAGTTGTTATTCCTTGGCCTGATATCGAAATGATACGTAGCAACCTACCTAAATCATTCCAAAAATATAAAAATACAAGAATAATATTAGACTGTGCTGAAACTGTGATTGAAAAATGTAAATGTTTAAAATGTAGAATATTGACATACTCTCAATATAAAAAAAACAATACAGCGAAGTTTAATATTGGAATAACTCCTTCTGGCCTTATAACTGAAATAAGTGCATCTTATGGTGGTCGAGCATCAGATAAACATATTGTAAATGAATCAGGAATCTTAAATAAATGCGAGTTTAATGATGGAGTGATGGTGGATAAAGGATACAGGATTGAATCAGAGTGTAATGAAGTTAGTTAAGGATATTAATTAAATAGTTAGTACAAATAACATTTGATTAATTATTCAATGTGTGGCCTGCACTGCCACTCCTTTTATACTTGTATTTTGTATGTACATATATTTTGTATGAATAAGTTGTAAATATTGTAAATTTTCATGAATCGCTACATACAAGCGGACATACATTCTTTTACACGTATATAAATATATTGTCATTTATGAAAGACCGCTGCGCGCATGCGTGGCCATCAACCGTTTTTATGAAGACGGTGTCGCCACGCCTGACGTGCGGCGGCTAGTCGAGTAACTATTTTTTGCTCTCGCTTTTTGTTTTAAAATTTTCCTGTCATAAATAAATTTTAATAGGGAATTGTAAATACTTTTGGAGAGCATCTTTTATCCATAACTCCGATAACATCATTCACCTTCTGTATATATAACATTTGTTTGTGCTAGTGTGAAGTGTACATAAATAAACTGTAAATAGTGATCTCCTTCTTTTCCTTCCTTCCTGTGTACATAGCTTACGCCTAGCCATAACATTTGATCCTGCGCTTGGCTTAATCTTTACCCAACGCGCTTCACTGGTGACCCACATTGAACACAGAAATGAGTGATTCGGAGAGCGGAGATAGCCAAAAAGGCAAAATGGCGCTGGAGACATTTCGAGTCGGCGTAAAGGTACCTCCTTTTTACGACGAAAAACCGGCCCTTTGGTTCGCGCAGCTTGAAGGCCAATTTCAGCTGGCCAATATCACCGCAGACGGAACCAAATTTTTCTATGCTATTGGGCAACTGGCAGCACAGTACGCCGCTGAGGTTGAGGACGTCATCACCTCCCCACCGTTGACCAATAAATATGATAAACTGAAAACCGAGCTCATCAAGAGGTTGTCGGCATCTCGTGAGAAGAAATTGAAACAGCTTATGGACCATGAGCAGTTAGGAGATCGCAAACCATCAGCATTCCTGCGTTACCTACAGAACTTGGCGGGCCCTGGGGTTCCCGAGGAATTTCTTAGGACAATTTGGACGAGCCGACTGCCATCTGGGACCCAGACAATCATAGCTTCCCAGCAGCGAGCAAGCCTGGATGAGCTAGCTGAGTTAGCTGACCGTGTCCATGACGTTGTCTCACCGTGTCAGGTTGCTTCGACTTCGAGAGAAACCCCATCTAGTAAGAGCAGTGAGACAGTGGAAAACCGGATCGCTGAGCTCACTAAACAAGTCGCAGCCCTCACAACGAAAATTAACCAGATGCCGGGAAGAGACAGCCGTCGTCGATCAGTCAACCGCAACCAAAGCCGTTCCCGGTCTAGAGCGAGATCCCAGTCCAACTACAGGAAGTACCCAAATTGTTGGTATCATGCCAAGTTTGGTGACAAGGCGGATAAATGCATCAAGCCGTGTGACTTTGGTTCGGGAAACGCAACGAGCAATCGGTAATGGCGGCCGACGATTGCGTGAATAGTGGTCGCTTGTTTGTGACGGACAAAAAGACTAAATTGCAGTTTTTGGTAGACACGGGAAGTGATCTTTGTGTATTTCCCCGTATTTATTGTAAAGAGCGCCGGGCTCGTACTGATTATGATTTGTGTGCGGCTAACGGCACGACTATAGCAACTTACGGGCACGTAAACTTGGTATTAAACCTAGACTTGCGTCGTGACTTTGCTTGGTCATTTATTGTTGCCGATGTAACAAAGCCGATTTTAGGTGTTGATTTTTTGTCGTTTTATAATTTGATGGTAGATTGCAGGAACCAGCGACTAATCGACAATAGCACTAGTCTGTCGACTGTGGCTTCGCTTGCACGACCGTCGGATATCATTTCTTCGGTCAAATCCGTAACTGGTGAGTCCGATTACCTTGACATATTACGACAATTTCCTGACATTACACGCCCACACGGTACACACCACACACCTAAACACAATACAGTACATCACATACGCACTACACCTGGCCCGCCTGTTTATTGTACACCCCGAAGATTAGCCCCAGACAAATTAAAAATAGCTAAAGAGGAGTTTGCATCTATGCTGCAGAGTGGCATAGCCAGACCCTCAGAGTCTTCCTGGGCCTCTCCTCTTCATCTTGTTCCTAAAAAGAACAATGGTTGGCGTCCCTGCGGGGACTATAGACTGCTTAATGCGAGGACTGTTCCGGACAGGTATCCAATACGCCACATCCAGGACTTCTCTCACAGCCTTTCAGGATGCAAGATTTTCACCACTATCGACCTGACGAAGGCGTATCATCAAATCCCAGTTAACGCAGACGATATTCACAAAACAGCCATTTCAACGCCATTCGGATTGTACGAATTTCCGTACATGACTTTTGGTTTACGTAACGCCGGTCAAACTTTTCAGCGTTTTGTGGATGAGATGGTGCGGGACCTGGACTTCTGTTTTCCCTATCTGGACGATTTTCTGGTCTTCTCCAGGACTCCAGAAGAGCACAAAGAACACCTTCGCACTCTGTTTTCCAGGCTGCAGGAGTATGGCATCGTAATAAACTTTTCGAAGTGCGTTTTTGGCGCCTCGGAGGTAGTTTTCCTAGGATATCTCATTTCAGCTGAAGGTACAAAGCCCCTCCCTGTAAAGGTTGATGCTATAAAAGACTTTCCTGTGCCCAAAACAGTGCGCGAGCTTCGTCGGTTCCTAGGGATGATTAATTTCTACCGAAGATTCATTCCTGGTGCAGCTGTCCAACAAGCTCCCCTAAATGCACTTTTAGAAGGTTCTGTAAAAGGCTCGCATCCTGTGTATTTTTCATCAATAGAGAGCGAAGCCTTTGAAAACTGCAAGAAAGGTCTATGCCAGGCAGCCCTTCTTGCACACCCAGATTGCAACGCCAAACTTGCAGTCGTGACAGACGCGTCCGACAACGCTATTGGAGCAGCGCTGCAGCAATTCAAGGAGGACCAAGGATGGCAGCCTCTCGCTTTCTTCTCTAGAAAGCTGAGTCCAGCGCAGAAGAAGTATTCTCCCTACGATCGCGAATTACTAGCGATTTATGAAGCAATCAAATACTTCCGGCATATGGTCGAAGCTAGAGACTTCATAGTATATACCGACCATAAACCCCTATCATTCGCGTTCCATTCACGAAAAGAGAACTGCTCACCTCGTCAGTTTCGACACTTGGATTTTATATCCCAATTTACGACTGACATCCGGCACATAGCAGGTAAGGACAACATCGTGGCCGATACCCTTTCGAGGATTGAAGAGATCGTACAGCCTGTTGATCTGAATCAATTAGCGGACGCTCAAACTTCAGATCCTGAACTGCGACTTCTCCTTGAAAACACCACGTCATTGCGTCTGAAGAAGATAAAGCTGCCAGATGTTCGGGTAGATTTATATTGTGAAGAAAGAGACGGGAACGTGAGACCTTACGTCCCAAAGATATATCGTCGGCAGGTATTTGACTGTCTGCATTCCCTTAGTCATCCAGGGGTGAATGCTTCCCTAAAATTAGTCACGGATCGATATGTGTGGCCAGGAATCAGAAAAGACTGCCGAGAATGGACCAAAAGTTGCCTTGCTTGTCAGCGATCAAAGGTCACTCGACACGTCTCATCTCCATTAGGTTCTTTCCATCTTCCGAGTGCAAGGTTTGCCCACATTCACATAGATCTGATTGGCCCACTTCCTTTATGCCAAGGTTATAGGTACTGCCTCACAGCTATTGACAGATTCACGCGATGGCCTGAGGTAATACCACTCCAAGAAATCACTGCTGAAGTCGTTGCTAAGGCCTTACTACATGGTTGGATTTCTAGGTTTGGCTGTCCTATTAGTATTGTCACCGATAGGGGCAGCCAATTTGAGTCTGCCTTATTCAAAAGTCTCTCTCATCTGGTAGGCTTTCAACACAAACGTACAACGGCCTACCATCCGTCTTGTAATGGCCTTATCGAGAGGTTCCATCGGCAGTTAAAAGCTGCGATTGTCTGTCATTCCAGCTCAAATTGGGTCGATTCACTTCCTCTAGTTTTACTAGGTATCAAGAGCTCTTTTAAGGAAGACCTTTCGTCTTCGACAGCTGAACTCACCTATGGCGAACCTTTGAGACTCCCTGGTGAATTTTTCCATCCTAGTCAAGAAGATTCCACTGACTTAACTGATTACTTGTCACGTCTTAGGTCGTTTGTAGGTAATATTAGACCTACACCAGCTTCTCGACACGGCAAGCAATCGGTTTTCATCTTCAAGGACCTTGCAACTGCTACACATGTATTTATACGTGATGACACTGTTCGTGGGTCTCTTACTCCTGCATATTCTGGACCTCACGAAGTGTTAGAGAGAGGGGACAAGAATTTCAAAATATTAATTCGTGGTAACTCGGTTACGGTATCGATAGACCGCATTAAGCCGGCCTACATACTTTGTGACACAAACACCACACATGCCACCCCATCACATTCTAACACACGTACACACACCCCAGTTATGCCGTCATTACCTCACGATACACTCCCTGAACCCCAAAGAAATGATATCCTACGGACACGTTCAGGTCGTGTTGTACGGTTTCCTAGGCATCTATTATCGCCCTTGACGGTCTCTGGAGGGGGGTGATGTGGCCTGCACTGCCACTCCTTTTATACTTGTATTTTGTATGTACATATATTTTGTATGAATAAGTTGTAAATATTGTAAATTTTCATGAATCGCTACATACAAGCGGACATACATTCTTTTACACGTATATAAATATATTGTCATTTATGAAAGACCGCTGCGCGCATGCGTGGCCATCAACCGTTTTTATGAAGACGGTGTCGCCACGCCTGACGTGCGGCGGCTAGTCGAGTAACTATTTTTTGCTCTCGCTTTTTGTTTTAAAATTTTCCTGTCATAAATAAATTTTAATAGGGAATTGTAAATACTTTTGGAGAGCATCTTTTATCCATAACTCCGATAACATCATTCACCTTCTGTATATATAACATTTGTTTGTGCTAGTGTGAAGTGTACATAAATAAACTGTAAATAGTGATCTCCTTCTTTTCCTTCCTTCCTGTGTACATAGCTTACGCCTAGCCATAACATTTGATCCTGCGCTTGGCTTAATCTTTACCCAACGCGCCTCAAATGTATTTACATATTAATGTTCTCGTTACAGCGTCTGCTTCAGCTTGTCAGGCCTCCTTTCTTGAGTCAGAAAAAGCAGATGACCAAAGAAGATGCAATCCGCACTGCAGAGATTGCACGGGCAAGAGTGCATGTTGAGAGAGTGATACAGAGATTACGACAATATAAACTTCTATGTGGACCATTACCATGGTCACTGGCGCCTTATTTTGATGATATATTAATTATTGTTGGTGGTCTTACAAATTTGGGTCCTTTTCACATTGATAAATTTATGTAGTTATTGAAAATTATACCTAAAAGCGAAACAAGGGAAGCTTATGAATCGGAAGGGTATTGTAAGAGTGGCAATAAATTTTTACAGTGAATAAATAATTTAGTACACAGAGTTGTATTTATTTTTATTCAAATTCAGTCATAATTTGATCCATACTCGTTAACTATTCTAGGAAGAAATTTCTCAAAATAAACATTAACAAGACATACACAAATTTCCAAAATATGATTTTCATCAAATGAAACTCTTCTTACAGCTAAATCCTTTCCTATTTCAGAGTAAACTAAATAATCACATTCTGTAATACCTGACAATAACATACCTACTTGCATTTGAGTAAAATGCTGAGTATTTTTTTTCAAATTTTGATTTTTATCTAATATAGGAATTGCATTCATTTCTATAAGTTCATCTGCAGTTAAACGAGTTCCTTCCTTTAATGTCTTAATCTCAATATTTCTAAGAAAATTTCCATCTTTATCCATGGCAGTACCGTCTAGACTTGCAGAAAGCCATGGTAATTCTGGTCGAACCAGCAATCCAGACTCTAAAATCATGCAGCTATAATGCTCTGCATATAAATCTCTTGCGACTGCTTCACAGCGAAGGCCTCTGATAGTATCTTCATTCCCAAGGAAATTACTGTGAAAAACCTCTTGATATCTTTTATCCCAATCAGCATTTTTATTAGAATAGTAAGTAAACTGGGCTCTCGCTTTGGAGGCTGTAAGTCTTACTTTTCTAGCTTTATGCCAAGAAGGAGTACCCTGCTCAGCATTGATTATTTCTGTACTTTGGTCTAATGATACAGCTACATATCTGTTGTAAAATTCAAATTCATTTAGTTCACATGTCTTCAACTTTTCTTCAGTCAGTTTTCTTAATACATTCATTACCCGCCACGAATTAAAAGTCAATAGTTTTTCAGGAAATTTTGTCTTGTCTACACTTCTACTAATTACCCTTTCACCATAATCAACAACTCCATCACCTCTTTGCATTAGACTTGTAAATAAAGAATATTCACTGTTTGGTGTGCCTGAAATAAACAACATAATTTTTGAAACTTCATTTTAGTTTGTAACTGTACATTCAATCTGCAAATATAATATTTTTTATCAAATTGATGTTTTCCAGGTAGGTGCCATATACTCTTATGCTTTACAAGTATTTACTCTGCATTAACTTCATTCTCCAACGACTTTCCATCTCTTCAGTGACTTCTGGCATTGTTTTCACATAGATGTCCCTCTGTCCTTTCACATGGCACATTTTAGACAATGATTTTGCTTCGTATTCCTTCAATGCTGTAGTTTTAAGTGTACCCCATTGTTTCTCAATGTCCGTACAACTCAGGTCCTCCAGATCTGCCTCCTCAGTTCTGAAAAAGAAAAAAATAGCTAATCATTTACAATTATGGTCTAATTTTAGTACTTATATAGGTAAGTACTTTACATTATCTATTACCTGGCTGTAAAATTGTTACAGACAGACAGCCAGAGTAAATTAGGTACCTACTTTAACATTTATAGTATTCATAGTGCATATGGATGAGGTAGGACAAATGGATATAAAAGTAATTGATCAATTCACAAACCTTGAGAGATAAAGCATGACAGCTAATATGTGTTTACATTTCTCTGAAGCTCCAGCAGGGCAATCGCAGACCTTTGTGACTTCTTGTTCATTATCACCAACTAATCTATTTCCATATTCTTAAGATACATCTATCCACAGTTTTATAATGGCTGGATGTTTGGAATTTAATCCCGACGTGCGCAGTACCAGTGCTTGTACGTGAATTATGTTATTATTTTTCTCTTTTTTTCCAACCGAAATCACCATTCCACTCCGTAATAATTCTTCACCAGAACGCATTGGTTTTGTGTATCCTGCAGACGCATTAATTACATCGACTATTGACAACATAATTCTTGTCTTAAACAGCAAAATGCCACATAAATCTGATTTGTATTTAATATTTGCTTTTCCCTGACGTTAACTGTAACGAAAACTGTCAAAGTGTCGTTCTTAGACAGCTTCACAATTTTGACACTAGAGGCGCTAGTTAGAATCTTTGCATCGCCAATACATATTCAGCTATTCATTAAATAAATTTTGTAAAAGACCTAAATTTTGATAAATATTGTGTTTTTCAATAAGTGTCAAATGTTCTATTAAAAAGGATCATTTCTAAAACAAATCTAATGTTTTTCTATTTGTAACTCAAAAATTTAATTTTTCAAAAAATTAATTGGTATACATCTATTACCTACAGTTACTTTTAAATTGATTTTTTTTCCTATATTCTTCAAAATTTTACACAAAAATGTAACCTAAGAAGTTGGCCAATATTTACAAGTCAAAATAAGTTTCTTATTGCATTATTATTGGATTTCAAAACTTACACCTTCTCCTTCTGTTGTATGTAGGAGCGGGCAATAAAAATTGCCCGCTGTCTGGCCATGTACATTCTAAAAATAATAAATAAGTATTTATTATTTGACAAGCTCCTATTATAATGCAATTTTGTGCTATTATATGGATGGTATACCCTACCGTATCAATTCGTATACGTTCGCCGGCGCCGGCCATGAGTAGTATATGGCTGCCGTTGCCGCTCCGATCATTATGATTGAGAATCTGGAAATAGTTAAAAAGGTGGCAATTATCAAATACATGAGCAGTATTTATTTCAGGATTATATATTTTGCAGCTTCATGTTAATGTTAGATCTGAAATGCTTCATGTCACAACAGGCTGTTAGATTGACGTTTTCATGCGGGGCTAAGAAGGTAGGTACCGGGTTAGGTTAGATCATGCACGACACGATCGGTAAGTAAAGCATAACACACTTACGAAGAAATCAAATCCATATCCCACAAAACAATATTTACAATAGGCAAAAACAGACAAAAATTATTCGTCAACTTATAAACCAAAGGTGTGCGCACTTTACCAAAGCTGTCTAGGTAGGTACCTAGCCCAACTTGTTGCTGTTCGTATGCACGTACCTGGACGGAAGCTAGCAGTATCCATTGAACTGCACATAAAATAGTAACTTCTATTAGGTATTAAAGACCAAAAAATACTGTTTATTGTGCTATAAGTAGGTACCAACATGGGTACATGTGTATTTTTAACAAACTATTTAGGAAAGTTACTTACGTTTCATTAAAGACCATGTTTTTTCCTTTCTGCAAACAAAAAATATCAACTATGTATCAATTTGAACGAAAACCAGTAAAATGAAACCACTTCCACGGATTATTTCAGTAAATAAGAACTCATTTAAAAAATAAATACTTACAACAGTAAATTTCACAAGTTTCACAAGAACACAAATTAGATAGTTATTGTCAAGCACAAGAATGATTGAATAAAGCAGTGTTGCTTACCTATGAAATTTTTTTCCCAATTTAAAAAACGTAAGTTTTAACAATCATATTCCTAATTTTTGGAATGTCTAGAAAAAGGCGTTTTATTTAGTCAATATTTATTACATAGTATTATACATATTGATACCTTTCAATTTAAAGACAGATATTAAATTTGCATGTTGCTTTCGAATTACAGTATTCAACTTGGCATGTATATTACAACATATATGTTTACAATGTTTTGACACCATGGTGGTGTCAAAATATTGGTGACAAACACCTCAGAAAGTGTCGCAAAAATCGTCATTGTATTATTAGTGGAGATAACATGCAGGTGTTCAAAATTATAACATTTGTTATGCTTTGAACTAAACTATAAAATATCGGTTCCTAGTATTGAACAAAGGGTTCCCAGTATTGAACAACGGGTTATCATTAAAAACTCGCCACCTTTGTTTTCTTTTTAGAGTCACCGCAACGAAAGACAATTGAGGCAAATTTGCAGTATGATAACCTTTGTCTTCTTTTTAGAGTTACCGCGACTGAAGATAAGCCGCCATCGTCTTTGTATAATAAAATTCAGGTGTTCAAGAACATCTATTCTTTCTATTGAACAAAAGAGTACGACATCGGCTTATTAGTAAAGAAGACGCCGCCATTGTCTTCTTTTTAGTGTCATGCTCATGGTGCATATAATGAATGCTGACATTATTGCCCTATGGATTAAAAAAAAACAAACAATAGAAACACTGCACTGCCACTTCTATTTAAATCTCCTAAATAATAAAGTGACAAATAATTTTCATTACCCCTATTTTTCGTTGCCGTGCGTTCTGTGGTGCGATTTTTCAAACGCGGAGTCACTAAACGTACGGTTTTTTGTATTTACGGTTTTTAGGTGACTCCGCGTTTGAAAAATGGCATCTGAAATAAATGATCGTCTTCGCGGTTGTTAGGTAGTAGATCACTAGATGGCGATGTTTAAAATTAATTAGCCTTCCTTTGGTTTTAATAACTATGAAAATAAAATTAAAACTAAAAGGTACCTACTTAGTACAATACTTACTATTATTATTGCGACTACTTCGATAATTTAAATGTTTTGAATCTAGTTGAACCGAGTCACCAAGTTTCTTTCAGCCAGCTTAGTAGCGAATTCAGAACGTGTAAGAACCTAATTTTTTGAATACTTTAAATAATTTTAAATAAAAACCATGGGGCTAAAGCCAAATGAAGAGGCCTTTTAGTGCCTTTTTATCTAAAAAGAGGCAAGCTCAAATGAAAGAACCCGGAAACCAGTTATTT
Source organism: Acrobasis suavella (assembly GCA_943193695.1). Lineage (NCBI taxonomy): Eukaryota > Metazoa > Arthropoda > Insecta > Lepidoptera > Pyralidae > Acrobasis > Acrobasis suavella. The sequence continues at coordinate 4,681,384 of OW971944.1, forward strand.
GCGTTTACGTAGAAATATAAACAAAAGAAGCCGCCTCAAGCCGCTTCAAAGGCCAAATTATAAACAATAGGTATGACCACTTTAGATGTTATTACTTAGAATCGGATCAGTGGGTTTTGTTTGCCATATTTTTTTAAACCTATCCTCTTTTTTTTGCAAGTATGAATACTTATATAGATTTTTCATCCACACATTTTACATTTCTTCTCGTATTGACAACTGTAGTTAGCGACATCTACAAGATCATAATCAAACTACCAACATTTTGCGATAAATACAAACACATTAATATGTAAATCCTACTTATAAATGTGAAAGTTTGTGAGGATGGATGAATGGATGGATTTATTTACTCTTTCACGCTAAAACCACTGAACGGATTTCAATGAAACTTTCCAGTCGTGTAGCTTACACATCAGAATAATACATGGGCTATATACGTACTACTGGTGAGGCCGGGACGGACTGCTAGTGCTGTATACCTATGTAATTGATATTCGGATGCAAATATAAATAAAATAATTGATTCTTTTCTAATTAATTTTATTTCATTATTCAAATCAACCAAGGGAGCTCTGTCAATATCAGAGATGCCATTCACTCAACTTCTTCGGTGTCGCTGCTATCATCAAACTATACTTCATCTTTGGGATTTTTTTATTAATATTTTATTAAATTGTATATATAATCAATATTAACAGCTTATAGTTACGAACTTTTTATTACCTGGAAATATCCTGGATAATATATTCTTGAAAAGTTAGATTGAATTATTTTTCCGCGTAAATATAATTTTATGATAGGTACATTACATGCGTTGCGTTCAAGGAATATCGAACTAATAATAATTTCGATTTCTGAAGGCTTTTTGAGTATTGAAAGTTATAAAAAGGGGAACACTAGTCAATGATAATAAACCATATAAGTATGTAGATTGACTGCTGAAGATACTATTTTTGACCTTAAATCTTGAATGCTATACTTTAGCAAGCCACCGGACCAAACAAAGGACCTTAATTTTTTTACCTGCATGTAGATGGTACTATTAGCTTCGCAGAATTACGCTTGAGGTAGGTGGGGGTAATTATATAAAAAACCAATAGTCTAAGCATTTCGCACAGTCTTTCTCTGTTACTTTGGTGGTGATAACGTGAAGTGAACTATGTCTTCCGACGAAATTTTTGACCGAATGGCTGAATTGTTCGGAGATGAAGGGTAAGTAAGAAGTACTATTTGTTTCTGTTGATTTTTTTTATTGTTTTTTGTGATCCCAAATAGTGTTTGTGATTTGTTTGTAATTTTATACTAAACTAACCCGAGATTCATTTGCCAAAGATAGTTTAGTATGTACAAAATTTTCTAAAATTTTGTTTATTTTTTCTCATCTGTCAATAGAGACGAGGAAAGCCTTTCCTCTGCTTCTTCGAGCGAAGACCATGACGAGGACGTGGCCCCGGACAATGGCGAAGGCGATGCCGATTGGCAACCTGAGGGACGGTTTTCATCGTTTCCATGCTCCAACGCCGGCCAAATAAACATCGGAACAGCTGAGTCGCCCTTTGATTTTTTTAAATTATTTTTTAATATCGGATTTATGTCCTCTTTGGTGTCTAGTATCAATACTCATGCGGTGCAAGTACTCCTCGAGAGTGAAGGGGAACACTCTAGAATTACAAATTGGCGCGACACTAACGTTGCTGAACTTTACATATTTTTCGGTCTTTTCTTCATATGGGGCATATACAGATAAAACGAATTAATGATTATTGGAGTACTAGTCCTTTATTTAGTTTACCTTTCGGAAAGTTCATGGCCCGCGATAGATTTTTACTTATTTTGCGTAACTTGAGCTATATTGATCCCCAGCAACGTTTTCTTTCTGATGACCCTAACAGATTTACAAAACCAATAATTTCTTTTTTTAATACTTTGATGAAAACATTAGTTGTTCCTCCTAAAAATTTAACTATAGATGAGTCGGTTATATTATGGCGCGGTCGTTTGAGAATAAGGCAATATATTACAGGAAAGAGGCATAAATACGGTGTTAAATTATATGTGCTTACGGATTCAAATGGAATAACGCAGAAAATGCACATGTATTGCGGGTCACATGATGTTGACCTTCGGGGAAAGGGTCATGCTGAAAAAGTGGTTATGATGCTTTTGGAAGACTACCTAAATTCGGGACATTCTCTTTATATGGATAATTTTTATAATAGTGTTTCTCTTTGTGAAAATTTATTGTCTAAAAATACACACGTAACCGGAACCCTCAGGGCTAACAGATCGCGCAATCCGGCAATTACTAAATTGAAATTAAAGAAAGGAGAAATAATTTCTAGATTTAATTCCCGCGGAGTAAATGTAACCAATTACAGAGATAAGCGTAGTGTTTTAATGATATCTACGGAACATAGTTCAAATTTCGTAGATTATTCTAATAGACGCGGTCAAATTAAATCAAAACCTGAGGTTATTGTACAATATAATAAGCATATGAAAGGTCTCGACAGAAAGGATCAGTTACTTTCTTATTACCCTAGTTATAATAAGTCTACTCGGTGGTACAAAAAGGTTTTGAAACATGTATTAGATGTAATGTTTTTAAATGCATTCTTGTTATATAGAGAACATAGGCGGCGAAACCCGGATCCCCAGTTAAAAATTAAATCATTTTTAGATTACCGTTTGGAAATAGTGAAACAATTGTTAAAAGTAGACGAACCAACAAACAGACCGACTTTCAATAAAATTAAAACGGATAGGAATGATACCATTCATTTACCTGAGCCGCTACCAAAAAATGACAACGGTAAAACAAAACGAAAAGACTGCCGTTATTGTCAAAATAACATAAAAGTAAGAAAACCTAGTTTATATTATTGTCCCCAGTGTCCAAAGCGATCAGGCTTATGCTTGGGGGAATGTTTCCGTAATTTTCATAATTATTAAATTATACCATTTTTTTTATTTGCTTTTTCTGTCGTCGCCTTTCATCATTTTCTATTTTATTTAGCTCAGCGCCACTGTAATCTGCGTTATGCATTTGTGCCCGTTTAGTTTTATTTACAATTGTTGATTTTTTTACTTACTTATAAAAAATACTATTAAGTTTGATTTGTTGATTTTTAAATTTTATTAGACATATACATAGGAATAGTTTGCTTGTTTTTGATTTTGCTTGTCCTTTTTTTGTTCACATTTTCGAACAGGTGACATCGTAAACTAGCTACCTTTCCATAGAAAAGTCGCTCATTTTCGAACTGTCATCTGTTCAAAAAGTGCACCTAATTTTTTTTTTCATTATAATATTTTTAGTGAAAATTAATATACTCATCTAGGAATAATTGTCTTTGTCTAGATTAATTATTATTTTTCAACATTACCATTATTTGTCAATAATTCATGTGATTTTTTTTTTGTTTACTGGACAGGGATGGCGTCAACCATTGTATTACTCCACTACCATTAATTGTTCAATAATTCATGTGATTTTTTTTTGTTTACAGGACAGGGATGGCTTCAACCATTGTATTACTCCACTACCATTAATTGTTCAATAATTCATGTGATTTTTTTTGATAACAGGACAGGGATGGCGTCAACCATTGTATGACTAGTTTTCTGTTACTATACTTTGAATATACTGAATTGTTATTTTTGTATTAACTTATATCGTTAAAGTATTTTCTATTTTGTTTATTTTTAATGTTATATTAGGGTATGTTTATATTTTTTACCAATGAAAATTATTTTATTGGACATCTAGGAATAATTATCTTTATTGTTGATTTTGCTTGGTCTTTTTGTTTATGCATGCGGTAGAGGAGTTATAGTCTGGGACGAACTCCATAGGGTAGCGCGGTATTCTGCCGCGCTAATTATAACAGCAGCTCCCACTTTGCCAAAATTAATCTGATATCGGCTCAAAAGGTCATTTCGAATATGATATGCTTGACTTATTTCACCAAGTGGGACCCTACTGCCATTATAGTTATCGAGGCAGATAGGCGGGGCGTTACTCCTTCCCTTTAGGTGTGTAGTATTTTTTTGAACAGGAAACGAGCGAAATTTTCATAGAAAGATCACTCGTTCAATAAAGAACAACCAGCCGTTTAAAAAAGTACTCATGATCTTTTGTGGGAAGCCGGCTTTTAGTTTAATATAAGTTCCAACACTATGTACCAAAAATTCTACAGTTCAGTAATAAATAAATATTTATTTCATAATAACGTTTGTTAGTTTTTTTAAATACCTGTTCCTATTTATATAAAATTGAATTTATAAAAAAAATACTTAAAAAAAAGGGAACACACCTCGCGCCGTTCTCAGCACTGCGGTCGTATTTCAGAATTACATGCGAGGCGCGATTTGCCGCACTGCCGTTGTATTTCAGAATTACATGCGAGACGCGATCTGTCGCACCGCTGTAGCGAATTTTAGTATTTCGTTACAGCTGTGCGGCGCAACATACCTGGCGTGTCAGGACCCGTCGTAGGAGTGGTCTTGTATTTGTGGGCCGTAGCAGCCAACGTGACAGTAAAAAAACCCGACTAACAGCAGTGTACACGTGCAAGCAATCCCAATTTTTAAACAAAAGACCGGATTTCTTAGAAAGTTCGTTACGTATTATGCCGACAGTCGAGTTTATTACGGGCTAGGATATTAAAGGGACAAAAGAACGTACACAGCTGCGCAGCATATATTGAATTTATACCTTCACGCAACGCTCCATAGTGTTGAGTTCGTATATACAATAAAAATATATATAGCTGTATTAAGGATTCAAAGTATACCCAACTGCAACACTTTTTTGGGGTGTACTTTCATGGAGGACACTTCATTTTGCTATACTATAAATAATCGATACCCGTTTTATTAGCTGCCTTTCAACGAATTCAGAGACAGAAAAGTGATGGTTATTTTTAAATTAGGATTGAGATAAATCATACACGAACAAAAGAAAAAAAAAACGTTTATTAGAAAAGGAAATGAATTCAACTAGTAAAGAAATACAATTAGCAGAAATAAATAAAATGAAAAATAAAAAATTAACGGGCGTTACAATTACATGTTATATATAGACTTAGTCTTTCCTATTCCCCTGTCTTTACGTGTACTTAAGGATGTGCTTTGAACTTTAATCTACTTAGATTTTGTCTTTCTAAGTACACGCCTTGTTATTATCTCATGTAAAATAAAGTTTTGTCCTTGTTATAACTAAAATACGGTCCGAATTGAGAACCTCTCCTTTTACTTACTCTGTGGTCAATTTCCTCTGCGTCGTTTTCTTCAACGTTGAATTCGTCTGAATGAAGTCGTGAATTGAAGAGAACGCCTTCAAAATCCTCTGGCAAAGGAAAGTTGGGATCCCAGGTCCTTTTTCCAGACATTCTATTCGCACAAAAATTAAAAGAAATAACATGTAAACAATGTCTTACTAATGTTTTTCTTTTTATTTTACTTTTCAAATAATACAAGAATATGAAATAAATACGAGAAAGAAACAACTTATTCAAAATAGTTTATCGATTGATTTATCGATAAGGACTTTCGCACTATCGACACCTTCCTACTACATTCATAGATAAAAGGCGGGCGCTTGAAATGATTTTTACGATGACAAAATTTATGAATTTTGAGTTAAAAAATTTATAGAATCTTGAAAAAACGTATAATTTCCAACAATTATACAGCCTATCAGGCCCATTTTATAGTTTTCTTGAGCATTATTCCAATTCACTACTATCGACAAACAAAATCAGCTCGCCAGTTTCGATGGTGTTTTTTATACATTACATCATATATTATGAATAAAATTATATTTATGTGTTAGTTACATTACAAGGAATAAATAAAAACACTGAACTTACCTTATAATTTAGGTAATCCATAAAAAAAAATGAAAATAATATTGGGCACAACCGACACCTAGCACTTAAAACGTCGCGCCACTTTGTACTGGTTTTATTTAGTAATTCGTTTCTGGACGACTAAAGACTACGATATCAAATTGAATACCAGTTCTTTGTCTCTCTTTTTCTCATAGACACTTATTATAAGCAAGAACAACATAAAGCACAATGGGAAAGGCCTTTTTAAATTGGTAGCACACGGGCACACATTTGTGCACTTCCCGAGTTTACTGCTAGTGACAGTACGGCGCACAAATTTGTGCGATACCCGAGCGAAAAGATTTGGTATTTTACTCAGTGTTGCCACAGTAAGTTTTGTTAATTCTCCGCGTCGTGTTCAAAAATTCCTCTATTTGTAGTGAAATTCCCCTCGAGGATTATATAATAGGAAAAAAAGAATAAACATTTAGAAACTTCATTCAACTTCAAACAAATACATGTATTTTATGTACAGGTTCGCCTTAAGCATAGTTTAAGTCTTCATAAATATTACACAGTCTTTTATAGCATCTTTTGATTGTACACGATAGTTGCCCGTGTCAGTTTTTAGTTTATTTCTATGATCCTTCTTAATATTTTTAAGTGAACTAAACACTCGTTCAACAGAAGCATTCGAGAACAACTAACAAGGTCTTTGAAATACCTTTTAAATTTGGAAACAAACTTTGATCGAAGGCATTTTTTAAGACGAAGTGGTAGATAAAGTGGCGCCCTCATTTAAAATAAATTGTTTAAAACTAAATAGGGTGATAAGTAAAAATTTGATTTGTATAAATGTCTAGAAAGACCTTTAAACTATTTTATGAATAACCTTTGAAAGTAATATTGGTAGTCCAAAAGTGGCCACTTTTGTCGAATAACAGTTTTAAAACAAGACGGACTATTAGTAATAATTTCAAAGGTTATTCATAAAATAGTTTAAAGGTCTTTCTAGACATTTATACAAATATATAGTATGTAGTGAAAAACAATTATGAAAATGAAATGGGTTTCAAAATCAGCGAAAAAGCACTTACAGTATTAGATTGAAAAAAAAATTGTAAGATTCAATATTCAACTTGCGTAGGTAAATCTAAGTATATCAAATTTATTTTAAAGGTTTCAATGCTATTACAATAACTGAAACTATATGAAATAAGTGTTTTACAAACTGCGTAAGGTAATGAACACTCTGTATTTTACTGAATCATAGCACGGAATAAGGTATTCATATAACCTTATTCCGTCTTAAATACATCGGAATTGCGTTTCATAACTCTCAAATAAGTTTTTTGTTCCGAGTAATAAAAAATAGAATACTTGATAATGTAAGTAAATTAAAGCTTATTTGCAATATCTTTCGAAAAATCAATAAAAAATACTCAGGATTAGAACACAACACATCAATATTTTAATTTTTTGACGTTGATTTTCCATAAAACGAATTAATAAAGTACCTAAACAGATATTCTTTGACCTACTATAACTAAAAAATACGATACAACAGTGTACCTCGGAAATAGAATTTTACATTTGTTAGTTATTCAAGTGATCAGTACAAAAAAATAATAATTTCATAATCATAACAAAGCATCCAAAAAAAATAAAAAAGTTAACCTCTATGAAATTGCAATTCCGTGGTATACATCGGCATTTAGGAACCGACTCAAGTATTTGGAACCTAATGCAGCAATATTTTAAAATCTTATTTTCTCAACTTCAGAAGAAAATACTCCAATGTTAACGGTATTCGATATAAAACATAACCCTTTTAATGTTTCAACTTAAACAAACACTCAAATAGTATAAAAATCACGTATAAAACACTATTTAAAAAATCGTTGAACTCACTTGAATTAGGTCCGTAATGTATGAAGCGCGCTTCCGAGTCAGCTGCTAGCTTCAAACTGACCGATGATTTTGGATTGTACACACACTAAAACAATCTGTTGCTCACATAAACATGATGAAATAAATTATAACCTGTATAACGTATTTTGCAGACAAAAATGACTTGTAAATTTAAGGAAAACACGGTTTTTTCTAAATACATCGTAAGAGCGTTTTCACATTATCCGATCCGATATCGGTGTCGGACGACGATAGCCGACATCCGATAGCCGACACCATGTGCTATTTTCACATATTTCCGACAAAATCGTTCCGATACGACCATTTGCTCCATAGCTTTGTGCGGGCAGGTCATCATGGCAGACTATAATAGAAAACTTTATTTGCTGTATCTATTATATTTGAGACGCAAAAAAAGATCTGTCCACAGACAGTATTGGATACATCCCATTGTGGAAGCTAGATATTCAGAGGGAGCATTTTATACTCTTTTTAGCAAGCTACAAAACGCACCTAGTAAGTTTTTTAACTACTTTCGAATGAGTGAATCCACATTCAATTATTTGTTAATTCATATCACAAACAGTATCAACAAACAAGACACACATTTTCGAATGGCTGTGGGGCCTAAAGAAATGCTGGCTGTGACATTAAGGTAAGTTTACTATTTTCATGTTTGTTTTTTAATCATTCATTCATTATCGTTTGTGGGCTGGTGGTATAATTAATTAAAGAAAGTTCGTTATAAAAAGTATTTTAATCAGAAACAGGCATTGTTATATAAAGATGAAAATGAAATAGCATATGACAATGAACTTACATTTCGGAATATTTATCGAAAAATTGCTGAAAGTTATTAGTATGGGATTCTGTAACCGATTCACAGGACTTGCTTGTAGTCGATGTTCGTTGAATTCCAAGTAGTTGTAGAGTGGGTACATCCATGTAGGAGTTGCTTGGAGTCGATGTTTGTTGAATTACAACTGATTGTGTACTTGGTACATCAATATAGGAGTTGCTTGTAGGTGAAGGAGATGTCAGTAATATAGGTGAGGGAGAATTTATTGAATTGCTATGAATCGAATGGCCATGGTTTGGATATGATCTACTGTGTCCAGGTGAAGGGTTTGCGAGAATATATGGTGATCGTACACGTTGATGAAGGACCCGATTTTGTTTAATTTTTTGTATACTAGATAGAAGGTCCATTTGTAGCTGTATTTTCTCTGGTTCTGACATATCTTTGACATATGGTATAAAAGACGTAAAAAAACTGTCCTCTGTTAACACTCTTTCAGAGTTGGTAGTTTTATTTTCTTTTATTTCTTTTAATATTGCGGCCTCAATGCTGTCTATTTTCCTTTTAGTCTTTGACGGCTCCTTCTTTGATTCATGTATAGCAACATTATCAGAATGTTCATTATCATTAGCAGCGATCACTTCATGCTCCTGTTCTGTTTCTTCCACAACGTTGGCATCAGTTTCAGCTTTTTTCGTAAATTTCAGTAAAAATTTTAGGTTTTCATGATACACATATGGTTTTTTTGCAGCTTGCCCTGACTTTACATTAAGAGATCTAATGAACGCGTCTCTTATATTATTCCATTTGTTTATAATGAGTTGTGCTGAAACAATAATTAGCTTATTAATACAAATGTACTTAGGTATCATTACATAGTTTAAATAGGCTGAATTAAAGTTTATGTAACCACAATTTTTAAAAGAGCATTAATAAACAAGATTACAATTTCTTTTTTACTTTTCAGGTACCTGGCCAGTGGTTGCTCTCTGACCGATCTGCACTACAATTACAGGCTAGGCATCAGTACATTGAGTGAAATTATAAATTTTAGCAAACATTTAGAAAATATGTCTGAACAAAAGTGGAAAACAGTAGCAGAGGGTTTTAAAAAAGAGCATCTTTTCCCAATTGCTTCGGTGCTATAGACGGAAAGCACATACGCATTCAAAATTTTCCACATGGCGGTTCAATGTATATGAATTACAAGAAATTCTTTTCAATTGTCCTTTTGGCAGTTGTAGATTCAGATTATTCGTTCATTTTTGTTGATATAGGCGCATATGGCAAAGATTGTGATTCCTCTATACTACAAAACATCCATTTTTGGAAATTGTTGATGCAACGAAATTTACACATTCCACAGCCAAAACCCATTACTGAAGGAGGACTTACAGTTCCCTACGTATTTGTTGCTGATGATGCATTCCCAATGAATGAACATATGTTACGAAGCTATTCTGGACATAATTTAAGTCAAAAACAACGCGTATTTAACATACTTTGCAGAGCACGTCGGTATGTTGAGTGCGCATTTGGAATTATGAGTAATAAATGGAGAATATTCCATCGACCTATCGATGTGTCCCCAAAGTTTGCCAAAAACATAGTGAAAGCTTGTGTTATTTTGCATAACATCGTGAGGAAGCGTGATGGATATCGAATAGACGATATAATTTTAAGTGAGAGATCATCTCTAGAAACTTTGTCCAGTCCCCAGACAAAATCCACTAATAAAACAGGACGTGGAGTCCGTGCAACCTTTGCTGATTATTTCGTTTCAGATGTAGGTAAATTACCATGGCAATTGTCCAAGATCTAGGTCATAAAAATAAATATTTACTTAACTTGTACATAATTAAAAGTGTAAATTACATACCAGTCTTTTTTTTCTCATCCTGATTTAAAACTTCATATCCCTCTTCAAGGTATTCAAATACTTCTCGCCAATTATTGTCTCTGAGTATTTTATTTTTATATTCCTCGTAAGTTTTATCCCATAAGCATGGTTTAGATTCTACTAGTTCAATTAATGTAATTATATCGTATTTAAATGATGACGACGCCATGATGACAACCAAACTAGTAAAGAAGCTCAAAATGGCCGCTGCGCATCAGGCTCTACGCACACAGAGACAATTTAGATACACGTACAGCACACATACAAACATTATCGTCCGACGGCTCACGGGCGTCCGATGGTGCCGCCAGCGTATCGGTGTCAGCTCCGATATCCGATATCGGGTCGGACAATATGAAAGACAGGTACATATTTCATACATTTTGCTTGCCCCGATATCGTGTCGGCGTCCGACACCGATATCGGATCGGATAGTGTGAAAACGCTCAAAAATGGTGCCAGTTTAGGAACCCCTCGTAATTGAGTGCCTTTACCTTAATCATCTCCAAAACATCTGCGACATATATAATCAAAAGAGTTTTGGCCTTCAGTGCATATAATGCAAAATTTATTTTTACAAACCATACATTTTATAGGTCTATTGTCGAAAATCTCATTTTTTTTTTTGCAAGCCTGACACTGCAAATATCTTTATGTTACTGTCTTAATAGAAGGATTTTTATTTCGGGAGTTATTTTCTTAAATATCACAAAACCGTGTCTTTTTACTTGATTTATGTTGTATGGTAACTTATTATCAAAGTTGTCTTGAGATCTTTTTTTTGAATAATTATGCTAACCAGCTTTGGGCCCCTTGTTTATTTCAATTTTATTTGGGTTCACCAAAATTAAAGGAGTAGTTATCTTTTCAATTTCTTCATTAACATGCAATCCTTCAATATCCATAGGTTCTAAATTGAGCTTTTCGGACAGAGTTTCTAAGGATGTACTATTATTATCAGGAATATTTGAGATGTCTTTTTTTTAAATATATTTCTTTTATCCATAAGCCCTGGACAGATATTAAGACAGTAACATATCGTCTTGTTCAGCTAGTGCTTCTTCTGCAGAACGTGTTGATGATGAGGCCTATAAAAAAAATAATTTGTTATTTTTTTTTTCAAATGCCTGAAACTGGCAGACGAATGGGTCCAAAAGTCAGAAGGATTTAACTTTTCTCATTGCATTGGCGCTATAGATGGTAAGCACATATATACAATCACCGGCAAACAGTGCGTCTGACTATATAAACTATAAAGGCAGCTTCATCATTGTCCTACTAGCTCTAGTGGATAGTAATTATTGTTTTATGTTTGCCGATATAGGATGTAAAGGTCGGATACGTGATGGTGGCGTATTTAATCAAAGTGTTTTATGTCTAAAACTATCTTCTGGTAGTATGAATTTACCACCCCCTAGCCCACTTCCTGATGGCGATAATGATATTCCATTCGTATTTTTAAGAGATGGAGCATTTGCACTCAGTAGCCACATTATGAAACCCTTTTCAGGTCATCACGCTCTAGGATCACCGGAAAGAATATTTAATCAGCAATTGTCTCGTTCTCGTGTAAAAGTAGAAAATACTTTCGGCATCCCATCCAGCAGGTTTCGAATTTTTAACACTTTCGCGCGAGCATCGAGTATTCACTGAACTGTATGCCGTGGCGCACATTTTCTCCATACAATTTTTTTTACGCATATATACGTTTTGTTGAATATTATACCCTCGATGTTACATAAAATGACACTAACGTAAATATACGTCAACGTATAATCACGCTTCGCTAAGATTATTCTATTATGCATGCTGCTACATAGCAAGAACGTATAGTGACGTTAACGTTTATGCACGATCTGTCCTAGTTATCTATTTTATAAACACCTGTGGTGAAAGAACGTCCAGACACGTCAACGTCCATAGACTTCATAACTACAGACATTCATGAGATACAACATGAATTGTTAGCAACGTCTTATCACGTCAACGTATATAAACGTACCTTTACAAAACATAGTCCATGAGCAATTTCAAATATATCAACGTGATACAACGTCAACGTTTCAGGACGTTCTCTGGTAAAGTGTGAGTATGTATTGTTATTCGTAATAACTACGCTTAACCACGTCAACGTTAATACACGTTCTGCATTGTTTAAAATGTATTATCCATGTGCAATTATAACCATAACGTCTAGGTATCATAATGAAATTATTGGACCAAAACTAGTATTATAGTACCTTATCAAGTCAATACTTTAATTAAATCAAACAATAAGTTGTTTTAATAGAGTTTTATTTGACATAAATGTTTTATTATAAAATTTAACCCTTTTTAAATATTTTGTACCCATTACACAAACAACCAACAAACAACCTTTAATTATTTACTTATTTAAAACGAAAATAGTAGAGAATATTAAACTTATAATGCTAAATATATTTAATCAGTCTCAAAATCACAGATGAAGTTATTCATTATAATGTCTTAACATTAAGTTTTCATTACTATAATCACAATCATACTTGATCCCTTCTTCCACAAACAAAAAAATCTCACTTTGTTTTAATCTTTGATATTTTCGAATTTTTCGTCGTCTTCTTCTTCTTACAGTAGACTTTAATTACCACTTTAAATAATCAACATTTGTTTTAGAAAGTATTTAATGTAACATATTAATTTAAAACAGTATTACGATACTTCTTTCCCTTCATATTCTTCTCTTCATTAAGATAAATTATGCCACTCCTCAAAGCAGATGGCACAAAGTGGAGGCTTTTCTGGACAGCCTTTACATCGAATGCCAGTCTCCCGCCTTTTTTTGTTCTTGGTACACATTTTACATTTCATGTAATTTGAAGTCTTTTTGGAGCCTTCACGTACTGGAATTTTTTCAGGCCAATGGCCAAAATTTTCTGACTGCTCTACTATGGTAGGCAAAACTAATCCTTCTCTCTCTTTTTTCCTATTATCAAACTTATTGTGTTTAAACACAAGCAATTCAGGTGTCATTTTTTGTGGTATTTTTATTAGATTTCTGATTAAGTCTTCTCGGAAACTAAGAAAATTGCAATTATTTTGTCCATATTTTCTATACAGATAAAAAGAGTTCCAGACAGCTAAATCTAACAAATGATAGATCACTTTTTTGTACCATCGAAGTGATTTCCTGGGTGATGAATAATAAGATGTCATTTGGTCAGCCCGGTCAATCCCAGACATAAATTGATTGTAAATATCCACTTCTTCTGGTTTTATTTTCTTCTTTCCGTACCGATTTGTAACCTCTATTAACTTGGGCTGATTTGAGGTAGTAATCATTAGAACAGGTCGCTTATCCACCCATTTAGAGACATAGACTTTATTTTTGCGCACCCAAACATGGTCACCTTTATTAAGCTTCCTCGTAATAATTTCTTTAGGATTGCCTTTTCTGTTCGATCTTAGTGTTCCACAAGAATGCGTCCTCAATTCTAATAGCTTTTGAGACAACGAGGTGGAGTTATAATAATTGTCCATAAAAAGCCAATGACCCTTCAGTAAATAGGGTTTCATTAATCGCATCACAATATCTTCAGTCTTTTTACCACTCTCATTTTGGTCATCTTCCTCTTTTCCTGTGTACATCATAATGTTCAAAACATATCCATCGTGAGATGCTAATTCATAAAATTTAATGCCATATCGTGCTTTTTTATTCTTTATGTAATTTCTAAACACTAAACGGCCCCTGAACAATAGCAACGATTCATCTAAGCTTAATTCTTTACCTGGTTTATAGCATTCTCTAAAATTGTTTGATAAAACATCTATAAATTTTATAATTTTATCTTTTCCTTGAGAATTGAGCTCTGAAGCATAAAGGCATCTTAAAAGCTGTTCAAACCGACGGGCAGACATCGTATATGGAAAAACAGGGTGGTAATACAATGGGTCAGAGTAGGTGAAAAGTTGACGTTTGTTTGGTGTTTTCACTTGACCCATCAATAAGCACAATCCTAGAAATTTGTACATTTCTTCTGAGTCCGTGTCTTTATATGAATAGCGCCGTGATTTCCTTGTACAGGGCCTGTTTGAAGAGCATAGCGATTGCCCGTATGCGTTCGTTCTTTCAATCAAATAATCTAGTACATGAGATGGAAATACTTTTTTAAAAACATCAAAAACGGTTGTATTTTGACCAAGATCAAACTGAACTCCTGTAGAACTGGCATCAAACTCAAAATGAGGAATATCAGAAGTCGTGTTTTCCCAATCTGTTTCAGGAGTAACTCTAATATCTTGACCCCCAAGTCGATTTGTTGCAGAGTCTAAGGTTGTTATGGATACCGTTGGGTTCTCGTTTTCTAAAGACATCTGCAGTACAGGTTCTGAATCAGTATGATTCGACATAGCCTCAGAAGGTAGTGCGCTAGATGTAGGGTTGATAGTATCGGTCGCGGAGTTTTGCAAAGAAGACAAGTTTAGGCTCCTTGTATCAGTTTCAGGATTTGGCAAAGGCAATGAAGGAGCGAGAGCTGTCAGGTTGTTAGTTGTAGCATCAAGATCTGGCAAAGGCATATGAGATTTCTCACTAGATATTGTTGTATTTAATAGTAAATCGGTATTTGGTATGGTGCTTAAATTTACATTGGAATCTATGTTGTTTGTTAGAGTGACAGAATCCAGTGAAAGTCTTTCAGAATCAGAGTCTTTTTCATCTGTTTTCAATATTTTCTGTTTAACTTGAGTACTCAAAGAAATGTTGTACTTACTTCTCTTATTAGTATCAAAAATACTATCACAACTCGTGTCCGTGTCGTCATCATAACTTTTGCTGTGGTCACTATCCGCATTGTGTTCGCCACTTGATGAAGAGTTTACGCCATGACGACCTACTGGATCATAATCTTCGTCGGATCCAAACTCACCATCATCACTGAACGGATCTGGTGTAGTTTCTCCAGATGACGGCTCAAATACTTGCACCGTTTCTTTACTCTGTCGCTTCCTTTTTTCCCTCTAAAAATAAAAATTAAAGTTATTTTTGCAATCTCTTTATAAATTATAATAATGTAATGAAGCGATTGTTACACATTTAAAATAGTATTGAATTAATAGAAACACAATGTTTTGACGCTTTAGCAAATATTTGCCATTAAAACGTAATTATGCGAAATAGGGTTAAAGACTTAAACGAATAAGGTTTAAGATCATTATTGAAACAAAACAATATTATTTTAAAATAATTACTTACTTTTAGGGAAGAAGTAGATGGTACTGGAGAATCCATTGTAATGTTACGTTTTTTTTCCCATAATCGTTTCTTATCCATCTAAAATAACAGAATATATGTTATTCTCGTAAATATATAGTGAAATAACACACATAGAGACTATATTATACAATTATCAATACTCGTAACTTACATTTGCGATGTTCGTAAGCCGCGCCGAGTCCGTCCGCACTCAGCCTCTCACGCACGGTGACGCAGCCAGACTGTTCGTTAGGAACTTGTACGCGCGGCGCGCCGTATAGTGACGTTGCGTGTCCGTGTGCAGGTACTTTGAATGTGTGCGTAGAGCTGACTTGGTTGTGTTAAATTCTCAATATTTTGTGGCGCAAGAGCTTTAAGATTTTGATATAATATGGCGCAATGACGTCACTATAGGATTTTAATACAGCCAACTAACGTGACAGCACGTTCTTGAAGTAATGCCAGGAAAAAGTTCGACGTGCCTATCCGTTGTCCTACATCGTATCGACTGCTTTTGGACGTGTCATGATGTTGTTCGCGCGAAAGTGTTAAAAAAGCTATAGCTCTGGAAACCCCATTACGAGCCTCTATTATTTCAATGTCTTGTCTACTTTTACATAACTTTTTGAGAAACAATAGTTCATCTCGAAACATTTATACACCTCCAAGTTCATTTGATACTTTCATTAACGGGGAACTAGATCAACCAGGTTCACGGAGAAACGAAAATAGAGATAGTGCTTTGTTGCCATTACAAACTGTGCCACGTAGACCTACACAAACAGCAACCCAGGTGCGGTTGGATTTTATGAATCATTTTTGTAGAAACAGCATAGAAAATAATTCAAATTTGTGTAAAATATTATAAATCATTTGTGTATAATAAATATGTTGTTTTACTTACACTGATACCCTCTGTGTTAATTACACTGGAACATTCATACACATCATTCAAAAAGTTGTCCATAGGCTCGTAGAACGGCCAAATAGGGTTGTAATACTCATCGTCACCCATGCCAGATTTAATAGACTGGATTTTCTTTTACCATGTATTCTGTATGTAGCCATTAATGACTCCTACTTTTTTTTAATTCAGTTACTGGAATATTCATATTATCTGCTATTCTACGAACGCACTCGCCGAACTCAGTACACAGTATCATTTAATAATGAAGATACTGAAAACCAGCAATGCCAATTAAGAGACCTTCCTCGTATAGGAGGTAATTTTGTAAACAACGCTATCCAAGTACGAAATACCTTCAAAGATTACTTCAATTCCTCT
The DNA here is from genome assembly GCA_943193695.1 of Acrobasis suavella. Lineage (NCBI taxonomy): Eukaryota > Metazoa > Arthropoda > Insecta > Lepidoptera > Pyralidae > Acrobasis > Acrobasis suavella. Next base: position 4,698,352 of record OW971944.1, read on the forward strand.
CAAGGTAGTTTAGCCTGGCTAAGAGAGTGAACAAGGTCTGACACCAGAGTGAAATACGGAAATAGTACTTAAAATACAGTCCGATGCAAACTTAATGGCGGCTCGGATATTAGCTACGAGCGCGGATGGACGCAGGTACAGACGAGTCGAAACGGTTATAGCCTGTTTATATTTTTACCGGGCTAGCCAGAAAAAAGAGTAAGTATTGTGTTTAGGTTTAGTGTGTGTATGTGAATTTCATTATTCTCTATTATTTCGTAACTTTTCGCTAGAAACGTTACATGTCTTCGAATCACAAAGACTATTGTTGTTTTGGAAGGGATGTCGTTTTTTTTTTAATTATTAGTTGAATTCTTGTTTTACAATCTGCACAACAATCAAATTATACGTACAGATAATGTAGAAAAATATTTGATGAAAATCACAAGTTAGGTGTATTGGTATAGCAAAAAAAAGAATGGTAAAGGGTAAATGTAAATAAAGGATAAGAATTCTAAAAAAATGAAACGCATTTTATGAAATATTATAAAAAGTCTATATTATTTATTAAAAGGCTGCACGCCTTCTATATAAATGTCTTTGCTTGTGGAAGGCAAATTTTCCATCGAGCTGTCGCTGTCACTTTCATCTTCATCTGATTCAGACATTTCAGACTCTTCTTCTGACTCACGTTCGGAATCATTGACGTGAATGACGAATTCCTCCGTTAAGTTATCTATAACGCCATCACTTTTTTTATACTCCTCTTCTATCTTTCTTACTTTCTCACATAACGCTCTCCATTCATTTTCGCCCATTAAATTAACTTTCTATTGGACTAGTTCCATAACCTTGTTGACATTCCACGTCACGTTTTTATTCGCAACGTATTGTTTTATTGCAGCCCATGCCATCTCGATTGGATTTAAATCTGGATGGTACGGAGGAAGACGTAACACAGAGTGATTATGTTGTTTTAAAATTGTATCGATCGTAAATTTTTTAAATCTGTTTTTGTTTTTGGATATTATCTCATAAAGTTGCGGCTTTAACAAATTAGTTTCAAAAGGTATATTTTTTTCGCGAAGCCAAGTTTGCATTTCAGCCTTCTTTGTTAGAGATGTTGGTGCGAGTTCCTCTTGTTTATTGTGGTACGATGCATTATCTACCACAATAACGGCATTCGATGGTAAATTTGGTACTAATTTGGTAGTAATCCATTTTTCATAATTTTGAAAATTCATATTTTCATGGTAGTCACCACTTTTTGCACCAGCCTTGAATATCAGTAGCGCATTCGGTACAAAACCAGTTTCAGAACCCGCGTGCACGATAATAACTCTTTGGCCTTTAGAAATTTTTGATTTCAATCCCTTTTCCGATCCATCGCTCCATTATTTTGACGTACTGTAGGACGAATCAACATAAGATTCATCGGTGTATATTATTGGTCTGCCCTCCGAACGATATTTTGTGATTTTTTCCAAGTATTCTATACGCTGCAGTCTTATATTTGTCTGTTCAATGAGCAGTTGTCTTTCATTTTCAGTTTTTTTCCATTGGAAACCTAATTCTTTAAGAATTCGGCCCAGACTTGTTATAGAGCCCTTAAAATTGATGTCAGCTTGTAATTTTTTTTGCAACTGTTTTAAGGTTGGCAACTCTTTTTCTGTGAGGTGAAAGTTATGTACACATCTTTTGATCACACCGCGATCAAAACTATCGATACCTGTCACTTTCTTTTTCCCGATTCTTTTTTTTCCAGGTGTACGAAATATTGTTAACATACCAGATTTATTTGCAGTTGAAGCTATTCTTTGCACAGTTCTCAGCGAGACGCCCGTAGCAACTGCCGCCCGTTTTTGAACTAGCTTCAGAGGAATTTTGATCCCTTCCTCGCTTTCCTTTTTCATAAATTGTAAAACAGTATACACAATTTTTCTAGCTTGCCTGCGTAGGACGTTAAATCGACCGCGAGGCATTTTCGCACATAGGTTTATAGGTTAATAAAACAAAATGTCAATAACAACAAAAACTTAACGAAATAATAACAAAAAATTTAACGAGTTACGTTTCCGGACGCAGGAGGGTTCTTTTTAAAAACTACAATTTATAAGAATATGGATTTATTCTGCAATCACAATGATTATGACTTAAATTAATATTATATCTAAAATGTCCGGTCGCTTCCGCGATTGAAGCAATACAGGCCCCGACACTTGTTCACGTTTTCCCATCGAGGATTCGTCATCCGCACCTGCAGTCACACGATGTCAGCATTTCGGTTTCAAGAAGATTGAGCAATGTGTTGATTGTTTCGTAAAGGCTGTGTAGGGAATCCATATGTAACACCTCCCCTCCTAGATCAGCAACTATTTGCTAATGTTTAATGCAAATGTTGCGGCTCTGTGCTCTTGCATAGACTTGATGCTGCTTTCAGGTCTCACCGCAGTTAATTTGATGTCAGTTTGAGTTGATTTTGCGATGTTTGCTCGGCGATAAAAGAACAGGAAGATAAGTGCAGCTGCACCTGATATTATTATGAGGTAAATAGGTATCGTCGTGTGGTATATGCTTGCAAGCTCCGTGGTTTCCATCTTCGTGGGAAGTTCCATGAGTACTTGGTGTTGTAAATTGTGCAATGTATCCAAGTCAATTGTAGTCAGATTGAAATGAGTCATCGGTTTCGTCGAATTTAGTCGTGAGAATGATGTTATTTCCACAGCATGTCCGCGGACTTTATCGTCGGCGTTAATTATCGTGAATTCAGGTGTTCTTATACTGCAATTTCTGGGAATGGTCGCCAGGAGACTGCCGTTCAGGATTCGGTATTCTTCGTGCCCACAAGATATCTGCACTCGGGTCTTCACTGGGAATGATATGATGTAATGCTGGCTATCGAGTTCCAAAAGAGCTTCCTTGATAAGTGTAACCGGTACAGGATGACAGGATGATGTCAATTCTTGCTCATGTATCAGACTGGAAATACAGTCGCGCTGACTCCGGGATTGATGGATGGTTTTCTGCTGGCAGATGTACCACGTTTCGAACTTCGGGCATTCTGCCTCCATGTACACGAATTCCTTTGAATTGGTTTCAATATATGGGCATGGTGGAATGATAGTCTCGGAATGCTTATTAGGCACAGGACAAAGTCTATAAAGGATATAGGTTGTGGAATACAAGATGGGAAAATAAAAAACAATAACTACTCTATCATCTATAAAATACGATCCTAGTCTAATTATATCGTAATAATGCCTGATGTCCAAATTTAGAATAGAATTTGTGCCATAGAGTTGCTTTAATTTGCTTATCATATTACTGATATCGCTAATGGATAATATAGAATGGGGCATAGTACTTGTGCGACTAAAAGCTACTATATTTTCTAACCTAGATATCTCAAGAAATAAATCTTGAGCGTTTTCACTCAATATGTCAAATATCTGTGATATCTGAGCATATCGGTGTAGTATATCTTTACTGTAATCAGAAGTGTTAATAAAATGTGCAATAACTGTCTCTAATCTCTTTTGATTAATAGTCAAATTAGTAAGGATTTGAGTTTGCTGATTAGTTAAATTTTTATATATGCTAATATGCTTATTGAAACTAGTAGAAAATTCCTGATCATTTTTTTGTAAAATTTGAATAGCATTTTCAAATCTTAGGGCATCGTTATGATCTAAGTTTCCTGTAATACTTTTGATGAACGTACCTAAAGGGTTAACAAGACCGCGCCTCACTCGCCTCGGTTTAAAAGAATCTATTTGTTGGGTGGTTTTAGCGAGCTTCTTTAACAGATTTACTATTCGGCTTTTAAAAAGAGCGAAATTGTAATTTGAGATTTTGTTAGAAGTCTCAGTCAATTGAGTCCGTACTAGATCTACTTGTCCCTGAATTTTGTCTAGTTCTACCTCTTGCAAAAATGTATGATCGTGCGAAATAATCTTAGCAAATCCTAATTTAAAAGGTAGGATACCGGGTCCGTCGGATAAGGAGTCAAGTCCCTGAATTTGGTCATCACGAGTATTACCGTCCTGTAACAAGTCGGGAGGTTTAGTTTTCTTTTCCCGTTTTAGTCTATTTTTCGCAACTAAACCCCGTTTCCTTGACGTATATATATGGATTGGTAAGTTAGATACTACATTATCGTGTGTATAACGGGAAGCTAATTTTTGCCTGGATGCCGAAGGATTTTTTATATGTACGTCTTGGTTTTTGTCATAGTTAACTTGAGGTTCCCTGTCAAGATTACGTCTAGTCATAATACCCGTGCGATTTGAATGAGATTCGTCATGAATAATTTTATATACTATCTCCATTTTGTCTTTGTGGTCTTGTAAATACTGTTGAAATAGTCTTTCAGTAAGGTCAAGGTCTGTCGGGTCCCGAGGGTCAAAGTGACCTGATATTAAATCAAAAGGTCTGCATTTTGTCAGGCTATGTATAGAACTATTGTAAGCAATTAAAGCATAGGGTACTAAGTTATAAGCAGGCTCATTTTTATGTTGTATTCTCAATAGCCTCAAATGTTCCAGGAGAGTGGAATTGAACCTTTCTATCATGCCATTCTCATTTGGTGTATGGGCAGCTGTCGTATGGTGATTAATTTTATGTAATTTTAGGAATTCGTTAACTACTTGATTAGTGAACTCAGTTCCCTGGTCGGTAGTAATAGACATAGGAAAGCCATGATGGGTACTGAACATCATAAGTGATTTTAGTATATTAGGGGCTGTGCAATCAGGTAAACGGTAGGCCTGAGCATATTTAGAAAATGAATCTATAATTGTAAAGTATTTGTCTTGTTCTATAGTAAGTACGTCTGCATGCATCTGTTCGAATGGTTTAGAGGGAGGAGGAACTATTTGAAATTTAGGTCGTATTGGTACACGGTCGTATTTTGCGCGGTTACATATAGGGCATTCGTTAATAAAAGAGGTTATAGATTCTTTTAATTGAGGCCAAAAATAACGTTGTGAGAGAGAAAGATAAGTTTCATTGATACCTCTGTGATTAGTTTTACCGTCATGATACTTTGAAATTATATCTTGTTGATTTAAATAGTCATTTATGTCTTGAACTTCTCTTTTTACCAATATTAATTTAATTGACGCATTTTTAAAATTTCTTTGAGGAATAGGGACAATATTAAACATTTTATCAATAGGGTGAACTAATATACCTGTACGAAATTTAGGATCTATATGTTTCTTTATTACAGAGATTAGGTCTTGTTCTAAATTATTTTCAGATACGTGCACAATTGTTTTTTTAAAGGTGTCAAATGGTTTCACTATTTTAGGTTTAGGAATTGTTCTATCTGTAATTTTTAAAACTAATTGCCGTTTAAACTTATTTAAAGGGTCGTCTGTTATTGGTATTTCAAGGACAGGATTTTCTGCACTAGTATGCGCAGTTACAGAAGGTAAGTTATTTTCTTGTTCAGGGTCAGGTACTACGTTTAAGTCATTAATTTGGTCAAGAGATCCTGTACTACTTAGTGGTCTTTGGCTAGGTGCTGTATCCGTGGAAGACTGACTTATAATAGGCCTGTCATCTGGTGCAGTAACTGTAGAAATAGAGGAGCGTCTTGAGGAAGATTCAGAGCTAATATTAACTATAATAGAGTCTAGTTCCTCGTTATGAATTTCTATGCGCGACAGAGCATCTGCATTAGTATTAGCCTTTCCCTTTTTATACACAATTTTAAAATTGAACTCGGACAATTTAAGCCTCCAGCGAGTAAGTCGTGAGTTAGGTTCTTTCAAATTTAGGAGCCATTGTAGGGGCTTGTGGTCAGTGACAATTATGAATTTTCGACCGAAAAGGTATGGCCTAAAATATTTAGTAGACCAGACTATTGCCAGCAATTCTTTTTCTATGGTTGAATAGTTCATTTCACTGGCATTTAGTGTCCTTGACGCATAGGCCACAGGTCTATCGGATCCTATGGTTCCCTGTGAGAGAACTGCTCCCAGAGCGACGTTAGACGCGTCAGTGGTTAAAATGAAATCTTTTGAAAAATCGGGATATTGAAGAATAGGGTCGTTTGTCAATAGAGTTTTGCAATGATTGAAACATTTTATGTAGTCAGGGGAAAGTTGGATTCTTGCTCCCTTTTTCAGGCAAGCGGTTAAAGGTTTAGTTAATCTGGCAAAATCAGGTATGAAGCGCCGATAATACCCCAAGAGTCCTAGAAATCCCTTGATTTGTTTCGTTGTCCTTGGGACAGGGTATTTTACAATGGCCGCTATTTTATCCGGATTAGGTTTTACACCGTCTGGCGTTATAACGTGACCTAAATACGGGGTTTCATGTTTGAGAAATTCGGACTTATCGAGCTGAATTTTAAAATTACTTTCTCTGAGCCTATCAAAGATTTTCTTGAGGTTGGTCATATGTTCCTGGAGAGACGTAGAGAACACCAAAATATCATCTAAATAGACCGTACAGATAACGTTTTGTAGGCCTCGTAGAACGTTATCCATGACCCTTTGGAAGGTCGCTGGACTATTCTTTAACCCCATAGGCATTTTTAAAAATTCAAAATGTCCGTTACCGTCTGCTACGCTAAATGCAGTCTTATGTATATCGTCAGGATGCATCTCTACTTGAAAAAATCCACTCGCTAAGTCTATTGAGCTAAAATACTGACACTTGCCTAGCTTATCTAGGATGTCCGCTATGTTAGGAATCGGGTATTTATCATCAACTGTCTTTTCGTTCAATTTCCTGAAGTCTACTACTAACCTCCACTTAACTTTGCCAGACGCGTCAGATTTTTTTTTTACGATCCATATAGGTGCATTCCATGCGGAGATAGAAGGCCTAATAATACCCTGATCTAACATTTTCTCGATTTGGCTTTGTACTTCCTGTCTATGTACGTATGGATACCTATATGTTTTACTAAAAACGGGGGCCTCATCAGTGGTATGAATTCTATGTTTAATTTTGCTAGTAAAAGTTAACGCTTCGTTTTCTAAATAAAATATATCGGAATATTGCCTACAAAGTTCAATCAAATTAGCTCTCTCCTCTTCGTTCATATGTGCTGTACGCAAACGAGATAAGACTTCTCGAGTCCTCGCGCTCTTATCACTACTTAAGGCGACGCCAGATGTAACCTGTTCATTAAATAAATACGCGTGTATAGGTTCCGTAATTTTAAACTTTATATCATTCGGATAAGGGTTGAAAATCTCTACATATGCAAAACCATTTTCAGCAGAAGACATACAGTCCATTATATAACAGTCACACATAGTTTGATGGTCTATGCAAATATCACCAGTCGTCACGTCTGTCGGCACCTTAACAATCTGGCTCGACTCGGCAGGTATTATCGTCTCGAGTAAGTTAACGCTCGGTGACTCATACATGTGAATAGGTTTATTAGCAAAACGCGTCCTCAACACTTGTGACCTAAGGTCTATGGTTGAATGCCAATCCTTTAATAAATCTAAACCAATTAAACCATCAAAGTATTTATGATGAATAATTTAATAGATTTCCGTTCCCTAAATTCCGGAAAACAGGGAATAGTTACAGAATAATGATTTTTTACAGTGGCATGAACATTTGATACTATGAAAGGGTCGTAGTTAATAGGAAAATTAGAAAAAAACATTTCAACAGCCTCCGGGCTTATAAACGATTTATTAGCTCCGGTATCTATTAAGAGTTTAAGAGGTGGGTTTGAAATTTGAATGTAAGGAAGTTGCTTTTTATCTTGTATATGTATTTCTATTTTGGGGACGTCATCTGAGGCTTCATGGAAAAATTTTGTTGCTTACTTTCCTCGGTTTCAGACTTTTCTTTCTCATCAGAAATAGACACGTCTGCGTCAACGGCTGGAGTCGAGTATGAGTCATAGTTCGTATACTGATCATAGTCTATGTACTCGTCTTGTCCTACGTACTGTTCATAGTCGTAGTCCAGGGGATAGTACTCATCTTGGTAATACGAGTCAAAAAATTCATTCATGTTAACTTGCGGGTTCTGAGGCGTTAAGGGTAAAATACGTGCAACGGGGTGACTTATACCACTCATAGGGGTAGGAGCATTTTGAACAGGCCGTTGGAAGAACGGGCGAGGAGGAATTCTAAAACCAGTAGTCATATTAGACCTGGGCAAGGCTCGCATAATTTGTTGTGTCCTTGAAAGTCTTGGACCTTGGAAACCGAAGTTTTGACCTTGGAAACCAACATTTTGGCCTTGGTTGGGTGGTGAGAATCTATTAACATTTCCTTGAGGGGCAAAATTTTGGAACTGATAAGGTCTAGGGATAAATTGATAAGGATTATTCATATTTTGCGTTTTATTAGCAACTTGCTGCAAAGGTCCAGAGCTAGGTCTATTTTGATAAATAGGAACAGTAGACGCGGGGTAGCCGAATTGCCTAGGTATTAATTGATTAACAGGTAATGTATGTGGTATTTTTAAATTCAAAGGCGATAAATTAAATCCAGTATTAAATTGAGCTAACCTCTTAGACATAGGAAAGCGATCATTTTTCTGCTGTAAATAAAGCACATTTAATTCTTCTTGGGCAAATTCTAATGCTTTTTCTAGGGTTTCGGGCCGCATGGATCGAATCCTCGAGCCAAGGGGCTCGTGTAGGCCTCTCAAGTAAGACTGTAAGGCTAATTTCTTATAAAGGGTGCGCTTGGCCTCTATTGTAGTAGAAATCGATTCATGTAGCTCGACATAAGTCATTATAGTACTGAGCAGAGTCTGGACACGTTCGTAGAAAACATGTGGTGTATCATTGCCCTGTGATAAGGACGACAAATCAGTGTAAAGTGCTGATTCATCCCTATGATCTGAAAATGAATTTATCAAAGCATTTCTTATGCCATTCCAGTCACGCGGAATTCCATTAGCTGCCAAAGTAGTTGCAGCGCGCCCAGTGATTTTGTTCAGAATTCCATTTAATACGGATGCATTGTTTAACTCATTTCCGGGAGCTGGATTGACATAAGTGATAACAATTTGGTCGCAAATTGAAAGAAATCTGATCAAAACATGTGAATTACCATCGAACTCGGGAACTAATCTCAAAGCCTTCCAAATTTGATCTGTCAAATTAGGTCTTGATTCCTGATTTTGAGGCACACCAGTACTATTTTCGTCAGGCATTTCGTCTACTTCTTTTATTCCTTCTAAACTTAGCAATAAATCTCTATGAAAACGATTTTCTCTATAACTATCGCGATTGCGCGAAGAACTGGGTTTATCACCCCTATAACTACTTGGGTGAAAAATTTTGAAATCTTTTTATTACACTTCTAACTAAAAAAATCTTTTATAAAAATTTCCTTATATACTTTTATTTTATTTCACTTTATTTATTTTAAATATTCTTTAACACTTGTACTTATATATCTAAAAAGCCTTCTACCTATACTAACCAAAACGATTTTCGGGATTGGCAGGATATAGATAGGAAAACAACCAAAAAGGAATAGTGCAACTACTCACAGTATCGTGGCAATCTGCATTCTTACTTGACCCATCGATGTCTGGATGATGTCGACTCAGGAACTCCCGCGGCCGGTCGTAGGTTCGAGGATAGTCGATAAGCCGGCGATTCGACTGTACGCGTAATCCGACACTAGAACACGCAACGCGACTATCCTACCGACTGCGCCAGTTACGTTTCCGGACGCAGGAGGGTTCTTTTTAAAAACTACAATTTATAAGAATATGGATTTATTCTGCAATCACAATGATTATGACTTAAATTAATATTATATCTAAAATGTCCGGTCGCTTCCGCGATTGAAGCAATACAGGCCCCGACACTTGTTCACGTTTTCCCATCGAGGATTCGTCATCCGCACCTGCAGTCACACGATGTCAGCATTTCGGTTTCAAGAAGATTGAGCAATGTGTTGATTGTTTCGTAAAGTAATAATAAATTGTGTAGGGAATCCATATGTAACAAACGGAATAATAGTAACAAAAACTTAACGGTATAACAACAATAAAATCTTAACGAACTTAAAATAACAAAAAACGACAACAAACACTTAGAGCTCGACTGTACTACGACAACAAAGACGCGTGTGTGTACTACACGAACGTAACTCACACACTAACGCTATGATGCGTAGGGCAAGTCGGGGAGATGGAAAGAGCGCGCGGGGGTGTGCGCCGCCGCCACGCTCTTGCTTCATCCCGCTGATACCTAATAACAACGTACTGCGCATCGACTCGCGCGATGTTCCGAGCCGCCATAAAGTTTGCATCGGGCTGTACCCGTAAATTGTAAACCTAAGTAGGGGTTTTATGGGCTTCCTAATTCTCTTTTAAGTGATGATAAACCCCCGTTCAGGGAGTTTCCAAAGTAAAGCATTCACATTCAATCGAAAACAGAAATGTCAATGAAACAGAAAAACTTACGTGCTATCTTCTTTTACAGCTCATGAAGTTTTCTAGATCGAACGATACATCGAACGATATATGGTGAGATGACAAATGTTGAAATTAAAAACAATCATTCGCTGCCATACCACTAATCGTTGCGATATGTTTTCACAACACTCACATAATAATATTATCACAAACACTTTTGGTAAGAGTCGTTAAATAACTACCAATAAAAAAAAAACATTGGACAATTCCGATTTACGAGTATAAGCGATTATTTCAGCTTAGCACTAAGTTTTTCTCAGGATAGTCATTGATAGACGTTATAAATTGTATCGTTTACTGATCCGATTGATCGTATCAAGCACCAAGACTGGCTGGTGACACCCAGAGATCAATTTACCCAGAAGCAAAACCTCAACATTGGTTCCATTATATAATGCATGGATTAACTTGTTAACTGGTAATTTTTTCATGTCAGTGACCGAAACATTGAGTGCTGACGACCAGAGAACAATTATTCCATAGCAAAAACGACAGGATCCATAGTTAACGGTAAACGCTAGGGTTATCCCTTTAAATGGGTACTATACAAGTCGGTGACCATGTCATTGGCTGGGGATACTCAGTAAACGATTGTTATACAACGAAAACACCGAAATCTAGGTAATAGACATCAATGCTAGTGAAATTATCACTATAAACTGCGTAGGTAATTAGTTCAGCTGTTGGCAACTCTATAAAAGATATTTCCTATCACTAAGTCACTTTTGATCGAAATATAGGTTTCCAATAAATTTTATATTATTATGCACAACTTAACACGCGAAGGACTTTGACACAACTAAAGCAGCGGGGGGATTGTTTCAACATACGTAATGCTGAGAACTTAACTTCGATGATCAAATATCGATATCGATAAATGTTTACGATAATTTATCATAAGTAATTGTTATTATTTAGATAGCTAAAACAAATGTTATTAATCAAATTAATTATTAATCAAATTAATATTTATGATTAAAAATGAATAAGTTTGTGGTAGAACGAATTACATATGTACATACAAGTACGTATTCAATAGTTACAATTTTTTGATTTGAGATCTTAAATTTTCACTTATTGCAATGAAATCTATTGGCAAACGCACATTTAAAAGATTTTACTATTGCGAATGTTCAATAAACCATACTGTATCCCAAACATTTGAATGATCGATAAACAGGAACATTTTACATTGTCATGCTCTAGCTGCGGCCTTAGTATGGTGTTTTATCTGAGAGGTCTTTACATATCATTCCTCTGTAAAAATGCACATGATAAAATAACATTTATGAATGCACACGTAGTAAAATGATTCGTTACACGCAGACTGTTTTTAAACAATGTTTCTAATTATTGCTAAGAAAATATAAAAATTTTATATTTAAACATGTGTTTTGTAAAACAATCACGTTAGATAAAAGAATTGTATAAGGACATAATAATTCCTGGAAATATTATTGCAACAACGAGTATTAAAAATTATTAAAATGAAATTTTATCAAAGTAAATGATCAACGGAACGTTTCAACTTATGTCATACAGCCAACATAAAGAATAAAACAGCCGTCGGGAGTCACCGGTCACTTAATTTCGTCGCAAAGTACGCGAAATGCAACAAATCACAAGCATAAAAATTTGTCGCTCTAACCATGCTTGCCCCGCTGGAGCGTTTTGCTTACCACCCATTTTGTCGTCAGACTCGCGTCCGCATATTTTGGTTACGTAGCATTTTTACCTTCCCACAGTCCACAGTGGTGTTATTGCAACATATGCAAGACGGTATCATATTCATGCAACGATCATAAAATATAGTAAGCTATAGATGTGTAAACTTAAAACGTTGCAGCTGCTTCTCTTCCCGCTTAGACCACGAAAGCTGATAGAGCGAATGATGAGATTTGAATGATGTTAATAGGTGACGCGGCTAGCAACTCATCACTATTTTGATTCTTTTTTCATCAATTCGCTCCCTCAGGGATAAAGACGTGAATATGTATCCGTATAGATTGATGATGTGACACTTCACAGAATGTGAATTACTTCACTCGTAACTGTCTTCAGATCTAAATAAATACTTATTGATTATTGATTCATATGTGATTTTAGCAACACAAATTTAAATTTTCCTTTCTGTCTTATAGAGTCAGTGACTACAACAATTCTGTAGCTACAACTCACTTATCATTCTATCGACTGCGCATAGCGAATCACACGTGTAAAATATTCGAGACGTTATACGCGGAAAACCTATACTTTGTGTTGTAGCGTAAGTAGGTATAAAACAGTAAAACGTTTATAACAGAAGTTATCCTTCTGTACGCAAAGTATTTTATGATTGTAGCGGCTTCTAAGTTCTTCTGCAACAAAGGAACCGAAAAGAACCGTTTGTACATAATATGATATTTTTGTTTTTGACGTAAAAATGGTTTTATTGCTGACACAAAAAAAGCATTGTTCGTGAACCATTTGTTGAGCGAGCGAAGTAAACGAGGTTCTCAGTCTTCTTGAAGAATCATTCGTTTGTATGTATGTATGTATGTTTGTGCGACGTTAACTTGAGTATCTTTGATCGGAGTTTTATGAAATATAGTAGGCGTGTTTGAGTTTGAACATAACCCAAATCGGTTAAGGGTTATCGAGTTTATAGTTTGGGGTGAATTACTAGTTTCTAAACATTTAGAAACTGATTATTGATGAAATTTAAAAAATATCTTTATATATTGCTACCATATAAATATTATAAAAATATCATTTGTGTGTAAGTATGGGTTACTTAATCTTAAATTTCTGCAGACGAAGTCGCAGGTAAAGGTTAGTTTATAATATATAAATATTGATTTATATTCGGTGATTAAATTCATTACTCAATATTTCGTCAATGTTTTCAACTCCTGCTTAATATTAGCCAGTCAGCTAAAATACACCCATATAACCCAAATGTCGTCATAATTTTGATACGAATTGAAGTATTTCTGTGACTACGTGAAATCTACGACATTTCTTCACGCACCACCACTCACTAACTCTTCGAGCTCCATCATCAGCGAACACCCTAGTGAAGTCGAAAAACTTATTAGTTGGCAAACTGAGGATTCACTGTGTTTCAATCATGTTCGTAAGTTTTTAACTTATTTTCGTAAACTACTTTATAATACTAACATTATTTTCTTTCAGAAAATTTATCTATGTTACAGATTTTATGATTGTTTTTAAAAATTTATATTTACATTAAATTCATCTGTCAATTGATGATTTTTTTTCTTTCTACGACTTATTATTATGAGATGAACTAGGTAAAACTTATAGTTTGACCAGTAAGTATTAGTACTCTAATTTTATTAATTATTATGTAATATTTTGTTACAGGTCGGACTCTGAATACTCCGAGTACCAACCAAAATCAAAAAAACTTCGGGTGCGACTGCTCGAGATTTCAATTCTGATGAAGAAGCTTCTACTTCGGGAACAAAGTATGTTTTCATTTTAAATTATTGTTTACTTTATTTTATTTTATACTCACGATTATTTATCAGTTAAATTTCTTGTAAAAAGCTCATTGTTACACTCTCACTCTCAAGACCAGCATGGCATCATATGATGTCATGGGTATTGTTTTACTATTGTGTTCGGTATTGGCGGATTTTGAAAGGATTTAATCACCGCAAACACGGTGTAGACTGTTGTTTTCATTTATATAAGATTTTCTTTTTTAGAATGTACAATAAAGTTATTACAAACAAGTATTTCTAAGTACGGTAAAAAAAAAAACTAAGTAAGTAAGTAAAAACACTTTATAGGTTACACATTAAAATAGTAAACCTTATGTACAATATGCCTCCTTATCTTACTATAATTTTGTACTTATACTTTATTAGTACTTATATATGTATATATATATATATATATATACAATCTCACATTGACGTTTCACTTTACTTATATTATTCTATTTCTTCTACAGTTTAAAACATATACCGAAGAGGAAGCAGGGTGCGGTTGCTTCGAAGGGAGCGAAACAAAAGAAGGCTCGCCCTGCGAAAGCTACTTCTGGTTGGGTGCTGAACAGCGATGACGAAGAAGAGGTCACGAACATTAAGCAATCGTCAGCTCTGGTGTCTTGCTTTACGCGTCGAGTAGCCAACGGTGTGACGCGTCGTACAACATCCTTACCAGGCGATGTTTTTTTTGAAATAAAAGTGTACAATACAAAAGATATAGAAGGTGTTAACCCTAGAGACCGTTGGGAGAAGGCGGTCCTTTCACTTAAATACCAAGGCGAATCCGATTCCCAGGAATCGGAAACTTTGAAAAAAGTCGTAAAAATTTGTGAAAAAAAATTTATAAACGAGGGCACTTTCTTTGCAAATAAAAAATAACACATTCCACCCGTACCAGCGGTCTCCTGGAGAACTGATTGTTTTTAATAGCTTTGTATTCCCTTTATAATTCGTTTTTATTTTATAGGTATGTACTGACTCAAATTTTATTTTCATTAATAAACCAAACTAAGTAAGTCTACTTTTCAACTAGATTTTTAGTTTATTTTTGAGTAAAATATTTTTATTATATTCACAGATATAAGTATTTTATACTTACAGGATTCTTTTATAATATTAGTTAGAAAGTTCTTGTTAAGATCGTAATCTTTTCTTTTTTTCTTTACTTTAATAAATCACTATGAATGGGTTAATAGTCTGAATTAATCCTAATCTAATTAAATACGTAAAATATAAAACCACACACACACACACACACACACACACACACACACACACACACACACACATTCCCTCTCACACACACAAACACACAATACACTATGACTATGAATAATAATTGATTTTATTTTATTTTTTACTTTAGATAGATAGGTAACTATACCTAAATTTTCTAGTTCACCTTATGATCATAATTAGGATTTCTGAAATAAAATAATATGGGTAACAAAACTACATATTGCACGGTATGTGATAAATCAATTAAAAACAACGCATTTTCAGTGCATTTGCGAAGTCGATTGCACAAAAATAATAGCTCTATTCAAGTTAGTGGTGATATTGATAAAGTATGTAGTGCGTTTAGAAGTCGTATTGCATCGTATAGAGTACGCGATATAAGTGAAAGCGATAACAATAGTAGACCACCTGCTGACTTCTTGAAAAAGATAAAGTCACGCGTTTGCGAATTAATTCTTGTTAGGTTGTCGACTTTGAATTCTATTAAAGTAAACTTCGAACTTTTTGCCGAATTCACTATTCCAAATAACGACACCTGTGAAATAAAATTTTTTGCCACAGAAAATATAGTTTTCCATAAGTATTTTGATTTTAGCGAGATATATTTACGGGTGATTGATATTATTTCATCAAAAATTGATGAGTTTCAACTAAAAGAAAGCGGGTGGGCTTTTCTACGATTTTTATACCTGGAAGTGAATATTAACAAGTACAACCCTACCAAAGCGTCGAAATACATTGAATTACCAAAATGTATTAAATCTAAACGGGCCTGTATTAATATAAAAAACAATGATGCATACTGTTTTTTATGGTGTATAGTAGCGGCATTGTATCCTTCTAAAAATAATGTTCAGCGGATATCTTCTTATCCTCACTTTAAAAGTATTCTCGATATTGAGAATATGACATTCCCAGTAGGATTTACGGATATAAAAATATTTGAGAAAAATAATCGTCATATAAGTGTTAACGTTTATGGCCTCGCGAATAATTCCGATATCGTTGGACCCTTGTACAAAACGGAACACAGAAAAAAAAAACATGTCAACTTGTTCCTAATAGAAAAAAAGGGACTTAATCATTATTGTTTAATAAAAGATTTAGGTAAATTACTTAAAACTCAACTGACAAAACACCATAGCAAAGTTTTTTTCTGTGACGATTGCTTGAATTTTTTTTACAGTGAAGATAAATTAAATGGTCATGTGTGTAGCGGCGTAAAGACAGTGCTTCCTGAGCCCGGTAGTTTTATCCAATTTAGTCATTACGAAAGAATGCAATCTGTGCCTTTCGTAATATACGCGGATTTTGAATCTTTATTGGAACCCAACTCGAGTAGCGGTGGAATAAACTCCAATTGTACAACTACATTACAAAAACATTTACCAGCTGCATTCGCTTATTATATTGTCTGTTCGTATGATACTTCTCTCAATAAATATGTTACATATCGCGGTAAAGATTGTGTAAAGAAATTCGTAGAATATCTTCGTAGAGATGCTATCAATGTTCACAAGATTTTGAAAAAGGTTGTTTCTATAACACCTTTAACTACAGAAGAACAAAACGAATTTAAAAATTCAAAGTATTGTTTTCTTTGCGATGGTTTATTATTTCATGACAAAGTTAGAGACCACTGCCACTTGACAGGACGGTCTCGAGGGGCAGCGCATTCCTTTTGCAACATAAAATTTCGGTTACCAAAATTTGTCCCCATATTTTTTCACAATTTATCCGGTTATGATTGTCATTTGTTTATACGTCAATTAGGTGCAACACCTGGTAGGATAAGTGTAATAGCAAAAACGAAAGAAAACTATGTATCATTCTCCAAATATATTTACGTTAGCCCTCAAGAACATGTAGCAGTTCGGTTTGTTGATTCATTCAAATTTTTAAGTACTAGTTTAGAAAAACTAGCAAATAACTTAAACGAGACTGACTTCGTTCATTTAAATATTTTTTTCCCGAAGAAGGAACACTTTGATCTTTTAACACGCAAAGGCGTATATCCTTATGGATATATGAGTAAATGGAGTTGTTATCAAGAAAACAAATTGCCACCACGTGATTGTTTCTATAATATTTTATCCGATAGTACCATTTCTGAATCGGAATATTCTCACGCTCAAAAAATTTGGAGTACTTTTAATTTAAAGAATATGGGTCAATATACGGATTTATATTTGAAAACAGATGTTCTTTTACTAGCTGATATTTTTGAAAAGTTCCGTAAGACCTGTAAAAAGCATTACCAACTCGATGCTGCGTTCTACCTCACGACACTCTCTTTTGATGCAATGTTACTTAAGACAAAAATTAAATTGGAGCTTATGAATGATTTAGAAATGATACGTATGATTAAAAAAGGTATTCGTGGCGGTGTTTGTCTTTGTTCTAATAGATACTCTAAAGCAAATAATAAATATGTACCAAATTACGATCCATGTCTCCCCAATAATTATTTGTTATACATTGATTGTAATAATTTATATGGTTATGCAATGTGTTCGCACTTACCGTATTCGAATTTTCGGTTTTTAGATCCGACAGAAATTATAGAATTAAATATACTTGAAGTACCTAATGACTCAATGTATGGGTACATTTTAGAAGTAGATTTAGAATATCCAGAACACTTGCACGATCTTCATAATGATTACCCTTTTTGTCCACAAAAATTTGCACCACCCGGATCTAAGATACCAAAGTTAATCCCCGATTTATACGATAAATTTAGATATGTAATTCATTATGTACATTTAAAAACATGCATAAAAAATGGTTTAATATTGAAAAAAATTCATAGGGTAATATTATTTAAACAAAGTCCATTTTTAGAGCAATGCATAGATTTGAATACTAAGTTACGTCAAAAGGCTACGTCCGTTTTCGAAATTCAAATTATTGAATAATAGCATATTTGGAAAAACTTTGGAAAACACGGAAACTAGGTTAAAAGTTTATTTGGTAAACCAATGGTGTGACACTAATAATAAAACAAAAAAATACTATGGAGCTGAACAACTAATATCAAGTCTTAATTTTCATAGTACAACTGTTTTTTCTGAAAATTTTGTAGCTATTCAAATGAAACCAGATACAGTGCTTTTAGATAAACCCATCTATATAGGATTTACTGTTTTAGAAATTTCTAAAAACCATATGTATGATTTTCATTATTCCGTGATGAAACCTTCTTATGAATCTCGGTTAAAACTGTGCTATACTGATACTGATAGCTTTTTATATTCAATAGAAACATTAGATATATACAAAGATATAAAACATAATTTCCAATCTTATTTTGATACCAGTAATTACAACACCCATAATAGTTATGGTATTCCTCTTAGAAATAAAAAAAATCCTGGGTACTTCAAAGATGAATACAGCGGAAATAATTTCTTTCGTAGGACTGCGATCGAAGCTTTATTGTATAAAAACTGTTGATTGCGAAGTTAAAAAAGCTAAAGGAGTTCAGAAAACCGTAGTAAAAGGATTAAATTTAAAGGACTATAATGATGTATTATTAAGTAATTCACTAATACGAAAAAGAAATATAATTTTTAAATCACTAAAACACGAGCTTTTTACTCAAGCTGTAGACAAGGTAGCTCTGTCTTCCAATGATGATAAGCGCATTATCCTTAAAGATAAAATATCAACACTATCATGGGGACATACAACAAGTTTTTTTTAAACTTTTTTTAAATCATTCAAAATAATACTTACCATGGTTTATTAATGCATATAAAATAGATATTCTCAATTTATTTTCATTTATTATTTGTTAGTGACAATAATAGTATAGAATAACTTTTTTCTTTATTATGTATGATTGTTTTACATTCAATTTATTTTCATTTATTATTTGTCAGTGAAAATAAATATGTTTATGTTTATAGTATAGAATAACTATTTGCTTTATTATATATGATTGTTTTACATTTTCTTTAATAAATATTTAAGAAATGAAAATAATATTTTATTTTAAAATTTCTTGATACTTCCCTAAATTTTATTTTGGACTTATATTAGAACCAAATATGGTGATTATAGAAAAACGTACAAGTATATTTAAATGTTTGTAATTTTAACTATTTAACAAAATTAAATGATATTTTGTTCAGTTCTTTTTTTCCCAATAGTTGTTAACTGTGTAATAAGTAAAATACATAGAAAAAAAAAATATTTATGGTTAATTTATTACCAACCCGTTGATATTTTTTGTGATGTATATGATATATTTAAAATTAGATAACATCCCAGACCCTAGGAATTTAAAAAATACCATTCTACATCATGCCTAGGCTGGGAATCGAACCCAGAACCTCTGATTAGCGGGCGAGGATATTATCCGTAACGCCACAGAGGTTGTCAAACGCAATACGTAAAATTAGAGTATTATTGAGCCGCATATGAAATATGATAGCTATTGTATGATATACGTGCTAGTAACAAGGCGGAAGATGTACGGACATGTCTTGTTTATTGTGATTGTTTGAAACACCATGTTTTGCAATACAATCAAATTTTATTTATAAAAGACTCGTGCTGTTTATAATGGTTTTTCAGTTATATATTGGACAGCCAAACTGCGATACATCATCACTCAATACATCGATTCACTGCCAGTGCTTCAAATTTATAACTGAATGTAAGTAGACGTATGTTTCATGAATAATGCTTGATGATGTATGTTAAAATACTATGTGTGTTACTTATTACTTAATTTGTATTTTGTTCTTTACAGATCATGTCGGACTCGCAAGAGACTTGCATATTGTGTTCACAACACACACAAGATCCCAACGAAGGTTTTGAAGAGTACTTTCAAGTATTAAAAAATCGGGCTACAGAGCTAAAGAAAATAGAAGAAAAGAAAGAAGCTGCAAAAAAGAAAAGTGGAATATCATCCTCCTCTTTTGTTATCAGCAAAGCGAGGAAAGGCATAAGGATGATAAAAATTCAGGTGTTGGATTTGGAAAACGAAGCTACTACTTATTCTTCATCGCAGTGCAGTGATGGTTCTGAAAACGTGATGCTTAGTGCGCAATATGTGTTGAGTGATACTTTTGATGAAATTATGGACCTTACTGAAAACTTTATTAGTAAAATTAGTAAAAAGCTAAGTACAGATAACTTTTCATTGTAAAATATGTATGTAATAGTTAAATGAAATTTATAAATTAATTATTATTAGTTTTAGATTTTAATTTCATTTAAGTATTTTATTTACTTATAAATTAAGAAATAAAAAACAGTGTTAATTTATTTTGTGGTTTTATTGATCATAAACATGAAATGCATTTACAAATAAATTTTTTAATTATATTTTAAGTAAAAAAAATTCTCAAAGAATTTTATTTCATCTTATAATAATTATTATTAATAACATGCATTAAAAAACTAAATATTTTCTAAGTACCATTTTTTTATACAAATCGCATTTTTTAGTGCACAAAAGTTCTTATGACTTAAACAATTGAAATTACATTCGTTTTTACAATAAGTTTTTATATAAAATAAAAAAATTAGGACTTCCTCTGTCTTCTATATCTATTAAATCACAGTCATCGCACAATTCCTTAATCCTTTTCCTTTTTTTCGAAACCTTTCATTACAATAGTTTAGCTTTGAATAATTGGTCTAATAATTCTTTTAAATTCCCTATAATCAATATGCCCGTCGCTCCATCTCACCCCTCTCTGCCGCTCGAGGTAATGAACACTCTTCTTTTCTTTCGTAGATAATGTATTATATGCATATGGAGGTTTAATTAAAAAAAACTTGAGTGAACTGCTCAGTAGATAATGCAAACTCTTTGATAATAAATTTATTATAGCAATCCTTGAATCCTTGAACATCAACGTAAATAATCGAGTTCATGATATTTTACGAACAATGTTACTCAGAGGTCTATATTCTACTAAACAGTCATTCAAAATGAGACAATATGCTGTTGTCTGATCAGGTATCTCTTTGTTGCACTCTAGTTCAAGACGAATGTTGATTACTGGCCCTGATTTGATATTATCGTTCTGTCTAGAACAATCTATCACGAATAATGGTGCAATATTTTTAAACTCTTGAGCAGTCAACAACGAGTTGCATGGGCGGTTATAATAAGACTGTTGAAAATTTGCGTATTGCTCGTATATTAGTGCATAGTTATGTTTTGCAAAGTTGGTATTGTAACTTTCGTACGGGTAATATGTAGAGTTTAAAAAAACTTTAACGTCTCGAATATCGCAGTGATCAAACCGTGACATATCGTTCATCCCATTGTTTTTTCTGTTTGTTTGTAAACCTAAAATAACATATCTAGGTTTTTCAATTTGCGATGAAGTTTTAATTGACCAGGTGTGTTTTGTAGTCTTTGGTAACAAAGGGTACTCATAAAGATCCCAGTTTCTAAACACTAATTGAACTGGTCTGTCTTTTTCGAGTATTTTGAGTAAATTAATTCTTTCTCTATCAGATACTTTAACGTGAGGCATGCGCCATACAATCTTTTTTATATCAATACTTGCAACCTCTTCACCAGTGTTTAGCTTTAGAGCATTGAGGTTAGTATTACTTCGTAGCAAAACAAGCTCATGTTTGCAATTGACAATAATTTTTTTATAATCTTCTGCAAAAC
This sequence comes from Acrobasis suavella, assembly GCA_943193695.1. Lineage (NCBI taxonomy): Eukaryota > Metazoa > Arthropoda > Insecta > Lepidoptera > Pyralidae > Acrobasis > Acrobasis suavella. The sequence continues at coordinate 4,720,144 of OW971944.1, forward strand.
CTAATATGTTTCTGAGAGGTACTGAAGCAGCAAAATGACCTCCAATTTCATTTTTAAAACCGTTAATATCCCAACCCCACACTTTGGATACCTTCGACTCAGCTTCGTTCATAGATACCAGTGCTTTTATAGTTGAAGTTATGCCAGCATTCTTTACTTTGTCGATTTCAACACCGTTTAATTCATATCTTATATCTTGAAAAAGAAATAGAAGAGTGTTGTTTGTAAACTGTACTACTGGAACTGCTTCCCTGCTCTCACCTTTGATAACATTGACTACGGCTTCAACATACGAGGTACTTGCACATGGAAGCACATATAAATCTTGTTGGTTTATGGGTATCCGAATTTCATCATTTCTGTTGAAAGTAGTTATGTACGGTTTGTATGAATGAATTTCTACACTTTCTATGGAGTTGTCATAAACAGGTGGGTGAGTTATATTTAAAATACTTATTTTAGCAATCTAATCGATTTGAGAAAAAAATTTATATTAGCAGCTGTTAATTTCTTTTTTTTATCACGAGTATGTGTGATCTTCTTGATTGCTCGATGAGTACTAATCTTTTGAAAAGATGGAGTTGTGTATTTATTGTAGTCGATCATATTTTCTTCAAATGTAAGTATAATTGTACTTCCTCTCCGCGAAAATTTATTAAATTGTTTTTTATGTCTAATATTCTGATATTTATACTATTCACCGTGCTTCTGTTCACCGGAAAATATATGGTATTTTTTGGAATTTCTATTATTCGGTAGCCAGGAGGGACATTCAAAGCGAATTCGTGAATTATATGACTTGATTTTCCATTAATGTAGGAACCTCCAGTAATATCACATTCAACCCGTAGCACAGTTGTAGATAGAATGTTCACCGGCAGTGGGGACATAAACCATTTATCATTCTTGAGAAAAGTTTTACCGTAACCTAGTAAAGGTCCAATAGAATTTGGTTTTTCAAAATGAATATCTTTAGAGCAGAACATCGAGAGCCTCAATGTGTTATTGTTGCACAATAACTTAAAAACACAATTGTTTACTTTTGATTGTAAGAACTCACTGATGTCTTGGAGTTCATAAGCTCCCTCAGGAATTTCAACCACTTCATCCACACCATAATAAAATTTATTATTAGTTTTTGTTATATTTGGTATAGAATTAAATGTAGATAAGTGTAAAAGAGAGCACTCATATTGACCATCTAGTTCCAATGGGGGAGAATAATTCGTTGTTAGTACTGAGCTGTTTCCAGCTATGGACAGAGTGAAAGACATTTTTAGAATGAAGTTTTATTTAAACGTAATAATTATTATATACTATATTTACACCAAAAGTCTTGCAAAAATTTTATACACAAATGGCCGCAATTTACAGTATCAAAGTTTTAAAATCTAGTATAATTATAATGTATATCACTAACATTTAAATATTTCACCAATTCTTTAGGTGGTTTTAAGTTACCAAAACTATCGAAATATTCGCAATAATTATTTATTTTAGCAAAGGCTACCCAGTGAGTTCCATTATTATTATAACTGTCTAGGTTTAATATACCACACTCTATGGGTTGTGGTTTACATGGCAATCTATCTCTCATATACACACCTCGAAAATATGGAATATTTTTAGTGTATTTAATAATATCGATATTCGAAAGAGCATGTTTGGGTAGCCTGTTCATTAGTTTTTTGTAGATTTCAAAATAACCCGCTTTCTTTTTTATACGGTTTAAGGTACAATCCTTTTCCTATCGCAATAGCCTCCATGGTTTTGTTGTGAAGTTCAGATTCACGTAAATTCTGTTGTGTGGTTTTGCAATCATTTATCGTTTTAGCTATACCAGCAGCACCTCCTGCTAAAGCGCCCAGTGCTGATAAACCAGCAAAAATTGGTATCAAAGGTAAAATCCCTCCTGTTTTAGGGATTGGTATTATTCTTGGTAAACGCACGTGAGATGTCTTAGGAAACAATTTTTTTGCTGCTTCACATGCATATTTAATAGCAGTTTTGTTATCCTTTGATTTCAGTTTCTTTATATGTGATCGTATTTTTGACACGATGGTTTTAATTTTTTTTATCCCAGCACCTGATTTCAATTTTGCTTTCATAACTTTGTTAACTATCCACGATGCGAGCTTTTCACCTTTGCCAGCGTCTTTAGAATGTAATCGCTTCTTGGCCATTTTCATCAGTTGTAAATCTGCTTTATGACGTACGGAGAGTTCTGGATTTTTGTATGCAATATCGTGGTATTTACAAGCTTCATCCAATTGGTTAATACCTTTATCACCTCTCGATAATCTTTCTTCTAACTTAGTGCCTGGTCCGCAATAGTTGTAACCTGGCAAGTGAAGCTCAAACGGGATATTGTTTATCAAATTATTGACAAGTCCACCTCCTTTCATTTCTTGTTATACAATGAACAAAATATAAGATGCCAACACTTATATGTATTATGATACAATAGAATTTCTATCTATCCAATTGTTTTCCCCTTCAGGAAGTCCTAACCATTTGACGAACAGTTTATTGCCTTTTTTCCTCATAATTTTTTCAATCAAGTATATATTTGGATACTTAGCTTTTTGTAACTCTTCTTGATAAAATGATCCCAATATATTTTGTTTTCGTTGATCTTGTATTAAATATGTAACTGGTTTAGTATTATTAACCGTTTTAATTGTGAAAATTTCTGTAGACCAATTAGGTGTAAAACCTATGGCAAAACTACTCTTGTATTTACTTATTCTAACGTGGTCACCTATTTTAAATTTATTTTTGATTAATATACATCTTTTCTCTTGAAATTTTTTAATGTTATTGTTTACTAGGTTTTCATTCTTTACATTTACTTCTATTGGTTTAAACTTAGTGACGCTATGCTTTTGATTGTTATATGAAAACAAAACGTCATTCACAGTTTTTCCTATCCATTTATAGTTACCATTATAACTGAAACATTTATCCCCTGGAATGGCGCGCAATTGAATTTCAACAGATGTCATATTACAATTTAATCTTCAATGTTCTGATTAGTCTTTCCACAATTGAAGCTTTTTTTATTGAATACGATGAATAGTGGTTAATCTTCATTAACTGCATTTGTCTCTTAAATTCATCGTTATAAAACTCTGTGCCTCTGTCAGTTTGTAGATTTTTAGGGATGCGTCCACTACCCCTTACAATTTGAGTAAATGCGTTAAGAACATCTTTCTTTGATTTAGTTTTTAAAGGAATCATCCATGCATATTTTGAAAAACCATCAATGACAGTTAAAATGTAAGCGTAGCCATTATTAAACTTTTTTAATGATTAAAAATCAGCCAGGTCTGCTTGCCATAAGTCATCTATTCCTTTCAAGATCACATTACGACGATCAAAATTTCTGCGTGCCTATCTATGAATGTCATTTACCACTTGGTGTTTTTCCATTTTGCAGATTAATATTTTTTTCAATGTAGTCTTTAGTATAAAACTTGTTTTCGAACTGAATGAGATTATTTCTCACGTCTTCTTTTATTGTCTTTACAAAAGAAGTAATTTCATCTGCGATCTTTTTATCAACATATTGTTTGTTCACCACATCATCATGTGCTACAGGTTCTGGAACTCCCCTCAATCGAGATGATTGTAAATCAAAACTACCTGTTCCTGATCTAACTAGGTGATTAGTTGAACAATCTAGTATTTCAGACAAACGAAGTCTTTTATGAACATGGTGACCGAATTTATCAACATTCATTTTGGAGTGAAGTCGGTCACAGTGATATAACAAATGAAGTAAATAGGATGTGTGGTTATTAATTTATACTACCATTTTCACGTAGTTCTTCTATAACTGAAATTATTTCGTTATCCAGACCAGTGTTTCCTGCATCTTTAGATGCTATTAATAACTTCAACCTTTCTACTAACTCGTTAGGGTCATCCCAGTAAATATAATCAGTATTTTTTTTAAACTTCTTTTAAGCATCAAACCTTCTCCAGCGCTTATATCATCAGCATTACTGACAGAAGATGTTGAAGGCTTTCGCAATCTAAAAAGTGGTTTAATGATGCGCAAGTACTTCCTTCCTTTATTAGATTTAATTGGTTTAGTGGGATCAAAGTCTCGTCGATGAGCGTTTGTGTCTATTAACATAGTCTTATATTCTTGTCAATCATTTTCTGTCTCCACTTCCAAGTTAGGTATTTTTTTCAACAATAACTCCTGCAATCCTGGCGTTATTTGATAATCATGTCCTGCTACAGATATAATTCGATCATTTATATGCACACGTGCTGAACCCAACATTAATTTACCTCGTTTCTGTCTAACGCCGAATGGTACATCTTTAAATATTTCAGAGGAAAGTGACCAAGACGAAGTATTTTGATTAGGGCTAGGTATTGACTCAATGGTTTTATATGACATATTGCTTATATTAGTATTGGTAGAGTCTCCCGATTTTTCTAAATCTTCATCAGAATCATCTTCAGAATATTTTTTTGAGGAAATTTAGTGCTTAAGAGTTTTGTTGAATTGCGATTCAGGCGATGGAGTTTTCTCTTTTACAAAAGAATTTTTCATGAAGTCATCCTTTTCTTTTAATTTAATTTTATGGTTCCCATCTTTAATCAACTGTTGCATTGGGTCAGTAACAGGTCTAATAACTGTATTCAAAACATTTTCATTGTAGGATTCCACAGTTTTCATATCTTTGATTTTTTTTTAACGGCTTCTGCTATTTTGACTATCTGAGTCTTCAACTGTTTTTCCATTTCGAGCTTGGTGAATATACGTTATTTGCTTAATACGGTAATAGTTTGACTGAAGATGTTTATCAAATAAATCTTCTTATATGCTTGTATTTTCCTCCTCATCGAACGAGATAAAAGTATCAAAATTCTTCCTGTAACAGCCTTCGTTCTTTTTACTATCTTTACTTATCACCAAATAGTTATAGGGTTCGCTCCATACTTTTGAACACATTTCCCGAAATTCAGACCAGGTCATGTCGGTATTAACGTGTTCGTCATATATATGACGGAGGTTCACATTATCCTGTTTGAATAATATTAGAAGATTTGCGTTTTCTCTTACTAGCTGTTTAGGTATCTTACTATACGTTTGATTCAAGTAAAAACAGTCAATAAATTTATGTCTCCCCATTGCGAAGTAATCCCTCATATTGGATTGGTTTTCACATGCGACGTCATCAAATATTATATGGAGTGTGGTTTTGCATCGTGAGGGCTTAAAACAAGTTTACTGTCTTTATATTTTGCAAACGATACATCTGGCACTAAATTAAGAACATTTTCTAAAAATACGTATTTTGGCTGATAAAATGATTTTGAATAAAGATAAACGTTTTTAAAACGTAAACCATTTTCATGTAATAGAAGGCCTATAATCACATTAGTTTTCCCACAATTCGAGGGACCGCAAATAATACACCGAATTGTATTAGGTAAAAGGTCACCATGGCGGGAAACAGCTACTTTTTCATCTGTACATACTCGACTCAATTGTAAATTTTGAGATTGTTTAACGAATTTCATCCTTTTAACCACTAATACTGTTTTTGACTGAATGTTAATAATTTGTAAAGTAAGGATTTATATATTGAAAACGAACTGACCGTGTGAATGCCTCACTTTGAAAAATCTATACCTGAATGAGATGGTATAAGTAAGTGATTCAGTTACAATTTTGATCAGTTATTGCGATGCAGTTTGGGATCAGAGTTCTTATCTGCTGTTATAAAACTATTTTCCTGTTCACCGGATCAATTAACATGTCTTTGAATATTGGAGATTTTGTGGATATAGTGATTATTTCTAAAAGTGTATGTGGTTTTCACATGGTGACAATACTCAACATCAGATCAATTGGCATGTCTTTAAATATTGGAGATTACGTGGATATAATAATCACTTCTGAGAGACTATGTGGTCTTCACATAGTTAAAATTATAAATTATGAGCAATATGATGCTATTCTAATACCTTCGCAAAAATGGACTAAATTACGATCTAAAATTCGATTACAAGTCACCAAAATAGATAGAAAAGAAGTATCAATGACTGAAGTGGAAGATACGTTTTCAAAAATGCCATACATCGATATAAAATGTGACTGGAAGGCCAAATAGATGTAGATCTTTGACATGTCTGTTTTCGATTGAATGTGAATGCTTTACTTTGGAAACTCCCTGAACGGGGGATAATGTGCGCATCCTAATTCACTCCTTTGAATGAACAAACGTTTTGAACCCACGATATTCCATATTGATTATTGGGGCTATCAGATAAAAGAGAGTTTTTACCAGATGGAGCGAATGAAGTGAGCAAGTCTGGTGAAAAACTCTCTTTGATCTGAAAGACCCAATAATCACCTACTAACCTACCTACTTTAATAAAATCATTTTTATACTAATGAAAAACGAGATTTATTTTTAATATTTTGCTTTATAGGTATACCTACATGACAAACAATAAAAACCTGACGAACTCCGTGGCCGAGTAGTCAACACGCTAGGCTGCCACACCGGAGTTCCCGGGTTCGATCCCCGGTCAGGTCATGATGGAAAATGAACTTTTGTTGTTGAGATAACCATATGAGATTGAGATAACCATAAGACAAGTCTCGAACTTACTTTGCGCTAGCTCAATCTGTGTGATTTGTCCGTTCGTAAATAGCTAAACAATTTTATCTATTAAACCAATTACTCATACATTGGAGAGGCCGACTTTTATCCAGAGCAAACGAAAAACATTCAAAATTTACTTACCACTTACTCCCATTTCTTGAGCTATTTCACTCCAAAGTTGTTTTTTTCTGGAAGTATTCATATAATTTTCATGCTGGACGTCATATATCTCCGGATATTGGCTCACAATTACAATTAATTTTTCCTCGTCCATGGACATTTTAACTGATTATAGCGCTTCCAACCAGCTGACTGACTATGCAAATGAAGTTTGTCAAACCGCACTGCGCGGCAACGGAACTACACGTCGCGACAAGTCGCGACACTTTTGGTCAGTTAATCAACTTTGCCGCGCAGTTCAGTTGCCGCGTAGTGCGTGTGTCTCATATAATTTTATACAAAGAATATTTTGACGCGTCGTGTCGCGCAGTTCCGCTGCAGTTCAGTTACGCCTAGTGCGGTCTTACCTTAAGAAGTCAGCCCAGTGTTGCCAACCATACTCAGGCAAAAAGCAGCATATCAAACTTAAAAAAACAGCAGAAAACAGTAAAATAGTAATTTAAAAACATTGCATGTACTGTCTCAAAACCTTTCGTAATATTGTTAGATTTACAACATAATGCCATAGTTCAAAAACTATAGCATTAAGACATTAAAAAACAAGTAGGTAATCAAGAGTATTTATTATTATTAAAAATATTCTTACAATAAAATATTAGTTATTATTTTCAATTTCACTATCTTCAACATTTTCGGCCTCATTTTTTTTTGTTAAAATCATACATGCTTTTAATTAATTTTTTCATGTGCTTTTCAGTTGAATTAAATAAATAACATTCCTTGATTTCTGATTTTGTATGCAATGTGCCTTTTATGGTTGTCGTAGACATTTTATTTCTTAATTTAGTTTATAAAATATTCACAGCAGAGAAAACCATTTTTGAGAGTTTTTTTACCATCCCACATAATGTTGGGAATCTCTGTGAACCATCACCATTTTTAATTTCGGAAACATGTTTCCAAAACTGGCGAATTTCGGGGATTTCGTTGTCAAATGGCAAGTTTACATGCTTTAACATTCGCCATTCTCTATCAAGTTCAGTCACATTATTTGAGCAAATATTCGGGAAAAAGTAAAACATATCAGCAATCGAAGGAGTATTCTTTTTAAGCTCGGGGTCAATAATTGCTCCGGGGTTCAGCATCTTCAAACATTTCAATGCTTGGCGTTCTCTGTCTTTAAAAGGAAACCTCATTTTGACTTGTTGTGCTGCCTCTATATAAAATTCTTTACACTTAACATAAAAATTGTTAAGATTTTCTTCACTCATCTCTCCCCTACCACGTTTTAATGTGATTAAATTCGGTACCATCCCTCCGACGTATATTTCATGTAATGGTAAATGTTTTTCTGCATCTTTAAAATCAAGACGCAATATTTTGGCTTCTTTCATATCTGCATAACTTCCCACAGCTCCCATTCCACGTCTTTCTGTTTCGTTGAGGTTTAAATATTTATTTTTTACGAAGCACTCCAACAGTATTGTGTAGGCTAAGAATATCTTTTCGTAAAGTAAATATAATTTTGGTGTTTCCGATTGTATTTCTTTGTTGAGTTCTGTAAATATCGGCAAAGCAAACTTTAAAAATTCTAGATACAGTTCTGTCGTCGGTTCTAGGGCCTTGCTGAAAATCGCTTGAGCAGAAAGTAAGCGATCAACATGAACAGTGGCTTGAAAATATAATTTTATAGATGGCAATTGTTCCAAAATCCTATTTACCACCTCAATGAGTGAAAGCCATCTTGTTTGGCTAGGATGAAGCAGTTTGTGTGGCTTGACATTTGCAAAAGCTTGAAATGTTTTATAATCGCCAATACGTTTTGGTGAATTTTGTATATGATTAAATACTTCTCTACAGGAGTCTTCTACACCTCTTGGCATTTTTCGCATGCATATGAAGCACATAGGCTGAAGGAATGACATATACACTTTATTGTAAAAAGGTGGGGTATCTCATTTTTCAAAAGTGTGACCAAAGAATGATTGCCTCCGAACATAACGTTGGCTCCATCAGATGCATATCCTAGCATGTTGGATTTGTAAGGTATGTCTTTTTCGGTAAAAAACTCCGTAATTTTACGATGTAACGTTGTTGCTGAACCATCTTCGATGAGTATCATTGTGTGAAATCGGTTTTCAACTTGAAAGTCTTCGTTTACTATTCTTACAATAAGGGCCAAATGTTTGATAGTGGATTTGTCAGTGTTTTCGTCAACAAGTAACGAAAAAGTTATTGCACTTTAGTTTCTCTACCAGATTTTCTTCTGCAGTTTCCCCAGTAACATTTACAATAATTGCTCTAGCTTTTGTTCTACTCATTGATAGTTCCTCTGCAATTTTCGAATCTGGACACACAGCACTTATCAATTTTGTCCAATGAGATGCGATGTTGAACGATAAATTGTGCTCAGCAATAAAACAAGCCATCTTGATTTCGCCTTTTTTGGCTGCTTGTTTTGGATCCTGTGATTTCGACAGGTAACGTTATTTAAATTTTTTTATAACCAAACTATGCTTGTACGAATTTTGTTTTACAGATTTTATACTCTTTCCGGTATTTAATTGTGCCCAAAGTTGCGTTAAAATTACGTGTTGAAACGGAATGTTTTAAGACTCATAACTTTTAAAGTGCTTATCATTTTACAATTATGATTCCATACAAGCATAGACAACGACAAGACAAATCGATAGAATTAAAAACTTTAAACAGACGATACCGAACAACGGAGCCATCACCCTACAAAATTTGTATGGCGAAACACCTGACTAGCGTACCCTTAAGGTTTTGATTTTGCTATAAATGTCAGTCAGTCATATTATTTATATCTCATCATTTAGATAAGAATATAATGACTGACTGACTCACATATAGATTAGAGAAATACACGTAAAGAATTAAAACAGGTTTTGTTTGTTAAAGACATTTATTTTATTAGTTTTTTTTCTCGACCTTTCAGGTCGGTGCTAGGCTGAACTCTCGCCCTAAAGCCTTCTGAAGATTCAGTGTTTCCGTTTACAAACACTGTGTACTTACTGTTATAATGATGAATCAAAATAATAAAGGTATTTCATAGCTCTATTTTGCTGCTAGCAACGCCATCTCTTGTGCAATGTACAACAATTTAAACAATGTACTTGTCACTATATTGTATAATATATATTTAAGGTAAAAAGTCAACATAAAAAAATATGATTGTCTATGCATACTTTTTTAAATAAAACCAGTCTGTTAGCGACATTCATTTGTTTCATTAGACTTACATTATTATAAATATATTTACTGACCGAGCGAGCGAAGCGACTTAGTGTCGAGATTGGCCAAAAATGCTTTGTCTTCAGTCAGACTGTCTGTCTGATTTCGCCTACAGGTCATATTTCTCTCGACAGATTCTCGTGAAATTTTATGCGCAGATATCGATAACTATATGGATTTTTTTTGTCGATTCAGTTCTTTTTTTTAATAGTGAAATACTTAGAAAAACATATTTTAACCATTTTGAAAAAAATACAAAAATATAAAAAGTATTTTTTGATATTAAGACGCAAGTATATCTTTTTTTTTTCAGTGCTGCTAGAAGTAAGTACCGAATGATTTACAATAAAATTTTTTGAAACATTAGATATGGACTGCTCTAGAAAACTTTAGAAGGAAATTTTTAGCAAAGTCAGTAGTAGTTGATACTTAATACAAATTAAAGAAGTTATGATAGCCATTAAGAGCTTGCTATTTCTCTACAGAGAACATGTTTAAAATGATCCTTTATTCAAGTCGATGATGTCGTCATCAATCAGCCTATGGCGCACCGTTGTTTTATTAACCCATATTTGCCCCTTGATTCGAAAACGATCAGTACCTCATATGAGCCCAGAATTATTTTGGACTTCCGATTTTACTAAATTTTGGATATGTTAGTGCTAATAAATTGCTAATAAAGTTATAATTAGTTTCATGAAGGTTAGAATTCGCTAAGTACCTTTTTTTTAATTGTTCGAAAACGAAAAACGAAACAATGGGCATATACGAAACATTAATTATGAGTAAAACAACAACATTTTCTGTGTTTATTTATTGTTAAATGACATATTCATAAATCTTAATACTAACAAACAAAAAATTAAGCAATATTTAATTAGAACACATTCAGAAACTCAATTTAGGAATGAAACGCTATAAAACATTTGGCATGTAAGTTAATCTGACACTTTTGACACGAATTAACCGTCAAGTTTTTGCAATAAGCACAACGCAGGCGGCTTGGTGCTCTGCCGATCATATGCTCAGCATTACTCTTTCGCACAGAAGGAGGTACAGATGTAGAAATCTTTCTAGAAGGACCCGGCCGCCGCTTATTAATACTTTTGAAGCAAGGTTCGAGCAATACTACGCCGAAATTCTAGTGTGTCTACACACTGAGAAAAAAATAGGCTGGCAAAGCGTCAATAAAAGCGTTGTTAAATATTTATAGTTACTGCAACTAAACACTTGACATACATTAACAAAGGGCAAATTATGCCCAAGGCAATCTTTTTATGGTCAGATATTTATTGTACCTGCAGCTTCGGAAATTTTAACCGTGTAACAATGTTGAATAACGTTGTTAAGGTAACAACCGCTACTGTTGTTCGAATATTAACATATGTGTTTATAGTGTAACAAAATGACTTCTAACAAAATTAAAGTTGTTGTCATGTTTAATTAGCGCATCGCTGGGTCAACAATACTCAAAAGTAACAAAATATTAGGGTGTTCGTTTAACAAGTAAACTAGTGTATCGTGACAAAACACTAGTGCCGTTTTAACTACTTTTGACGTGTTTCGACTCAGGCGCTAGTCGCTCGCTCGCTCACTCGCTCAGTTTGTTCGCGAGTGTTCGACCGCGTGGCTGTGGCTGCGTGCGTTTACTGCAGTCTTGAAACCACAAATTAGATCGTGAAAGTGTTTGTGCGGTTTTTCATTCTAGCATCATGGAGAATAGCAATCTAATCAAGTTTTGTGATGCCAACGGTTTGGGTCACATGACCGAAGATTTGATCGGTGAGTACCTGACTATAATTATGATTTTTCGTCTTTTCTTTCGTGTCGGGAGTGGGGTGGGACAAGAACTCATGAAAAATAGGTATACTTAAATTACTTTTCGTCACACTTGCTCGGAATAGGTGTCATATCATGCAGGCAAAGTGGCCCTGAAAGTCCTAGGCTTTTTCTTTTCACCGACCACAAACCACAATCGCTCATTCATTCGCGCCATTTTAACTACATTTTTTCTTCATAATTTATTTCAATCCTCATTCCTCACAAGTGTGATGAAAAACATTGTATGTAACACAGGCGGAAGAAACGGAATAAAAATCTCGTATCATTAGCCCATAACCTTAGATACTCGATTTGTTATTCCTTATTTTCTGCTCTTGTACAAATGTACTATTACAAGGGCCTTTTTTCAATCGTCAATTACGCACCTATATCTACTAGTAAGTAGGTAGGTATAATATTAATCAGTGATTTCTATAAATTTCGTATTCGTATTCGTATGGATGTACCTTTGAGAACGGACAGGTACCTACCTACTTATTCTTCGAATTTGATGTACCTAGGTACCTACATGTCCTGTCCCGGTCCCGGCACTTAAGTCTAGCGCTCTACGGTGTTGCGCATAAGTGGATTTTTGAGTATTTATATGCAAAATCGTATGCGCATTCAAGGTCAACATCGTTCAGCGGTCAGCGCTAGACTTATGCACTAGGGACATCCTACATCTGTCCGTAATTGGAATAAACGTAACTTGTGATTGAAAAATTAGCTCAGTAAAGCTTAGTACAACAACAAATAGGTACCACTTAACATATAATAGGCCATGATTTATAAAAAATGAATTAATTGCCAGGTCATTAAGGAGACTGATGAAGTGCGGTACATCGTCTTATCATCACTAAATTATTTTCTTCACTGCTGTGCTGAATTAATTATTATATTTACTTCAGAGTGTATAGTGAGTACCCCTACCTAGCAAACGTAAGGCATGCATGATGTTCTTGTGAATTTTCGGGTGGAGGTTTAACCCTTTAATTTTGCTTGGAGACCTAATAACCCTTTAGTGTGCAATCAAATCATTGTCATGTAGGTACAACATAGATGTGTTTAAAGCTAACCTCAATATGAAGTTTGTGCAGTGAAAATTAAAAAAAAATCTGCAAATAGCAGTACAAACGCAAAATGTAAACATTATTTATAAACAACATTTCTGTGCTTGCTTGTCATGTGGTCTACAAGATCTTCCAACAAAGTCTTAGGCAACAGCAAATACTTACCTAGGTACTACATAAGATAATAATAATTTCCAGGTGACGGAGTGACACTGGACATTTTGTTGCAGTGCACAGATTCAGAGTTAACGCTTCTTACTAAGAGGGTAGTTGATAAAATAAAGTTAAGAATTGCAATCGACAAGCTGCGGGTGCAGGTAAGAAACCATGGCACTATTTTTGTAATACTAATTTATACTTACATACCTACTTATAAACCAGTAACAACCTAGTTGGTTAGTTGATGTGGGCTGAGTATGATGACGATGAACAACCCAGTAAGATTTATTGCTTAGGTACTTATTTGTTTATTGCAAGGTCTTCTGACCCATTCCCTCGTGACAGGTTAGAGTTTTCTCAAAACCACCTAATATATTAGTATCAAAACTCGACGAAAATACTATTCCTATATAGTAAAAAAGAAGAAAAAAAGCCACATTATTATTTATAAAATATTTCAGACATCACAGCAATCGCCTACTGGGTCAAAGTCTTCCTCTGACTTGCTCGTTAGTCTGCCTGTTCGAGAAACAACAACTCTTTATGTGGAGCCAATAACAAGTGATCAGGTAAATAAATGCAAGTTAATACCTGTTTTTAAATTATATTATTATTTTTGTATTTCTTAACCCTATCATTAAAATTAATTTTAAAATACATAACATACTTACCTAGTATATGTTGGAAATCATTAAAAAAGTAACAGAAAGAAGGTAACTATCTACAGAGTATAGATAAGAACTATCTGAGCGGCCCTAAGCTAGTGGGAACAGTAGGTACAGTTGGGAACAGTAAGATATTGAAAAGTCAACCTTATCTTGCAGGATTTAGGTGTCATTCGTGTATAAATCTATAAATAGGGTATTTTTTTGTTATGAATTTTAAACTTAACTGATGGCATTCAAACTTTAATGTATATTTGCCTTTTTTATTGTACTTTCCTAACAAATATTTAACTAAAATAGGTATATTTTTATCATTTAAATATTGTTTGTTAGGTTAGGAAATATAAGATATAAAAAAAAGTTAGATAACCTAACCTTAGGCAACTGTCTATAAATATATATTTTTTTACAGAAATTAGCTTCTACGCCTGAACTGACTTCAACGCCCGAATTGACTTCAACGCCTGAACTGACTTCAACGCCTGAACTGACTTCAACGCCTGAACTGACTTCAACGCCTGAACTGACTTTAACGCCTAAATTGATTTCAACACCTGAATTAATTTCAACGCCTGAATTGACTTCAAAACCTAAATTGACTTCGACACCTAAATTGACTTCAACACCTGAATGCACATTAACGCCTGCATTGCCTGGTCCTAGTAACGCCTACGTTTTAGCTGGCGATTCTTTGCTCGAGCTGAAAGACGAAGATATCACATTTTTAAAAAACCTAGATCTTTCCAACTTGGGCAAGGAAACTGGGAGGAGTCTTAACCAATTATTATCATCGGTTACTTTCGGGAAGGTGCTTCTTCAAAAAGCCTCAAAAGGAGAAAAACTGAATTCAAGAGACCGTGCGTTTATTGTAAAACTTATAGTAGAAGCAGAGTTAAGGTCTCTACATGAGGTTACAAATTCAATAAGAAAGGAAATTTGGGAAAATTGGGCAAACGAAGTGGTTTTTTTGTTTCAAGGAGAAGCCAAAGAAATTTATTACATCCCATATCATGTTGTTGGAGGAAAAGTAATTCAGGCTAGTGGTTTGTTCCATAACAGACTAATAACCCACCGAAGACTGTTAGCCACTAGCACTAATAAAAAAAGGAAAAGTAGCACAAGCAGTAGCGACAGTGGCGTTATTATAGAAAATAATATTAAACGCAACAGACCTCTGCCAAAATCTTTTCAGTCTTTGTCTGATATAAACACAACTACGGACTCTTGCTTAGACTGGCTTCGAAGTTCCTCATCGCCCAAAGATTTAGTGGCTGCAAAGTGGGTAGCCACTTTTGAATTGAGAAACAAATTACTGTCTAGGAGTCTATCACATGAGGAGTACTTCAAAACTTTTCCAGCCCTCACACTACCAAATGGCCACGAACTGGTGAGTTGTTACCAAGTTTAAATTTTTGTATTTTTATGAGAGTAGAGAATTGTTCATCATTGCATCGGCATTTTCATTAACATTGTTTCTTTTTTTCAGTTAACTCTGGACTTCCAAACCGTATATCCTACTGCAGACAGAGTATTTGATGAGAGATTTCCTATCATAAAGACACGCATATTAAACTTAATAGCTGAGAAGGGTGGGTCGGCTAGGATGGATGAATCAACCCTGGAACTATTGAATTTGGCTTCAGGTAAATTTTCTTCAGTACTTAGTTTTATTTATTTATTTATTCATAAAAACTTAAGTAGTTTATGCAAATTGTCATTGTAATGGGGGTAACCTGCTAACAATATACTGCCCATAACCCCCAAGTACCTGGGTGAACAACCTCCTGTCAGAGAAGTTCCCTGGGGATGAGACTTAGCTAGATCGATTTTTCACCCCCAAAACCCCCATATACTAAATTTCGTTGTAATCGTTGGAGCCGTATTCTGAGATCTTCATTAATCACTATATACCTATATATTTATAAAGAAATATCCAAAAATATAAGATTATGGACATTAAAATCCTCGGAGGAGGTCTGGTAAGGATAGGGATAAGCAGGGGTTTGGGTAAGAGTAGGTTAAGTAAGGGGAGCGGAGGGACAGTTTAGGACACCACGCAAACGCCGGCCAGCTAGTACAATAACAATACTGTTTTGTTTTCAGTTGGAGAAGAACAGGCCTCACTAGCAGCAATTCTAGCAATCCCAAATCTACTGCGTCAAATGCCAACAATTTCTGTTCCAAGAAAGAAAACATGGAAGCTCTCCAGAGAAGAAGTACGTACGAGCTTTGTTGGACGTGTTGCTACAGTTTCAGATATTGAAAGGTTTTGTGCAGATAGACAGGCTTTTATAGCGGTAAAGGGTATTCCGGAACAACCATACATTCTTGCTGTCGGGCCCTCATGGGATAAGGTGACACAATACGAGATTGTGATCCATAAAGGTCAGCGATATCAATGTAATGACATTTGTTCAGCAATAAAAATCACATACCACATTTATTGGGCCTTGGACTCAGCTTACTCTAAAGATTCAGCTGTTTGCTGGATGTTTGTCCAACGAGCTTTCTTTAATATGAAATCCAAATTTGATACAGAGGGAGTGCCACTCCGAGAATTGCTACACAAACTTAATGATTAGTTGAGTATTAATTACATTAATTAATTTTGAAAATGATACCTTGCGGAGTGTGTAATATATCATTTTTGACATTCAAACAATTAAAAGTCCATATGAGATTTTTTCATACATCTGTTACTACTTTTACGTGTCCAAGTAAAGATTGCTTAAGGAAATTCCAATTGTTCAATTCTTATAGGAGGCATTACATAAATAATCATACATTTCCAATGGAACAGCACTTATCTGAATGTTCCAGTAATATTGTTGCATCGCAAAATATTAACGAAAGTAATATCGGCTTTGTTGCTGATGAGGATCAAACAGAATCTCTTAGTAGCCAAAGAGATGTCACTTCTATTTTGGACAATGAGCAGGAATCTAATCCAGGTTCTGCAGTGATCCCGATTGACATGACCTTGGCTAAATTAATTTCTACTCTCTATGCTAATTCTCAAGTACCTCAAAATATAACAGATATTGTTTTTGATGCTATAAAGGACATATTTAATTATTCAGTTCTGCCTTGTTTATCAGAAAACAGTGATAGGAAATTAAAAGAAGGTATAACGTCTTCTTTAACGAATCTAGATACCTATTACAAAAGAATTAAATACTTTAAAGATCTTGGAACTTACATAGAACCTACAACTTATATTGTCGGTCGCAGATATGACTATGTTAAGAGGGGCGGTCTGAGAGTTTATGAGGCGGTGAATTGTGAAGCACATGTCATACCGTTACGTTTAGTTTTAGAAAAATTTTTTTCAATGCATAATGTATTGCAGGACACATTAAATAACTTAAAAGGTTTAATGTCACATGATTCAACTCAAGCTTTAGAACATTTTGTACAAGGTTCTTTTTGGAAAGCAAGGCAGACAACTCACGAAAACAAATTAGTGATCCCCTTTTTTTTACAAGTTGACGATTTCGAGCCCTTAAATGCTTTGGGTAGTCACAGTTCAATTAATAAATTAGGAGCTGCATACATTTCTCTGCCTTGTTTGCCTCAATGTTACTCATCACAGCTATCTAACATTTTTTTGGTTTTAATGTATCATTCTTCAGATAGAGTTCAATTTGGTAATCGGATCGTTTTTCAACCCTTAATAGATGAATTCAATTACTTAATAGAACATGGAATATCCTTTGATCTGCCTGATTTTAAGGGTACTATATATTTTGAACTTGGAGTTATACTCGGAGATAATCTAGGTCTTCATAGTATTCTTGGTTTTGTCGAAAGTTTTTCCAGTAATTTATCTTGTAGAAACTGTAAAGTTACAAAAAACGAAATGAAAAGGCTATTTCTCGAAGACAGCTCCTTAATAAGAAATATTCAAAATTATAGAGACGATCTGGGGGTCAACAACTGTTCTCTTACAGGCGTTAAAGAGGAATGCATATGGTTACGCGTCAAAAACTTTGATTTGTTCTCGCAAGTAGGTGTAGATGTTATGCACGATTTAAATGAGGGGGTAATGAAATATTTGATGTGTGAACTAATCGTTGTATTCGTAGACAGGCTCAAATATTTTACGATAGAACTAATAAGCAACAAACTCAGTTCATTCGACTACGGTCCTGATTCTACAAATAAACCTGTTTCACTTTCAATAGAAAATATACGCAAGGGGAATTTGCGCTTGAGTGCCTCGGAAATGGCGGTATTTTGCAGGTATTTTGGAATTATGTTCGGCGATTTAGTCCCACGACAAGATAAATATTGGGCCATTTACATACAATTTATGCAATTGTTACACATAATCATGTCCTCGGGGTTTCGGCCAGAACAAGCAACATACTTGCAATATATGGTAGCAGAATTTTGTGAAATGTACACATCATTATTTAATCAGACACTTAAACCAAAGTTTCACAACTTGTTGCATTATCATTCAGCAATGCTCAAATTTGGACCATTACGCTATCTCTCTTCAATGCGTTTTGAAGCAAAGCACCGTCCCAATAAGTCATCATCAAATTCATCTTGTAATAGGATAAATATGTCCATGTCTATTTCAAAGAGACATCAACTTATGTTAAATGATGTATTACTAAAGAAAGAATTGAAGAAACCTTTATCCTGTGGTACTAAATCAAATCTTTCTATTCATGAAATATCTATACTTGCACAAAAATTAAATTTAAATGATGCTGAAAAAATCAAAATGTTATCATGGGTTGAAATATCTTCCGCACACTTTAGTCAAGACTGTGTAGTTTTACATAAAGTTGACCCACAGAATGTTTATTTTGGAAAAGTAAATGCTATTTATGCGTATACAGGTGATATTGTCAAAATATTTTTTAAGGTGCGACCTTTGTTGACAATTGCTTTTGATGCACACTTTTATGCTTACAACGTGCAAGATGCTCCAACTGATACGGAGTTAATGTACATTGATTATGATACTTTACAGTATCCATTTCCTTGTAATATTTCAATTGTAGGTTATGGAGTAGATGCTCAACAGTATGTTATTTTACGCAAACCACTTTAAATTAAAAGATGTGATTTCGGGTGTGCGTCAGGATGGCCGGTCACCACCCATATTTAGCATAGAAGTGGTTCTAGAGAGTTGCTACCTAGTTGCTGCCAGTTGCTACCAATCGTTAGGTAGTTGCTACCCGCGCATTTTGAAAGCTATACTACTTTTTAAGGTGATCAGCTATTCTGACATCAGGTTGGCTGATTGGATAGGCTCACCGGCTGGTGAGCACAAACGGCGTATTTGAATCTGCTTTTTTACCAGTAGTTGCTACCAACAATTTGGTCAGCAGCGTCACCAATTTTTCCGATGGAATTTCTAATTATGCTATTTCTAATAATGCCAATAAATAACTAAAATAGTGAAAAATATTGCTATGATATACATAATTAGTGCCAGCGCTTATGCTGTAAGCTTACGCTGTTACACTCACGCTGTTATGCTCACGCTCTTAGGCTTACGCTGTACGGTGGCACTAATTATTTACATTAAAACAATATTTATTGGCATTATTAGAAATACTTAATTCCATAAAAAAAAATGTGGGGACCACGAAACATTATTTTGATTATTTGATTACGTGTACCTTATACTTTTGTGTCTCTAGTTGTGTGGAGAAATAAATATTTTTTATAATTATTATTGTTATACTTTGTTACTGCTATACAAATAAAAATAGATTTTTAAAATAATTGATAGCAACTAGGTAGCAACTGTCTAGAAACATTTCGATGCTAAATATGTGTGGTACCCGGCCATTCTGACGCACACAATTTGAGCACCTTGAGAAGGAATGGAAATACTTATCAAAACAACTTTCTCGTTCATATTTCAACCCATTTTTCTTAGGAAAAGTTGTTTGTTTTGATGGGCACTTCCGTACCTTGACGGGTCGTGTACTAATAAAACAAATCACATTATAAATTTTTTGGTTCATTAGGTTTTTATGTTCTATATTGTCACAGTGTGAGATTATTTGATTATATTATTTCTTTGTGTCGTACTCCCCAGCAGCCTCACCAATTTTCCCAATGGAATTCGCTATTTCTAATAATGCCAATAAATAACTAAAAAAGTGATAAATATTGCTATAATGTACATAATTAGTGCCAGCGCTTACGCTGTTACGCTTACGCCGTTACGCTTACGCTGTACGCTGGCACAAATTGTTTATATCGAAGCCATATTTATGGGCAATATATGAAATGCGTAATTGCATCAAAAAAATTGGTGAGGCCGCTGCTTGGGAGCACGACACATTATTTTGATTATTTGATTAAGTGTAAGTACCTCATACTTTTGTGTCTCTATAGTCCATTTGTCTAGGTATTTAAAAGAATGTAAACAATTTTGACATGTCCTTTTATTGAAATATACACTTTATAAATCAATATCTTCGCAAATTACAAATAATTTATTTTATAAATTACATAATTTATTTGTAATTTGCAAAGGTATTCATTTTAAAAGTGTATATTTCAATAAAAAGCCATATCAAGATTGTTTACATTCTTTTAAATACCTAATCAAATGGACTATAGGTGTGTGGAGAAATAAATATTTTTTATAATTATTATTGTTATACTTTGATACTGCTATACAAATAAAAATAGATTGTTAAAATAATTGATAGCAACTAGGTAGCAACTGTCTAGAAAACATTTCAATGCTAAATATGTGTGGTACCCGGCCATTCTGACGCACACAATTTGAGCAGGTTGGGAAGGAGTGGAAGTACTTAACAAAACAACTTTCTTGTTCATATTTCAACCCATGTTTCGGAAACGTTTGTTTTGATGGGTACTTCCATACCTTGATAGGTCGTGTACTTATTAACCAAAACACTATACATTTTTTGGTTCATTAAATTTTTATGTTCTACAATGTCCTTTTTAATTAAGTACAAATATTTTAAGGGGTTATTCAGTCCATCATTTTGAACAACTTTGCCCAATAAATATATATCGAAATACGAAAAAAAATATTTAGGTTCTCATACAGATCGAAGTAGTCACGTGATATCGTTACTATGAAAAATGCAAAAAAATTTTTCGTATTTCGATATATATTTATTGGGAAAGTTGTTCAAAATGATGGACTGAATCACCTCTTAAAATATTTGTACTTAATTAAAAAGAACATTGTATATTGTCACAGTGTGAGATTATTTGATTATTTTATTACTTTGTGTCGTACTCCCCAGCAGCCTCACCAATTTTCCCGATGGAATTCGCTATTTCTAATAATGCCAATAAATAACGTAAAAAGTGATAAATATTGCTATAATGTACATAATTAGTTCCAGCGCTTACGCTGTTACGCTTACGCTGTACGCTGGCACAAATTATTTACATCGTAGCCATATTTATGGGCAATATCAGAAATGCGTAATTGCATCAAAAAAATTGGTGAGGCCGCTGCTTGGGAGCACGACACATTATTTTAATTATTTGATTAAGTCCCAACTGTCAACAACTGACACAACAGCATGAGGTACTTACACCTCATACTTTTGTGTCAGTAGTAGGAAGAAATAAATATTTTTTATAATTAATGTTGTACCTAAATACTGCAGTACAAATAAAAATAGATTGTCAAAATAATTTTGTTTCAGTCAGCAGTTGTCCTAACGTTGTTTGGTAATAAGTTGCCCCAAATCAATTAATTTAAATAAGTTCGTCATTAGTCAAATTTACTTGAAACTAGATGTTTGTTTCCTACCTATACTCGTATAAGGTTTACAAGAAGAATATTTACCGTGTCTATAAAAGGTTGGCGATAAAGGTAAACAAAATGCAAGTTAAAATGTTTTATATAGTTATATGATTGTCTTGCGACCTTTTTTGTACATAACACCCATTTTTCGGTCAGTTTTGAGATTTTAACTTTACCTGTTTCGCCACCCATAATCAGGCAGAGTAGATATTTGTTTCGCCACCCATAATCAGGCAGAGTAGATATTCATAATATTAGCCTATTTTAATTTTAAGGTCTTCCTATAGTTTTTTTTTGCTATTTCGTTAATGTAATTTATCCAACCGTTTTCATGTCCGTTCTTAAATCTGGTCACTAGTTGTAAATTATCTTGTTTCTACATTCGTTGACATTATAAGTACTACACAATTATGCTGTGTGATACTACCGCGATTAATATTAAAGGTAAATTGGTGCCTTTTACATTCCTTAAAATTGCTCAAAGGATTGTTAAAGGCACCAATGAAAATCCATACCCGTGATATTGATCACAGTAGAAAACACAACTTATTTTTGTATCGCTTATGTCAACGAATTCAAAAGAAGGAAAAGATAATTTACAACAGTGGCCAGATTTAAGAACGGTCATGAAAGGGGTTGGTTAAGTTGCTGAGGCAGCAAAAAGAAGACAGCTACAAGCACAAAGTTACATTTTTAGGGAGGCAAAAAGGGGAATAGTTACGGTAACAAAGTCAGTTTGCTAGAGAAACAAAGCCGGAATGGGTATGGGAACAAAATGAAATAGGTATTGGAACAAACGGAAATAGCTAGGGGACAATCGGGAATGCATCTGGGAACAAAGTCAGATTGTCAGGGAAGCAAAACCGAAACAGGTTGGAAACAAAGGTTTTTAGCATAGCAAACGGGAATATGTATGAGAACAAAGTTAAATTGTTAGTGAAACTAGTAGGAGTATTTGATATGACAAGATTACACCTTGCTTCTTCAGCGATGTATTATTGTTGCCGAATCAACCCAATTATCGATTTCATTTGGCAATAAAAACTTTTATATGGTAACAATTCACTATGGACGGCTCTCAGGGATTAAAGTTTTATTGTTAATTCAACAGTAATTTTTTCTCAGTGCATCATTGCGCATTTGTCGTGCAAGAAGCGTTGCATTGTTTACAGCTACATCAATAAGCCAAAATATTATGGGAATATACCACTTTTTGCCTCTAATTGCAATCCTGTAAGTGCCTATATTGTCATCTAAATGGTCCACGCCACCTATGAAGCAATTGTATTGATATACAAGATTAGGTTGTGGCACATCCACTCTTGCCTTTTGCGCGGCTGAATACCTGCTTGCTGCTCTCAGAGGTTCAACGCCGTACTCACTCGATAAAAATGTCACGACATTATTATCATGCCAACGAATAGCACTAATACCATTTTTTTGATCCAGCCGACTATCGTAATACCCTCGCGGTTTTTTCTTGCATAACTGGACATCTTTCAAAGACACTTTTCTATTCTGTTATTTCTTACAGTACCTGTCACTAAAACATTTTTTTCTTTCATTTCAGTAATAAGGGGTAACCCTGTAAAAAAGTTGTCGACATAAACAGAGAAATTTGTATCTTCGTAGACAGCTTTGATCTCTGCCATAAGTTTACTTACGACATGTTGGCCTAAGCCGGTCCTGACTCTTTCAGATTTACCCTGGTAGGGATCAGCATGCAAGCAATATCCCAGTCGCAACGCTGCTACCCAAGTTTTAAAACCAAACCTTATAGGTTTGCCTCTTATATGCTGTTTACACCCGTGCCTACCGTAAGAAGGGATCATAGATTCATCTATGCTTATATTTTTTTCAATTACAGCATATTGTAAAAATTTTTTATTCAGCATGTCAAATAAGGGGCTTTGGCCATTTTATCACCGGGCACTAAATTTGAATTATCAGCCACATGAAAGTATCGTAAAATTTCCTCAAAACGGTTCCGGCGCATAGATTTTGATACCAACAAATGATGGGTATCCTCATTACTCTCCCAATACATACGTCGTCGCGGCAATGGACAGTAACCTGTCAATGTAAGTATTCCGAGAAAGCAATACATTTCATTATCAGATAAGGTAAACGTCATATTTCCTTTTTCTACAGCATTCATAACTGTATGACGAACAATATGAATTATTACTTCGTGGCTAAAAAATAATTCAAAGCGTTTAATTTCATCACTTGTCATACAGCCAATTACTACCAAATATAAAAACTGCGCTCTGAGCATTTATATGGATATGCCCACAATTTTATTATAATGTTTGTATTAAATCACACGAAAATGTTTGATTTTTGTTGCGAGAGAAAAACAAGAATAATTTACGGTATTATTTTATTTGCGTGAAATTTGATTATGCTATGTTTCCTTTGCACTAAAGAACGCGGGAAAGCAGTTTCTTTTCTTTCAAAGCACTTGGTGATTGATGTATATACTCTTTGGAGTAAACATTATCAGTCTTATTTGGCTCTCCTCCTTCTTGTTTGATATTATAAAATAGGCAAATACACTTGATTTTGAACTAATTCTTTTTTTTTTCTTAGACACCGATCTTGCTTTTTAATTGCTTTTATTCTTTCTCTTATTTTTTTTCAGTGTGTTTTTTTAAATAGTTTTAATTTTTTGTTGGTTTTTATTAATTTTATTTTTTCCTATTTGCCGAAATCAGCATTTTTTGAATTAATATCTTCTTTTTTCATTTTATGTTTTGGTTTTAGTATGGTATTCATTGCTATTTTGTATTTTTATCTTTTTCTCGGTAACATTTCTAATTCCATACTGGTTTTTTGGTTCATTTTCTTCGTTTTTGGGTTGACTATCTCTTTCGTTTACTGCCATACTTCTCACTTCAGATATTATTTCCGTGTCCTTAAATCTTTTGCTTATTTATTATTTTCAATAGTAGTTTTCCTTCTTCGTAGTCTTTAATCAAAGCTAAACTGTCGTCTTCGGATCTATTGCCACTTATATCCAAAAGAGTTATTGATTTCCGTGGCGGGACGTTCATCTTTTTGTTGACCTTTCGTTTAATAGGATTAGGTTTTGTAACGTTAAGGAACAACATACATAATAAATTTATAAATTTTAACAAAAAGAATAAGTAAAACATTCTTTTCTTTAATAATTTCATCATAACAAATACAGACACTTGATCTTTTTTAGATAATCAAGCAGGGCTGCGTCAACACCGTATGAAATTTCTTAAGCGTACTCAGGCAACTTTTTATACACCTTTCTACGATTTATTGGGTATATTGTACCCGTTGCTCGGAAACCACTGTCAAGGTTTTCTTCGTTATTAATATTCGAAGTTTCAATTAGTTTCTTCAATTGTGCTGGAAAATGAGCTTTTTTAAGGGACGCTTGCCTCGGATTCTCTATTTTATACTCCTTAAGTATTTTTCTCCAAATTTTCTTGAAAGGTCCGAAAAAGGCTATATCAAGGGGCTGAGCTAGATGCGTTGAGTTCGGGGGGAGGAACGCAAATCGAATGTTGTGTTCTTTACATAATTCTACTGCATCGAGAGATTAACTCCAATTACGATTTTTGGACCGTCTAATTTCTTAACCCATGGCACCACTATTGCAGTAAACCAGTCTAAGGAGGAGTCAAACCGGCCACTCTTCATTCTGTTGTACCTAGCATTGTCCGGTCCTCCTCTACCCATTGCGTCCACATGCATTCCGATTTATACACCTACAACGTAGGGAGCTAAAAGACTACCATTTTCAGTTCCACAAAACATAACTGAGATGCACCCTTTCGTAGAATTCATAATGCTTTCCGGATACCTAACACAACGCCTAAAAATGCATTTTTCTGTACCTGGATCGTCACATACATTTGTTTCATCGTAATTCAAAATGTGGGTGGGCGCACATCTTGAAGAGTAACTTTTAAGTTCTCAAAGTAATTTTGATAATCTTCAAGAGCTTTTTCGGCCCGCGCCCTACTAAAACTTTGGAAAATTTGGCCTCTTCTTCTTCAGTAAGTCTGAATTTGGGACCGGGTTTATCCGAATGCAATAGTTTTTTTTTAATCGTTCTCCGAGTTATTCCGAACTTTTTCTCAGCTTCGTAAGAAAAATGAAATACTTTTTTGTTTTACCATGGTGATCGCAAGATTTATTATCTGTTCTGAGTAATTTTTATAAGATCTGGCTCCAGGCTTTCGCCTATTTCTTTTTTGTTTAGGTTGCATTGTAAAGCTTAAACAATATAAGATAAAGTTAGAAGGCTAAAATTCAAATAAATATTAAATAACAAAAAAAAAACCTTCAAAATTAATTAATTATAAAAAGAATTTTGACAACCCTAGGTACAGATTTAACCATAGGTACAGATGCCACGTCGGCCATATTCGCAACTTTACCTACACTATGTTAACAATACCTTTAGATATATTTCAGGAAATACTAAAGTGATGTAGCTTAGTTCAAGCTCATGCCATTTATGATAAATTTTTACGTAATATAATTAAATTTTACTTACTTAGCTTTACTAATAGCCGATTTATAGCCACAATTTGTCAGCAACTTACAGAGCAACGCTCACGCTCAGAAATGTGAAAATCGCTATATTGTTTTCTAAGACAATGCTACCAACTTGACAATATTTTAGTGTTACCATTAATTATCTCTCATTTTTACTAAATTTTTATTATGTTTGTAGGTGGTATAGATTTTTTTTAATTGACTTTACGTACAAGATTTGTAGTATGGTAAAGAAGACCCAAGAAGGTGATTTTGCCGCATTTGACGGTAGATGGGCCTCCTCCAGTAGCTAAACGATGTTGTCTCTCTTTTGTTATGGCCTCCCTTTGCCGCTGCCTCATTTTCATCCACAGCCTTTTTAGTTGTTGACATGTCACCTGTTAATTTCAAGAGATAGTTTATATTTTATATAAACTCGTACTTAGGTCGATATTCATCATGAAATTATAAGTTTCTAGTATAATTTACCTGTGCAGTAACGTGTGGACCCGTATTGTACTCTAATTGCAATTTACTCCATGCCTCTTTTCTGCTGCAATGATGCACCATCGGTGCATTTGTTTTCGATAAATTGTAGCATATTACTTTAAAATATCTTTAAAAATGTTTTTTTCTAAAGGCTTAATAATGTGTTTTTTCGCTAAAATTTGACTATACTGCACTGGACAATAGAAAATAGAAATAAAAATAATACACGAACGCTAAATTAAACAAAGTTTACTACAAGCCAAGCAGCGAGCTATGAAATAACGCCAAGCCACCATAGATAATAACATTGATGGACGCCACGCCATGTCACAATCAAAATTGTCGATGTCGACTGGAAAGCTAGGTTGCGTTAAGTTAATTCTTGTTGAATCGATATGTTCAATCAGATTTTCAAAATAATAAGTATAATTGATAAAAAATACCTCTCATTATTTTTTATTCAACGTGAGTATACTTTAAGTAGGATGTGATCTCATTTCATGCTTAAACTTACAAAATACTGATCAAATCAACAGTAATGTTATTAGCAACCACAAAACGATTGATCACATCTTGAGTGCCACTCAGCTAAGATCGCACTAGAGTAAAGTCTTGAGCTCGATTTATTAATACGGGCCTTAGACCTCCGATCCCAGTCGAGAGATATCTGGTGGAGGTCTAAATGATAACACTTTTTACTTATTTTATGAATTTGTTATCGGACCACAAAATTACACAGCTTTCTACAATACGTTACTATATATATATTTATATTTTTAATGAGGATTTTCGTTTCTAGCAGTCTTAACTTTTTTTGGTATTTTAAATTCTGGGAAAATAAATTCTTTATCTTCTTTAGTAAGACAACCAAACACAGTTTTCATGGTACCACTTCATAGAAACGCTACAAAGTCTGTTCTGTCATGACAAAATCAATTTTCTGCATCTTCATAGCCTTTGTTGGCAATTTTCTTTTCTTCTTTGTTATTTGCTTTCCTGTTCTCTTTTTTTTTTCTCTGCGTTCTTTCCATATTTTTTTTGTAGTTTATTGTTTTTGTTTACTTTATGCCCTTTTTCTATTGTTGTCCGTAAAAATATTTTTAGTAATCTTTTGTCTTTTGTAGTTAAACACTTTTTTCGGTAGTGCAATTTGGATGGTTTGGCGTTGGCAATAGTGTTTGAGAGAACGTTTTGACATTTTTATCTTTAAATAAGCTTAGTGGAATATCATCTTCACTCTTATCCGAGCAACATGTGTCAACTGAATAAAATTTATTACAATGTATTCATTTTCCGATTCTTCTTCAGGTGATGTGCTGAATACATCTGCAACAGTAAGTTTAAATTTATTAATACTTTTATTGATAAGCTCCACATCTGACGCGGAAGTTCCACTACTGGGACCAGGGCTATTTACTCTGTAACTTTGTAATCCTGGTCAACTTGTTGTAATCCCGACAAACTAGTTGCTACATTGGAGCACTGTTAAACCTCATTGGTATTAATTTTAGAGTAGCTGACATTTTACTAATAATGACTAAATATTTATTTTCCAGGAAAGACATATCCTGTGTATCTTTACAATCTTATTATACCATACCATACCGCCCATTGTACCTCACCATCGTCAGCTTTCAGGGAACCATTGCTGGGCTTAAGCCTCCTTCTGCCTGTGCCATCTTTTTCTATCCCTTTCTATCCCAGCAACCTGCCTGAGATCGTCGACCCACCTAACTGCCGGACGTCCTTTACCACGTTTCCCATTTCTGGGATACTACTCGGTGATGGTCTTACTCCACCTACAATCGTTCCTTCGAGCCAGGTGTCCCCGCCCAGTTCCATTTTAGAGTCGCAACATTGTACCTATGTATTTTAAATTGTGAGACTTCCTTTTTATATATTTTTTTTTTGTATTGTTGCAATAAAGAGTTTATCAATCTTTCTTTCATATTTTTTATAAGCTATGTTAAGCTGACGTGAACTTAATCGGGTCGTTATCAAAATTTTCAATACTTGTTACTATACTTTTCAGCTGGCGATGCGCCTAACGCAGAGTCCTCAGTTCCTTGTCCTCGATCATGCATGATACCACACTATACTCTTAAAGCCGTGCGACTCTTAACACTAATTGTTTTAACGCCTTTTCGCAGAAATACTTGGATAGTTGGCAATCAACCACCATACGGTTTAAAAGGAAACTTTTTACCAAGTACGTCCGAACTGTGGAATCAACTTCCAACAGCAGTACTCCCGGACCGATACGACATTGAAACCTTCAAAAACAAGTCTATATCTTCCTAAAAGGCGGGCAACGCTTCTGTTACATCCCTGGTGTTGCAGTTGTCCATGGGCAGCGGTGATTACTTACCA